>JAJQWJ010000001.1:124223360-125473360 GCA_023637945.1 Phaethornis superciliosus
AACTATTAGCAAGAATTTATTTAATTCACCAAACATGAGTGGTATCCTGGTTTTCTTTTACATTCCTTTCTTCTCTAAACCCTGCTTGTCACTATTGAGACCATATAATCAGAACATACTCTTTGTTTCTACATGATGGAGAAAATATACAGGTTGTCTCCATAACACATAATTTTCTCTAATTTCCTTCTTCCAACATGCTCCAAAAAAAAAATATCAGAACACAAATTTTCCTGCTGAACAGTTTTATCTGTTACTCCATTTCACCAAGAGATAATCTAAATGGCCCAACAGCATTAAAAAGTTATTGCAGATTTGCTACTATAAAGTTGAAAATGTAGCTGTACATCATGTAGCATATTTTCCCCATGTTAGAAATATGACTAAAAATAATTTCAAACTACCAACTACTGAGCCTAAATGGCTCAATAGCTCATTATTTGGAAGTTAACACCTTCCACACTCTTCAAAGTAGAATTATTCTAAAATATAACTTATAGTAAGATAAGAAAAAAATGAAAAAGCTTCAGTTAAATCTACTGATTGGCATCCTAGCTGTAAAGTAAATGAAAACAAATTTAATATAGACTTTTTTAGGATTTCAGCAACTGATTTAATACAAGCAAATCATATTGATTTTCCCCCTCAACAGCTATGATTTAGATAATGAAAAGAAAACACCCAGCAGTATTAAGAAAAACAGAAATTAAAGCCTGCAGGCTCAAGTCACATTGCTCCATGCAGTTCTTTTTTATTAAGAAAACTCAAGAAATCATAATTACTTTTTCCTTCACCACTCATTTTCACAGATGTCATGTTTGTTGAAGTCCTAGCTAACAACTGAAGGTTCAGGGTCATAAATTTTGGCACATTGGTTATTGCTACCCAATGACTGAGACTTAGTTTTAATAGCTGCTACAATGGTAACTACCTTTAATGAGTCACTCTTGAAAGTCTCCACAAAACCCCTTTGTGTTGCTGAAGCCAGAAAACAATCTGATGAGGAATGGAAGAAGATAGTACAACAGTGTTTAATGCACTATAGGGGGAGGGGAAGAACATAAACCATCCTGCCATTGCCTGAAATGCTGGACATAAAATATGTTTTTTCTGATAAGTTTTGGAAGAGGTCAGATTACCTGCCCTAAGTAATGGTACTGGCTAGATGCAAAGGGAAGCTGCAAGTCCAGTATCAGTTTATCCAAAGTCATAGCAATAATTGAGATGTACCAGGATAATACTTGAGATGTAAGCATTAAATGTAACCATCTAGGCTTCAGGAAGGCGTGCATTTAAATAAGGGATAGGTAGAGCTGTCTTTCAGTCCCTCTTGAGTGGAGTGGCAAACTGATGTTCACTGAAATAGAAATTCCTGTAAAAATGAAATAAACTATTGCTGTCTTCCTTGAAAAGGGAAGGTATTTCTGTGGATTAATCGGCAGAAAAATACTAAAAAATCAGGCTTTATCACTGACCTTCCCCTATCCTCCAGAGGAGAAAGCCTCTAATTGAAACATTTTTGGCAGGTGAACTGAAAAAAAATTAGGTTGTATTCTTTCACACTCTACCCTAACACAGGTCCTTCCATACAAGATTGCACATGCAAACCTTCTATGAAAAAAAAGAGTATTAGTTACGCTGTCTCGTAATTCGGAAAAAAAAAATAAACCAACCGATGCTATAAATGCATACATGTACTATACTTTTCATAGAAGAGTGCTCTCTTGGCCTCTGTGTTGGAGGTGGACTTAAAGGAAGAGCCTCCTTCCCAAAAAATAGGTGGAGTTAAGTCATTTTAAGCATCACCACTCTAATTTCAGTAACTATTGTATTCCTTCTGTTCTAATAAAGTTCATGGTAGAATGAATCTGTAAATGGTAATTAAGATTCTCAAAAGGCTGCCTATCGTCACAAGATCTTCAGAAACTTTTAAGAGAAGATGTCAAGCAAGCAAGCAGACTTTTAACCAGAGAATATAAATATTACTTAAATCATTCTTGCAGGAGAAGGAAGTAACTTCCACTTTACTATGTAAAATTGCTGTGTTCAAATACCACCATTCCCTGGAACAAGGATAAAGATTTTATCGAAGAAAGATTTTTAAAAAGATTTGAATTTGTAAGACTTGCCTATTTTTCAAAATCTATTTTTTTTTCACTGTTATATTGGTTTCCACTTCTGGGGACTGCTTTTATACCTTTAATTTCACTAGTATAAAAGTACTTAATAAGAACTTAATTCTTGTCTGCTAATAAATAGGAGAACCACAGCCTCTGAGCTTATAGAGCCCTCCCCAAGCGCAACACCATGGTCATGGTGGTCTCCAAGAGTTCAAGCAGCTTTTCTTCATGAAACTGAAAGGTTTATGCATGAAAGAGCAAGCCAGGTAAAATCTGCCTGGCAAGCATTGGCCAGGGCTTCTAGCAAGCCACAAGAGAAGGTACAGATGCACATATAGCTCCTCTGAACAGCAAAAGCCTGTAAGATACTACAGGATGAGGACATTCAACTTTAAATAATGAAAAAAGCACGAGACAGGCTTTCAACACCAGTTCTGGAACCATCTTTGCCCAGTACAGTAGTTTAGATTTTAACTTTCTGAAATAAGGAGGGGTTTGATTCCTCTGTGCTGTTTGCTAAAACACAAGTTAAACTGAACAGGAAAAAATCACTAAACTCTTTTATTTGATATTCCTCCCAAATTCCTTTACGCCTCACAGATGCCTTCCATTTCTCCCAGACTTTTCCTCTTTAGGATTCCTTTCCTCATCTTTCTTCTGCATCAATTTATGGGGTCACTCCAGCCCCCAAAGCCATGACAGCAAGCCTTGTGCTCCCTTCCTCACACACACACAAACACAACATTTCCAGTCGATCCTTCTGCTTGTCCCTCCTGGCTCTTTTTTCCTCTTCTGTCAGTGTGACAGCTGTGGCTCCAACACCTGGTTTGTATGCTTGTCTCCTCACAGGCAGCCAGGGTGACACAGAAAGGCACCATCTCGCCAGAAGAAAAGAGCACACAGACAAACTCAAAGGCGGAGAAGCAACCAACTCCACCTCATGCTCCTTCCCAACAGCTTCACACTCAAAACCTAGGACTCTGCTGTCCCATTTCCTCATCTGAGGAGGAGGCTTCTTCTACAACCAAAGCACAGCACCACTGCCCACAAATGTGCAAAGAACAAACACTATGTGGGCCTCCATGTGTCTCTAGGAAGTTCCTCTTAGTCTGGTGAGAGGGATCAAAAGTAACTTTGAGTCACACTTTTTGGGTCAGAGCTCAAACTTTCTGGGTTGTTCGGCACAATAGGGCTACAATGTACTTTCTGGTGTCCCTGCAAAACCAAGGCATAGGTGTGCCCACTGCAGCCCCATACTGGAGAGCTTCTGGGGCAGAGCCACTGTGGCAAAGGTGGTTATGGACTTGAAGACATGACATGCCTGGTTTGGATTCAGCAAAAAGTCCTTCAGGTAAAAAAACCACACAAAGAAAAAACCAGCAAAACAAACACACACAAATTATGTATTATAATATATAATTATTATTAATGTAATAATGATATTATATTCATACATAAGTACTAATATATAATCATTTTAATTAAAAATATTAACATTTCCAAAACAATGATAAATGACTATGCATCTCCTTGAAGATGAATCTAATTATTAAACTACAGCGTGCAGTCAAAATGTAAGCCACTGTTTGTAATGTTTAAGAATCATAAATATTTAACTAGCTGCTATTCTTACATTCTGAAGCCAAAAATTTGTTACTGTAAAATGACTTTACTGTCAGTGGTTTCCAACTAAAAGGAGGTAGAACTGCAGCAGACTTCAAACTAAGTAGGTCTGACTGAAGATTCAGTGTACACTCTCATAAAGGTGATGCAATCTAGACTTACACATCAACATCTCTGAGACACTCAAAGCATGACATATTGTACAAATGAAATCCTAATGCCATGTGAGGCAAAGGTGCAAACAGAAACATAGCTGAGGACTTAAACACTAGGATAGATAAATAGCTAACTAGCTAGCTAGATAGTATCCAGAGAGAAACTATATCATATGATGTGCACAAAGCACACACTCATAAAATTAAAAGGTTAACAGGGCTAAAGTTTCATCAGATATTTGTTTTTGAACTAGATTTATGACAAGAAATAAATGTATGCAATTGTAAAGTCTGCAAATCACTTCAGCCATCCAGCAGGTAGGGAAATTCTCTGCAGGGAACAAAGGGGTAATAAATAAATAAATAGATAATATTGCCAGGCTAAGAAAGAAAAGGCTAGAAGAAAATGGCCTCTCTTCCCTCCAGCAGAGCTCACAGCAGTCAACAGGAATTATTAGCATCATTCTTGTAACATGAGAACAAGTCAAGATGCCAACTAATAGCTACAGTAAAGTAGTATTTCAAACACTATTTTCAGCAGTAATACTGAAGAAAATTTATTTTATTTTATAGAAAAGGACATTAATTTCTGTCAAGAAACTAAACTAGCACAATCTTCGATCATCATCTATTTTTTTTCATATTGAGCTTGATGTATCTTGTCTTGAAGTCCTATGGCAGCTTTTCAACCTCAGGAAGGGTTTTTCACTATAGTGGAAATCCTGCCACCACCTAAGTCGCTGGCGTTTACACAATAGCTTCCTAGAAACTGTAGCCCTTTGATTAGACAATTGAAATTGTCTAATCATTACAAATTCATTGATAGAAATTCACAGAAGTTAAATATGGAGTGAAGGGATGCCTGAGGGTTTAACACCCCTGAATACCTTTTCCCACTAATCAAATGCCTGAATTCATGACTCCAGAAGAAACTGCCCACAGAACATCCCATAAACAAAAATAAGGCAGATTTTTCATTTTTGTTTGTTCACAGAACAAAGGCTTAATCTGATAGATTATAACCTCATGATCGGTTCTGAAAATGATATTAAGTGCAAAAACGGTTCTTTGAAGGAAATGCTGCGTATGCAAAAGACTGATTTACTGCCAGGAAAAATTGCCATGTCTGTTTTACTCAGATGACAACTTTATTCAAAGTACAGAATAATTAGGAATTAGTATGGAAGCCGCCTGTCCCCAGACATGTCTTTCTCAGAGATGTTCATGTATTTTTTTATCAAAGAAAACCAAAACAAACTAAATCCACCATTTAGACTGTATGATACCAAACTTGCTTTCCTACTTCTGCCTGAGGAACTATTTGCACACACAAATGTGGAGAGACATACACGTTTTAAATGTCTGCCAGCTTCAGTTGGGTAACACTACAGAGCATAACTAATAAACATTTAAATGGGTAAGCTCAGGAGTTCCCCCTAAGTAGAAGGCATTACTTTCTCACCCAATATTTTGATGTATTTAGTTGTAGCACTGAGGTTTTTCAGAAGGCAAATTTAGGAACCTCATTTTGTGAGGAAGTGAGAGACCATAGTATGTACCCACTTGCACTGGCAATACTAGGTTGTAAATCTCACACTGGATGGCATGTAATGGAAGAAAAAGGACATCTGAAATGCCAAAATGCTTCCACTGCTATGAAAGCTGCAGAAATTTAATAGCTACTTGGACTAGAATGATGAAGAGAATAAACTCCTCTAAATATCTATTTTCCTCACACATATATCTTGTAGTGTCAAAGATACAACTTTTACAACAATACCAATTTTTTATTTTACTTTTTCATTTGTTTTATGTTTTTTTCCTTTCCTGTTTTTTACAGAGAGAGGACCATTTGGTTTGTCAGTAGATTTGGCCTTGCAGCCTGTAATGCTTCTTTCTTCTAAGCATTCACCTGAGCAGCAAGTTACTGCTTTCCAGATTTTGAATTTCTGGTGAGAAATTAACAAATACACATATTACTTGGTCTCTTTTCACCACTGTAGGCACCACTGTCATCCAACAACCCCCTCAGCTGCAAACCAACATAGCTGCTTCTATCAAATGCTTATATTTCCATCTATTTTTTTGTCCAGGAGACATCCTGTAATACATCCACCAAGGCTGCACCCTCACATTAGCCTCACCACTGAATGCCTCCCCAGTCAGGCCACCAGCTGGCAGAGGCTTGTAAGCAGAGTGGGAATTAAAAGGACAAGCCAGATGTCAGAGGGAACAACAGCTTAGTGACAGAACCACAGTGGTAGGAAGAGACATCTCACAGAAATCTTCTCTTAAATTTCAACAACACATGGCCATGAGCCCCAGGCATGCCACATGATGCAGTGAATGAAATCTCTAGTTATTCTGAAAGAACAAGAATTCTCTACAGGGCTACCCATGGTGTGACACTACACTTACTACCTCCTGTTAAAAGGATTTGGCTTTTTTTTTTTTTTTTTTTTTTTTGTTTCCTCCTTTCAAGTCCAGATGCTCACAATTCTAGCAGTGCAGAAAGAACATGCCAGTGCACACCATCTTCCCCATAGCCCATTCTCCCAGCATGAACAAGGTGTTTCCCACCCCTCTTGATCTCTGCCTACCCCACAAGTCCCTTTGAGGACAGCATCTGCCAAATCCCTGTCAAACCACAGCAAGGGGGTTGAAATATTGATTTTGGCAGGGAGAGCCTGAGCTACTGTCCCCGTCTTTGGGGAAAAAGAAGATACTGGACAGAAGCTGTTTGCTGATCTGATTCTGATCAACCACTGGATGGTTGGCCATACTGGCCAGAAATACAGCCATTTCAGGAATGTGTTAGATGTTTTGTAACTGAAGACAATGCCATATATTTAAAATAAAAATCTAAATTAAAAAAAAAAAAAAAAAAAAGTGTGTCAAAAATGTTTCACAAGGTCTGAGTTATCACTCAGATTGCAAAGATGTAATATACTTATGAAATCCAGTGTGATGCTGAAGGTTTTTTTTACTATGGTTGTTTTGGTATCTCTTTGAAAACTGAAACCCAAATGAATTTAGATAGAAATATTACCCAATTACACTTGCTGCCAATGACTCCAGCTGCATGGGAAATGTGAGCACAGTTGAGTGGGAAATGATCCAGTCTAAGACAGAAAATTCTGGAAAATTATTTACCTTCACTAAGAGAGCCACAAAGATGCATTTCATTTACTGAAGAGGAAACCAAAGATCACAAGCCATGTTAAGTGGTACTAATGGTTTGCATGAGAACAGAGGGAACTGAAGTCATACTGTAGCCTTTATCTAGCTGAGTCAAATGTAATTCTACCACTTAGGATACAATTTCTTTAGGTCCACCTAAACTGACCACCACTCACTGCAGCCAAAATACCTTCTTAAAAGCAGAGATGCCCTTTCTGCCATCCTGCTTCCATTATGCCCTACAGCCACAAGTCCTCTCTTTTTCCTTCCTTCTGCTTGTGCTTTTTACATAGAAAAAGAATTTTAAACTCCTTAGAGCAATTTATTTTTTTTTAAATAACCCAGGTGTTCAATCCTGTTGAACACTTTTCTTTCAGACACATTTACAGTATGGAGAAGGATGTTACAGACAACACAGCCAATCTCAGAAAAAAGCAATACACTTTTTTTTCCATTTTTTTCTCCACTTGATCACATATTAACATATCTCCACTGCACTATCTCTTATTTCTTCTGAAATCCAAGCAAACCAAGAGAGAGAAGATAGCTCTCAACCTCTCTGAGTAATCCTAAATGCTTCTTATGTATTTCACTTGAACACTGCCCCCAGAGGGCTCGTGGGAAAAGCAGCCTTTTGTTTACTGATGCTTTTTCCCTTTAATGTGATCTAACCGTGACAAAAAAAAAAAAAAAAAAAAAAAAAAAAAAGGTCTTGGTCTTCCAAGGAGTGTGATGCATCATCTTCTTTCCAGCTTGGCAGTGAACTCCCTTTTGGAAGAGCCATTTTCTCCCCTCTGACTACAGGTTATGCAGGCCAAACATCTCTGGAAGCCTCTCTGTACATTAGCATCACTGAACATCCTTTATACCTACCACTGCAGATGACTCCTCAGTTAAATTTCCAGCTACACTTTCCTACCTTAATCCATCATTCATCTCCTGCTCTCTAAATCTAGCATGTTAACAACTGAGAAAGGTCCCTCTAAATATATTTAGTTTACCTAAGTGATACTTACTCATTGGTGCCATACGCAAGTCTGCTAATACTGCAGAGCTTGCTACTAACAGAAAGATAAGGAAGCTTTTCATAATGCGTTTAAGTTATAGAGGAGACAAATAAACATAAATTGAGATGTTTGTGATGGAGTCTGCCAGTGAGCATTATAAATAGATACTCTTCTTGGCAGCTCTTGTTAGCAAGATGCCCATGTTGCAATGTATCATAGTGTGGTTTTAAAATTATGTAATGCACTTACAAGCTACTAAGAGCAGTATGTCTAGATCTACTATCAAAGTCTATACTCTCTGTAAAGTCATTAGCACACATTCCATGTGGCAGAGCTTCCCTAAAGAAAGAATTCCAAAAGAAGTCTAGGTTCACAGGTTGCAGATGTAAGTCCCTAGACAAACTGTATGAATTTCCACTGTATTCACACTGTACATTTTCCAGCTCAACCTGGGATGCAAACCCTGAGTCATGGAGCAGTGCCAGAAAGAAGCACATTAAAGGACTGTAAAGCCAAATCTAAAAGCTCTTTGGAGAGAACAAAATTAATGAATTTCTACAAGTGATATAAATGAGAAAGAGCAATGAGAAAGTTGGCCATTAAATTACATGACAGCATCACAAGGACTGATGGCCATAAGAACAAATATTGGTATATAAATTCCTAAAAAAAAAAAAATAAAAAAATGCTCCTTTGGATGATGACTAAGTTTCTTTTCTTCATTTAGCCATATGATGTTTTAAGAAGGCTGACAAACCTCAGTTATAAATGGGCAGACCTGTATCACCCTATGCTGTGATGCTGCCTTCCTTGTACACCACTCTGAATAAAGTTCCTCTGCTACCCCCGGTGTAAAACACGATTTCATTGCAGAAAACAGTAAGCTCTGGGATACTACTGAAATCTGGTCTTTGAGAATCAAACCAAGGAAATTAATAATTTATTTTAGTCTTTTTTCTAAAATATCTTAAGAGGTCCAAAGATCCTCCTCTCATCCTCTTCCCGTGACAACTGTACCATGAGAACTCATTTCCAGATTGAGTTATTAATCTGAGTAAAACCATTTTACACAATTTCTTTTAGCAGTAAATACACTTTCCAACTTGTGATAGCAAGTTCTGTGTCTTTGTTTTCTGTAACACAAGAAATAACATTCTTTATCCTCCAAGCAAAAAGCCTCCTTTAAAAGAAGTTCCAGCCTTTCTCAAAGCATCTGGTCTTTGAAATATAATGGTTATGCATCAGGCACACATCCACCCAGCTTCTACATGGTTTTTTTCCACACTTTTTTGTAGCACAATAAAAAAAGGTACATCCAGCTTCCTCTTGCTGAAAGAGCCAAGAAACACAATTCACACAAATGTTTAGGGATAATTAAAGAGGGGAAGACTTCAAAAATGTCAATATCTAGCTTGAAAACATTACATAGGCTATCGAAATATACCATAAATGCTCCTGATAAACTTCAGAGTTTAAAGTGGAAGAGATATAAAGAGAACTGCTGGTCATTAAGCAGCATGGGGAATGCTACAAAATGGTTGTTATTCTACTGTGAGTGTCCAGCTCAGAGCAGTCCCTTTCAATTCCTGCTGTCCCTCTACCCCATAAGAATACAAGCAACGTGGTACTCTTCACAGCTGAAGCTCTGGAGATGAGACCCCAAACCAAGGATACTGTCAAAGTAGAAATTGAAACCAGTTTTGTTCAAGGCCACACCTTAGTTGCCTTGGCTAAACCAGAATACTACCTGATGTACTTACTTCACAAAACCTAGCAGATTAATGACACATTGCTCAATAATGTCACAATGTTGAAAAGAAAACATAAGATTATGAGTAAACACTGCACTTCTCTCAGATAGTTTTGATCTCACATCAGTCACAGTATATGGGACTTTGTAAATAGAGCTATGCAGTTCATGGCTTGTTATGGAGACTGACAAATGCACTGTTCCCAAACAGAAACTGCAGACATTGTAAGAAATAGTCACATTATTCAACTTTTATTGCAACCAACGACTTCAGGATTTGGATTTAACAAGATTATAGTTTTGTTCTAAAAACAAAAGGGTATGACCACTAAAGAATAGTGGGCTTGCATCAGTAGCTACAGAATATATTTCCAGATTCAGGACACCAGGCTAATGAATCACACACCTGCACCTTCCTTGCAAGTGGAAACCACTTGACCCTAACCGAGATGGTCTCTTCACTGCCAAGGCCTACTCATCCAAGAAGAAAAAGCATAATTTGTGACCTCCTTTCACTTTCTCTTACATTTGTTCAGATATAATGGGAGCAGACCTGAGACTCATCTCTAAAGTGCCCAGCTGCAACTGTTAACACGCTTTATATACCCAGACATATTTCATTTGTTCAAGGAGTAAAGTCAGGGCTTGCTACAGCTCGTGAAGTAGGGCAGCACTGGTCAATCACAGGAGGAATGAGAGCAGTAAATGCTGGGATTTTAGTCCTTGCCTAAGACAGTCATTCATGTTTTCAGGGAGACAAGAGTATATGCCCTCAAGGAAAGGTACCAAAAGCCATGCTGCTGGGCTTCCTGCGCTGCATGGCTCAGCTTCTCAAAGCCATATAATAAGGTCTAAACCATATTTAATACTGAACTAATGGAGTTTGGGGAGAATATGGCCTTTACTGCTTGTAATAAATAAAAATTATATTCAACACTACTGCATCTCCCAGATAATAATTTTACAGGCACTTAATGGAAAAAAAAATAGCTCCAAACTTAAAAAAAACACCCAACAAACAAATAAAAGCACTGCATGTTTTCTTATATTTTTTATGCAACCATAAATTTCCTAGGAATAAATCATAGCTATTTATAACATAACCCTTACCCAACACCAGCTTTGGCCCACCTCACTCCCTAACATCGACGGCCCCCATCTTATCTTGACAACTGAGGCAGCTGCCAGACAGCAAGGCAAGAAAGGAAGAAAAGCAACTATTGGAAGAAAGGTCAGAGTTTAATTTTTACATTAAAAACCAGAATATATAAATATATAAATATATATGTATGTATGTGTATGACAGTCTACAACTATTATTTTCTATTTACAAACAAAGACTGTAGAACCTGGGCGAGCAGCAGAAATACGGCTTTTGCTGATCACTATGCAGAGACCTATATTTTAGATTAAAATTACCAACTACAGCACAAAACCCCCTAAATACTTTCCAAAAACCCAGACGGTTACTCAATATCACCCTCTGACAAGCAGCTCCTAAAACAAAGAAAAAAAAGTTGAGGAAAAAAGTGTTCTGTTTTTCAGCTTTTTACTTGGCTTCTGACAGAACTTCACTCAACCAATAAAAAAAATAAATTCTTTCTCATTTACTTCTTATGTGCTGGCAGGCAGGTTTTCTTTTGTTTACAAGTGCAAAGCAAAAGAAGAGAAAATTAAACCACTTTTCTGAAAACGAGAAAGCTCAGCACTGGAATCCAATGCTCAGAGTTTAATTTCCAATTTAATTTAGGAAACTGCACATTCTGTAAGAAAACTGTTCCTTCCAAACTGTAGATATGCTGCTCTCCTGCACCCAAATTCTTGTCACTTATTCTCAACATAACAAGCAGGAGTCCAAAAGGAAACTGGTTCAGAGATAAAAATTATTTGCCATCCCAAGCACTCTGGTTCAATGTCAATTCCGAGTAAGTTCCATGATACACTACTAAAATTATTATTCAAAATAAAATTATTCTGGAAATAGCTGCAGAACTTTTTTTTTTTTTTTTTTGCCTCTCACCTTCAATAACGCTTCAGAATATTTGTTCTTAAATTAAAATTTGTTCTATAATTTGAAGTATAAAACAAACTAAACAAACTAGAACAAACAGTAAAACCAAGCTGGAATATTCTAGAATGAGCTTTAATGACTTCATATCCATTTGTTCAACATTTCAAACAAGCTGATTATGGGTTACAGTTAGACTGTATCTGGGCCTAAACTTAATCAGCTTCTTTCTCACCTGATGACTCCTGTTCAGGTGAGAAGGGGAACCACAAGGCCAGTGGGTTGAATTATAAACTGACTTAATGAATTAACAAAACTAAAAAAAAGACCAACATAAAGTGGGTAAGCTTGTACTCACATCTCTTGGAAGCTACAGAATGAGCAGCAGACCAAGAGAGAGGAAACCCAGGAAATAAAAATCCCTACTCGAGGTCCCCCTTTCCACTCAGTATGAGGGGAGTGGAATTGGACACCCCTGTTACTCAGGCTGGGGCAGCAGAACCCAAGGCTGCAAAGAAGTTAAACCATGTTTTTAAGGACATTGTCCAAATGCTGACAGACATGGGGCTCTGATCACATCTCAATGTTTGACCACAGTCTCTGTAAAGAAATGCTTCCTAATGTCCAATCTGAACATTTCCTCTCTGAAGCAGGTTTCAACCATTCCCATTTGTCTGGGTACCCGGGAGAAGAGATTGGCACTTTAGCCTCAGTCTAAAGGTGCCATGAGGGTTAGGGTTTAGGAAGCCACACAGCCTGCAGATTGAGACATTTTTACTTTTTGATATAGACTGCAGTAACTTATCCACTAACAGCTGTGTCTCCATATACCTGTTGTGGTAAATTGATTTCTGCTTTAGCACCAGAATGTCCAGTCAAAATCTGTGGGTGCAATGCAGGTATAAAATACAATACAGTCAGGAGCAGCAAAAGGGCGAGTGTGTGTGCAACATGCAGACATATGGAAGCATGACAAATAACTTCTCCCCAAAGGCTCCTCAGATGCTGGTGCCATGGGGAGGGAAGGCTGAGAGCCCAGCCCTGGGCTCAGCTAGGTATGGAGCTCCCTGTGCCACCGGGGACACGCTTGTGCCCCCCACATCTCTTTCTGGTGAGACTTCAGGGCCCTGGGAGCTCTGTTCTGCCAAAGGGGTTGAGCTTTGCATGGTGCCAGAGGTGCCAGGGGTGCCAGGGATGCCTGCCCGCAGCAGGGCTGGGGCGAGCAGTGAGCAGGGCAGGGGTGGGGGGGGAGTGGGACAGGGCTGGGGCAGGACCTGATGGGTCGGGGTTCTGAGGCTGGGGTGAGGGTGCAGCCACCTTGGGCAGGGCAGGTGCTGCCCTCAGGGCTGGGCACAGAGGTGCCCGGGGCTGCCAGCCATGTCCAGGGCCTGGGGGGCAGTGGGGATGTGCCCCCAGCCCCTCAGCACTCACCAGGCTGACCCTGGCTGTCTCCCAGCTCCATCTCCCCCTCTCCTGTGTCTCCTGTCCCCACTCCCCCCGCTGAGCCCCTTCTCTCCCTCTGCCTCTAGGCCATGGCTGTGGGCATCATCCGCATCCTGACCGTGCTGAGCATCCTCCAGTTTGTGCTGAGGGTCTGTGACCGGCCAGACATGGCCACCCAAGACCTCCTGTGGCAGCATGAGGAGAAGCAGAGTCTCCAGATGATGTGGCTGCTGCAGGAGATGGAGTAGAGAATCCAGAATCCACCGGGGCTCTCTCCCAGGAAGGTGGGATCCTCACTGCCTGCCACCAGCAGTGATGGTTCTGGGCCTCTGCTGAAGCCCCGCTCGTGCTCTTTGGGATCTACTGGCTGCCCAGGCAGAGGAACCCTGACTCTGACATGAAACCAGCAGGCAAGCTCCAGCAGGGTGAAGGAGAAGCTGAAGGAGGATGACTAGCAGGATAAACCATGCCCTGATGACACTCTGGCTCAAGACAACACTACAGATAAGGTGGGGAACTCCGCTGCCTTTTCCAAGCCTTTCCCAAGAAGAACTTTCAGACAGGACTGGATTCAGCCACAAGAGCAGGCAGTGTCTGTGAAGACCTGGGCACTTACCAGGACAACATCATGGACCACTTGCTGCTTGTGCCTCTGAGATCACCCATTCAGCACTTTTTCCCCCACAGCTGGGCAATGTGGGGAAGATGCCAGAGAAACACTCCTGCAACTGCCTGGAGCTGGTGTGTAAATGCAAGATGGTTTTGAGTCCTCCCTACACCTTGAGGATGAGCTGAAGAGAAGCTGGGGCTCCTGGTTCCAGCACAACCTTGGCAGCTGTTGCAGACTCCGTATGGGGAACCCAGCTCCTGGATACAGCTCCTGCTACAGGCAGCCTGGATGTTATTTCCTCATTGCCCCACATAAAAGGCAGAGTGCTGCCCCTCTCCTGCTCCTGGAAGCTCCATCTGAGGAACACCACCCATAGTTCTGCAAGACAGTATGATAGTCTTGTTAGACACAGATAAGGCTGCTAGGAGTTGTTTCCTGTGTAGGGTAGGCTCTTCAATAGAAATGGATCTGCATGCAGTAAGGACCATGGTCCAGCTGGCTTCCAGAAATACAGCAAAATAAGGGTCCAGCAAAAGATGCAGCTGCTGGGAGGCTTCCAGCAGAGATCTTTGCTACCACTATGAGAGTGACAGCAAAGATGCCAATGAAGGAGCTTGTTTGAACAAACACTGTCTATGTGTGGCCTGGCAAGACTTTTGTTGGTGTTCCTGGTGTTCCCTCTCTGATGCTTCCATGATCAACCACCAATGAATCAAAGTGAGTGTTTTGTGGGGAAACTTGTTTGAGGGATTTGTTTTCACCCTATCTGTAGCTCAGTTCCCCGCCTGCCCTCACTCATCCATCAGCAGGGAAAGCTGGGTGGGAAAGGCTGGCACTGTCACATCCTGGAAGCTGGCAGCACTTCCCCGAGAGGTAGCCTGTCAGCTCCTGCTTGCAAGGGCTCTGCTGGGAAGGCAAAGCCTCCTCCTCCTTCCATACCTGGTGCTCCCACTGCCCCACTTCCCCTTCTCCAGCCCTTTTTGGGCTGAGGACTTCAGCTCCAGGGAAACAGCCACCCACTTATAGGCACAAGCTCACTTCCTCTCCCATGGCCTCACAGGTCATGAAACATCCAACAGGTCTGTCAGAGCTCAGTTTCCCCCCTCCTCTCTCTGCTGGGACTATGCACTTCAAGTGGCTTCCAGTTATCCTATGCGACCATACTGCTCCTTCACAGCTCCTTAGGAACTTCGGTCATTTATGCCTCTGTAAATAGCATTTAGACTGAAAGAGAAGGACTAAAGTTATGGAAAAGTACCACTGCTACATTTTTGCCTCAGCCTCATTTTCTCCTGGAACGTAGATACATATATGCTGCAATCACCTTGGAAGTCAGGGAGCAACTGCAAAATTCTCAATGGAAATGAGAAACCTAGGAAAACCTCTATCTGGGATGCCTTGAAAAACTGGAACTAAGGCTAGCAAGGTCCTTTGAGAGTTGCCTGCAATGGAAAACAATCTCCCAGGTGCCCTGGGAAGAAGCAGCACAGATTTGGAGCCACCTGGGGCACTTTAAGGACAATCAGGGCTTTTCAGGACAGCCTAGAGCACAGCAGTCTTGTCCAGCCATGACCATGACTGTGTCAGTCAGGGACACACCAGAAGAGTCCTGATAACTGGCATCAGGAGCCCCCAGCCTTACTCTGGGAAGCTTACTTGGTAGACGTGTCAACTTTTAGCCTATAATGAGGGCTAAACTGAAGCATGTGCTCTCTCACCCCATGACCCTCTCCTCAGCTGAGGAGAGCAATCAGGAAGAGGGGAGAAGCCCCCATGGGTTAAATTATAAACAGATTTAGTGAGTTAACAAAACTAAAACAAGAACCAATATGAAGAGGGTAAGCTTATACTTAGCCTGGCCTTTGGGAGAAGCCCCAAGACACAGAACTCCCCACCCCAGGTCCCCCTTTACACTGAGCATGAGGTGAGTGGTGTGAGACACCCTGATATTAGAGCCTGGGGAAGCTGCCCTGACTTGAGCTCCTACCTGACTCAGGGCTACTAAAAGCCTGCCCTCCATGGCTGACCTCAGATTCTGGCCCAGGGACAACAGGACACCCATTCAAACTCTTGTTCAGCTGGTTATGTTTTGTTCAAGTTTTCCTTTTCAGTTCCCATGTTTCAGTGCAAAACACGTAAGAACAGAAGAAAAAGGTTTACAGAAAGATAACTAACAAAAATGACATTATAGTCCTAAGTTTTCAACCAAAAATTGGGAAAAAAAGTAATGAGAACTTGTGATCTTACCCATATGTAAAGCTATGGATGAGCAGGTTTCAATCCCAAATTTTCTCAAGCAATTTTTTCTGGCATGTTGAAACAGGACTCCTGCAACAGTTGCTGACAGGGCTTTTTCGTTCTTTTTTAAAAAGGCATTCATGTGCATGGATGGACAAGAACAAGCCATGCCAGACTCTGTTCACCATAAAACAATTAATTAAAAGCTGAAAGCCCATTTTTTTTTGCCATATTTCACACTACAGCCTTATTTCCATGTTGGAAAGTGATTCTGCCATTCTTTAGAGAACACAGCAGCACACCAAAAAATGCATTCTTTTTCCCCTCTCTGCATCCCACCAAACCTTCTCCATCAAAAAACATTTTTGCTTGTGTTTTCAGATACATTCTCTTTTATTAACAGAGCTAACAAAGAGATGCCTCAGCAAATACCGCTGTTCCCGCCACCAGGAAAGTCCATTACTCACACTCTGCAGAGTCTATCAAAAACCCTTAATGCCATCAGCAAGTAGTTGATAAAATACAAAAAAACCCCTGCAATTATACATCTTATTTTATGTCACAGGAACATAGCCTTCAGCCCTACGTTGCTGATGCTTCAAAGGACCCTGAGCCCTTACAATAGCAGGCAGCTGCTTTCTCCTGTCTCTCAAAGAAGCCTCCAGAGGCCAATTACCTTAACTACATGTTTGTCAAGACAGCTTTTAGAAGTCTATACAATGCAGCAGGTTCACAGAACTGTAATTGTCAGTGGTCATTGCCTACCTTGATGTTGAAACTTAATACACCAATGCCCAACCTTTATGGCCAGTAAAATTCACGCTCCTGAAGTAGGGAGCTGGAACCCTGCTCTGCTGAACCTGGAAATGTTACCCAGGAGTGGGATGGGAATAAAGAGTAAATGATGAATCTGCTATTTTTTTCCCCATCACTTTGGTAGATAAACTCTCTTCCAGTTTGCAAAATTACCGTACTCAATCTTTATAAAAAAACGTTCTGCACTGTAGATTTGTTATGGTTCAGCACTTTGGATCAGAGCGGAAATGAAATACAAGCACAGAAATGTAAACAACTGCACTTTAGCTCCGTCAGACAGTTTTTGAGGTATAGCTCACCAACATAAAAAAACCCAGTACAGCTCCAGAGAAAACTTTTGTTCACAAAGTATTTAAATACGAGAGACAAAAAAAAAAATTTCCAGACTCCATCAATCAGACACCTCTGGTCAAGCAAATCACGTCTTTTATATATATATTTATATATATATATACACACACATATATAAAAGTCACCTCTTGATAGTAATTCCTTTATGTGGAAGGTGCTTTATTCCCCCCTGTAACTGTCATGGGAAGTTAGAATTTTGTTTTTGCATTTAAAGTGGAAATGCACCAGACAACAGAAAAAGCACAACCTATGAACAGTACACAAGTTTCAGCTGCAAATGTCTGTTAGCTTCACCTGGTTATGCCACCAGCCTTTGGAGAGGAACCTTCCTGTTGATTCATTATCTTGCTGCTTATTTTACACTTGTTACCTCTGTCTCAGCTCTAATACATGAAGACGTCCCCCTACTCCTTTTCCTTCTGTCCATTACCCTCATCATCTGCAATTTAATCTGACCTAAAATACTTGGAAAAGCAGAGCACAACATTATGGCTGGCTGTTGTTTTAACAGCAATGTCATTGCCACTGCTTTACACCATCCTTTGGAAGAGGCAGTAAGCCACAGTCTCAGCATAACATAGTGGGAGCACAGATGAAAGAAAAGCTTATGACAAGGGCAATTCAGAAATCAGCTGGACACCCATAACTTTGTATGAACTACTAGTAGTTTTGCAGACTTGCTCATTTAATTGGCTTAAATAGATCTAAGCCAAAGTGAAACATCTTAAAGCTTTCATAAATTTGACCTTCCAGAATAGCGAGTTCTTTGGTATAATAGCTCCCTATTTATAACAGGCACAGCTACAAGACTAAGAAAAGCCAGTTTCCACCTCAATATTTCCATATATTCTCCACTACTTTCTAGTATCCCAAAAAAGGGGTCTGCAGTCCAGAACATTGATATATGTGCTTCACAGGGCCCGAGAGGGTATCAATAATGGTTTACACACTAGTATGGTGCCACTTTAATTCAAAATCGAATTTTGTTCATCATTTGTTTTCTGAGCACAGCACCTGCTCAGAATTAATTTCATAGTTATCAAGCTATAATAAGAAGAAACACCACCACTATGACCTCCTTAGACTATAAATTTTTTATAATTATTAAAATAGGAGCAAGATGACATTTATTAGAGGAGAATTTCCACCTACCACTAACAAACTATGAATCCGTGGAAACAGAGTGCCCCTGGAAAATGCATATGAAAAAGCTCTGAAAAAATGTGAGAAGGCAGATAACAAAGATACATGAAATTTTCATTCCTTAACCTCATTTTATACTTTTAAAATACAGCTAATCTAGAGCACATCATCCACAAAGTACTTCGCAAAATCAAACACATCCTCACCCCACAACAATGTAGTGCAGGATTTTTTAGCCACATGAACCAAGTACTCTGTCACATTACCTCTGTGCTTCCTATGCCTTTAAAATTTTTGACATATCAGCTCTAAATGGTATACAGTCACTGAAGTTCAATGAGATGCTCTAGTGATTACAAATAACCAGAAGTATTACCATTCAGATAACTCTCTAGACCCAGAGAACTGAAGGAGGGGACATGATTTTATTTTCCTGACCCTACAGCATGGATGGACCTTCCCTGTTCCCCACCTGGATCAAAGTGCCAGCTGCTCCCATCAGCTATACGAAAGCCCCCACTGCCTCAGCAAGGCAGGGGTTCTCTGCTTCTGGCCAGCAGCCAGTTCCCTGTTTTTTGAGAGAGAAAAGTTGAATGCCACTGCTGTCCTCCCATCCTCTGAAGTCAGAGGTGACACAGTGTTCCCAGGGGACTCAGAGCTGCCAGGATCACTTGTTCACCATGACTAAGGTAACAAATATAGTAAGTGTCTGAAGAAGTTCTGATACTTAATTAACAGGAAATACATATCTAAAAACATCTCTTGGAAACATTCTTTCTAAATTGACAGTTGTATTAATTATTGTAATCCTAAGATTACATTCATCCAACATGATCACATCATGCAAAAATGGCAATATTTCTGGAATTCACATTCACAGCAAATATTATGGTCTCTTTTCACCCCTTCTCCTACAATTTTGAAGAAGTCCCCCTTAATGTTAAAAACAGGCTTTTGTATTAGCTCAATACTTCTGTAAAAACAGCATTCCTACTTTAGAGATTAAAAATCATAATTTGATTAATTTCTGGATTAATCAATTAATTAACTTCTTCAATCAAAAGCACAATGGTATTTATGACACCAGAGTACATTAATGTATTTGTATATGATCTTTTGACGTGCCTTCCAACCCCTGACTTTCTATGATTCTGTGATTACAGGATGCTGCTACAAATCCTGGCATATTTCAATTGAATCTGAGCAGCAACTCTTTGAACAGAAGATCATCTTTTTCAGACAGGTCTTGCATCGTACCTCCAGCACCTCAGGCAGCTTAGTTGGGACTCCTGCAAACCTTGCATTGGCACAGACCTATCACTAGTACATAGATCTAGCAGCATTTACACTCATTTAAACACAGCCAACATCAAACCTATAATGCTGTCAATTATTTTCAAGATTTTGATGCACCACTCAAGTTACAAATCTTGGATTCCTCAGTACCGTTCCCTTTCATGCACTTGGGACTTCTCGTTTGTTTCAAATTACAAAAATTGTAGTGCCAGAAAATAAAAAATTGCAATGGAAAATATTATTTTATAATACATTTGTGGACTTGAGCAAACTTCTTGTTTCACAGTGTAGGTATTTTACTTTATTTAGTCTCACTAAAAGAGAGAAATAACTTCTCCCATACAGCACAATAAACAGGCACAAAGTTTTTATTAAATGCCGCCTCTTTTGCAAAAAGCATAATTTTTACTTGTTCTCTGTTGTGGACATGGAACTAAATTGAAAAATATTCTCTCTTGAATCAGCAAAATGTGGCATTTGCTCTTAAAATAATAGTAGTTACAGACCTTGACATTCTCCTTTTCTTTTTGTTAAGTATTTGATAGGAAATGTTAAAAAGATCAGGAATTTATTTCCGTTCCTCTCTAAATGTGGCATCCTTCTTGTTTCTGAAGCAATTCTGTCAGCTCCTGGAGTTGTATAATTGTTTTCAGAGCTGACAACTGCAGAATCCTGCAGGCTGTGGCTAAGATGATAAGGAACTGTAATAAGTTTATCCAGATCTTCTTTAGAAACTCAAGATGTATTTCTCTCCAAACAGCTTTTTAAAAGTATATTCATAAACACACACCAGAAAAGCACTCATTTATTTCTGACCTTTCAATTAACTTTGTTCTTTTCTTCTTCAAGCCCAAAGCTAATCCTTAATACAGAACTGACATTTATGTTTTCTGCCTCTTTGATGTTGAGTGGGAAAAAGTCTAACAAAAAACTGCCAAAACATGACTGCAGAAGGATTTTCATAGACCAAGAAAAATTTGATACAAGACAACCTAATCTGTAGCAAAGACTTCATTGTACTGATGCTCTTTCCCACAACACCTATAGCCTCATCCTTTTGATAAACAAAAAGCATAAATTTCAATGAACTGTTTTCACTGGCAAATAACTCTTAAATTTATTAGAAACACTATAAAAAAATTTTACTTAGCCCTACCCTTTAATTTCATTCACAGCTTTTTCCAACATCTGCAGCATCCTCTTCAATGTTTCCCTAAACAAAAGCCTCTCTTCTCCCAAAGAGAGTCACTTCCCTTGAGAACAGCTGGCCAAAATAGGCCTCTTGTGGCACCTCCAAGCTGCCTGCCCAGTCACCAGAAAGAGTGAGAACTGAGCCCATCCTCTCTTGGATCATGAACACAATTTTAAGCCTTTCTTCTCTATGGAATTGGAGATTTTCACAAGATCTGCAAGTGTCAAGACCTCGACTGGCCTACCAGGTCAGTGGAAAAATGACCAAAACTTTCAAAATTACTACACCTGGAACTGAAAAAGCAATTTCAACTACCACCTCATAAATTACTATTACTTCAGTTTGGAATATTTTCCTTCTTGAACTAAATTTAACTAGGAAAAAAGTGTATGTTAATAATACTCTGTAAATTATAATTTCATATCATGTTTCTGTATTTCGTATCATGTAGTCTGTATTTTCTCTGAACTAGAACTTCTTAAAACCTCTGAGCTGCTAGCTATCCTGAATATCCCAGCAAGAGAAAAGATTTTTTTTTTCTCATCTGTAAAATGAGTAAGCACCTGACTAAATTTAGCATAAGAGCACTCTTTTCCTCAGAGTTTGCCTTTGCATTCAGTGGGCATCCATCAGAAGCAGACATAGTACTAAAATTACAATCTAAGCATACAAACATCAAGATACAAACTTGCTGTGAAAACAGGATACTGTGAATGGACACTTTTGTGGGCATCAGCAGCAAGGTTTCACTTCCCAAAAGGTAATGAAAAACCTTTCTCAAAACAACATTAGCTTTGAGTTTAGTTCCATCTCTTTTAACATATCAGGTTTAGGTCTCCTATGGGACAGTTGCAAAATACCCTCTGCAAATTACAAACTCTTCTACCTCCATCCTGAACCTACACAGGGATAATCATGCAGTCCCTTTGACATTTCTCTGCTGATGAGTGAAAGGCTGCACTCACTCACAAGTATAATATACTCAACGATATTCTCTGTGTTCTCTGAGAAAGCTGAATACTCTAAACATTGATTGAGAACTGGCTGACAGCTCTACTAGAATGCAAATGTTGAAAATGTTCAACAGTGAAAGATGGACATGCAGAGTTGCTGTCTTTTCTATTATTTCAGAATCAGAGCCCACTATTGAAAACACCCTGTTTACATACAGGAAATAGGCTGTCAACACCTTCAGCTTTCTTAAAGGCAGTCACAAGACAGGAGTAACACTGACTGAAATTCAGTGATAAAATGTAATTGTTAAATATTGTTTTAAGATTAACTCAAATTTTAAACGTCATTCTCTATTTGGATTCTGGATAAGAAACTAAGGACATTCTGCAAGAAAAAAGGATATGCAAGAACACTCATTTTAGAAAAGGAACTTCAGTGGTGACATGACAAAAAACATCACTCATAAGTGAACAAAAGCATTAATCATCAGATTTCAGAAGAGCAAGAAGTCATCTCCTGGTACTGAAAGCTAATTAACATTTAATATGACTGGTATTCTACAGTCCTACACCCAGTTTTCAAAGAAGTATGAAGTGGGCCAATTAAAGAAAAAAAAAAAAAAGAACCCAATCCAACAACCACCAAACAAAAATACACATCCTCCCCTTCTCAATCTGAAAAAAATTTTATAGCATTGAATTGAATGCAGACAAAACCCCCATAGCATATGGTAGAGGAAGCAGGCTGTCCAGGCTTGGAAACACCAGTGTCTTTCAGCCTTTACACCAGTACTGAAAATGGTGCAAGTCTCAATTTGCATCACTTCCCCCACACACCCTCCCAAATACTGGCACACTACAAAGTTGCCTGTCATTCTCCACTGTACAAAGTAAATATAGTCAAATCCAGAGAAATTGACAGTTACAGGGGCAGCAAAGCAATCCCTTGGACTGTAATAATTTGGAAGGCTTCTTGTCATACTTTTTCCCATAGCAATCTCTTTCACTGGACACCCTGAAAAACAGCCAGGGTTTTCACTGCAAGCTGCTGAAACAGAGGTGCTGGAGTATTCAAATAAATCTCTGTTGGACTGAATAAGCTATGTG
This sequence comes from Phaethornis superciliosus, assembly GCA_023637945.1. Lineage (NCBI taxonomy): Eukaryota > Metazoa > Chordata > Aves > Apodiformes > Trochilidae > Phaethornis > Phaethornis superciliosus. The sequence goes on from JAJQWJ010000001.1 coordinate 124,246,353, forward strand.
CTGCTCACTTAACACCTTAATGCAAACACACAGTCAAACGATGCCTTCTGGAAACCTATTTAACAGATACCTGTGAAACCCAGAGAAAGCATTAATCTAGATCTGGAGTACATTTTACAGTTTTATGATTCCAGCCTTACTCTGATTTCCAGTGTCACTGCAGCCCATATAGTAGAAACACGGAGCTCAGTGCAAAACTCTTCTTCCTGTTACAAAAAATACCCCATGTTCCAGTACTGAAATACTCTATAGGCTTCATTATGTTGATTTACCAGCTTACTACTAGCAATGAGAGCAAGGCCACTTGGTTTATGTCTTTCAGCTGACACCACTAATGCAATCACATTGCCCAAGGAAGCGTGTACAGAACATGTCACTTGCTTACAGTATCTATAGTAAATCATCCAAAAAGAGCCAGTTAACCCTGAGATTAGCTGTGTGCAAGTTCATGTTATTCCTGTAGGAATCTTTGATCCAGAATGCCCATGGAAAACTGTCTAAGCCAGCTGAAGACAGTGCCACTTACACAACTACTATGCATGCCTGTTCTGACAGACAAATCAAAAACAGCTCTAGACACCAAGTCTGCAGAATAAATTTATATACATAAGCACAATACATAAGCACACACTTTTTAAAAAGTGATTCACTCTTCTTTTGAACATTTTCTCAGAGTGACAGCTCTGTTGAACAAATACTTCAGGCTACTTGTACTGAATAAGCAAGACTTCACATCCAGGAACACAAAGTTTCATTGCAGCAGTTGTTTTGCAAGACACTTTATCCTATCTCTAGGGAAGACAGGGAAAAATAAGGAAAGAAATAATAATTAATTATTATTAATTATTATTAATTATTAATCAGCAATTATGCCCTGGAAAGGCTGCCTTCAAATTAAATATAAAAAGTAGAGTATGCATTCAGACAAAGAGAAAAAAACAAAACTTCAGCACTATTTATAACACTGGACTTTCCTTACATGCTAAAGACACTGCAAAACAAAGGCCCTGCTGAAATAGTAAAGGCATTTATTTCTGATATTCAACTATATATAGACAGTGGTGATCATGTGGGTGTATATCGCAGGGTGGGAGCATTAAACAGGCAAATAATTTAGAATAACAGAAAAATTTCTTAGTTCTTATAAATCTTTTCACTGTGAGAGCAATGCAAGATTATATCTAGTGTGCACATATAGCCTTACCTTTTCTTTCTAGAATTAACTGGTGATGCTTTTAAGATGTGCCCAAGGCACTGCAAGATGACGCTGTACTTCACCCATAAGAGTGACTCCGACCATCCTCCACACAGCCACTCAGCACATTAAGGAGAAAATTAGCAAGTTTAGGTTCAATGAGCCTGAGATTATTTTTGAAATGGCAAACAAAGCCAATAGAAACAAAACATTCACAGTGAAGTCTATCTATAATTAATGTTAATAAATGCTCTAGTTAGCAAAATGCCTTATCTAGTGAAGTTTCTCATTTACTATAGCTCTAAGCGAAGCTAAAACTGCAGTGTTGCCAGAGAGAAAAACGGAAAGGACACAGACAAGGCACATCCTACCCTCTTAACTCCCAGCAAAATACGAGCTAACTGTGCCCAGCTACAAAAAGAACATAGTAAGTAACTTATAAATGTCTAAACTTTATTGTAAAAACAGCCTCAGTTCAACATAATCCTGACCTGTGTTATGCAGCCATCCGAAATCTTGCAAGTGATGTTTTCACCACCTCCAGTACACACAATCAGCAAATAAATATCCAATAAGCAGCAGGTTAAACAGCAGACAGCTTAACCTTTCTCCTGTTTTTAAAAAATGACAGACTGCTCAGTGTTTGCTCAAGTCTCTTCTTTTACCAACATTCAATTTGAATGAGCCGGTGCAAATGCACTGTTCATCCTCTTGTGAGAGGAGGATGCATTTATGTGAAACATGAGGAGAATGCCTAATGCTGAAACATACTCTCTGCATCCTCAATGAGATTTTATTACAGGGCTCTCTTTCTTTTCAGCGGTGTGTGTCAACGTGCCTGCAACCATTCCACTTCTTTTATGGACAGACACTATCTGTAGACTTGTATTTATGTCTTGATACTCTATGGAAATACTACATATCCTACCCTCATTATAACCCAGTTGAGGCTATATTTAAAAAATAAAGAACCCTGCCACTCCAAGAGCTTGTATGCAATACTGACGCACACACAAAAAATATTGTGCTAATATTTCATACAGCTAACTTTCTAGTTATTAACAACTACATTTCAAAACTGTTTTGGCTTCCAAAAGCATTAAGACCGTGGGTTTTCAAATGTGCCTAAATGTAAGTCCATTTTATAAACTAGCTCTATGGTCCTCAGGGGAAAACCTGGTAGTTTAACTAAAAATACAAACAAGTTGTTAACTAAAAATAGTTACTTTATCAATTGTAGCATACCTCCATAGAACAAAAACTTATAATTTCTGAGCTTGTAAGTAAAATTATGTGGACTAAAATCTGTTAAAAAAACCAACCAAACAAACAGAGAAACAAAAAAATGAAGTACGAAACCATAATCAACTCCCTAGAGCCTTTAAAAGAACATTATTGGTGCATTTCTAATTTTTGGTTAAAAAAAAAAAAAAAAAGACTTCCAAAAAGAATGTCTTTTACTGAGATCTTTGAATATTTTGGGCTGTGACAGCTATATTTCACCAGCTTTGATAAATAATAAAAGAGCCTGGCAAACACTCAGTTTTTCTAGTCCTCCACCTACATGGTTCTACAGTTCCCATCAATACATTATTTATATTTCAGGAGCATTCTCTACAAGGTAATCGCCTTCTACACTGGTGGGAAAGAAGTCTCTGTTGCAAAGATCTTCTGTTCTGAGACAGCAGGGGTGAAAAAAGTTATTAGTTTAAAAATACAGTTTCCTAATCATAATAAAAATGCAAGCACATATAATGGGACAGAGATACCACCATTCTAAATTAAAATCTCCTAGAAATAGTGAGTTTGAGAAAAGTGCTATCTATGTCAATACTTTTCACCATCACCTTTGTTAAAACATTGAAAAAATAAAAGGAAGCCTTAAAAATATAACTCATCTTCATGGTTTTTGTGTCCTCCTTGCTTTTTTCATTTATATGTTTTTCTCAACTATATACCAAATAGTCACTCTTCTTCACATCATATTTCTCATTCCATTACTATGCCCTTGCTAAAACACCATCTTTCTGTCACCACCTATGCTGCAGGACTCATCCCAGGAATTTTCTGAAGTTTCTGTTCTGTGATTTGGAAAGGTGTGGGGTGTGGGTATACACAACACATCTATCTCCACTGACCATCCTGGACTGATCTCCCTGATCACCCAGTGCCCCGGAGAAGGGATCCCTCTTGATGTAACCCCACAAAGCACAGGAGTTCCAGAAAGGTCTCTGACTACTGGAAAGATTTTCTTAAGAGCTGCAATAAAACAGGCCTTGTTGTGTTGAGGAGTTACCATGGAAGTCATAAGGGGCTTTATGGGCTGATATGCCAAAATGTATCCCCAGGGTGACAAAATTATGCTGCTTACATTCTTGGTGATCCTTAAAGTTAATCAAGCAAGACTGTTGATATTTCAGAAAGAGTGGGAAGACATACAGCTTCATCCCACTTTGTTTTGAAAAACATTTAACAGTGGTAAGATGCAAAAAAAAAAAAAAAAAAAAAAAATAGGAAGGGTTTTTTTTCCCCAAAGCTTTTTATTCTCTCTATTGTTGTCAATGCCATTCCATTACCTACTTATCTTTTATGTGGAGAAAAGATAACATCGTGCAAAGATGGCTGTCCACTTGTTTTGGAAATAAAACAAGGAACCTAATTTCTTTCTAATTAATTCCCAATAGAATCTGCAAAAAGACCATCTGCAGAAGAAGGCCAAGACATGGCAACTGTATTACAGCCAAACTATAAACTTAAGGACATCATCTGGAAAATTCAAGCTCAGACAAAGTAATGCTCTCCAGATAAATATATTAATTATAAACATACATACATAACAGTTTCAAATTGAAAGGCAGAGTAATCAACCATTAGCTATTCTTGCATGAATGAAGATGTAATTATTCTACCTTCCAGCTTTGTCCTGAGTTTTTATGCAATACATGCTGATGTTGGCAAAGACTCATATACTAAATTAGTTACACATAAGATATTCATATGCATAATTGTTCGCTGAACCAGTCCTCTAGCACTTTCATTTGATACCCTTTTTATCCCTTGTTTTATTGATTCTCATTCACACTTTCAATGAAGAATTAAAATATCTTCCTTCTGTACAGGCAGAGTTTCTGATTCCATATTCACTGCACCTCCATACTCTTTAAAGGAAATGCCTACCTGGTGAGCAAACAGAGCATCAAGAGCTTTCCAGGTAGCAAAGCAATTTTCAGACTTTTGCCCATTTAACATTTAATTGCTTATTACTGATTTTCAGTATCAGCAAGTTTCCTATTTGTTCCTGTTTGAAACAGACTGCTCCAAGTTCATTATTGCCTTTTCAAATACCGGGGAGGCGTCCACTTATCAAACACCCTCATTCTCCCAGAACAATAGAAGGAGAAAAAAAAAAACAAAACAAACCACACCAATAAAACAAGGAACAAATAAATAAAATAAAAAATATTTTAAAAAAACCCACAAAAATCCCAACCCAGACAGTAAAAATATTCCCTTCCTCTCTGTCTAAAGTAGAAGACAAATAGATGGAAGAACATATATTCCATCTGATGGAAACTAGATCTGCTGAAGGCTATTGTCTGCAGTACAACTTAATTAAAAATATAGAAATAAAATAAAACACATGAAACACATGTAGGAGGGAAAAATCTATGAGCTAACATCATGTCAACTGCCTGGGTGTTCAGTATTTACTTTGTTTGTTTTTATTTTAAGAAGTTACCTTCTTTCTAGTATGCCCTCACTATAAATCCAGGAAAAGTACTAGGTGTTTTGTATTCAGATTGAAACTTTTCTCTTTTGCCTTCTGAGGAATCTCCTCCTTCCAGATGCTTTATTTTTAGTCATAATGAGCAGAAAGGTGCAAAACAGAGGGAGTATTCAGAGACCTCAAACCCATGTGCACAATAGAGTCGTTGTTCTACTATCCCAAGCTCCGTTTGCCTTGCTTGAAACAACTTAAAACCTCCAGCTAAGCCCCATTTTCTGCTATTAACTCTCCAATGAAAGTAAAAGGAACTAAACCACTTCAGAACTTTCAGTCTGTCACACAGCCGTGCTTGTTCACAGCAGAAGGCCTCAGCCATGGCCTCGTTTCATTCTGGGTCAGATACCATCCCATGCACCAACAAGTAAATCAGTAAGCTTGCATTTTCCTTGTTGTATCAATCAAGAATTCCACCCAGTTTAGCAGCAGCTGTGTGCATCTCTGAAGCAGCTCAAAGGATTTCCTTGGCTGCCTACAGTCACCCCCCAGTTAACAAGAAAAACTCAGCCTCAAGACTCTATGTGCTGATGGTTCCTATAAAACCCTGGCAAATATATAGCTTGTGGCAGGGTGGTGAGCAACTGACCAGTTCTCATGCTGCAGAGGAATATCCACAAAATATCAATTGTATACAAATTTGTTCACCAAATCAGTACTTAACTGAGTCAGTGCTCTATCAAATTTAAATAGAAATAACTGACACAAAGACCTCTCCGTAGAGGTGCACTTCTTCAAAAGGCAATACAAAGTATAACCTAAGCTCGCCATTTTGTCATTCTAAAATAATCCACATCAAATCTCATACAGCTAACAGAGGTTCCCTGTTAAGAAGCATATGCCTACATAGGTCTGATTTACTCTAGAGTGATTGCTCAAAAACATGAAGAGGAGACTGAATGACAGCCACACCAAAATAAAAAAAACAAAACAAAGGATTGCAAGGAGGTATTTACTGGGTTTGTCTAAGGTCTAGAAAGTTCAAGAACTAACTTAGCCCACTGAATTTCAGCATCACTTAGACATCTTACTCTCTGAAACACCACAGATTTTAATTTTCAAGTGGTTTTTCCTAATAAACAGGACTGGTCAGAGAAAAAGTTACTCTACCATTGTATACCTATCCAAATCACACCCTTCTTTTGAAGTATCCTAATCCCTCAAAACAATAATTCCATTTCTTCACTTCACTCAAGGCAACAGTCCAAGAGATGCGAAGTTGGGTGCAAGAAGTAAAAAATCAACTGCAAAGCAAAAGTTATGACAGACTTGTTTCCTGTGTTCATGATTCATAAAGATGCCAGCAGTGAAGCTAGGAAAACTCATGCAAGTCAGGTCCACTTGACCGTGAATATCCATAAGCATGACTCTTCTCTCTCTGGCTAGTCCTCAAAGGACTAGGTAACACGAAACCATTTTTATGAGAGTTATATGAGAGTGTGTCCAGATGCTCCTTGAACTCTGACAAGTTTGGTACATTGCCCACTTCCCTAAAATATCAAACACTTCACATATTTGTGTGTCCACCTTGTTCAGTGGTCATGCTAATTTTCCCTGTATCGTTCCAATTTTAGTGGATGTGTCACCAAAGCAAGCACAAGTGGATGTCCACTGGATGTCTCCTGTGCCTTCCCAACAATCTGAAACAAGCAGATCAACTCAGATGGCAACAGCTTATCTGTGGCTTGCTCTGTCAGCTTAACCACCATGCAGAAAGTAAAACCTCAGAGTCTGATTACTTTGCTGTCACAAGATCAGTGACCATAAAACTAGGAATCAAGCAATGTAAGTAATGTAACTATGCCTAAAACATTATAGGCTTGCCCTGAATGCTCTGAAGACCAAGGCACTCATACCTAAAACACAGTAGCATAAAATTTCTTCTTGTAGAAAATTACATTTTCTTATATTAAGGAAGAGCCCAAGGATTTGTAATGTGACTGCTGTACCACCGTGCACTATGTCACTGCTGAACACAACATCACCAACTTCCTATTAGCAAACCTTCTTCCTACAAAGGAGACATCACCTCACTTTGTGAACTAACCCACCGTGTCCTTGTCCCCATCAGGGTACAACACAGCAGCTCCCCAAAAGGTTTGATAAAGGATGGTTACTATCCACATGTCCACATAAGGCAGAAGGCTGGTCTTCACCACCTTCAGTAGGGTATTAATTACATTCTTAGATCCAAAAACACAGGATTGAAAGATGATGTGGAACATGACTGGCTTCTCCAAGAACCCATTTCATTGATTAACTGTACTCGTAGCTGTGGAGCTCTTTTCAATATACAGCTTAATTATGTCTTTGCTGATGCTTAAAGACCATTACTTCTTGAAATGCTTGTCATGGTCAGTCATCTAAACGTGTTTATTCTGCAGAACATGAATAAGTGATGCCACTAATCACAATGCAAGTGTTATGCAGCTTCACAGCATTTCTGTTGTCTGGCATAATGAGCAAGCTGAGAAGAGGTGCTTGCCTGTTGGCACCCATCTCTCTTTCAGAGAACTTCCATTGATTTAGTAAATCTAGGCTGGCAGCTAAATCAATCATGAATGGCCAAAGCAAACCCATCCACCAAAGCTACAGACCTTCATTTAGGCATATGAACTTCAAAGTACACCCAAGCTGTTCTACTGAAAAAATTCTTGGTTTTCAAGATCAGTTTTTTTCAAAATCCCTAACAGGGGGGCTAGACAAGGTGAAGACTTGAAAACTAAAATCAGAAGAAGAGAAGACACCTATAACTGCCTGTCAATAGAAAGAGAAAGATGAGGAAGGGGCTGATGGCAGAACAACACAAACCCATAGCATGCAAAACTATGCCGGATGCTAAGAAAATAGTTTTGCACTTTTATTTGAAAATGCCAAAAACAAGTGTGAACTCCTTTTCTGTTGCTAAAATGGCACTAATTTAAATTGGTATGAGGAGAGAAGACCATTCTCTCAAGTGAAGACTTTTCTGATGTTTTCACTATCCTAGCGCTGGGAAACCAGGATTGTTTCTTTCTGAGCGCAAAATCTAGCAAAGTATTTCCCCCATGCCTCATTAAGAAAGACAGCCTGCTCTCTGAATTTTTGAGCTGAGCACAGCTTCCTCCACTTAGAATGAAATTCCACAACATCCAACCTTTAATTTTCTACTTACCATTCAACAACATAAGCAAAGCATATACACAACCCCTGCAAGAGGCTGAAGGAAAATCAGCTTCTTTTCCTGCCTCCTGATGAGTCACAGCTCTTCTAGAAATGTAAAAAATATAAAATAAATATTTTTTTTATTTAATCCACATTTTCCTCAAGGCTACCAATCCTTTGGAAGTCCCTAAGCAATATTAGTTCTTTTCCTACCCTCACTGGTAACTTATTATAGAGTAATGAAGAATTTGCCTAGTCTTCCTTAAAATAGGTGCAACTGCCAACTGGCAGAAAAGCAACAGCCTTTGGTACCAACAGTGAACTCAGACAAAACCAAGTGGGAGCTCAAAGCACTGCTGAAATGTATGCACTGTGTAGGAATACAGAAAAAGTAGGGAATAGGAGATAAATAGAGACATTTATGTTACTATCAAGGGCGCACAAGAACAAACACAGTTAAGCAGGAAGTCCATTAAGATGTGAATTATTCAGAAGAACACACATTCAAGAACAAAATTCAATTATTCAGACAGGAAACAAGAATTAAGAAGCAATTATTATATTTTGCAAAGGGGAATAAATGTAAGTGAATCACACTGCTCAGATCCTTCTGGCTTGGGCTTTTTTTAATTTGTTGGGGGGTTTTGCTGTTTTGTTTCATTTTTTGTTTTTATCTCCACTAGTAGATCCTCATTCTCCTCTCGCCCCATGCCCTCTCAAATCAATCAAAAATGGTAATTAAAAAAAAAGAAATCCACTTCAGCATCCCAATATGCCTGTGGGTAACACCACATATCACGTCATGGAAATAGCAGGAAAAAAAGCCAGCTATCCAATAATTGACCACTGCTCAAAGCACACACATGCAGGACTTGGGTCCTTGTTTCCTACAGGACAGAGACTTGAAGTAAAAGCCAGTGTGCCATAACCATAATTGCACCAATTGATTTTAAAGACCTGTTAAAAGCTATTGTCTGTGACAGACCAGGTAAGCTAAACAATCTGTGTTCTGAGATGAAGCAAACCACATTTTTACTTGTAGTATTTCTCCCTTGGCCCCACAACTGCTCTCAGCAGAGGTCCAGTAGTGAACAAAGCCCTTTTTATTCTGCCTCTGTACCAACCTATATGTGAGCTCCTGCATGTGCCTCTCTCTTTCATACTTAAAAGAGAAGTATGTCTTTAGACCTCAGTAACAACCTCCAAATTTAGTTGTCTGCTAGGGGCAGGAGGATAAAGACACAATAAAATCTCTTCCAACAGAAGGCAATTTGGTACCACTCAAGAAGCAGATGATACAAGATACAAGAAGATGCAAGGACAGTGCTGTCACAATTTTAATTCATGTGCAAATGTCAGAAGTTGACAGAGAAAGAGAAAAAGAAACACAAACCAAATTCTTAAAATGTCATGTGTTTTCCTACAAACCAGATTACTGCAGGGCATGGGGCAAGCCTTTAGCAGTAGCATTGGAGCTTAAAATGCAGCAGCAGCAGCCCATCAACAGGAGCAGCAATGAGGCTTACCAGCTCCTCGTACATCTCCAGATTACATCTCTAGATCTCAGCAACACTTCCAGCAAAAGCCCCATCCTAATACCATTCCCCCTTCCACAGGCTCTGAGTTCCATTTTCACTGCAGCACAGTACATCAGAAAGCATTATAGTGTTTGTTTTGGTTTGTTTTTAAATCTGGTCAAAAAATAATATATATGCAGAGAGTCTTCTAGAGGGCTGCTTCAGCAATAAACTGTTCAGTAATAAACAGCTGGACCTACAGCTTTGACTTCTCTAGTACAAGTGCTTATGAGTCTTTGAAAAAAAATTATTACATATTTCTTTACAGTAGATATGGTGTGAAAGCCAATTTTCTTCCAGCAATGCTTTTGGAAACAGTTCACTTTTCTTCCAAAAATTCTATTAATCTTATAAAAGAGAAAAAATAATCTGAATCCAATGAGATATAGCATAAAATATCTCTACAGTTCCACATACTTTTGACTTTGATGTCTGAGCCACTGTGCATTCACTTTCATGATAATTTACACAATAAGTTTTACAGCAGAACACATGCTAAGTTTCCACATAAACTGAATTTTAGAACAAATTTCCACTACACATTCCCACCAAAACCTATAATACAAAAATGGTTCTCAAACAGATAAGAGAAGTTAACAGGTAAGATACTTATCTAGTCCAGAATATGGCAAAGTAGCCATCCTTGGTAGCAAAGTGATGCAATAAGGCCCCCAAAATCAGAATAATTCTGAACAATGAAACATTTGGAGAAGGCTGGTTCTCTGCCAATCCCATTGAGAACAGAGGAAGACAAAATTCATTAAATAAATTATTCATTAGCATTTAACAGCTCAGCACTGGATCCAATGTTTCTCTTTTGGCTAAAGAAGAGTGCTACAAATCCATCCACTTGTAAATGCACTGCTGAAAAAGCTAATGCCATTTACTGGCAGGTTAATTTATAAGATCACCTTAATTAAAAAAATATTTTCACTCTCTCACTGAAATGAAACTGCAGGTGATTCGGAACAATGTAGCTAAAGGCTAATGAATGATTTGAAGCAATTTAGTATCCAATTAACACCAGCATCTGGTTAGGGAATTTTTTTTTCCCCTGTCAAGGTATTAGGTTTATATTAATTATACTTTTAGTAGTAAGAGAAAGTTCTAATCTTGATGTTGTCTTTCAAGCGACCAAATAAAATGGTCAGGACCTGGAATTCACTCAAGCAGAAGCAAACTCCCTATCACTTGGAGGCATGAAAAACAGTGTTAGGAAACCTTTCCTACCCTAATTTCAACAGCTATACCAACACAGCACTGAGTCGAGAAATAAATTCCCTTGTATCCAAGACACAGGAACAGTCACCCATCTGCTTCCATCTGGAGGATCCTCTCTGAAGCCAGCTTCAAACTTTAATTGGTCAAGAAGATGGCTTCTTGAGGCTTTTTAAACAAATCTTTGCCATTACAGAGGCAACTGAATAATCCTCTGATCTTCAAGATGAAGCAAAGCTGGGACATTTGGGATAGCATATGGAGGAAGTATCCTTTGACTCGTTACTATCTCAGACCATGTGAGATTAATGAGTTAGCATTTGACTCCCCCCTCCTTAGTAATACTGGCTTTAGAGTAGTCAAGCATACTTTCTGTAATACAAGAGGGTTTCTTCCATACAGTGTTCCTCTCTGACTTAAAAACTCTCTAAGACTATACCTATACAATTAAGATTAAAAAATGAGAGCAAGTATTGAAGCCCACACCTAACTTAGCATTTTAATACTGCAAGCAGGGCTGAATTTAAGTGTTCATTCATATGTCATCTGCCAGCTCTGTTACTGTTTAGGAAAGCTATACTGCCATTTTCTTAGGGCACTCTTGCAATTACACCAGGCAAGAGATGTTAACTTGGTGTACCAAATAGTCACTTGAGAACAAAAGCAGTAATTATTCCTGAGAGTAATTCAGAAATGGGGTTGAGTGCTGTTGCTGCCAATATTTTGTTCATCAATGCTGGACTCAGCTTTCATTGGATAAATTATTAAAGCAACTAGGAAAGGAAAAAAAAGAAAGAAAAACCCAAGTAACATCTTTGCTGCAAAACTGTGTGATACTATCTTTCATTTTGCCCCCTTTTTATCATGAGTTTATTATATATTCCAACTGAAAATTCTGGGAACTGCAACCAGAACAAGTTTGAACCCAAATACTGGAAAGGTTCACAAAAAAGCTTCAGTGACCATACATATGCTCCTACCTGATAATCTTAAAAAAATAATCAAGTAATAATATTTTTGCTTCTCATGAAAGCCAAGTTTTAATTAAATGTCATCACTCCAACTAGCTCATACCTCATCTTTTGGAAGCAAGGCAGAAAATGCTCTGACTCTTTTAACAGTAATTTAACTGTGTTTTTAGGTTCTTCTTTGCCTTTTATTTGCAATAATGACTTCTCACCTTCCCCAATAAACTACAGCAATTTAATCCCACCCATGTAGCAACCCTATGCAACTATTTGCCAAGCCAATAAATTAACAGACTCTTGGACTGATCATTCTTTTTTGGCTCTTTTATCAGTAACCTACAGACAGCACTCCCATCCCAGACTTGAAGCTTGAACTCAGCTTCTGGCCTCCATGTTTGTGCTATTGCCTGTTAAACAGTTTTAATACATGGAAACAACACACCAAACCTCTTTCTAGCATTTGGCTCCCCCCCAAGATGATCCAAATGCCTTCCTACCCTCATGCTGTAAAGCATCTGTGCAGTAGGATTCACATTCTGCCAGCAAGATATATACAAGAAACTCACAGTTGTAAGGTACTCTTCAGAAGAAGGAAAGAAGAAATAAAAAAGGGGAAAAAAAAAAAAAAAAAGAAAAAAAGGTGCATGTATGTGTTTTTAAAGTCACTCAGAATTTTGAAAGTGAACTCAAATCTCTGTCAAAATAAAACTTTTAAGATACATGGGTGAAAGCCAAACTGTGTGCATCAAGAGCAGATGCATACAGCCTGCTGCTTCTCTGTACCCCAAAGGAGCTCCTAATCCAACACACTCCCAATGTCTCACACCTCTCTCCCTCCTGCCTTGATTATCTTGCTTTGCCCCATGGTCCAAACCTGAATGGTTTTCCTTGACTTGTGAAGTCTCTATCACTTCTCACATAGTTCTGTTCCCAACACCCTTCCCTCCTGCACTGCATGTGCGTCTTTTTGTGCAACCAAGAAATAAAGAACAAATAAATGCAATGTAACATTTCTGTCCTCCTACTGGGACTAAAGAAAGGAAATCTTTAGCAACGGCATATAACTGAATGCCCTCTTAAGAACAGCTGCAAATATTAAATGTTGTCAGAAAGCTGGTGGTTGCCAAAATAAAGTATCAGCACAAAACAACTGCTATGCCATCTATTCTCAGCATTTAATCTGTATCTCCTTTTAAAAAGATGGAGATAGCTATTTTCAATACCATAATGTGCATTAGGTAAATTAAGCAGCTGTTTGATGGCCACCAGAAATCTCAGTCTTGAGGCACTAAATAAAACAAAAATGTAGCCTGAAATTATTTATTAAAGCTGTTAGAAAAATCTCTTAGTAACTACTGTCCACACTTGATACACTAGTGATGATTACACAAAACTAGAGTTGGCCAAGATAAATGTCATTTGATTTCCAAGTCAAGCACTTTGAAAAAACACAAAGAAATTAAATTAACTCAGTGGAGTTGCTCTGAAATATCTTGGAGAGCAAATCCCTCTGTGTTTACTGGCATATCTGATATTGACATTAAAGTTTTCAGATTATCTCACAACAAGACTTCTTTGATTTGTTAGCAGATGTACATTGCAGTTAAACAAACAAGTAACAATAAAATATTAAAATGCATCTTATGTTCAAAATGCTCAGCTCCTATTTCTTTTACCTGGTTAAGGAGGAAGGGTACCATTTATGAAGACTACCCAGGATATACGACTAATTTCACTTTATCTTTTTTCTTCCAGTAAACTACTTTCTTCTTTGAAAGCTCCACTTAATAAGTTGAACAATGCATACCATTGAGATTCACCAGAAGCAAATGAAGATTCTTAACAGCTAAATCTTTGGCTCCATATGAAACATTCAGAATTTTTTTGCCTTTTTTCAAATGGCAGGTGTTTTAAGCTTGCCTTCTCATGTTTTTTTCTGTGCCATAACCAAGCTAACATCCAAACATCACCTGTCACGCAGTTTTACCTTTAGCATCATTTGAAGGCAAGGTGAGAAGCATCCCAGTGGGTATTCTCAGGCTGGACTGCCAAATAGAAAAAGCTCAGAAAGAGGAACAGAAGGGTAAGAAGTGCAGAAATAAGGCCTGATACCCACCAGTGAATCAGACTTGCAAGCTGTTTTGCTGAGTGGCCTGAGGAGCTTTCCTAGGCATAGAGGAACAGTGATGATTATTCCCTGCTTTATAAACTTTTCTGACAGATATCAGGCAAACTTCTGTTTCTCATTTCTCGGATCCCATCTGAATACCGTATGCTCTCTTTGCAATAAACTTGGACACAACAACGTGTTGTATCAGAGTCAGAGGCTGAGGTACAAACTTGTGAGCTTATCTTTATCCAAATCAGAAAGTCATCAAAAGGGAGACTTGCTTTGGGCAGCCTTTTCTTGAGCTGCATTTAGCAATCATGCAGCCATGCCATCACTTGATGGAGGAGGGTCACAATCTCAACATGGGGTGCATGGAATCAGGGAGGGTCAGTGATGGGGTAGTTTTCTACTGAATCATAAACCTGGTCCAAGCAAACTCAGCCAGGAGCCAGGGAAAAGGATGAAGAATAGCTCAACCATTTCTTTCATTTGAAATATACATCTAAACCACGATACACATGGTGAATATGTGCCATAAGCCAATAAAACAGAACTGGCAAACAAGTGTCACCCCTCTCAAGAGCCTCTCTTTTGCTGCACCTGGTGGTAGAGTACAAGTGTGCATGTCACCCCAGACTGCTACTTGAAATAGAGCTCAAAGTCCTTCCTCTGAGCTGCACTCCCTCCTGGTGCAGCCCCCTCACCAAGGGCAGCCCTTCCCAAACACCAGGGCACCCAAGGTCCCAATAGCAGCAATGCTTTTCCTCCTCTTCCCTCGCTCCTCTAAAATCTCGGTTCCCCTTCTTTTGATCCATCATTTCTTGCCAACTGTCAAGAAATGCCACCCCTCAATATATTGCCTTACCCTACAGTTTACAAAGGCTATGTATACTGCAAGTTACACGTGTGAAATATGATACTAGTTTCGACACAATCAGGGCAGCATCTAGAACAAACCCTCCTCCACCCCCCAAAAAACAAAACAAAACAAAACAAAAAAACCAACCCACAAACAAAACATCCCTCCCAAGAGAGGAACAGCAGAAATAAAAGTTCATAAATCAATTGAGAAATACTGTTTCACTGGCAGCAGAAACACAGAATCCTACACAAAATCAAGAATTTAGGAGAAGTACCTCACATTGAACAAAGGAATTGAAAACAAATCCCATTAGAAGCAATCCAGCCTTTGATGAAACATATACATATCATCATTAGCAATAATAATTTGGCTCTTCATGTGTAATCACTGCATGCTATCCTCACTTTATCTGCATAATAGCCATTAATGTCAAGAGGAACTGTGCACACGGGCACCACTCTGCCCCTGTGCTGCTCCTCAGTCTGCAGTCTGCTCCACAGAGATAAATCCCCAAATCCACCACTTCTTCCATCTCACCCAACTCATGAATGGTAACAAGGAAACAGCTGGGGTAGCTGAACTGAGGCAAATTTAGAAAAACAGTATTTATCTTTTGCTTTTTTTATAAAACTCACAAGCTTTTTGCACTATTAGGTCAGCACAAGAAAGGTAAGTTGTAACCATCTGTTCACACAATACTGAATTCAAGGCAGCACATACTGGAGTGCTGCAGGAACAGAATCCATCACAGCCCACACTTCTGATTTTGGCAATTGATTTCATTGGTTCCCATCTAAAAATGGCCATGAAGATCAGGGGTATAGAAAATGCCAAAAATAAACAAGCATTAATCCAGCATAGCTGTTCCAGGATACCCCAACCTTTTATACAACAGATAAAAGGCAAGGGAAACGTAACATTCCTCCTCCCAACTATTTGGACAAAAGCCTCACAGGCTAAAATTTTCACAGGAAGAAACTAAAAGGTACCACTTCAGTATAGTCGGAAAGGTTCAGACAGAACAACTAACATTAGATCACTCTCATCAATACACCAGTTATAACACTTATCAGCTATAAGGTCATTTATAATCCTAAACTGACTGAGACACAGCAACGGAGGAGTCTGACTGACTACATGCAAGATTGAGCAAAATGAAGAACTGCATACTTGTGGCCATGTCTTTACTAGCTCAGATGAGCCACAAATCTGTAAAAGCTAAGATTTTCTTCATAAATGACAAAAAAAACACCAGGAAGCTTTCAGGAATCTAACTCTAGGACACGGAAGGAATTAATTTTACAAAACTCTTTCCATAAATAAAGAATAAACCATTCAATTGGACCAATGCTTTATTTTCTAGCACAACTTATCTTCTTTTCCAAACAGAACAGACCAAGTGAGCCCAAGTCAAGTCTTAAAGGTACAATAATGTCGTATCAGGACACAAGCACAGATATTTCCTAAAATGGGCTCATTTTACTTATTTGTCCTAAAGCTATGTCAAATCTATATCCATCACTACAGCTACTAAATCTAAAGTAAGATTTCACATTAAAATCTATAGACTTGTGAATTCCAAATGGTTTTGCATTAAATAAGAAATAAGCAGAAAATGCTTACATATCTAATCTTTAAATCACAGGTTTATAAAAAGGTGCCTGTGTTAGGCAATTCTTCTGTAAGTTTATAATTCACTGCCATTCTCTCATGTATTTCTAATACTCACTATTTTCCTCCTACAAAACCCCAGCTTGATTCACATCATCATCTCAAGATACTTATTTTTGCTTTCCTTTTCACAGTGATTTCTGATTTTGCTATCTTCTTTGCAATGAGTTAAATAAGATGCTTAGGAGTCTTTGAGATAAGGAGAATGAGTAGAATGGTCCTCCAGAAACCTTGCTTGTCAGTGTCCATTATTTTATATTACTATTTAGCAAAGTAATATCCTATTACTTTACCAAGTATTCAAGTATGATGTTACCTAAAGTTAAGTTCTGTATCTTTTTTTTTTTGTAATACATTTTAATTGAGAAGTCATTTACTTAGGTTGTGAGAATTCAGTGCGAAGTCACCAAGAACTTCCATCTTGTTAAGCTAAAGTTACTGGCTGACTCCATTCATCCCATCTCCAGCTGGTAAGAAAAGGGAAGGGCAAAAATATCTAGAGGGAACAGGTCTTCTCCACATACAAGAACAACTTCTTTTCAGAGCAAGCAAAGCCTGGGTTCCTAGTTTGACACCTGTCCCCAAACCTTTGGCAGAGTTTCTGCATCACTAAACATGCTTAACTCATCTGTACTGCTCATCTGATTTCACTGGAAACACATTTAAAAGCTACAAAAATGAAAGAATGTGGAAAAGATGGGTGCAAGGAAGGTGACCACTCCCAAGCAGGTAAGGGAAAGGAGCTCCAGGGAGACAAGATTCATCATCTTAATCATACCATGCCAACCTCCCCTCCAGCACAGTGCCCCTTACCCAGGTGTCTGGAATTCAGTACATCTGTGAAGCTTTCAGTTCCACTACCTTGAAAAGTTAATAAATTAGACTCACAGAGGCTGAATGAATTCTAATCAAGATATGCTTGCATTTGGAAAAATCCTTATGGTTAAAATCTTTGGAGCATTAGCAGTGCATCTCTCCAAAAATATCTGGCACACTTCTATACTTCAACAGGTAAATAGCTTACTGTTAAAAAAAAAAGTCTAAAAACTTGATTACATATTTCATTTATTTATAATCATGAAAAGTTCATTCAGTTATCACCTTATAGCCATACTCCATTTATCTGAATAAAGTCTGCAGCAGACACCTCCCATGCAAAAAAAAAATAATATTACAAGTTAACTGTTCTATTTTGATTTTTAATTTGCTTAAAAGAAACTCCCTATGACTGAAGAAAATTATTTGGTATTATGTCAAAAAATAAAGAACATTTCTTTGCAAGTTAAAAGTTTAATTTTTCATCAATTATTTCAACAGGCAAACATAATTATTCTCTGTTTCCTGCACAGACAAGAGAGCCTTTGCAATTTTTCAGTTTCTTCTTCACATCAACATGCAGGTTACTATGGAACATCAAACACCATCATAGACAGATCACACTCCTCCAGCTGGCACCAGTAAAATTGTCTCTGCTTTAGTGATAAGTCATCTCTGAAACCCTCTTTAAAATGTAGAAAGGAAAAGCTCCAAAACCTGCAGTTTTAATGCAGCCTTCACAAAGACAGATCACCACTCATCCTTCACTGGCACACCCGTGACCTCAGGAAACACTCAACACAGAAGTTATTTTCCATTATTTTTAGGAGCCTAATTTTTGAACTCTCTTTGACATTCAGTCTTTATGGACAGACGATTATGGAACTATGCCTCTAAAAACACTCAGTGTTAAACATTAGATGACTTAGTCATTGTAAAAGATTATCACAGAAATACTTCATAAAAATATTATGTCTAAAAATAATTCATAAAAAAGTATATTGTGATACATTGTTATTTATGCCAAATCTTCTAATAAAAATGGTAATTTTAATTTTGTAGGAAAATATTATTCATATAGATATCCTTCTATTTGAGTTCTAAATTTAACATCCTTAGTTAGACTTTCTGTTGAAAAATGAAATCGTGATGGGCATGTGCTTCTATATTGAAAACATTCTGACAGTTGCAGGGTACAGCTTTCTCTGCTCAATATCACATTAAGTATTTGCTTTCTAATTCTCTTTTGAAACACTTACCTAAATGCGCTTCCTATTCAAAACATTATGAAAACCCCAAAATCACACCTAGGATCTGAGTATTAAAGAAAGAAAATAAAGTTTATTGCAACTGCTACTCTTTTAAAAAGGAAAATGAAGATTAAAAACTTAAAATGGAATAACTCATTCTCACACGTAAGAGAAGAACTGCTGGTACAAGAAATGTATGATTTGTGTGCAAGGTTCAGGATTTTTAAAGCATCATAGAATTTACTTGCCTAGATACTGATGCTGTACCTTTCCAGTACACATTTTCCTTACACTGAACTGAGCCCTAAGTACCTGAGGGTAGTTTCCTTTGCAACTTTCTCCAGACATTAGCATGTGAATCAAACAAATATACCCAAATCTCTAAAACAAATGAGTGGACCCTGCTCAGCTCCCTGCACCAGCCCAGTTCAGCCCCAGCACTGGGGGAGATGAAGCCTCTCCCTCCAGGTTTCCACCCTCCCTGCCCATGGCAGCCCTTGGGAACCACCAGGTTGACCTTGCTGCTTTCTGCTGTTCCTGTCAGGACAGAAATCTGCTTTCCAGGTATAGCTGTCTACACAAGAGGGTACAGAGAGAGTAAAATAAGAAAAAGCATGGCTATCACATCTTCCCCGTCGCTTTGTTATGTGGCTAAAAGCCATTTGTACTTCAGAATTACAAAGCAACTATTTTGGTTGTTTGAGACAAAGATCTAGAAAGTAAAAAAGTAAAAAATAATACCTCTGAAATCCTTGTGATTTCAGTGACCTTGCTATCACTTTTGTGAAATAAAGCAAGCCACAATTCTTTAAAAGACAGCATGGAATGAAAGAGGGAGAAAATACTGCTTAAGAGGGGAAAAAAGGGTTAAGAGTAAAACAAAATTTCTGCCTGAAGCAAACTGTAATGATAACTTAAGAAACCAAGACACTGTGTGCCACTTTTGTTTCATTTTTGAGGAAACAAGTTAGTACTGGGCTCTTGAAAGCAACAGCAGAAATTGTAGTTAGGAACACAGATTCCCCAGTGCTATGTTGGCTTATGACTTTGCTAATGACCCCATTCAATTCAACAAGTCTTGACTGCACAAGGACTGTAAAACCATTACTACATTTAGTAATACATTTGTATTCAGGTCTCAAAAAGGAAGTTAGTAAATCAACAAAAATTAACAATATATATGTAATCAGTAAAAATTTCTAATTCAGGTTTTTTGTGAACAGGCAGTTTTCTGAAGTTGAGCTTTAAAATTTGTTGCAGAGGTTATCAGTTTTATCTTTATTTAAAATAAATTATTTTTCTTACTAAAATACAAGCTTGAAACATTGTTAGTAATACATATAGCTTCCAACTATAGCAGCATAGTATATATAGTTTACCTCTTTTTGTAGTTTTAAGGGCACATGTTCCATTAAGTAATAATGTAAATGTAATCTATAAAATACAATCTAGTTCCTTAATGGTTTAATTAACGAAGTACCTTTTCTTTCATGCCTTGTAATGGAGCCAGAGTAGAGTTCCTTGCCAAGGACAGAATCACTGTATAAGTAAGAAGTTACTTCTAGGAAACAGTCACAAGAAATTATAAAATAATTAAACAATTGTCAGCCTCAGATACAGGACTGTACAACGAGAGACAATCCTGTTATCTTAGAAAGTGTATTACTTTGAAATGCAGTAATGTATCCAAGCTACACAGACGTACATAAATTGTGAAAAGAGAAAATCTAATCAAAATTATGACTAAAAGTAGATACCGTATTCTGTTTCTTGCAGCAACAGCAAAATTAAGATGGCAGATACCTTCATCTATGTCCCAGAAAACTAGTTATGCACGATATAATCTAACATATCCACATACAGCAACATTTTTTAAAGACACATTTTATTTTATGAGCTTGTAAAAGGGGAAGAAAATAAATTTGAAAAGCAATGGGTTTGTATGTATGTACACATCCGTGTAGTGTTTGTGTATATTTCAAAATTAACCAGAATGAATCCTAAGCACCTGGGCAGAACTTTAGCTACTTGTTTCATCAAAACATCATGCATGGCATCACATAACGAACTCCTAGTCCTTTGGTCTCTGAAAAAAATAGTGAACCCATTTTGCCCTGTCTGAAGAAACAGTCCAGGCCTTGCCAGTTCTAGCCTTTAATTAGATAGATGCTGAAACAAGGTCTAGCTGGTAATTCAGCATAGTATAGGCACACACTCAAGTCCAAAAAAAATAAGAAGAGTAGCTTGAGTTCAGTTAAAAGGACTGGTGAGAATTTCTTTCCCAGTAGCCTGGGATGTCCTTCCCTTATCCAGGCTTTAGCTCTAACATTTCCCATTCTCTCAGTCAGATTTTGTTCCTTCAAATCCTTACACCTCTGAGCACAGCTGATGAGCATCATCCTACATACCAGAGATTATGTCCTCCCAGACTATGCTTAGAACATGCAGTATTTCACCAATATTTAATGTATGTACCTTTGCTTTGGCATAAAGATCATCAGCAATCTAAACTTCAATCTGAATCTATGCCCGTAAAATACAATCCTAATAGGAAGTGTTCTGTCACTAAGTGCACTGGTTGCCACAGATATTCCCTAAAACTAGGTCATTTTTTTTTTAATGGGTCAGATTTTACTCGAGCAAACAAGAAGTAAAATAGCCACCTCTGATTCTTCCTTTGTTCAAACAATATCCCTGACCTCAATCCCTTGTAACAAGTTGCCGTGCCCAATAGGCTCAAATGGAAACCTCAGAAGCACAACCCCATGGACAGCCTGCTTCAGAGCAGCACTTTGATACCTCTGCTAGATTTTTCTGTAAGCAGTTCTCACTTAGCTTTTCTACTACAAATAGACAATAGATGTTTACCTTTTCTGGAATAAATGTACTAAAATGAAGAGAAATGCATTTAGGTACAAAGTAATTTTTCAGGCATTTTTCCTCTGGGGCATCTTTACTATATCCCAGCATGTTCCGCTGTTCTCCAAAGCACAGTGGAAGAAGAAACACAGGTAGTAGGAGATTTTCTGTTCCATGGTATTTACACTGGTTTTGCTCACCTCAGAGGAATTATGAGACAGCCCAGACCAATTAATCTGCCACCAAGAACCATAGCATGATCATTTGTGAAACTAGGACTTAAAGGACAAGGGGAAAGGGTAAAGCAGTTATTTAATGAATGGGGAAGAAATGCTACAGAATTCCAGTCTAGCTTTCAGATAGTGTGGAAGAAGCTTCACGGTCCCCTTTCAATAAATTCCCACACCACAAATAACAAATGGAAATACACCTTCAGGAAAGTTGACCATATCCACCTGTAAGACCCCCAAAACTGCAGAACACAAGTGCAGAGAGTACTTGGCTGCTCATCACTTTCAAGAGTACAAAGAAACAGAGAAACTGGCATCTTGTCAACACAACAGACAAAAACCATCACTACCTGCCAGTGCCTCTTCACTAGAAAAATTCACACTAATAACAGGATGGAGGAAAACATGTTACTGCCTCTCATTATAGTCTCCTCCAACTCCCATTGGCTCCTCTCTTGCTTTGCCTGTTTCTGTCTTACTCTCTTTCTTTCTTTTCCATTTTCCATGTTGCTGTTACTGCAGCTTTTGTTCTTCCCTATTTTCCATTATTTTAGCAATTTTATTTTTTCATCTGGTTTTGAACAGCTCTACCTTTTAAAGGGTACAATTTATCTGTTAATGAGGATTGACTCCAATTTCCAGGAACCTATACAAAAGTTCTTCTTTGGCTCTCAACAGCCAGTCATAAAATCAGAGGTTAAGGTTAGCAAGGCTTTCAAGCTGAAATCCATCATGCATTGCCATTTCCTCTGTGACTGTAGAGACCCAGCTTTTCTCCTCTGCCCAGCTGTCAGTCCCTTTCAGCCTTTCCTCAGATTTCAACCATAGTCCCTTGTCTTTACACCCATATAACCTTACTCCTATTTTATTCACCACCATAGAAATTTCCTACTTTTCCTTTGCAAATTTTCCTTCAGTCCTTGCATCTAGATCCATATCCTGTCCTTAAGGTTCATTCTACTTCCCTGAATTTTCCCTTGACAATCTCCCACAACTCCTTTTTATTTGATCTACTGCTCCTCCTTGTTTCTGCTCACCAAAGCCAAGAATCAACAGAGGTGTCATGTCAGGAGCATCCGGGTGCTCACGATGGACATAGGTGCCACCAATGAAGCCCTTGGACACTGCTCCTGAGCACGAGGAGCTGGCAGAGGAGGCAGCTGGGATCTGCAGAGCTGCTTGGCCCTTCAGGGGCTGGAGGGGCTCCTGGAGGAGAGGAGCTCCCAACTCTTGCACACTGTTTTAAGAGGAGATTGTTGCCTCTCCTGGCTATGCAAGACAGGGCTTGATAGACCCAGCTAGACTAACCATCCTATACATTAGAGGATGACTAATTAAAATAAAAGCCACTTTCAGTTCAGCAGATGACAGTGTCACTTTTCATTTTGGTTAAAATGGTGATTCTTACTGTGTCTTTCATGCTCATCTAGATTCTGCCATACTTAACACAGTGGACATTGTGTCAGAGCACAAGCTGCCAGAGAGAGGCATGCCTTCTTGTCAGCTTTTGATTGTGAAATACAGTGTAATGGACCTTCATTAATACAATTGATGCTAGTAAGACCAACACCAAATTATTAAAATATTGTGAACAAGTTCCAGAGCAAATAGCATAGAAGGATCCTTAACTGCAAAGTGTACTTAGCTCACTGTGTTGACAGCTGTAACACAACTATAATTATTCATTATACTCTGTAAAATCCAATCCTTTTTTAAATACGAACCTTCATCATAGCATCAATCATTGTGCCTCTTCTGAGCAATACTGAAACCTGTTTTTTAAATTGTTTTTCCTGAATTCTTAAGTGAGAAAATTAACAGACATGTTCTGGCAAATATAACAAAGACACCAGCACAGGGAATAAAGGAATAATTTGTAATAATTTTCTATTTCCTAATAAAAATACAAGATTTCTCATTACATGTTTTTTCCTTTAGATGGGATAATTTCAGGGTGGGTGGAGAGGAGATACACTGGGATGCCAAAAAGATTGTTATTAGCCTGACAGCAAATAATTTATGTTTATTTATACCACATGGCCTTCTAATGGAGTCAGCAAACTCAGATTGGAAGAGAGCGCAGAGCTGTGCTTACGAACAAGCAATATTCCACTCCTATTTCAATGAATATGTAATTAATTTTTATTATTATTACAGCTGATGCTTCAGTATCATTCAGATACAAGGTACAATTAACTAGAAGTGTTTCTGCACTTTCAAAATGACAAGAAATAAAATATAAGCCTGCATCTGGCTTGGACCAGAACAGCAAAGTAGGAAGAAGCCAGTGGCAAGCCACCAACTTCATCTACTTAAAGCTTGAGAAAGGCCACCTTGAAATCCAGGCTGACATGACCCAATAGAGACAGTAAAAACAAACCATGTGGCTTATGAAGGGTAACAATTACATGCTTCTATGCATTTTGAGAGAAATGGCTAATCAAGAAATGGCATGTTGTACACTGAGCCTGCTGGTAAGAGCTGCCACTGTATTTCAGACAATGATGCCCCAAATGTTTGTAGAATTAATGAAAGGTACTAAAATCCCACTTCAGGCGTTTAAAAAGATAATTTCCATCATTTTCTGTAGCCTTTTAAGAAGCCAGAATAGACTGTATTTGAGGAGACAGACTCACAGTCAAAACACAGTATCTCTTTCTTTAGGTCATGTTAGAAAACAGACTTATGCAAATCTTACAATGTTCAAATTATAATGAAATCTGTACGTGTATTTGTACATAAAATACATGTACATAAAATACAGCTTTCTAGCATTGCAATCCAGTCCTGTAAAATGATACATAAAACAGAGGCAACCGTCTCGAGTGTTAAAATACACAAGATAGACAGGAGGCCTTTCCAAAAGCAATATCCCACCTCAGACAGAAGGGAAGGACACAAGCTAAGGAACTTGTAGCAAAGTTGCCACAGGCCCATATCAGTGTAAGGATCCCTTCTGCTTGTAAGCAAAAATCCAGGAAAAGAAGATTCCTGGAAATGTCAACATCAAATTTAAAGCAAACAAACAAAGCTTGTTCTCACCCCTAAGCTGACAGACAGAGAACTGGCAAGCACCAGGTGGCAATAGGGAGATGAGCCAGAAGTAGTAAAGGTTACTTGATGTGTCTGTTTCTGCAAGGCAGGATCAGCTCTACCTACATCATCTTAACAGTTGTCCAAACTATTCTTAAAGGCCCTTAAGGCAAAAGATCACCTGGAAAAGTAATAGAGCACATGCACTCCATCACTCAGCCTGCTCACAGATATGCAGAACAATGCCAGACCTCTGCAAAATTTATTCTTTACACATGACCTGGAGACAACTGCAGAGAGGTTTTCCAGCTGCACTCTGCACTTTGTGCCACCTAATCCGAGTTGCCCTGGTATGTTCATTTCATTATACCAAGAGTCATGTTGGAACTTCAGAAAGGAAACATTTACTGAAGTTAATTTTTCTTCTGAAACATGGCAATAGACTGATTTGATTGTGCTTTGTTCTTCAATCAGACTGTTTTCTTCTAGGGTCCTTCAGACAGTGTAACCATTTTCCTCCAGTATTTTTCTTGAACAAAGTCAAGCCAACTAGTATACCGCTCTTTCAGGAGGAAAAAACAAACAAACAAACAACTGCCCACTTTCCTTGGCCCTTACAAATCTTCAGTGACTTACTGAGACATTCCAAAAATCTGCATTACCCCCCAAGCAAACCCTCCTATTACACAAGCTGACACCTCACATGCATCAGCATGATATTTCTGTCTCAAACTGCCAGCCTCTGCATGAAATTTGGTATTTGAAGTTACCTGCAATTGTTCAGGCTGGCAAGTACCCTTTTTAAGTATGGGCCTCGGTGAGCTGTAGAATATTTGTCAGAGAGATATACAATGGCATTAAGTGCACCCTTAGCAAGTTTGCCAATGACACCAAGCTGTGTGGTGTGGTGGATTCACTTGAGGGGGGGATGCCATCCAGAGAGACCAGAACAGGCTTGAGAAATGGGCCAGTGCAAACTGCCTGAGGTTCAACAAGTCCAAGTCTTGGTCTTGGTCCTGCATCTGGGTCAGACCAGTCCCAGACACAATTACAAGCTATGTACAGAGTGGGTTGAGATTAGCCCTGAAGAGAAGGACTTGGAGATATTGGTTGATGAGAAGCTTAACATGAGCCAGCAGTGTGCTCATGCATCTCAGAAGAGCAACAGTATCCTAGGATGCATCAAGAGGAGCATGGCCAGCTGATCAAGAAAGGTGATTCTCTCCCTCTACTCTGCTCTTGTAAAACTTCACCTCAAATATTGCATCCAGTTCTGGTTTCCTCACCATAAGGATAGGGATCAGTTAGAAGGAGTCCAGAGGATGGTCACAAAGATGACCCAGGGACTGGAGCACCACTGCTACAAAAAGAGACTGAGGGAGTAGGGATTGTTCAGCCTGAAGAAGAAGACTCCAGGGGGACCTTATAGATGCTTTCCAATATCTGAAGGGAACCTACAGGAAGGCAGGAGAGGGAATTTTTGTAAGAATGTTCAGTGACAGGACAAGGGGAAACAGTTTTAAACTGAAGTACAATAGGTTTAGACTGGATACTAGTATGAAGTTCTTCAGTATGTGGATGGTGAGACTCTGGAATAGATTACCCAGAGAAGTTGTGGATGCCCCCTCTCTGAAGGTGTTCAAGGCCAGGTTTGATAAGTCTTTGAGCAACCTTGTCTAGATGAGAGGTGTCCCTGGCCATGGCAGGGAGGTTGGAGACCTAAGTTCCCTTCCAACCTAAGACATTCTATGACTCTATGATTTCTTGTGTTGATGTTCTCTGCAGATGGGCTGGCTTTGCATCACCTGTAAAATACATATCCATTTACTTTTATGATCTCAGATAACCTACCTAACAACCTACTTTTGTATCTTCATTTATTTGTCATTCATCCTGAAACAAGGGATTTCGTATGCAGCACATCTTTTGTCATATCCATTTTACTTCTTCCATTTCTGCATACAAAAGCAGTGCTTGTACCATTTCTCAAAGGTTTTTATTTTTTAAATTAATTTTACATATTTTAAGAGGTTGTTAAAGAAAACCATACCACCAGAAGCAGTAATAACTTCTTCACTTCCACAGAGTACTCTGTCATATTTAACACCCACTGTAGTATTTGCAGGTTGTGGAAGAAGAAGGCCTGGACATTGCTGTACTGATTTAAGGCATTTGTCCTTGTGAAGGTCAGCAGTTCTTTCTACATTACTCAAAAATACCGCAGACAGTACACGATCATAAGCTTTGCCATACAGCATTTTCTAACAGCTGTAATATTCTGTTGTCTGTTCCAGGATGACTAAGAAAAACCAATATCCCCAATACATAAAACATAAGCTTTTTAGTCAGCATGTAGAACAGCTCATCTTTGTGCTCTTAAGTCCACTGAAAGATTTGCAGCGCTTTTACTGCTTAACATTTGGAGGAAAAATATGACTTGCTCTTGAGCGTGTTATTAAAAAGACCCAGACAAGCACCTTTCCTTTTTTTCACCCACTGAAAATTCACTAGTTGTAGTATTTCCATTTTCATGTTGACAAAAGTATTAAACTTTGAGCTTTAAATTCTTCCTTTGGGGGATTTGATATCTCTGGGCTTAGTGCGACAAAAACTTGGATTCATTTTGCCCACTCTTTTCTAATTTTTTGTAATCCCTATTCCAGATTTTGGTCATTCAAAACAGCAGTGTGTTTCTGAACAAAAACCCACATATCTTTTTGTGTTTCTTCTGGTTAAAAAGTAATTCAACAGATTAGTGAATATGGACTAAGTGCAATTTAATGAATAATAAGGTGCAAAAAGAAAACCTTACATTTCTGAAAAGCATAGAGTAGAAAACAGTGCTTCATTTCCACTGTTGAGGACTACTGAAAAAGCTTCAGTATAAATACATTGGGGTGTAGTATCCATAACTGTTCAGGAAGTATCTGTGATATTTAAAATCACCTGAAATAGCAAAAGATCCAACTACACTGAAATATTCTCCACAGAAATCAGCAGACAGGCAGAAATTCTTATGCTGGTCAAATTTGCCTCAAGGGGTTATAATTCAACAATCACAACTGCAAGATATGTCTTCTTCCCAGATCCTGGGTTCTCTGTGTATGTCCACATCCTAAGCAAATGTTCTTTTTGAACAGATTCCCTCTCTGCCTGGCTCTTGCTGTGAAGTACATGTTTTAACTGTCTAGTTCCTGAAATTTAACTTAGAAAAAAAAACATCATTATACTAGAGAAACCTGGCAATTCTCAGAGGGACATTCTTCCCAAGACAGTGTTGGTATATTACAGGTGGATATGATCAACTTGCCTGAAGCTGACTGCAATGAAAAGAAGATCATGCAATTGAAGTAATTTTCTTATATGCAATAGATAAACTTAGAGATTCTAATTTCACTGATAGCCATGTGTAAGCAGATTGTAACAGAATTTGTTAAAAAAGGGTTTGATTTGTAAAAATAAAATTTAAAAAGTAAATCTGACAATTCCTCTTCTCCTCCAAACACAGTTCATCAGCTTTCTAAGTAAAAAAAAAGTCACTATAATGTAGAACTTATCAGTATTAATTATGAAGACTGTCAATGCTCATATATAAGACAATGAATCCTAAGACAAGGCAGAAAGAGCAGTTACTTGGATTTGAAACTGAAGTCTTCTCAGACTCGAGAAGCTGAAACCAAATGCACAGAGCATTTGATTCTTGCCTTGACACTCTTGCAAAAAGATTACCATAATGCTGTCTGTAATACGAGATACAGGAACATTTTTAAACAGAAATGAAGTGACAGCATCGTATGCTAATGCCAACACTTTCAAACTGTGATAAATCAGTCTAACCATTAGTTCAAGTAAAATGAGAGACTATACTATTACTTTTCATTCACTACGTAGACATTCAGTGACACTTCTGGACACAATTGAATATAATGCTTTAAAACAGTGCTAATATAGTTTAAAGAGATAATAAACCATCGTGTCCACCTGCACTTATAAGCAAGCTGTATCTAAAACCAGGGATACTCAAGAAAGAAATAGCTTTAGACTGACAATTTGTATATGATCAAATAAGAGTGGTACACCTTCTTTCTGGAACTGAAGTTGAAGATAGTAAATTTTGTCATACAGATGACTTCCTATGCAGGACCAACACTTCCCCAAGCCAAGTTGTGTTCTGCATAGCCTGTGATTACTTGCAAAATCCCACGTAAATCTCCACACAGTCAGCAAAGGTGTTGAATTCAAAAGTGAAGAACATACGGCTCCCATGACAGGTCCAGCAAGTGCAAGATTTGTCTTTTTTAAAATTCTAATACTTACAATTAAAGTAGATGCACACTGATGAGCTCATAATGAGAATATGAGTAATCAACATTTAAATCTCTGAGTTTTGAGAAGGGGACTATAGTTCATGTTCTACTTTCTGAACTAAGCAAGGCTTCATGAAAACTAATAGTAAAACTAAAGACAGTAAAATTAAAAGAGAGGTCCATCCCATATTGCCAAGCAGACAGCCTATTCAAGGAAGTTATTGCTTCAAAGCTGTATTTTGTATAGTTTTCAAGTCAACAATACACTAGAGCGGTCTCACTTCTATTTCCTAAAAAAATAATGAGCTGCAAAAAAGCCAAAGTTCTGGGCTACTCTGCAGTAGCAACAAAATAAAGACATACCAAAGATTAAAGTTCACATAAATCATAATAAGAAGTATCCACATTATTAAAATGAGGAGGAAAACAGGACTTTGCAACACTGCTGTTTCATGAAGATTTTTTTGTATTGGCTGATCTGCCAATCAAGCCAGCACATTGCATGGTGGAGCAGATACAAAGGCTACCCAAGCTACCACAGATCAAAACTATAGCAGTAATACTGAAACTATCAAAAATATGTCCTGTTTGACACATTGTTTACACACCAGGGTTCTCCTCAAAAACAAACAAACAAAACACACACATAAAAAAAACCAAAAAACAAACATACAAAAAACTAAACCCCAAACAAACAACACCAACAAAAACAAAAAAACCCAACTCCAAAAAGCCCTCTTTAATAAAACTAGCTCACAGTCAAGGAAAAGGAAACCAAGTATGAGATGCAACAGCCTGACAACCGGTATACAATAAATACTGTCATGCTTTTTCTTCATTTCAAAGTATTGGTTTTGTCAAAACACTGATAAGTGAGGGCTGTATTTTTTCAAATCTTTGTAAACATATATATGTACTCTGTATTTCTACAATTAGACTATAGAAACACATGTTCTGTGTTAAAGCAGACTGACACTGTGCATGGCACAGCACATTCCCTGCTCAGCCAGCAGCAGTTCAGGCAGCTCCACACCAAGCAGCAGCCTTGTCCATTGCACTCCGTGTCAATCAGCATCTTTTACAGCTATGTCAGACACTCTTCTCAGGGCTCACACTGCTGGAAGGTCAAGCTTCTTCCCATTACAGTCAATACACCCAGTCAGCACACCAATATCAGCCATGAAAAGTTCCCATCTGCTCTTGCAACCATCCTATTATCCAACCAACCAACCAACAAATCTTGAGGCAGAAATAATGGCAGCTTTCAGGTGGATCTTATTGGTGCGTTTCATCTTTTTGAGATTTATGTAAAAGATGGTCTAAACACAGCCAATCAAAGCACCATTCCACACAAGGTCTAAAAAGTGTGGGTAAACAATAAGCTTCTAACACACACTAATTCTTATACCTGAGAATTAGGAAAGAAAAGTGTAATAAGTCAACTGTAAATTTTAGAATGTTTATTTTTTTAACTGAATCCAAAATAATTTTAAAGCTCAATGGCATGCTCCTGCAGCTTTGTGTTGTGGCAGGAAAGCATGTTGCAAGGAGCTGGATCATCTGCTTTGATGCTGCCAGGGAGAAGATGAAGCCATAGGGAGAAACAATAGCTGCCAGATGGAAACCATCAACTTAAGACACTGCCAGCTATCCCCTCTATCCTATTTTACATACTGATAGCTACAGTCACTTAAAACAAAACATTGCCAGTACTACCTGTCCATCTACACTTACCTTTAAAATGAACTCAATTCAAATTTCTACCAAATCTCAACTAAGTTATTTTTTGTGATGTAGCACTATTTTATGCACAGTTTGGCACAATGTCATGTAATGCATCTGAAATTAAAACTTTGAATTCAAGCAGAAAAATAAAAAAATGCATAGAGAAAATCCTAAAATAAGCATTAGTACAATAAAATACTCAGCCCTGAAAGAAAGAGTAGCTTACATGCCCAAAAGTTACAAGGTAGTTTGAGAATCTATACTAACAATCAAAAACAAATTCATAATGCAACCAAAGCTTATAAAAGCAGCAAGCTATTTCTCGGTAGATCACATATTCCTTGCAAGGTATGTTAGTTACATATCAGAAAGATGAACATATTTCCTTTTTTTTGTAAACAGACTTTTAAGATGGGCTATACCTGAAAATTCTCAAATACTTCTAATACTGTGTGGAGAACCTTTACAAGCCTTTCAGCACCATTTGTGAACAAAAAGTAGGTCTGTCCTATTTCCTTATAAGAGCAGGACTGCACAATTAGTATTGAAATGACCAATGAGACAAAACAGGAAAAGGTATTTGAAATAATAGTACGTATCACAGTTGAAGCTAGAAAGTTTTCAACATCTGAAGAATCCTTTGCTGGAGTTTGAAAGATTTCATTAATCCCCACATATTGAGAATTGTAATGGAAGAAACAGACTTGTTGGATTTAATGCAACTAAAAGAAAATTATTTTTTTTTTTAAGTGCAGAGCATAGAACAATTTAGATTCTCAGTCAGTCTAATCTATTAGCATTCAAGGTAACTCATTCAAACTGTGTTAACTTTCATGAATTAGGAATCTTGCCTTATTTCTAGTCTTTTAAGCATTCAATCTGAAGCAGAAATGTTTCTTAACTGCTTTAAAACAAAATTACTTATGTTTTCTGAGCACAAAGAAATTAAGAAAAATAAAATAATAATAAAAAGCATATGCAATCTAATTTTTTGCTCTGCAAGGAAGTTTGATAAAACCAGGAATTTATCTTTTTCTGAAGTGCAAAGAGTGGAAAGCCTTCACTGTTTCCTTATGACACAAGCCTTCATGAATCAGAGAGTGAGGTTCAAGAACTCAGGTACAGCACCGAAGCCCCTCAGTACACTTCAGCACTACTAAGAAGCATTAATGATCTGTGAATGCTCTCTAAATATTAGCATGAAAGGAAAGCATCCAGAACAATTCTATTTGTTTCCACGTTTGCCACATTTATTATTGCAGCCTAAAAAAAAAAAACAGAAAAAAGAAAAAATATCTTTAGAAAGTAGGCCAGGTTTTCACTCAGCTAAACTTGTCCACAAACATATACACAATCTGTCAGGGATCATCAGTACCATCACAAAGAACATTCTCTTCTTTGTAAAGCTGGGTAGTCAAGAAGCTTGCAAAAAGAACAAGGTATCGGGCTTTAAAAATAGCCAAAACAAGAAGCTGCATAAAAATCAAAGCTACTCAAGTATAATTACCCCAACAGACTGATGTTGATTTTGAAAACACAAATAAGAAGAGGAAAATATTTATCTTCAGCCTACGCTACAATAGATAATTGGAATAACAAAACCAAGAGTAGAGGCATGTATGTGATAAAGTCACATAAGTGATACAAGGTAATAAATTGTTGCCTGCAAAAGAAAATCGTGCTCTTTTTTTAGATGCAAGAGTTTGACAAGGAACTGGGCATCTATTCCTTTCTTTCCTTACTTTATTCTGTCATTCAAATAGCCATCACATTGGCCAACCCACTTCACTGCTCAACCCTGAGTGCTCCAGGTGGAAACCCAACACAATTCGCTCTCAGCTCCAGGAAGATTTTACATTGGGCTAGGTTTATAATACTGTCTGAATGTTGTATGCCAAAGATTTTCGGTTAAAAATTCTTCTAACAGAGACCTTGTTTTACTTTAAGTATAAGTTTAAATCAGTTTAGATACAGACGTGATATAAAAGCCTCATGATGGCAAATATGGCAGACAGGATTATCTGACATCCTAAGAAACATGTGGACAGCAGTGAGGGAGACGGAGAATCACTGTTGTAGATGCTGCATGAAACATTACAACTACAATAGTCCAGCCTAGGTGTTGCTGTTCACCTGCTAGCACCCCGTCATACAGCATCTGTAAATTCATCATCTCAATATTTCTGCCAACCGGTGTGCCAAAACTTTTCAGACATTTCCAGTTGTCTAAAGGAAAAACGTGGAAAACATTTTGCTGCAATCAGTGTTTATGCTATTTCTCTTGCATTGTCTAATCTTTTTCATTTTAGAACACTGCAAGTAGCATCGTTTCTCTTTCCTGTCTATGTGTCTTTGAAAGAGTCATCAGATAATGATGATACTGATTAATGTGTCAGCTCGAGACATCTATAAACCCATTTCTCCAGCACTGCTTGCTGACATCCACGATGCTTTAAAATTGCATTAGCAGAAAAATGTTTATTCTCACCCTCCACCCAAATGCCCTTTCAGGTGAGTAGGTTTCTCTAGACCATAAGATCCATCGTGCCTCTTCTACACTCACAGTCATATGTCAGAATTCAAAGCACTCTACTTCTGAAGGAGGTCCCTTAGGATGATCAAAAGCCACTCCTTTCTTTCTGCAGCAAAGATTAATCCAGAACTAAAACCCCATTTTGATTCTGAAGATATACCAGGTTTACAAAACACTTTTGTTCTTTAGTCAAGAAAAGCAGAGACATGATCTGGCTTCAGATTCCCTGGTCTTCACTGCTATTGTGAGCTTACTGAAAACAGTCCTGAAATGGTACATTTAAGGTCCCTGAAGGTAGTTTGTTGAAAAAACAAAACAAAATAACACAAAAAACCTCATTGAGATTCTAGAGGTAAAGTTTTTGTAATTGAAAATCCATTACATAATGGAATTGTTTACAAGATCTTGCTTAACTGCCTCAAATGCTAAAAGCATGGTGTCAGATGGGCACATTTAGCTCTTAAAAATGTCCTGTTCACTAAGGAGCACACCATCTGTCCTCTTCACACTCCTAACCAGCTCAGTGACACCACTGTTATTTAAAAAAAAAAAAAAAAAAAAAAAAAAAAAAAAAGGCAAAGGAGAACAATCCAGACAAAATTAGTCAAAAAAAAAAAAATCCAGAAAATCTGAGAAGAAAAAATTAAAGTCCAATAGAAATCAAATGCCTGGTTTGTGTCTTAAAATTCAACAAAACTACGGAGCGGAAAAAATACATAATCTTAAAGTAAAACTAATAATAATGTGTCTATTCTTACATGCTTCATTAAAATAATTCCTTTATGAACATGCAACTAACATTTCAGAAAAAAATGTGTACCATCATAATAACTTATGTTATTATAAAAATATAAATACTAAGCTAAAGAGTCACTCATATTAAAAACATAGCTTTCAGACTTTTCTGTTTATGTTCTGGCCCATTTTATTTAATATGAAGTTAAAAAGAAGTCTTACTAGGAAAAGTGTTTGGTTTCTGCCAAATCTAGTCCCGTAGCTTAACATGTCAGCTTTCTCCAGTGCATGTGTACTTCTGGCAGCTTAAAGAAGGCTTTTAGCAGACATAAGTATTAAGCAATTAGCAATATTTGTCTTGTTCTTTTCACAAAAAAAGGTGAGTGCATGTTAAAAGGTCAAAACACAAACACACACAAAATTAGGAACAAGTGTTCAGTCTCTAAAAATTCTTACAAAACACACACCACATAATGTTGTCTATCAGAACCTCCAAAAGTAAGAGGTCTTACCAATTTATTCACTTAGGATTTCTAACCCTAATTTAGTTTCACCACTTTGAGGATTCCTCTTCCTTCTGTAATGTATAACAAATAACTGCATTTGTTACCTTAAGTACATACTGTGACAAAGTCTCTTCAGCACTTGTGAAGGCTTCAACCCATTCTGCTTACAGAAATGGCAATTCCTAAAGATAAAATCTAAATGAGGTTCTCTTAACTTCTTCAGATGGTGAAACCATCTCATTTGTCACATTCAGCTTGACCTGCTATGTGTTTCCGTAAGATGCTTTGGACCATTATGGTCTACCTGCAAACAAAATGAGTTTTGAAAGATAGCAATTCATCAACAACTTCAAGGTATCAAACACCCAAAACTTCTCTGATGATTTGTAGTGGTATGAAAATACATATATTCCCTCTTTCATCCGAAAACATTATGTCCCACTTTTCTACAAGAGGAAAAAAAATAATAAAGCCTCCCACAAATAATAACAGGCAAACTGCCTGCATAAAAAAGGAAGATGTTTATAGCTAAAATGCTGCAAAAGCAGAGAATAAATCAACAAAGAAAGGAAGCATTATCTTCCTCCAATTTTATAGTATTCTTTTAGGTGTTCCTTGTTACAAGTGTAAGCTTGAAATTTGGTGAAAGATTCTAATTATCCATTTATTTCTATTTTATTGGTTTCATAGTTTTTTTTCTTCCCTTCTTTTTTAAGTGAGGTTGAACTTTTACAATTACAACTTCTATTAATGAGGTATTTGTCCCTCTCTAAGCACTACATGTTTAGGCACAGCCTTACACGTGCCCATGGAAACCTACAGTGAAAATCAAAATAAGACCGTATGTCAAATAAAGTTACTTTCCACTATTCTTTAAAAAGTAAACTGCACTACACTACTTAGTCATAGTAGATGGTAGTGTCATACATTTATATTAGAGAAAAAACATCATTAGACAATGGCAGTTAATGCATTACAATCAAGAAACAATTATGACGTCATATGTCCCATGATTCCATAATATTTTTCATGAGACAGAGAAAACAGTTTCAAATTAAGGTTAGATTAATCTGCAAAACTCATAAGCTTATCAATATTTGAACTGATTCTTAACTCTTTCAAGGGCGGTTATTTCACTTTTACATACTTTGTAAACTTTTGAGTACGAACTAGCTTCAGAAAAGTAAGGACCATAGTGGAAATACTAGTCAAAATATCTTATAGACTCAAAAAAAACCCCAAACAAAGAAACAAACAAAAAAACCTGGAATGCTTTTATCACTGATGAGCAATAATGTCAATAATGACAATGATTGACAATAATGTCAATCATCTAAAGCATTCACACACAGTGTGACAAGTGAGAGAAGAAAGAGACCATAGGAAAGCTTGAATGGATGATGACATAAGGAAATAAATATAAGTATACTTAAGTATATATAATTAAATTCTATTGTACTAATTAATTATATTACATATTTTTAAACACACATATTAAAATAAATGTTTGTGATAAAAATTTTGTTGTCACCTACACTGATAGTCAAGTTAACCAATAGACGTCCCTCATTCCCAATGGGAACTTTGCACTAAAATTTAAAGTTTCAACCACATGGATTTTTTCCCCATGTTTGCAGGGGGAGGGGAAGAGAGACAGAGCTATCAATTATGTTTACCTTCATTTCCAAAAGATCTGATAAACATTTATTTGAAGGTAATTTATCTGATATAATTAATATGAAAGTTTCACTGCCTGTCCTTTTGATTATTCTTTTGACTATTCTAAGAAAAGTCAGCTAAACAGCAGAGTAACTATTGAAAAAGCAATCCTTCCTGGAGATAGGACAACAGTGTAATCACAAAAGGAGGAGGAACTATCTACCTGCAAGTAGCTTCTGCTTCTATTGAACTTAAGGGGAATATTTCACACATCATCAGAAAGCAAAGCACAGGGAAGACCTCCCTGACACCACCATCAGTTCACCTCCTCCCTCTCCTGAGGAACTGTTTATTGATTTCCCAGAAACTCTACCCTCCAAATGTTTCTTGCTCTACAATGTAGGCAGCCTTCACAATACAATTAGTCACTACAATGGGCATTGTAAAGAGAAAATCCAATACAGAGTTAGACGGTATTTTTGTGTTGAGAGCTAAAGCCCTTTTTTTCCTCTCCTTCTCCCCCTAGCTCCACCCCCATCCCTTCCCCCCCCTCCCCCCCCCCCCCCAAAAAAAAAAAAACAAAAAAGAAAAAAGAAGCTAAAAATAAACAAAAAACCCTAACCAAACAAACCCCCTCAGGGAACAGTGAGTTCATTGTTTAAGTGGATTTCAGAACTTTTTGAGATGGAAAAGTGTTTTTCCTCCTCTGGATCTATCATGCAAAACAGGTCACCCAGTGATTGTGAAACATAGAAGAGGATTTGTGGCCTCCACAGGAAAATAGGTATTAGACCTTAACACTTACTCCTGAAACCAATCATGACTAATAAAATAGACAGAACTTAAAACACTGAAATAAATTGTAAACAAATTCGAATTGAAATGCTACAAGGACGTTACTTCACTAGGGTCTGCAACCCCTCTGCATCTGTCTGGGATACTGGGTGCTTCCCAGCTTAATGTCTCTCTGCTCTTTCTTAGCTCTGTAGTGCTACTCTAGCCCTTACTATAGAAAACAGTGCTTTCCTTAGTTTTCCAAAGACCTTGATCCAAAATAACTAATTTTCAGAAACATAGGAACGGTAGGGCATGATATTTTTCTCACTAAAATTACTGACAGGTAGTTTTTTTCGAAACATCATCTTCCACACAGGAGGACAAAGCACTTTCAACTCTTGAGATCTTTACTAGAAATTTTCCCCGTGAGTTAAATTCAGTTTTAATTACTTAAAAAGCAATACTTAAAGTTGCCAAGAAACTCCCACTTCGTCCATGAATATCAAGAAAAAAAATTGTGATAGAACTGTCTTCTAAACTTTCCTCTGCTCTTTATTCTGCTCTGATAACATCCATTCCACACATATTGCTCTTTGACCATTTCTGTTTGAAGAATGGCACATTTGTCTCAGAAAGGAAGAAGGCAGATGAGCAGAGATACTCAAATAATGCCTGCTACAGACCTTGTTTTTGTAGCCTTCCTTTCCCAAACTGTTTCATTGATCTCAATCACTGCATATTAAGAGAGCTTGGAGTAGTTACAGCTAATCTGAGTGAACAACACCAAAGCAGAAAAAGCAGATTTTCACAGACCAAGAAGAGGACTATTCACCTGTTCCAATCTGAGCAAATGCCTCTATGAAATAAAGTATAAATAATTTTGAGAGAATCTGTGAAGAGATTCAGCAAATGTATATGCATGCTCCAGTACTGCCCTGATTTCACTTTTGTAGGAGTCAACTCTGTATCCATCCATACTCCCACCAGCCAGCAGATACCACTTCCCAGTTGTTGGATCTCTCACATCCAAGTCTCCTTCTTCAGATATCCCTGAACCTTCCATCTTTCTGCTTCCATCTGAAAAGCTGTATTTGTCTCCTCCTCACCTCCCCTTTTAAATAATTTCCATGTAAGACATTAATACATCAATACTTCATTGCATTTACTTCTTCTGCACCCAATTTTCCTCCAGTTTTCTCCAGTTTCCCAAATTGGGATCTTTCTTTAGTGCTCTATCCCGTTTGTCGCAACGAAGGATGGGGAGACAGTTTGATGCAAACAAGACTCCGATTTATTGGCACTTTTGCGTACAATTATATACCTTATTTCTTATCACTACAAAGATGTTGAAAATTACTCAATTGGTCAGTTACTGCTAACTTGGCATTACCTAATGCTACTTGATTGGTTAATTAACGATCCTGACCTAATAAGAAGGTCCAGTAATTACCTAATGCTTAACAAGTTTTGTTATTATTAACGTTAACCTTGCTTCTCAGCACTTTCTTAGGTTATCTTATGCTATTCCTTATTTAGCAAGGAGTTATGTCTCCATAATACCTCATGGTTATGTCTTTGGAGACTTTTCAAAGCAATGTTTAGGTAGATGGCACTCTTTGAACTAGGGCGGTGTTTACACAGAACTTTGCCATGGCTTAGGTGATAACCAATTTATTGTGACTAATTGTTCTGTGCTAACGGCACATGCTAAATTTGCTTCTTGCATACCCACACCCGTTAACCCATGTCTTGTGCCATCTGCTTTCTCCTACACCTGCTCCTCTCCTGCTTGCACGCTATCCACCTCCTCAAGCTTTGTCCTGCCATACAGCTGCCTGTGCCCCACCACAGCAAGTCACTGAGGCAGGTCTGAGACTGGAAACCAGGACTCCTCTGGACAGGTAGAGGTGTCCTCTTCAAATAACTGAAGGACCCAGTTTCCTTCCTGATCCATAAGCCTTCACAGCAGACAACCAGCCAGGAAGAGTTGCTGATTGCACAGAAGGTAGGAGAGACTGAAAGGCCACCCCATGTGCACCACAGAAGAGAACCAAAGAACCCCTCTGCTGAACCACACAGCTCAAAGAGGCCTGTCCAGAGAGCAGATAATCTTAAGTGTCTGCCTGTTGCACTGAAGTAGGCACCATTTCTCTCAGGTGCTTTTCAGCCACACTTACACATCCATGACATGAATCCCTTCCCTGTCCATGCTCTAGCAAGGAAAGATCTTGGTTATAAACATGCATCCCTGAAGCACTGAACTGCTTAAATCTTTTTTTTGTTGTTGATGACCATACTGAGTTGGATGTTAACAAGAAACACAATATACACCTCTATTATACAACATTTTTATACCTTTAAAAACTTAAGTTCCTTCTCAGCCTTCTCCTCTCTGGGTTCTCTTCTGGACTGAAACTGTTCCACATCTTTCTACAAAGTCTTAATAAAGCTGAGTAGAGTAAAATGATTACTTTGCATGTCTTACATAAACCCTGTTTCAACTTGTGTGTGATGTTCACCCTTCGCAATTACACAACATTAGAGTCCCTTAATTCAAAGCAGGAGATAAATTTCCACAGTTATTTTTCTCCTTGGCCAACTACCTTGAATATAGACTTTTACAGAATCCCTAATCCCCTTGCAATGTCTCCTCCTGATGAGTACTAATCAGCTCCAAAAAAGTGACATGCAGAGCTGACACTACAGAACTGGAAAGGTCTTTGTGTGACTTTCCTGTCACACCAACTTCATTATGCATCTGGTCCCAGATACAGCAGAGAATGCAGAGATTCTCTCTCCCAAGTGCAGAGAACTAAAAGAAACATTTGACTTCATCTGGGGTCTTTGACAAGGACTTCCTATTTTTATTGCATTCACAATGACCCATTGCTCCCTGTATCAAACAACTAATTTAGTTTCTTCCAAATGCTCAAAAATAATTTACCTTAAGACATAGTTAATATGCAAAAACCTTATTATCACCACAGCAGGAAATTTTCCTTAACAGTTCAGAGAGACTGAACTTGATACAAGAAAAAGAAGTTACAGTAGATATGACACAGCCAATGAATACGGTGTCTGGTTGAAGAGCACTAACATAGCAGGCACAAGCAGGCTGTGGGGACTTCATTGTGCTTTTTATCCCAATATTTTCAGTCTTCTCTCACATTCCCAATGTCACAGCCAAAATGAAAAAGCTCATAATAATAAATGTCATACGTAACTTACATGCACAGCCATGACATCACAGTCAATCCATGTGGATGAATGAGGTGAATAATGCCTTTTAAATAGCAGAAATCATTATTTAAATACAATAAAGTGAATTACAACTTGGAGTATTACCTGCAGTGTCAATCACACCATTCAGTTTTTCAGAAAATATTTTAGATTAAGCTGCAACAATCACCAGCATCATTCTCCCACTATTATGCTTGTCTCTTCTTAAAGGCTACTTCAAAACATAAGTCTGGCAGATTACATTTGTAATTTTTATTCAATTAAAAGTTTTTCTGCATCACTTTGTGCTTCATATCTAGTATCTATTACAAAAGAATCACAAATAAATCTAACCACATCTATCATAGCTTCAAGCTATTCTAAAATGGTTGCAGATAATCTGTATCAGCAGGATTTAAAAACCTATCAGCTTATCAGTTATTCTTCTGGTTATGTCATGATCTGAACACCTGTATTTTTAGAACTTCATCTGCAACATTGCTTTCTACTGCTTTTTTTGTGTTTATGGATTCACACTGCTTGGCTTGAAAAAAACCCAGTTTTTACTAACTCCATCAAAGAACTGTAACAATTGTCACCTTAGTCCTAAGAAGTCAAACAATATAGGTGATAACTTATTTTCCTCTTGTCGAATTTCCTGTTTGTAACTTGCTATGAAAGTGCTCCTCACAAAGTTAGGCGGTGTGACTGAGCAGAAAATCTGTGGGATGTTTTCTCTCTTGCCCAACAGCTTGCAATGTGACCTTCAGCAAACCAGCTCCTGTCTCATTCTCTGTGGAACAGAGAGAGGTAAGATGCTTGCTGCCTTCATGTGCTATAAATGGCCAAGCTACGACGATGATGCACCCTGCTCAATGGTGACACACTCAATATAAAACTCACACTTATCTCAGCCAGCCAGAATTATACCCTCTGAGGATTCAAAAAGTATTTATTCAGTACTGAAACTGCCAAATGACACATTCAATACCTGTTGACAGAAAGACTGAAAATGGACTTCTATACAGTTAAATGACACAGGAACAGCAACTGATTTCAGCTATTCATTACATTCAGTATATGAATGCCTTTCATGCAAAATGAAATCAAAGAGAAAAGGTCAGGGCATCACAATTAAAACATTAACCCAAAGAACATTCAACAGGTATTTTCTATTCTGCTTACTTTCTTACACCTAAATAACAATGTTAATTATATTAAGAAAATACTCATTTTGATCATGCCTGCGGGATGGGATCTCTTGTCTCCAGAAAACACATAGCTAAGTGCTTTAAGCTTTCTGGAGGAGAAATCATTAACTTCAAGTGATTGTTCCAAAAGGAAGCAAAATGCCACAGGTGCCATCAAGCAAGACGTAAAGGCAAGAAACGCATCACTGAGAAAGCCAGACCTCAGCTCCATCTGGAGAGCAGACAGCCAGAGCATCATCCCAAAAGCCTGCAGTGTCTCAACCTTAATTCCACCCTGGGACCTTATTTCTTGCTATGAAGCCACAAAGGACCGTGGTGGGTCAGCTGTGTCTCTGTAGCCGTGTAGGGCCCCGTGTGAGAGGAGGTGACTGCTCCCGCAGCAGCCGTGACTCTGTGTGCAGCCCAGGCGGGAGCAGTCTGTGCCTGAGGGACTGCACCTGTGGGAGGGACTCATGGCCCAGGGGTTCCTGAAGGACTCTCCCGGGAGAGGGACCCCGCCTTGGAGCGGGGGAAGAAAGAATGTGAGGAGTCCTCCCCCTGAGGAGGAAGGAGCGGCAGAAACAGCGTCTGGGGAACTGAGCCTAAACCCCGATCCTGATCCCCCAGAACCACTGGGGGGAGGAGGTAGAGAAATCAGGATCAAGATAGTTTGAGTCTAGGAAGATGGAAAGAATGAGGTAAGGCATTTAAGATCTGGTTTTGTTTTCTCTTTCTCCTGCTCTGATTCGATTTGCAGTAAATTAAATTTTATTTTTCCCCTCCCTGTCCTTGTCTTGATCCCACAGTTCAATTACCTCTTCCCTACCCCAGGGCAGAGGCTGGAGTGAATAAGGGGGTGCCTGGATCTTTTGTTGGTGGTGAGGCCTACACCACATCATTAACTCTGTCAAAACATTACATTTTTTTCCATCAGTATTTAACAGATGTGAAACAAATCACCTGCACTCCTTACAAAGTAAGAGTTCAATGTATCTCATGTTTATTGTACACAACAAAAGGATACTAAACAAGAGGGCAGTTTAATCATTACTCTGGGAAGTTATAGCACTTCCAAGTATTCAAAGTAGGAAGACTTACAGAGAGTGACTTGTATCCTATTAACCCTGAGGCATTAAAAAAAAAAAAAAAAAAAAAAGTTCAATTCCTA
The DNA here is from genome assembly GCA_023637945.1 of Phaethornis superciliosus. Classification (NCBI taxonomy): domain Eukaryota; kingdom Metazoa; phylum Chordata; class Aves; order Apodiformes; family Trochilidae; genus Phaethornis; species Phaethornis superciliosus. The sequence continues at coordinate 124,288,886 of JAJQWJ010000001.1, forward strand.
AACTATAGCATTAAAAAAAAAAATCTAGCTGAAAAAGTATTTGCGAAAAAAAAGTTTTCTTCTTCCTTTAAAAATAACCATGTTTTCTAAACTTATCTAAACTTAAAATAATAGTGTTTTCAGTCTAGTAAGAATTCTATAAACAAATTGATCATCGATATGCCTTTCTGTTACACTGAGAATTTTAGAAAAACCTACTGCTAGTGAGTCTAAAAATACCATGGGAATGTTTTTTACGACAACTAAAACACTACTATGTCAGTAAGTAATGAAGCTACAATAATAACAGAGCAAATACAGAGGTAAAAGCAGTACCTATAAAAAAAAAAAGGTTTTTTTTTATAATGAAGACACGCTGTTACTATACTGAAATCAGCAGCTAAAGCAACTAGCGAGTCCTTCTGAAGAGACAAAAACAGGTAATAAATAATAAAGCCAAGAAAACCAGTGGTATAGATCACAAAGGATAGTGATTTGACTTTTTGACTTGCAACAAGCAGCAAGGCTCAGGTAAACTGTGGATATGCAAGAAGCGAGGTCAGCGTGTACCGTTAGCACAGAGCAATTAGTTGCAACAAACTGGCTATCACTTAAGCCATGGCAAAGTTCTGTGCAAACATTGCTTTGAAAAGTCACCAAAGACATAACCATGAGATATCATGGAGACATGGCTCCTTGTTAAGTGGGAATAGCATAAGATAACCTAAGAAAGTGCTGAGAAGCAAGGTTAACGTTAATAATAACAAAACTTGTTAAGCATTAGGTAATTACCGGACCTCCTTATTAGGTCAGGATCGTTAATTAACCAATCAAGTAACATTAGGTAATGCCATGTTAGCAGTAACTGACCAATCGAGTAATTTTCAACATCTTTGTAGTGATAAGAAATAAGGTATATAATTGTACGCAAAAGTGCCAATAAATCGGAGTCTTGTTTGCATCAAACTATCTCCCCGTCCTTCATTGCGACAAATGGTGACCCCGACATTCGGGAAGGATTCTGCCGGAGAAGCTCTGCCGGAGAACCTCTGCTAAAGGAGCAGCCGGTCGCAAAGCCTCTGAGAACTCAGTGACAGGCTTAAAGGAGCCTGGGGAAGGGTGGCCACCCGTCTGCACCTCCTCGCGTTTGGCAGGTGAGCTCAGAGGAACCGGGAACCATGGGAAATCAAAATTCCCATGAGGAAAAGGACGTTTTTAAAGTTCTTAAAGAACTGTTGCTTAGAAAGCAGAAAGAAATATCGGGCCATGAACTTAACCTCATTTTGAGCTTAAGGGTCCATGATAAATTTTCTTCCTGGCGGACAGTATTTGAAGGGGCGAAGGCGCAAGAGTCAGGGAAAGGAGAGACGTTTCCTGTTAACCCCGGTGCTCCCCGATTACTCGAGAGAGAGGAACAGAAACAGACCTCAGTAATGGATATAGCCTTATTTAAGACACTTAAAATACCCCCACAAGCACCTGAGGGGGCTGTACTGATTCAAGCTCAGCTGACTCTGCCATTCGACCCTGGGGTCCAGCTGAAAAGTAAAAATTGGGCCGAGAAGCAAAGCCAAAAGCGACTGAAAACACCACCACCACCAGAAGTGCCGGAGGACCCAGAGAGAGACAAACTGGAGAACGTGAGTGAGGAATCTCGGAATGCAGACCCCCCCCCTTCTCCTGCCCGTCTGCAGCGGCTCCTGGCCACTCCACTGCCTCCGCTGACCTCTTCTCCCACCTCCACTGCATGATTTATCTTCTCGATCAGCGTTACCATCAATCTGTCCTCTGCTACCCCTGTCTGGGAGACAAGCAACTAAGGGAACTGCTGAAAAAGAAAAAACTGAAAGAACTGGAGACCAAGGATGAGTATACCCCCTGGAAAATCCCCTAGTTTTTGCTCCAGGGAGCACCCTGAACAGCCCAGGGGCATTAATCCATTTTTACCTCCTGATCTGTTCCCTGTTCCTGCTCCTACTTCCCTTAACCCTTTAACACCCACTGCTCCACCTCTTCCAGATCCAACATGGGGAGGGGAGGGGGGTGGGGGCGGTAGGGGGGGTGGGAGTGTGGATCCTGTGACTAGATGGAAGGAAATTATTATAAATCCTATAGTTGAAGGAGTAAGACAAAAGCACAGTTGTGAGAATGAGCGTGCCTTTCGGAGGCTGAGAGTTGCCTTTTCGGAGAGTGAGAGCTGTACCTGGTACAGAGCACCCCCACTCCCCCACGTCTGCCTCTGCAGCCGTTTCTTGCCCCCCCCTCGCACGGGAGCACGGCTCAGATACGGTGACCATAACAGCAGCTGCAGCCTCTGCCCCCATAGACACTGCTGCTGCTGCCCAGAAAGTGAAAAAATTAATTGTTGCATATACTGGCTTAGATGAATAGTTAAACCACTTAGGAATATGGAGATGGCATAGAGATTCAATTAGACAAGGCTTATCAATTATATTAGTTATTATTGCTTTTGTATTAGTATGTTGTAAGCTTTCACACAGTCTAAAAAGAAAAAGGGGGAGACTGGGCCTGCTGATATTCGTGTGTTAGGGTATATGACAAGGACCAGTAAAAGTCAGGTATTTAGGCAGAGGTCACGTGTATTTCCACCCTAAAGGTACCCTGTGTTTGCCCAGCAAGTGGACCCGACCAGTACCCGCTCCACTGAATCCGGAAGCATAAGCTCGAGAGCAGAGATGGTTATATTAAGTGTTTAACATGTAGACATTACTGTAGTTTAAGGTTTTGATTGTTTCGTTTAGTATTATTTCCTTTTGTGCCAAGTTAATGACATCGCAATCACCTTTTTATATATTTAGTTGGTGCACATGAAGTACATAAAGATGTTATAAAATGTAAGAAGTTTAACCCTGGTAAGAACCCTCAGAGACCCCAAGACATGTCCCTAAAAGAACAATTCTGCGCAGATTTCACTCACACTTCACCGTTATGAATTTGTAGCTACATTACGAATACTGCAGTTATATCTTAGGCCTAAGTCCTTTGTATCTCAATTCGGCAACCATCAAGGAATTCGGACTCCATCGTGACGTGTGCCGGTGGGGTTCGGGAACGCCTGTAAGGGGCCCCCCGACTTAATTTCTGTCGGACAGGTCTTCCCTCTCCATCCTTTGGCCTTATGCACTGATGGACACCATACCTTCCTAATATTAAAAAATTTACTGTTGCATTCATAGGTTCGATTAGGTAAAATTCATTGCTCATATTATTAGTGTGTTGTTTATGATAAGTTAGTTAAATAAGATTACATTGATAAGTTGTTTAAGAAGATATTTCATTGTTGTTTGTATTTGTAAGTTTTGCATGTTTTGTCATTTATATTTTGTTGGTTTATAAGCTAGTGTAGCAGAGAATGCTAAGCATCATAAAACTGAAGCAACACACCCAGAAGATTCAACAGCAAGTTAACCCTTTCATCGATGCCTTCACAACCTAGCTTCATGATATGGGACTTACAGGATGGCTTTTAGCTTTAGTTAAAACTATATGTTATGTTGGTATTGTTATTTTAATTTTGCTTTTATTTTTACCTTGCTTCTTTAGTACATGTTACAACAAACTATTCCTCAGCTTTTTCTTGTGCAACAGAAGGGGGGAGATGTGGATATGCAAGAAGCGAGGTCAGCGTGTACCGTTAGCACAGAGCAATTAGTTGCAACAAACTGGCTATCACTTAAGCCATGGCAAAGTTCTGTGCAAACATTGCTTTGAAAAGTCACCAAAGACATAACCATGAGATATCATGGAGACATGGCTCCTTGTTAAGTGGGAATAGCATAAGATAACCTAAGAAAGTGCTGAGAAGCAAGGTTAACGTTAATAATAACAAAACTTGTTAAGCATTAGGTAATTACCGGACCTCCTTATTAGGTCAGGATCGTTAATTAACCAATCAAGTAACATTAGGTAATGCCATGTTAGCAGTAACTGACCAATCGAGTAATTTTCAACATCTTTGTAGTGATAAGAAATAAGGTATATAATTGTACGCAAAAGTGCCAATAAATCGGAGTCTTGTTTGCATCAAACTATCTCCCCGTCCTTCATTGCGACAGTAAACAGCCACAGATTTACCAAAAATTTAAAAAATAAAAATACTGTACTTTAAGATTGAAAACCTTAAGTCTGAAACACCTCTAAACAAGATACAGGGATCATAGGGGGTAACAAAGCAACCTTCCTACAAAAACCTGCAAGAAAATGAATAAAATTAACCTTGACTCTACACACTGGATATATTAGAGAAAATGTATGGATTCTGTTGTTACTGCAGTTCCCCTGAGAGTGTCAGAGAATAACATCCAATTTCAGTGCCCACATTTTGAAGAGGGTTTAGAAGAGTGAAGAAAACAACTGGCATGACTGGAAAGCATGTTTTACGATAAGCACACCAAAACATACAACCTCATTAGCTTGTCAGAAGGAAGGCTAAGAGGCAAGTTAATACAAATGGAGTATAAAGAGCTCTCTAAATCAATCTCTGTAAGCCATGCTGTCTCAGACTAGAAAAGGTCACCATAGAGTTTAAAAAACCAAAGCAAACAAAACGCTTGGGAATCTCACTACCCTTTGGAAATAAAAAGGAAAAACAAAGACTAGAAGGCAGCTCTGTTTGTCAAGAAAAATATTTAGAACATGAAATAGCAAAAGGAAATGAAAAAGCACTAAAAAAGACCTCTCCCTTCTTCCTGCCCTCCCCGTGCTCTAGGTGACCAAGAGAGATGGGGTGACAGATCAGTCAAAGGGAAGGAAAGCTTTGTTACATGAAGATGCCTTAGTTAACCCACTGGAGTTATCAAAAGAAAATCCAAAGCTGTCAGCAATCACAGACTATAAATAAAGATGATATACAAATATACTGATGACAGCAACATTTCAAACAGTATTTACAAAACTGGCATATTAAGGGCTTTTTTGTTGTTTTTTTTTTTTTTTTTAAATGAAGTCAGCTTAAAGATGAATGTACAGAAACAAACGGTAATAGATTATTTTTTTTTCCCCTGAAGCCTTTAGGCCAGCTGTGATTCTCTACACAACCCTTTGAGATGCATATTTAAATGAATATTTATATTTTTCTCCGAAAATTATATTTAGCAAAAACACACCAGCAGATGCTATCACTTTTGAAGATGCAAGTTTCTGTTCCAGATCGACACCCAGCATGGAAGCCTCCCAGTCTCACTCTGCCTCTTGCCAGGCAGGCAGCAAAACATGTCCTGCAAGCTGAGCTGGGTCATAGCATCCACGTCAGGCCCTGCAGACCAAATACAGGCCTGGAGTTTTATGACACAAACATGCACACTAGGAGTCCCAGGTATTACATGGCACAGGCACACAAAACAACTTACAAAGAAAACCACTTGCTTAAATTCACATGAAAGCAGCTCAATGTTTTAAGCAGAAGCTATCAGAACCTCCTGGAGGAACCTACACCCTTCAGAGCTAAGAGCCACCTATTCTAACTTTCAGAGTTTCAGTTCTGATAAAGGGCTACAAACACCAAACCAGGCACCAAAGAATCATAGAATGGTTTGTGTTGGAAGCGATGTTAAAGATCACCTAGCTGACCTCTGTGGCATGGGCAGTGACACCTGCCACTAGACCAGGTTGCTCAAAGTCCCATCCAGCCTGTCCTTCAACATTTCAAAGATTAGCGCTTAACAAGCCTGGTGTCTACATCAGTCATTGGATTGAAGCACGCTGGGTGTAGTGAAGTCAAAGATCCACCTGGTTGGGCATCAGTATTGCTCACCACAGGAAGCCTCTGGTATGGGCTACAAAAGCCATCTGCCCCATAGCAAGAATCCTAAAGAGGTTTTTTTGAGGAAAGAGTTTTGAGTCACAGGATATCAGCTTGACAATAAATGGACATATGGTGTCAGCCAAGCCACGTCACAACGCCTTGGTAGAACATGTTTAGATGGAGGACAGAAAGGACAGAAAGTCCAAGGCTTTTTCTCTCCCACAGAGTTAAGGCTGGTCTCCAAACAACGGGGAGAGAAAATTGAATTCAAACAGCAGACCAGCCAGAGCACAGACTACAGGTTATTTCACACCTCAGCATAGATATGTTTCACTTTGTTATTATAGCAACATGCAGAACATCCACCAGGAAAGAAAACTTCCAATGGTTGCATCTCATGGAAAAAACCTCTAGCTTAAATCTGAAAAAAATACACAAAGATGCAAACAAGCAACCTTTAGCAATGAGCCAGCACAAGCACTGCTATTGAAAACTGCAGTAACAAGCTGGGAGACACCATCAGAGGAGTATTATGCAGAAGAACTGAATAACACTGAAAACTAGAAAAAGCAGAATTACACAAGGTGGAAACTTAATAATTCAACAACACTAGAAACGTAAAGCATATTAACATAAAATTATTAAGAAAAAAAAGATAAATTGGAGAAACAGCTCTCTTTACTATCTAAACACAGAGTTATGAGCTGTCAATGTTATGTGGCTATGAAAGGAAACAATTCAATTCTAGTATGAAGCAGGAGAAATCTACAGCAGAGAAAAGAAACATTCATGCCACTTTACAAGACCTACATAAAACCTCAAGATGAGTATTTTTTACTTTCTAGACACTCTCCAGAAATATAATGGAGAAAGTGCAGAACCCTTGATGAAAATTACCACTGAGCTTAAGTCCAGTTATCATGAAACAGCTATGATTTGACTCTCAAGGTCTCCACTACCATCCTTCAAAATCTCAGATTTTTCTGATACTTATCTACTAGGACACTCTTACTTCAAAATCTTTATGCACAAGAGGCCTGTGTTCACAGAGGCAAGCTTTTTACTTCAGAATTGTATAGATACCAACCTTTACTTTGTGAGACTGCTCCATGATATAATCTCAAAGGGGATCTTACAATTTATCATGTCAACTGCCTCCTGATTCTATACAGTTGGAGCTATAGGAGTCCTGTACACTATACTGCTGTTGTATGGACTGCCTCCTATTGCCAACATTTATGGATGTGCTGTGGCATTATTCTTTACAACCAACTTTAAAAAAACCTAAAAAATAATTTAAAAACCCAACAAAAATTAAAACTCATTACAAGGCTGGTCAAGCACTGAAATAGGCTGTCCTAAGACCTACACTGGAGCAGATCCCGGAGATCCTCAAATTCAGTTTTGATCTTGCTTTGGAAAAGACATCCCTCTGCACCCTAAATGACTCCAGGACTGTTTGTCCCAGTCAACACCAGCCTGGATGCTGTTGACTTCCTTCCTGTAATGCCAGTACATAGTATCTCTATATTTAAACTTCCTGCAGTAGAGAGTGCAGGTACCTTGGCAAGTTTCTCTTTCTCAGATAACAACTTCTGCAGCTCATGCTAAAAGCACACTGTCAGTTCCAGTGACACATGATGTATTTATCCTCTTTTAGAACTTGTGCTGGAGAGTGTTTTCACAGAGCACATTGCCAAAGTGAAAAGCATCAGCTACACCTCTCTATTTCTGCACAGAACTGATACCCAGCCTCATGCCCCCCCAGACTGCCAAGCAGCTGCTCTGCCAGCTCCCATGGCCTCACCAGGCAGAAAGCCTGAAAAGCAGGCGATGGCAAACGTTTTCTTAAGGACCTTGCTGTTTCATAAGGTTTCCTCTCATCTCTCCTCCTCTTGCACATTTCCCTGCATTCCCTCACTTTTCAATATAGACCTAGTACTTACAATCCTCTTTTTCACTGCCTCATCAGAAAAATCCCAAGCTAAGAATAATATTGCTCCTGTTTTCACTTTGCAAGTACTCAGCACCCAAATCCAACACTGGATAACTGCCATCTTTCAGATTAAAGGGTTTATTATAAATGAAAGATTTAAAAAACAACAAAAAAAATCCATCCGTAGCTACATGACATGATTTCAAGCTTAAAGACAACCACAGACAAAATAAATAAAATAAAATGAAAAAAATAAAATAAAAATAATAATAAAAGCTCAGAATGAGCCCAGACAGAAATGGTGAACCTAATTAATTTAACTAAGTTTTCGGTCATGTCTCTTTGAGCCAGGAGTCCTTTTTCAGCAAACCACTGAAAGGTTCATGTATTTGTGTCATTACAAATCCAGACTTACCCTTGTGCTATACCCATTCCAATTTTATAACTGTACCTGCACTGATGAAGGCACTGATGACCAACTGTTTCTGGGAGGTAGCAAATGTACCTAAAGGAGCATAATATTATGAACAAGGGTGCTGGGATTCACTTTGCCTAACCTCATCACCTAAAGTCCATTTTCTAATAAAGGGTGAGACAGAAATGGGTGATGGACATAGAAAAAGGACAATTTCTCATCTGTTCTCAGTCCGTTTCTAAAATGCTTGAGCTTGAAGTGAGGATGTGCTTCAGCATGAAAAGAGTCTGGATAGCTGGGCATGGGCAAGAAAAGTCTTCTTGTCTGCCTACACTGTAATGCCCCATGTCTGTGCATGGGCAATAGAGACCAAGGGACAGAGGACCATGCAAAGCCAAGGTCAGTGATGCTACCCTGATCTGGTGACGCAAGTACAGCACTCCATCAGTCTATGCTTCAGAGTGTATTCATTTGGCAATTAAGTTCCCCTAAGAACTCTTGAGTTAATTTGGAAGAACATTTACACAAAATGAGAAAGAGAGAGAGAATGGCTTAGAAGAGTAAATAGAGGAATACCATTAAAAATGCAAAGCACTTCACAGTCACAAGAGTAGTAATCTTACAATAAGAGCAGGTATTTTCTCAAAACGTAACTCAGCAGTGCAGGACTTTGGCATACACCAAATACTCTGCAGTAATATTCCATTATAATCCATGTTTTGTAGCACCTAGAAGGAACCTTCCACAATAGAGATCATGAAAAACAAAATTAATGGTGAAAGCAAAACTACTTTTCATATTCAAGCAGGGGAAAATCCATCAAATGAGCTCACTAAAAAGGACAGCGAGACCTAATTAACATAGAACTGCTCATCATTTTGAGGAACAGATTCACACACGTATTATTCTCCTGTAGGACAGGTTTTGGTTTCAAGCTCCTTACCTTTTCAAGGAAGCAGCCCATTACTGCCAATAAAATGTCAAGCTTTGCAAGCCTTATGTCATTAACTGCACAGAAGTAATAAATGTACTGAAGTAACTGCTTTTTGGACCAAAGAAGGGAGAGGGATTAAAATCTGATCATCTTAGTTTAGATTATTTTGCATTTTAGTTGAAGTTGTGGAGGCATTATTAATTTTGTCACAAGAAGAAGTCACTGCAAATCTTTTCAGAAGCTTGTAGGGAAAACCAAGGTCACACATTTTAGGATATAGAAAACATACAATCCCTAACAAGCTTATTTTCTTCCTCTTTTTATAGCTAAAATATTAGTCCTACAGCATAAAACACTAAAACACAAAACTAAGCAATATGGAAGCAAACAGATGCAGGTTTTCCTTAATGTTAGGAGAGATTTTTTAAAATACTCTTCAAGAGAACAGAGATAATTTCTACATGGACTAGACTCTTAACTTGTTCTGGCCTGGGCATCCTTTCCATCATTCCCCAAAAAAGAGGTAGCTACAAAAATTAGTTAAAAATCAAAGGAAAATTAATTAGCTTTTCTATTGAAGTTTACAGGGAAGCTGCAACAAGAATGGTATTGCCCCTTCACCCAGACACTTTCCACAGTTCAAAGACAGATAATAGTCTGTCATTTCATTTCTTCGGGCATGTTTCCTCACTAGATTTTTAAAACAATGACATTTCAGGAAGGAAAAAAAAATTACTAATGCAAGACTCAATTTAACCCATTCTGAGACTTCTTATCTCCCAGGCCCACACTCTTCATTTACTAGTGTAGCTTCTCTTGGAAAAGTATCAGCAGAACACAAAGTATTTTGCCCATTTGACTGATGAAGGTTTATAAAGAAAAAAAGAATTTCTAAAGCTCACCTAGATGGAGAAAGCACAAGGCTGAGAAGAATTCTTTAATGGATCTTCTGAACAGAGGTAACAAAATCCAAAATGTTATCAGTGTCACATTTTTAACTATACATTTGTATTTCTCATTATTGGTGTCTTTATGTACACCTTAAAGAAAACAGACCTAAATTCCCAGTGAAACATAAAACCATGTAGAAAATAGGCATGGAGAGAATTACCTCCATCCCCAAGAACACAATAGGACACCAGACCAATTTTGAACAAACCCGGGTGTATAAACTTCTTTGTAATGATGTACCTAGATCGCATGCATGTTGTTCACTTCAGAAGTTAAAGAAAAACAGTTAACTTCTTGAACTTGTCTGATACTTGGAAATGTGCTTTGCAGTTTCCTCTGCCTGAAAAGAGGACTCATCTGCACAAGATTTCTATTCAAAAGCTACCAATTACCCTACAAGAATTATGTCTTAACAAAATGGAATCTAGTAAGTCTGCCAAGAAAATGAGCATGTCCAAAAAAAGAAAACTACAATTTGTTTTCATTTAGTCCCTCATCTACTCAGTAAAATGTATTCTTGCTAACACCCTGAAACAAGAAAAACAAGTGACATAATGACTAATAAACCAGTATATATCACTGTATTTATACTAAAGCACAGTAAATGTTACAAGGATTTCGTTTCTGCAAGACGAAAACACATAAGAAGAACGTGAAGAAAAATCTTATATTCACTATGGACAGTTAATTTAGTTCAGGCTTTCATCTTTAAGTAGCTTCTCTTTGCCTTAAGAGATTTTAAAAAAAAAAAAAAAAAGTCCTGATATTTCTCATGCACATGCTTCTCCTAAAAGTACTCGCATTTGAATACCATATTACCTTGTGAGCCAGACAATTGCTTTTTATAATTAAATAAAAATTACTTTTTTTATTAACACAATATTTTTCTCAAATATCATAATTATCTCTTGTTTACTGGACAGATGTCATATATTCTGCTTTTACCATCTAGGTATTTTTTCCAATAATATATTAAAACATAATTATTTCCTGCTCAGTAGGTGCCACACAGCAATACTCCATGGTAAGCCAGTCTGATGGTTAGTCACATGCAGACTAGAAAGCTTTTTATTTTTATAAAGGAGGTTTAAAAAGTGAAAAAGGAACTGGAGAGAAGGTTAAAGACCCTTACCAATACTGAGCTATTTTAAGTTTCACTGCGTAATTTCCCAGGTAACTTTTCTTAATCCCCTCTATTGCTCAAATGGTACATTCTGAGGACTCGGCTTGCTCACAAAACAAGATGCAAAGAACCAAATGAAGCAGGTGATGAGGAAAAGCTACCATGGATAAATGATGCCAACTCACTTGATAACCTTCTGCAACAAAATAACATCTTCTGTAGACATAAGGAGGAGCAGTAGATGTTGTTTACCTGGATTCCAGCAAAGCGCTCAACCTTATTTCATACAGCTTCCTTCTGCACAAACTGGCAACGTAGAGACAGGATGGAAAGTCTGCAAGATGGGTAGGAAAGTGGCTCCCAAGTTGCACTCAGAGGGTGGTGATCAATGTTTTTTACTCAGACTGGCAACATGTCACAAATCATCCATCAGGGATCAATACTGGACCCCATGCTACTCAACATCTTCATAAAAGTTCTAGATGATGGGATTGGAAAACTCCCCAAGTCAGCTGATGACCCAGTTGCTCACCAGGCAAACTCACCAAGTTTTCTGATGACACATCAGAAGGGAAAGCCATCTTACAGCGACCTGTACAGGCTGCAAGAGTGGACTAGCAACAACACTATAAAGTTTAACAGACACATGCAAGCTCCTGCTCCTGGGACAACATAACCAAAGAGCCCAGTACAGGCTAGAATCAGTGTGGCTGGGGAGCAGTCTTGCTGAAAGGGATCTGGAAGTCCTAGTGGAGAACAAGGTGAACATGAGTGAGCAGTGTGCTGCTGCAAAAAAAACAACAACAAAAAAAAAAGGTAAATCAGGTCCTGGGCTGTATCCACAGGGCATTACTAGTAGAGAGAGGGATGTGGAGTATCATGTCCAGCTTAGGTCTCCACAAATCAAGAAAGACGTGGACAGAGTGGAGAGGGTCCAGATGAGGGCCACAAAGATGACTAAAGGGCAAAAGAACTGCATTGGGAGGAAATACTGAAGGAGTTAGACCTTTCCTGCAAGGAGAAGGTTCATGGAGGACCTCGTAGACAGCATTCCATTACTTAAAGTTTCTCCCTCCTCAAGGAGCCACATGGACAAGACAAAGGGCAATGGGTACGACTTGAAATGGGAAGTTTCATCTCAACATAAGATAGACAGCTACTACTCATCAAAAAAACTTCCCTGGCGATGTTGTAGAGTCCTAAACGCTGGAGGTTTTCAACATGTGATTAGACTGGCTGCTAGATAGTCTCTTCCAGGCTCCAATGCCCACAAAGGTCGGGGTCAGATAACCCTTCATGGTCCCTTCCAGCCTGTGGGCTGTTTTACAGTTCCATTATGGTCACTTACAAAAGCAAATAGAAAAAGATTTTTAGCTATTTTAGCTTTATTCTACCTTTTTTCTCCTTAAGAGTATAAACATCCCAAGAAGTTGTTGAAATCCTTGGGAAGTTTAAGGTTTAGCCAATTGTCCCAGGCCAGTACCTCTTTCCACCTTCATTTTAAATTCCTTAAAGAATAAAGAAAAAAATTCCACTTTAGTTCAGGGACCCAAAAGTTTTCCTTTGGTTGATACAGACATTATGGTAACTAAGTTTGCAAGGCTGCTAAGGCTCATGGTACCCTACCTTCAGAGATGCAATGATCTTATGTTTCTTAATTTTTTCTGCCTGAAGGAACCGACTAAAAAAAACATCTATGAAACAAACCACTGTGACTGAAATAGAGCAGAGTGACATACTTTATGTAACCTATTTTTAGAGAAATGTATTAAAACCCTCAGTTCTTCTTAAAAATATTTTTTACATTTTCCCTTTTTATCCAGCAATTGCAGGTTATTATCCTCCTTCTTCCAAAGTAATTCATATCCAAGAGAACTAAAGAAATGTTATTTATTTCTCACAAGCATTTCCATCCTTGCAGAAAAACAAACAAGCTGCAGAACTACTTCACTATGAAAGCAGTGCACACTGTTCCTAGATCATGTGTTACCACACCAAGTTTACATAAATCTTTCTTTTTCTGAATTACAACTCCATATAGCATGGCAAACAAGATGCTGCAGTCCCACTGCAGGTGCTCCCTGGCACGGGGAAGCAAGGCTGGACTCTTTCCACCCATCTTATCAAAAGTGCCCCAGAAGAGATATCACATGGGCTGCTTCAGGGCTCACCATACCCACCACCCCTGCACTCCTGCTCCCCAACATCCACACGACGATGCTGCCAGGGGCAGGGGGGCAGCCAGGGAAATATGGGCAAGGTGGGTGTGCAAGGCATGAGACCAAGCCACTTGACTCTCATGTTGCTAACATTAAACAGAGTAACAGTGATGAAACACTCAATGGCCCAAAGACCAGCTTGCTCTGAATGTTCAGGTGAGCAAAAACCAAGTGCTGCCTTCTTGTCAAACTAAGGTAAGGCTCACACTGTAAAAGGTTTAGCAATTATCTGCAAGTGACAGCTTCATATAATTTCCATAAAACTTTAATTTAAAGGAAAAATTAATTGGGTAAACTGACTGTAAAAAGTCTAGGCAGTTTTTTATACTTCACTATTTTTTTATTTTGTACTATATATTTTTATATTATACTGTAAATTTACATAATGTCTCTTTTATAATATGTATAGCTTTTACATATTTTATGTTCAGACTTCCCTATGTTGGTTATTCACTGAATTTTAACTGTCTAACAGAAAAACGTTGCTAAATCTGGGGGCGAAAGAAAGCTTTAAATCCTGCAGTTACTGATTTTTATTTTTACTTACTTAACCAATTCAGTGAAGAAAAGTTTCTGTTTGAATCTTGGACACAAAAGGCTTGTCCAGAACAGAAAATCCAAATTTCTCAAGATGTACAGCCTATAAATAAATACAGTGTTACATATTAATTTTTTTTTTTTAAGGAGGCTGGGGGAGGTATGTAGAAATTTTGGCGCAGGTCACAACATTCTTGTTAACACTGTTTGTCAGCTGTAAATTTTGGGAAAAACATTGTTTTAGGGGGGGTTGTAGGTTTGTTTTGGCTAGTCGGTTGGGTTTTTTTCAAAGGGAGAAAGCAGCTTTCTGTTTTTCTGTCACTGTTCCCATTAAACAATGGTGTCCAAACAGTGGTTGCCTGAGCGTGTCAAAGAAGACCTTTTACTCAAAATTTGACAGGAGAGGAAACTGCAGAACCACAAAACAGCAGTTTTGTTAGTGCAATATTTTATAAACTTTTAGATCATCTACCATACTACTGAATAGAAAGATAGGAGAAAAGAACCCTCCTCTTCAATGGAATATGATCAGTCTTTCCACACAACCATCCTAACAGACTTCTTCTGAAAAACATACCTCACATATCATTAAGTATGAACTGAGTTCCAAAACAGAGGCTTAAAAATAACTTTTTGCGCTTCTAACCATTTAGACTGTACTGTTCAAATATGCATGCTTTTCTGAATATCAGTCTGGAAATAAAATATAGCTCCAAGTATTAGTCAGATGGAAAAAAAGGACAAACATCCTGCAGGCATAAAGGGGCTGGGGGACCCACACAGCTGGAGCTCAGTGCCAACTGGCAACACAGCACAAACATCCCACAAGGAGAGCACACGTGTCAGAGAAGTGTGGTGTGGTGCACAAGAGCAATGTGAGAGTTAAATGTTACAAAATTGTCTTTTTTCAGACATCTTCGGGCAAAGTAAGTGTATCAAGAGGGAAATAGCAAAATATGACAGTCTTAATGGAATTTAAGTGGCCTCTATTTCTTGTTATCAAAATAAGCAAGTGCAGTAGTGAGAGATTTCCAAAACACGGTGACCAGCTGGAGAACAACCAGAAAATAGTGCTATGATTGAGCAAAACCTTCACAAAACATATTTACTAAGGTAACAGGAACAGCATTCAAAATCCGACAGTGATGATCCTCCATTCTACAAATCGAGAATCATTTCAGATGTCTAGAGAAAACTTTCAAAGAAAGATTCTCCCTTACAACATGAGAATTCAAGGGATATCTTAGTGCTGATACAGCCACAGAAACAAATGTCAATGTCAGTGCACCTTTATTGATGGTAAACTAAATTTCAGGTAATGACCATGTGCATTGTTAGAAGTTGTGGGAGGAATTAAGCCAGTTGGGCACACTTCCACAGGTAAGAATAAGACCAGGCTTCAGCATATAGGCAACCCTATCCACAAATATCACCAATTTTCTGTCTCAGCCCACATAGATAGCTGTGTGCAGAACAGCAGCTACTCAAAACAGCATGGAGAACCTACAGTATACCTGAATGAACTTCAGAAATTAAAAGATTTTCAGATTACACAGGAGTGATTTTTAGAACGGATGTATCTCTTTAATCAAAGTTAAGGATGCAAGTTTTTAAACCACTGCTTTTTCGTAACACTGAATTCCTAATTTACGCACTTTGTAGGTCCCGTTGCATGAAGATTATTTTATTAGATTTTATTTTATTAGATGTGAAAGAAGTCATACCTGAAATGTCATACCTGATTACATTCTCTATTGATGCTTCTTTTTTGGAGAAGCACAAATGACACAACAGAAGTCTGAGGATGAAGTTTGTCACTAATAAAAAAAGAACAAAAAAGTCTACATTTGGAAAACAAAGGAGGGTATAGCTAATTCAGCTTCTCTCAACACAACATGTGTCAGATATTACGTCATCTAACTACCAATCTGCATTTCTAAAATTAAGGGCTATTTGTATCCTTCGTTATCTTTTCTGACTTCCTTATTTGCTAGATAAGTTTTGACAAAGAGCAACAAAATACAGATAATCTGGATAGAGTTTCTGATAACCTTGGACAGCACAGATATATAGCACACCCTTACAGGACAGAAAGTGTTAATTTATTCTTTAGTATGTTGCATATGTATACACTCACTTTAATTTCAAAGACTAATTACTCTACAAGGGCCCAGCACAGCCTGGAGACAGACTTGTCAGAAAACTGAAAAGACCTGAGAGAAACAAACTGAGTGATGGAGTCCAGCAAGGCAACAGCATCCAGTTATATCACACTGTTTGGAGGCCACTCTGTGCTTTTATTGCAAAATAGGCTTAGAGAACAAAGGATACAGCACCAGCAGCACCAGACTTCCAGCAAGTTGGTTTAGCCTTGGCCCCAAAAGCTTATCATCTTTTCATAAGATCTCAGTTTCGTAACAGCATTCAGAGCTCAAAGAACATTCTGTCTATAGCACCAAAGCTATTGCCTCCTAGTTCTTTCAGCCAAAAGAAGTAAAATAAAATACTGAAATCAGCTAAATCCCTCATTTCTAGTAAAGACCTCACCATGGTGTTGTTTCTCTCTTCTGGAACTTCTTAAAAGCCAGAAAAAAAAGCTTCTTGTCTTAACTACTGTTGCTACCAGCTATATGGGAATAAGGAGCAAAGAAATCATGAGCCTTTTTATTTCTGAAGCAAGAAAATACTATTCGCTTCTTCCTCTACAAAGATAAGATCAAGATGACAAGAAGTTGATGCTCAGGTCTTTGCAATCAGTTATGAAACCATTCTGTATTCTATAAGACTAACTTGGGGCAGGTAAGTGACTTGAAGATAGTGGGACAGAGCAAAACTGATACATTAATTTAAAAAAAAAAAACAAATAAAAAACACACAAAAAATCATCACCCAGCAATTTCTTTGACAAAGAATCTCGAAACGTTTTCACCCTGGACTAGCCTATAAAACTACAGGGAAATCCAGATCAGCATCTAGGTAAATTCCAGGTCTTAGTAGTGTGACTAACTTCTGGCAGAAAAAACAGCACTAGGTCTAAACTCGGCTCTAACTGTTCTTTAGTGTAACTATTGACAATCTTGATATGTATGTATATATATATATATAAATATATATTAAAATTTTGTGGTTTTTAATATAATTAAAACTAATGTCTTTTTATTAGACAACAAAAAACCTAAACCAAAATATTTCGGATTTCCAAGAGGATGATATAATTGTATTATCAAAATGCTTTTCCTATCACATGAACATGCTTGCTGTCTTTCAGAGGTCCCATTATTTTTGCTTAAGCAAAGAAGTTAAGGGAAGACAAAGAATTCTTCTTCACTGTTAAAAAGTGTATCTTTTTCCTGACATTGCACACATGAAAGAAGATTCCCCTCTTCCTCTAGTAATTAGCTAGCACTTCAAAGAGTGCCAAGACTTTCTGCAGTATATTAACAATATGTTCAAAATGCTCCCATTAAAGCATACGTGTTTTCTCTTCAACATTTTTTCCTTTTACACTATTTTACTTAACACCATAATACAAGACAATCAAGTATCTTGGCTCATTTTTCCTCTTATGAAAAGGGCGAGTAAGCCCAAATAGTTGACCAGGTCAGAAATCACAAACAAAATTAACATCTCAACACCACTAATTTACATCTCCTGACTCTACTTTTTTCTACACTTTATGAAAAGTACACTCACCTTGTGGAAAACACAGAATTAAAGTATTTCGTATCAGATGTAAACTTACATCCTAACACCTGAGGAAGTTATGCTGCAGTCTTAAACAGTGCAAATATCCTTCTATTATACTCATCCCAGTTTTAGTCTCCCCAAACAAACCCCTGTTGTAACACTATGCAATAATACAGGCATTCTCACCTGCCCAGGTTGTATCAGGTTTGCGTGGCAAGGTTTTGGTAGCAGGCAGGGCTACAGGGATGACTTCTTGTGAGAAGATTCTGGAAGCTTCCCCCATGTCTGACACAGCCAACGCCAGCCGGTTCCAGGATGGAGCCGCTGCTGGCCAAGGCCATTAGTGATGGTGGTAGCACCTCTGGGAGAACATATTTAAGGAGGAAAAAACCAGAGAAACAGCAATTGCAGGAGAGCACTGAGTACATATGAGAGTAACAGAGTGGCAGACCCCACGGTCAGTGAAGGAGGAGGAGGAGGAGTTCGTGCTCCAGGCACAGGAGCAGCGATTCCCCTGCAGCCCCACGGTGAAGACCATGGTGAGGTGGGCTGTCCCCTTGCAGCCCATGGAGATCCACAGTGAAGCAGATATCCAGTTGCAGCCCAGGAAGGAAGACACTCTGGAGCAAGTGGGTGCCCCCAAAGAGAATTGTGGCCCTGTGGGAAGACTGTGCTGGAGCAGGACCTAGGGACCAGTGGTCACCAGTGGTGTCCCTCAGGGATCAGTGTTGGGCCCAGTCCTGTTTAATAACTTCATTGATGATTTTGATGAAGGGATTGAGTCCATCATCAGCAAATTTGCAGATGACACTAAGCTGGGGGGGAGTGTGGATCAGCTGGAAGGCAGGAGGGCTCTGCAGAGGGACCTGGACAGACTGGAGAGTTGGGCTGATTCCAATGGGATGAGGTTCAACACGGCCAAGTGCCGGGTCCTGCACTTTGGCCACAACAACCCCATGGGGAGCTCCAGGCTGGGCACAGAGTGGCTGAGAGCAGCCAGGCAGAGAGGGACCTGGGAGTCTGGATTGACAGGAAGCTGAACAGGAGCCAGCAGTGTGCCCAGGTGGCCAAGAAGGCCAATGGCATCCTGGCCTGGATCAGGAACAGCGTGGCCAGCAGGTCCAGGGAAGGGATTCTGCCCCTGTACTCAGCCCTGGTGAGGCCACAGCTCGAGTCCTGTGTCCAGTTCTGGGCCCCTCAGTTCAGGAAGGAGATTGAGGTCCTGGAGCAGGTCCAAAGGAGGGCAACCAGGCTGGTGAAGGGACTCCAGCACAAGTCCTGTGAGGAGAGGCTGAGGGAGCTGGGGGTGTTCAGCCTGGAGAAGAGGAGGCTCAGGGGAGACCTCATCGCTCTCTACAACTCCCTGAAAGGAGGCTGGAGCCAGGGAGGGTTGGGCTCTTTTCCCAGGCAACTTTCAACAAGACAAGAGGGCATGGACTCAAGTTGTGCCAGGGGAAGTTTAGGTTGGATATTAGAAAGAATTTCTTTACGGAGAGGGTGATCAGACATTGGAATGGGCTGCCCAGGGAAGTAGTGGATTCTCCGTCCCTGGAGATATTTAAAAAGAGACTGGATGTGGCACTCAGTGCCATGGGCTGGTAACCGCAGCGGTAGTGGTCAAGGGTTGGACTTGATGATCTCTGAGGTCCCTTCCAACCCAGGTAATTCTATGATTCTATGATTCTATGACCACAGGGGACACACACCGGAGCAGTCTGTTCCCCTTCCTGTCCCCTTTCACTAAGCAGTACCAACCATGGTACAAGTAATTCACCAAACAAAACTGCTTTAGAAAAAAACCTGAACAAAACAAAGAAACAAAACCTTAGCGTGCTATTACTAAAATATATTCTTCATTCAGTTTTCTTATTGCCACCCCTCCTTTCATTCTTGGAGTCCTGACTGTTCATTTCAAGCTTGGCAGTTTCCAAACCTTCTTGTTTGGAATGTTTTAGAGCAAAGACTGCTAGAACATATGATCAAGTAAGTACACATAAATACCTAATTGAAAGTAATTAATAGTTTAATTTCTCACAAATATTGAAGAAAAACATTATGGAAGAGAGAGAGCTGCAAATCATTAAGATTTTTTCCAGTTACATTTACTTTGTTTTTTGCAGAAATCAAACCACTCTTTATAAAAAAAGCTATGAAACAATCATCCTGTTACACCTCCCTGCTCCCAGGATGTTTGCTTTTTACTAAGTATAAAGAATATTCTAATTTCTCACTGTATTTTTGAATCTTGCCTTGTTCCTTCCTCTGCTCATGTAAACCCATGATGCTCAAGATGTGGATGGCACAAGTGGCAATCAGGGGAAAAAGGAGGAGAGCCCAGTTAAGAGCGTAGGAGGCTAGGATGGGTAAAAGAAGAAGATAAATGACCTGATGCAGGCTAGCTGACATCATTAAAAATAAAAATAAAAATAAAAAAACAGAGGGCTGAGAATAGAAAATTAATTTATTACCTGGATACACTGCAGTTAGCTACATTATTTGTACTTAGTTACAGACTGGGAAAGGAATGGATAGGTACTCAAGATGATGAATCTGTGCAGATAGGGAAGAAGATTGAAAAATAACAATTCCAAAGATTGAAGATCTTTTCTCTTTCTTTGACATTCTCTGTCAAGCAAAATTCTTGGGACCTTTAAACTAGATCTTAGGAAGTTCTTCAGTATGGGAGTGGTGAGACTGAAAGAGATTGCCCAGAGAAGTTGTGAATGTGCCCTCTATGGAAGAGCTCAAGGCCAGACTGGATGAGGCTTTGAGCAACCTTATTTAGTTAAGAGGCATCCCTGCCCATGGCAGGGAGTTTGGAGTAGATGACCTCTAAGGTCCCTTTCAACCCAAGCCATTCTATGATTGTAAGTTCATCTGTTGGGACCATCACTTGGATAATACATTTGCATTCCAAAACAACAGCAGCTTTCTGTTCTGACCTTGCACCATAAGCAACTGCTGTCCGTCACTTAGGATTTCACACTTTCCTTGAAAATTTCACAGGCTTCTCAGGCTTTGAAATATGAACTTACAGGTTTTAAAAGCATTGCCCCTAATTTTTTTTTTTTTCTGTATTTTGTAACAAAACTTTGTGCAAGATACCAAAATACAGCAAAACATGCAATCCTGCATACTAAACCTGAGAAAGGAATAAGAGAACCTAACATATTTTTTTATATGCACAACTCATGAAGAAAACTACACAAGTGTGGGTTCTACCTAGTGGCAACACTGCTGCACCTGTACATGGTCGAGATACGATCAAATGCGTGTCATTATAAAGAGAATGAGTAGAATGTGAAATAAAATGACTATACATAACTGATGTATAATTAGAAGAGTCATCTAAAGGGTAACAATTTGCAGAGGAAATGGTGAAGGTGGTATATTCATGTAACAGGAAACTAGATTAGAAGTATCTAGCTCCATAATTATCAAAGGAAGGAACTCATAAATTTCTATGCCTAAGTTTCTATATAAAAGCATTAATTAACAGTATATTAAAATGCATTCCTGTAGAAGAGTCATTGCTATACAACCTACTTTTCTGAGGGAAGAGTATCACAAAGAGTAGCTCAGAGAGATAAAAGTGTGTTTTCTAACATATTTGCTTACATTTGAAGGAAAAGAAAAAGAAAAACATGAAAAAGAAACTTTATTTCTAAATATTTATGATAAAGTTTTTTACACATTTCAATACAGTCTGAGTCACACTAAACATATGGCACTTTTCTTCAAACCTGTATTTAGGATTCTAAACAAAACAACATATCCCTCTGCAGACACCTTACAGGAACTCAGTATTTGATGAATCCATTCCGCCTACTTAACTTCACCACAAACTACTAAACTGAAGAAAATAAGTACTCAGGACTACAGTAAACATTTTTTTTCCCATTCATCACTACCAGTAACTGCAATTTTCAACTGTCCCAGTCTAGGTGAAACCTGCTGTACAAATTCAATAGGTCACAACAACAGCAGAGAACTAAATTTGGCAGTTTGAGTAAGTCTTTGATGAAGCCAACTGGCACTGGCTGCAGACAATTATTTGAATTTTTTTGTCTCTCTTGCCAAAGAGTCTTTCATTTGGTCAGTTCTTCTGGGAAATATACCTGCTGGCTGTCATTTGAATCTAGTGAGCATCCACGGAAAGAGTATCAAGAAAATCAGTGAGACAAAAATATTGGTTAAATAAACAGCCATAACAACATGAAGCAATTATTTCACTCCCCAGGTGTGTTAGTATGCATTTTATTCTTTGCATATTTTTCCCTAAGCTCTGCGTGACATCTGGCAACCCATAGACAAAGGAGTAAATGCGAAGTGTGGATGCATTTTTCTTCCCACTTCTTTGGGAGAAAAACCTACATGTGTAAATCTCAGCTTAGATATTTTTTCTATGATTCTGATTTACTAATGAACAAAGTTAATACTATAGGGATGCACCATATGAAAAGAAAATAAAATCCATTCATTTTGTAATGCAAACAAAGCTTGGTGAACAGCAAGCAACAGAACAGCAGAAATTAAGAATCAGAAGTATTTTCAATTCATAGTTCTTGCAGCATCATTATAGATATGAAAATAATTTGGCATTTATCTTAAACATTTAAGATCCTGGATTACAAAAAAAGGATATCATGGCCTCTTACACACACACACACACATACATACATATATATATATATATACATACATACAATTTTTAAGTTTTGTTGTTGCAGGTCTTCAAATAACTTTCTTAAAAGCAGTGAAAGAGTGTCAGTCCTGAAACTGGAACCCACCAAGCCAAGAAATGAGAAATAAAAAGGCTGGCTACTCAAGTGAAGACAAGACAAGGGACACAGTAAAAGGGCTTTGACAACAAGAATGACTTTTTAAGTCAAGGCTTGGTCTTTTTTTTACTTGAGGAAATTCTTATTATTCTCAACACAATTCGTAGTTCAAGAGCTATCAACCAACAAATCACTGTATACTTAAAAGGAACACCTACAGAAAGTTTCAGGGAGAAGATGAAGCTTTACATGTCCCAGAAACAGACTTAAAACAGTGATGCTGACATCATGCAAAATTAAGAAATCTAGAACAGAAATCTTAGATAGAGATTTCTAAGGGAGGATTTATAAACCTCAAGAGGAATCATAAAGGTAATTTACATACCATACCATTATTACCCATCATGAAAGACCCAAAAGCTGCAGCACATACTTCTGGGTGCATAAATATAGTGCATACCCCCAGCAGAGAAAAGCAAAACCATCAACAAGGATATGGCCATTTTGAACAAAAAGCACGGGCATCAGCTGGCCTCACCAACAGCTTCACTGCTCTGACCCTGAGCTCACTTATCTTCATTTCAGCACTGGTTTGGATTCTTTAGACTGCTTTTGCAACAACTGGACCAAGGAAAGCTACATATCCCCAGGTACATTTTGTTCACACATTGTTAACGCAGCCTGTACATGCACTCAGACCTTCAGAATGGAATATTATAAGCAAATTAATGTAACACACAAATCATAACCAGCCCTGTAGCTTCCCTCATGCTTTCCTTTCAAATCCAGAACATTGCCAACAGCTTGCATCTCCACAGCTGGGCCAGATACTGAGTTACAGAGAGAGTTCAACAGAGGTAAAGGTTCAACAAGGAAAAAAAAAAAAACCACAAAAAAACCAACTCCTCAATGGCACTCCCACATATTAACAAGGCTGCTGTTCTCTCTAAAGGCCTTTCCCTGGAAATCCTCCAGCTGCTGCTCCCTCTCCACGTGATGAAGGTCCCAGCACAGAACATGGGGCTGAGCCAGCCAAGCCAGCACCAGAGCTGCACTCCTGCTCCAGCTCAGCCACGCAAATCCTCCCTCCCACAAGGAGCCTGTCTCCTTATTCTTTTTCCCAAATGAGCTCATCCTAATGTGCACAACTGTTTCAGGTCTAGAAGGTGCTCATCGCTGTTTTACAAAGGTACAGTCACACTTAAAGGCCTTGGGAAGAAAGCAACAACTGCAACAGCAAAAATCCCAGTCCAAACACTTTGTGTCTCAGAAGGACTTCTTCTATTAGGTATCACTACAGCAATTTGCAGTAGTGCTCCAGGATTTACTTTTGGGGACAATGATAAAAATCTCCTACCAGTTTTTAGATGTATAGTGGATTGCTACATCCATTCACATTAAAAATCTAAATGCTTCTTTCATTGGCTATATGTCTCTGGTATGGGAGCTATTATGAAAAGTGTACACTGCAGGTCACTTATGTCACAATCTTAATGGGTTTTCCAACGTCAGTGTCAAAACCTCCCCCTCTCCCTGCAACTAAAAAGCTCAGTCCTTCTCTAGTGCATTAATGAGCAAACTGACAAATGGCCCATAATGGCAATTTCAGATGTTTTTCAGATGTTTGAAAGGTTTCTTGACCTCTCTCCATGACAACTTTTTTTTTTTTTTTTTTTTTTTTTAAGAAAAAAACAACACAAAAACCCAAACCCACTCTTTCATTTCTTGGACAGCAAACAAAACAAAACAAAAATCAAAAAACCAGTTGGTGGTGTTTGGGGGTTTTATTTGTAAGTCCTTAAAAAATTACAGTTAATCCAGCCATGTTGTAATCCAAGAGGCTGTTCTCTATTTGCAGTTATATTAATAGCCAACAGTTTCTCTATAGAAATTATATATGGTGTGCAATTCCCTGTACACCAACATCACTAGGAACAAGGGTTGAATGAACAAGGACATAGAAAATGTTAAAATTCAGGTCGGCTGTGTAGTCAGTGTTTCTGTTACATTAGTAGTCTTTCTCCTTTCTTTGTCATGCTCTGCCCAGCTATAGGCAACAATTCTCATATGAAACACCAGAAGAGGCAAAGTAATAGATTATTTTTACTTGTACAGCACATTTCAGAATAATTCATTCCGATGCCTGCAGGAAAGAAAGCCTTCTGTTTTACCCATACACCAAAGTCTGAAGGCAGAAAGGACACGTTGAGACCTACCTAGTGCTCAGACCACTAGCAACAGCTCTGGGGATCATTTGATTTAAAAACACAAGCACCCAACATACAAGCATTCAACAGTTCTAACACTTGTGGATCAAGGATTTTAATACTTAGATAAGATATTAGAACATTTTATGTTCTCTTTTCTTCACTATAAGGAGGGTGGGATTGTTTGTAGCTTTATTTGTGCAAACTACAGACTGAATTCCTGATGATGAAATGCATACATCCCATATCATGGTTCTCAGAAACAAAGGATCACAAAACACTGAGATCTGTCAGACCCTAGCAAAATACATATATTGGCAGCTTCTGGAATCGAGATTTCCAAAAGGCCAAAATTAAGTAACAAGGCAATTTTAATAAAAGTTACTCATGCTTTTCATTCTCATCAGAGATGTGCTCATTCTTTTAGCAGTTGTGTTCTCAGTGTACTTAACACCTTTACATACTATAAAATCAGAAAGTCTCAGTTTCTGCCAGTGGATAAAGCCAGTGCAGTTAAGCCACTGCTCTCTCTAACAACAGTCAACAGAGATAACACTGATGTCAGTCTGGACATCTCTACCTGAAGCTGCCTGCAATCTTTCACCCACATAAATTTATTAAGGCTAGCAGAAACTCAGAAGAGAAGTTGGCCTTGTATGTTGCTATTTACACCTCATGGATGTTTCCAGCTAATCATTGCATTTATGCAACCACAAGTACTTACAATGGTGCTTCATGCAAATGAAAAGAACTCTAGAATTTTGGAATTATCAGTAAAAATCATGGTTAGTGTTTCCATACTACTGGGATGTTTTTCAAAAGTCAGGATGTTTTTTTGTACAGAACCAATGATGAGAAGAGAGGACTCCGAATTTTTTCCTTTTTTAAAAGCAGGAAATATCCAGAGAAATGCACAATGTAAAAATAAATGGAATTTTTGAATTAAGCCAGAAAATGCCCATTGAACAGCTGAACATTTCACAATCATTTCACTGTTCAGTTGCAATTAGTAATGAGATTAGCTTTTACCTAAACTCAAAATAAACACTAAACCCACTGTATGCTCTCTTACTGTTCAAAAACCAGTCTCTGCTATCCAGAACACCTCCTCCTGTGAATAAAATGAAGCTTATTTGGCTTTACTGGAGACATGGCTTCTTCCCAGTGACCATGTACCCCTCCTTACTGAGAGGCTTCATTCCACTGACTGCACAAGGTCAGTGGCTACTGGGAGCCTTTAGCAAGCAAATATCACGTCAGAAGCCTTTACTTAAACAGTAACTCAACTCCCCAGCTTACTGCTAGTTATAACAAATGGACTAATAATGTTTCATAACAGGTTATCCCTCTCATGATAGCCCTACTTCATCACTGTAACTGTGTAAGTCTTTAAAATTTCCACTTCTCTCATTTCAATATGGCACAGACAGCCCGTGGATGTTTTAGTGCTTTTATTACATGAAAAGTCATGTATAAACAAAAATATGAATGGAAAGTAACATCTCTCTGAAAGTAAAACATACAAGTTTTAAAAGGATTGCTGATACTTTAAACAGAGGTGCCATGCCAAGTCATTGTGGTGTTTCCAGACTTATGCCTACAGACTAAAGAGATACCAGCTACCTTACGAACAGTTCTTTTAATGAAAGAAAGGTCAGTTTACAACTGAAAAATACGCTGAAAGAAATAAGCAGTTTCCATAACTCTAAAAAAGACTTTCATGATTCTAGATCTAGTTGTCCAAATAAATTAATCTTAGTTTTCAATGCCTCTCCCAAAACTTGATGCCAAAAATCAAGCATAAAATCCAAAAGAACCAATAACAAAAAAAAGGGGGGAGAAAAAAAAGGGAAAAAAAAAAAAAAAGGAAAGAAAAAAAAAGAAAACATTCACCCACCTCCCCCAAAAAAAACCTGGATAACTATTAATTATTTATCAAGTCTGTGCTCCAAATATGCTAGAGAAAAGGTGAATCTGGGAGTTCCCAAACATACGTGTTGGCCACTGCCCCATACCTTGCATGGAGGAAGACTGTTGTTTCCACAGCACATAATGTCTGAAATATTCAGTCAGAAAAATAAAAAAAGAGGGGGAACAGATTCAGTTCTGGCTTTAAACTGTATAAAATGAGATTTTTCAGTTCACCTGCAAACCCAAAGGATTCTTACGGAGTTCCTATTACAGAAAGGAAAGCTGATGATGAGCAGCGTTTGCTAGTCTAGTTCAATGCTTTATTGCTTTCAGTTACTAGTACTGCATAATACTTTTTGTTTATTAAAAAAACCCAAAAACACATTAAGTAATTTTCTATTAACTGTTTCAAATAATATAACTATACTGTAGCATTCTTTTGTTTCACTAAATAGGCATTCCTGCTGCTTAGGAGAGGCAAGCTACAGATGTAGAAGTCATCCACAAAGACTTTGAAATGAAACAGACTGCACATTAGACTCTACGAGAGGAAAGAGATGTTCACTACAGTAAATCATAGGCAACTGACTCTTTTCTGTGAATAAGCAAATAACCTGAATGTTCTTGAAATGTTTGTTATTGCAAAAAGCTGGAGAAGTTTCAACTCTTATAATCTCTGCAGAATTATACATCACTCAAAATCTGAGTTTGCAATGGAAGCCTCTACATAAAAAAGCTATCCCCACAGCACGTTACTTTTAGTGAGCCTGAAGTGATCTTTCTACAGTACTTAAAGTCAAAGCAATAATGAACTAGATTCTCTCCAAGCACTGATCTATGCACAGAATCCCATTGTAATATCTTAGTTTCATTCTCCAAAGACCCACTGTCCTGCAATTGCTCTGTGCAGTTTTGCAGAGCTTTGTGCATTAGGAGAAAGCAGCTTCAGGAGAACACGATCCCACCTTGCCACAAGCATCTGACAACCCTGAAGAGATTCAACCTCATTAAGACTGCAAAGGAAAGACATCTCATCTCTTCCTAACTCAAGAAAGAGCTGTAAGTAATTGTGCCCTTTCTTACAGGATTAACTACATAGCCATGAATAGTGACATAAATAAAGCCCAGTCTTCGAGTTGTATCTAAAGCCTTTTTAAAAAGTATAATCCTTTTACCTTATAAAAACTGTAGAATGTCTTATGCAATACCGTCCCAATAAATGCTGCATAATATGAATAGAAAAATATGCTAGCAAATTATTACAATACAGTGTGACTACTCATTTGCAAATAAGGTGTGACAAGCTGAACACAGCAAGATTTACTTTTGACAATCAGTCACATGCTGAATACTTTAAACCAGTTTTAGAGGAATCCTTCTGCAGGACTTGCTGTGGGTATGAGACTCCTGTGGCCCTGCAAATGAGTAACCATTTGCAGAATCAATATTTATTTGGGAAAAAACCCCAAAAACAATAAAACCCACCAAAATCACAATGACCCAAACACACACACAAACAGGGGGAAAAAAAAGGCACTGCAAGAAACCAACTGCACATAAACAAGTACCAAGAGTGGACGGGCTCACCAGGGGCCAGGTATTAAACTTGGCTCTGAGTCCCAAACTGAAAGCTTCTGAAACAACCCTGTTCCTACCAGATGCAACTCAAGCTTTAGGGAAAAAAAAACAACAAACAAAACAACACACTCTAAAACAAACCAAAAACCACACACACAAAAAACCCTCCAAAAACCAAAAAAACCCACAAACCAGATAGCCAGAAAAAAAATGTTATTCTGATCAAGAAATTTTCCTTGCACAATGAACATGATGCACGTTTATACAGATAAAAAAGAACATAGACAACTTCAACAACAGTTAGGCATTCATCCTCCTTTTTACCATGTTCCTCCCTCCAGCCCTTAGAAACACTCAAAGAATAGCAAGAGTTAATGAAGAAATAAAAACATTTTTTTAAAGGAAGCTATCACACAAAACAAGGTACCAAGCATAGCTTCACAGCCCGTAAAGATGCTCCAATGGAAAATGATTTGCAAATCACAAGAACTACATTTCTCAATGGAGCAGGCTAATAACTTGAGTGTAGCACACCAGTTGTATCCACCTCCTCATGGCAAAATGTCACTTCCTAAAAAGAAGTATTTGCTTATTCATCTCTTTGATCATCTTGGCTGAACTTTTCAGGAGAGAGGGTTAAAGTTGAAACCATGCATGAAGGACATAGCTTATACATAAAAGACACTTCAGTACAGAACGAAGTCATTCATCACATACTTATCTTTGCAACTTTAAATAGATGATAAAACACACTGGGATTCTTCACTGGACGCTCTAGGTTTCTGAACTGAAGGATCAGCCCTTGGAAGTCATGAGGCTTCATTCACTCCCAGGAGGAGCTTATGTAAAAGCTTCCTGAGCTCAGTATTAGAGGGGGAGATTAGCTCTTTGCTCCACCTAATGGTGAAATGGAATAAGCATCTCCGTAAGGTTTCACTTACCTACCTAGTAAGGTCAACCCAGGCATGTTATTTTGTGTCACATTGAGGCACACTTGGGCTGTGTGTTGATAGGGTATGGCACAGGAGGAGGCAGAGGCAGTCACTGGCACATTCCTGGAGAAGGCAGGTCACGTAGGGACGGCTGGGAACCACCACTGACACCAGCTCCCGAAACCAGAGCTAGGGCTTGTTCCCATGCCCATGTCTGCTTCCATCCCCCCACCTCCAGACACCACATGGTGCTGGCTGCACCCGTTTGACCTCCTGCAAGAGGTAGGTGATGTGATGAAGGCAGGTGAGCTGGGGCAGGGCTGGCAGGACCAACTTCACACAACACTCCTCAAGGCCAACGACCCCTGGTGCCCTCAGCATCCCCTTGGGTCTGTCACCAAAAGATATGCATGGGGAGGAAGAGCAGACCTTATGGCTGGCCTTTGCACCTCATCCACTACTTAATGTTTTGCTAAACTAACCAAAGGTCCACACTGTTTTTCCAGTGAAGGACTATCAATGGCCTCTTACTCCCCAGGGCTTCCAGGAGCCTTCAAATGGAAAAAAAACTAAGAATCTGGACAATTTTCTATGTCACGTAAGGGCAAGAAGTGCAGTGTTTCCAGCGGACTTCTGAACCCTACTTTGTTTATGGTTTAAAAGTGTCCCTAAATACAGTCCCAGGCTGGTTCTTGCAACCTCTGATGGCTCCAGACAAGAGCCTCACACAATACCAGAGCAAGATCATTTGGGAACAGGAAGAACCCACAGGTTTGGACAACCTAAACAACGTAGAGTTTGTTCTCACACAACAGTTGCTACACTGAGCATGAGAGGGATAAAACAAGGTGGGTTTGCTCTTTGCCAGGCAATCAGACAGCAGAGCAGATGGCACTGTCACCCATACAGCCCATACACCTCCATCCAGACACAGAGCACAACTCAGTAGGGAGAAGTCTTTACAGAGAATCACCAGAACTGAAAGGAACCTCTACAGAACCCCCCTGCTAATGGAGGGTTGCCTAGAGCCACATTACACACAGTTGCATCCAGGCAGGTTTTGAGTATCTCCAGAGGAGACTCCACAACCTGTGCTCGGTCACCCTCATAGCAAAGAAGTTTTTTCTCATGTTTAGATGGAAATTCCTGTGTTCCAGCTTGTACCCACTGACCCTTGTCTTGTTCATGCTGAAAACCACCCAGTGCTTGCTTTTTGATAACCACGTGCACATTTGCATTACAGTTCATCAGCTCTGGAACTAACAGTAAAAATAGTTAATCTTTTAAAAAATTAATTAATTTGGAAGTACTAAAACTTGGTGTAAATATGCTTTGGTTTTTGTTTTTATACATTAATGATCAAGGGAAAATACTTTAAAAAGATATGCCCAAGTACTAAACTCACAACACTTTAAGCAAGCTCAATTTTCAGATAATAAGGATCTTAATGTCAGTTGGGCACTCAAACTTCTCAAGTCAGTTTGGAAACCTTATTTTAGAGGCAGGAAAAAGATTTCAGTAGACATAAATTGGTAATTAAAAAAAAAAAAACAAAACACAACAAAACAAACAGAAGCTGAGTTATCTTCTAATCTGACCCAACATAACCTCCCTTGAAGACAGGTAATGCAGTACAAGTTGATTCAAGTATCTCCCTTAAAGATTATTGCATCTGTATGTCAAGACAGTCTGATAGCTCTCAGAGTTCAGAACGTGTATTTTCTTCTAATTCCCTACACCATCTGGCAACCTGATGACCTGACCATCTTCTGGGACTTGGTATCTAAATTCTACTAGTACTGCAAAATGCTTAATAATTGTATCATTAAAAATATTAGAAACATTAACTTAGCACAGTACTTTGTACTTTGATTTATATGAAATTTTGCATATATTTTTTACATATATAAAAGCATGCTTACTGCCTTATTTCTAAAACATATTCCAAATTCTATAACTACTTAAGGCCACATTTGTAAATTTTACCTTGATGAAACCCAAAGCAATAACAACTTTTCTGAAAATGTTTTCTCCTACTATACTTTATGCAAGTTTATAGCAGAACAAAATTATGTTTCACTTCTGTCTTTAGGAAAATACACTAAGTAAACAATACAAGAAAACTGTCACGTGACAGTCTGGTTAGTTCTTATTTAAAAATAGTTATCTGCCATTTATATAGCGAACTTCTTGCTGTGAATGTATATATGCTCTTTGTAGAAGAGATCTCATCCTCTTATGTCTCAAACTTTGAAGATGAAACAGTTAACATGAAAAAATGTATTTTTTTTAAATTTTATTTCTCACATGCCATAGAAGAGAATAATTTGTATTTATGTATTTAAGTTTCAGAAAAAACAAGTCTTGGAAACCTAGCACAGTGGGAGAATAATTAGACCAGGCATCAAACAGCATTTTCCTTTTCCTACTGTTATGTACAAAGACTTGTTGAGCATTTGGCTAACCCAAGGAATAGTTATTGTTCCTTTACACAATTAAGACATCTAATTTTTCATTTATATTCAGAAAAAACACAAGCAAAGGTGAACTTTCACTGTCATGTTTCAGTAATCAGTGGTGATAAACTTTATACTCTATTTTTTTTTGTCCAGAAATGTAGAGCCTTTTTTATAAATTCTGCAAACTCACTGTTTATTTAGAAAGACAGCGGCAAAGCAGCACATACACAAGCCCCACTGTGCAAGGATTTTTCAGTTATGTTCCCAACATTACAGAAACAAAGCTACTTGCAAGTATGAGAATATGATATATTCAGGACCTTGGCACACTGTCTCTCATAGTACCCTCCTGGACAAAACATCCAGCATACAGCTGAACAACTGTGCTATATGGGGGGTGAGTAACTGGCTCACAGGAGCACAAAGTGATAGTAAATGGGGTAACATCAGTCTGGTGGCTGGTCACTAGTGGGGTCCCACAGGGCTCCATCCTTGGCCCACTCTTCTTTAACATCTTCATCAATGACTTGGATGCAGGACTCAAAGGAGTTCTAAGCAAGCTTGCAGTTGATATAAAATTGGAAGGAGCTGCTGACTCCCTTGAGGGCAAGCAGGCCCTGCAGAGAGACTTAGACAGGTTAGAGAGATGGGCAATCACCAACCACATCAAGCTGAACATGGGCAAGTGCTGGATTCTGCACCTGGGGTGGCTCAACCTTGGTGGCAAGTACAGACTGGGGGACGAGTGACTGAGAGCAGCGTGGTGGAGAGGGACCTGGGGGTAGGTTGATGGCAAACAGAATATGAGCCATCAGTGTGCCCTGGAAGCCAGGAAGGATTACTGTGATCAAGCACAGCATTGCCAGGTGGTCTGGGGAGGTGACTGTCCCCCTCTACTCTGCACTGGTATGGCCTCACCTGGAGTACTGCACCCAGTTTTGGGCATCTCAGTATAAAAGAGACATCAAGCTATTGGAGAGCATCCAAAGGAGAGCAACAAGGATGATGAAGGGTCTGGAAGAAATTATGAGGAGCAGCTGAGGTCACTTGGATTGTTCAGCTTGGAGAAAAGGAGGCTGAGGGGTGATTTCATTGCAGCCTATGGCTTCCGTGTGAGGCAAAGAGATGGGACTGGCACTAATTTCTTCACTCCTGTGAAGAGAGGACTCAGGGAAGTGGTAGGAAGCTGAATCAGGGGAACTTTAGGTTAGATATAAGAAAAAGGTTTTTCACCCAGAGGGCAGATGAGCATGGGAACAGGCTCCCCAGGGAAGTGGTCACAGAACCAAGCCTGCCCGAGTTCAAGAAAAGTTTGGATGATATTCCCAGGCACGTGCTATCCCGGGGTGCCCTACACAGGGACAGGAGTTGGACTTGATGATCCTGATGGGCCCCTTCAACTTGGCATATTCTATGATTCTATTATTAGTTTGAATAGGTTAAAAAAATAAATAGATACAGGTATCTGTTAGGAAACAGAAGTTAAGAGAAAAAGCTACATATGCAGAAGAAAAACATCCTGCACTGCCACACCATAAGTACAAGGAAGGGAAAGCTCACATTCAGAGGCCAAATATTTCAGGGTTTATCTACAGATAACTAGCCCAGATTTCTTCTAATAGTAATTGATGACTAGTTCTTACAGTTCCTGTAATGTATTCATCAAAAGGAGAGCAATGCCATCTGTCCAGAGGCAAATCAGTAAGCAAATTAAAAGGTTCAGATGCTACTCATATAAAAAAGAATTAATAAAGTTAGATGTAAGGCAATGCATTTCTTCAGAAAAACATTCCATACAGCATTTTGTAATTTAATGGGTAGCAAGTTGGCACAAGAGCATTGCTGAGGTCTAAGAATTCACAACTTTAAATAGATTCATACATAAGAAATACCTAACACACCTTGACTACGGACAGGTAGGACATGCAAACTTCTAGGTTTATTGTCAAAGATGAAATTAAACTTCTTATGCCCAAGTTTTGAAATCTCTTGAATGCATAACTTACCATATAATACAGTTGTAGAAGGTACAGCTAAAATGTGCACAAAATTTAGTTTTTAAAATGCAAATTGGTAAAAAGTTAAAATCCTGCTTATAAAATGTTCATAGCATTGATGTTTGCTGTAAAGAGGTGGGAAGTTCTTGATGCATCTGGTTAATGACTTAAGAAAATATAATGAATAAAAAAATACTATCAGCTTTGCAAATAACATTTGAGGTAAGGAGTCAATTCCTCTATGCAGAGGCAAAGGTTTCTTCCTTTCCTTTATACAATTCTTGTGTTGAGATGAGATGTACCTTGCTAAATCTAGACATTCTCAAGGTCTTCTTTAATGTCATTGTTCAAGTTTTTCTCTTCTACTGACTTTAATAGTAAAGGCTTCCTCTAGCAAGCAAGCTTTCCAGAGTTATATTTTGTTTTGTTATACTTTTAGCATTAGATATATCTGTATTAACATTGGTGTGCTAACTTCTCATTTCTTTCAGCCTCTTTTACCTTTCTTCTCTTGAATGTTCTTACACACACAGATTTCCAGTACTTGATTTTTATTTAGAGAGGTTAAATCCTCCTCTTAAATATTTACTGAAGAGTTTCATTGTATACATAAATATAAAAAATATATTAATATTCAATTGTCTTTTTCTGCACTTAACACATTCACTACATTCTCATTCACATTTATGAAATGTACTTCCTTTTAGTATTGCTTTTATTTACCTATTCAAGACATTTATTGTATTTAAATTATTATATTATTATTATATTTAATTTATACTTAAATCGAGTCATGTTAAACAAGAATTCAGTTAAACGGCAAGTTCATTAATTTGAATTTTCTCATTAAAGGAATTCTAGTTGTTGCCACCCATTTTTCATTTTAACTCCTTTGTGTTGCTTGCCTCTTTAAAATGGATGACAAAAAGGACATAAGGACTATAAGCTTAACAGACTTCACTCTTTATTATGATGTATACCCTTTTTTAAAATGAGTTTCGTGATCCTGAATTAACAGAAATAACAAAACCTGAGGGATTGTAATTCAGTGAAAGAATGAGTAAAAGCAGCAGTAATGGGTGAAACATACCTCGTAAATCACTGCATTATATAGCATAAAAATATGTGACTCCTTAATATATATTTACTAGTGATAGTGTATGTGATATAAATCTTATTTAAAAGCTCAGATAAACTATAACTGCTCATCAAACTCATCTGTTAAAAGCAGTATGTTGTATAGGACTCTTGTCAGATGACTTGATTGTCTAAAAAGTATAGTTCCTTATGCAGCTCTTGGATGAGCCACCAACTCTGAGACAGTTTTGAAAAAACATATTAACATTTTATTCCAATACTGGAGTTAAAATACTGATTTTTTGATATTTTTTTTTTTAACTGCTTTCAATCTATTTCTCCTGCTTTCCATTTCCCGAACCATTTTTCTTTCAATTGTGTTCATCATTCTCTATTTTCTTGCAAGGAGAAAGGGTGAAAGAAAGAGCAAGGAAATTACGTAAAGAGAAAATTGCATAACATAGAAGTTATACATTTGACTTCAGGGAGATTTAAACCATGGCTCAGTAATTTAGAACATGTATTCCAAAAAAGGATATTGTGATAGACTGCTCCCAGTCCCCAGCCCCATGTGCCATTCAGAGGAGGGAACTGTGAACCATAGCTTGAGACAAACCTGCTACCAACTTCCTATAGCTTGAGAGGACTGCAGAGGAGACAGCTGGTGACTCTTGTCTTCTCAAGGAGGCAAGACTGCCCAGACTGAATGTTCATCTCCTCAATGCAGGTCAGTGTCCCCTGTGGCCACACAAACTTCTGCTATAGTTTATCGTAGCACTTAGGTTGCTAACCTCTGATTTAAGCAGAGTAATCTGCAGGATTGTGGTAGGTAAGCATAGAGACAATACTCTGCCTCCTAGCTGATGAGTGATAACTTCTAAAAAAGGCATTAATCCAAGGCATTGGGGTTTATAATTAATGACAATAGATAATTGGACAATATAAAAATCAAAAGCCAAGACAAAAAATTTCTGAAAGTGCATTTTAAAAAATGCTTTCCCTTACATTTATAAAATCAAATCCACTTCTGTTTAGCATAGGATTGGTATACTGCCCCTCTACTAAGCTCTTTTGTGCTGTCCTTTCTAAACGGACCTGCACACCCCCTTAGCACACAGACTACTAGACAAGACTTCACTGGAACAGGTTTCCCAGGAAGCTGTGGATGTCACCTCCCTGGAACTGGTTCAAGGCAAGACAGGATGGGGTTTCAAGCAATCTGGTCTAGTGCGAGGTGTCCCTGCCCATGCAGGTGGCTTGGAACTAGATGGTATTTAAGGTCTCTTCCAACCCAAACCATTCTGTGATTCTATGATTTCTGATGAATTGTTTTTTAGAAGATTTAGAGGTGTTGGAGATTCTACTGCCTCAGTGACCCAAAGCGCACAATAATATTTGCCGCAATTCATGTTTTCTTTCCTCTAAAAGTCTCCTCTCACAAACACATAAGTAATCCAAAAGTCAACCTGAGTCCTCTCCTTCTATATCACTGCTCAAACACTGCAAGCCAAAACAGTCTCACATGTCTAGCCCTGCAGTGTCCTGGCACTTTGGCAGCATAACCATCAGCTGAACTCAGAAGGAATTTGCAAATTGAAATAAAAAAAACAAAACAAAACACCACACATTTCTCCTGATGTCAGAAAAGACACACAGATATTCAGAGCCCAGCTGAAGCCAGAGAGATGTCACTGCAATTGTGCCTGGATTGCCCACCTTGGCACATCACTTAAAACTTCCCTAGAGTCGCATTCCCTACTTTATCTCTTGCTGTTATGTATCAGTTTTAAAGATCTGTATTCCCTAACTCTTCCTTACTGGTTTTCTAGAACAATTCCAATTAAATTTCCCCCAAACATGATTCAACCATGTACGATTAGCAGGAAACAAATTTGTCGGATTGTAAAAATTGCCAGAGCTGATCTACCAGCTCAGAATTAGCAATTTCTCCACATGGCTTTTACAAAAATCTTTGAATCATTATGTATCTCAGTCTATAAGTCCTCTACTTGCAGGAACACGCCTCAAAAACTCAGCCCACTGCTGCTAAGATGAAAATGTTCTCTCACCCCTCAACTGCTGAAATAATTTAGACAGCTTTCACTACATTTACTTTTTCACCTTTTTTCCACCTCTTCCTCTACAAAAACTTAGCAAGTATTGTACTCTAATATTGTGTGAATATTACGCAAAGAACCTGAGCTTTGAAAATATGTGCAGTATGATCATTAAGTGAAATAAGATCTAAAGTACTGTTCCTTTAAACTTGATTCTAATGCCAGCGTTTATAAATATCTGGATAACAAAGCTTTCTGCTAAAATTTATGAATTTTGTAAAATTTCTCATTCCACGTACCTGACATTTTGCTATAAAATTTTTTTCCCACATATTCCAGGTATTATAGACACTGATAGCAACAAATTTAAAACATAAAACAAAACAACAAACTAAAACTCAGATGGCAGAAAAATCAATATGTGATAGAATGATGG
This sequence comes from Phaethornis superciliosus, assembly GCA_023637945.1. Lineage (NCBI taxonomy): Eukaryota > Metazoa > Chordata > Aves > Apodiformes > Trochilidae > Phaethornis > Phaethornis superciliosus. The sequence continues at coordinate 124,325,866 of JAJQWJ010000001.1, forward strand.
AGTCAGACCCAGGGAGGAAAAGTTGCACTGAAACAATAGCAAAGCTTTATAATTCCTTGGGCTTTTCCAAGGTACTTAAGAACGACCCTAATACAGGCACTCAGAATCCAGCAGCAAGCTGCAGCTGAATCCAGAGGCAAACAGTCTTTCATAGAAATAGAATCCCAAATTTGGTAACAAGTTTCAATTCACTTTCAATAGCGGCACCTACTGAAAAAGGGATAAAGAGAAAACATAAACTAGCCAGACAAACATTTTCAGTGGTTTTCATTTTATACTACTGTTCACTCATGCTTCCAACTTGTTATTCACATGCTGCTGCATGTTGATAATGCATTACTTTACATTCAAATGCTTGGGAGCACAAAATACAGGAGCCCCCAAGCTGAGCTGTAGGTGCAAATGGGACGAGTGGCATCCCTGAGACAAGTATGGCCAAAGCTGTGACACCAAGGGAAAAACTTAGGTTTGGGGTTAACTGAATGAAATGAGTTTTCCTATTCTACCTCTTTCCTGCAGGCAGAGGTGTTTAAGGGAGAGTGGCACAACTTAAGTATCTGCTATGTGTACAATAAACCCATCACAGTAGCCAGCGTCGATCCACATGGAAAGCCGTAAATGAATTTCACTACTAAACCAATTAGTAGTGACGTCTCCTTTGGATTGTAATTATAAGTAAACTCTAAAACAGGTTAAAAAAATTAAATTACTAACTAAAAATGAGTGGAGAGGCTCTACATCTTTTGTATGCATTGCTGTAAGTTCTTTTTAAGTCTAGGAAGATAACGTGGTTTTTCTTTCAACACAATAAAGAACTTGGAAATTAATGGTGGTTACTTACAGACTAGCAATTATGAAATTTTAAAAGTGATTAAGTCTATACCACATCTATAGGAATTATTTTAAATAGCAAGCTAAGTAATAAAAACAATACTACATTATTTTTTAAAAAGTACAGAAAGAAAGTGTTCTGTATCTCACAAGGGAAGATTATCTGCAGGAATGCTGAAACAGAAAAGAAAATAACCCTAAAACCTAAAAAGCATTTCTACTCACATGTGGGGATAAAAAGTCATGACCACCATAAAATTCTGTAAAATGGGAAAACGTTTTTAGAAGAAATGGTTGAAGAGCAACGACTACAAAAAGCAGAACTGTAACATCAGAACTGTAACCAGAAATCTTGAGTGATTTAATTAAAGATATAAAATAAACCTGATTGTTAAATATTACATGTTCACTGAATAAACTATCAGCACACTCTGCATATCAAAATGGGTTTGCTGTCTCTTTGACTCCAAGACCTGCCTTTTGAATTGCCATTTTCCAGCTTGTGACCTATTTTCCAGCAGTGACCTATTATCCCAGATTAATATTAAACTGTTCAATAACTTAAATTATTAAGAACAGACACATAACTATATTTATGCTATTTAGAGTCTCCAGATATGCAGGCTCCACATATGTAGGCTCAGGTATGTAAATATGGGCTCCACAGAAGTCAATGGAAATTTTGCTCTGAGCATCACTGCAATGAAAATTGCCTCATTAATCTTAGTTTTGAGACAGCAGTTTCTGATTTTAAGTTATTGAATTCTTAAATAATTGTTCACATGAATAAATCTGAATACATAGCTGCCAGCATTAAAACTGATGAATGTATACAGGTGAATGTAATATTAAAAATGAAAAAAGTGCTGATGCAGCATATCTGACAACTTCCAGGACAAATTATTTATCCACTCATTACTTTGATTTTAAAAATCAAATAGTTTAAAAACATATATATATATTTAAAGCCATTATTTAACATAAAGCTGTAAGTAAGTAGGACCCACTTAGATAGCCCTTGGCTATCTAAGAGTTTACCAATAACCCAGTAGACAAACAGTAGTTGATGATACAAGACACAGCTGGCAGAGGGACTGGGGAAATGGCCATTAGGAAGAAGATATGCTACTGATGGACAGAGCTGGATCACATATTTGAGGGATATCAATGCAGGTGATAGGAATCATGAAAAGCTACCTATTTAGGAAAAAATACAAGGGAATGATATATGAAAGTATTTGAGTTAGAGGGAATTATGGAATTGTGGTGTGCAATTAGGTGGGCATGAAGACTATCATAACTTACTAGATTGTCTATATAGTAAAAAAGTTAAAAATTGAGATTGGTGTATGCTTTTATTTGGCACCAGTACAACAGATCATATGTCCATACCAACATTTAAAATTCAGAATGTTAAAAAGCAAAAAATGAACTTCAAGAAATACCAAGACTGAAAATAACATTTTCTGCTATTAAGTCTGAGCACTGAATTTAATTATGATAACAAGGGGAAGGTAGTGAGCAGCTCAGTTCCAACCTGTAAGTAGGTACCTATGGGAACAAAATCTTCAAAATGAACCCTTCAATAGAGTAATGAAAGGTCAAACAAGACCTAATGGCTGAAAGTTGAAGCGGGACAAATTCAGAAGAGTTGGTTTGCTGTTGGTTTGGTTTTTTTTTTTCCTTAAAGCAAGGGCAGGTAGCCACTGCAATGACTGCAGGACAATTTTCAAAAGCAGCTTCAGGTGGCTTGCTTAAATATGAGCTCTGATGTATACAGTAATGCAGGGAAGTATTCTGAATGTTTTATACAGGTTAGATTAGAATATTACCATTTCTTCTTTCCTTATCATCCAGAAATACACTGACAGTGCAGACGCTAGCTCACCAAACCATGCAGTAAATCTGTGCTTAGAAATACCTATTCTAAAACAGAAGTTAAAACAGACAAGGGCCACCATCTTTCTCAAGTATTGAGGCATCTAAGCACCATTAAAAATCAGTGTAAATTGCATCTAGGTATGATGGAGTTGTCCAATTTTATAGCAACAAACATAAGATGATGTAACCCCAAAATATTACTGTTTCTGATCACAACTGACGAAGATATCATTAAGTCTGAACCTAACACCATCTGAATTTCTATACAATAGAGTCACAACAGGGATGTGCTGCGTATAGCTAAGTAAAGCCAGAAAACAGGATAATATGCATAAATAAAATTTGGAAATGAAAACTGTTTTGGGAACCTTTCAGTTTGGAAGATACCTGCAAAAGATCTCCAGACACAAGCAGCAAAAACATTGTTGAAACCCATGAAAACAGATCATCATCACTTTTTAAACATACTCATTGCTACATTCTACGTGCTAGGCACCTCATTAAAGATGAAATATTTTGCAAAACTAGAAGTGGATTATCTAGTCATCAGCAGTCATGGTATGGTTAACACTAGCAAAACACAGGAGAACAACTAGTAGCAATTTCCAAATTGCTAAATAAATTTCTAAACTAAAAAAGCCAATGCCCTTGCACACTGAGCAAGTATTTTCTTTGCATTTCACTAAGTTTCCACAAAAGGTCTCCAGGAAAGGAGCCTCAAGGATGTGTCATAGAAGGCAAGCCCTCTCAAACAACCATGTTATTTTCTTTCTAAAAAGGAAACATGAAAGGGGGTTGAGAAAGGCTTCACTTTCAACAGCTTAACAAAAAACCCACTACACATACCATATTAAGCACATAAACTCATAATAGCTGCTATTGGGAAAGTACATCTTTATTCGAGGTCCAGAGCCTATCAGATTCAACATTTTCACCACTGATCTCTCTGTCAACAAATACAGACAAAAAATCTGAAATATTCTTACTGGAAAGGTTAGCAATCAGAGTAATCACTCAGTTCCTTGTGTTTACTCAGGAAAAATTAATTTATTCCAGTAAATATAAAGTTTAAAACTAGACATAAAATATTCTAATCTCTTCTTCAGAACCCTATGCAAGTTTTGAAGAGGAACATTTCCAAAAACTCCCCAATGAACTAGTAGGTGAATCTGCACCCCTATTTTGATGACACAGAAATGAAGAGGCAGGGAGCAATCCTTCAGTAAATCAACAGGAAAACAGGGAGCTATTGATTTTAGCACATTGCATTGCACCAGGGAGGTGGATGTTAACACTGTACGCGCAGTTCTCCTTTAAAAGTTTTTATAAAAACACAACCAAGCCAATTAATATAGCTACAGCCATAATAAAGGCTAGAGAAAATTCCTTACAGCAAGAGTTAAAGAGCTGTCTGATTAGTTTAGAGCAAGAGAATTGAAAGGTGACTTCATTAGAGAGTATAAACATCACACAAAGAATAAAGTACTGGAGCTCTGAAGCAGAAACCAGAGGCAATGCCTGGAAATTGAAACCAGATGAATTCATATTAGAAATGGAGCTTAATTACATTTTTCAGCAATGAGGGTCATTAACTACTGATGAAGTTAGAGGGAAATGAAGACCAAACACTTCTAGAAGATGCACTCTGTGGTAAGTACTAGCTTAATGAAAGGGTTGCTTCATAAAGCCAGAAAGAGCCCATATTATAGAGTTTAACCCAGATGATGTAATGGTCCTTGCTGCAAAATCTTAAAATTGCTAGGGTATATGAACCAGTACCAATATAAGCAAGTTAGAGTTATAAATCATGCAGGATCACACAACTCCTTTACAAAGAAATACCCCGTTTTTGCTAAGTAATCCAGCCTTACTACATGGGATCAAGGGATCTCCATCTTGTAACTTACAACAATGGATTTCATTGATACAATCTCATTTCATGTAATAAAAAGGTTTCTCTTTTCATACATACCTTAAAATTCATATGTAACCTTTTTCAGTACTTCCACTAAGTACTTGTGACAAGTGCCATCCAGATACTAATACAGTGTTACTGAAAATTAACACCACATCAAAACTAACATCAATGAATGCTTACTAATACAATACTTCAAAATGTTATCACTGGCTAGCAAAGCTCATTAGGGTTTGAAATAACTATTTTGATAGAAGGAGAACTACTGATTACATAATTTGCACTCATTTTGTCACTTCTGTCCTTTTTATTTTATTGTTTTCTCTTCAGCTGCATAGTTGTTTGACACTGCTGACTCACAGGCGACAAGTCTATTCCCAGACTGAATCTAAATGCATCTTGTGTCTGTAAATTGACATTTTCCACACATTCATCTTCTTCTTAACACCACCTGAACTCCAAGGGTGCACCTGAAAAGAGATTAAGAGAAGAACTGCCCTCTGATACATAATTGTTTCTTAATTGCTTAGTAGGAGATTGTTCCATTAGGTAAAGAGCTACTGCTCCAGCATACAGAAGAAACAGCACAAAGAGGATCACAATACAAGTCTTAATCTAATAAATAAATAAGAAACCACAAATCACACCCCAAAAAAACCCAGCCAAATAAAAAAAGGCACAGAAGAGGACCTGAGGAGGTAAGATAGCCCAAGACCTCTTCCAAGGCAATCAAGACAGAATTCCTCAGCCTCCAGGAAATCTCTTCTAGAACATGCTATCCTCGCTTGACACCAACTTGAAAGTTTTTCACTTTTTCTCTGTTTTCTATTTGTCTTGCTTGTTTTGTTTTTAAATAACTAACCCACATTCTTTTAGCTGCATTTTAACTTTCTATCTGCTATGAACAGGAAGCAAGTTATTGCCTCTCTCCTGGCATCAAATCTTTCCCATATTTCAGAATATTTCTTGCATCAGTAAATAAGCACAATTAATTCAGATTTCTCAGAAGCCACTTTTCTTAGACATCTTATCTCTTTCCCCTAAACCAACTGGTCCATATCTTTCTGAAACCCTAGTGCCTTGCCCACAGCAGTGTATGGGACCAAAACACTATCACATTTTCACAGCCTGCACTTAGCTGGAATACAAATATCCTGCATAAAATCAGAGGCTGAGAAAGCAGTGTGGAAAAAAAGGAGTGCACTACGGGATATCAGAGACATCAAGATGCTAGATAAAAAGTATGTTCTCAACAACATACAGATTTTTATATCAATATTGCAGTCTCCCGAGTTATTTTTATCTCCTTATAAATATTAATTTATTTGTACAGTGTGATAAAAAAGGGGGTTGTGATTTTACCTGAGGCTTCTAGCACAACAAACTATACCAATGAGGAAGACTCAAAATACATTATAAACATGGGGGTGTGGGGAAAGGAGGGAGGGAAGGGGAAATCATATACACATCTATATATGGCTAATTTAAATAGTTCTTAAAAGATAAATATTTCTTGTATTTAAAAAAAAATACTTTGCCTCCCAGAAAATTTGAAGCAAAGTCTCAAAAACTAAATTGTTGCTAAATAACGTATCATTTTTCTACTTGATATCTTCCACATATCCATGTCTGACCTAGACAGCTATAATCCAGCAATTCTGGTTCAAAACTGCCTGGCAAAGGTTTCATTAACCGAGGATTAAATTGTAGGGGTTTTTGCTGTTGGTATTTGCCTTGGGAGACACAGCAAATTGTGCAAAAAACACTTTGCTATTGGTGCAATTGTGCTAAAAAGTTTATCTCCCATTGAATTTCTAAATTGTGTGCTTCTGATTTTTCATCGGCACTTTAGATCTGAAAGCACCATTTGGATGCCCTGCTTTGTCATCAAGTCTTGGCACTGTCTTCATTCACACAAGCTCAAGTGATGCTGAAGACAAATGAGGTTTTTTACATTCAGTTATCTGATGCACAATCAGATCTTGTATCAGAGCAACAGTTAAGTTATTCCAGTGTTTCCAAAGACTTTTCCTGTACCAGAGGCAACTCCCTTGTTGTTCCCAGTCCTTCAGACCTACTTACACACACAACAAAATTAAATAAATCAGATTTATTTAATCTCCATCCATTTTGTCAATGCTTTACATAGCTGGATTTGAAAGCCACAGAAAAACAAATTGAAGTAACACACACATGAAAAAGGCACCATATCTCACCCATCCTAACATGCTAGAGCACACTTAAACACTCAATCATGTTCTTAAATATAGCAGCTTAGTGTTTATAAGGTCTTAACATATATTTCATGAATATATCATAAAATATGATTCAGAAGCAAATACTCATACAGATGGCTTGCATTTTTTTTCTATAAAACCTTTAATACATCAATCAGAACATGGATTACACAAAAAAGAGAGAGATTGGCACAGAAGAGAAGAGGCAATTTGGCAGCTTCTCAGCAAACAGATTAAAGCACACAAGCTCTAGTGCACACAAGAAACAAGATAAATAACCCCAAAAGGTCACAGAATATACTCCGAGTTCTGTGGATACTTACGTAATAGAACATAAAACCTCCTTCTGTGAATAAAACTGAGTAATTACAGATTTCAATTTCAACAAGATTTTTAACATTTTCAATGTCAAAACAACAATCAGTCTATGTGCTGCAAGACTTTTCCAGTAACAGGTAGTTTTATAACCCAGTAAGAGGAAGCACAGCCACAATTAAGTACCACAACCAACTGAACCTAAAGCCAAATGCCTTCACCAAGTTTTCCTTTATAAAGGATGCTACTGGTAACCTCTGTACTGGATACATATTTTGATGCAAATCAGAACAGCATGTTAATAAATCATATCCCTTTATACTGCAAAACACTAGGGTTAAAAAAAAAAAACAACAAAAAACAATCACTGTAGTCCTACTGCTCATAATATGGCACTGAAACTGAAAATTCAGACTCTTTAAAAGGAAGGGATCAGCTGTCAAGCTCAACAGGAGTTTTCTGATATAGTTATTTGTATATTGGGAAATGATAATTCTAAACTAGCCCCCTCCCTGAATCTGAGATATCCATGGAAACAGAAAACAAGAGATGGCCTGTAAGTGCAGCAGAATAATCTCATTTCTTCCATCAGCCATATCACTGTGGCTGGGCCAGTAACTGCCACCTCCTGGCAATATTCAAATGTTTTCTTCTCAGAAAGGAACCAAAAAAAGCAATCAAAGAGGGACCATGGAGCTTCTCATGTTTAGCAGTGTGTATTTTATTGCAGATTTCCATCATACACACATCAAAATATGACAGGCTTCTCTACATTCTCATCATATTCCTTCTTCCAGGGTTGATTTTTGAAAGCAAGAAATATTTTTGCGCCTTCCCATGCTCCTTCCTCTTCCCAGCTAAGTACTTCAGCATTTCACTGTACACAGCTCAGCTTACAGACTTTCAAATCTACCTAAGGTGAACACAATTCTATTAAGCAGGCTAACCAGTCTCCTGGATCTGAACCAGCGTGGCTCTTGTTCTTCTGAAAATGTGATTAAGTTTGCAGCCTTTTTAAAGCAAATGAAGAAAAAGAGGGTTGGCAGGGAAGAACCTTATTGATAGGCATCGTTTTGGAGAGCTCTGCAGCACTATTTTCTCTTGGATGCAAAGGAAGGGAATTCCTGTGCCCTTCCTCTCTACCCTCCATGCACCCACTGAAGAAAGCCTGTACCTGTTCCAGAGCTGAGCATGCCCCACCTGTGAGCTGAAGCAGCTGAACAGGAATTCACTTATGGTTGCTCATCATCTTGACCAGGAGCTGCTGCAGGGAATGGCACAGGAACTGAGCACGCACTGCTGCAACAGCAGCTCACTGGGATGCAGAGATGAAACTAGATGGCAGAGGCAGCCAACAAAAAAATGGAGGTTCAGGAAAATTAGCATGGAAGGAAGCATCATGGAAACAGATACTTGACAAGGGGAAGGTTGAGATGAAAAAACTCTACTAGTGGCAGAAGCTGGAAATAAACTTAAGCTGGGAGAAGCCTGGAGTCAAAGATGCTTTTGTAAACACCTCTTCAACTGTTTTAGTCTTAATCATTCCACACCTTGATTCCCCTTCTGTAAACAGATAATAAAAAGCTGTCTGGTCTTACTGCAGCAATGTAAAATAAATTCATTATAGGTTTAAGTATTCAGATACAGAGATAGGAGTGCTGCAGAGCAACTTTGAGGAAAGAAGCAATTCTGCACATGCTGTAGAATACAGACAGCACACAGGTAGTCTGAACCAGAGGTGGCATGGGCAAAGCAAAATATCAAGCATGTGATCTTTGTCAAGCACTACATTACCTGCACACACAGAAATGTAGGAGTGCCATGTAAAGTACTCTAATAAAAACCCCCCAAGACTGCGAAAGTAAAGACAAATTTGCTCAAATCAGCATTTTACCCTACATTGTTATTTGCTAACTTTGACATCAATATATGCAGAAATTGCTTAGTTCTCATTCAGACTAATTCTGGTTTCCAAGGAGAACTGCAGAAAATCGTTTTAATACTTAGGAAAATGTGGATGTTTTTATATGGTAGTTAGAGGTTTCCCCATCAAGCCACTTTTTTTCTTATTGAAAAAACAAGATTCTTAGGGAAGGGAAGGGAAGACCTCAAATATAGGAGTCCAAAATTGAAGATGTGAGGACTTAACATGATGCATTTAGCTGATTAAAAGATGTGCTAGGTCCTTTATACTCCCTCTGGACTTCAAAGTCTTTGCCAAATGCTTCCTGACTTTGCATAATATAAGAGGCTAAGACCTCATTATGTGCCAGTATCAGATCTTCTTCTACCAAGACTTGGCTAATGCAGCCAAAACTGCATTCTTACAGAAACCCTGAACAAGGCTATTAGATCTCATATCACTGGAAGGAGTTTTCTGTCAATATTCTCCTATGCTAAGGTGCCACTTTTATTGCAACTGTAAAACAAACCCTGATATTTTAAAATTATAATTGACAAAAGCCCCAACTATAACAAAACAAGTTATTAGTATTTCATTATCTCATTTTAATTGCGAGACAGAGGCTAAATCTTCCAACTGATTAATTCAAATTGGCAAAGTTGTTTAAGTATTGTATGATAGAGCTTAAATACAACAGGCTTTCTCCTGACATTCTTAATTATTTTTCAAATTGCCAATATTGGTGCAAGAAAAACACAGAGGCAGACTACAGTGGGAAAAGTAAAATCTCTTTTTATAAAATGTACATACATCAAAAACCTGCTACCACTGAAATACATTGGATTTCCTTAATACCTTTCCTTGAAAGGTGGTATCACAATCAGAGGTTAGTGAGCCATCATTTGACAAGTTTAGTAGTTCCTACAGAATTTACACAGATTAAAAAAAAACAAAAAGACTCCTCTTGCTTGCAATAGTAACCTTCTCTAATTCATTAATAGCAGTATTTCTTTCCCTGACTTAAATCACCCACATCATACCACTGGCATTTGGCAGCTACCAAAAACATAGATTCTTCAGTAAACCAGAAAGGGAACAGCAGGAGGATCTTTCTCTTCAAGATGTGAAAACAAATATTTTGGATTAATTTCTTACCCTAGCTCCTAATTCTAAGCAATCCTGAGGGCGAGAGTAATAATGTCCGTAAATCCTTCAATTATTCTTCTGAGGGATTTTTTTGCTAAAGAACAGAAGTGTGACTGCTAAAAAGAAAAATCAAAATAAAGACAAAAATACATTGTTAGGTCCCAATGAAGACAGTATGTAAGAGCAAAAGCATAACAGTTATGAATAAAAATTAAAAGGGAATAAAGAAGCCTATAGCAAATATACTATAAGTTAATGCACTGGTCTGGCCCAGAGGGACACTATTAGGATGTGCCTTAGGATGCAAGCCTCCATAGTGTAATAAATCACAGATGAATAAGCATTTTTCAAAGCCTTTCCAAGTACTTTGAGACAAGTAAAAATTTGCTCACTGGCAGGCCAGCACTGCCCAAAGTTCACAGGCCATTAGAACATTAAATGACAAAAACAGGCATGTCCTTCCCTCCACAGCATTGTCACCTATCCTGTCCGTACTTCATCTCCCCGGATCCCCAACATCCTTCCACTTCATACCCTCCAGTATGAAGAACAGATCCAAGCACTGCAGTTGCCTTGTAGGCATCTGAGCACATAGAGAAGGCAAAACTACAGCTACTGCTTTCTCTCAGATACCTGAGAGACGTGACACAAAAGCAGAAGGGCAACTCATGGGAAATTGGTGGCTCACATGGCACTGCATGGTTTATGGCATGACAGCTCTCAAGGTGAACTTCAAGAGTGCCTCACAAAATACTTCCATTTACAGAAATGCCTTCCTTGAAGTTAAATTAAGGTAGGATGACACCAGCAGATCAAGGAAGAGGATCACGCCCCAACACTTGGCCCTGGTGAGGCACACCTGGAGTGCTGGGTCAAGTTTTTGGCTCTCCAGAGCAACAGAGATATTGGAATTCTGCAAGAAGTCCAGTAAAGGGCTGTGAAAACAATTAGGATCATGATACAAACCAGGAGAGGCTAAGAGAGATGGGACTGCACAGCATGGAGAGGAGAAAGCTCAAGGGGGCATACCCATGTGTATAAATTCCTGATGGGAAGAGTGAAGAAGACAGAGCCCAGTGACAGGCCAAGGGGCAATAGGAGCAAATTTAAAGACAAGAAATTTCATTTAAACTCAAAAAGTGTTTTCTTATGATGAGGGGACTTGAACACTGGCTTAGGTTGCCCACAGAGGTTGTAGAATCTCTGTCTTTGGGGATATTTTAAACCCAATTGGACCTGAGGAATCTTTTGTGTGCTTACATTGCTCTGAAGAATGGGGATGCACCTGGTGACCTACAGAGGTACCCTTACAGCCTCTACTATTCCATGATTCTCTATACATTAAGATTAAATGACCATTCTACTTGATGCCAAATAAGAATGGAAATACAGCATACATACAAATGTCAGCAAACACACAGGTGGTTAATTAAGTCTCCAACTTAAAGCTACATTGGATAGGCAGAACTAAAATAGCTAGAGCTTTCGCTTCTAATTTGTTGGTCTTGACCCCCTCTCTTAAGGTCCCATTTCTGTTTGATGAGGTGACATTTTGTAGAGCCAATTTCTGGATTCAAAAGAACAGTTTAATGAGTCAAGGGGGTGCCAACTTGGCCTCAAAACTGAGGAATGAGTTGATCTTTATCTCATTCTCTTTAAATGCTCATTCTGTCCCTGCTATTCCTCTCCCGAAAACACATTTATTTCTCTCATTTCTTCTGCATGCTGTTTAATCTTTTGAATCCATCTGGAATAACCCTCCCCTGTCATCACATTGTATCCTGAATCACCAGCAAGTGACATTCTTGAAGTAATAATTTAAGAGCCATTGCCACAATGCAGTCTCTGCTTCCTGCTTAACAGTTTCACACTAATTTCTGGTTTTTGCTCCAAAAACAAAAGGCAATGTCATCCCCAACCATAATAAGATCTCAACTGCAAAGCTGTAATTAGTCTTTTTTCAGTGCTTGCCAACATTTCTTTTTAAAGTCATAGTAAAAATGTGTACAAATAAGCACATCTCACCAGCATTCTGCCTAAGAATGTTTCTGAGGCAAGATCTTGCAAAAAAAAGATTTGTAAAAGCTGGAGCAATTCAGCATTAACCTTTTGCAGTTCAGGTGATGTACAGCAGTTACTTTAAAAGGCTTCTACCAGCAAGTACAAGCAGGAAAAGAACAAGTGTAGTCTTTCAAAGGATAAGTGATTTCATTTTTCTTCTCACTGGTCATTTCCCTCTATCTCTTCATAATTTCCATTTGCTTTGACATTTCCTCCTGAGCTATCTACTAACTCAGTCTTAAACTTTTATTTCTACCCACTTATTGCTGATGTTGCTACTATATATATATATTCAGGACTAAAAAAAAAATAAATAAAGGTACTGCAAATTGTGACTTGAATACTAATCCATATAAACTACAGGATTTTCTGCATGAAATATATTAATGCTTTTTCTGTTGTCTTCAGTACTCTTTACCCATTGCTCTTTCATTAAGATCTCCAATGGACTCCTGGCCTTTGAGATCATAAAGATATTTCTCCAGGCAGGGTCTGAATAATTTTTAACTAGGTGGTATTAATTCTGCAAAATAAAATTGAGAAGCAAAGGATGGCAAACATACGACTTCCAACTCAGAGCCAGAGAAAATGCAGAATTTAAATTGAGAACACTTAAGCTTGGCTGTTCTTGTGTGAAGATGAAAGTAAAGCAGTGCTGCAAATTCTCAGGCAAACTATTTTATTAAAACAAGAGTGCTGCTTTGCTAGTCTACAGCAGGACTGAAGATAAAACCTCTTCTTCAGCTTCAAGCTGCACCACCTGAGGAGAACAACAATCCAACTTCTTCCCTCCCTACAAGATCCTACTAGATCTGTATCTGCAAAGGAGATCTACACAAGATCTACAAAATCTTACCACATTTTTTCAGTATCCTCTTTGCCTAAAAAAATCCCTCCATGTCTGCATCACAGTGCATATTTTTTTGCCCTATTAAGGTAGTATCGTTCCAGTTTACAGCCTAGTTACCTTCCATAATGTCTTCAAATGAATATATATTCAAGCTGAGACAACAAAAGTTCAGAATATTTGTTCCTATACCAGAGCTCCAAGAATAGCTGCATTGTCCACACAACCTCTTGCTCCTCAGAGAATCTCCACTCAGATTCCTTAAGAACAAAACAACTGGTAGCTTTCTTCTCTCATAAAATACTGGAATGAAAACAGAAAATTAGTGTAGAAGATCCAATCCCTGTGTCATACATCATTCTCATCTTTCGGCTTGAGAAACACCTGTTTTTTTCTCAAAGATCCCTCAAGAGGGGGAACACTTAGAGTTGCCACTGCACTGTGAACTGATGGGACCCAAAGCTTTCAAGCTGGCAGCCCATCAATTATCCTTCTCATCCAGCCAGCCTGGATGTTTCATCTCATAGATGAAACATTATTAATTTCATGAAACATTAACATTTCATTTCATAGATGAAACATTATATTACCTAACTATAGTTACTAGTAAATTAGTACTTTGAAGGTACCATTGTGTTGCATAAACATAAAAGCTGTCTTCTGGATCTTCTAAGACAAAATTCAAGGAAACTTTTGAGGTCAGGTTGGACCTCGAGGTCTGAGCCACCTGATCTAGTTAAAATGACCCTTCTTATTACAGCAGGATTAGACTAGATGACCTTTAAAGGTCCCTCCTAACCCAAAATCTTCTACAATTCTATGAGTCTAAAACATTATATATAGCATGAACCACAGCCAGTGTGACAATAATCTGATTTGTAACATATTTCATTTATTTGCTAAAAGATATATTAATCTGTGTCACCACCATTTTCTGTCATTAGCCCAGCCCTGTCTTGATATAAGGATGATCAAATGGTTCCTGACATGTGAACTTTAGAGTGTTTATGGGATACAGGAATCCTGGAAGAGAAGTGGCTCATCATACCTGCTTGAGCCACTGCTACATCACTTGGCAGTTCAGATCTTCCACAGCCTCAGTCCTCTTCAATGGAAAAGGGGAAAACAAAGAGAAATAGTTTGAAATTTATGTTTCCATCACCTCCTCCTTAATCTCTAACAAAGCAACCCGAGTAGATAGGAAGAGGAGATGACCATTCTGTAGGAGCACAGCTTTTATAGAACCCAGCACATGTAAATATTCCACATACCTGGAAGCTTCTATGAGCAACAGTAAGCCAACTGTATGAAGAGACAAGAATTAATCTAGCACTCCTAATTTAACAGTGCCTTTCTTCTATATCACACAATGTTGGCATGGACTGAAGATGAATGGCTCATCTTTCCTCACTTTCACCAAAGGCACACTTTCACCAAATCCATTACTACACAATTTAAGAAAAATGCATCTAGGAAAAAAACACATTATTAAGTCATCCCCAGTCTGCCTTCAGACTGGCAGAGTTGCTAAATATAAATCATCTCCATTTGGGGTCTGACCTCCAGTGGACTTGTGAGAGGCAACCTCTTCATAACATCCCTTCTAAGTACCACTTACAGTATAGCACATCAATACATCTTCACTAAAAATTAGAAAGGGAACAAAGGTAGTCTTGGAGCTTTCTAAACTGATTTCAAAGAGCCTTCAGATGAGTAACTTCAAAATGACAGTTTTGCTTTAGTCTCCTGAATTAGCTTCTTAAATCTATGAGAGTAACATTGGAAATGGCACATCTAAGGTAATAAAGCAAATAGTTGCAGACATGAAATCTGGAGTTCTACCCCAGCAATAAGCAAACAAACAAAAATAATACAGGGGGCTAATAAGATTGTGAGTTTGCTTTTCTATTTATTTGTTTCAAAACAATATTCAGCTGTATCACATGCCTTGGGTAAGCTAATGCAGCAAAAGTTAAAAGTTTCAGAAAATACTCAGAAGATTACAGTCTTGAAGAGTATTCTAATTTGAGTAGGAAGGAGTTTGCATATCTGTCAACAAGTCTTAGGAACCAAAATATTTATAACCTACATCAAGGAGATCAATTTGCAAAGTTTAATAAACACCTCAGTGTCTTTACATAATCATTAGAGAATGGTTTCAATACCACCTATGCTCATCACACAATGATTGCACATTTTCATGGGAAAACACATAACTTGTAGAAGTATATATAAATATATATTTGAAAATTAGCAACTCTAAAAATCAGCATGCTTTTAAAAAATAAAAATGTCCTTACAAACGTGACATAGAACCTACTTTAATACCCATCAGCTGCATTAAATAAACCACTGTTGAATAAACAGTGTTATGGATAAAGACCTCACATGTCCAATGTACTTGGTCTGCAGAATGACACACAAATCATTATTGATTTATGAGAAACAGTGCTTATCTTACAAACCAGATACGCTGGACTTAACTGGCTTAGTTAACTGTTTAAGATATAATAATTTCTTTTTACTCATTAAGTCCTCATGGCAAGCACAGTTTTTGCTGGTCTTTTCACTTCTTCCACTGAGCCCCTCTCCTTTCTCTTTCAGACAACACCAGGCTCTTTATTTCCCACTTTTTATGCACACACATCTAACAGAGTAAGGCACACTGACTTAACATACATGACCTCTATTTCCATGGCTCCAGATGAGCTTTATGTATCTAACCCTCACACCTTAGAAATAAGATCTTCATTTGTGCTCCCTCTTCTGGCTTTATGAGCATAAAACACAACCACAGCAGGATGACATGGAGACCACCTGAACACCGACTCGACAGCCCTATTTGTGGTTCCTCCTCCCCAAAAAACAAAACAGAGCCATGAAGAAAGTGCTCCCAACCTGCATGTTACTGCTCACTGAGGTGGAACACACTACAGAAATAACCCAGATCAGTATTCAAGACAGTGATTTATCTTCTTTCAGTGCTCAGCACAAAAGACCAAGTACTCAACTTCCAATTATGGCACAAAAATGGCACCAGCAATTTTTTTTAAGCCCATCCTAATGTTAATTTTTTTAATGTTAATTTTTTCTCTGGAAAACCACCATGTGGAGCAGAACAAAGAGCCCAACACCTTCCAGAAGGAAAAAAAAAACAGTATCATTAAAGGTTCACGTCTGGATATGCCTTCATTTTCAAGTTTAGAATGCATTTTAATAATTTTTATATTTATTTTCATAATAAAAAGAACTTGGTTTATTTATCTGTATCAACTTTGGCATCAAAGAACAAAAGGAAAAGGAAACAGGAGGGAAAGCAAACTAAACAGCAGCTTACTTTACCAGCATAATGTTGTACTGCGGTGGAGGTTTATTTTGAGAAAATTATAGTTGCCAGTAGTGTAGCCTTCTTCACTATTTTTTTTAGAAGCTGTCAAAATACATGTTCTTTAGAGTCTTTCTGGATTTGGAACACTTTATCTGGCTTTATTATACAACATGGAAATTTGTGACTATCCTCTAATAAATGTATTTGGGGAAATGTTAAGTCTGGGTGGAAAAGGAGCAAGTAAAATCACCTATAGTTTTCTCTGGAACAGATGGGCTACATATATATGCTACACATATGCTACAAAGCGAGACTAGACAGAGGCAAAGGTTGAAGAATAGATGGAGGAAGATGATTTAGGTACCTTTCTGCAAAAGAATGACTTGGGGATCATTACTGGAATGAAGAAATGTTGGAAAGGAGCGGCAGAAGCTTCTGGTTCTAAGTCCTGTCTCTGCTCTGCATGACTGTGTTGTCATGTGAGAGACTAAAAACTACAGCTAAACCCTGGAAAAGTGGTTGAAAACCAAGGACTCACTATCCTAGGCAGGTGCCCCAGTTAATTAATCCAATTACCAGATATTATATTCTTCATAGCACCATTTTTATTCTCTTATTTGCAACTAAATTCTTTCTCCCTGGAATATCTAAATGCCTGGTATCCAGAAAAGACAGATGTTGGCACAAGCCTCTATCCTTCAGAGGGAATACAAAACGCACAAACTCCAAAGAAGGGCAGAAATTCTGCAGCACCATTGTAACTGATAGTATTTCCTACTAGCTACCCCCAAATGGTTTCCCAGATCTGCTCATCGGGGACATTTGGGAT
Source organism: Phaethornis superciliosus (assembly GCA_023637945.1). Taxonomy (NCBI): domain Eukaryota; kingdom Metazoa; phylum Chordata; class Aves; order Apodiformes; family Trochilidae; genus Phaethornis; species Phaethornis superciliosus. The sequence goes on from JAJQWJ010000001.1 coordinate 124,343,159, forward strand.
TCTGAATCAGCTGACACAAACTAGTCCATGACACTCAATAACCTCAGAAACATGGTATAAATTTTCATATTTAAAGATGCTTTCTTGTGATATCAAAGTTACCCGACCCTTCTGAAGTTTAGGAAGTCCCCAGAAGTTTAGAAGATAACACATGTCATGGCAAACAGATTCTAGAGTCCACTTACACACTTGCCTCACCACCTATCAAATCTTACTGGTCCTACTGGTTTAGTATCTGGAGAGATTTGTTCAAAAGCAAACAGTTCTGCATGGTCTCTAGACAGCTCCAGAATGGTGCTCATAAACTCACACAGAAAGCAAATTAACCTACATGAAACCAGTTAACACTTTTACATGATAAATAGCAAAATCAGGGTCACTCCAGAGTAGGTGGATTACCTCTTGCCCTCTATGGCTTTTGATTTGTTCTTGTAGATAGACAAACACTTAAATTTCAAGAGAAATCTAAAAATAAGTCATGGTAGTATAATTTACTAGCAAATACCAGTCAAGAGCATATCTTGTACGTGCTCAATACTTTATTTGCTGCTTATGGTGATAAAATGCAATTTTGTTTTTACCAATATATACAGATTGCTGCAGCCTTTAAACCTTTGTAAATTCCAGTTTATATTAAGAATAAAGTGTTAGGCATTGCAGCCTGTGGAAAATGGATGAGAAAACATTTCTCCAAATAAAGCATATGAAAGCTCTAAGGCTTATGGGGTTTTTTTGCAATATGTTAGTCTCCCAAATAGAACAAAACACTTATAAAAATGCAAGTACTTTAAAGCTTTCCTCATGATCCATACACTCATTCTAAAGCCAAATATAGTTGAAATTTGTATTGCACTGCCGGTTCAAACTTTTTGCTTAATTTCATTAGCTCAGAGTTAAATTACATGCCACAAAAATGTATATTCTAATACATTTTATGCTAGATCAGACTATCAAATTCCAGAAGGATCTGACTCTTGATGATATCTAAGGCTTGCAAAGAGCACAACTACTGAAGAAGAGTTCATTTTTGTTGGATGCACTGTTCCATAAAATTTCTGTCTATAAGAGAAATTCTGTGGGTTCGGGTCTTTTTAACATTCTCTGAAAGTACAAATTATTTTTGAAAAGAATTAAGAAGCCAAATGCCACACTTTACCTCACCTGAAAATTCAGTTTTCTATATGTCCAAGACAGTCCTCTTTATCAGTTCCTAAGTATTGTAATTCGCTAGCATGTGGGAGTTTTAACTCTTCGCTGTTTGTTTTTCAAAAACACCTCCAAACCAACCAACCATGTTTTTGTGATGTTGCCCTTGAGTGCTGACAGATTTTTCCATGGGTTAACATGGGAATATACAAGGGTTTATTTTGCAAATGGTGGAGGAGTTTTAACTCAGCAACATGCATGTAAAGTTTCATCCAAATTACTAACACATATAACACTAAAGTTTCCCAGCAAACGCATTTCCCCAAATTTTATGACCTGTTAAAGATAAAATTAGCAGGGAAAAAAATAAATAAAGGAAAGGGGAGAAAGGGAATGTTATGGGCATTGCTCATGCAGTACCCAGGCAAGGGAGCAGATTCTTGGATAAATGCAGGAGAAAGCTGAGTAGGTTGCAGGTGATCCACTCTTCTGTCACCACCAAGTGCCACGGCAATCAACCAGAATCACTACAGGGACATGGGACATAGGAAAGCAGACAGTTTTGAAACCAAAAAGTAAAAAGTATATTTTTAATTTTAGTGTATGTGGTTATTTTTAATTATGAACTAAAAAAGTATGTTTTAAGAGAACTGCACATGAAAATATTGTGTCCTTTAGAAAATTCTTCAACACAACTCCATCGCAAACTGGTACAAAAGTAATGCCAAAGGCAGCTGTAAATTTCAAAGCCAGCTGATGATTTGGTATCTTCATTTGGAAGTCAGCATTCATTAGCTTCATTAGACAACCAGAAGACATACACCCAGTTCTTTTAAGAGGTAAATGAATTAGAAAAAGAAATGTCTTTAACTGCTTTTTTCCCCTTGTATTATCAGGAAATACAAAAAGAAATACAAAACCAGGTAATCAGAACTAGTGTCTTCATCTGGAATAACAATTTTACCAGGTGAGATATGAACTGTGTGATCTGATCTGTACATCAAACCCAGGCATAGTCAGTGCCTGATGATTACAAAGGTAATCCATCCAGTTGACCAGCATCATTTTAACTTCTGAGTATTTGTGTTGATAAAAGTCAAAAAACATTAATCAAATCACCATGCAGTAAACTCTAGAAATAACTCACTGCAGAGACGAAATAGCACTTTTTTTTTTTTTTTCTACTGTGAAACAGCCATAGATTTTAACACAATAGGCATGAGTTATGAAAGTCTAACTTGAGAATGGAAAGACATGGTCTTTGCCTCTCAAATCATTTATATATCAAAGAACCTCAATACGTATTTTATAGGAGCTATACAGTAAGATGAGTATGTGTGTACACTGGTGCATTTCCACACCTCTGTACCCCAACACATGCAATTCCTTTGTCATTACTAATGCCAGTTATTCAGCAAATTATTCAAATCACATGTTGGACTAAGAGTGCCAGTTTGGAGAATAGATCATGTCATCTGGAAATGTAGTGCAAATCTTACATCCCGGAGGGAGACTCTGCCAAGCTTGGAAACTGTCACATTTAGAAGCAGTCCATCAGCATCAGGAAGCAGACAAAGTATGGAAGGTTTCCTTCCCTTAACCAACCTGGCAGCAGTAGCTACAAGCAGCACATTTCTGAAGGCAACTCATTAATTCCATGTGGGGTCTGTGGGGCCAATTGTGGTTGACTACTCAAAGAGTAGCAGCATCTGGGACAGGCAGGTCCTACCAGATGGAATCAGAGCAACAATTAAGGCTACAAAGAAACTTTTGGCTGCGATTCAAGTTACGCTGTTATTGACTTAGTGAATAAAAAGCCGCTGTACACAGGGTTATTTGGTCTCTGCCATGTGCATACGGTTTGGCTTGAAGGAAAACACTGCATTTGAGCTATAAAGGCTATATAATCTTATTCAGAAAATAAAAAATTAACAAATGAAGAGGGAATAAAATGATTGTATGTATTGGAAAAACAGATCAGCTATGTTTTCTTTATCTACCGGATTTTTGTAAAAGACAACAGGAAAACAAGAGCTAAGTTTCCTTCTCATTTCACATAACACTACACAAACTTTAAGCCTTTTGCCTAGATAAGAAATTCACTGTTTAATGCTCAAAATTGATTTCACCTGAACGTAAAGCACAAATGACATATTCCCCCTCAACAGCTTTAAAAGCCAGAATTTTGAACTAATTACTACCCAAAAAATTGATGCAAGAAGGTGTCTTTTTTGTGGTCAGAGTACCTACACAGACATACAAGCACCCCTGCCAATACTGGCAAGCAATGACAACTTATGAGTCAGCATTAAGTATTTGCCATGAAAGGATGCATCTAGCATAAGGACACTACTTGAGTGGAAAATCAATAGGAAAGGAGTAAGGGGATGGAAATAAACTATAATAAACTATACCACAAAAATTAAGAGAAAGTGTTTTCTGCTTAGTACCACATTTAGAGATGAGAAATTTTGAACACTGGGTAGAATGAGTGTCAGTTGTCATCATTACAGCTTGGTAAACACATGCTGATCCAGAAATATTTTATGCAGCCAAAATAAATTCTGGCCATTTTTGAGATAATGCCCAGTAGGATAGGTATTGTGTCCTCTAATTTGAAAGCTGCTTATTGCAGCAATAAACTGGAAAAAAAAAAAAAATACCCAAAAACCCCCAAAAACAAAACAAAAAACAAACCCTAATGCTGTTTTATCTTGCCCCATGAAAGACACATTTTGAACATTTTACATAAAAACAGAACTTATCTTTTTGAGGAGCAGAGTGTAATGTTAGGAAACAGGATAAACTCTGACATTAATGGTTAATGAACACAAATGAAAAGGAAACGTTTCCACAAGCATACGCTTCTCTAATAATTTCAAGGCCACACAACACTATGAGGTCAAGATAAACTTTAGAAAACACAACAAAAATCAAATACTCTATAATTAGATAAACACACAGTACTTTTGTTGAGCTGAAGGAAGAAGCTTTCACTGACAACTGGAATAGTGACTATTTCTTCCTTACCCTTTACATAAGAGGCTACTGCTACATCTGTTAAACAGTTCCCACCACCTGTAGCCCCCAGGCACCATGGACAACACTGAGTCCAATGGGGGCAAGTATGGAAACAATTTTCAAGGGACAAAGAATGTGCCAGCCTTTCACACTGCCATTTACATTGCCTGTTTGGAACATACCCCCTACAAAAGGCCTGTCCTGTCACAGTACTTCAGTGCCTGCTAAAGGCATGAAAAGAGAAGAAAAATATATGTAATGTTTTGCTTTGAAAAAAAAAAAAAAAAAAAAAAAAAAAAGGAAAATAGTTTTCTGCAAACAGATATGCAGTACGTTCAGCATGAAAAATAAAGATATTAGAAGTTTTTGGCTAAGCACGTCAGCTAAAGCAAAATGGGCTTAAATTCTGCTGTATATATTCCAAGAGTGGTACTTATAAGGCAGTGTTCTTTAAGGCATACTAGATATTAGTCACCCAGATGTGTTACATCAACCATCTAGAAAGGGTAAAAAACAAAGATTTTTTAATTGTGCATCTTGATAGTACTTCTCAACTTACTATATATAAAAACAAACAAAAAACAAACAAAAAAACAAACAAAAACCCCACAACAAAACAAAAAACAGGCACAGAGAGAGATTCAGTAGACCTTAATACAAACTTTGTGATGGAATATTGTTTGTTGTTGTTGTTTTTTTAAACTGATCCTTTAGATGTATTCTTCAATGTTTCTGTAACCACCATCTTCTTCTCTAGTTTAAATTTTCAGTAATATATATATAAAAGCTGTTAGGTGAAAACTGCAGAGCATGGAAGTGACAGATAAAGAAGGGAATGCTGAAGCATTATGTATGCATAAGGAATCACAGAAAATAAAGCAGGAACTGAAAAATTTCTGTATGGAAACTCCTTGAGATTTCCTCATTTTGATGTTAAAAACAAACAAAAAAGTGAGCCACATTATCCAAATTTGAATTAAAAATTCAAGCTAAGTAATACACATACAAAGCTTCCACTTCCAGTATTTGAAAAGCAAGCCATTAATAGTCTCCAGTTATTTTTTCGTGGTTCCAAAAGCAGCACAGACACACTACACTACCTTCTGCAAGATGTTCTTTCCAAGTTGAGAAACTAAACATTTTAAAAAGAAAACTTAATCTCTTTAGACAGCTTCCAGGAAGTATATAACTGCAAGTTTAATGCTATCAAGAAACACATGTTCATTGTTAAAAAAAAAAAAAAAAAAAAAAAAAAAAAAGCAGAAGAAAGTGGAATTCAGAGCCCACAGTCTTATGAGATCTCCCACCATCTACAGTAACCTCAGGTCAACCATATTATAGAAGTATAGAAGTGTCACCTCACAGTGTTTCAGAGTACCAGGGGCTACTTCTAATTCTTCTCTATACCAATGGGAAAAAAAAAAAAAATAAAATGCCTTCCGTTTTGGAGGGAATATTTTTAAGCCACAATAAAACAGAAGCATGTTCCCCAATTACTAATTTTGTAGTCAATTTATCTGTATTTGAGTGTGGAAAATATTCATAGGGTTCACCAGTCATCAAGCACAGGGCATTAGCTTCACCCTGAGAAAACCTACTCTCTTGATCATAGTGTCTTGTAAGCAGCAGACCTACAGGGAGACTGGGAACACCTAGTCATTCAATGTGTTGAACTTGTTCAAGCTCAGCCAACAGAAGCCAGGGGAAAAAAGTTTCAAGAAGAAACTTGAGATCCAGGTAATTCTTTCTGCTGCCATGCTCCAGTGTATTCTTCCTTTTTTTTTTTTTTTTTTTTTTTTTTTAAATAGTAGCCATGCAGATTACAGAACATCTAAACAATCAATTCAGCCAGCCCCATGAAGCAAATAAACTCCTACCCAGGCAACAATGCAAGTTCATCTTCACACAAAGTTCTGCTAGTCTCAAGCAATGACTTCAATTCACTCACAGCAAATAAAGTCTTGTTCAATCCAAGATTCATTAACTTTCTTTCTCCAGTTTCTTCTCTCCTCCTGCCTCTGCCACTCTTCCCATATTACAAGCAGTAGCCCCTATTCACCCTGCCCTCAAAGCAGAACAAGCAAGTGCAGATCATTCTCCACGCAAAGTTCTTCTCCATCCCTCTTCACCATATGCCCTGGCAGAGGCAAGTGCACTCCTTGTAAACATGACAGGTAATCATACAAAACATTATGCAAAGTAAAAACCTAGGCAGGTAGCCAACTTCATGAGAAAACGGTCAGCCTCTCTCCCTGGAAAAAAAAAAATTCTTCAAAGATAAAAATTAACATGTTGGTTAACCAAGAAAAGCAGGTGCTTTTAAATTACAATTTTCATATGATCCATAACCTAGTGCCATATAAAAATAAATAAATTTTTAAAAGCACCATGCGAATGTTGATCCTTTTCAGCTGAACACGTAAACTACATTTTGACTTGATTAGTCACATCACACAGTCAAAACAAGTGACACTTGCCTTTTCTGGGCTAAAGTTGTACAACCTATTTCAGACAAACACAGTCTAAGAGCAATACACACAGCTCAGACTTGTAGCACACGCCTATGGCTGGTGCAACTGCTTGTACTTCTGGAAGCATTTACTGCCAGAGCATAATGGGAATTTTGCTCTCTAAATGGATGATTACTGACAAATCCAGAGTAATATGATCACAAATTCAAAATTAAAGTGATCAGTGAAATTGAAAAATCTATAAGCAAGGTAATCAAAACCTTACAGGCAGTGCAATGCTGGAAAGGGATTTTATATAAATTTATAAGCACTTGTATGAGAAAGACCGCCAGTTCATCTGAACAACAAAAATTAAACAATGCAAAAACATCTTGAAATCTTAATCCTAACCTGGGCAAATCAGTATATTTTACAAATTCAGATTTTTATATTTTCTTCCTACTAGGAGCATGCCATGGATCATGCAGTGGCCTATGGTAAAGGAAAACAAGGTTATTTTCAACAGTTAGGTCTTCACTCTCCCAGCCCCTAAAACCAAACAAAAGAATACATATACAGAATTAAATTCTGAAGAACAGAAGGGACATTTTTTTGTCTTTTTGTGAATGTTAAAGTAAATCTCTAAGTGGTTTTCATCAGTTCACACATACATACTTTTTGTATCTATAGGTATAATTTTAAAATGTCACAATACATTCAAATATCCCAAGTGCTTTTTCCTTAAATTTTAAAAAATTTCAATTAGAATACAAAAATAAACTCTATTGAGAGCTAGAAGATCATAAAAGGATTCATTCTGAACACTTGACTCTGGAATACAAATATTTCTTCTTCATCTTTAACACCTACTTTTAATTCTCTGCATAAATCCTTTTATCCTTGGTTCTCAAAACCTTGCAAGATATCTACCTATTTCTACAGAACCTTATCTCCCAGAAATCCTGTAATTAAAACTGATACCTGGCAATTCCCCTTGGTAACTTTATAATAATTAATTTTTTTGCAATGAATACCCAGTGACAACGTTTTTTGTAATAACAGAATTATTTGAAAAGGAAAAGGAAGTGTTTCATCTAAAGCTATTAACTCTTGAAACAGTTGTGAAAATACCCAAGTCAACCAGCAATTGCTTTCCTTACCATCAAAGGAAGTTATTTTTATGCAAGAAATAAATCTCACAAGGGACTTTGCTTAAAAGACACTAATCAGCTTTTTAGCATGTCCCATGTCCATCTTTCATTTTAAATCACCAGTGAAAATTATTTAATAGGATGCAGCCTTGCATTACCCACTACCACACTCATTCTGCTTCTTCATAGTGTTCTCACTCATTCAATCCATGTACTACTTTGTTGGTTATTTAAACTAATGAAAAAATTGCCCTGTGTTTATAGCAAACAATCAGCCTACTAAAGGGAGTTTCTTTATACTGCACTAAAGGAATACTGCTAGAGACTTCTGCAACACCAGGTCCTGATTTAGGTCAGAGAGATTTTTTAATTCCAGGGAGCACTTCTAACTCCAATTTAGTTTTACACATTTGGATTGTAAGCAGTGTTGATTTCACTAGAATTTTGAAATGCCATTTATTACAGAAATGTATACTACTGACACTGTTACTTGCTTTGTTTCCAGTTAGTGGAATTATTATCAGAAACAGTCTCACAGTCTTCAAACATGCCTTCAATAAACATTCAACACTTCGAGTTCACAAATTTCTTCAAAGTACTTTTTTAATCATATCTACTCATGATTACAAAAGTCAGCTTTAAATACAAGTTGGTATTGTAAGAAGTCCCTTCCTATTTAAGGCATGTCCCTACAATATTTAAAGACTGGTACCTTATCAGCAGCAGTTTCCATCCCATGATAGTTCCAAACAGGCTATGTGCAGTTATGAAAATGGGTAATCCATGTACCTGCATGGTCTCATCTGGTTTAACAGATCTACTTGACAGAGTGTTTGGAACTGGAAAGCAAAATTACTTTTCCCTTCTTCATGTTTGATTTTTTGCATTATTTGTGTTCAACAGTCACAGATGATGGTTCACTATGTAAGAAATGGTAGATCCTACATGACTTTACCCAATTCTTCATCACATCAGTCAGATACTAAGTTGTGATACACTGACATAACCACTACAAAATGCTGTCAAGAGCAGTAAAACACCCCTTCTGTGCCACATTATCAGTGGAGATGAGAGCTTGTACTATCCAAACATTATTTCAGATCATAGTCTGTATTTCCTATGAACGGCACTTCCATGGTGCACTTCCATTGTGACCATGAATGTTGTAAAATATGGAAACATATCCTCATTTTTGGATTACTTTTATGGTCAAGGAGTTTTTCCTATTTAACTGAAATTTGTCACATGAAAAATTAGATTGAGAAGACAAGTATGCTTCTCAAACAAAAAAAACCAATCGAACAAAAAACTCCAAAAAACTAAAAAAACAACCAAACAAAACAAACAAGCAAAAAACCTACACACACAACCTCCCAAAAACTAAACAAATAACTCTAAAACACCTCAGGGTCTTCCTGGTATCAGGAAATACAGAAGAAAGAAAAAAGCCAAACATTCTCTACCTTCTCAAATCGCATGAGAATATTAACAGATTGACTTTTAGCTGCACACACAAAAACACCACTGCAAATTCTGATTATTAAAAAAACCTAGCCCAAGATTCTTGATTCAACCCTGCCACTAGGGATTTGATGTCACAGAACGAAGTTCCGCAAAAAAAAAAAAAACAAAAAAACCACAAAAGCAAAGACCAATCTTCCTAGAAATTAAAATATACTGAACATGCACATGTTTAATTTGTTCATAAATCCAAGAAGCCAATCTCAAAGTTCTCTTTCCGTCTTTCTTAGTAATTAGTACAAGAGGAGGAAATAAAAGCATTACTTGTGGCATTTCTTTTCCATTTTTTTGCTTACTCAAAAATTTCCAGAGACAATGTTACTTGTGGTTACATCTTTTAAGCCCTTTATCACCAGGCAAACAGTATTTAGAGAACATACTTATTTAGCAGAGTTGCATCATCACACATGGGACAGTTGACAGGTTTACAGCAGTTCATAATGTAAGGAGTGGTGTTAATAAACCTCTGAACTGCTGAAACCATTGACATACAACATGGCAAACACAATAGTTGTTAAAGCACATGTCTTTATTATGTGTGTCAGCTAACAAAACAAACAAAATATAAGATAAAGCTCTTATATTACTGTGAACAGACAAACGTTTCACTAAATGTAATGTAGTCCTCCCAAGCCAAAAAAAGGTAAAATGAATTCATGGTTATTTGAATTATCATCAAGTATAATAAAATCCTTTTTAGAATTAAATTACCTCCTTTGAGCACAAAAAGGATAATCACAGGCTTTCTTACAGTCTTTCGAAACACTGAAAATATATTCCAAGCTATGATATTGTCATTTCAAAGAGGACTCATAAAAAATCTATGCAAGACACAATCAGTAACTTAAGTAAACTTCTAATTGTCTCTGCATTAAGGTGGCTTTTTAAACATCATGGCAAAATAAAAACATGGCAAGGAAAATCACTAGTAAAGAAAGATGCTATTCGGATAAACTGAAGATAAATAAGCATCCCAAAAATCTTCACTAGTTCCTTTAAAAAAAAAAAAAAAACAAAACAAAACAACAACAACAACAACAAAAACCAAAAAAACCAAACCAAAACAGACTGACTTAACCCAAAACCTTGAGTCTGCTGGGCCACATTAAGATGACTAAAACATGAAGCCAAGCAGCCTTGTTCCCTGTAAAAAACAGAGCCTAGTATTCAGCATCTACAAATGCAGTTTCTGGTCTGTTAAATCTTAAGGCAGATCAAGACAAGAAGCTTTCACACCAGTTTGGCAGGACGTCTAAAGACTGTATCTGGAGAGAGAACAGGACAGAGCATAGGGCTAACAAAGGTTGAAAAATGAAACAAAAAATGTAAGACACTAAGACTGGGAGTCTGTTTGGGCTTGCTAATTTTCATAAGCATTAAGAACTCCAAAGCCTTGACCCTCGTGTGGGTACTAAGTCAAACGAGCCCATTCGAGATGCCAAGCCATGGAAAGATAAGCACTAAAAATGAGAATGTGAGATTTACTCACTAGAGTGAAAAAAGACTTTGTAATATGTTCTTCCTCAATGAGAAACCCAGTTTCAGGTTTAGTACAGTAATAGGAAAAAAAAAAAAAAAAGGCATATTTCAGCGCTCTCTAAAAAGATCTTGTAGGGTTACAGGATTGTCTTGTTGCTGTTTTAAATCTGCTTCCAAGGGATACAGCAGGGACACAGCTATTCACATCCCATTTTAATGGAATAAATTTCCATTCAGCAATAATAGATGGCAAAGCAACAGAAGTAAAGGTCCAAGTATGATCCATTTACCTACCATATACCACAAATTAGTATCACTGGTAAGGACAGGTCCAAGCCTTGCTAGTACCCTCCTATTTGTTACACAGAGTTAATTCTTCATTAATTATACTTTTAACAGCCACAACGAGGTAGTGCAGCTCCTATACTTTCTTATCCCATAGTGCAGCCCTACTTTTCAGAGGCTTCCTTTCTGGTAACAAATGGCTTGCATGAGTTCTGAACTTCTCCTGAACAAGTAACTGTGGGACTCAACATCCAACCCACCTTACTGATATCACACAGATTACAGGCTGACAGCCACTCATGCAGATAATCATGTTATTTTCTACCTATTATTACTTGGCAGAGCTACAAACAGTAGCATGCAAGCTATACATCCCAACTGCAGAGGGTCACTAGCTCACTCAGTCCTATTCAGGTGGTATCCAGATAGCCATCTTTCCTTATGAAAGTTCTATATCCTGCTATGAAAGCTCTGAAACATAACTGACCACTACAAATATCACAAATAGTATTATTCCTAATAAAGAAATTTTCTAACTAAAAATATATTTTATGAATACAAGTTTAAGTTCTTTTTGACCTCTGTCCAATATTCTGACCTACTGTTTCATAGTTCTCATGTCCAGTTATGACTAGAAACAAGATCCTGTTCCCACTACTCAGATCTGAAAATGTGCCATTTCATATTCTGATCAGCAGCACCATCATTCCTACACTCCAAATACCTACACTCAAGCATCACTTCTCCACACTTGTGCTCATTCTACTCCTTCCTCAAACAGCTGCTAAAAGCAATTAAAGGCGAATACCAGGCAAGACAAGACTTCTGATGCAACATAATCTGGCAATTTTTATGTTTCCTTATCTTTGCTACTAATTCTCCTGCTCAAATTATAGATACTACTACATCATACATGCTTACCCATCCCACACTACAGAAATAGTCACCTGTCCTCCATAGCTCCACATCAGAGAACTGATCTGTTAAACAAGGCTTGTCAGTCATTCTCTACACTGGGAAATACGTTACAAGAAATAAGTTTTATTTCATTTTATTTTTCTCCAGAGAGAAAAGCCACAAGACTTATACACAAACAATTATTCCAGATCAGTGAATTTCAAAAAGGGAAGTGAGAAAGAGGCTATGTCATAAAAGTCCCATCAGGATTTCTACATATTTTTGTTTTCAATGTAAGATAGATATCTCCAGCCCTTAGAAATCAACAAGAATTTTACCAGGAAGCACCTATATTTGATACACAGTGCACAACATGACAGACTTATAAAGGCAAGGAAAGAAAAATAATAACAAAAAGCACCAGTTTGGCTTTCTCTTTCCTTGTACAGATATTCACCTATCTCTTTTCCAGATTAAGCCCACGTTTCTTATTCATGCAGCAACTGTGGATAACTGTTGAAGCAGCTGCAGAAGTGGGAGTCTATAAAAGATCCTACACACAGGGGTAACACATAAAAAACCTGCACAGATAACTAAAACATAATGTTTTATGTATGCCGTGTAAAATTTTATATCCAGTAGCCATCTTTCTAAGAGTTTATACCCCATTTTAAGATTATTCGAGATGAAAAAATCTTACACACTAATTGAACAAGGCAAAATTTAAATTCTCACCACAGCTGTTAATATTGTAACATGACTTTAAGAAGTATCCCTACCAGAAGCCATGCATAACAGAACTTAGCCATACCATTGCCTGCAGAATCAAGGCTGCATACTACAACTATAATAGCAAACTTCCAACCTAAGACCTGAATGCACAGCAAAATAAAATTTTGAAAGACTGAAAATCATTAAAGAGTTAAGGACCAGACAAGTTCAATACCACCTTCCCCAGGTAATCTGCTTGCAAGATCACAGTCTCAGTTAAATACTGTTTATCATCTCACTCCTTGCTTCTTACAGCAAAGAACGAACCATTATTTTCAGGCTAACTAGTTTTCAACCCAAACACACAGTGAGATTAAAAATGGGGTCTGCACTGGAACCTGTCTGTTCCCTGAATGTCTCCTAAAATTGGAAGAGATACCTAGCTGTTACCTAGGAAACAGCAAGTTAAGTCCTGTGTAAACTATAGGGTTGTTTAACAACCAGAAAATTAGAAACTAAAAGAGTAGCTCAGTACAGAAATTATTTACTGCAATCTACAAGATGAACTTGGTATCTAAGCAGCTCATATTCTTGAGTCAAGTGAAGCAGATATATAAGCTTTCAAACTTGGGATTTCATTTCAGGAAAAAAAAAACAAAAACCAAAAACAAACAAAAAAAACCACAAAAAACCCCCAAAAAACAAAAACCCAAAACCACAACCACACACAAAAAAACCAACTTTCAAGTTCTTCTGGAGAAACGCTCTGATTTGCTTTTATTACATAAAAACCTCAGCATTAGCAACAACTGTATCTTCAAATACCCAGAAAGCTACAGATTTTGTAAACATCAACAAAGACCTAAGCTTACTATGTTGTATACATATATATATAAACTGCCATGTATCTGACTTAATAACATTCCCCAGCGACATATCCCTTTTTCTCCATTTGACTCTAGCTCAGGAGTGACGTGAACGTCTATGAGTTTTTCTAAAACACAGTTTCCAAACAAATAGAAGAGGTCAAGCAATCCAGTTACCTGAAAAGAAATACCATACTCATGACCTGCTCCTTATCTATGTGAGCATATTTTCCCTCTCCACAAAGTTTCCACTGTAGCTGCATCAGCTGGGAACACGACCCAGGGAAAGCCGAGCGGGCCGCTCGTGTTGTAAGTGTCACGTCGTGTAAAATTGCTGTGAGCAGGGTGAGGCAATGATGTGCTTGAGTGACAGCAGCTGCTCAGGGCTTGGCATCCCCACAAGCAGAGCTGTAATCACAGGCAGGTGCAATGGTGGGAATGTGGGGGGATAAAGGCTACGCCTGCACCTGTGGCACTCTGTAACTTCCAGCCCTGCAGTATTTGCTTTTAAAGACCATTTGTCATTGTGACAAGCTCTCTAGTTAAGCGTCACCAGACCGAGCTACCTTTTATATTTCCTTAACAAGGCCTTTTTCCCTTTCGTGCAAAAATCCAATTTCAGTCTCACATGCGCTTGGTAAACAGAAAAGGATACAGTAACTGTGATGTAGGAACCAGTGAAACATCATAATTCTAAACGCTCCTAGTTACTGTGATCAAAGCTAAATCCTTTAGGAAGATTATCCACACCAGAACCCTGAAAAAAAACCTGTGACTCGACTACTTTTATACTGCATCTTCGAGATAAAGCTCAATGTCCCCCGTTACTGAGAAGGCCACCTCCAGTCACATTTAACCATGATGAGAACATCTCGACAGGGGCTGTTGTGCTTCTTGATCCATCTATGCAGCTCGGGGCCTGGCAACTAGCTGCGAATGCAACAGTCTACGGATAGAGACGGCAGGCAACTCTAAGGCCATTAAAAGGAATGATTTTTTTGTTCAAAAAGCAAAGGGGGGAAAAAAAAAATAAATCCTAATTAAACAACAGCAAGGAGTGCAAGCAAAGGCTAAGAGACGCCAAACCCCCTGGCGCCCCAGCACCCCCCGTGTGACACGGCAGAGGGGCAGAGCTCAGAATTGAACGATGATTTCACCACTTCTCTAAAAATACCGCTCCTGGATGGGCCGGCGTGTCCGGAGCGGTTCTTACCGCCGAAGCGGAGCGGATCGGAGGCTCAGGACGAGCCCATCTCCGCGGCGCGGCCGGGCCAGGCGGAGTCTGGCTCCTTCAGAAGTTCACCCCTTCTCCCGCCGGGTCACCGCTACCCCTCACAGCACCCTCGGAACCGATGAAACCACCACTACACACACACAAACCCCGCCGGTTCCGGCTCCAGTCGCCGCTTTCGCGTTTTCAGAACCGCTCCGCTCACCCCTTCGCGCCGGCGGTTCGAGGCGGGCACGGCTCTCACCCAACCGCGCCGGTACCGACGCCTTCCTTGTCTCTTAGGAAAGGAGGGGGAGACGACCCATCCCGCCCAGCCCCACCCCGACCCGCAGACCCTCGCCCCGTTACGAGGGAAGTTGAGCGCTGTACCGGAGCTGCCCCCGCCGGGCAGCACCCCCAGCCCTTCCCGCCCCCGCCGGGGCAGAGGGAAGCGCCCGCAGCCGCGGGACTCCGGCGGGTCGCGGAGCAGCAGCAAACACCTACCCAGAGAGCTTCCCGATCTTCACAAAGCTAAACACATCCATCCATGCAGTCGGCTAGCTCTGCCCGTCACACTCGCTCACTCCAGCAGCGGCGGCGGCGGCAGCAGCTCCATCTCTAGAGAAGGTTGCGTCCAGCGGCAGCAGCAGCCCTTGCAGAAGCAGGAGCCGGCAGAGGCTGCTACCCCCCTCCGGCAGGGAGCTGGGCGTGCAGCATCTCGCAGGAGCCGCGTTCATCTGCGTGCAGCCCTCCCCCTCTGCCCCCTTCCCTCCTCCCCCCCCCCCCTTCCCGCCCCGCTCTCTGCCTGCCTTGCCCCCTCCTCGGGTAACTCAAGGCACGGCGAGGACGCCGAGGCTCGGCGGGCAGGAGAGCTGCCCTCAGCCCGGGGCTCTCGCCGCAGCGGGCACCGGAAAACTGAAGCGGCCAGACGGCACTTCCCTGCCTCTTTGCGGTGTCCCCAGAAGGAGGAAGGCTGGGAGGGGGGGGAAGCTGAGTAAAAGGTGGAGGGTGCCGAAGGAGGAGTTGCTCCTTTCGCCGGCAATGTCTCCCCCTCTCGTGGGGGAGCGGAGGGCGCAGGCAGCGGCAGCCGGGGCGAGCGCCGCCCGCTGGCTCCAGCCCGAGGCAGCGCCACGGCCGCCGGTAGCGGGGCCGAGCCCAGGGCCCTGTCAGCTCAGAGCCGCGGGGCTACCCCCAGGGTTTCCCGCAGGACCGGGGACCGGGGACGGAGAGAGGAAGGGGTTTGGGTTTGAGGGGTGCCTTCTCTCGGCACGCCTGCGCTCTCCTTAGGGCACGGCTGAGGGAGAGGGGAAGGGCGGCCCTGGTGAGAAGGTCGCTGCTGCTTCCCCAGTCAAGGAGAAGGCCGGCAAGAAGACCGCGAGTCGGAGTCCTCTTCCAGAAGCAAAAAACTGGGGAAAGCAGAGAGCCCTCTCCCTCCTCAGCGATCGTCACTCAGCGCTCACACAGCTCCGAGCTTCTTCCAGGCTGGGGAAGGGCCTCTGGCCTTCAGCCCTGACCCTGGTGTCCTTTAGGGGTGGACCCCTCGTAGGTAGAAGGGCTCAAATCTACTGCCCGGCTATTGTCACCATCCTGACCTCTCTCTCTATGCTTAAGAAGAGAATTGGAGGGATGGAGTCCTGATTGCAACAGGAACGTCTCACGGCCAGTTGATGACCACATCATAAAAATCAAGCATTCTTTGTACCACATCTTGTGGGGAAATGATACGTCAGATATCCTGACACAAAAATACTAGACACATGCTGCCTTACACTTTTGCCCTGCACCAGGCTTCAAAAGAGACACTGGAGTTTAGCGATCTGTAAGCTTCCAGTGAGGGAGTGGGACAGGAAGGCAGGTGAAATTCCAATTCATCTTCACCCAAGCTCTGTACTGTGATAGAGTCTCAGAATGGGAATTGATTTTCTCTACCTCAGTGTTTTTATTTTTAGATTTGATTTGAGCTTTTATTTGTGTTTTTATTTGCTGAAGAGATTTATAGGCTCTTCCTGCGTTTGCAGAGTTTTGTTCTCTTTTACAGGCTTGTGCCTGCACTCCCACCAAACAAGTACAGAAACGACAGTGGAGTCCAATATGTAGACTCCAGCAGCCAGATGAAAACAATGCACTTTTTTAATATTAAAACTTGTATTGATAAGAGAACAGAAAGAACAGACAGTACGAACACTCATGAATTGGGTTTCAAGCTACTCTTTAAAACAATAACCACAAAGAATGATTGATCATCTATTTGCACTGGAAGAACACTGAACCTCCATCTAAAAAACACTTCCTGGCCTACCATGAATATAAATGGTTTAGGCATATTCTGAAATGCTAAATGAAGTATTTTATGCTAGTGCATCAAAATATTTATGTGCTTCTTAGATCTAACTGTTTATTTATTGTTATACTATATTTTTTTAAACTGCAGAACCTGTGCCTGTCATTCACACTGCTCTATTGATTGGTAAAAGTTACAAAGATAACACATTTTCAGCTGGTTAGAAACTGATTTATTTATAAAACTGTCATTATTTATTTATAGACTGAGGAGATAGGCCAAGATCCTGCAAAGCTAACTGAAGCTGATGAAATGATATACCATATATAAAATTAAGCACATATGTTCTGTATCAAACAAAGCTCCTTTCTGGAGCACTTCATGCTCCAAGACTTGTCAAATAAAGGTGCCTCAAAACACAGTGGTGAGAACCAGAGAAGTGAAGAAGTTCTAGGGGGTTATGAGAATTTCTTTGGTTTCAGAGCCTTTTAGCGGAAATGCAAATATGATCCTAGGATATATTGACTGAGGTATTTTCAGCAGAGATGTATAGGAAAGTGAAAAAGCATAAGATCTCATGAGAAATTCATTACTCAGCAAAGTGCAATTGAGAAAAATGAGAGAAGGTGCAGGAGGATGGTAGAAGAGTGTTAAAGGCAATGATGAGTTGGTCTTACGAGAGAAGACTGAAAGAGCTTTGTCTAGCAAAACAAAGACTTAAAAGGTAAAAAATATTATTGTTTATAAATACAGAAGTATGGTAAATGCAGGGTTTGCACCCAAAATGATGGTGCTTTATGGAAAGTCATTAAAATTTGAAATGAAGCTGAAATTATCTTCTCATTCTTTGGCACTCCCAACAGATGGATGGAAGTATTGTTATTTTTATAGCTATTTTTATATTTTTGTTTTCTTAGGCAGAATCTAGTGCAACAGTACAAATTTTCCAGACTGGCCATGGGGATACAGTTGCAGTAGCTGACATCCTGGATGTCCTTTAATCTTAGTATCAGAGGAATCTCACTCCCAGATGCACAGACATGAAGAGCAAACCTGGACTAGCATGCTTCTTCCAACTGTGTTAAATACGGGTACAGTTTTGGAGGTCTGCTGTGAGAATCACAACTCCCTGAAAGGAGGTTGGAGCCGGGGGGGGGGTTGGTCTCTTTTCCCAGGCAACTTTCAACAAGACAAGGGGTCATGGACTTAAGTTGTGCCAGGGGAAGTTTAGGTTGGATATTAGAAAGAATTTCTTTACGGAGAGGGTGATCAGGCATTGGAATGGGCTGCCCAGGAAAGTAGTGGATTCTCCATCCCTGGAGATATTTAAAAAGAGACTGGATGTGGCACTCAGTGCCATGGGCTGGGAACCGCAGTGGTAGTGGATCAAGGGTTGGACTTGATGATCTCTGAGGTCCCTTCCAACCCAGCCAGTTCTATGATTCTATGATTCTATGGGGGAGTAGATAGTGGTATGAGAGTGAATACTTCAGTTCACAGATCTTTGGGTTCTGGTGTCACTGTATCTGTAACTACATCAGAGCCATAGGAATAGATTAAAATTTGCCTACCCAAAGAAGCAATGTGGTTGGAGTAGTTCCGTTTCGAGAGTAAGTGTTGATATATGTAATTTGGTCTGGTTTTGGAGCCATCATCCATACACTGAAATCATAGTTGGCTATTATTCCTTGATTTGCAGAAACATCAACTAGACAATGTCATGACTGAAGTCTTGCACTTCTGTTTATACCCCTTAGTCACTACAGTGAGATTCTTCTTGCTAACTACCAAAAGACAGGGAGTCAGCCTCAGCTAGCGATACCCTGGCTCTGTGGTGGACACTCTAAACCATCTCCTTCTGGAAAAAGTGACATAAATTGCCTTTTCTGAGTGCTTTATTTTCTGTGTCAACTCCAGTGAGAGGAAGCCTAGATGCCTACCTTTGACTAGAGGACTGTCTTCCAGATGTCTGAAGTTAGGTCAAATAAAACCCGGTATGTGTAAACACCGAATGAGGACAGGCAAAGACAGCAAAACAACATGTATTTAATATCTCAGTAACAAACAATAATTGAACACTAAGTTCTTAATCTTAAAGCAGGAATCTGATATAATTTCCTGTCTCAATTCTTTGCTGGCTTTTTTAAGAATAGCATATTAAATACTGCTTTTTGAGGATGCTTTATTACTGTGTACTATTACCTTTTTATTACTTTAGCCCAAAGTAATCCAATTAGGACACTTAATACTAATGTTTTGTGTAATTCTAGATATCCAAGTATAGACTGTAAGCCAGTAATAACCTTAATTTCACATAGTATGGTAGTTTCATATGCATTTATAGAGAAGGGAGTCTTCATCTCATTTTATAACACTCCTTGCTCTAAAAGAAATTACACGCTTATGTAATTCGCATAGAAATGTTATTCCATCTTCACTTTGAAACCAGTTAAGTCACTGTAAAGACTTAATTTTTGAATACTCTAATTGTTTTAGTCCTAGGGAAACTGCAGTTAAGATTCAATGTGAATATCTTTGTGAATGACATGAAGAAACATTTATTTTTTTGTGTTCCTGAGTTATACAGATTTTCATTTTTCCTTCTGAGTCACTGAATACTTACCAGAAGAATATGCTTTGAGCTTTCCTGGATATCATAGAGCACAAAATTTTAGCCCTGCAGCTGGACCAATAACATGTTTTATTGCTTACAAGATGAGTGGAATTTGATCCTAGGCAATTTAAATAAAAACCATTGCAATCTAAACCAGATATGATATGAAACCGCTGGAAGTGGCTAAGGTCCAGATTTCATTTTAATGATTCTGGAGGTCTCACAAGTTTTCCTCTCAAATAAATTAAAAATCCATCTCTCTAGATTTTTTTAGGCTAGTCAAGTTTGTTTTTTTAATGACTTGGAATCTTAAGAAGTGCTTAATACTTAAAAGTGCTGCATCTCTTTTTCAAGATGGTTTTAAATTCATCAAGATAGAGTGATTTTTTTTACCCGTAGAGATAATAACTGAAGGTTCCATGATTTTTCTGCAATACTTAATGGTACTACTCATATGCAAATGACATCGATGTTTAGAGGAATGTGATAATAAAATCCATTTACCAATGAGGTGTTGATACAGAGGTGGTGATGTGAATTTTTGAAGGTATATATTTTGTCAATGTACGCTGAATGTTGTTTCTAGAGATAGCTGCTTATAACTATGTAATATTAAGGTAGTATTCTGAGATACTTGTATTTTAAACTGTTACATTCTTTTTTTCAGCGTTGAAGCTTCAAAACAAACATTTTTTTTAGAATACTTTTCTCTATCCTGGTGTTTAGTGTCCATATACAAGTATATATAAGAACATTGTACCCATCACGGATTTTCTCTGTGTCCACATGTACAGCATTATCAAGAAATCCCTCTGCTTATCTTGAGTGCTTGAGTCTATACACCCAGGTTCTACGTGTCATTTTTGTCATCTTTATCAAATAGAGTTTTATCAGGCATACTTTCTTATTGACCCATGCAGACTGTTAAGCACTAAATGTTTTCAGTTTTTCTGTATAATCTAGCGTGGCAGACATAGCATGACACCTACAATGCAAAATTAAATAACAAGTGGTTGGAAATTTAAATAGCAGATAGTACTTTCTTCTTTGCCGGATAAGTAAATCTCAAAGGCTAAAGAATACTGAATTGCATGAAACCAAATGAGTAAGTATATTTCTAGGGGTGCAACAAGTCTGCTGAAGCTAGATACAGGTAGTCAAACCTATATGATCTGGTTGGTTAAGAAGATAGTTAACTAGAACTACTGGTTGCCATTATGAACTGAAAAGTCTTACAGCATATTGAACCTGATATAAAAAAAAATAAATTTTTGTATGTTTTACAATATGCAGATGAGAGGAAGGTAAGTAACAAGACCTTAGGTAACATAAAGGTAGTAAAATTTTCTCCTTTATTGAGTAAGACAACAGCAATGCACTAGTTATTTTGAAATAAGCCATTCTTCATAAAATGGATTCACTTTTCTGTGTATGTATGAAATATTCAAAGCAGAATATAGCAAGAGAAGAGTTATCAACAATGGCTCTTGTACAGACAAGACCCAGTTCAAGAAAACTTTTAAGACATGCTTATAAAGTCATCCCTATTCATAGCATCGCTTAGTCTAAAATAAAGCTTGAAACAACTGCAAAGCATGTGCTTAAATGCTGTTTGAATAAATATGATTTCACAAATCATAAGGAAGTATATGAGGATGAATCAAAAAAATAAACGTGAAATGTCAATGTGCAAGTGAGTGCGTGAAAAATGTATTCACAATAAAGGGGAAATTGATCAGAAAGGAAAACCTTATCACGTCTTTCTCAAGGCAAATCTTAATTCTGCCAGCATTCTTTTTCCATGCTTTAACTGAAATAGTCTGCAGACTAAAAATTTTGTGTCAACTTTAGAGAAAATGATCTGAGTTTTAAACCAAATAAAATATAAAAAAAGAGTACTACTATTAAACTCTTCCCAGTATTAACTACTCTGTTATTAGATTGTGATTATTATTATCAAATATGTGGTGAATTTTGAAAATCAGAGGCATACTCTGCTTTGAATTAAGACATCACTGAAACAAGCCAAGGACAAGATGTTTATGTTCGAAACTTATTGTGGTGGAAAGGCTTTATTTCTGTTTTTACACAAGAATTTTATTACACACTAATATTAATATTAATAAATATTATTTTCAGAAGTATTTTTATTATTATTATTTGCCAATACTAGAATATGGTTTTATTTATGGCATATAAATTTGGCAGCTTGTCTATGAACACAAAGTATTTGTTTTGTTTTCCCTTTCAAAACTGGACATTACCGTAAAGCTAAAGAAGCATTGCAAACCTTTGTTCAGTGTGGATTTTCCCTGGAAGTATCTGCAACTCTCTGACAAGAGGGGGGGGGGGGGGAAATAGCAATTTCCTAATAGCAAAATAGCTTACAGCCAGAGGAGAAGAAAAAAAACAAATTTTCACAATGAATAGAAACTTCACAGATACAGTGTTTGTATATGGGTGCCAAAACATAGTTTCTCAGTTTATATTTAGGCATTTGCAGATAGGTGTCCTACTTGTCAGTAATACTAAACATTCACAAATGAAAAAGAAATTGCTAGTTACTTCTAAAAACCAAGTAGCTTATACAAAATTGCCTGAGTATCTGAAGAGCAACACTTCAGCATGTATTTTTGAAATTTTCAGCCTATACTTTTAAAGGTCACACACACCATATTTTATCCACTAAATTATGTTCTTTTGATCTTAACTGCACGTTTAATAAATCTAGACCCATGAATTACATGCAAGGTCTCAGGCAACAGGCAAATACTCCTAGCTTAGGCAAGGTATGGTGTGCTGCATTAGCTATTCCTGACCCTAGCACCAACAGAACCATCATTCTGTGTGGATCAGAGTTTGTTCTGGGTGTACCTGTGTGTGTTCCTGGCGTGTACAAGCACGTGTATTGTGTGGCTTGCATTAAGAATGCTGTCTGAAGGGAAGACTGCACATTTTTCTGCAGAATGAAATACAATAAGATAGTTACTCATTCAGCATATTGAGTAATATGATGAGGAGTCTTGTGTACTCAAGGTACTTCTGTTTGTTCGAGTGACCACTGGTGAGATTCATTGGGGATTTTGATTTTGTTTAGGCTATGTAGCACTTTTAGAACTAAAATTAAGTCCCTAGTGTGCTGAAACAATAACTGGAGAAGAGTTATGGGAATCTGGTTTAAGGAAAGATCGGTAGAGGCTGCAAATCTGAAAGCAACAGTAGCAGGCCATAAAGGTGAAAATAAATTCTTAGGAAAGTGTGTGCAATTCTTAGAAACATACTGCAGCTGATAAGAAGTATTCTGTGGGTACAGTCCAATTAGAAAACTATTTGCCATTTGAGAAAGCCTAATGCTTTCATTTCAGAGGAAACAGAAAACTATCATTCTTAGACCCATCAGCAAGCGGCCTATGACACGGCTGAGTAATTTGCATCTGAAGGCATTTACACAATATTTACCCCTAGCTGAAATCTGTTGCCCAGGTCATTAATAAACATTTACACGAGTGTTTCATACCTGTACTCTCTAAGAAGAAACTACCAGTTCCAGCCTGGGTGGAATTTAAGGATCCACGTTGTCTCCATGCTCGTTATCTCAAACCCATCTTACCCTTACTCTTTTTCATCAGTGTTCTGCAGTTCAAAGCAAGGAGGCTGGCTGCAAAGCATTCCCTGGGAAAAGACATTGCAGCCTAGATCATGCACTTTGGCCACACGAGTGGACACAAGTGCACACCTTTTGGAGTCCAAAAGGAGTCAAAGAGCCAATGGCACAGCATAAAAACCATCAATCTGTGCCAATGAGCTTACAGGATAGAGACATTTTAGAGCAGAATGTAAGATCACTTTCTTTGTGCTCCCTAGTAGAAGCAGTCTTTAGAATTCACTGACATTTAATCATCTGCCTCATATCACTCCTTTTCAGAGTAGCTATTTTAGTGCTGAGTGGGGGTTGTCACAGAACTGGTTGCCTAATTCTGATCTAAATTTGTGATGTGCATCCAGATCTTCTACTGATGAGCACTTTACATCCAAATGCACTGATAAAAGGAATTAAAAGTGATTCTGTTTCATGAAAGAGCAGTGACATACTTACCAGATATTCCTGGCTTTTGAAACCTAGCACAGTTTCCACAAAGCCCATGGAAAAATGGTTGTGCAGCAATACCCAAGGTCCCACTGCTTGCCTTATCTCTTTAGTTCCAATAGTTATTAGGTGAATGAATTTTCAGTGAGGTCTGAGAAATCAGGACTTGTCCCATCTAAACAACCAGCACTGGTATTTTCAAATCATTTCTGGCCTCATAAAATGGCTGAGGTTCAGTTCTATTTTGAAGCTTAGCAGCTAGAAAAGTAACAGTGAAAGTGCCAAGAAGCTTGCTGCTCCATGCAGCAAGGAACACAGACCTAAATGAGATTTTTCACTTTTTCATGCAAAGAAGCAAGAAGGAAGGGAGTGGAGAAAGGATCTGCTCACTTTATTTTACTCAGGTGGTGCCTGTGCTGGGGTTAACTTCTACCATTCATCAGTTTGTCAGACAGAGTCAGCTGAACAGCAAAAGAGGAACAGAGGACTATGGTTTTATAAACTATGTTAATAGAAGAACCTGTTATACCAAATACAGGCCTTTCCACAGCTGAATCCTTATTTGGCTTTTGGTGCACACCATCATATATAATTTTACCCATTTCTCAGTCCTGTTTGTGACTGTATCCTGCCAAAAGAGATTCCAAATCTCTTGGCACTTGCTTAGTGTTACACTTTTATCTGGGTTCCAGCATGCTATTATACTTTGTAAGAATTTGGATCCAGTCCTCCCTGGATTGATAGGCTTTTCTTCACCTTTTCATTCTTTCCTTCTAGCATTAAAATAATTGCAACCCTGTCTGCAAGGGAGATACAGTGTGTGGTAGTGATAAGACTGCAGTCATTTGGGATCTAGATGTATCTGGGCAAATAAGCCACTGAATTCAAATCAAATTCCCTTGCCTTATTTAAATGTAGGTATAGTTTAAAATAGAATAGAAATATGGAGGAAAGATGAAAAGTGCCTAAAGAGGTCTAGGAAGTTTATTGAAGTTATTACATACATTGTAATTTGCCTTATAATAAGAGCAGCGAAAGAATATGTAATAAAAGGACTGCAGATTTCTAAGATCTTGATTTGAAGAGTTTGAGATCCAATGGTTGAATCAGGCAAAATGTCCAACAAAAGCAAATAGGAAATACGTGTGAAGGAAAACCTAAAATAAAGGAACCCTAGGCCCAAACCATTGACTCGGATTCTTTGTGTCTACACACTGCAATGTGCCGATTTTATCAGCTCAGACATTCAGAAATTGTGGATTGGAGCCCAAAGCACCATGAGCCTAACTTTAAAATAAGACTTTAAAAGGTGGTATATTGCAATTTGTTTCCCTTCTGGTCTCTAAGCTTTTAGAGAGCTCTCAGTTTTGCTTTCAAGGTTTCATTTGCAAACTTCAGGGCTGGAAACTTTCATTTAGTGGAGCTTTCAGACAATCACTTTTATAAAAAAACCTAAGGTTTTATTGAAAAAATAACAAAATATTGTAAGATTAAAACCAAACCAAAACAACAAAACAACAACACACAAAAAAACCCAACAAATGAGCTTGCAGCTTTGGATACAGTAATATGGGAAACTATATTTTAAACAGCTTTACAAATATATGATAATTCACAGGACACTTTTAGGGTAAAGAAATACTGCTATTATTCCCTCTCAGTATTTAGGAATAAAACCTGGGTTAGTTTTCTGATATCTGCCAGCAAATCTTCTATAGTGAATGCATACAATCTGCAAGGAAGTAAAATAACATATTGCCTATCTCTCCATTATGAACTCAACTAAATCCAGCTTATGGATCTGTGCGCTCATTCTGTGCACTCATCTATCTCTTCTTACTACACCAAATTGGTTTCTTGGCCAACTGTCCTATCATTACTTTAGAATGTTATTACTGCATGTTGGTTAAAACACTGTCTATTCAATTCTTCTATGTAAACTATTATTTTGTCAGTGCTACAAATGAGAAGTTCCACCATAGAAACAGTGGCAGAAGCTTAACAGGGACTATTCTCAAGCAGCTGCTAGAAATTTCATCACCACATTATATTGATTTTATCTGGGATGAAAGGGGGGGAGTGAAGAATCTTGTAATAGCACTTCCAGAACTTCTGATTTAAAAGCAGAAGAATTGGGGAAGCCTGGAATATCAGCAACAGATGTTCTGGATTAGATTCTTGATCCACTATCCTCTCTCTGACAGGTCCAATGTCACACTTGAAAGAAAACCTTCAATGCAAACGGACAGGGTCTTCAGACACACACAAATACACAGGCAAATGGAATTTTCATCCTGTACCTGAACAAAGATGGACTTAAATCCCTAAGAGAAAGGCTTAATATCCATTGCAAATTATGTATTTCATTTAATTGTAATACTGTATAATCTTAACTCTCATGTAGTTCAAAGAGTCCTGTCATGAGAGTGCATTCATTAAATTATTATGCCAAAAATAATGCCTTGAATTTAGTCTAGGAACAGACTTTTTACATAAGAGTGTAAAAATTTCAGCTTTGCACAGTGCAAAGCTGAAATCATACAGTCTTCCCAAATCCATCTACAGAAATGAGTGGGCAGCCACACTTCACCAGTAGAGGCCTCTGAGTAGTAAATGGGAGGATTTATATTTCTCTAATATGATGAACAGTTCACAAAGCCAGGGGTACTTTTTATGTTACATTCATTCCATTGTCATTCTATACATGTTCATTCCATACCTCCCGGTTAATCCTAGTCTGTACTTTCATCTTGAAATATCAGCTACAAACCTCTGCTATCTCCTGCTACTGATGGATCTTCTGCAATTTTTGTTAGACTGCTTAATAAGGAAATTCATATGGTAGAGGAACAAATAAGCTCTATTACCAGCACCAGTGCTGATAATATATAATCTTCTCTCTATCTTTTTCCTCTATTTTTGCAGTAAATATGGTACAGAAATTCTACCTGAAATCCCAGTTTTTGGCCACAGTGGGAAAACTGGAAGACCTTGGTACTGTTTAAATGAGAAACTGCTAAGAGCCAAGTGTTGCCCAATACAGCTCATAACACTCACAGCCTCTTAGATGAAAAGCAGTGATGGCCAAGCTGAGCTTCACAGCATCCTGCACAAAAGAATCATTGGGGCAGAAGAATAACTGATCATAACTGATCATATTTTTTGTCTGGATCTACTCTCACAAAGTGGGAAAAAGAATACTGGTGACTGCTAACAAGGATTGAAGGAACAAGTAAGATAGAAAGATCACCCACAATATAGGTAAATAGTCACATATAGACAATAAGAGTTCAAAGGCACAAACTGGTGACTTGTTTGTTTATGCATCATGTTAGACAAAAATGTGGGGAAATAACTATATCATTTTTAGAGAATTCACAACATTATACTATAATGCTGCTCTCTATAGTACAGTTGCCTAGATACAAAGCAGAGTCCTTGGGATGACAGGGGAAATAGCATTCATACGAGTTTAACCCCCCAAAAAATATCAACAATGGATTTCCTGTAAGTCCGGGTGATGCAGAAATATAGTCTGATATCTTGTAATTTGCCCATACTATACACAAACTTTTTACACAATTTTACACCCTATTTGAGGTAAAGCATCTGTTTCTAGTTCTAAATTATTCATATTAAATCATAAGCAATCACTGTGAAGGGTTTGAAATCTGTCAGTCAGAAATTTTAGGCCAATGAGGTTGACAGAAATTCAGCAATTCAAGGAAGAAACAATAAAAGGATTTCTTATATTTGTTTTATTAATTAGGGTAGTCTTTGAGTGTGTTGTAGTGTAAGAATTATCATAACACAACGGAAAGGATAAAGGTAGGCCAGAAGTTTTCTTATAAAGACAAATTATGCTACTATTATGTAATTGAATTCTGCAGATTTTATGTAGTCTAAATTTTTTGCATATCTGCATATCTGAGGTACACAAGGTTCACTAAAAGGCACATATGCTGTCATGTTTGGTCCAATGCAGATATCTTTTGGCATCTGTATCTAACCCTTCCTATTTACAATTTAACTTCAAAATACACTTTCTTTATGCAATAGGCACAGAAAAAGCATTCAGGAAAATGAATGCTTTTACCACCCTGATTACTGAATTGTTATGCAACTTGCAAGAATAAAAGTAAGACTCTTGAGCTGAAGAATCCAAGTCAGTCTGCCTCCTGAAATATCCAGCCTGGATTTCAAACCTCACAGGTTATCTGCTGGAGCTTATTTGTTCCAGAAGCAGAGAACTGGTAATTGCATGCCAATTTAAGGATAGAAGTTATTAAAGCCATATGCTTCTAAAACAGCGACAAAGAAATCAAGATTTCTATGTTAGTTGATTAAGAGTTTCTCTGATCACTCCTGTGCTATATATTTTGATGCTAATTTACATGAAATACGTTTTGGTTTTTGACATTGTAGTAAGATGTTTGTAGACTTCTTACTGTCTGTTTTGTCCATGGCTGGTATTTTTTACACCATCCTATTGTAAATAAAATAGATATTTACTGAACAATGCAGTTTCAGTAGCTGGCTTTGATAGTAAGTTGTCTTAGAAAGAACACAAAAATTCCAGGAATCCCATTAAAACTATCTTTCTGTAAAGTTTCATTGTTTTTTTAAAGTATAGGGTAGCTTGTTAGTAAAGCAGTTGGAGCCATGGGGATTATTTTTATTTTCCTCTCTCTAACTGTAAGAACATCATCAGACAGTTGTTTCACTGAAGATTTATTTTATACCGTAATATCGCCTAACTCTATCACCTTCATGCATCATTACATGAGTGTGTGTTTATGGTACATACATATGTGTACATGTATATGTGGTACAGTCATATGTGTGTATGACTGTATGTTTATGTAGTTATATATATTTATATGGAATAGAAGAGGTTATCTAGCCACCAAACATTTAAAAAATCCTCTTTTTAAAGCTTTTTAGTCCAAGATACTCTTCTATGCCCACTTTTCATACTGAAGATCATAAATTTTTGCAGTTCAAGGAAGTGCTACTATATATGTAATTTTTATTAAGTATATTTGCTGTTTTCAGTTGTCTAATAAAAAAATTTGCAAAGTGGAAGGGATTTTTTTTTTTAATGCCAGATTCTCTCCAGTTTTCTGTCCCCAGGCATCAGTTCAATAGTAGCCATTAGGTTATTAAAAATCCATTGGAAAAAAAAAATTAGCACTTTGAGAATGCAGACTTAATAATGCAAATTTTTGAGGGGTTTTGGATGCTTTACCATTTTTCTCTGACATCTGCACTCCCACCACTTTTGATTTGTGTTTGTGCACAACCAACTTATTTACCACCTGCTCATGGACTCCTTCCAGTCAAATTTCAGGCCAGGATCTGGAATAGACACACCACTGGCTACAGTGATGGATGATCTACTCTTGCCCATTTAAAGATTCCTCTGTCTTTCTACAACATTCAATATATTCACCATGCTGAGCAGTTATTTTACCTTGAGGAAGTTAATAGTTAAGCACTGAGCTGGAAAGCATCCACTGCACAAAATGCAATCAGAGTACTGATGGCCTGCTTTGTCTTCCTTGCCAAAGATATGAAGACCCTCCAGGTTCTACATCAATCACTCTTTTCAATATCCATATAAAGGCACTGGGGAAAATTATGAGACATCATCTAAAACACCAACAACATGAATTACTTTCTGTCACAATGGATGGTAAGTCTGTGAAAGTTACCCTGTCAGCTAGGTACAAAGTTGAAATGAAATCTGCTCAGATACATGGGTAGTGTCACATGAACTGAATAAGCTGGGTTGTTTTTTCTACTCTTTAGCTAAAATTCTTTCCCTTGTCCCCTACCAGGCTTACTTTAGGAAACTGAGATTGTTGATACTTGGTGAGTTTTCTTTTAGCTGTTATTAAAGTCAGTTCTAGCTTCACTCTGAACTACATCTATCTCTTCCCAAAACTTGACTGATTTGCATTTTAGGCTTTCTTCATTGCCCTCACCCATTCTTTTTTCAAATAGCAAAAAGCCTCACCAATTTAGTGAGAGTCTCAGCATCAAAGAATTCCTGATGTTTCAAGGCACCACTGGAGAGCATATGGAAAATATGCATGTTGCTCAGGGTTGTGTCCAGTCAAATTTTTAATATCTCCAAGGCTGGAGACTTTGCAATCCCTCTGAGCAGCCTGTTCCAGTGTTTGGCCACCCTCACAACAGAAGTTTTTTCCTATGCATAGCCAAAGTTACCTATATTTCAATTTGTGCCCAAGGGGAAGAAGGCATTGACTATCATGTCCATTTCCACTTTCTTTGTCACAATGTCCCTAGTCTCATTCTGTAGTTTGCCTGAACTGTCTCTAGTTTTCCATTTCCTGCTGATGTACTTGTAGCAGCATTGCTCTCTGTTACTCCCCTCCACCTTCCCAGGGGAAGATAAAATGTGAGTGAGGAAGAAAGACTTAAAGGTTGGAAGTTAAAACTAAAACGGGTTTGATAGAATAGGGAAGGGTTAGTAGCACATGGGATAAGGAAGTACCATAAAATTATCCTGTGAGCCCTCAAACCATAACAAAGGGCCAGTGAACAAGAGGCTTTTTGCAGTTGTCTGAAGCAGACCTCACGCTCTTCTGCCTGACTAGGCAGCCTGTAGCAGACACCATCAACAGCACTCGTGTTTGTTTGCCTCCTAATACTGACCCACAGGCTCTCAGCTCCCTCAGCATCCATCCCAAAGTAGAGATCCATGCATCTGTGCTGCTCTCATATGCAGCATAATTCACCCTTCTCACCTTCCATTCCAAAGAGCCTGTAGCCATCCATCACAATGCACCAGCTGTGTGAACAATCCCACAAGATCTCTGTGATTTTGATGAGATCATATCCCTGCAATTGCATAAATACCTCTAATTCCTTCTGTTTGTTCCCCATGCTGCAGGCATTTGTGTAGAGGCACTCTGGGGAGATACCCAGACCTGCTAAATTCCCAGAAAGAGTATGAGAACATCTCCCATAGTGCTGTGGGGACCATAACAAGGATGTGAAGAGAGAAATCGTATCACAGGTCTTTTATGCTGCCAAGGCACTCCACTTGCAACACTAAGTAAATAATGTTGTGGCCTGGGAATTTCCTGTGTGCTTCACAAATCCTGCACACAAGCTGATAAAATGCTCTTTTATCTCTGAGTAGCAGAAAGCCTAAATTGCCTCTCATGGATAGAAAACATGGTTACAGTGGTCTGAGACTTCATGATCTTTAGGTTGTTTCATCACAAACTAGGTTGCCTGGAGATAAAGCACTAATTTGAAAAATAGCTCATCAGTAGTTGAAAATGCAGAAGCCATTTTGGGGAGACAACTGAAGGCATCTGTTGTCCTGTGGAGTCCTGACTGATTCCCCTTGAAATACTAGATTAATCCCAAAATAGCTTTCCTCATGTTATATTCTAATGCAGATCACTGGATGAGCCACAGCATATTTCACTACAGGAGAAAGACTTCCCTTAGTATTTCCATGCTTTACTACAGTGATTCAGTCATCAAATGCAAGAGTTAGTTAAACTTTTGGGAACTCCACATCCTAAAATCACTGTATTGCTTGCTTACAGACATTAAAGTAATAATATCCCTTTAGTCAAACCATCCAAAAGTTGCACCTACTAATATTACCTAGAAGATATTTCCCTTCTCTTAGCTCTACTTTTGCATGCACACATCAAAAGACAACAGGAATGGAGATAGGGAAATGTTCTAACAGCATCATAAGAAGGTGTGGGATGTATAGTGCCAAAGTGGGATCTTGATGTCAAAGTAATTCTGGTTTGGGTAGCCCTTAGGTTAGTCTCCAGAATGAGGTAGGAAGCCATCAAGAAAACCCAATGCAGTTAATGCATTTGGCAAATAAGAATAATTCAATTCACATCACATACTGCTCATCTGTAGAAGTTTCTGTTATTCTGAGGAAGAAGAAATGAGCTTATGTTTAGAACAGGATTATGGGATTCATTCAGAGTTTCAATTCCCATGTGTACTGATGCTTTCTTGTTTGATTTAGCTATATTAATGCTTGAGCAGGATGCTGTTCTTAGGCAAAATTATATTTTTCAATAGTTTTGATATCTCTACGTCTATCATTTGAGACATTGCTTCAAAATACTTCCAGTTCCAAATTTTGAGAAAGCTGACATTTAAAAAATTATTTAAGAAAGGATAGAATTGTAATATAGAAGTACATTTAAGAGTGAGACAGAACAGTTCTTCTTTTTCTTCTTTTCTCTCTCCTCAGCAAAACATGAATCTTGAAAAGTACTTAGCAATACCATATCACCATAATAATTATAAGTATTTCTTAGTATATATGCAGAGACATTGTTGGGTGATGTACTATCAAACAGCTACTAAATCACTGTTCCATTGTCTGGGCAATTATCTTTCAAAAAGGACATAAAAATGGAAACAAAATTCTATAATGACTGAAAACTCGCTCCTCAGTGATTGCTTTAATTTTCATTTAAAAACGTGATAAATAATCCAGCAGTCTACATTTCACTTGAAGATGATTTCAGATTATCAGAAAACAGTTGGGTTTGTTGTTTGTTTTTTTTTTTAAGGCTTAGGAGTATTCAGACAGACTGGTTAAATCTCTTCTCCTGCAACTTGAGCCTGCCAAACATTACATGTCAAGTCTGAGCCAGTTCATCAGGCTTTGTGTTTACCCAGGGAACGAGGTAGGACCAAGTATCTTCTCTGGGTACCTACCCTGCAGACTGGTCTAAGAAGGGAAACCTTGGGAATTTGGGAAAAGGGAACCCTTGGGAAGATTACCCTTGGGAATTTCTTAACCTTGTTTATTATGCAGATTGTAAATGATTAATTTACAGAGACTTATAGTACTGGATGCTTGTTATAGAGACCAAAAATTAAAAAAAGGTGAGTTTACCTTGTAAATGGCATCCATGTTCAAGACTTAGTCTATTTTAAGGAGACAATACTGAAGCATTTGTCCTGTTTACTGTAGTAAAGCCTGAAGGGAAGAAGTCAGAAATGCATGGATAGTGAAAACACAAGTAAGCCTTCTGTTTGTTTTTTTTTTTTTCTGGATGTATTTATTCAAACTGGGGGAGAGAACCCCAAACCTGTAATTAACCCAGCTGAGGACTGTTCCTTGAAAACTATATCCCATATAAACAAATTACTACCTATTGTGGCCTCTTCAGAAATGGTTAAACGCGGTTTAAAAAAAAAAAAAAAAAAAAAAAAAGGAATTATTATGCTGGCACTGCAGTATGTTTAGGATTAAAGTAATCTGTTTTATTTCTGGAAACAATGTGTCCCCTCTTCTTATTGTGCCCATGTTAAGTAGAGAAGTGAGAGGTTATGCAAACAGCCTACAGGGAGCTGCTGCCGTCCCTGGGAGAGGCTCAGCACATCCTGGTGTCGAGCTCTCCTGGATAGAGATAAAGAAAAGGCAGCCTTGAAAGGGGAGCATTATGTAGATAATCTCAAGCTGGCTTTAAAACTAACATCTCTGACAGAAAGGGTCACAACAAACAAGTGATATAGAGGGAAGGGTGAGGAGCATGAAATGAGTGAGGTATCGCGGTCCGATGGGCAATTTGAACTGACACTTCCAGTTATGTGGGGTGGGCAGTATCTGACTTTCTGCAGAATGTACTGAAGGGGCATGTTTTCAGCAAGGAGAAGACTATAAAGTCTGGTAGGAATAATGGGAATTGTCTCCCACATTTTTTGCTCACCTCCCTGTCTGCTCATAGCTTTGCATTCCTGTAAATTCTCAAAGTGCTTTTCTTTTAAAATCATAGAATCCTTTTGGTTGGAAAAGACCTTTAAGACAATTTCATTCAACTGCTAACCCAGCCCTGCCAAGTCCACCACTGAACCATATCCCTCAGCACTACATCTATGTGTCTTTTAAATACCTCCAGGAATGGTGACTCCACCACCTCCCTGGGCAGTCTGTTCTGATGCTTGACAACAGTGAAGAAATTTTTCCTAATTTCCAATCTAAACTTCTCCTGGCACAACTTGAGGCCATTTCATCTTGTTCTGTTGCTTGTTACAGACAGAAAATCTGTCTGTAAAAAAATTTAATCTCTAGTGAGATAATTGTGTTCTTCTTCATGGCATCATTACTAACAACGACAGATTGATACTTAAATTTCATTTTAGTTTGGATAAGCATCCTAATATTTAGATGATTATTTGAATCATAAATGAAGGGGTATCTCAGAACCTGAGCTGAAAATTCCACAAATTCCATGGGTTTTATGAGTTTTCAAGATACTTTTGCTTTAAGTTACTTCTAGAAATACAGAGGCAACAATGCCCCTGTACGATTCTGACATTTCCAGGGAAAAAAAAAAAAAAAAAAAAAAAAAAAAGGCTCATTTTGTAGATCAAAGTTTAACTAAAAGCTCAGTTTAGTTTGAATAAGAACAAAGTCCATGTTACTATGTGCAGTGTTATAAGACTAGCAGGGGTGTTAGTGGATTTTTCTAACTGAAAAAAGAAAGTGAGATGTATGTCATAGCAGAGAGGGGAAAAAAGAGTATATATTGTCTAAAAAATATCTTGATGGGTGAAAATTGTCTTGTCTAATTACTGGCTTCTAAGTCTACTCTTTCTTTATAGTTAATAGAAATCTCTTCAGAAGGCCATTTGCTGACCTGTCTTAGAAGCCCGTTTTAGGAAGAGATGAATGGCTCTCTGGAGATCTCTGTTTCTTTCTATTGAAAGGAACTGAGGGTGACAATATTTTGAAAACACTGAAGCTGTGAAATAGAATTTCAAAAGACTTTTAATCAGACAGTATGGAAGAGAAGTGACTCCTGGTGTCTGCAGGGATCAAGGACAGGAGCTCTGGAAAGCAGTGCTCAACTTCACTTAGTTTTTGTATTGTTTCTTTTCTGAATTTGTTATTGGTAAGAATGAAGAGAATGCAGGTACCTATTTGTTCCACATCAGATTCAAAATAACTTAGAAAAAAAATTATTTGAATTCCAACTCAAACTTTCGTTCCCTTTTTTTTTTTTTTTTTTATCTTACCATATTAATTATGGACCTTCTCAAAACAGTCTGTGAATTCAGTGGTGATATCCAGATGATGAAATACAGATAGGTCATGGTGACATATTCTTTATATATACATATATATACACTCCTTTGACTATTTCAGAATAATTTTTCTGGCTACTAAACATCCATCATATTTTTTTGTAGCATTTTAAATAGTTGTATAGATTTGAAGAGCTGCTCTTTTAAATAGTTTTTCCAATAATGCAGCCAGTCCACACAGCTTTCCTCTCTTCTCCCTAATGGTTACTGACCTGGAGCTCTGAAAGGGCAATATGTGTTCCTAAAGCAGTGACAGATTTATTATGTTATCCAAAATCAAGTAGGGCCAGAAAATGGGAGCTGTATTACACTGGAAGCTGCCAAATACAATTTTTCATCTGGATACACAGTATTGGTTGTAATGCAATCGGTGAGACCGTAACCATCTTACAGTTATTAAAAGACTGCTTTAGGTAAATTAGAGACCTCAAAGCATTTACCATTCAAAACTTCTACTTTCTCTGTGTCACGGTTTTATGCTGGGCTGGCAATTAATCAAATGACAGATGCTCTCTATTGATCCCTCTCCCTGTTAAAGAAAAGAGGGAGAATAAGGGAGAGAGAGTTGTGGGTTGGAAACTAAACTACACAACTTTAATGAAACAGCAATGATAAAAAAAGAAAAATAATTAAATATATACAAATATACTGAAAAATTATACCCCCTTTACCCCAATAATGCTCACATCCCCACCGATGCAGGGCAGCCCTGGGAAAGTCCAGGCTGGACTCCTGGAGTCAGCACAGTCGGGAGCTGGGGGCAGGAACACACAGATTCAGGCTGGCAGGGATCAGGACCACAGGCAGAGGGACGGATGGAATCCTCCAAGGATGCTGAAGTGAACAGGAACAGGTGAAGAAGGGACAAAGGGGCTTGACCTTTGTGATCCCCCAAATATATACAAAGTGTGATGTGTATGGGATGGAATACTCCATTTGGTCAATTTTGGTCACTGGTCTTGTCTGCTCCTCCATAAAGGAGGGATTGCAGGGCTTACCCCTTTACTCCCTTTCTCTTTCTGGAGCACAAGATGTTCCTCAGAACAAAGCAGTGTGCTTGGTTCAGCACACAGGTCTCTAGCTGTAACTAACATCGAGCATTATCAGTCCTAGCAGCAGAAACTGACTGAGAAACTTGCTGTTAATTTCAGCAAGTGCAGCTACTTAGAAGAGACTTAGCTTAAAGTAAAATTGCAAGACAGAAAATTAGTTCTATTCTGGCCCAAAACAGGACACTGTGCTGTAACCATAAAGCGGACCATACACTATTCAGTTATGCAATTTGGCAGTCAGGAGATAAAAATTACTTCACTTTCTATGAGTTTGAATACCGAGTAGCTACTTGCATCAGTCCAAACTGTGCATGCTGTTCTATGTTTGATTTGTAATGTTTTAAGTCTGATCTGCAAGAGGTAGGAACTTTAGCTTTCTCAAAGGATAATTACCCTCATATATTTTAAAAGAAAAACTCTGAAAAAAACTAGGGGTCATATTTGTAAGAGGCGGTCAGTGCTGAAGTGAATGAGTAGAAAGTTGGATGGGTTTTATATGCAGAAGTTTAGGACAATCCACAGAACTCCTGTGTGGTGCTGCTTCTTAAGCAATGAGGTTATTTGTTTTCCTCATTAAACTTTAATTGCATGCTTTCATTGCTGGGATTCTCCAGCAAGGCTGAATGTTGAAGAACACAAAATCACGTTGGGCACTCTGAGATGAAAACCTTGCAGAGGGCAGAGCTCCCCCCCCACCAGACCACTGCACTCACTTGAGGCCACAGAGGGAGCATCTGCTGTCAGATGAGGGAGTAAACCCCAGTGTCACCTCTCCAAGACAAGAGACTTATCACATTATGCCTTCCATGGGCTTGGAGGGGATTTTAATGACCACATGTAGCCAGGA
Organism: Phaethornis superciliosus; assembly: GCA_023637945.1. NCBI lineage: Eukaryota > Metazoa > Chordata > Aves > Apodiformes > Trochilidae > Phaethornis > Phaethornis superciliosus. The sequence goes on from JAJQWJ010000001.1 coordinate 124,379,892, forward strand.
CTTCAGTTTTACGTTGTGTCCAAAAGCTGAAATTACATTCCTAGCTTGGTTCTGGGGCTTTACAAGCTGTCCTGACCTTGAGTCAGAGAGGGAAGAGTGGCACATCTTTAATCACTGCTGAGTTCTGCAGCACCTGGGAGCTCCTGGAAGCTGGCCATCTCCCTGCCAATAAGACCTGGCTCAGCTAGTTTTGTCAGCTCTGATGAGCTTTCAACCTGGTTCAATGTTGCTGCAAATGTGGCTCATGTAACACCCTTATCAGAAGCATAAGGAAATTTTCTCTTTTTTTGACTGGTCTTTATTGAGCAATCTGCTCAGTTGATGAGAGTGACAAAAATGTGCAAAGTACACATACCACATGCATGCATGGCATGGATGTCTGATCATGTGAATTTTATTTTGAAGAGCAGACAGAATGAATTCTTGGACAAGTCACCCTTTGTTGCTTTAAGTATGTGAAAGTGTCCCTGTGCTGACCTGTACTTTTTCTAAAAGTCACTTGCTCCTTTGTTACAATTCATGCTATGTATTTTTCTTCTTTTTTCTTACAAAGATGTGCAGTTTACATACAACAGCTTTTTTTTAACTGTTTTTGACCAAGTCTGCCCAGTGATATGTTTAGACCACAAGAAGTAATAAGAAAATAAACTTCTTCAAATTGTTAAGTGAAACAATGAAGTGAATGAGAAATATACTTAGAGCCCTCCTTGGAAACAAGAAATACAGTAATGCAAAGACATTTAAGTCTGTGATGCTACATAAGAAAAATCAAGGTGTAAGCGTATTTTCTACTGAACTTCCATTTTCTACAAACGTATTTTCTACAAACTTCCAGATGATAGTTCCAAAAAGATGCTCTCTTTACCACAAAAAACAATGGTAATGGCACGTCCAAGTGGATAGGAGATTTCTGTTTCGAGGCTGGATAACAACTGCTCTCATGAGCTGGGATGGTGAATGAGCAGAGCAGGCACTCAGGAGGTTACAGCAGCAAGGACATAGAACTTCTGGGTAAGATACATTCAAAGAACATCAAGATGAAAAAGGAACGCAAAGAATAGAGTCCTTTCACTATACAGCTTATAAATCACAGTACCTCAAGCTATAAATTTTTTTAACAACCTTAATCTCATCTCTTCCCAAACACCTATGAGTATCAAAGACTTCCTTAATAAAAAAAGATGAACTGAGTTTTAGACACAAACACTTTCTCACACATTCAGTCTCTACAAGATGTCTGAGTAGTGATGTCTGCTAGCTGTAGGTCTGGCCAATATAGAATTGCCAAGGGTGGCAAATGGCATATGGACTAGTAGGTACTATGAGGGGGAAACATAAAAACAGCTTCAACACCCCAGACTGGCTCTCCCACATTTGGTGGCAGCAGAAGATGCAATGTCACCCAGGATCATCTTTGTGTTCACTGCCACTTTTCTTCTGCCAAAACACTTGAATGCACTGGCCTCCTTGGGACATACAATTTCATGGATGACTTAAAAGCCTTGAGTCAACTCTGGTGAGTATTGTATACAATTAGCCATCATGGGGTATGTAGGTGAATTGAGTGTTTGCATAGATTAATAGTAACCTCACTGATCTATTAGGAAAACAAGGATAAAAAAAAAAGAGCAACAGCTTAACAAGCCACAAAGCTAGTGAGGCGGGCATGTGTGAAAATTTCTGGCAACTAGCCATTATAATGTGAAGGAGCAAAAGATCAAAAGAGATTTTCAAAAGTACTAGTGGTTTAAAAATCCTTTCCCTAACTCCCAAAGTTAAATTCCTTATTTCAGTGTGGCTGAAACTAGCTTCTTCAAAATATAGCACACTACAACCTATGATTACTTACTTTTGAAATATCTTAGTGCTGCCAGCAAGTCTGGTGAGAGAAATAAACTGTACTTGTACAGTTCTCTGTTTACAGAAAACAGTATTATTTAACACAACAGATGTTCTATGGCAGTAGATTTCAGAAGGGAAAAAAAAAAAAAAAAAAAGGTGGGGGAGTGTTAAATAATAAAAAATAAACCCATGATTTTATTCTGCTGATAAGTAGTCTGCCCTTAGTTATTAATGGAGAATCCCAGGAAGGGTGATTTTTTAAAAACTACACTTTTGAGTTTGCATGCTGTTTCTTATGCTTATTTGATTTTAGGAAAATGGCTACAGGAAGAATAATAGCAAAGCCTAAAATTAACTGATGATTCTCCAAGGATCTACTACACTTCTCCTCCAGGATCTTTACAGGATGTCCTGTGGCCCTTCCATTTGCTGTGATACTGGTTTCTATTCTCCAGCTCCTGGAGTAGCAGTTGTACATGTATAGCATATAGGTATTTTTATTTTATTTGGCTTAATGGGAAAAAAAGGTACTAATATAAATGCTTTCATTAGTCTTCTGAGAGCAGTTCCTGCATTGAACATTCTTTTACCAAAAGATATGGGCAGTGAGGAGTTAAAAATCACATTTACTCTCAATTGCTCTTCAAATTGTTATTTGAATTAACTGCTGTCATCAGCTGTTGGTCAGAAACCCAATCCAGAATGATAGTTTGGGGAATAAGGCTGAATACTTACTCCATCATTTTTCATTAGGTTCGTAGGAGCTAAAATTCTCGATGGCATGCTAGTTTCACATAACATTTACCTGCTTCTCTGAATAACATTTTTATTTCAGTTATGTCTGGATCAATTGGGCTAAGACAGTAAAAATGCATTAAATGAGCCCCAGACAGAAGTAACACAACAAGAATAATACATTTTTACACTTTCTAATAAAAAATTGTGAGTGCCTGGGGGGAGAGGCTTTGTCTTCTGTTAAATGCAGGACTTGGAACCAGAATTGCTGGGGTCTTCTGTCTTTGTCACTGAATTAGCTGAAAAAGCTGATGTTGGTGGTGTATGTGGTTACAGTGTCCATCTGCAGCTGTAAAACCCTATGCAGACAAGACCCTTCCTCCCCCTCAGCAGAGGGGCAGCCTTTGGTCTGGTTACTTACTGGCAGCTCATGGGTGGCATTTCACATCAGCACATCTCAAGGCTCATCACAAAGTTATTGTTGTAATTGTCACCAAGGAAGACAGGTGACAGATGGGCATCTTCCTTTGGGTTACCAAGCACATCAAGGAAGGGATCTGTGGGGTGAACAGCACACGAGGCCACATACCCTGAATTTCTAGGGAAGAGGGGAGCTTGGGCATTCTGAATATCAGTTAATTTTGTTCACTGGCTGCTTGTTGCCAGAAATGAGAGCCCGTTGTTCTGAGCTGGTCCACCAATTAAATCTTCTTTTGGATTTTCTCCTAGCACTGTTTTCACAGAGGTGGAAAATGATCTGTTAAGATTAACTACTCTGGACAGCCTGGTTTTACCCAGTAATGAGTTTTACATGAGTAAGGTCTCCAGAGAAGAAGCAGAGGTTCATCTCTCCAGATCTCTGCACAGTGAGCAAAACCCAGGCTGGCCAATTCACCTTACATACCTGAATTTAGGCTGTACGAAGCTGAGTTCACCTTGAAAAGTGACCCCTAGAAGTGACCCCTGTGAGTTTCCTAGCCACACAGTCCTCTCTTCCACTACCCTTATTTCCAACAAACTGCGATCAGCTTGGTTCTACTCTGCTGTTGTTCTTTAGAGGCTGCATCTCAGCTCTAATCCTCCCCCAGCAAATCCTTGTTCTTGCTTATCCATCTTCTCCCACACTACAAATGCTGTGGGCCTCCTCTCGGAACTGAGTAATTTTTGAGGAAGTCTGGTTGAGGCATTCTGTTCCTTAGAAAGTGGGTATCACTCCAGTGTCCTGATACAAATACAACCAGGCCTCTTGTAAGAGTTATTAACCTCATATAGTTTAATTCTATTTTTCTAACTGTGCTGATGTACAGCCCACAGCACAAATTTGTCCAGGATAATTATATTGACCAAGTGCAAGTATATATGAATACCTTAGACAATAAAACATTAAGTGTGTGCTGCATTCTACATTATCACAACTGTGACAGCAGTTTATTAGCCAGTGTCACCTATATAACAGAGAGTGACAAAGACCACAGTTTAAGTGTGAGTGGCTCAGCAGAATCCAAGGCATCTGGATAAGTGTGAGGTAAAAAAAAAAAAAAAGGCTATTAATTTTCAGATAGGTTACAAGGTTAAAACAAATTGCAATGTTAGTGTTAAAAACAAAAGACTCTTAAACAAATTAGCCAGCATTCTAAGAAATCTTGGTTTAGGTACATGTATATACATCTCACTCCTGGTTTTGTATGTATACAGTAGCTAACATACCTGGTGGTCTACATATATAAAAAATTTTGATATGATGCTCAAATTTTGATATGATTTCTGGACTTGACATGCTAAAAAGATGGGGAAACGTGCCACCACAGAAACCAGTGCAATAGACAGCTCGATCTCTAATGCAAATAACAGGAAATAAAATGAAAACATTATAAATTTTAATAAATGTACATTTTATGATCTTGTGGAGATGTTTTTTCACTATTTTACTTAGTAGAGTTTGTTAGCTATTCTTTTTATCACTAGCCAATGAGAATAGTAATAAAATTCATGTGAATTAATTATTTTCATAATTCTAATATCTAAATTTAGTGCTGATTTGGAGAGGACAAAATGTTATTGTATATAACCAAGTACCCTGCTCATAGAGTGCTATCTCAATACTATATTATTTTTAGTATAGAAAGTTACTATGGTATCTCAGATGTTCAGTTTTTTTCAGGGATATACAATTTTTTACTTATTAGCTGAATCATAGTAATTTCAACAAACACTTCACAAAAAAAAAATTCAGCAGGCAACAAGCAATAAATTTTTGCTATAGAAATATTGTCCAAACCTACGTGAACGCTATAAAACATAAATTTGATCCTTAAACATACAGTTCATAAACACATCTAACCTTTTCTGTGATGCTTGAGTCAAATATAGAGATTCCATACTGGGCAGGACAGAGTAGGTCTGTGTTTCACAAAAAGAAGGCCACAACATGTTAGCAAACATTAACATTCCTGCATCTTTCCAGCTGAAGGCACCATGTTAATGGGAACACCAGAGGCTGCTGGCCATTAAAATAATTGGACTTGTGCTACTTTAAATTTTCAAAGGGTCTGGTTCAGTGCCCTTGGACTGGTCTGCTTTTTCTGGTAGATTGAAGTGTATGATATCATAAAATCACAGGATAGTTTGGGTTGGAAGGGATCTTAAAGATCATCTAGTTCCAACCACACCCTTGCATTGTCAGGGGCTATATATGAAATAGTATTACAGGCTTAACCAGAAGATAAAACAAAATATGACCTTGAAAACCAGTTTGAGTTGAACTTGCCCTGTGTCTGCTGTGCTTATCTGCATATCTAGCATGTCCCCAAGCCTCAGTCATGGGGAGCAAGGCCATCACAATAAGGCTCTGGCAGGTCAGAGTGATGGCACACGTTCTTGACTTGAGCTTTGTGCTTCAAGGGCTACCAAGTTAAACACAGCCTTCAGCACTGTACTGACTAGATATGATTTTAAATAAAATTACTAGATGATAACACACTCTGTAAATTTGGAATTTCATCTTATGCTCATATCTTCTTAAATACATCAGAAGGTTTCTCCTTGATGAGAAGTGTGTAAGTATTTACTCTAATAAATACAGCCTTTAAAAAGTAGCATAGAAAGAAAAGTTCTTTTCTGAAAGTCGCTACATGCTATACTACAGTAAATCAATGTCTGTTTGTGCTAACATTTGAACTCAAAATGGCTTAAAAAATAAAACGCAAGTAATTTGAAAACTAAAATTTCATTAATAGCCTCTTCCCAAAGAAAGGCTACAGTATCCATCAACTGGTGTATTTCTGTCAGAGAAAGTAAATTCTGGATGCCTTTTAATCCCCTAGATTAAAATACTTAAATTGCAGCAGACCTGAATCAAATAAATCATTTATAAATTTAGGACTTTTTCTAAACTGAGGTCTGAAGATTGGATGCTCTAGATAGTACAAAACAATAGCATCTCCAGCAAGGAGCAAGAAAAAGAGTGAGAAAGGGAAAGAAACTATTAGAAGACAGGGTAAATATGATAGAGCTTTGAGAATGAAGTCTTGCTTTCCTTTTGGTTACAGTATCTGTCAGGAACAGTCTGGCAAAAAAAAAAAAAGCTCTACACTGTAGTATGGCACAATGCATTAATATCAAAACACAGAGTTTTAGATCCATCAGGAAAGGTTACAAAAAATACATGAGAGAATCATCAAAGGAGGGAAAACATAAAGGTCAGATGTTTCCAGTTGCTGACTGACTGGCTGGGTCAATAACAGTGATCATCAATTGCCAAGAAGTGCCCTTCCTCTTGGCCTGTGTTACATAAAAATGAAATACAAAGCAACATAGCTCAGAAGGTATTAGATGATCCCATGTGGAAGTCATTCTCCAAAATGCCACAGCATTTGCCATACTAAATAAGATTCTAATGTTCTCACTCTTGTTTCCCCTCTAGTTTGCTCTCTTTTCTTTTTTCCCCACGCTGTCACACATACCTATTGGCCACACAAAAGTCTAGGAACATGCAACCAAATGGCTGGTGGCTGTTGCTGTGCAAGATGAAAAAAATTCAGAGATTAATGAAGTGATTAATCTTGTGTTAATAGATAACTGGGGAGATGTGAAGATTTTAAAAGCAAGGACAATAAGGTATAATTGGATATGGTAACTTTTGTACCGGACAGAACAACTGCTGGGAAGCAGAAAAACAAGTAATTATAAAAACAAAAAAGGATTAAGGAGATTTTTTTTCCTGCTGGATGACAAGCACCTGGATGGCAGAGAGCCTAGAATTGGATTACCTTTAAATTTTCTAAATTGTTTTCATGAGAGGAACTTTTTTGACCCATATGAATCAGAGAGAAAGCTTCTTAGAGACAAGGAAAATTAATTTATGAGAAACCTTTCTTTAGATTTAGATGCTCAGGGATACACTGACTGCTCAATAATACTTGATATTTTTCAAGTCTCCCCCTGACTAGGTCAATGAGTTGCAGAGCCAAAATTCACAACCTTCAGCAAGGAATAAAACTGCAAATCTTGAAGAGAATGCATTCCTTCCTCGTGTTTTAAGGTATCCTTTCAAAGCAAGCTTGGCTGTTTAGAAACAAGTTAACAGCAACTTTCAAAATAAAAAAATTGCATGAGACATTTTTCTCCCTGCTACTGCTGATGCTTTTATGCAGAAAAGGATGCAATTTTCCTAGTGCCAATTTTATTTATTCAATTCAATATTATATTTGACTGTTGATTTTTTTTTTTCCATGCCAGAAATATTTGGCTATAAACACCAGTTAAACTGATCTGTAGTTGCAATAAACCACAGCAATTTTTTCTTCTCGTAGTAGGCTGAAGGATTGACATCTGGGGATATGTTTTCCTGTGTCAGTATATGAAGAGATCCCTTTCTCTGGAAAGTTTTGAAGCTACCTATCCATATCCCACAAGCATACCTCCCCTACACTACCAGGTGCAGCTGGCAAGGTTGGAATTAAAGAAGCACCCTTATGTCTCTTCCATTTGTGCAAAGTTCATTGGTATCCATTAAGGTGTGCTATTCAGTCTTCAGTTTATTACTGTCAATGAAATATTAATGCTGGATTTCTTCTCTAAAAGAAAACTAAATCTCTTTTGGAATACAACCATGAAATGAAATGCAGCTCCTTGCCCAGACCCTACATCCCAGGGACTGACGGCAAGATCTTAGTAAGACCCCAGGCTCCCTGTGCTAATACATATTTGTAGAAACACAGGTATTTCAAGAGTGCTGCCCCTCTTGCAAAAGACTTTTGCTGTAGCACCATATAAGAACTATTGAAGCTTTTAGTGTGGCAGCTCCTACCCTGGGAAGCTGAGCTTGCAAGGCAGAACTGTTGTACAATCCCCCTCCAGCAGCACTGAAAGCTGTGACCCAGAGTAAGGGTAACAACAGACAAACCCACAAACACTCAGATGCCTTGGCTTCGGCAGCCACATCTGCAGCAGCCCCAAACCAAGACCTCTGAGCCTCCTTAACCCCATCTTCCCTCAGCTGCCAGCATGGCTGTATTTTGGCAAACCCAGCTCCATGAGGTGGTTGCAGTAGAGAGGCTCTAGAACAGCTGTGGGCTCTTTAAGCTCTCCTAGGAAGGATGGACTGGCTGGTAAGGCTTTAAGTTCCCTGCCTGCTTCAGATTGTCACAGTGGAGTGAATTTGTCAGTAAAGCCACAAAAGTGTTTGGAAAAATAAAACTGCTGGACATCCTGTGCTACCCTAACTGGGCTGCAAATAAAGCATAAGACCATACAAGGGCAACTGGAATTGATAGGACAAGGGATAATGGGTGTAAATTGAAGCATGGGAGGTTCAAGTTGAATATTAGAAAAAATTTTTTTACTGTAAGGGTGACAGAGCCCTGGAACAGGCTGCCCAGGGGGGTTGTGGAGTCTCCTTCACTGGAGACATTCAAAACCCGCCTGGGCACCTTCCTAGGCGATGTACTCTAGGTGGCCCTGCTCTGGCAGGGGGGGTTGGACTAGATGATCTTTCGAGGTCCCTTCCAACCCCTAGGATTCTATGATTCTATGATTCTATGAATTCACATTATGCAGCATTAACCCTGAAGCCCTGAGATAAACAGGGTGTTATTTAAATAGAGAAGTAACATGTAACATGCATTGATTTCAGCAGGAAGTTATTTATACAGCATTTCAACACAGTGGGCATGTGGCTTCACAGAATCACAGAATGTCAGGGGCTGGAAGGGACCTCTGAAGATTGAGTCCAACCCCCCTGCCAGAGCAGGACCAACACTAGGGCAGGTCACTCAGAAATGCATCCAGACGGGTCTTGAAAGTCTCCAGAGAAGGAGATTCCACAGCTTTCCCTGGGGTGCCTGTTCCAGGGCTCTGTAACCTTTACAGTAAAGAAATTCTTCCTCGTGTCGAGGTGGAACTTCCTGTTCTCTATCTTGAATCCATTGCCCCTCATCCTATCACGGGGCACAAGTGAGAAGAGGTTTTCCCTTCCTTCTTGATGCCCAGACTTCATATATTTGCACTCATTATTAGATCCCCTCTCAGTCTTCTCCTCTCCAAACTAAAAACTATATTAAAAAGACCCAGGTCTCTCAGCCTTTCTTCATAGGGCAGGTGTTCCAGTCCCTTAATCATCCTCACAGGCCTTTGTTGTACTCTCTCCTGAACAGGGGAGCCCAGAGCTGGATGCAATATTAGAGGTGAAATCTCACTAGGGCAGAGTAGAGGGGAAGGAGAACCTCCCTCAATCTGCAGGACAGGACATACTCTTCTTAATGCATCCTGGGATACCATTGGCCTTGTTAGTCACTAGGGAGCTTCCAAAATGCTCTCCAGACTTTACCTGGAGGATCATCACAAGAATAATTAGCTTCTGTGTTTGTTCATCTAAAAAGGCAAGGGGTCCATATGGACACTACAGGTGTAGAGGGTAACTGCTATGTTAGAGAAAGTATAAGCAGACTGATGGATGAGAAAGACAGGACTAGCTTTTGAGCTGATAAATGCAAAGTTTCTTGGAAATATAAGAGTTTTGTGGTCTTATTTGTTTGGGTTTTTTGTTGTTGTTTTTTGATTTGTTTGTTGTTTGGGTGTTTTTTCCAAGATAAATCATATAGTGTAAAGCTTTAAGTATTTAAATGAAATTGCTTCTCCACACTTGGAGTCTGTGAAGAGGAATTAATTTTCCTGGCAGGAATACAAATGATACATGGGAATTGTGTTTTGTGTGGTATTTATAGAAAAAAATAATTTAAAAGGTTTCATCCACAGAAGAAAAACCTCTTTTAACAGTCACTCATATACTCTCAAAAAGAAGAAACCACACCTCATGACCCATGTCTCAATTTTTGTGAAGTGTTTGTCGTGCATAAGCACCAGGTGAAAAACAGATTAAAAAAAAACCTGCTGAGATTCTACTAATAACTATATTAAATATTATGATCTGTGTTCATAAACAAAAAAAAAATAATCAAGTACATTTGTTATGAAATGTTTTAGAACAATCCTTTGGTTTTGATGGAACATTCATTCTAATGCCTTTGAAGATATGTGTACTTCCACATCAGTTAACAACATGTTCCCCCTACGGTACAATTTGTACTATGAAACCTGAGTGTTCCTCATGCAAATAATATACAATTTCAGCCTGAAATTAACAGGGGTATATGTGACACTCAGCATACCAATAGGAAAAATATTGCAGAAGATTTACTGTAAGGGGAAAAAAGGACTGTAACACAAACCAATAATTTCTTCAGTTAATCCAGGAATAAAGATAAAAGGAGAAGAGAAAAATACAGTTAACAATCTTCCCCAGGGTGTTGGAGTGAACAGAGTGCTGAACTGTGAATCACAATTGAATAGGCAGAAACATTAGCTCCTTTCAGAAGGATGTTTGCCTTACAGAGATCAGATATTGTAATAGCACAGAACTGGCTCTTTGCCTATGCTTTGCAGCATGCAAATGAATATTTTCCTTTCTCAGTGCCTCTGTAGTAAAAAAAACATATGAAAGCACAGAAATATATGCTTTTACCTTTAAAAATGACCATTGATTATGCTGCCAGACACTAGAAATATCTGATGCTCCATTTGCAGAGCTGCAGATAAGAGCCCTCCATTCCAGACTTGCTGCCAGTGGAAACAACACCAGAAATCAAATTGTCTGAAAACTGGGCTCAAAGAGACACATTATCAAAGATGCCTCATGATGTAGGTAAGGGCTAGACAGCTGTAAAAAAAAACCACCAACACGCTATTGACTTGAAAGAGAGCAAGGAGGTGTTTACTCAGTGGTTTGCAGAGGATAGTTACATCCACTTGCTCTGAGTGAGTTCTAGTTTGCCATGATGAAGACCAGGATATCTCCACCCACACTAAACTCTACTCTGCCACATCTGGACCCTTGCAAGCTTGAGCTGGCTTCTTTTGGGCAAGCTTGAATAGTGAGCTTTTGCTGCAAACTTAAACTGAACAATCTGAGGTTATTTTTCTCTAACTGTGTCAACTAAGCATGTTTAAGCTCTCAGGACCACTGTAAAGCTGTGTTTTGGTTGGGTTCTCCTGATCTGAAAGACCAATAAGTAGGTGTCTGCTTTCGGTAGAAAAAAAAATGTCTTCTCTTTACCAACTTTGAAGCTGCCACTAGGTTCTCTGCCACTGTCAAGTATTGGGTACTAAGGTGGAAGGAAGGACATCGCAAAGAAAGGAACCAAAATGTATTATTGCCAATTTAACCATGCATCTTTCACTAATGCAATCTTTCACGCTTGTACTGTAGTTGCCTGAAGCTTTTTTGATTTCATCAACATCATAAATCAGCTTTTGGCCTATATTTAAATGACACATCTGGGACTTCTGAGGACCACATAAACTTATTTTCCATAAGCTACTTCTAGCATATTTCCCCTCCTCTGTCCTGTCAACATCATGACAGAGTCAGAGTGGAAGGGACTTCAGATGGTCTCTCATCCAAACTCCTGCTCAAAGCAGGGCCAGTACTGAACAAGACACCTTGCCTGATGGCCTTCTGCAAAGGTTTTCAGTCCTTGTACTCTTTTTGAGAGAAGTAGCACTTGTCATAAGGATATATTTGGCTTTCAGTGGTAGGTCACCAGCTCAAAGACTGCCATTGTCTTCCTATCCAACAAGAGCTCAGTGAGCTATGTCTGAAGTCAACTCATCCTTCCATAAAGACAGTGGTCTAATGTGAGATGATAATTGAATATTCTCAGCTAGAGTGAAGATGCTGACTGAATCAAAACCTTCCACAATCTCAATATCCAACCATTTAAAACAAGTATAACCATTCCAGTAGATAGCATAACTGACAGCATAACAGTGATGAACAGTTTTGTTCCCCAATGTACTTTCTCAGGGAAGTGTATTTTACACAACTGGTCACAGAACAATCTTATCCATTTAGAGACTTTACAGCAGTATGCACATATTTCAGGGGCAGGAATGGCTTTGATGTTTATTCAACATGAGCATACAGGAAAACAAAAAATAGTAGACATGAAACATTCAGGGCAGGCACTGTGAATTCAGTGTAGGTCTGGGAAAGCTGTCAATACCGAGGGCTGGTGGCAAAAGGCTGTGAAAGTACAGGAACAAAATCAATTGCAGCCAGAGTTTTTCCCTCCCAGTGCACATAACAGAATTATTTACAAGTGGCTTATTTAAATCTAGCCAGAAGTCAGCTATTTCAGGGCCTTATTGAGCAGAAAAGATCCCCCGTGTGTTAAGGAAGGTCACAGAGCCAGTTACATCACCCAGATGATCTGTCTGGCAAAGTGTTTCTAACACTTGCTCTACCTTGTCTTTGTTTCAATGTGGGTGGCTTGTGACAGTGGCTTTTACTGCCGTTTATTGCTGGCATTGTCTAGAACTTGCTCTAACCTGACATAACCTTCCACATAATGATGATGAGCACAGTGTAAAAATAAAAATAAATACGAGAGAGAGAGAAACACATCTTATCTAGCAGAAAAAAAAAAAAAAAAAGTCACAAAGACCACTCTTTTAGAAACCCTTATCTAACCTAAAGCTAAAAACTACTTTAAAGACTACCCACACTGCAGTCATAGATTTCCTGCTTGGCACCTCTCCATAATCTCCATGCAAACTACTGCAAAGGCTGGCAAGCTAATAGCTGATCTGGCTCAATGCCAGCCTGATTTTGACTGTCCCCTTTAGAAGTCTAGGGCATCTCTGCATTAGCAAGTAGGACAGCATAATTGGAATGGATCTATAGAGCAACACAGTGGGTGCAGAGGAGCTCAGGGCCACCCTGTACACATAATTTGGAGCTTACTTCAGACCAGCTCTCATTTGGGCTCTACACAGAATCACCAGTGGTTGTTGTATAGCAGGTGCTTTGCTGGACCTCATTTTCTGTTTTCATCAAAGGGGCATCCAAGACCACTTCACACTGGGATTGCAAGTGCAGTAAATGGGACAGAATATTTGCTTCCCAAGTTCATTCCCAATTTGAACTAAACTTCACATGTAAATATATCTTTAGATCTCTTAGGAGTGGCTGTGGTCAAGGGAAGTCCTTTCAGAAGAGATTTTGACCATAGAGTTAATAAAAGAACTATTCACTACTCACATTGTCTGCACAGAGTTTAACACAAGACTGTTAAGTCTGATGAACAGCTATGACTGCTAGTGGATTTTTATTTCCTTCTTTAGTAGAAAAGGTAGAATTCCAGCCTGATTTTCTGTTACATAGGTAAGTCTATCAAAAAGACAGAAATTAGGAAATACCTGCCTTTCTGTAATTTGTAAGTTTAAAAATGAGCAGTACGAGTTACTGATCTTTTCGGTCTTTTGACATCATGAGCCTTTTCTGTCACACTTGGAGACTAACTGGCTCCTAAAGTGTATTGCAGCTCAAGCTGTCACTGCCAGAGATTGTCATCTTCCAAGCATGTCCATGGAGGGATGCCTGTTCATATGATGCTTCATGAGTCAAGAGTGGTGCTCTGGGGACACCACTGTGCAGCTGTGCAGGGGAGATGTTTATTGCTGCCAAATCACAGAACCATAAGCACTCTTTTCCCAAAAAAGTGGAAAAATTTCCCTGCTTAATCTCCTGCAAGCTCACTTCACAGTCAGCTTGATGGGCATTCAGAGAAGAACTTATCAGAAACAGAATCAGAAAAATACCCTTTGCATGACCCTCACTGCTCAACTGTTGTGAAGAAGATGATGAGATATGAGAGTTTTCTTTAGAGTTTGTTTTGTTGTGCTGTTTGGCTTTTTTTGCTCGTCTCCATTCTGAACTCAATGAAGTAAGATTGTTTATAGAGATAAATGGCTTTTACAGAGATGAAGGCTCAGCCATTTATATCAAACATCATACGCCTAATCAAGTTTTGTGGGTAAGTTTTTCACATGCAGTTAGGGAACTGATTTCCATGAGGATAGCTGGGTTCTCTGGAAGAAGTTTAGCCCAGCTCTGTAATGACTGAAATCTGGTTCTGCAACAGATAATACAGGGGCTTGATGACTATACAAGTCCTTGTTTAATTCACCATGTATGCCTTTTTTATCCCTGGCACTCCTCATCAAGATAATCAAAGAACAGAGACTGTAATGACTGTGTCTGAATATATCCTTTCTTTTTAAGCTTCCAAATTGCTCATCAGTATTACTTATGCTTGTGCAGGACTTGCCAGCTTTCTTCATGCTTCAAGGAGAATGTGCAGAATAGAGAGCTCTCATCTTAGTCATGGCTCTATTGTGGAGCCTGCACCAGCACTGCCCACTCATTCCAAACATCTTTTGTTCTGACGTAATGTACCCAAAGAATTACACTTGAAAAAAAACCAAAACCAAACATTTAATGAGCAATTCTAAGCCGGCTGAGCATAACTCCAGTGCATATGAACTTTAATAACTGTACCCATTGCACACAGCCTTCGGGGTTAAGGTGCCCTTAACCCTTGCTGAAAAAAAAATATGAATTTGCAAATACACTTCAGCACCACTGAAATGTGAAAGAACACATAGTAAGATGATCCTGTCTTTCTATTCACTTGTTTGGAAAGGCATCCTGCAGGGGCTGAGTTGCTATGCCCCATTAAATTGGCAGTGGTTGCCATGCTTTGCACAGCAGCTCAACAGGCCTCAAAGGCAAAGTACCCAGAGCTTTTGGGAGACCAAGGACAACAGCAACACCCCAAGCAAGTCCCCTGTGTGCGTGGAGCTGAAACAGCTGCTCCTGGGAACGTGGTGATTTGGATTCCATTGTCTATTCCTCGCTCTCTTTTTGTTTTCTTGTCTTTGGAGAGGTGAAAGAAAGGCAAAGGGAAATATTTATGAGCATGGTTCTATGTTTGCTATCTTTTTTGTGTCTCTGTGTCTGTTAATTTATTTTTTTTTTCAGTCAGCCCAGTTCCTGTGGTCACCTGCAGCATCCAGAATGAAGGAGCAAACTGAGCCCACAGAAATGGCTCAGGGAGAAGAGGAAGGATAGTCCTGAGGTTGATAAAAGACACTATCCAGAATTCTGTGTTTTTATTTTAATGTACTCCAGAAATGCACTAGACTTTTCATTGGACCCTAGTCATGCAAAGATGAGGTTCCTATTCAAAAGGATTTTTTAGCATAGACCTAAACCTCTCCTGGGTAAATGAAGATGGCAATGAGCAATGAATAGAAAACTATGCAGAAAGCAAAGACAAACAAATCTTATGACTATATGGTTATTGAAAATGTACAGTTATCTTTGAGATCCTCTTTCTTTTTTCATTTATGAAAGATTAAATATACGTTTAAAAATATCAATATATCACACCAAAAATACATTACTGAAAGACCAAAGAAGATTGTTTCAGTTCCACAGGGAATGATACTTTTATTCAAGTAGAAAGGAGACAGATGGGTTCAAAGCTTTACAGTTCTTGACAATATGTATTATGCAAAATTTAAGCTGCTATTCAGTAAGTTCTAGTTTACACCCATTTTAGACCTGAAAATACAGAGGCTCAAAAAATATTTGCCTGGTGTATATTTGGCTGAAAAAGTGTCTTCGGTGCAACTGGAAGCAGAATCCAAGCATAGTGACTCTCAGCCCACCTAAGTTTTGAACAAGTTCTTTTGGCATATAAATATGGTAAGATACACTTTAACAATTTTTTTTTAAGCTGTGACCCAACATACATAGATATAGAAATAATTTCGATAAGATATGAGTTTGTTCTTTAAAGGCAAACATACCACGCAGTGTAATGGGAAATTAGCTTCATAACTTTCCTGATCTTTCAAATACGTTTTCCACTTTTCAGATAAATTCATACTTGCTAAACCAGCTAAGGATTGTTAAAGCTTCTCAGAGGGTCAGCATTCTTTGGAGGAAGAAAACACTCAATTCCTCTCTCCATTTCATGAAGTTCACTGCAGTCCTATGGTATTTTAAATAAATTATCCAAGATGCCCATGTTACCATTTGTTGAAATGCTGCTTAGATTAATTTAAATCAAAGGTCAAACTATTTTCAATGTTTAACTAAGTCATTTCAAAACATGTCTTATCATTATGGGCACAGAAGTGTGAGTATTTAAAACCATATTGCCCTTGCAAGGTGCGCACATATTTAAATATTTATATTCCCATTAACTTAAAATACGAAGTACAGATGTATTAGGTTACTCACTGAATCACCGTAAAGATTCCCAGTGGATTATCACAAAAATCCATTGTATTATGATTTGATTGAAGCAGCTGGCAAAGAGAATTTCTCCTGGTACTCAGCAGCCTTGGTCAGCAGATGTGTGCCTCTTCTGTTGCTCTTCCTCTCACACAGAAATATACATGCATACAGCTCTCCTCTGCATGTCTTGCTTGACTTTACCCAGTTCAGCTCTCCACATCAGCTCAGCTGGCAAACCACTGATGTTGCTGTGGGTTAAGAGCTACCACCACTACTGGACATTGCCTGAGGACATGGGGGTGTTTCTATGATGTTCCCACATGTCAGGCCATGTCAATGCCACTGATGGGAGGATCAATGTGAAAATTGCAGCCCCATGGGCTGGTCTGTACTGATTTAATGACATTTTTAAAAACTATTGTGCAGCTTCACTTTGAAATAAGCCTTGAGATTAACCAATATATACATAAATTTTTAAAGTATTTTAATACAGTCTGTTGTAAAATACAGCAAGTGTGGGTTGTTGTTTCAGCCTGATGTTCATGTGTTGGTGTCTCCTGGTGCAAGGAGGTACAGGCAGAGTTGTGCTTTGTTTTCCTTGCTTTTACTGGTATTAGTATTAATATAATAGAATGACTCTTGGGTTTGTAATGAAAGAAAGTTTCCCTGTTGTTATGAAAAAGAGAAGGAGCAGTTAGAGAAAGACTCTTTGTCAATTAAATATCACAGGATGAACAACACAAATCAGTCCACTGAACCCAACAAGGTGTTCAAAAACACCAGTATAATCATTTTTGATGCCTCAGTTTTCCTCTACCCAACTGACGACCTCTGATTTTCAGAGGAGGATGCCTCTAGTTTTTGAAAAGCCAGTCTCTTTAGAGACCTTCCACCTCCAGAACTAAAGCATTTACAAACACCTGTGAGGAACACTGCTTCTTTACAGAAAGGGACAACTTTTTGCTACCAATCTGCACTGCACTTTAAACACACCTCTGTTAAGACAGTTGCTATAGGAGTATCAGATCATTCCCCATCAACCCCGAATAGAGAAAACCTTCAGCTGGATAAGGAGCACTCCTTCTCCTTCCTCCCTCCAGCCCCCTGATGCCACCTCACCAGGAGCACAGAATGGCTTCATTCAGAGAAGAGCAAGGGCAGAAGATAGAGTGAAGCTAGGCAGCAGGCTTGTGGGATATAGTGGAAGAGTGCTCCAGCCATTATCCTTAAGCTACCATGGACGACAGGAACCACTGTGTCCAGGTAGGTGAAGAGGAGAGAAATAAGGGGTTAAAACTTATTGATCTGACCATTGAGCTGAGTTCCATTGATTCAGGTCTTCCAATAAAAGGCAGCTGCCATGGAAATTGTTGTACTGAAAGTAGTTAGTTACACATCACCTTCATTTCTACCATACTAAACCCATCTGCTCTTTCACATCTCTCACCCCGGACAAACCAAACTACAAAGAAGTGCAGTCTCTCCCAGTGAGGGGAAAAATTCCTTCCCAATATAAGTGCAGACAGCTGGATCTCAAATCCTGCTAACATCACTGAAGCTATGATTAGCAAAGATCATTTCAGACCAACTTGGGAAACAAAGCCAAGGACATTTCATTGCAGACCCCAAGAAGGCCAGGACATAAGAAGAGAGAAGGGAGCGCAGTGGCTGCAGAAGATGGAGAGCACACCTGTAATATCTATGTCAGGGATGGAAAGCCTCATTGCAAGCACAAAGCTGACAACCTGCTGAGTTTTTACCGTGTTGCTCACCTCATATTCTCACACAGTGGAGAAAAGAAACGGAGACCATTCTGGATCTTCCCCTTAGAAAGTGCTGATGAGAAGCCCAGAGTCTTAGCTTTCAGGACAGAGGCTGAGCACAACCTGGCACCAGCCTTGTTGAAATGGCAGCGTCTGTAGGGTTTGTTACATGCCAACAGGACACTGGCATGTTTGCCAATATATGTTTTGGCCTTTCTCGTGGGATTGAAAGAGATGTGTATATCTCCATGTGTTCAAGAAGCAGGCAGGATTTTTTCCTAAGGTAAGCTTTGACTTAGGCTAAGAAGGCCTATGACAAGTGTAATTGCTGCTTGCACAAGGCTGGTTGAAAGACAGGATCTAAGACTAAAGAAACACCAGTAATGAAGAAGAAACACAAGTAATGAAAAACTTCAGGTGCAGTATGGTTATAAATATGGGGTTGGGCATAATTTCTGAATTTAGATCCTTGTACATAAAGTAATTTGACTCCTGGTGACGGGTAACTTGATACCAGACCTTGGAAAGACAGTTCTTCAAACATAGCTGCTGATACTCAATCTTTTCCCTGGGACGTGCATGGCTATATTTTCAAAGGGAGTGTCATACTGAAGGGTGATCATTGTTTCTAAACCTCAGGTACAAACTATCACTAATTGGACTTCTGTAATCAGCAGACAGCTTTGGAAATAACAAGGTTTTATCTCAAACACAGCGTGTGCTTTTGGAAATTTTCCAGTAATTTGACAGGCATTAAAGCAGCGATTTATGCTTATTTATTTTTCACACCTCCAAACCAGGGTAAAATCTTACATGTTAGAGAGTAATTAGGAGTTAGTTGTTGGAATGGGCTTCCCAGGAGGTGGTAAAATCAGTATTTTAAAATTTTTTAAATTTTAATACATGAAGTAGTTCAAAAACATGTAGATGAGGCACTTCAGGACATGCTCTAATGAGTGATACAGATATATAGATATATAGGTATTTTATAGTGACAGGGATGTTGACAGTTGGATATAGTGATCTTAGAGGTCCTTTCCAACTGTGACAATTCTGTGATTCTGTGATTTTGTGTGATATGTCTAAAAGGTTCATCAGGCAATATTTGTGGAGTAGTTTGGTGCGTGATGTAGGCGCTCAGCCCATATGGTTTCCTTAATTAAGCTAATTAATCTCATCACTTACACTACCCTGGTTTCTTCCCATTGCATGTGATTTAATAGGATCTTTTCTTACTCATAGTTCACATTCCCTACTATTCTGCATAGAAGCCTTGCTATTTCTCCAGGCTATGTAAGGCATGGTGCTGAAGTTATTTTTATACCATTTGACACTGAGTGCAAACACATTGTTCTGAAGGTATTCAGTAGACCCTGTTAGAAATAACATGATACAAAATGAGGTCCCAGAAGTCAAGCTTCAACATGAGCAGTTTCATCATTCTGGACTTCACTGTACTAAAATACCAGCAAAAGGAATACTGAAAGAACTAGTGAGGAAAAAAAAAAAAGACATATGTTAATTTATTTGCTTTTCTCAGTGCATCTCTTATGAATAAACCAATATAGAAATAAACCAGCATTTAACATAATCCTTTCCTTTCACAACACTCTTAATAACATCTTGAGGAGCATGTACTGAACATTTGGGGCCAGATGCTCATCTGGCAAGAATGGATGCACACACTTTGTAACCAATAGAGCAACAATGATTTGTATACACTAAAAGTTACATCAACTGGTTCTTAATAAAGGGTCTCATAGGTTATGTAACTGGTAATTACAGTACAGGATTTGTTTTTAATACAATTGACTTTGTCAAAATGAAAACATCTATAACTATAACCTTGGAAAAGATGTTATGCTATTTCCAAAAAAAAGACTAAAATCGACTCGACTCACAATAACCACATTCCTAGAATTCACAAGAAAATGGAATTGTCCCTGACTGTCATGTCCAACACTTTCCCATTTAAACTGGAAGAACTGGACCAGTCTTATCAAGTGCAGAGTTTTCACCCCCTCATCGAAGGCTCTGAAATCATCAAAGAACAGAATAAGGCACTTATAGGATGTAATGCATCTCAGCTTCATAGAGACGTGCTTGGGTCTAATGAATGCCATCATAAGAGTATCCCATCTAAACTGAGGTGAGGCAAATCCTCATCCCAGTTCCTATGCTGCTTCTGTTATGGTGGAGCCAAGCACTTCTTTTACTCTGCATCAGTTTCACTTCACTGGCTACAACAGGGTCTCTAAGGATAAGATGTCAATACCATTTTGTAAATCTGAAGGCACACTTAATAAATAAATGAATACATAGAATATTGCTGATAAGTTGCCAATTTGACTGTGCTGCTAGAAGGATGAGTAAGTACTCCTTTATATGAATTATTTAAAAATGAGAACTTTGCACGCCGTGCCAGTGCCGCAGGTCTGACTTCAGTACAATATGCTGAAGTTTCTCTTTCACTAATCACTAGGTCATGTATTGTGACAATATCATAGGACAAGTAGGCAAATGCAATTTGTGGAAAAAATTGAAATTTTGAGAACACTGTTTAAGGGTAAGAAAAGGGTGGGGTTTTTACACAATAGCTATGCTAGGCATGCTCTTGATCTATAGCTTCATTTGATCTTGGCAACAACCCTCAGAATCAATACTCAGCTTATATCAGATGTCTGTGGTGCAGTTGGTTGTCTATGCAAGTCACCTGCTCCTTGCTTCCACAGCAACTTCTAGGATGTGATTCATCTGACCTAAATCAGCCAGCTGCTTCACACATAAGATGAATAATGCCTAGAATTGTCCCTGAAATCACAGGGACAAGATGGGAGTCAGATGTCTGCACTGAATCAGGTGGACCACAAAGTGTTGTTTTTACTATCTTCCTTAAGATATTAAAACTTAACTATTCAGTGTGTGGTACTGCAGATGGTAATACTCTGTGTACAATAAAGAAGAGCCTGAGCTGGAGGAGGAACTCTGAACTCTATACTTCAAGTGAAGTTCCATGTCTCAGAGCCTCCCCTGAGGATCTGGATTAAAATTGCATGTAAGAAATATGTAAACTGGTCTTTGGTATTGCACTGGTCTGCTGAGCTGCCAGTACCAAAAGTTGCTCTCCTCATGCAGCACTCCATAAAACTATGCTTGCCAGTATGACTAAATCTGTCTTTTCAAAGGTTTGGCAATAACTCAGTCAAAGAAAACTTCTCACACGTGAGAAAGTACAGTCTTGCTGCCAACTGTGTGAGAAATGTGCTCTGGAAATGGGATAATTTTTTAATTTTTTTTTTTAAGACTTCTCCCCAAACCCAACACATTAATAAGACCCATACATTGAGCTAGAGCATAATCTGTCATTTCAGGCAGACCATGATGTTGACTGTGCTCTGCAAGAGTCCTCTTGCCATTGCTCATCATATTTACAGCCCCTCTAAAAGCTGTGTTCTTCAGTGTTCTACAGTGTTCTTCATTTACCAAGTGGCCTTCTCCTCTCCTCCCAGGCTCATCTCCAGCTCTGGCCAACAATGAAAGGAACTCCCATGTGTAAAAGAAAGGGATAAGTAAGTACGGACAGCCTGAGTTGCCAGAGGTGTGGGCATATCTCAGGTTCACTGAAAAGAGTGGGCAGAACTGGAGGAGAAGAGTGATGGAGCTGATTTCATATCTATGATTTGTTTGTAACAGAAGTGTGCTTGTTTAGCATTCAGCTTAAGTTTGGCTTGCATTTATTGATGTTTGCATTTAAATATTCTTTTCTGCATGTGTTATGAAAACAAGTCTATATAAAGCATTGACATCCTTATGAAAACTATTCACATGCTACATTTTATCATATTAAAACCAGTAAATAGATCAGAAAAACAGACAAACAAACAAAGTGATTTTCAGGTGCACTACGGAGTTGTAATAAATGTTATTGCTATACACATTTCTTGGTGTCTGTGAAATTTAAAATCAGGAGAATTATGTTTTTGAACTTTGCACCTTACAGCTAAGGTCCTATGGCATAATCCCATGTGCAGAATTTCATGGGGCTCATTTTGAATGTGCACAGCAGAATCAGTCTGGGACAAGTGAGGGAAAATGAGACAAGCTTGGGTGCTGCCTGAAGTGTTTAACAATGTTTTTCTGTTTCAGAGACTTAGATGTCCAGAAATCTCAAGTAATAATTAACTTAGACACATTCCTTACTGCCGTGAACAAACAGAAACTGACACCCTACTGTAAGTGAGTTGGGACTGTGACCCAGGAAGTCATGTCCCATCAGAAGATTTATATCCACCTTAACACACTTTGGCACCAAGCTACTTCAGCAGCCAGGAGAAACAGATTCTGATCAAGGTTAAGTAGCTCACAGAGGTTTTTCCAATGACTGACAAGGCAGGTCTGTTCAAAATAAAGCTGGTGCCAGTCACTGTCTGCCCTTTTCAATGCCTACTAGCTCCTTCCAGTGGTACCTGGAATATGTACCCAGAGTCATGTTGCTGAGAAGACAAATGTCCAGTCCTCTTGTGATGCAGGACCATCAGATAGGCTCACACCTTGCTGACAGCTCTGCATGGAGCCTGAGCATGGGCACGTTACATCAGCAGTGACGAGAAACTTTCCTCTTTTGAAAACAGCTAATGAACAACCCAGTCAAACTGCAAACATGTCTTGCAAACAGAACTGAGATAAAGGTCATATGCATAGAAGTTATACTTTGGAGTTCCAGTAACCTAACAAACTATAAAGATCACATGATCCAGACATAGCAATAGCCCAACCTTATTTATTCGTGTCTATATGTAATCTCTATCAAGGACTCGCAATGAGCCATATTAATTATTCTCATTCAGATATCAGAATAATGACTACTGTGGAAGTTGTATAGCATTTGAAATTATACTCTTAAACTCATGCATATTCCCAGTGATTTAACTCGATATTCTCCTGTCTGCCATGAAAAGGTGTATTTCTGTTTTGCAAACACGGTGGGGTTTGAACAACAAAGATATCCAGACAAGTGATGTCCTCCCACCTGAATGAGAGATTACAGAAACATCATTAAGAAATAAAAGGGAAATTATATCATAGAATCATAGAATCATAGAATTAGCCAGGTTGGAAGGGACCTCAGAGATCATCAAGTCCAACCCTTGACCACTACCGCTGCGGTTGCTAGACCATGGCACTGAGTGCCACATCCAGTCTCTTTTTAAATATCTCCAGGGATGGAGAATCCACCACCTCACTGGGCAGCCCATTCCATTGCCTGATCACCCTCTCCGTAAAGAAATTCTTTCTAATATTTAAACTAAATCTCCCCTGGCACAACTTAAGACTGTGTCCTCTTGTTGAAAGTTGCCTGGGAAAAGAGCCCAACCCCCCCCTGGCTCCAGCCTCCTTTCAGGGAGTTGTAGAGAGCGATGAGGTCTCCCCTGAGCCTCCTCTTCTCCAGGCTGAACACCCCCAGCTCCCTCAGCCTCTCCTCACAGGACTTGTGCTGGAGTCCCTTCACCAGCCTGGTTGCCCTCCTTTGGACCTGCTCCAGGACCTCAATCTCCTTCCTGAACTGAGGGGCCCAGAACTGGACACAGGACTTGAGGTGAGGATGAATATAAGGAAAAGCAATGGTGAGTTGAACAATTGCACTAATTAAATTATTTACACAGGTGTGTGAAAAGTGACATAGTCCAACTCACTTTCAATAAAAAACTGAGTTGTGTGAGGGAGACATTTCTCTTCCAAGGCAGTTTCAGCTCCGGGAAGGCAAATTTCAGGATAGATTTGTTAAGAAATATGATTCCCATGCTGAAAGGCTGTGTAGGGTATTTTGGCAGTCAGTTTGACAGGTCAGTCTACTAACCAGAAAACACTTCAAAGTCAGACAGAAATCATTGACAGGAAAATACATCTTAGACAACTATTTAGCTTCTCTGTATCTTACTTTTAGTAGGGGGACTAATTTCTCATGTCTTTCATTGTAATACCTTTTTTGCTTCTTACACATTTTTTGGGTTCGTTGGTACTGGGGTTTGTTTTGCAATGTTGGAAAAATACCACCCCCATTTTCAGGAGGGAAGTGATCCCGAGTATGGTTAGGAGGCCCAATGACCATCCCCAGAGCCATCTCCAAGGTGACTGAGCGTGCAACAAGCACTCCTTCGTCAGGCCACATGGCTGCCTAGTGATCTGATGGCACAGGGGACATGAACTGGCCACAGGCCTCATTCACAAAGTGTCCTCCAGATGTGAAGATGTTCCATTACAACAAAACATAGAGGAAGATAAGAGATACACTTCTCCTTCACCTCTTTCCCTTCTGAAAGCAACTGAGGCAGTATCAGCATTTTCTTTCATGCATCTGTATGTGACATTCTTCTATGGAGAAGGAGGGGACCTTTTTTGCACATTTCTC
Source organism: Phaethornis superciliosus (assembly GCA_023637945.1). Taxonomy (NCBI): domain Eukaryota; kingdom Metazoa; phylum Chordata; class Aves; order Apodiformes; family Trochilidae; genus Phaethornis; species Phaethornis superciliosus. Next base: position 124,404,286 of record JAJQWJ010000001.1, read on the forward strand.
CTCTCTAGCTTTCTAACCTTTCAGTAGAGCATTTTCATACTAACTCAGTTGGGTTGGGTACTATTTTAGGTAACCACAGAAGTGCACACACATTTGTTAGGCTGTGTCCCACCGGCACTAAAAGCCCTTTGCTGCACACCTCCTTCTCCCACTCATTCCTGTGCTTGCCTGGGAAGCTATTCTAGGCAAAGCAGCACCTGAAACATAATCTCTTTTTAATTACTAGCAACTATGTGTTCCAGTAAAGATGTACTATTGTAAATCTACGTGAGCACTGACCTCAATGCTCTTTAACTTAAATAAAGCTCACCTGCTAGACCTTGTCTATACAAATATTGCTTTTTCCTTCTGCTGAACATGAAAATGTTTTAGGTTTTTTTAACTTGGGATTCATGACTTAGACAGATTTACTTAGCTTTGAATCATTGTCTGTCGCCCTGTTAAACCACAAAGTATCTCCCTCTGCTTTCTGCTGATGGGGCTGATTTTCAAATGTAGATAGCAATTTGAGAAGCTTAAATGTGAGATGAAGGAAAGAAGTCTACTTTGTAACATTCTTTCAAAAAATAATTCTCACTGAAGCAGCTGGCTGTGGGCACCTTAGATGTGAGAAGTCTGGAATTACAGACTTCACTGACATTGTGTACTTTCTGTCTTTAATATTGTGATAAATTATTGTGAATTTCATGGAGAAAAATGATTCTGAGGCTGCAAGTCTCCAGTCAGAATTGTACCCATGCTTTCAGAATTGTACCCATGCTTGATGACAGCATCTTCTTTTTTTTTTTTTTCTTATATAGCCAGTTTATCTGCAACCTAGTTTTCCCAGCTGAAGGTTGTGAATAACAGATGTAACCTCATTGTCCTTACTGACTTCACTGAGCTATAATTGAACACTGCTTTTGTATGCTCTCAACAGTGTTGCTTGTGTACTGCAAGTCATCTAAGTACTGATATTGAATTTCTTCCATCAAAAACTAGCCCCCAGGGGCAAAAACAAACCAGAAATAATTAAATTCATCTAGTAAACCACAGGCTCTTTTGAATAACATTGCTTTCTCTTAATGCTCTGTGTACATACAGTAAGCGTAGATCATTACATCCTGGCATCCTTGGATGCCTGTGAAGCCAAGAGTCTCTGTTTTGGCTTCACAAATAACTAGTCCTTTGAACACGAGAGAAAAGAAATCCAAGTTTCTTTATTTTTTCTCCAAGTAGAAATGCTACACACTCTACTGCCGGGTTTTTCACACATCCCCCTCTGTTTGAAGTCCTCTTATACGTCACTAGTAACTTTTTATTGCTTCCAGTCTGTCAGAGTGAAATATACATCTGGTTGAAAACCCTCTGCATTTCACCTGAAGCTCATTAATTTTCTCATTTCTATGCTGTTCACAGGACGAACCAGTATAGACTTCATGCCTTCCCTGGTATCACTCATATCTCTTCTGTTCTTCAGAGGAGACCAAAAACCTGTGGCATTCCACTTAATATTTCTATTCAGTATGACACAGCTTCTTGTATGGATGGTTCCCATTCACTAAGTTATCCATTGTCTTATTATATTTGTTACACTGCATTTCTCCTAGCACATATGGTAATAAGGTAGTCAGAAAGCTGCGAACAAGTGGCATTTATTTAACGCTGAAATTTAGGTCTGTATATAAATCTCACTGGTTAATGCCTCCTTTCCCATCTTCCTTTGGCTCTTGACACAGAAAACTTTCTGCAATCAAAGATTTGAGGAAAAAAGCAATATGTACTTGAATATTGCAAAGTAGGATATTTTTTTTAATTTAAATTTTTTAATTTCTCTTTTTCAGCTGTGCTACTTCATATTTTGCACATGAATAAAAAACATGAATATTTACATATCAAACCTCATATATCAAAGATGAACATCAAATAATTTTAACAGAAGGCTTTATAAGTCACTTCACTAAACAACTTCTTATTTGAAAATGTGTGAAATGAACAAGAAAACTTTCACTTACCATATCTCATACAGGTAAAATATATGAAGTTTTCTCTAAAGGAATTTCTTCAAAAGACACCCAGTGGTCATCACCATTATTTTTATCTCACTAAAAGTTCTCCATACAAAGACAAAACCACACATCTTTTCACTTACATGTTATTCATCTTATTCACATTTTGCATTAGGTTATGTGTGCTTTGGATGGAAAATAAATGCCACCTCAGTGGTAAGCTTTTTTGTTTCCCGGGGAAACAAAAAAAAACCTGGTTGGAGTGTTGCATATAACTACATGCCTGCTGTTCTATCTGGGAGAAGTGTTACAAGAAGAGCCACAGTTACTGTTTATTGAAGACCTGCAAGCATTTTGGGTCACATAAAAGCACAATTAGTGAGTGTCACTGTCAATGATAAAACCTTCCTAAGGATGGGCATAGATGTCACCTTGAAAAAAGAGCAATTGTCAAAGAAAGAATCACATCCCTATGCCTAACAGTAGTCTTGGTTTATGGCACATCATTTGTGTAGCTATTTATTTTTAAAAGTTATTTATTTTTAATGACATTACCATGATGTTGAATTTCTTTCACTTGCGGAATATATTTTTTCACAGGGGTCTGACCCAAAGTCAGATCAAAGTCAGCCTGCATCTGTTTACAAATGAGCATTCTGTTCTATCTTAATCCAAGGTCTGACTGACCATTGTCCTACTGATGCCCATGTAGAAACTATGGCCCCATTTAGCTGTAAAGACAACCTGCTAGTTGGATAGAAATTTGGCAGAAGCTTGAACCTCCTGAGAATATTTCAGAATTTTGAGCTACATTCATATTTTCAAGAAGTATCCACAGGCACTACGAAGTCTCTAGTATGAAGAACACATCAGAGGAGTGCTTTATGACTTTATAACACATCAGAGCTACTTTTATGGTGTGAAATAAATGTTAGATGGAAGAATGAAAATGTTCTTAAGTTTCATAATGACAATTTTATGAATGATTTTGTGGAATCCTTCCCTGAGCTTTGTTTGCTAGAGCAAACTATTTAAATTAGTAGTGTATTATTCCACTGACACATAATTGCTAAAAAAACTGTCAGAGAATTGCTTATAAAACTTTATGTCCACATCATCACTGATCTTAAAACTTAAAATTGTTAAACTCTATTAAGAACATTTTTTCAGACATTCCAAGCTACCTTTTCTTATCTTTCCAAAGAGCATTCAGAAAGGAAGTGTACCCAAAAGCCACGTAAACCAAAAGTAACTAATGCCAATGTATCTTCCCTGCATTGTCATGGAATGGTTTATGCTGGAAGGGACCTTAAAGATCATCTGTTTCCATCCCCTCTCCATGGGTAGAGACACCTTCACTCAACCAGGTTGCTCATGATCCACATTTTCCCTAAGGCAGAGTACTAATGCCATGAGCCCTCCTCATGGCAGCTGCTGAACAAGAGTGTGTCTGAACTCTCCTCCTTCAGCTGCTACTTGTTGCAGAATGGCTGTGGCAGGGAAGTAGTGTCCAATAAATTATATCTCTACATTAACCTGTATATACCCTACCTATCTTCTTTGTCTAACCACAGTTTCCTGCCCTTTGCAAACCAACACTTTGTTTTTCTGATTTCCTTATTGACATCTATTTTCTCTTGCTTGTATCTTCTCTGTGTTTTTGGTGTCTCTTTATCCAAGCTTTACTTCTCTGCCTTCCACAAGCAGCAGGTATCCCTGCTAGTGATGCATCCTGGCTGTGCATATACAGCAGCGAGCAAGCCTCTATGCCTGACCTCCAGCATGGTCAGAGCCACATGGTTCAGGATGCTGTATGCTTGAATGCAATAAGATAATTACCATGTTTCCTAGTGTTTCCAGACAGGATGTCTGCAGGCAATCTTCAATCTGGCAAGCTGATAAGATATGGACTGGAAGCAGAATATGCTATGTTGACTGTTGTTCACAAGATCATTTTTCCGCAGAGAAGGACAATGTTTCTTTCTCTATAAAAGATGGTATCTCCTCTGTTCCTCTTCTTCAAATCTGAAGGCTGTTAAGAGGCCTTCTGTGGAGATATAAATCTTCCTCCAAGCACCAGTGCCAAGATATGTTGTCATGTGAGGAACTCTCCTGATTGCTTCACGCTCCTCAGGTAGTGTGGCAATTAGGAGATGTGTCTCTGTCCAAGGAAAATTATAATACTCCAGCTCATGCTCATCAAAGCTGCTGACAAAATCTTCCTAGGCATATTGAAATGCCAAGGTAGAAACTGTGAATTTTACTGCAAACACTCAAAGCTTCTTACCATGCTTACAGAAAAACCTTGATACCCAAAAGGGAATGAAGGTACAAGAGACGACCGATTACTGGCAGTAACACCCTAAAAGACAGGCAGACAGACAAGTAGGCAATTAACAGGCACTACGTGTTGAACATCACTTTTCCAATTCCTTCTAGGCATTAATTTCTGCTGGATAAATAAAAAGCCATACAACAGCTTCTGTGATACAAATGTTACCACCTCACAAGATTATCCTGATGCCTAAGATGGCAATCCCCTGTTCAGAGCTCTTCCTTGTGATATGTGCCAACAATTCCTCTCAGTCTTTAACATTCCTTCCCATCTTTCATGATATCCAGCTAAAGTCTACTTACACGCAGTAGTAATGCCAAAGTTCACAACAGCCAAAAGAATTTCCTTTTAATAGTTTTAATATCTTGCACTGCTTCACTGGCTGCAAATGAAGCTGATACGTGATCAGCTTGGTAGAACTCTTTATAGAATTCACCTTCTGAAAAGAAAATCATATCTGTTACTGAACAAAAATGGAGGGCCAAAAGCATTTGCTTTTATTATCAAAAAGGAAAAAGAAAAAAAAAATAGAAAAAAACCAACAAACAAAGAAAAAAAAAACACAAAAAGATGGGGTGTCTTCTTTTTATTTAAAAACAGCATACTAGAACCAAACACTATTGGTTTTAGGCTGAAAACCAAACATTTTGGACAAAGGCCAGAACGTTTCAGTTGAGAACTAGCTAATGCTTCATCACTGTGGTTAGCAGATGTGACTGGATCCACACAGGGAGTGAATTTGTTCAGCAAAAGTTGACATTTTTTCGCAGCCACATTTCAAGTAGAAATGCAAATGCGATGGACTAAAAAGACATCATCCTTTCCTTGCAGAGGAAAGCCAGGTATGTACACACAGAGTGGAAATAGTAATAAGGCTCTAGGGGGCTTTCCCTGTTCTTTCTCTTCTGGGCTGCACGCAGTCTGTCAGTCTCACTGCAGGAGGGGATGGTTGGACCTGTTGGGTAATGAGCATGCAAAAAAGCTGTCACTTCAAATCTAGTTTCTATAAACTGTCTCCCCACACACACCTGGTGGAGGAATACATTTGGTAGAAGCCCAAACCTCTGCAAAACAGAGTGATTCCACGTGCTTGAGATTCTCAGTTATTTAAAGATTTACTGTAATGTGGTAATCTATAAAGAGCTCAAGAAAGCTCTGCACTTAACATGTCCTTCAAGATAGGAGCCAGAGGAGGTTTTAAAAATTCAGGAGGTTCTTAAAATTATAATCATTCATCATGGCTCATATTGCTTTCCTTCTCACACAGACTGAAATAAGAGCTGATGTGTTTGTTGTTATCTCAGTCCCAGATTTTTTTAAGCTGTGTCCATGCAATTCATTTAAGTTAATTTTCTATCTCTGTGCTGGCAGTCAGGGAGACTTTCCAAAAAAATGTTTTGGCCATCTCCTGACTCCACATCTTGGAAAATCCCAAGCATGCCCAAGACCTGTCCTCTTCCTGTACAAGGGATATCTGGCTAGGTGGCCCAGAAACATGTTCTGCAGCCTGCTTGCTGTTTGGCCACTGAAGGAATGACATTGTACAGCAGGGACAGGGGCAACTTGTGGCCACCACCTTCCCATCACCACCTTTGTGGTGCCTCCTTCCTGCCACCACCTTCACCATCACTGATTCTATCTGCCAAGCACTGTATGTCCATCTGAGGACAGAATTGGTGGCTGTGAAGGTGCCAGTAGGAACATGGTGGTGACAAACTGTCCTAGATCTGGCACAGTGTGGTATGGCAAGGCATGCCACAGCAGGGAAGCCCAGCTGCAACCACTTTCAAGCCCAGCTGCTAGCACTACTCTAGGGAGAGGCATCTGCTCTCATTTATTTTTCCTTACTTCTTGGGAAGAAAGTAATCTTTGTTTTTTTTTCCTCTTCATCCTTTATTCCTTGCCTCTCCACATGGCAAACAGTACATTTTCTTTTAACTGTAGTTTAATTTTAGAGTCACAGGATCATAGCATTTTCTGGGTAGGAAGGGACTTGAAAAATCATCTAGTTCCAACCCCTCCTTCAAGGGTAGGAACACCTTCCACTAGACCAGGTTGCTCAAAGCTCCACACAACCTGGCCTTGAACACCTCCAGGGGTGTGTCCACAGAATCCCTGGACAACCTGAATGCCTGTTGCCATGGGGCTGGAGTTACAGATGCAGTCTGAGCTCTGTGTGGCACCAGGCATGGGAAGCCTCTAAGTGAGCAAAGCTTCTGCCCCAGCTGGGTTGCTGTTTGGCATCACCCATGAACACAGTGCTCACAGCAGAAATGAAAGTGTTCAGCCTGGAGAAGAGGAGGCTCAGGGGAGACCTCATCGCTCTCTACAACTCCCTGAAAGGAGGCTGGAGCCAGGGGGGGGTTGGGCTCTTCTCCCTGGCAGCTATCAGTAAGACAAGAGGGCATGGACTTAAGTTCTGACAGGGAAGGTTTAGGTTAGATATTAAGAAGAAATTCTTTACAAAGAGGGTGATCAGGCACTGCAATGGGCTGCCCAGGGAGGTGGTGGATTCTCCGTCCCTGGAGGTTTTTAAGAAGAGACTGATGTGGCACTCACTGCCATGGTCTGGGAACCATGAGGGTTGGACTTGATTTCAGAGGTCCTTTCCAACCTGGCTGATTCTATGATTCTGTGAAACCATTTGGCTCACTAGAGATCAATGTCCTTGCATGGCTCAGCATCTGAGAGCTGCCTGGCAACACTGTGTAGCTATTGCAAGTACTCCAGTTTAAGAGTGTATTAATCTCACTGCTTTACATGTGCTTATTTAGCAATTAGTAACGCTGCTGTTAATGACAATTATATTTAAGAATAAAAAGTTGGTAAAAGAGCAGAAATTTTACCTTTTCTATAAAAAAAGTTATTTCTATCAGGGCAATGGAAACTACTGGGGTGTGTATGGGTTTGTCACAGCTGGCATCTAAACCTCTCCCCTGCTACAGCTGCACCACTGGTGGGGTATTAGGGGATCTCTGAGCTCACACTGGGGAGTATGTTCCCTCAGGGACCATTGCCAGCTGCTGTATGCTGGAGTGCTGAATATGCTCCATCCTGTCCATTTTCAGAGCTCATTTAGGGTTTGACATGTTCCTACCTCTTCAAGAGCCATACATGATGCTGCCTGACTGGCCTCTCTTCTCCTTGAAAAGCAGCCCCCAGCCTATTCTCACAGCTTCAAGGTACTTGTGAGTGAATCCCTCAGGTGTCTCTAGATCAACAGTTCCTGCCACACCACAGAGGAGATGGGCATAGCACAGCCAAGCCAGAGAAGACAGCCTTGATATTTTGAGATGTTGTAATACACCCCCCCCAACAGTTTGGAAAGGCTACTGAAAGATCCAGTTTATCATTTGGCAAAACATCCAGGTTTTGCCAAGCAACAAAATTTATCTGGTCCAGACTGATGCTCACCAAGGCTTCACAGACTTACAGCAAAAGCATTTTTGAAGCAGACTGTAAAATCTTTTGATTTCTTTTTATTGTACACTGGGAAATGGTCTTAGAATTAACCAGATCCCTCTCAAAAACTCCATGTGCCTCCTGACTGCTGAGCCCAAGGCACTGCTCCATTACCAGTGTAATGTTAGGACAGCCAAGGGAGTCCCCCCGTCCCCTCTGGGGAAAGCTATATTCTGGTTTATCTCATCAGCTCTTACTGCCCATGCTTTATGGCTTTCTTACACCACCAGAGTCAGATGGTGGCTTTGTTTGAATCCCTTTTGACCTTAAGATATTAAGAACCTGTGCATTTTTCTAGTTATATCATTTGATTTTTAAAATTTCCATGACTATTTTAAAGCTGACCAGTCTCTTCCAGCATGAAAAATTAAATCAAAGGACTATGTTTACTGGTCCTTTTACCAGGTCTTAAATATTGATCATTTTTAATGAGCTTCTTTGCAAAATGACCTTGTGACTCTTATCAAGGACACTATTAATGCAATGCTGTGAGGATCCTGACCCAGCAAAAAAAAATTCAGCTCTTTAAAACTGGTAGTCCTGTCCTGCTCAAGAAAAATAGGAAATGTTTTAATAGAAATTGTCTATCTCATTCAACGTGTAGTAGTAGCATTAGTAGTAGGCTTAACCTGTTTTATTTCTTTTAATTAAAGCCACAAGCAGGACCTGGAAGTACAGGGTTTGTGGTGATTGATTTTTTTTCATATTGAAAACATGGGGGGGGTTGTGTAAGACTGTAGTCTTTTCTGTAATAGCACCATGTGCAATAATACTTTCAGTGATCATGGCAAAATTTATTTCACCTCTCAACATGAGGGAATATATTCTATAGTGGCTAAGGAGTGTTCATTATTTTAGGCCTGACTCAGTACAAATATATATTAAAAATATATATATAACTAGCTTCAGCCCACACAAAGCCATGAAGCCAGATGTCTTTATTTTTGTTTTTTTTTTCCTCCTCAAATTCAAGTAGATGCTTTATAAACTGGGGAAAAGCAGAAAGGGAAATTTTAATTATATGGTACAATCAAGAGGGCATTTTGCATCCCAATTGGCACAGCTCTTACTGTGTATTTTAAGCAAGATGAAGATGACAGAAGAAAACAAAGAAAAATTCCACTTTCTATACAATTTCTCTGGTAAAAGAGACATCTTTATCTTATTCATTGTATAGTTCTTGCAGGTTCTGGTATTTATTTAATGTTACAAGAGCCTGTCTTGTAACACTCAGGAAGAAACACTAAAAAGTCTTAACCATATTAGAATGAATTATAAATTAATTTTCTGGAGTCACAACATGTGTCCTAGAGGAATATGAGCATATATGCCATTTCTTTTGGCACCTAATGAAGCTCTGTGAGATCTTTCATCATTAATCCTCACAAAAATTAATAAGGATTAGGGGGGGAAGGGAAATTCTTTCAGGCTTTCCTTTGTAACTTCATGGTATTTTACCAGAACCAAGTAAAATATTCTCTTTTTCTTTCTTCATTAATTTGCTTTGGCAACTGCCAGACTTAGCTAAAATCTTTTTCAATATATCAAAACTGCAAAGTGACAGAATACAAGATTAATGCTCAACTCTCATAAAACTTGCATTTTGTAGATATACACCATTTGACTTGCTCCCCTTCTAAACAGAAGACTGATCTAAATAATCACTTCTTTACGATTCAATACTTTCACTGTGCAAATCCAGCATCCTGTTCTTGATTGGAAAATAGGATTCAGAAACAAGCTTTTTAAACAGAGCTGCCTGTGGCTTTTGGCCAGTAGCTTTCACACAGTCATTCTCTCCTTGTTTCTGTAAGTTTTGCTGAATGTAGAATGAGCAATAAACGTAATTATAACTATTAGCTTTATGTATAAACAGTTTGCAGTAGTGGGTACTAAAAATACTGAAGAGTTTGCCAGACACATCTCATCACTGGTAATGTAATCACAAAACATTAAACCTGAGATTTCCTGTTTTGGTAAGAACCTGGGGTGAAAAGAGTCACAGTTCTTTTGGGGATATGAATAATCCCTGAGAGTGGAGCTGTTAAGGTTTCCCAGCCCATACTAGCAAAATAGCACTGCCTCTTTATTGAATGGGATTAATGAAGTGTAATGATTGCATAGTTACTCACCGGAAGAGCAATCATAATTACCACTGCTAACTGTAGCAGAATATCACTCCTGTAGCATGAAGTACCAGGTATTTGTTAACTGCTGATAGGTATTTTAACTGATTTGAAATGATTGGGACAAACTGAATTCAGGTTTCAATTTTTCAGTCAGTATTCTTAATTCTCCAGAACTTTTGAATATCTAAGACTTCGATTGCTTTGATATAACGCCACCATCATTAATGTTTCTTTAAATGTAATTGTTACAATGCTGAGTGACATCTTGTCCTGTCAAAGTTACAGCAGGTGGGCCTTCGGGCACAAGACTCACCCTTCCTTTAGCTGCCCTGTCACTGGCACAACCTCATCCCACTGTTAGGGGATGCCAGAACTTGTAGTACACCTGCCTGAAAGTTCCACTGTCAATACTAACTGCTAAATATTTCTAAGAGCTTATGTCCTCTTAGGAAATATAACATCATGGATACTGTCATCTATTTCATTACAATTTAAGAAACACTTTGACAAATAAGGATAGCAGATTTTTTAGGTGGTTTTTTTTTTGTTTTTTTTTTTTTTGAGAGGAACATCTAAATAAGGGACATTTCTGCTACACAGAAACCCAAGATTTAGTTAGACAAAAATAAAGCAATGTGAATGGGAAAGTACTTTCAGTGGTGCCTTTGAAAACGTGAAATTCTCTCAGACTAATGACTCCTAAGGGTATCACAGCCCGCTCGCTATTCCAGTTGAAATGCACTGGTGGCCAGAGATAGCATCTTCTTTTCATGCAGAGGGGTATGCTTTCTGTCACAAACCTGAATTCCTAACTAATAAAACTGGGCTTTGTCCCAGAAAGCAATATTCTTTTGGTGCTCTATATTTTTGTGAACGAGTTACTAAATCTGAAGAACTCCATAGTGTTTGACTGGCAAAAAAATGAACCATATGACCAGAAAACATTACCCAAATAGCTGAGGGATACTCCATGTGCTGCAAAGTATTTTGATTCCCCATCAAGGAGTACTTTTCACACAATGTAGGTAGATTTTTATATCTGTGTACAACAGAGCTGCAATATAGGTGTCCCCAAATAAGTGCTGCTTGTCTAATGTCCAAAGATATGCAGTGGAGATGCAGTTCCCCTGGTCAGTTGTATCTGACTGTCTTTCCCAGAAGTTGCTGAATCACTTCCTAAACTGCACTGATGTTAATGGCAGCTGAAACATCTCTATAAATCACAGTGCACCTAGATTCTCCACTAGAAAATATAGTGGAAGATGAAGATGGTGAGAAGACACAAACCAGCAAACTTTAGCCAAAATGTCCTTCAGATTTGAAGGTCTGTATCCCTTCCTCACCAAATATGAGCAGAGAGGTCCCTTCAAAACAGTAAGATTTGGAACACTTACTAAGGAGCTGCAACATTGCACTTCAAAGGCCAAACATCCAGTTAGCTGTGAGTCACATCCCACCCATTGATCCCATGCCATCTAGAAGTGCAAGTCACACAAGTATCTACAAGTAATCTACCATCACCCATTATGTAACTTTGAAAAAGTCAAACTGTCAAGGTATTTCAGGTCTCTGGAAGTGTTATTGGGAAGAATATTAACTGGCCACAGGAATGTGGGGAACAGGAAAAAAAAAAAAAAAGAATTTGTTATCTTAGTGAACAAAATTGGACTAGGGTAGAATAAGCTCCATCAAGATAATAGAAGCTAAAAAGTAAAAGGAAAAGGGGTCAAGAACAGTCAATAGCTGGAACAGAGGATTAGGCATAGAGCCAGTCTTGTGGATTTGGGCTAGATATAGCCTAAGGCTGTACTTAAGCCTCTGCAAGTTGGATTGTTTAGATGTTAGTTTGAATGGCTATAAAAGTTTAATTAATATCTGAGAGGCTTGGAGAGACAAGATGAGCAGAGAATTAAAATCCAAAAACTGCTTCCCATAATGAAACCTTATCAGATTATCATAAAACATACAAAAGTAGAGAGAAATATTTGAAAATGTTTTTTTCTTTTGTTAATAGAGAGCCTTTAAAGAATTCCTTCATAAGGCTGAGAAGTCTTACTACAGCTATAATAATTATTTCATAGCTGCATCCATTTCCTTTCCAGACTAAGAGGTTTATTTATAAATATCTTTGACCTCAAATACTGTGACCAAAAAGAAAAAGCAAATCTTTACATTTGCGGTTTTGTTGTGCAGAAGTCTGAGGGTGCCTTTCCTTTACATTACGTATCTCAGTGCACCAAAATCAGTAGCAAAACAGCCGAAGGATGTGAGGACATATTTTTCAGCTGCATAGAACTTTATCAGTCTTGGTGCTGTGGGTTTTAATCGATCATTTTCTGTGGTCAGGTAGTTGTCCCCCACAGCGCAGTGTTGCGTAGCTGACTGTGCATGTCATTTGTAGCTTCCTGCTGCAGCATGCAGCACTAATTAGTTCTAGATAGGTGATATTGTACCCTGGGGCCATTAGCATGTTTGGGTAAGGTAAATATTTGGTTTGCATTATTATATGTGGTATTATGAATACATTCAGCATGCTGTATAATAACTAAAAATCTACCCACGTATGCAAAAAGTGCACAACAAATGCAACCCATTAGTTGCACACATCCTCTTCTCATGTCTCAAAGCAGACCTCTATTAAAAATCTTTTCTTCTGCTTGATGGTTTACATCCACAGTAATCTGATAACTTAGCCCTTACTTCCCTCACCTTTGGTCAGACAAATTTTGCACGGTCAGACAGGCTCTCCTTTCCTTACAAAGCGGAAAGTTCACTTTTTCTCACCTGAAATAGCGCTGGCCACTGCACAATGTAATGAAATCACACTTAACAAAATAATCAGGGCAGTAAATAGTCAATCTTGTATCATGCTGGGTTTATAAGATTAGCTGAACACTTTGTCCTTCATGTTGGCTATAAGTGGTAGTGCTATGCTACCGGAAAGTGAAGATTTACTGTTTCCCAGAGTATTCACAGGTACTTATTTTACTTCTTCATCTGTCCCTCGGGAGTCTCTGTAGGCATCTGGCTGGTTGGATTTGTTCCTGTGGAAGTGATTATTTAATGTTGTGAGAAGGTGTTTATTGTGTGGTTAATGACAGTAGAAATGTAGAGACTTGGATGGATGTCTTTTTTCTTTCCTTAAATCTAAGTAAACACATGAAAATCAACCTATTTTTCTTCCATATTCTTCTCAGTTGCTAATGGTGACTGGTACCTAGGGCATTTAATTGGACTTCCATATTTGCAGGCGTATTTTTTACCCATGCTAAATCTTTATGTGTTTTCTTTCTGGGGTAGAACTGCAGCCTTGGCTTAGATTCAAGTGGAAGCCATGTTTGAAATATCAAACCTTTTTTCTCTAAAATGCCTTCAAAGAGATGCATTTTAATGATCAGCATTTTGGAACAAGCATATTAGATATTAAGGTTATTTTTCAAACATCTGAATGAGAATGGCCTGCTTTTCATGAACATTAGGTACTTACCGTAACCAATGGAATTCACTGGGGTTGTGAATTTTTCTGCAGGTCCTTTCGACACAAGAAACTAGTTTTGGGCTTTAAAATGTGGATTTTGTTGGCAGGAATGTGGATATGCAATTTTAAGGGCATTTGCTTTGAGACTTCTAAGGAAGGAAGAAATCAACAGAGCATTACTGGGCTGGCGGTAGCAATGACTGTGTTCTGGTGATAGCACAGCACTAGCTGCTGTTTCCTGTAAAAGTGAGTTTATATGCAAATACATATACTTCAGCACATATGTAAAGTAACTTTGGTTTGCAGCTAATCTGGAAAACAAATTTTATAAGAATGACCTACACAAATCCTTCCTCATGTGTAACTGGAGCAATCCTCGAGTTTACTTTATGCTAAAGTAAGACAATCTTTGTGTTAGGAATGGGAAGCTTCAATCCTTCAAACTTCCTGAGGCCTGAACTTTTTTAGAAGAGGATCCACAGTAAATAGGATTTGGCTGCTGCTCACAGAATATTTATGAGAATCAAAATGGTAATTTTTATTTTTGTGAACCAATTGTTTTGGGGTCTCTTCTGTTCTTAAATAGAAGCCTGAAAAAAAATGAAGACATCTCCTTCAGTCTTTTGAAGATGTCTAGAAAAAAATGTAGTCCATAAAATAAAAATTAAAAAACCCAAGAAATTAAAAAGCACAGAACAGGCACTGCATTATGGATGTTCAGTTTCCAAAAGGGAACACCACCAGTGGTAGTATAGCATTTTAGAAATCCCTTTCCCATTATGGAGCAGTGGAGTTCACAGGGCAATGGAAGTGTTAAAATTATCTGCTTGGAACCAGTTCCAACCTCCTCATCAAATAATTGCTTTCAGTCATTAGGCTTTTTTTTAATATTGCTGCTGCTTTTGATGAACTTCTCAGCATTTACCTTCCCCTTAGCTGTGCATGGATAGTTTTGGGGAAGATTAAAGAGATGGTGCCTGTAAGAATATTTCAGCTGTTTTCTCTGCAGGATGAGTTACCAGGTGCTCCATTTGCAGGACCTTGGCACCACGGCTATAAATCATTTCCTCCTTATCTCTGTCCGAAGACAGTGCTACACTGCTTGTTACAAATTCTGACAACAACGTCAAGAAACTTACTGGGGAAACAACACTTTACACTTGCCTCTGAGGAGAAAAAGTAGGAGCTGCTCATTTCTAGTGTCTACTGTTATCCTTATGATGAATCAATTAATTATTAATTATATTATATTTATAGCCAATTCAGTGGAAATCAATTCATTAGGCTGAGAAGGTTTGCTACATGACCATCCCTAAAGTCTTATCCTACTCATTAATTAAAGTCAAGTTTTTCACTAATTACACTAGGAGCATGCCCTAAAGAGAATTATATATAAACCCTGGCCATGACAAGTCTACATATTAAAGTGAAGAAGAATGGAAACTTTCCAGAACTACTGGAGTTCTGCTTGAAGTCTTTTCTTTATCAGCTCAAGGGAACCTTTTTTCTCTTCCCTTTATGCCAGTAGCCGCAGAAGTGGTAAAAATGTCTTGTAGTCTGAAGGAACCCAAAATGCTTTACAATCAGAAATCACTTCAACATGTCCTGAAGTGCAGCCTCCTTTGTCTTGAGAGGAAGCAGCTGCTCAACTGTGAACATCAGCAGCAGCACACAGCAATTTCAAAGCAAACAATATCAATTTTGACTGAAACCACAGGGACAAATTTAGGCCAAAGTAATGCAGTTGCCCAAGTGCACTTGTGTCCCGAGTACTGTCCCCCATCAAACCACCACAAAGACCTGAAAACAGATAATTGATCACAGCCTTCCTTTTTTTCCCCTGATTTCTTGAAAAATAGAAGGGGGCTACAGCTGCAATGTGCTGAAGCACAGATCCTCCCACTGCTTCACTGTCGGGAGGAGAGGAGCTGCACCAAGGCCCCATTAAGATCCCTGTTCATAAAAAAAAAAAAAAAAAAAGTGACTATGCTCTTCACATCACATGTAGGGTGTGGGTGCACCTGAGAGGACCTCCAAATTGAGAGGTAGGGCAGGTGGGGCACACCAGCCCTGGAGACTTCTGCAAAAGGCACTGCTCTAATTCTCCCCCAAACCAGAGGTCAGTGAATTCATCTGTGGCCAACTGTGCCATGCTGGCACTAGCAAATCAATAAGACACCTGTAAGGTTTCAGCACAGCAGCTGACACTGAACGCAGGTGGAAACCTCCAGCCCTCCAAGTTCATTGCTCATAGGCACATTGCTGTGGGTGCTTCTGCAAAATGCCAGGGGCTCTATGGAATATTCTGATGGTTTATCTGGTGTGCAAAAGGGAAAAAAAAAACAATCTGGACTATTGCATAGACATGTAGGACTGTGTTAACTGACCTTCACTAGCTTTTGTTGCAGCTTTTGTTTCTATTAGAAAACACTAAGAGAACATAATATGATAATTTTATAATTTGCCATTCAATAACTGCCTACTTAATAATAGATTTGTCATGCATGTTAGGAAGCTGATTATAAAATTCTTGAAGGAGAGATAGGTCAAAAGGTCTGAAGAAGAGATGGAAAAAAACATTAGTGCGGTACTTAGGAACCATTGGGTCTGACAGACTTATGAATATTTTTAGAAAAGCAAGAATTAACAAATGCTGTGGAATTGTCTCTTTCTTGCAGGGCTCTCACACTGGTGTAATTGGGAGGCAAAAGTGCCAATAGGTGGCACTCTCCAATGTGCTGCATCACCCATGGCTCTCCAGGAATCCCCGTGGTTTATTCCCTAAAAGCACAGTAAAGCAGGACTGACTCTAACCAAGCAAAGAGTATAAGGCCAGGGGGTGAAGTTCAGTCTTTGCATTAAGATGACAAAAAGAAACAACAGCATTTGGTGAACTCTGGTGTGGCGTATCTGCCTTCAAGATTGTCTTCAGATTATTCTGATTTAACTCCAACAAGTCTTG
This sequence comes from Phaethornis superciliosus, assembly GCA_023637945.1. Classification (NCBI taxonomy): domain Eukaryota; kingdom Metazoa; phylum Chordata; class Aves; order Apodiformes; family Trochilidae; genus Phaethornis; species Phaethornis superciliosus. The sequence goes on from JAJQWJ010000001.1 coordinate 124,420,640, forward strand.
TGTAAACCATGGAGAAAAGCACAACTGAAAGCACAACTACAAGTTATCCTGCTTTAGCAGGGGTTGTTGGACTGGGTGATCTCTAGAGGACCCTTCCAACTCTTAACATACTATGATTTTTTAATTTTTATTATTCTATTATTATACTTCGGGGCTTTTTAAATTCTAAAGCAAAAAACCAACCAACCAAACAAACAAAAAAGGTTTCATCATTGATAAATACAAGCTAGAGGTGATCCCACCTCCTCTTAAACTGTTCAAATCTTAGTTTGGAGTCAAACTCTCTTCCTGCTAGATTCACCATTTCCGTACACGTTCCTTTGTGTATATGCAGATTAAAAGTCCCCATCTTAGTCAATTCATAGAATCATAGAATTGGCTGGGTTGGAAGGGACCTCAGAGATCATCAAGTCCAACCCTTGACCACTACTGCTGTGGTTACCAGACCATGGCACTGAGTGCCACATCCAGTCTCTTTTTAAATATCTCCAGGGACAGAGAATCCACTACTTCCCTGGGCAGCCCATTCCAATGTCTGAGACATTCTTGACAAACATGCTCATGTCATCTTGAATTTTCACCCATATTCCCTAAATATTGACTGTACTATTGACAGCAGAAATGCTGTGTATGCAAGGACTTAATATGAGAGCCTGTTGCCACTGCCCTCTCAACTCTAAATTGATGCTGAACTTCCAATGTGTGCACCTTAGAGCCTGACATGTCCCTGCCATTTGGTAACAGCCTGTGACAAGTGACTGTGCAGTCAATAATAATCACAGCCTCAGATTTTTGCCACACCTACCCCCAGAGCAAATCATCACCTTTGGGATGAACACTGTTCCAGGAGTGAGGTGTCTATACCTTATATGATGAGGCGAGCCCATGACCTACTACTATTGGCAGCCACATCCTCCTTATTTTTAGTGTTATCACTGGACAACACAAAGATGCATGTTAACGTGTTGGCCAATAAGGGAGTTAAAAGGGTCCATGTGGCATTTATAAAATGACAGATCAATGACTCGCTCCAGTGCAAAGGGGCCATGTTGTACCCAAGATCTTAATTTCCACCATTCACCTGGAAAGAAACAAAAAGCTAATTAACAATGCTTTGGGGTTTTTTCTTGGAATAATTAGTTTGGATTTGTTCTGAATTTCCAGGGTAAAGGTGAGGTTATACCAGCTTTCTCTCTGGATATTTTCTATTAACTCTTACCACAGGCTCCCTATGAATAACGAAATAATAAAGGCAGGGGGGAGGGAGCAAGGGTTGGCAGGGATGACAGTGCAAGAACTGTTTTCTCTGGAGGTGTTTCAAGGCTAGTCTAATAATCCAGGGGAATGCCTTCTTCTTTATTAATTTAATGCATAAGTATTTGCCTTTTAAAATCTTAATGCATGTAAACACCTAAGCATTTCACTGTTAAATAGACTGTATTTATTTTTTTCTAGAAAGAAGGACCCTAATTTTCTTCAAGTTCAAGCAATTACATTTCCTCTTTACCAGCATTATGTCCAGTCAAGGAGAGAAAGCTCTTACTAGAACTGATGTTGTAATTGAAGTCTTGGAACCTACCATGCTGTGTAAATTATAAGGAGAAGAACTAGAAATGCCAAAGACAAAAATTAGTAGACAAGTGAAACCCTGTATTATTTTCAGTCAGCACTTTTGAAACATCACTGTTCTCTATAAACTGCTAAAGAAGGCAGAAAATAGTCCCTGCCAATTGCAGTAAAATATTAAAAAAAAAAAAAAATGCAAAAGCCTAGAGCAGACATTTCATTATTTCTAGTTACATTGTAGTTCAGCAAATTTGAACAAGTGCAGCATAACACTTAATATCCTCACTTTAACTTTGCATCATTTCCCTACTTGTAAGAAAAATAGAAGGTCTAAGAGTAATCTTTCCTCATGAAAAAAATTCAATTTAAAAACCTGTGAAATAGCTATTTTAGGGTGTCTTTAAAAATTAAGTATTGAAACCTTTTTTCAGTAAAGGCACTTCCATTAAATATTTCACTTTTAGCTACCTGGAATCATACAGATGTGTGAACTGCATGTAAACTAGCAAGAATGATGGGAAATTAATTGTTGCTACTCATGATAACTACTTTGAACCATCATAGCTCTCATAATATGGCATCAGCATTTGAATTAACTAGTCAGTTATTAATTAATATCTATTACATGTAAGGGAGGGTGCCATATCATTTCACTGTACTTAGCCTACTGTGACACTTAGCTTCCTTATGAAGAATCCTTCCAAATCCAATGAACACACACCTGCCTCCCCTCTCACTCACACCTAGCAAGATATTGGGAGATAACCACTGTTTTAACAATGATGTCCTAAATTTTCCTCCTTAGCCATTTTAATTGCTTACAGAGCAATGTGATCTGCTGATATGTCTGGGCTGAAATTACTTCTACTAAAATACACATAAATAAATTCATAGCCCACCTTCCCTCCTATCCTTTTCCCCCCAACTTAAAATTGTTCCACAAGCCTAGAAAACAAAACAAACCAAAAATATATATGCTTTTAAATTTCTCCATGAAATTACAAAAATCTGGGAAAAAGCTATTCTCATGTTCACCCAGCTACAGTGTATATTCTGAGCCTGGTGTAATACAGATTCAGAGCAGAACACAGAGAAGAGACATTTAAGTGGATTTGATGGATTGATGATCATCTTCTTAGAGCAGATATCCATTTTCCCTGGCATCTGCTACATCATTAGCCATGACTGACAGGTTTCAGAAGGTAACTAAAAGAGTCAATAGGAATACAGGGAATGCACTGCAGTAACTTGACTTTAACAGGGATACACAGAAAATTCATGTGTATGCGAGATGGCATCAAAATCCAGGGCCCTCAGTGGCTAAGCAGGCATCAAGAGCTGGTCCTGGTGGGACTCCACATCTCCATGAAGCCATGAAGAAATGGCATGGATTTAGGAGCATGCAGTAAACAACACACAGCTTCCTCCTTGGAAAGGGGGTGACAGCTTCACTGGTCTTAGTGGGCATCTTTATATTGCTCTTAATTAAACAACAGTAAATGTAAGTAGCATTGGAATAAACATATTTATTCTGGAAAAACAGAAAAAAACAAAGAAATTTTTCAGCTGGATCTGATCCATATTTGCCTTAAGACATGGGTCAGAGCAGTACATAATTTGTAAATGTTGACTTGCTGGCAGCCAACATGCTCTGTCCCCTATAAACAGGGGACACCATTCCCTACTGGTGGCCATTTTAACCTTGTCTCAGAATTCCCCTTTTGTACCACCTGAACATGATATTCTAAGCCTGTAACTATGTGCAACCCAGAGCATTGCATCAAGTGAATTCAAGAATTAACTTGATCACTGCAAGGATATGCTAAGTGTCCTCCCATTTCTATGCTGCATTCCCAGGAAAAAGAGGTTCAGATGCAAGATTTCTGTCCTCATCTACCAGGCTGGGATCCAACATATTTCTAACATTACTAGGATTCTATCCCGAGGAATATACCAATAAGTCTGCTCTTCAAATGCAATGAAACTATCCACTGCAAAAACAAAGATGCAAGAATTTTCCCAGGAGACAAACAAAGGTTGAATCCAGAGTGTGAAATACACTCCTATGGATAACCACAAACTGTTTTTATTTCTAAATCATGCTTGCTTGACCTTGTCTTCATTGACAGATATATAGCATATACATGGTTATATCTCCACAAAATGTGTGGCTGGAAAGCAAGCAAAGAGAGGAAAAAAACTCCACTAAAATTAGAAGTTATATTGAACTAGTCAACAACAGCATTCCGGCCACTTTTTACAAGAAGGCAGGTGATTACATCATAGTTCTTTAAATATTATCTACCATTTTTCCCCTGATCCTGCCAGCAAAGTGTAGTGACATGAATTCTCACTAGCAGTCTCATTGGAAGAGCATCCAACTGGCACACCAAGAAGCTGTCCTTAAGATACCTCTCATATCTGCCTCCACTCTCGATGCACTGTGAATCAGTTTGAAACATGCATGGGTTCAAAATGCAAATTGATGTACAAACACTTGACTGCAAGCTCAAAAGATAGGAATATCTGATTTTTAGCTTTCACAGGTTTATTGCAATTTCCGATGGAGCAGAAATAAATGTCCTGAAAGGAGATGCAAAAGCTCTACATGATTAACACTGCTGTGTCCATAATATGGATATGTAAACAACAGTAACAGAATTTCTAAAAATACGTTCTTACTCCAAGATCCTGGGCTATGGATGTGCCCAACTTGTTTCAAAGGAATCAGTTTGTGTTTCCACCTAAAATAAACAGGCAGTGTTTTCAAATGTTCCTCCTGAATAAATAAAAAATAATTTTCAAACAAACAAACAGACAAACCCCAAACATGAAGGTGACTCTAAACTGGGACAACCCAAATTCCAGGCCCTTTCTGAAAGTTCTGGCATGTGACTGGTAAGAGACCATCCATAAAAATCTAGGACTAGAGTCCTAATTCTTGCTATAACCCCAACTGTCTATTAAACCCAACTTTTTAAATAAATCCAGGGAATTATACATAAGCCACTTGCAATGACTTTAAAATCCCCATCCAAAGAAAAACATGCACGTCCTCATTTTGCCTCAAGCAACACCAGCTTACTGCTCTCCTTGATGTTTTCTATGCCAAGCCTCCACAGTCCACTCTGAGGGGAAACTGTGAGTCGGAATAAACAGGGAAGATGTGAAAGCCAGGACACCTCTGCTGAGAGGTGCACAGATCAATCCCATTTGCATTTTACAAAAGAGGAGAGCTTCTGCAGAGTCACCATAACAGTCTGTTCTAGAACTGAGAGTGTTCCATGTTTTTCAGATCAGAGGAGAAAAAATAGTAGATGAATGTGTGTGGCACAATGGCAGCATGGAGGGGAGAAATCTAAGGAGTTCAGACTGTATAAACCTTAAGATGTTCCATAACTCAAGAGACTATTGTGATTTATTTTGGGAAAGATTAATCCTCTTTAAAATATAACAGTAAATAACACATTTTAGAGGGGCTAATGAAAGAAGATAGTACAGCTGAATTTTAGAGGATTAGCTACATGTACCTGATTTGTGTTCTGAAATAAAAGAAATCAAGGTAAAAGAGGTACTTTGCAGATAACCTCTGCAACTGATTTAAAAAGTAATAATATTCATGAAAAAAAAATCTTATCTTGTCTGTTGAAGATGTCTGAATCTGCAGAACATTTGCAGTTTCCATTTGCCTAAATTTGTTGCTATCCAAAATAACAGCTTCTCTGTCTCCCTGATATGAAAATGTAGTTCCACTGATTGAAAATTAAACTGAGATAAGTACTTCTCTGTGTATCCTGTCAGGCTCCATTCCCTTAGGTCTACACAGATTTCACTTAGGTACGCTCAGAAAGATTTGTAAGTGTATACTTTAAAAAATCCTTGACACACTTTGATTTTATTTGACTTAATGATTTTAGAGGCCTTTTCCAACCTAAATGATTCTATGATTCTATAATTCCTAGACCTAGGGGTCTCAAAAAAAAGAAAAAGAAAAAGGAAAAGGAAAAGGAAAAGGAAAAGGAAAAGGAAAAGGAAAAGGAAAAGGAAAAGGAAAAGGAAAAGGAAAAGGAAAAGGAAAAGGAAAAGAAAAAGAAAAAGAAAAAGAAAAAGAAAAAGAAAAAGAAAAAGAAAAAGAAAAAGAAAAAGAAAAAGGAAAAGAAAAAGAAAAAAAAAAGAAAGGTATCAATTACCGAGTAGTGAGGAAATTAGAAAGGCACACAAATAATACAATTGACTGCCATTATCAAAAGACCATTGATTTATAATCAGGCAGGTAGCACCTTTCTCTACCCATCTCTTCTGCTGTGGGGCAGAGAGCTGTGTCCTGCTGGGTGGGGGTGCTCCTACATACCAGGCACGTGGCATGGACAAAAAGTTTGTTGGGGTTGTTGTAAGGGAGGGCAAGATACAAAGTTGATTTCCTCGGCAGTGTGAGCCAAGCTTTTTAGGCTAATGTCTTCTTCCTCTAACATTGTGGAGACTGCACTCTGAGCTCTAAAAGACAAAATGTTTTGGTACAAGGAAATAAACAAAATAATCACCTTATTCTCTAAGTAGCGATGAGCTCGGTTTTCATCAGTGATGCATCAGTGTTCTCCAATTTCTTCTGATGAAACCCATTATTTCTGGCACTTGATCTTTGCATTCATTTGGTGATCACACTGGATCATTTGGTTTCACACTGATGAAAGTTTTGCAGGATAGTATTTCCCTTGACTGCATGCTCTGTGTCAATCATATGCTTCTCTATCTCTGTGAAATACTTCATTTGGTCAATGAGGCATGCTGCTATGTTTTTGAAAGCCATGCTACAGGCAGATTTGATGGTATTAAGCATCTAATGATTACCATTTAGACCAGGAACAGTGAAGATTCTGTATCAGGAAATAGGAACTCTATTATGAGAACATCTCCTGTAATTAAACTTCAGGAAAAAAATTAAAATTAAAAAATGAAAAGAAAAAACAACCAACCAACCAAACAAACAAACAAAAAAATACTGAGGAAAGAAACCTCATCCTGAAAAGCAGTGAACATTAAGTACAGCTTGTTTCAGCATCTGGAGTGCTGGCCTGAAAGGCACTCATACCACCCCCCCCCTGCTCCTCTGCACCACTCATGATTACAGCTCTCAGACACCAAAAGCAATATCTGCTGTTTAGACTAGTGGATTAAGCAGGAACTCTCCCACCCATTTTCATTTTATTTTTACTTAGGTCACATTTCAGATCTGACTCGGTGACATGGAGTCAGGTCAAAAAGATTTGTGCAGTCATTCCTTCCAAAATTAAGATTTGTCTGTTTTTTCATTAAGGAGTTCATCGGGAAAGCCTTTTTGAGCTCAGTTAACATAAAAAATATTACAGACTAAATGCTATTTACTTAGACAAAGCTTCTCAAGTGGTTCCAGCTCCAGGAGTAAAAGGATGCTAAATGTCAGTAAGAGCATGATCCATGTCCTGACACCAGTGAACCAGCCTTTCCTGAACTCTTTCAGCTCTTACATAACGTTAATGATTTCATGCTGTATGGAAATGCCCCTGCTAGGGCTTTACATCATTCCCTAGATCAGATTATTTACTCAGAAATCATTCTGTTTCTCTTATCCTTTTACAAGCTGTTCCTGTTTGTTAGAAGGCTCACACTGAGTGCCTTTATACTCCCAGATAAAGCAAGGCCAGGGAGCAAGTTTGATTACTGATTGCCCACACAGCTTAATTGTTCTCTGAGCCCCTGACTCCAGTCTGGATTTCCCCAAACGGCTGTCTGCAAGACAGCCCTGATCTGCAGGACACTGGTGCTTCATAGTATACACATAAACTGTGTCCCTGATGCTTGGATTGGGTTTAAAACCAGGTCTTTTTTTTTTTTTTTTTTTTTTTTTTTTTTTTGTAGAAAATTGTTAACTGGAAAACTATGCATGGACTCTAAGCATGGCTTGTGTGTGGAAAAATCAAACCCCAGGCAGCTGATTCCTGAGGGCTGCTCTTTGTGAGTGCTCTTGTATCACAGTTCCCTGGTACATGCTACTATGCTCAGTTCACTTTTCTGTGTGCCTCTCTTTCTGTTGTATATGCTGATCTACATTTTCACCTTCTTCCTATAGGATATGGCAGTCTGACACTTCTTTTCTAATACAGTAAAGATTCGTTCTGGGAAATGGCTCTTGTATTATATGACAGCCCAATACAGTTGTCTGATGACCCTCTGGGCTGGAGGGTGTCAAAGGTACCATCTATTCAAACTATCTGCTTTAAAAAAAAAAACAAAAAAAAAAAACAAAAAAACCCCAATCCAAACAAAACACAGTAACAAAACAATTCTGTAGGTCTGTAGGAGGTCAAGGCACTTAGATAAAAAAAAAAGCAAACTGCTTTTCTGGTGAAACTATCTACATATGATTATAAAGAACAGAACAGAAGATGCATGGATAATATGGGGGCATTAGAGAAGAGTCAGCATGAACTCTGTGAAGGAAGTTCTGTCACACAAACTACTGAAAGATGCAGAAAGCACCCAAGGAGACCTTGCTATGCATTCAACCAGTTCTTGATTACTTCAATCATCAACAGTTCTTAGGGAAACTAACTGACCATGGGATAAGAAAGGTCTCTATATGGATTGGGGGGAAAAAAAACCAACAATAAACCAGGTCAAATGTTTAGGACTAAGCAGACAGTTCTCACAGAAATCTGTGGAGTTCATTCTAGTAGTGAATGGCAGGGATTCCTCATATACATAAGTAAATTATGAGTAAGTTATGGAAGAGACATCCAGTGAGTGCAGTTGAATACAGGGCCACCACCTCTGAGCTCAGACTCTGACCTGTAGATTGTCAGAGGCTGAGACTACCCTGGTGAAGTAGCACAATATGCTTGAAATAATCTTATTTTCTACTCTTATTTTTCTGGGTTTGGTCATTGTTGGAGAACACTTGGCAACATCCAGTACTGGTATTGCTCTGGTTTTATGTTAAAGATGGAAATGGCAAAAAGGAAATGTATGCAAGAAGAAATAGTAACTCAACCAAAACTACAATTAAAAAAAGAATTAACTGGCTTACATATCAGGGCATACTGGCATCACCTATGTTAACAAATTACATGCTTAAGCTATGGAATGTGTAAATACTTCCTCATGAGAGTCCACTGAAGTCATTTGGACCCTTTCTACTGGATCTTAGTTTGTTTTGCATCAAATGAGGGAGTCTGTGCAGGAGTATCTTTTTTAATACATTTGGATTCCAATCTATGGAAATCTGTCTCTTTTATACATATAGCCAGAAGAGAAATAACATTTGTCTTTCAATTACAGACATGTCACTTTAGTAGATCTTCCTTCTCAGGCTCCAGCTTTTTATATTTAAAGGTTGTGACATTACTCTTTCATAAGCTTACCTTCATAATTCACTGTCTAATTTAGTGAAAATCACACTAGAAGTTCCATTTATGAACAACACTTTACATTTCAAGAAGGCACTAGTAGAACAAACAACCTGTGAACTACCTTTTACCCACAAGATGGTTTTTTTGCCTTGCTGTATTATTCATGATTGTCAGCTGCTCCAGAATTCATTGCTGTCAGTTACTGAATGTGATTTTTGGGATTATTCTGTACATCTACGTAAATTAGCAGGCAGAAGTATTTAGCATCTCTTCCTACACTGAGAACCAATTAATGCAACCAGTTATCTGATCAAACCTACTGGGAAAAAGCTATACTGGATCAAAAGCTATTTTTTGAAAATCCTCCTTTTGACTTATTTTGCATATTATGATTAAAAATCTCTTACCTGCTGAATTTTCCTTGAAGAAAAATATTACTTTGCCTCAAAGAAACTGTACCTTAGCCTCTGGCAACAAGAAATATTACAATAGGGTACTGTGCCCACTACTACAGGATAATGGGATTGTATTAAAGAAGCAAACACCAGTGGTGGCCTTGGAAAGGCTAGGAGCAGCTTGCTATTGCCTCCTCTGAAACAAACCAAGGAGACTCTTCTACTTGGTTCAGTTTGCCACTGGCACCAAAGGCCCTTCCCACCTCTCCTCTCACTAAGACACTGACTCATGCAGTTATTTCTCTCCATATCTTCTCAATGATGTTTTGACAGGAAAGAAAATATCTATGGGTTTGGGTCTTTAAATCCATTTTACATTAGTATGATTTCTCCTATTAAAAAGAAGTAATATTTTCATCTTCATTTAGACTGACTTCCTTCTGACAAGTGATAAATTCAGATCCAAGCAGCAGGGTAAGCCACAGTGATAATTTTGTACCCTGCAGAGCTCTTTACAATGATCACACGGGATTAATATATATATATATGTTAATGAGCATTCAAATTTGTTCTCATATTTTTTCAGAGAGAAGTGGCTACACTCATTAGGAGTGCTCATCAGTGCATAGCAACCACTTAATGTAACACAAAATACTTCCAAGAAACTTAGGTCACCATAAGAACATCATTGACTTTAGTCCCAGAAGCTTTCAGGATTCCTGTCTTGCCTTCTAGCTGTTCCCAGCCTCCTATGAATTACACAGAGTCACCCTGAGAGAGGAGGAAGAGTAAATAATTTTTGTCACAGCATACATCAATAATTAGCACACGCATTGAGAAAGATGGGAGAAAGTTGCAAGAAGAGAACAAATTGCCTGCTATCACCCAAGTGAGGCAGAACAACTCCTTTCCCATTTTGGCAGCGTAACCCCTGCTTCCACTCCTCACACGGGTGGGACAGCAGCCCCTGCCTGGCAGCCCCACTGAAGAAGAGGTCAGTGGCACTGGATCTACAGACATCCTAGATGACCCTTGTTTTATCTGCCCTCAAGCATCCTCTTGAAAGAAAGAAGGTCAAACATTCCGGAGAGCTCTCCACAGGTGCAGAGGCTGAGCTGCCAGAGAGCTGCTCCTCTTTAGAAGTGGATTCTGAGCCAAGAGTAAGCAGGAGAGCAACTTCTGCTGCTTACCCGGCTTGCTTGACTCAGAGGTTGCTAAGACCTCTCTGAGGCTGGCGTGCCAGAATTTAACAATTTAGAGCATTTTCCTGAAACTGCCTATTTACTCATACAAGGGGGGAAAATCTGCACACCTACTGCAATAGAAACACATGGCTTACCTTCCAAATAATATTTTAAATTATAGCATGTGATGAATAACCCCAGTGTAAGCTGTATGTTATTTTGATGGTGAACAGCAAGGGCTGTTTTCAAGAACTTACTGATGCTGGGAGAAAAGCAGAAAAAGAAAAAAAAAAAAAAAAGAAAAAAGAAAGAAAAAGTAAAAATAAATTTTACAGGAACACAGAGACTTATAGCCCTTTCAGTTTGTAAATATAGACATCAGCTGCCTATTCTCAATTAAAATAGTCACCAAAAAGGCAAGCAGCACATCAATTAGCACTCTTTCAGGACTGAGAACAAAATTATGAGGCAATATCAAAATATATATTCAAATGCAGAAAGTTGAAATAACTCGAAGTTAAGGATCCCCTGGTGAGTACAAAGTAGTTCTCACAAAAATACAGAGCAATTTAACATGGTTCTTACTGCACTGCCGTAATGTATCTGTACAGAGCAGCCACCGTGTGACTGATTTAATCTACCTGGTAACAGGTTTTACAGACATGCTTTTGAATTTCTTGGACTTTGCTGTAGCCCGGAATATGTAAGGCAAAAAGAACAAACAAATCAGGGGGCTGTGTTCTGTGCACTGCACTGGCTGAGCTTATCCTGCTCCTTCTCTGGGCCAACCTCTGGTGATTGCAGCAAAGCTTCTCCAGAACATGTTGGAAGATACAATTCAAGATCTACAGGGATCTTGCAGAATGAAACCCTTCCCCATGCAGAACCAGCTCTGTTTCAGTTAAGAGAGAAAATAAACATTTTGTGAAATAACTACGTGATTGTTATTAGGATCTGATCTATTTCATCTCTGCTTATTGTGCTCAGAAGGACAGGGGTGGGAAGCTCTCCTGATTCCAGCCTTGCATATGTCAATATGTGTGCAAGAACTTGTCCTCAAAGCTACTGAATCATTTTATCACTCTAGGGTTTACTCAGTTATTGTTATGGTTCAGTATGCAAAGGTATCATTGCTACCTTTGTAAAGGGAACTTGAGCAGAGATGTAGGGAGGAGGTGAATATAGATTGGGAACAAATATGCCCAAGACATTTCAGAGAATCTCTTCTGATTCTTTTCAGAAGCCTGAGAGAAGGCAACAGCATCTGGTAGGGCTGGGGCAACAGGGGCAGTGGGAAGAAGGCAAGGATTCTGGTAGAGAGGATGCCCATTAAATATTTCACTTTAGTGAAATAATATTAAATAATAAATATTTAACTTAAGTTGAATTTTAAAAATAAAATAAAATTTAAAAAACCCAAAACACTAACATTCTGGTTGAAGAGAAAGAAAAGCTATTCTAACTCCCTTTCCTAGCAATCTATCTGAAATGTTTTGGAGCAGAAACAGATAAAGCTACACAGGGTCTCTTTTATTCAAAACATGGATTGAAAAACAAAAGGAAAGGAAAGAGAACAAAAAAAAGTAAGTCCCATGAGTGGTGAGCAAATGCAGCCTGGTTTCTTGTGGATTGGTAATGTGCAGCTCATTGGCTTCTGTGTCTACGCTTAAGCTCCAATTTTAGTTTTTCCTGAGAACGTTGACTATTTTCTACTGAAATGGAAAAAAAAAACAACAAAAACCACTAAAAAGAGAAACACTGCTTTACTTTTGTTAGATGAGGATATTTGCAGGCTCTTTCTTCCCTTATAGGCCACTGATTCTCACCACCTGTGGGTCTCATCCCTTTAGGCAGCAGCAGCCAAAATTGTCCAGCGATTTCAATAGCAGAAGGGGAAAGAAAAGCCAACAATCCCAGCACACAACCATAGGCCATGGGATTGCCAAAGCCACCAGTCCTCTTCCAAGCACTTCACTCACCAGCCCACAGTACCAGAATCAAAGCTGTCACTGGCAGGAGTACCTCATCCTAAGGACTGAATGCAGAGGAGAAAGCAGACACTGTAAGGCTCTGTATTCACCAGCCAAAGGAGTATCCAGTCGCTTCAAAAAAACATGCTGAGAAAAGCTGACCACCACTAAGTCAGCCAGATTTAACACCCTGAACTGGACAAAAAAAATAAGTACTTTAATAGGCCTCTGTAGCCAGAGTAGACCTGTCCTCCATCTTTGCAGCTGCCAGTTCCTGAGTATATTAGACAGTTCAAGAGATTTTATTTATTTTCATTCTCAAGGTTTATAAAAAAGCAGAGATCAATCTGCCTATGAATGCCCACTTTTAACCTTTGCAAACTCAAAATTGTGTTCAAAACTGGTATATCAAAAGACTGTGTCACATTAGAGACATTTTTCTGTGCAGAAAACATTTAGTTCCTGGTATAGCATTAATAGCAAATATGATACTTAAATGATCTTCATAGATTTGTGCCTCAGTCTAACATGCTAAACTTAATATTATATTTCACACCATATGATTTTATTTGAGTGTTAAAACTGAGCTTGAACAATAGACCTGCTAAATAAAAAATTACACTGAAAGAAATCATGTAACTCAACACTTACTCAAGGAATCCAAAATGTGCAACTTATCTTTGACCAAACTACACGTTTTTTTGTTTTAAGGCAATAGAAATAGCACTTTGGATTTCTACCTACCCTGAATTTAGTCCATCACTTGCAACTAATACTTGTCATGCAAGACACTATCCTGCAGAGAACTCAGATTCTGCTGCAGGGCTCTGAAAATTTTCAATTCTTATTGGTTTGATAGGTTTTTAGGTTCACTGGAGTTTGAAAGCCCACACTTTAGGCATAATATATCCTGTTGCTATTACAGAACAATGAAAATGCAGTCATCAAAGTTACTGAAATCTCCTTAAGTTACAGGAAAATAAGAAACTGGGATCCTTTGCACTGCCTTACCAGATCACACTATTACCCATCAATCCTGTGCTTACCAGATGAATTGCCAAGCTCTTCAAAATACTCAAGAAACACTGTAGAAAGCCCTGCTGATGCACGAAATAGAATTTGAAAACTCATTTTCTCCATGTTTGTTTATTGATTTCTTTTTTACTTGATGTATAGTCCAATGGGTTTGTTCTTGATACAACGGCCTAAGTTCTTTGAGAATCTTGGACTAAACTCCTGGGCTCAGTGTTTGTCGTATGACAGTATATTCTAAGTGCTAGAAATTTAGAAGTCAGAAATTCAGTGCTAGATGGAAGAATACTGCTGTATGTGTCAGGTTTACTGCATTTCAGCTACACCAATCATGCCTTTAAACACAATATTTGATTACTCTGTAATGTGACTTCACACACCTTTCATACTCTTCTTCATCTCCTTTCTGAAAACTCTTCTCTGAAACAAAGTGTCCCAGTCTGTTCCATTTATATATACCTATGAAAAGCTTACATAGTTTCAAATAATTTATGTAAGGAGTCTGTAAACAATTAAAATGCTAGAAAATGTAGTGAAACAGGATAATATTTTAATTTGTATACCAGAAATATGTATGTGCAAGTTTCTGTGTGCAAACCTGAACATGCAGAATATCTGAAGTATTGGCATTTCAGAGGCATAATATCACAACACTGCAGAAAAAACCTGAGTCATAGGACTATCTTTTAAATACTAGTGCTGCTCCAAATTCAACTCTGTAGAGCAGTGAATATTTTATGTAAGTACATATATGTGCACAGATGTACTTACATGCTCCCACCATGCACCTATACGTTATAACTGAAGATACGTTATACATGTGTAATAAAGCATGTTATGTATACCATGTAGTATTATTTTTACTGTTACTTCTCATTTAGACATCCTATTAATTTGACCATTACTGCAAGAAAAGTACATGTTGCTCAATTTTTTTAAAGGTCTTCCCCACCTCCAGTTATTGTTTTTTTTCTCTTTTTAAAACTAACAATATTGTTCATAATACAGTTTTGTTGACATATTCCACCTGTCACCCCACTGACAGTTTACCTAGCTTTGTTAGGTGTTTTTCACACTCTGTTGCACTTCAGGTGAGCACTTCTGTCATTTAAAATGTATTTGACAGTATTCATAGTGCAGCTCTGCAGTCATTGCTTGGCTGGGCTTTTGCCAGCATGGCATCTGGGTATTTACTTATATTCCTTGCTTTTTATGTGGCTTGCCATTCTATAATCACAATATTCTCACCTGGTGTTTATTTGATTTCTCTAACAGCCCCCAACTCAGGCAATCTGGCAAAAGTAGTTTTTAAAAGTCCAAAGAAATAATTTCAATTTATTTTACTTTAGAGATTACTATGCTAGCATACACAATAAATTGTCTATAGATAGAAAACACCACTTCCTTTTGCAGCATCTATGTTGAAATTTATTACAGATCTTTGTCTTCCTATTGTTTTCTAATTACTTCCTTTAATTATTCTTTCATCCTGTTACTCAGTCTTGATGCAAGACAAACCTGTTTATAATTTCCACACTTACCACAGTCTTTGTTAAAGAGAGGACTGAAATTTGTTACCCTAAGGTCTGATGTTAAAATAGCATTGTGTATTTTGATAACAACACAACAATTTTGTTATTGTTTCCACAGAGTATTGGAGCAAGAGCCAAGTTTTCTTTTAGATATGGAACTGCTTCATATAACACCTTGTTCTAACACCTCTTTTTTTGATACCTCAGCCTCACAAGGTTTCAGCTTTATTAGATAGAAAACAGGTATTTCCAAAGATTTCTGTGGTCAAAATGCAAACAAGAAAATAATTCCATTTAAAGATTTCATAAAAAGGCTTCATAAAGGATCACAAATGAAAGAGAGGCAGTATGAGAAAGTGTGATCCTAGCCACATATTCATAGGTGAGTCTGGGAGAGAGAGAAGGGAGAAGGCTAGGTTCACATATCTGATCTGTGTCCTTGGTCTAAGGAGCAAATGGTCATGAAGTACAGAAATCGAAGAGTCTTTGGATTTTGACACTACCACACAATAAAATTAACACATGTTAATTACACTAATTGAAGAACATTGTGCGTAGATAAGCGCTAGTAATCTTCTCCATTTCTAAATACTTAAATGGTAATTGCATTCTGTAATATACTTAAATGGTAATTACTTGATAATTAAGATTACTCCCATCTTAGAGCAACCTTCAGACTCTCATCAAGATGTTTTCCTGAGAGATATAGGCTTGAGGTTCCTCAGATTTAAAATAGAAGCTGGGGCAGTGAGGCAGGTAGAGAGGCAAAGAGGGACTGGAAATGGGTTTTCCTGCTCTGATAAGCCCTCCTTGCTCCTTCAGGCATGATTTTTGAAAACAAATGCTTTGGACAAGCACTGAAAATTGCTTCAGAGTCTGCCAGCAGAATCAAGTGCCCAGGGTATTGCTGTTAAGAATGGGACAGGTTTAGGCATGTAAATAAGCAAATCTGGAATAGTCCCTGACCCAACACATAGACTCTGATAAAGTTTTTTACTACTACTATGCAGCAAATAAACCAGAGGTTTACAGGACTACAGCTGTGAATGCAGGTGCCTAAATTTCATCAAAATCCCTACTTCAACTGAAAGTTCTATCTCCATTTGCCCTGCATCTCACTGGAGGGTGGGGTACCTGAAGAAGTAAACGAATCTGTGGAAGAATTGGTGCCATCAGTACTTCTCAGTGACTGATTTTATTTCTTGCGCACTTTCAGAAAGGGAGAACAACATCTTTTTGTTCTTTTGAGAAAAAGTTGTCCTGGCTTCTCCAGAAGCTTATTCCAGGAGGGGATTCACAAGTGTGAAAGCATGTCTAGTTAGCCTGAAATAACAGTGACTGGAGGGAAGAGGATCTAAAGCTCTGGATTTCTTTATTGCTAGCTGCTACCTAGAGAGCTCTTGTTCGGGACTTTACAAGTTTTGTCCTTTGGTGTTAATTCTCCTCACACATCAAAGGAAGAGAGGATATACCTCCTGAAGGGAATTCCTACTGTGTGGAAAAACACCTTGGAAATCCTTCTTGTGAGTGCAGACTGAACTGTTTAAGTACATAGACTACATCCAATTATGTATCTTTAGCTCTCTCCTCTCACTTTTGCAAAGTTCTGCCATGATCCCACATTAAACCTGCCCATAATTCCTTAAGGCAATAACACCTTTCCTAACTTGGAAGCTGATTTTCTTTTTTTCCCCTTTTGCACTGTTGCTAACTTGGAAGCCTGCATACCTAATAAAGCAATTTTGTAAACTTTCAGTGCAGGCTGCTAACTAGAGAGCAGCTTCATGTCCACAGGTGAGCACCCCCCTGGATGCCTGCAACTGGTTAAGGATATGAGGAGGAAGAGTCAGCCTTAAGAACTAAGGAAGTTTATCCTTGTGCTCTGGACAGAGAAGGACCATCAGGAGCTTCTCTAGAGGCAGTGGAGCAAAGAAAGAAACCCTTTGGCTAAGGACTAGACTAGAAGTGAAAGTTCATTCTGGCTGAACTTTGTGACCTGCAATCTTTTCCTGAGCCAGCCCTCCTTCTGTGGTCCTGTGGGAAGAAGGACCCAACAAGGACCAGCAAATGTAAGGGTAAATCCTGCCTTTCTCTTGAGCTCTCAGCTTCTGTTGACAGCTCTTTTGTTCTGTAGGGAATGAAAATTTGGTTAGTTGTGCTTTCATGCTCTGTTCTTCAAAACTTGAAACACAAATGAGCAAAAACTCACTAAGAAAGTCAATTAATCAAAGCAAGGCAGAGGAAAAGCACCATCAAATGCTGCTAGACTGAAGACAGGCATCTTTGCACAACTGTTCATAGCAAACTCTTCTGCTACCTCAGCCTGATAACTCCTGTTTATTCAAAAGTGAAGTTACAAGCCACTAGATAAACTAATCAAAGGACTTGCTCTATAGCTTTGTCATACATTGTTCACTAAGTTGGACATTTACTCTATTCCTTAGAGTCATTTCATACTGAAATGCAGCTCTAGCCTAGCATTTCATTAGATTCATAAGCAATATAGGCTGAAATAAATTAATAAAGGCAGAAAGGTATTGAATTTTTTGCAGGCAACTTTCTGGCTGGAATGTTTTTCATTTCTGTTGAGAATTCAAATGCTGCTTGTGTTTTACCAATCCAAAATATGAATCAATGCTTCGATTTCATGCAGCAGTGACTCTAAAAAGTTGCCTATATAGATAAGATGACATAAGGTAGTAAAGGGAAAGTGTCATAGTCACTCTTAATTTCACAGAACAACTACAGCAGCAGGAAATGCAGTTACTAGCAAATAACACAGTGGCCTGAAGGTGAACATAAGGTATTTGTCATACTGCTCAGATGTGAAACTTGACAACATGGCCAAAGGAGGGTAAAAACAAACAAACAAACAAAAAGCAAAACAAAACCAAACCAAACAAACAAAAAACAAACAAAAAGAAACCCTATCAAACCAAAAAACCCGATTTCATTTTAGTGGAGTGTATTACCAGTTTGATGTAAGTAAATCCTGTTCTCAAAGGCTGGAAGTTAAAATAAGTGACAAGTGTAGAAAATTCTGAAACTTATCAAATGAAAAATTATCTCCCTGAATTTCAGAGGACCATGTGATCTCTCACTATAATTAACTGGAATAGTTTAAACTCATAACGTTTTATTGTACCCCAGTTCAGCAAATAATAATCTATCTCATTGTACTCATATGGAAGACAGTGCAGGCAAGCATATAGGTATTAAAAGTGCTTAAATTACTGACTAATTTACTGCAAAAAGAGGAGAAATCAAACATAAAAAGAAAATTTGGAAAAGTGTTTTATTTTATAGATAGCATATGTCTGAAAACAGAGGACATGAAATTTAATAAAGGCTCATATTTAAGATATAATAGCACAATAATACCTGATTAGATAAAGATGGTAAATCTTGGCTCTTGTGCCAGTGAGGTCCAAAGCTAGCAGACTGGTGGCTCTGCTTGGAACTAATACTTACTCTGAGCCATTCAATGGGCCATCTGCTCTCTTTGATCTTGAGGGACAATACAACAGATACAGCAATGCAGCTTTTCTTGTAAGGTAGGCTGCTGTGGCCAACACACTGAAGAAGACATGCCAAAAATAAGGGTCCCAAAGACTCGTTTAGGTGGGTAAAGAAAGGATCAAGTTCACCAAAGTGCTCAGCTGGAAGTTATTTCCCTTCAAGAGACAGCTGATGAAAGCTCAGCACTTTCAGAAAGATGTTACTTGCTTAACTAAACATGTATGTGGGAAAGTTTGCCTCAAGTGTATGGGTTTACAAAGATGAAACTGTCTTGTTTCCTTAAACCAAAGTCAGAGTGAGAAAAAAGATGACTTAAATTATGGTTAGCTGATTTAAATTATGGTTAGCTGATTTATCTATATAATTTGCTGCCACAAGACCTGGTTGAGGGCAAGAGCTGAGTACAATGTTCTGTATGTGCAAAGTTCTAGTTCCAAACCACACATATGGGCAGGAACAACTTCCACTAGACCAGGATGCTCAAAGCCTCATCCAGTCTGCCTTTGAACACTTCCAGGGAGGGGGCAGACAGAGCTGCTCTGGGCAACCGGTGCCAGTGTCTTGCCATTCTCACAGGAAAGAAGTTCTTAAGATCTAATCTAAATCAACCCTGTTTCAACATTTTTGGAACTGGAACTTTAAAATCCCTTCCAACTCAAACCATTCCATGATTCTGTGGCATGTCATAAGCAATGGGCAGGTGGGCAGAGGCAGCCAGGCTGTAGCTGAAGATGTCTCCTTGCCTCTCCTCCCCAGCGGTCTTGCGGTAGGCTTGCTCAGCTGGTGCTGCCCTCAGCCAAATTTTAAATTGGTTTGTCTAAACCCTGATAATTTTAAGTATTAACTCAATTAAACTGGTTTAAATTCATCTTGCATTCATAAACACTAGTGTAACAAAGACTAATTTTAAAGCTGTCTGTCTTGTTTATGGTTGCATCATTGCAACCGGAGCGGTTTGCAGGCAGATTTAAACTAAGATGTCACTGCTTGGTTGCAGAAGAGCCTAGGTCTGGAAAAGCTGACATGCTGGTATGATGATATATATGATGATATGAGTAGGACCATCAGTTGTAATTATAAAATACCTCAGCTTGGCTATCTTCCTGCTGCAGGGTGTAACCTAATCACCCACTGCTGTAGTGAAGAAGCCTTTTTTCCTTCAGGTGCTCTCAGAGGAGTCAACAAATGCCTTCCTTCAAAACACCTGCTGTCATCCGGGGCCTCAGAAAGGCTCGGCAGCTGAGCAGGCTGCTACCCACTTTCATCAAATAATTAAAATTCTCAAGTAAAACACAGTGATGTTATCATTAAATTGAAACCAAATCCAAGGTAATAGCACAGAACAAGCGGTCCCCTTCCACTGGGTCAGATCCCTTTCTTGGCATTGACTGGGAGTGCGTCAGCAGGGGAGGTAACTCTGTTAGCTAAGTGAATAATGCTACTGAAGTTTCTCAAGTTGTCTGTGCCAAATCTGTGTTTAATCGGCCTGCCTTGGAGAGGCTATACAGGATCATTTTATTAATCACTAAGGTCAGGATTTTAGCAAGGATTTTGAATTATTAAAGAAACCAGCTGATAATTGGGACAGGAGGTAGAGTCACACTTGGCTTTGAAATCATGCCATCAGCAAAAATTTCTTGAGACCTATTACTGAATTCAAAGGGGCTGAGACATGCATTTAGACTCGGGAGCTGCATTTTCTTTTGAATGTTTTAAAATATAGCAGTAAAATCCATCTGGATCCAGCATGTTTTAGGGTTTGCTAAGTTAAATTGTCCATGTTGCTTTCACTGCTTAAGAGACAGAGGTACACCACTGTAACCAGAGATTTTATGTTTCCGGGCTTCCATTAAATGAAAATTGTCAAACATGAAGCTGTACCTACTTAAAACATTTGTACTGAGCTATAAAACATGACTTTTTTTCTGCCTGAGTACACCTCTGGGGTGCAGGCAGAGAAGCAAGAGCTGGATGAAGTCTCCTGTTGAGACTGCCTCTTGGTGGCATAAGTGACCTCCTTCCTGCTTGTCTTCTTTCCTCAGCCATGAGGACGAGCTACCTATTCTGTGCCTGGTTCTTCTGGGCAGGAGACAAGCCACAAAACTCCTTGCTCTTTTTAAACTAGCTGCTAGCTTTAACAAGAAGTTACTCTTAGAAGTTTTCATCCTGAACAATCCAAGCACTATGACTTTTCATTCCCTGTCTCTCTTAGGAGCAGACTATCCAAATCTGAACAGATGGGAAGTTGTGCATCATACAACACAGATGCAATAGAGCTATGAGAAGAAGTAAGATTCCCTCAGGATCTGATGTAGCACTCAGACTGTCTGGGGTAAAATTTCTAGGATATAAAGCAGTTTTTAGAGCTATTGTTGTCAATTCACTTCTCTTGTGTCAAGGCATAGGTTGGTCTGACTCAGTTTGCTAGTGGGGAAGAAGGTTCTGCTCATTGCAGTAACTGTGGCTGACTGGACTTCTCTCAGCATAATAACCCAGTCATTTAACTAAATCACTGAAACATCAATCAATCATTGTCACTAAAACCCAGGATCATTTGAGGAGATGAAAGTGATAATGACTGAAGTGCTGTAAGATTTCTTTCTTTTCCCTTCTCTGCACCCCCTGTAGCTAAAATTGCATCCAATTGTATGGAAGGGAAAAAATTTCATTCCTATAGTGCTTGCTGACCTAAAGACAGTGTTATTTTATTGGAAGTGAATGCATGCATCCAGAATTCATTTTCTTTTAATAGGAGTGAAACACTTGCTATATACTTTCTTCTACTCAAGAATTATATTGTACAGAAGGGATATATATCCCATAATAAACTTTTTTTCCATTTTTCCATTGCCTTTACTTTCTCAGTGTCAGCCTTTGAAAACCACTTTAATAGTTCTCTGAATGAGAATGGTCCTTTTTTTCCCGTCACTTTGAGCTCTTTCCTGCCTATAAACTGAGATCTTTGGAAAGGCAATATGCTTTCAGATTATTAGAAAATAGTTATGTTATTGTTTTTGCAAAGACCAGCAGCCACAAGATGTTATTAAATGTATTTCTGAATCTATTTACTATTCAATTACAAGGCAGAAGAGATGGCTCAAAACAACTCTCAGTATGGGCAGACTCCTTTGGGAAATGCCATATCCAAAGTGAATTAGTCATGAGGGCAATAAACTACTGGAATATGATCCCAAAGTACATGAACAGGGCTCTGCTGTCCAGAGACTCTAAATCTGAACTGGAAAAAAAAACAACAAACCAGACATTCACCTCATCAGAGATAGGATTTCCCTCTCTATATTTTCTGAACACATTATCTAACTAAGGTGCTCGAACTCATCTTGGGTTTCATAAAGAGACTGAGGGAAACGTTTTAGGGGCAGGCTGGAATAGGTGTTCCTAATGGATGGAGTAGAGGATTTAAAACCTCTAAAGGATGCTACAAGTGTTTCAATTTAATATTCTTAAATATGTTTATTTTCTCTGTGGAGAACAGAGTGTGCTTTACACCTATTGATGAACTAAGTTTTTGCAAGCACAAACATGTGCTTGCTAAACAGCATTAAAATAACTTTACAAGAGCAACAGAAAGAAAAAAAAAAAAAAGTCATAATCCTGTGATCCCTCTGCACCACTTCCAGCCTGACCTAACACCTGACTCTCAGAAGTGATACCCACTTTCCAGGCCACAGGTGAGGCACACCCCTGTAAACTGTACAAAAGGAAGATAAAGATGTGTCTGGATACTGGGAAGGGGATACCAAGCCTCAGCTGACATGCAGTCATCTCTCCCGTGTTCTACAGGTTACCAAGCTATTACTAGGCCAGATGGTGGAAAAAAGGATAAAAATCCCATTAGAAGCAGCAGTTACTTTGAAAGGTAGAGGATAAGTGAGAATAGGCTGTAAAGGGCAATATTTGACAATAGTCTTTGAACAAGAATTTCCACTTCTAGCAAGGCAATAACAAAGTAATGTAATTCTGTGAGAAAGAATGACAAGGTGTCATTCTCCATCTCATAGAGTTGTGAGAAAAAGAAAGATAGCAGGCACTTTGAAAAGAAACCTGTGGAAATTATTTTGTTGGTTTCTCTCTGATGACTTGTAATCGCTAATATTTAAAAACAGCAAGAACAAAAAAAGATGTTTGGCTTTATACAGGTATAATTGGTCATAATTGCTTTGAAATTTTGTTCATCAGATCTTATATTTCCAGAGAAACTTAATTTCCAAGCAATACACTTGACATGAAGTTCAATAATCATAAACAGGGTTTACTCAGCAACTGACCTGTATAATCTCCTTGCTAAGGAATTACAGTTTGGAATGATATCCTGAGCTGTTGCGTTTTTATGGTGTCCCTGACCATGGCTCATTTACAATTCAGTAATGAGTCATAGTAGTCCTTAATTATATATGGAGAAAAGAAGTCTAATGACTTCCACTGGGATTATACTGCTTTCCACTAGAAGGATTGTAAAATCTATTTTCTGCTTATGGCACTTCTGCTTTTTTAACCCCTTCCTCTGTCTTTCTTACCTTGAAGAATACAAAAAAATCCTGAGGCACTTAAGCATTTTTCAGACCCACAGCAGACAAAGGAAAATCATTTTCCTAAAACACTTTTTGATTAAAGAAATTTTCAAGCCGTAAGGGAAAAAAACCCACCTAAAATATCACTTAAAAAAAATACACAAAAAAAACCAAGGCTGGTTTCATGAAAACAAAAGACCATCAAACAAACATTTCTGCTATATTAAGTCATAAACAGTCATAAATCTCTAAGCTAGTCATTTGCAGTTGTACAAGGGAATGATGATATTAACCTTATCACTGATTATGTTTACACATTCAGCATTACTGTACAAGACTCGTTGACATTACTTGCTACTTATATAACAATACTCAGTTTAATCTGTTATTCTGTAAGTGAAGTTAATTATTGCTAGATAAATACTAGTTAAATAAAACATATCAAAATCTACCCATGATAACTGTTGGTATCTATTAACTCCATTTTCTATATTTGATTCAGCATCCTGACACTTACATGGTTTCATGAATGCTAGCATGTATTTTCAGTGAGTGCACGTATTTCTTAGATACTTTACCTATGCATTGGTGTCCTTCTAGCTCAAATAAATGGTAGCTTTGAAGAAAAGAAGACAAAAAAGACAAAAAAAAAAAAAAGGCACATATTTGATGTTCAGGTTAATTGCTTTCATTTCAGCATCTATCCAGTTATTATTTCATATGCATGTAGTCATGCAACAAACCTGGCTTCACCTCTCAGACTTCTTCCATTACTGTTTCTGTGCCAGAGTTCAATGTAAATGATAAGCACTTCAGGGAGGGAAGGCTTTTATGACTAAGAAAGTGATTGCTGGTGTTTTGATGACCTGTAAATTTGTAAGGGCTCATCTGGAAAAGAAACTGAAAATCTGGCACAATGCTCTTGTAAATTTGCCAGTCCCTGCAGTAAAAGAGATTTGTCCCTCATGGAATCTTTGACATTAAAAGAACTATTTAAGCTTGTCCATGTACATATTTCAGTGTTACATCTTAGGCATGTGTTTCCAGTTATTATCTACATCATGGCAATACATGAAGTTCCACTTCATTTTTAGGTGAGGAGGAACAAGGCATTATCTGGAAAGAGGTTTTTATTAATGAAATAATTGTAGAGGTGGCACAAAAGGCTAAGAAAAGAGTCAGAGGAGACAATTCTATTATTTCAGGTTTTGGTATTGGAATAAAAGTGGTGTATTTGAAAAGATGGATTAATGTATTGCTCACAAATTGGGAGCATGCTTCCAGGGACTGGATTCACATACATGCTTAAAACAACAGGTAATAAGGGTGTTGTCTCTACATGTAGCCATTTGTCCTATGTGTAGGGTAGAGCAGTGAAGACTCAGGCCAAGTGCATGTAAGCCACAATTTATTCCCAAGACAAAAAATCTGATATTCAAGCAATCAAAATCAGAGGGAATAGCTTGAGCTACTTAATAATAGTGGTTGTAGAATTCGTGTATTTTTTCTATATTTAGCAAGGGGAGGAATAAATTAAATCAGTTCAAGAAGGAATTAGACAGTATTTTATATGAATAATTCAAGCAAACTCTGCCTAAGCCTCGTTAGGTGTTAATGTATCTTTAATTTTCTAGACGTGTAAAACTAGAGAGGCAAAGCAGAAAAACTAGCCAGGGAGATAAAACCTTGTTTGTGCTATATGCCTCAATAGGTGACATGAAATGCTTCTGGAAACAAGGAAGGATGATGAAACATGAGGGTACTGGCACAGGTGGAAATGGAATAATGAATGTGCCTGTTCCCCTCGAGAGTGTTGATGGGAGAATGGGACAATTGTTACTGACTGTGTCCTCAATGCTGCTGTGGTACCTTCTAAAAGCAAGGAAAAATCTGTGAAATTATCTGTTCATTGCACTGAAAAGATATGTCTGATTCTGAACCTCTGACAGCTATCTCAGAAGATCTTTTGATTTATCCTGGGACAAACTAAGGAACTTCACTTGGCAAATACTTCTGGTTTCTATCCAGCTTAGCTTCTGCTTATCCTTCATTATACTAGTAGGTGGATCAAGCTCTAGCTATGTCAAACAAGAAACTTCCTCTACCCACTACCACAACAGATACAATTACCTTGTATAGTGGTACAGACAACAGGAACAGAGGAATTTTAGTGGGAGGATTCAGTTATTTAACAGCTTCCCAGAACAGGCAAGTTACTGCAATGCTGTAACAGCGTGCCCTTTTGGGAATCCATTCTGTCACAGGCAGCCCTCACAACTGTACAGTTCTTGCACTTCCAAATGACCTTACTAGCATTTGGTTCCCCTTCTTCTCTCTCTTCAAAAACAAAGTAAAATGAACAAACTAGGAAAAAAACCCTAAACCTTCAGAAGGATGCAAAACTAAGGTTGCTTGAAGCTTGTTCTGTATATTGCTACTAATGGCATTTGGAAGGCTCCAAGATACTATGGAGAGAACTGCTGGCCCTAAAACAGACTACTTTAAATTATATCCTACCTTCATTATTACCTGTGGTGCAGCAAAAAGGTGCAATCTGTCTAATTCAGGTGAGTCTCCTCATTTTCCTGCGTATTAGTCCAGCAAATTAAGCATCTACTCTCTCACTTTCTAGTCCAGCAGTCTAAGATCAAAGCTCTGAGTTGGCAGTCTGGTAGTACCCAAAGTCAATCACTGCCGGCCTCTCTCCTCCCCCTGTGCCATCCCAGATGTCCCTCACGTGTTAAAATTCGGAAAGAGAAGGACTAAGTGGTGCTTGTTGTACAGAGAGGGATTTACTGTCAAAGACAGGCAGTTTGCCACTAGAGAAGGGCAACTGAATAAACTAGAGGCAGGAAGGGGAAAGCTGTGATAAGTTGATTTAATGGGGAGATTGGGGAAAAAAGTGATCTATGCATTCCCTTGCAAGGCCCCATACACCCACTCCAGCTCTGGCCAGTGATCCCTCCTGGCAGAGCAAAACACAGCCCCCTCCTCATGTTACTCCTCTCTCCCCTTCCTCTTCCAGCGTGAATAGTTTTACCACCATGCAAAACTCTCCCCACACCACGGAGAAGGACAAGGAAGGGATTTTGCTTCTGTTTTTTGGGCATAAAAATTAATTTTGGCTCTGCTATGGTTGTGCTTTGAGCTGGCTCGGAGTTAAGTCATAGCTTGATAGCATGCATTGCATTAATGTCAGGGGTGGTGGAGTGATCAGTAAAGGGAGAAAAAGATCACTGCTTATTCCTAATGACATTTTATACAATGAACCAAGATTATGACAGCCTAGTGATCAGAGCAAAGAAAATTAATGCTGGGCTCCTTAGTTCGGCACCTTGATTTTTCATTAGTTTGTTGCCTGGTCTTCCTCATCACAGGCAAGTCTGATAATAATCCTCCTAATAAGCAGCCTTACATCATCCTTCACAAGAATGTGCTTTCTCTTGTTAGAGCCTGATTGCCATTTGCACTGGCTCACTGCTGTCTTTCTAGGCAGCTAAACCCCAGGATATGTGTGAAGGACATCTTCAAGGGGACACATTTTAGCCCAGAGGCCAGGGACAGCTGCAAATACAATTTAACAGCAAAGAGTGCAAGGAGCCTGGGAGAAAGAGGGGTAAAGGTACCAACATAAGAGGAGGGAAGGTGAATACTAGGTCAGAAGCTGGGACAGCAGAGTGGGAGAAGGCAGCTATTCCTTTGCTTCATCCTTGGACTGCCCGCACGCTTATCCTAAGTTGTATAAAGATGCCGTGAGAGTTAACTGGCACAGATCTCTGAGACTCATGGGTAGACAGTGCTCAAAACATTTGATATTAAGGCATGAACAAGTACTGCATGAATAAATATTAAAAAAACAAAAACAAAACCAAAAAACCCACCTAAAATAGGATGTTTAAAAGGCTGTTATAGGCAGGAGATGGAACAGCAGAAGAACATGTGGGTTTTTTTGACCAATGCTCTTTTTAGTTATATGTATCCAAGCCAGATTCCCTTTCAATGCCAAAAACATCTATTGAAGGCCGAGCAACAGACTTAATTACAGCAGGAAATTGCTGTTTTAAAAAGAGTATCTGTAAAGGAGGGGAGAATGCATATGGCACATATGTGCCTTGACAGTTTCACTAAATAAACCACGAATTTTGACAAGTGTGTATCTGTAAGTTTGCCATGGAAATAGGATTGTATAACATCACAGCTGAAACAAAAGTTCAGCCCCTGAAAACTGGGGGAGTGTGCTGCTAAAATGTTTGCTTGGAATCTTAGCTGACTAGTTTCATAATTCCCGTGCACCTAGTTAATCCTTTTTAAACAATACATGGAAAGGGTGGATGCCAGGACTGTACAATAAAAGCACAAGAATTGTTACATCTCATGGTCAGAGCCCAATTTCAGTGGTTTAGAAAATGAGAAAAGTTTCTTGCGCTAAAAAATTTAAGAGATGAAACTCCCCAGCTTGTTTATGCAGCAGAGGTGTGGAAAGATATTTTGTTCTATTTTTAATGAGGAAATTACTTTGTAAGGGTATTAATTAATATCATCTGATGTAAGTGACTGGTTCAACAAACCAGTAACAGACTGTAATGGCTTTTTCTTTCAGGTTGTTAATGCAGAGCCATTCCCCTGTTGCCAAGAGCAGGAATTACAGTGAAAAGGAGCTGTTACTATTAGAGATCCTGTGATTCAGCTCTCTTCCAGAACCTAGTGAACATGTTCTAACTCTGTAAACCAATATATGTTTGATAAAATGTCAGCTCTCCCATCAACCAAGACCAAGCACTCAGTAAGTGAAAAAACACACCCCCACGGGACTCCTAGAAGTGGTAATTCTGGCACAGGTTTGGTCTGCTAATTGCATCATGGGAAAAACAAATTTCCATTAACCATAAAGTAAGCGTGGACAGCTTTATCCAAAAGTTAAACTGAGAGATGAGGGTTCAGAGCAGCTTTTGTTGCACAGAGCACTTAAAGTCACACTGTACTGGATTTTCAGATCAGCCATTCCTGGTCAGCCCATCTCAGCCTGTGTGAAGGGATGAAAAACCTAAGGTGACAAAGCCAAGTTTTCCAAATTTGACCTGAATTTCAAATTCATTTGAATTTTTCTTAGTCTTCAAGGTGTGTTTTTCAATTCAAACAAACTGGTTTATCCTGGTTTATACGGAGCTGATGACCTGATTCTGCTTTTATTTTATGCCCAACAGATTTCTCTGGCATACACTAGTCACAAGTCGGAACAAAGTCTTTACACATGACTGAAGTCAGGGCTATGAATGGCTAAGGTATACACAAAAGCATTTTTGCACAGAGACACAGATCACTGTCATGGCTTTTACAGGTGTCCTCTCTCTCCATCACACAAACCATCTGTTGGGGCACATGCAGTATATAGCTTCCAGGGAAGGGTATGCCACAGAGGGCTGAAACATGGCATTAGCTTGCCTCCTTTTGCTTTCTCTTCCCATGGATTTGTTGGGGATAAAAGTAAATTGGAATCTCATTAGCACAGAGGTTTGAAAAACCCTTCGAGTTTGGCTCTGACTACACCCCTCACAAGGTTGTTCTCTTCAGCAGAGCAATGTCATTTACAGGACTGAGCCAGTGGAGGCATACAGCAAATACAGAGCATTTGAAATTCACCAAATGGCAAGGATCCTGTTACAACAGTTCATCTCCCCCCATGACCAAGACACTTGATCTATTAAATCATGGAAGTCACAAACCCTGCAGTCCAAGTGCACTGGGAGGATTGTATTAAACTCAGTCAGCAATTATTGGTAATATGGGATAAAAATCTTTACCCTGAAAGCAAGCTTGAAAAGGTCATAATGTAATCGCGGTCAGTGATGGTCTCCCCGGTGGCTGTCAGTCTGGTTGCAAAGCAACAGAGAAGATATGCAGATGCATAAATTGAATGCAAACCCTAAACTGCTATTTCTGTCACAGTGCTATTGGCAGAATGATAGACACAGCACATATCAACTTTTTCTGTGCTTGCTAGTCCTAATAAATTTACCTTTATTCTTCACAAAATTTCCTCTTTATTGATGTTCTGTGAATGCTCATTATGAGCAAGCACTGAAATGCCAAATGAGACAAGGAAAGTGGGAAGCATTCCAAGGAGTTAGTGGGAGATTCAGACAAGTTTTTCAGGCCCTTTCAGTTACTCACAGAAAGCACACGAGTTAAAGCTACACTGCCAGGTTAGAGCTGGAGCTGGACATGGTGTCACCTTCCACTGTGATGTAATGTGGAATGGAGATGTTTGGAGCCTGATTTAGTGATGAGGATTTGCACAATGACACATGCAGTACAGTAGGTGCCAGGTTGCACCAGTGCCAGCAGTTCCCATCTCCCTCACACCCACAAGTTCAGCAGTGGAGACATTTCTTGGTGCCATTTCTTCATCCAGAGGGCACTCCCCATTCAGTCACATCTGCAGTTCCCTTCCAAAGGAATCTCCAAATCCCCTGAGCACATCCCTAAGACAACTGGCAGAACAGATGCCAGCAGCCCCTTGGTTGCTTCCAAAATCCTGCTCACGTACCACAGCCTGGTTATGTACAGCAGTCAGCAGAGTTAATCCCAATACATTTTTTAAGGTAGTTCAGGTGACCTTCATTAAATTCTCTTGCAGATGCTCTCATATAGAATTAAAAAGGTCTTCGAGTTATTTAGTGCTTGTATTACAAGTTTTGAGGTTAGATGTTGTTGCATGCCAGCTCCTACATAAGCATCCATCTGTGCTCTCTGCTCTAGCACCACTCTAGCTTGAATGACTTCATATTTGCTATATATTAAGAATCATTGGCAATTACTGCAGATCCTTCATACATAATAATTTGTAATCTAATAGCTTGCCGGCTCTACTATACCACTTAGTTTATATCACTTTGAAAATAATTCCTGCTTAATTGAGTTAAGGTCAATACTTATTGAGAGTGCTGGCACAGTGACTAAATGCAGTTCAGCTTATTTACTTTTAACTCATATTTTAACATTCCAGAGTGTTATATATAAAAGCAGCAGATTTTTCACACAGGAAACAAATAATTAGGAGCATCCTGAGCAGTACAGCTGTTTAGTTTCACTGAACATTGTGATGCTGCACCTCTGATGATGCCCAGTCCTACTGAAACTAAAAAATCCTCTTCTTCCTGTCAAACCAACTTCTTATTGAAAAAGCATTCAGTAAGATACTTCTAATAGTGCTGCTTGAATGGCTCTAATTTCCTTAATAAAAGGGCAATTTTTAGTTAATCAAAAGCTTCTCAGTGGTTCCTGAATTAACAGTTGGCTTGATGACAGGAAAAAAAAATTATTTTTTTTTCACTTGCTATAACACATTTGTGATAGAAGCTACCAGGAGGCATCTCAGGCACTTATTTTATGAAAAGCTAATACCATCAAACTTAATAAAAAATAATAAGTTATGAGAGGCTTTAATACAGCTATTAAACTGGTTTTAAACCATAAAAGCTGGCAGACTTAAATCTGCTTCCCCTTCTTTGTTTCACCTTAGTTCTAAACACCATAGCAACCTACCTGGCCACAGAAAAGCCTGGCAGGTCCTGTTTCTGCCATCTTCCCATGCACCCCACCTGCCTCACACAAACTCACATGCACTCTTTTCTTCATTAAAAAAGAAGATACTACTGCATGGGACTGAACTGAGCATCAGCACACTAACTATGGTACCAAAACACAAATACCACAAGTTTCTGAGTAACCATCATTCTTGGAGCTTCCAAACCAAGCTCAATATATCTGTAGCACAAGCTGTGGCTTGTAGCAAAATGCAGCCTCTTGGACAAAACCCCAGCTGGTTAATGTAACCACCAATGCTCCAAGGAAAGATGAGACAATTCCTGTATTGACCCACAATCTAAAGTAAGCCTGAATCTAAGGTGACCTTCAGCTTTAGAAGAGCAGAAGTTGCAGAGCGACACGCTGTACATAAAAACATGAAACACCCCATGTTGCCTCTCAGCCTTCTTCCCTCCACTCTCAGGAACAGCTGAGCCAATATTTCTCTTTTCTCAGATTTTGCCTGAGCCCAACACCCTTCCTCCCATCTCAAAAAGATCCCTACAGCCCCTTGGGAGGGAAGGGCTGGCAGGGGGGGGGGAAAGACATCTTGCCAGAAGCACTCCACTTTCCAGCTCTGTTTTCCTGACTTTCTCTTGCTCATCAGCCCTGGGCACCTGCCCCCTAACTCCAGGGCCTTCCACAATTACACAAGAAAAGCAGCTTGAAGGCAGCTAATTACTGCTGATAGGTGAGGGACCATTACTGTAGGGGCTGAGGAATGCACAGCCTACCTCCCCAAACAAAATAGTGCTCATTAGGCAGCTGCTATTACAAGTCCCATCATATTACAACACAACATCCTGAGGTGAAGCCCTTTTTGCCTTAGGCAGTTATAGCATCTGCTCATAAGTGATACAGGAAATGGTTCAATGAGCTACAGAAGATTCTTACTGCCAAGTGCATGCTTGCATATAATTTAAAATACAACTGAAGTCACTACGGTTACGAGGTACTTAATAAATGGGGGGTGGGCGGGTTGTTATTGTTTTTTCTACTGCAAATTAACTTATAATAGCTATTAGAGCACTTGCATCAATTCTAGAGAAAGTCTTAGCCATATCCAAATCCCTGGCCAGACCCTGGAAGGTGCAGACTAACTGAGTTTATGTGGAATTTAACAGGAATTGAAGGAATGTAGCACTTCTTAGGGACTGTCCTGGACACATCATACTAGTCCCCTCCAATGAGCAAGTACCACTGTAAAATGCTGAAAGTGAAAGGAATCTGTTTTAGAAGTATCCATATGTATCTACTATCATTTCCTACCAAGGCTTACCTAGCATTGCTATCTGTATGTCTACCTGTCATTTCTCATAGCTTTTGAAGCTGCTGTCCAATTTTGAGGAGATTTGACAGTGTAGCAGGAAAATCAAGGGTGTTTGGTTTGGACACGATTAATGGAAAGGGGAAGCGAGATGAAGAAACAAGTGCCACCCGAGCAGAACCAGTGTCTGCATGGTGGCTCAACTTCAAGACACAAATCTTTAGGGAATCAAAGCATAAGACTGTCTCCACTGCTCACTGAACTGCTTCTCTGCTACCCTAAAATCCATCAAAAACATCTGCTAGAAGCTGCACTGCGAGTGAAGCAGGTATCTCAGTGAGCCAATGTTTTCAGAGGCAGATAACAAATCACATCTACCTCCTCACCTGAAGGTCAATCAGCTCCAGTGTTTCTATTCACATATCAAATTAATAATATCCTGGAATTCAAAGAGAAAAAAAAACCCACGCCATTGGCAGAGTTCATTTTACCAGCAGTGACCTCAATGAGAATTAGATTAATTTATTAAAAATAATGATTTTCTGCTTAAAATCAAAGCAAAAAAACCTGAAGTGGAACATTAGTCACTTCAACATCTTAAGGTGCTTTATCCTGAAAGGTGTAGGCACTGCAGAACAAGAGTCAAAAGCTACTCTCTTTGGTGACATTTCAGTTTGTGATATAAAAGTTCATGAAAAGAGTTATGAAAAGAGTTGGTATAGCCTCTTGAATCTTCTGTACCTTCACCTTCTACACCTGTTCTTCACTGGACTTCAAAACACCGTTGAGTTGACCTCCTCTGTTAGGATGTGCACAAGATTTCAAAAGAAAATTACATTTGTACCATAGCTTATTATGTATCTCATTAGGTCTTACTGCTTTCAACCATTAGTAGCTATTTGAATGTACCTTATATGTTGTATAATGGAGGGAGTGTGGAAGCACTGCTGTCTGTGCAGGTATAAATGCATGCTTCAAGGTTTATTTTAGCTGAAACTAAATTGATAACAACAATAAAGACTATTATGATAAGAAATTGACACTGTTCACTGTTGCAAAGATGTGTATCCCCATTTGCCTTATTTATTGTCTTTCTTTATGTGCCCTTCACAAGTTTTTATTTTGCTCTTTATTATGGCAGAAGCGTAATTAAATTATTCTTCTGAGAAGCTGATGTTTTTTTGTGCTATCTCGTTCCTTTTCCCATTGTTTCCTAAGGGAAATGAATAAACAGCCTGCATGGTAGCAAAATTAATTTTTTTTTTCTCAAAAAAATACATTAATTTCTTTTTCTTTGTGTGCAATGGCCACCAGCAAAGGGTTACCATCAGTCCCAGGGAGCAGTGGCTGCCATGGCATCTCTCCCACATGCCTGGGCCTTGGCACCTGGGGGTGGGTGCTCTGGGGCAGCTTTCAAGACTCTTGTTCCTACAAGCCTCACCAGAGGGGCTGCTTAATGGGGTAATTTATCCCACATCTAAGTTGGGATATATCCTGATATATCTCTCTGGGCTGTAGGACTGTGTGATAGCAAAGGAGGTCATGACCAGCACCCTTGCAATGTCTGGGGTACCTGTTTATAGTAAGCCCCTAACAAATCCCTGGTCTGGTTTACAAGTCTTGGACTGGTCTCTGCTACTCCTGGGGGACAAAGATACACTCCATGTCCCTCAGACCAGAAAAGCATGGGGTGCCTTGGAAGAAAATAGGCAGGGGTACAAGTCCAAGTGTATCTGCCAAGCCTGAGCAGGTGATCTTGACTTAGAGGAATAACTTGGAGGAGAGAAAAGGACTCAGTTTCCCCCATTCACTTGATTACCAGTGAAAAAAAGAAATAGTTACATTCTTGTGCAGTTAATACAGTTGCAGCTGGAAGCAAAGGCTTTGTCTGAATGCGCAGCCACACATGAACTAGCACACGGCCCTCCAAAAGGATGCAGAGAAACCCTCCCCATCCCTCTCTCCTCCCCCTCCCAGCCTAGATCCAGAACTTCTTCCCCACAAAATCCTTCTTAATCTACTAAGATCAAAGGAATAAAAAAGCAGGTGGAGCCAGCCCAGCTTAGTCCCATACCCCAGGCATGCGAGAAGCCTGGTCAGGCAGAAGGAAATTAGAGGTCAGTAAGGGCTGAGAGATATAAGATTTCACCTACAGGTGTTGTATCTGAAAAATGTCCTTTCCCCTTAAAAAATCTGGTTGTTAATATACCCTTATTATTGACTGCAAAGGACATCAGAACATCTTTGTGGATTGCTAAGCACTTCTAAAGATTTTGCTGGAGTGTGGTGTGTGTACAAAGATCAAAAGAGACACCCCCAATTAGTATTGAAATTCAGCCAGGTCTGCTCAGCTTATCAAAGATTAAAACTACAGCAAAATTTGACTTTGTCACTACGCTAGACTAAAATGCTGTCAAGATGATCTTTTTCTTCCTGCCAACACTTCTTTCACCCGTTAAAACCCATTCTCTTTGCTGCAGATTTTGCAGCTCCATTATTCTGGTTTTCAACATCAAAAGGCACAGTACCTAGGTAGAAATAAGTCCTTTCTAGTCTCTTATACTGGAGGGTACTTTTGACCTTTTAAGAGAAGAAAGAAACAGACTTTCCTGCAGCCCTTCAGAAAATTAAATGTACAGTAGAGTACAGAATCACATACAGAATTATCACAATTGGGAAATACTTCTAAGATTACCACATCCAACCATCAGCATCAGCCTCCCAATAAAATAAGTAAAATATATTTATCGATATCTGTATTACCATGTCCACTAAAGCACATCCTGAAGTGCTTCATCTATATGGTTTTTAAATACTTTCAGGGATGGTGATTCCACCACCTCCCTGGGCAGACCGTTCCAACCCCTAACTACTCTCACAGTAAAGAAATTACAAGTTAGCCTGGAGCTGTCTTCTCTATCTGGTCTTTCAGGACTTCATGTAGCTTGACTTTTCTTCCTCTTTCAATTGTCCCCCAAAACCTTCATAGCTCTCTGCAACACTGCACATATCTAAGTTGTGCCCACGCCATGGCTATCCTCTCTGAGGTGATCCTCTGAAGAGGCTGGAGGCCATCTCCTGCATGAGCACCCCCGGCATGCTGAGGGGAACACAGACATCATTCCGTCCCCATGGAACGTGGGGACAGCTCTCAACACCGTGGCTTCCCCTAACAACACAGACAATGGCTACCAAATTAAGCATTATTACTCACGGGCAAAACTGCTCCTCTTCCTCTTCACCCATGACTTCACTCTCGTCCCAGGGAAGGCAAAAGGTTTGCTTTTTCCTACTGCCACAGTCCCTCTCCATGATAGAGATGGGAATAAATCACCACCCCTGCCCTTGGTGGGAGCAAGGAGGGCATGAAGCCCCTCTGCGTCTGGAACAGCCTGGTGCCAGCTGGGCTTGCTCCCTCACAGCACCTCGGGGGAAGAAA
Source organism: Phaethornis superciliosus (assembly GCA_023637945.1). NCBI lineage: Eukaryota > Metazoa > Chordata > Aves > Apodiformes > Trochilidae > Phaethornis > Phaethornis superciliosus. The sequence goes on from JAJQWJ010000001.1 coordinate 124,456,048, forward strand.
AATCACGTAGAGTAGAGAAGGGGGGAGAGTGGCAGCGAGCGCATGAAGCCCAATCACCTTCCATCATTTTCTGAGTTGGAAACAAGATACAGTTAAGAGGTCATGTGCTCAGAGTCATTTACAAATGCAATGGCTGCACGAGAAGCCGCATGAGGTTTTTCTTTCTACAGAAGCAGGGGGGTTATTGATATTTTGTCCAATATTCAGGTTTAGAGATTGCCCATCACATATGAGAGTGCTAAAGCACTTAAAAATATACCAGTTTTAATACACACATGGTTGGGGATGGTGTTTCTACCAGTTAGCAAAAGTGTAGGATTTAGCACTTTAAGTAGCGAACTGAAAACCTCTCCAAGGCAGTAAGCTGAGCCTCGGATCCTAAGCCTAGCACTCATACTTGATAAGGAAAAATAGTCTCTTTTTCTGAAACAGGCCAATTTACTATAGGGATAAGGAAGATAACACCATGACTGTGGCTCCGTGAGTATCCATATTCCTCTCTCAAGTGAAAAATGAAGAAAACAGCAGCAGTCTTCCCCTCGGTATTGAATCAAGCCAGGATGCTAGCAGGGGAGTTAAACAACACAGTGAATAAAGTGCAGACCTTTCCTTGTGAATCTCTGTCTTAAAGGGGATAACTGTGTAATGCTTGTAGAAACAAGGAAAAAGTCTTTGCTTGCAGAAGAATATTGTGAACTTACATTCCAAGTGTTTAAAGTCCACGTAAAGGGAACTTTCAATGTAGCATGATCAGAGAGAAAGAGAAAGCTGTTAAGTACTTAGCCAGCAAGGAAAGGAAAGAAAAGGTGATCCTGAGCACAGGGGAGCAGGCTGCGTGTTTCTGGAAGTCTTAGTTCCAATTATGGAATACACAAAATTATTTAAAGATATATTATCAATTCAAATTCAATGTTTTAAATAATTTTAGGTAGAATTTAAGTTTCTTTAACAGTCTATTCCTACAGTGGTTTGGTTTCTTTCATCTCCTTAATGTATTTCACACCTCTCCTCTACCACAAACTGTATTTAAAGAGGCTATAGATTTTCTTTGAGAAAACAAGTTCAGATTTGGTAGCAAATTCAGGAAACATTTTGCACAAAAAAGGATCGCTTAATCTGAGGGAACTCTTTTAAAAATATAAAGTGGTCTTGCTACCAGCTGGTCTTGCTACCTGCTGGTGCTGAAGTCTACTCCATGGCACAAGCTCTCACTTGTGCTCAGGTCCAAAGGGGTGGAATCTGCAGGATACTTGCACATCACCCATTTCATGCAGGCAAAACACTGCTAGGCTGATCTGTGATGCTGAAGCTGCAACAAAAGCCTATGGCTGGACCAGTGAAAATAATCCATGTGGGCTTCACCTGGTAAGGTAGGGCTTTACAGCATAGTAGGTAGAAAAGGTAGAGCAAGAGGGGCAGTGCAGAAAGGAAAGAGACAGAGATCCTGTGAGAGACTGAGCACACATCTCTCAGCCACAGCCTCAGAGTGACAGAGGCCAAGGATGGGAGTTCATCAGCATCCTGCTTGCTGCTTCTGCAAGGTCACCAGGTCTTTCACATATTGTGTAAGCAAGATGTGCTGGAAATCACTGCCAGACTTCTCAGGGGGAAACAGCTCACTGCAGTGTCTTCAAGATAAACAACCAGGACTGAGGGGCTTCATTCTTGACTCAGATTATGGCAGAAAATACTGTGCTATCCTAGCTGGGTATTGCTCCTGTCCCCCTTCTACTGGTTGTCTCTTGTAAAAACTGTAAGCCTGGATATAAGTCCTTTATGGCACAGACCCTGAACTGCTACAAATTACCTTGGAAGTAGTTCCTATTCTGAGCCCCAAAACACATATTTGAAATCATGATATAATGTTACCTCTTCTTTCTGTCTAGTCCCTCATTCCTAAGGTACTTCTGATAGTGTGGAAGATCATGGACAGCATCATTTGAATCTGATAGCATTTCTGTTTTCCTCCTTAGCTGGACTGTGCTTGGTGTTCTCCCTCCCACATCTAAAATAAGAAGACTGCAGACATTCTGACAATTCTCATATTGAAATTCCAAATGGTTGTGAGTGCATTACAGAAAACACTTTAAGGGACTGTGGTTTTTTAATTATTTAAGGCAATATTATATATCCAGATTTGACTTAACATAAATAGTATCAAACAGGAGCAGAAAGCAAATAAAACATTTAGACCTATTTTTGAAACACTAAAAATATCCTGGAGCTCCCCACCCGCTCTTCAGGATCTGTTCATTCCGCTCATTGCTGCAGCAGAGAGTGTGTTGGTAATCCTGCCAGGGACAAGAGAAAACCCTCCCAGGAGCAAATGATACAGTCTGCAAGGTCCTTTGCAATTGTTACTGAAAATATCAGTCCCTGCATTTGTTTCACTTAATGAAGGCTCTGGATGCATTGTAATTCATATTTAATTTCTAGTCTGAAAAACCTAGTGTGGCTGGCACAGATGTAAATGTCTTTTGTCCCACAATGGCAGAGATGAATTTGTGCCATGGTCTGCCATGTCACTGGGAGACCAGATGGCTTCTGTGAGCCCTGAGTGTGCAGGCCCCCCATTCCTAGTTAAGATACTCTTCCAGAGTTGTTCCTGCTGCTTCATTTTCCAAGTATCCAAAAGAGCATTCCGTGGAGATTTAGGAGCACTTCACCATATAAAATGCACACTGTGTTATTGTTTGGAGTCTTTACTAGATGACTGGTGAATCCCAGAGTCTGAGTAATATATCTGCTCTTCCCTGCATGTATTATAAAATTAGGAAGCCAAAGAAGACACTTAAAGCCTCTTTGAGTGTTACTGGGACAGTCACCAGTCCTTCCTAGGGGCTCTGTGGCTTTGAGCAATTTCCTGCAGGTAAGACCGCAATAGTGGGGAAGCAAAGACTAAATGTTCTCCCTCTTTTGAGACTTATTTTCTAAAAGTAAATGTCAGTCCAGAAGTATAATAACACTTCTACCCCAGAAAGCCACGTTACACTGACAGGATGTATCCTACCTGTGTAGGTCCCCTCCTGGGATGGTTCAGCCTGCCTCAGGCATGGCCACAATCTCCTACCAACTCTATCAGCATCAGAGCTGGCTTTACTCCTCACATTATGCCCATTGAGAAATGCAAGTGATGGTTTAGAGGAAGATATTGAGAACTTCAAGGAAGAAAATTTACCTTATTTCACCTTAAACACCTGAAAATACTCCCAATAAAATATACCATTACATATATGACTGTGCTGCAGTAGTGTTCATGATTTGGTCATGACAATTTGGGAAAGTTAAACACAGCTCAGGAAGATGCATTCATATCTGTAATTTGACTTCCAAGAGCAATTCCATGGAAACTCATGGGAATGCTCATATAAACGGAGTTACAAAGCCATGTCAGCTTTTGTGGCAATTGATTGGTCCACATCCCAGTGAATTTTATAGACCTGTATCTTTCAAGATCAGTGGTCTTTTTTTTGAAATTTCTTCTGGAGTTGGGTTTGCAAGCAATGGGGTGTTGTATAACAAAGCCACACCGGCTGGCTATGTGTGCTGATGATTCACATGTTGCACAACCACTCATCAAAGAATTGTATGCAAATCTCATTATCTTAAGCCCAGTTGATAGTTAAAGAAAGGATAATTGAAGAAAGGAAGAAAAAGGGGAAAGACAAGCCATCTTGCCTGTTGCTGAGAGCAATACAAGAATACATCAGAAAAATCAGTCTTCTGACTAAAAGAGAAAAACACTGAACTCAAAGGCATTTTAAAAATCTCCACCTGCCCCAAGCACCTTCTGGTAAACTCTCTTTCCTAGAGCTTATGAAAATAAAATGCCCTGAAGAATACCTAATAGCAGATTCTCTGCAGCTCAACCATACTACCACTGGGGAGCCTCTGCTGATTGCAAACCCATCTGCGCAGTGCAGGAAAAGAACTACTGAGCAAAATTATATTCCTGTGTTTTTTGTAGCCCTATTTTATCCTTTCCCAGTCAGAGAGGACACAAGTGTGTTACACATTGCCCACCATGCAGTGGTAGGCAGTCAAAGTTGGGGTCCATTTATGAGCCTTAACCTTCAGTTTGACACCCATGAATAGACAATTCACTGCTTAGGGACACCTGCCATACAACCCTTCTCCCTGCTATCCTATTAAATAAAAGTACAGAGAAAGCAAAGCTACGTTTCATTTTCACCACAGCTATAGCACAAGTGAAGGATCTGTGTCAACAGAAGAAATTCAGTGGATATTGTCCTGGGATCACCCATCAATCACAGGCAGTCTAAGTGCACTTGCTGTGTCAGCCATCCTGTGCTTTCCAACTCCAAAGACCTCTTTAGATGAGAGAAGGGGAGGAGGGATGAGAGAGCACTAGGGGAGAATAGTTATACAAGGAGATAAAAACTGTACATTTAATCCTAGGAATCATTCAAATATTAAGAAAAGGAGATAGATATTACAAGTAATAGGTAAACTCATATGTCACTGATAGTTCCTTTTAATTTTAAGAAATCAGTTATTAAGGATTTTAAAGTATTAGTGCCTGTGCATGTAGTCTTCAGAAGAACAAAGCAGAAATTAGATGAGTTAAAATATCCTCTCTGTCATCTATGTTCCCATTATCTTTTGCAGAAAAGCAAATTTTGTGAATGAAGAAAGGAAACAAAAGGTGCCATGTATCATGTATATCAGAATAAATTTCTTCACTTTCACACTGTGTAACAAGGTAGAACAAAAACATAGAAAGAAACCTTATCTTTTCTCATAGTTAAAGAAGAAAAGGAAATATCTTTGTAATTAGTCAAATTGCTTTTTCACTTTCCCTTTCTCAAACATAAATCAAATGAGAAATATTTCTAAAGAAACCATCTGTATGGAGTGCAAGCCTTTCCAGGGAATGTTCAGGATCTAGAAGGTCATCATGGATTTAATGAGCTTTTCATTCACAGGTAGCCTTCAAAAATAAATTTTAATTGACATAGGGAACTTCAAAAAGTTGCCTTGTGTCTGGTTTTTTAAGAGAGGGAACATACAATAGTTTTTTGCTCCTTTTAAATTAGATGGAAAAGTATTTTTAAGGTGGCATATCCTCAGCACCAGCCTGCAGTGTTCACTCAGGCACCAACAAAAGTGCAATTTATAATTTGCAGGTCATGTGGAGAGATGAGAGCAGTAAAGAGTCTGTAGGCAGGGATTCCTGGACACACAGAGCCTCCTAGGGGTACTGACAGGCTCCCTGGATGTCACCCTTCAATGAGGTTCCTGCTGTCTATAGGAAGTTGTTTTTTTTTTACCCAAGAAGTAGTGTCACCAGTGCAATAGCAAACCCTTATGCTGATTCAGAGGACTCCCTTGCAGCTTCTACAGGCTCACAGTTCTAATCCTTTTAACCCAGTTTCCTATCCCAGAGAGGAGAAAATTGGTCTCCACTTTTCTCCTGAATTTTCTTTCTTTTCAGTGTTTGAATCACAGTGCTGGAATTGAGATTCCCCTAACCTAGGCACTGTAGAACAGTAAGAGGTAGTCAATAACCACAAAAGACTGCAATCTAGCTTAATGGGAGGTGGAAAGAGAAATAAGACAGGGAGAGGCACAGATTGTCCAAAGTCACAAAATAGCAAAGTGCAAGTCGATATCCTATAGACAGAACTGTATTTTACCCTCTAATCAGAAACATTTCTCAATGTTTTAATCATTTATAACACTTTACTTCCAAAATGAAATGATACGTCCATAAAAGCAAAATAAATTTCTTGCTTGAAATACCTTTCTGAGTTCCTCATTATATCTGGCAGGAGAAATCTAATACAAAAAGGCCAGGAACCAAGGAGTAAATCCTTAGCATGGTTGCTTTTATTATTAGCATAACTGCAGTTCAGCTCCCCACAAATTTTACATACAGCTGTAGTGAAAATGAGCTTTAATTTCTTTCATTGAACTACATGGATAAAATTATATCAGGTCTCATTACTGCTTTTTAATCCTTGCCATATTTTGAGACTTGTTAGCAGGGGAGGAGGAAAGAGAAAACACGGTTGGCTTATTAAACCCCAACATTAAAAGAACAATAGCACATCAGGCATAACTTGTCTGTGTGATGTGTGAACTCTGTCTCAGTGATGCCAGCACACGAGTGTTGGTGAATACAAGCTGACAGGGAAAATGTTGACCCATGGGTATGTGCAGCTCTGGAGAGAGCCAGTGCCATGATGCATTTCTGTGCCACTCTGGCTGTCATTAGTCCTGAGTGGCCTGCCCCACAGGAAGGTTACAGGCTGGGGAAAAGAGCAGCACCAGGAACTTCTCCTTTCCTCTCAAAGCAGCTCTGCCCTCCAAGTGGGCACTACTTGAATCTGCAACGTAACTGTGGTGGTAGGGAGGATGAATCTCATCTTTTCCAAGTCTAAAGAGTGAGAGAAAAACTGCACAGATGCTGTCATATGCTTCTGAATCCTCTGCGAATTTGATGGAAGAAGAATAATTGGAATGATAAATGCAGGACCTGCAGCAAGACAGTGTGCATGCCCAGCTTCCCACACTCCCCTGTCCCCACTGTACCTCAAGGATGCAGCAGAGCTCTCCCAGGCTGGGCTCAACCCATGTCTCTTAGAAGTGTCCAATTCAATATAGTTCTGAAGGATTGCTAGAAAACCTGATCATTAATATTTTGTAAACCAATGGTCTCTTACCAAGTTGTTGTCCCATTAGATTGGCTTCATCTCTGTAAACCAGAGAGAGCTCTTTGAGCTTCCCAGGTAGGAACAAAACAGCAAGGGCTGAGATTACTCTGCCATGCCCATTAACACATTGAATTTCATGTGTACCTCTTTGTACCCCAGTTGTAAATGCAACATTTTCCTCAGCTCTAGGTGATGGTTTTATTTTTACCAGGCACTCACTTTTCACACAATACTGTATTTTGCTCCTGAGATAATAATTCTGCCACATGTACAAAGATGAATTCAAGAGGGAGGAGAAGTGATTATTCCCAAAAAACAAAATTATTGTTTTCATAAAAGCATCCTTACTGGGGACAGATTTGGCCATCTTTGTTCACTTGTAGTAATCTTTTCCTCTTCAGTGGATGGGTGAGTCAGGCTGCAGGAAGGTGGGCAGAATCTGGCAGGTGGAAAGCAGCTCTCCTTTCTCCTCTAAGCCTTCGCCTCCTCCCAGCCAAAGCAAAGTATTTGGAGTTTAACAAAGTTTTAGAAAGCTATTTTTACTGGGCATCACAGGTTCTTTCAAGCATTTCATCAGTTCATGATGAAATGAGCTTCAAGATGAGACGAACGGATCACATCAGTCTGATCAACAGAAAATTAGAAGACACAAAAAAGCAGGTAATAAGCGCATTACAGCTTCTAATTAGTTTATCAAAAGCTCTCCTTTTAGTCTAGAATAAAAGAGAATTTAATCAGATTTTTTTCAAAGAATAGTTGTATGATTGTACTTTTTCTTTGCTAATACTGATTTTTCACCTTTCTTTATAAGAACAGATTTGGTTTTGTTAACCTTTATGTAAAGAAAATTTCTAAGCAGCTTCTCCACTTTTTGTAACATCTACATGAGTGAATGGAAGCCAAATTAGTGTTAAAGTGTTGAAGTAACCTCAAAACACATTGCCTCTGATAGTGCTAAAAATCAATAGCTGGATGATACAGCCATTTAACCCACATTTTCCCAGACTGTTTCCTCTATGCATCTGTCTTTCATGTCAAATGTTTTTTACTATGGAAAAATGATAGAAAGAATGAAATTCTAAAAGTAGACCCACCCAGACATGCTAGCTCTCCTCTTCTACTATCTTGGGGTAGAAGAATGTGACCTCTGGTAGAGACTGCACTTCTGTTCCCTCTGCGCACATGATGCTTTGTTTCTGTGAGCAAGCAACATTGCAGCACCAGCCTGGATAGGATTGCTAAATGTTTTGACAGTTTGAGATAAAAAACCAATAACACAGCTTGTTCTTGTCTTGTGCATGTAACTGCTTGCATAAAAATGTAGAGAGACACTGCTGGAGAGCACTGTTTAATTGGACTGTAAGATCTCATTGCATCATAGAAACAGTGCAATCAATAAGCCCTAGCTACAGTTACTTAAAAATGAAAGTAATTTAGAAACAATAACAGCTGACAAAAGGCATTTAAACCATTGCTGTGCTAAAGGCCTTGTTTCTACTTTTCATCCCATGTCATAATCCTGCAGAGACAGGGTGGCCTTTTTCTTTTTGACTCAGCTCTGTCAAAGTCAGTGAGAATGGGAACTGCACGGTGAGGGGGCTGCAAACCTGAGCACAATACATTAAATATAAGGATTTAAAATACCTCTGTTTTCCACACATAACACAGCAGCAGTTACTGTCAGCTGAACAGAGTGAATCTAAAATCTGTTGCCAAATCAAACTTAAGCCTTAATGTGAAAGCCAAGATTTTATAACAAAGGCTTATTTATGTTATTAAGAATACAGCTTATCAATCAACAACCAAGATGCACAGCTTCCCACTGAATCTGGTCCCATTTGTAAAACATGTTGAGAGCCTTGACTGGAATGAGATGCAATAGAAAGGTGAGGAATGATTGTGGGCAATCACACCCCGGTGATGAAGTGCCAAGGAAACATCAATAGTAGTCGAACAGTAATTTTCCTGATTGCAACATGAAATCTAGGCTCCCCCCCTTCCTCAGGGCTGGTGCAGAGTTTTAGACCAACTGTTTTCAGATAAATGGGTTAGATACAAGCTGTGACTGGATAAAAAAAGCACATACCATAGTCTAAGTATCTACCTCGGTAACGTAATCATCAGTGGAAGCACATCTTTTGTTTCATAAATGTGTTTAAGTACACTCCTGATGGGAACGTGTTGTTAACAAGGCTTATTACAATAATTTACAAGCTAGAGTCCCAGTGAACAGAACAAAAACAGGAGTACCAGTTTCTCTGCTCTGTGAATGACAGAATCGAAGTACAAGAAGACAGAGAAGCAACTGACTGGCAGAATGAGATGGGACAGTGGAAAAACTAGGTAAATGGTGGCCATTGCAGACAGATAATGCTTTCATCTCATCTAGATTTTGCATAGTAAATTTCTGTATCAGAGTTGGCTGCCCAAGACTCCCTACATTTGATCCATTTAGCTGACTCACAATTTTATGCTGAAGACAAATCACACTTTAACATACCTCTTCATCCCCAGTCTTCATCTCCAAGTGCTGTGATGGATCCCAGAGTGACTAGTTCAGATGTAGCTTTTGTATAGAGCCTCTGCCCACAAAAAATAATGAAAGAGAAAGGATGGATAATGTCCATAGCTATAATAACAATAATAATAATAATAGCAATAATAATAGCAACAGTAACTGTAGCTGAAGGGTAGAAATCCACACTGAGACAGAATCAACTGTGGCAAGAGGAGACAGAAAAATTTGCACAACAGTAGCATGTTGAAAGCAGCTACTATTCACTCTGAAGAAATTAACTCAAAAAATGTCTATAGAGGAAGACAAAGAAGAGGCTGACACCTGTAGATCTTCTCTTGAATTTTCATTTCTGTTATACACATACATATACATACACATACATATATATTGAGGTTTACAATCCTTCAGGTCCAAACAGATGCTGAAGCCTCAACTCTTTCTCTATTCAATTTACTCACAAGTTAGACAGGAACTCCTGAAAAGCCCTGGAGCTTGGTCAGAGGAAACTTGCTCCTGCAAGACCTGTGATGTCTGCCTGATCACCCCCTGCTCAGTGTCTGTAGGGAACCCTTTGCCTGAGTTCTCTACCTTATGTATAACAGCTTTTGCAGCAAAATCATGTGGGTGAAACCTGGTCAGTCAGAAGGTCCCTCTGCAAGGGTTTTGCCCTTTCCTGCAGCAGGTCTTTTGGGGAGGTGCCACCACTCTATGAAAGGCTATGGGTCTTAAAGGTGTGCATTGCTTCCTGGCATACTGACCTTCATCCTTGATCTTATCTGACCCCACTACAGGCTAGTGGGTGGCTTCACTGCAATCTTATTGATATCTTAGGTGACAGGTTTGATCTGGAATATGTGGTATCAGTGAGAACATGCCTACCTCTCACCCTGTATGAGCCTCTGACCTTGCTGAAATTAGTGCCTAAGTGCATATGATCCACACCTGAAAGCAGTATTTTATTTTATTGTTAGCTAGTCAGGTGGCATGCCTATCTTCTAATCACATCCTCTCACAGGAAGACCAGACAGGGAGACCTTCTTGCTTCTTGACACCATCTCAGCTGGATGATGTTCCACAGTATACTTGAAAAGCACTCAGCATTATCATCCATAGAAGCAGATGAGATGGTTAGGGTTTAACAGAATCTAGAGCAAAATTGCCATGAACAGCAGTTCTAGGGTGGATACATAAAATATGGAGCCAGGAACACCTTCTTCTTTACGTGTTTTCTGGGATATATTCCAGAACATGGACCAGAACTTGCTCGTGTTAGGTATGGCAAAAAAAAAAAAAAGAGAAATTGTAAAGATGGCCCTTAGATTTGACATCTCACATGGTAAAAGAGATCAAACTTAAATGTAGACCAGATGTCACTGTTGTGGTTTTCTTTCAGTCTTATTACACTTGTTTCACACTTTTCTTTGTTCTCATGGTCTACCAAGCTGTTTCTGAAGAAGGAATGAGCTTGGCTACGAGAAATTAATTCCTCCTGAAAGCACACTGCAAATTGTGTCACACGCTTCTTAAAAAATTTACAGCGTTCAAGATGCCATATTACAAATAGATTTCCAAAACATCATCAATTTCTAAATAATTGCCAACTGCATCCGTGCAAATGAAATGCTAGTAGAAAGAGCTATGTTCTATTGTTCTCTAAAAGAATTTGCTGTTTTGGATAATCTTTCATAGTACTGCAAAAGGGGGGTTGTATTCATTAGCTAGCTCTTGTTTGCTGGGAGCAGTTGATTTACTAAATATCTTATTAGTGTGGAAGCATAGAACAGAAGGCAATACTTCGTGATTGAATTTTAATAAACAACACTGAATACTTTATTTTTAGTAAGTAGTTGGCAGGAGTTAGGATGCAAGGTTTTCTTTGTCAAATGAATCAGCTTATGGAATCTGATGCTTCCTTTAGGTTGACCAGGTTCTTTTCTGTCATCTTCCTACTAACACAGTCCTGCCAACCATTTGGGCCAAGGATCTTGGCTCTGATAGCTCAAAAGATTAAATAGCTGAGATCCCAACAGATAGCAGCACCCACTACTGACTGGTTTTTGCAATCTTAAATTAATCAGATCATCTACTGTTGTAGCAAGTGTGTGAAATTGATTCTGCCTCCATCTGGCAGCTCAGCCCCACACAACCACTCGCTGACTCCCTCACCAGTGGGATGGGAAGAAGTGGAAGGGTAAATGTTCAAAAATTTACGGGTTGAGATACAGGCAGTTTAACAAGTAAAGCAAAAGACAGGCACAGAAGCAAAGCAAAACAATGAATTCCTTTCCCTCTTCCCATCAGCAAGCAGGTGTTCATCCATCTGCAGAAAAGCCCCCTGGCTCCATCATGCGTAACAGTGACTTAGGAAGATAAACGCCATCACTTTTAACGTTCCTCCTTCCTTTCCCCCCCAGCATTCTGTGCTGAGTATGATGTTATATGATGTGGAATATCCCTTTGGTCAGTTGGGGTCAGCTGTCTCAGCCCTCCCAGCTCCTTGTGCATCCTCAGACTCTGTGCTGGTGAGATGGGTCAGGGAGCAGAAAAGCCTTTGGTTCTGTGTAAGCACTGCTCAGCAAAAGCTAAAGTATACACCTATAACCAACACTGTTTCCCTCATGAAACCCATAGGTAGTACCTTACAAGTTACCATAAGAGAATTCTATCCCAGACAAAAGTAGTGCAGATTCACTGTGTGAAGGTACTGGGTTTTTTGACCACATAACAATCAGTTAAGCATCACCTTCTGCCACGGGGTTGTGCCCAGTCGGCACCAACCAGGCCTCTGCTCACCCACCCACACCGTGGGACAGGGAGGAGAAATTCCACCCAAAGGTTCAGAAATCGAGACAAGGAGAGGAAGGTTTGCAAACCCCAATTATGGTAATAGGTAAAAAAAAAAAGACATGTTCAACTTGGGAAGGAAAAAAACCTAATTTATCTACAAGGAAAAGAGAAAACATGCCCAGATCTTAATACCTTCACCCTTCTCCCCGTTCCCGGATCCCTTCCCTGCCGCCTCCCCCTCAGGGCACAGGGCAGGGGCAGGGGGGGTTTAGGGTCAGTTCCCCAGACGCTGTTTCTGCCGCTCCTTCCTCCTCAGGGGGAGGACTCCTCACATTCTTTCTTCCCCCGCTCCAAGGCGGGGTCCCTCTCCCGGGAGAGTCCTTCAGGAACCCCTGGGCCATGAGTCCCTCCCACAGGTGCAGTCCCTCAGGCACAGACTGCTCCCGCCTGGGCTGCACACAGAGTCACGGCTGCTGCGGGAGCAGTCACCTCCTCTCACACGGGGCCCTACACGGCTACAGGGACACAGCTGACCCTCTCTGTCATCCCCCACAGGCTGCAGCTCCGTGTCTGCCCACCTGTGACACTTCAGGGGCTACAAATCCACATTTACCCCACCGTGCTCCTTCAGGGACTGCCCCACCGCGCTGCTCCATGGGCTGCAGGGGCACAGCTGCCATCTCACCATGGGATGCGGGGAAATCTCTGCTCGGGCACCTTTCCCCCTTCTTCTTCACTGACTTGGGTGTCTGCTCTGGCATTGCTCTCTTACCTCCTTCTCTCTTCTGCTCTGCAGTTCTGCTTTTTTATATATTTTTTTGCAGTTTTGTTTTCCCTTTCTTGAACATGTTACTTACAGAGGCACATCCAGCTTCCCATATCTGCTCTGCCTTGGGCAGAGGCAGGAGCAAAACTGGAACCAAGGGGAGCTTGCAGCTGCTTCTCACAGAAGACACCCGTGTGGTGCCCCAGCTTCAAAAACAACACTGCACTAACCCATAACAGGCAATGCTTGGAAAAACACCCAGCTTCAGGGTTAATGTACCAACATATCTGAGGCCCTTGGTCCTCCTTAATGAATCCTGCCTCACTTGGAAACTTTGTCCATATTTTTAAAAGTTGTTATTTATGAGAAGATTACCCAAAAATCAGTTTGAGAAAATAGAAATATATTGAAATGTTAAGCAGAAGACTCCCCCCAATAACTTTAGCAATAGCTAGTTAATGCTTTCCTTCTTTCATCAGTATAAACATCAAATTAGCAGCTGGGGGGGTTTTTTTGTTTGGGGTTTTTTTTTGTTTTTTCTCTTCTTTCTTCTTACAATAAAGCCTGCACCTCATATAGGAGATACAGACTACATATATATTCAGACATAGACATGCTTTCCCATTCCTACCTTAATGGTCCTGCTGGCTTTCAGTGTGCTCAGGATTTTGCCCCAGGATATGATTGTACATCTGTGTATGTAGCAGAAGGCATAGGGAAGAGATTATTTTTCACTCTTGACAGCATGAGAGATTTGAGCGCTGATGTTAGGCACACTGAATCTCCTCGCCAAAATGAAATGAAATCTGCTCTAAAGAAGCAGTGGTGTGGCAGAGCCTGTCTCAGATGTATACTTTGAGAATATTACTAACAGCATGCAATAAAAGGTGCTAAGCAAAAAAGAACGGTACTTGCTCTGATTAGTTCAACCAGAGATAAGAGAAACACAGTCACATTCAACCTGAGACTTTAATCACTAGCCTTTTAGTTGCTCCTGTCTTTTCCCTACATCAAAAACAAAACAGCACAAAACAGCCTTACTTGCAGTTCTTGCTATTATGCTTCTTAAATAAGCAAAGGGTTTTAGAGGAGAATGAGGGAGAATGAAATGTGGGGAAGGTAAACTGGGAATTGAATGTGAGAAGATGTTTTCCTCTAGCAACCAAGCTAATCCAGATCTCCAGTGAGACCCTAACTCACAGACCACTGGGACAATAGAAGGATCATGCTGACTTCACTAGTTTGGCAGTTCACAACATAAACATCCAAATTACATTCAGAATTTTCTGAAATCTGAATCAGTTCAGTTGAGAAAATGTTACACCTCAGTAAGCACTATCAAGTCTTCTCTGCCCACACTTATTCTTTGTTCCAGTACACTTAATTTGATTTTGAATTTATTTTTGTTTTCTTAAAGGAAAAGGACTGCTCAGATTTCAACCCTCTTGTGATGCCACGAATTCCTGGATTATGCTGACTCTTGATCCACGTTGCTAAACATTACCTTAGTGTATGAGGAACAGGGAATTAAAAGAATTGATGAGTTTTCCTTGTTCAATCTGGACAAATCATTAGTAAATATCCTTCTGAAAAATCAAATGTAATGGGGGTTAATCACCATTTTTCCAGTATTCCTGGGAAACAAGTACTCACAGTTTTTCAGTAAGGTTTTTTATCTGAAAGTGACCATATGGTCTATTTGCAGGCATAAACAAAAGAGACTCACACACACAAAACCTGATCAAACAATGTAATCAACCCACAAGGCACCCTACGCTAGCAGAAGACATCCCCAGATATGCCTGTGTGGTTTCCTAGGGAGAACTCACAGTTTAAATGGTATTTGGGCCAAGAAACTGTCTTGGCAGCCCTAGTCCTGTCTCCAGATAAAATCAATTGCTAGCTGAACTGTAGCATTCCAAAGATATCCATTATTCTGCCCAGATTGCCATACACCAGGCAAGCATCACATCCAAAAATTTGTCTCCCCTGATAGCCAGAACACATTCCAAGCATCCTTCTGAAGGATAGATTATGAAAGCTGTGTGAGTAATCTCAATAGCATCTACTGCTGGGGAAGCCATTGGTCCAGAATAATCCATGGTAAACCTTGGCACACTAATCAAGTCACCGTGAGGTGCCAACCTCTGCAGCAGTTCTGCTCCACAGCATCCCTCCAAACGGGTGCTTGCAAATTTTGAGGAACATGCTGTTCTTTCCTCCATAACTCTGCATGCTCCCAGCCTATTTGTGTGCCTTTGAAGTGCATATATTACCTTCTGAAGGCTGTGATTATTAAATGCTGGCGTTTGCTACTATTTTTCTCTCCAGAGGATGGGTGAGAAACAGAAATTAAATCGCTATATTAACACAGAATCAAGAGAAGGAAGTTACAGTGGGCTCCCCAAAAGACAGATGATTCATATGTTTCATAAAAATTGTACCATAAGTGTTAGCTATCATTCTCAGATATTATTACTGTTGTAGGCATTGTTGCACATAAGTGCTTCATTTATCTAAATCAAAGTTTTACACTTCTGCTCACTCTGCAGGTCTCAGCCCTGCTCTGATGGAGCTACTGTAGCAATGTATTATGGTGTCAAACCAATTCAAATTTTGTAGTTTAACTAAAGAAGGTCAGAATAACAAAGTGCAGCCAAGAAAGGAACAACTGCTATCATCTGCAGCTATTCTTACCAAGCAGGTTGATTCCTTTAAATTTTTTATGGTGGTTTCAGAGTTTCTGCATAAGTGTAGAGTGGTATTATGGAATGCAAGTAGCGATTTTAAAAATCTCTATTTTTAGATGTTCAGGCTGATATGCTTTACACAGGTCTGAAATTAATAAAAAAAAGGTATGAACCTGCTTCAGTCCCAGGGCTGAGTCTCTATTGTTATCAAGGGGAAGCAAGGAGTAGGAACATAGGGGTCAATTGTCAAAAAGCTGAAACCAGGCAAGAATGATAGAACTAGATCCAGGAAAGCAGAAACCAACCATATTTTCAGTACATAGACGCATGCCCAAAAATACTTGGCAACTGTAAAAAGCTACCTATTCACTTATACCATGAGTAGGAGGGAATCTGCTGGGAGACTGACATGATGCAAGTCATAAAATGCTCATTGTCACAAACCTGAGCTGACTCTGCTGGAAGCCTTTCACATTTAATATTCCCAACTATAATTAATGAGCCATTTTCCATTGTTCTTGCCAGGCAGCGTAACCAGCATAACCTGCCTGTCCTCCAGAAATGAGCTTGAGTTTGTTGATTTATTTGTTTTAGCTTCTACGTAGGTAGTTTGGGAATGGTGCCTCTCCTGCAGCCCTGTTGTATTTTGGTAGTGTAAGACTGACTATGACTCTAAAACTGCCACTATCAAGAATTACCTGGAAATTTTCTGCCTTCACATTCATACTTTGATGAGCTCCACAGACAGTGGTAACTGCTGGAGCATTCACATTGCCAGCAGATCAGTTTTCTACCCACTGCTGCATTGTCCTACCTCAATTCAAGCCTGTTCTGGTCATCCAGCTGGAGAAAGAACTATGACCAGGGTGTATTAGACTGCTGGAGCTGTGCTGCCATAAAGAAAAAGTGGGATGTGGCCAGAAAACACATGCCAGCTAAGAGCTAGCTGAAATGTAATGGGTTTGGGATTTGTTGTTTGAGATTTTGGGGTTGGGTGTTTTTTGGGTTTTGCTTAGGATGAAAACAGATGTCAAATTTTTATGTCTCTCTAAGGTGTCAAAAAAAATTCGGAATCCCACCAAAATGAAACCTTAATTTCTTGGTTAGTTAAGAATTAAGCTGTAGAGTATGGATTTTGGAAATGTGGAAAAGAATCAAGCAGAGACTATAAAGCAAAACTAAAAAATCCACCCTCTCCCCCTAAAAAACTGAAGCAGTATCTTAATTTAATGGTGAAGTAGCTTTTTAGCTTTTGTTTTCCAGTTGTGTGTTCTCTGAGGTACAGGAAATGTAGATATATAAGGTGGAATGACAACAAGATGCAAAAGGCATAGGAAGTTATGTAAATATGCCCAAACCAAAGAGCCTCACTTGCCTTGAGACATGTCAGAGTGCATACATTAACTGAATTTCACTTACAAATAAAAATGTCTCTCTTGCAGCTAAGTTAAATTTGAGCCAATGCTTCTTTTCACTTTGCATAAAGGCAAGCATGCTGAGATAATATTCCAGGCATGTAAATGTGTAAGCCCAGAGTTTTTGAGAGAAGTATTGCTTAGGAATCTCTCCACAGCACCACACTTGTGCAGTACTGAGCACTTCTGCAGTGGGAGGAAGGGCACTCCCAAGCCTTACTTAAATAAAGGGTAAAGCAGGCACTGAATAGCTGCTCTCTCTTTCTGAGTTATTTTTATTTGTTCTGAGACTCTTCACTAAACAGAACAATTAATTCCCATTTTTCAAAACAATTCAAAGCAATTGAATATCTTGCACTGATAAAAACTTCTGAGTTTGACTTTCTGAGTTTATCTTTATTGGAAAGATAAAGAGCATGCCGCCATGGCAAAATTTTCTCACAACATTCTTTGGAATAAAAAATTATTGGAAAATTATTGCTTCAGCAATGATGACCTTTTTTGATGCTCCTCTATCTTCAGCAGTATTTCAAAAAACAGACAGCTACAGATCAAGTCTGCCAGTGCCAGTATGCTGGTTCATCTGGCCAATCTTCTGTAACTCACTCTATTCAGGCAATATTTGTGCTATTTGCATCTAGCTGCAGAGTCCCAGACAGAGTTTCATTGAAGAGAGCCCAAACACTGGTTTCTGACACATTTAAGTTACTGACAACATTGAACCACTTATCCTTTGCAGTCTTTGAACTCACTTGGTCTTGCATCTAAACCAACCAACAACCAAGCACAGCCCAAAAACTTCCAGCACACAAAATTGTATGTAGATTTTGAGGAACATTTCTAAGGTGGAATTCTAGATAGCTCTACGTTAACTCAGCTGAGTTACTCAATATACCGGCGATACAGAGTAAGCATTGTAAGTCTCAAATATAGCCCTTAATACTGAAAACAAAGCTTGAAAAGTCTTGAGCTTAGTAACAAATACCTTTTCATTTCCAAAGGTAAAATTACTTCTGTTTCACTTATCTGATACTTCTTGGAGACCTCATCTTTAGAGCTCAGAACCAGAAATATCAAACTGCTATAACTCAGGATATTTCAAGTTGAGATAGAGATTGACTAGCAGATAAAACAAAGAGATTGTCTGAAATCTCTAGACCGCAGAAAAATATTAGTGCGAGCCTGAGATTTCAGACACTGATACAACATGAATCCTTTTGGAAATTTTCTCTCAGTCCCAACCATCACACACGGAAAGGGCAAACTCACCATTCTTTGATGGTTTTTCTGCAGTGGGACAAATTAGCCCTCCTCAGCCCAACTGACACCACACTTGCTCTTGGTTCTCATCAAGCATTAGGTAAGAAATGGTAGGTTGTCCTTCTGTGAATGAAGCTTAAGATAAAATGGAAGACTAATAATTTAGGGAGCAGGAAATGGTAGTAATTAACAAGCATGATAATTATTACCATCCAGATATTTTGACAGGACATCTGCGACTGTGCTTAATCCAAAAGAGGCGAAAAGAATGCTGTAAAGCCTTCACCCTGCTAGAACTCAAAAGTGAAGCTGAAGGAGGACAGAGCACGTTCTCATCTTAAGATTTTCTTCTGCAAGCTATTAGCATTTCTATTCTGATAACTAATACACAGCAAGAGGTTCTGGAAAGATACTCAGAGAAGGAGATAATTTTTTTCTGAAACAAGTAGAGCATATGCTTCTATGTCAGAGTACTTACTGTTGTAACTTTAAAAACATAGCATCTATACTGAGATAAATTGAAACAGTGATGCACTTTGACAGAAAAGCAGTGATTTCATAAAAAAAGAGAAATCCCAATAACATGATCCGGTAGTTATGGGAAGA
Source organism: Phaethornis superciliosus (assembly GCA_023637945.1). Lineage (NCBI taxonomy): Eukaryota > Metazoa > Chordata > Aves > Apodiformes > Trochilidae > Phaethornis > Phaethornis superciliosus. The sequence goes on from JAJQWJ010000001.1 coordinate 124,474,767, forward strand.
TGACAGTGTTGGCAAGAATTTTTTTTAAATGGCGTAATTTAAAAAAAAATGCAATACATCTCTGAAGAATATAGATTCACACAGATTTACTATGAGTTCACTGCTCACACTGCCAACTGCTATTTTATAAGCAGCAGCAAATATACTGAGAAAACATTTTAGAAATCATGAAATCATGAAACATATTTCAAGTTCCAGTAGAATAATTGGAACCTTATAGGGATTGCTTAATTATGCAACACAATTAACCTCGAAGCTAGTGATTTAAAACCTAGGCTAAATATGTGAGAAAAACCTGTCATACATTTTGAAATATTTTTTCCACACGAAGCATTTGAATTAGGTTTTTTTGTATTAGAAAACTCCTATATGCTACAAAATTACATTGTCCTGCTGAGTTAAGAAGCTATAATTAAATTTAAAGCAGGCAGACTTGCTACAACGGCCAAAGAAAAACAAATTATGAAAAATTCAGACCTTCCTTGAGTCATTTTATCAAACTGGTGATTTTGAAGTCTTTTAACAATTGTAGGCCCCAAAAGCATGTGAAATCATTCAAACTGACAGATCCAGAGGTCCTTTATCACCAGAGGTGAAACTAATTTCAACAACAGATCAGCCATTATATTGAAAAACTGTACTGTCTATAGCTAGCCAGTGGTCAAACTACTTCTATAACATATTATAGAATTAAATTATAGTTATTACAGAATTAAGTACATTTCAAAATATACAACCAGACATTGATTAGAGGTTTGCAGAACTAAGGTTCATTGTGCAGCAGCTTCTGCAAGCCACACGGAGTATATAGACGAACTCTGTGTTTATGACCTGCTAACACACTCTGATTAATCATAGAATCAGAATGGGTTGGGTTGGAAAGGACCTTAAAGATCACCTTATTCCAACCCCCCTGCATGGGCAGGGACACCTCCCACCAGACCAGGTTGCTCAGAGCCCCATCCAGCCTGGCCTTGGACACTGCCAGGGAGGGGGCAGCCACAGCTTCCCTGGGCAACCTCTGCCAGGGTCTCACCACCCTCAGAGGGAAAAATGGCAATGCAGCAACCAGGAGACACGGGTCAAGCCAGGAGTTTTGAGGAAGGGAAAAAAAAAATAGTGTTTATACAGGAAAAGGTGGCACCTCTGGAATGGTGCCACCCCACCCACATCCCATTGCTACAAATGGAATAGGAAAGGGCAAACTGCAGGTGTGGGGAGGTCTGTAATAGTCACCTTCCTTCTTTTACTGCATTACCTGAGTAACTTGCTGATTTTAAACCTCCCTTCTACCTGCCCCATAAGTCAGGGTCTAAAGGGTTAGATGTGATAAGAGATTCAGGTTTTGCTGCAGTGAGCATTGCAGTGTCTGCCTTCTGGGTGCCTAGCTACCAAGTGCCCTCACCCAGATGGCAGAGCACTACCAGAGCTCAGGCAGGAAGAGACTGAACTAGCAAAAAGGCAGAGCAGGGATGGGGAGACACCAGTGCTCACCAAGAGACATTGCAGGGATGCACTCATCTGACAGCCCACCTCGTGTAACTGCACTTGCCCCAGTCACGGCTATAACATTACCCTCAAGTTGTGCCAGGGGAAGTTTGCATTGGATATTAAGAAAAATTTCTTCACTGAAAGCTTCCCAAGAAAATGGTGGAGACATCACAACAACCCCATGGGGAGCTCCAGGCTGGGCACAGAGTGGCTGAGAGCAGCCAGGCAGAGAGGGACCTGGGAGTCTGGATTGACAGGAAGCTGAACAGGAGCCAGCAGTGTGCCCAGGTGGCCAAAAAGGCCAATGGCATCCTGGCCTGGATCAGGAACAGCGTGGCCAGCAGGTCCAGGGAAGGGATTCTGCCCCTGTACTCAGCCCTGGTGAGGCCACAGCTCGAGTCCTGTGTCCAGTTCTGGGCCCCTCAGTTCAGGAAGGAGATTGAGGTCCTGGAGCAGGTCCAAAGGAGGGCAACCAGGCTGGTGAAGGGACTCCAGCACAAGTCCTGTGAGGAGAGGCTGAGGGAGCTGGGGGTGTTCAGCCTGGAGAAGAGGAGGCTCAGGGGAGACCTCATCGCTCTCTACAACTCCCTGAAAGGAGGCTGGAGCCAGGGGGGGGTTGGGCTCTTCTCCCAGGCAACTTTCAACAAGACAAGAGGGCATGGTCTTAAGTTGTGCCAGGGGAAGTCTAGGTTGGATATTAGAAAGAATTTCATTATAAAGAGGGTGATCAGACATTGGAATGGGCTGCCCAGGGAAGTAGTGGATTCTCCGTCCCTGGAGATATTTAAAAAGAGACTGGATGTGGCACTCAGTGCCATGGGCTGGTAACCGCAGCGGTAGTGGTCAAAGGTTGGACTTGATGATCTCTGAGGTCCCTTCCAACCCAGACGATTCTATGATTCTATGATCATCCCTGGAGGTATTTAAAAGATGTGTAGATGAAGCACTTCAAGACATTCCCTAGCGGGATGGTGATTTTTCTTTTTTAAGGGACATGGTTTAATGGTGGACTTGGCTAGGTTAACAGTTGGACTAAAAGATCTTAAAGGTTGTTTCCAGAACAATTTATTCTATGATTACCACTGTCTTGGGATTTCTGTCCCGGAATTCTCTCCCTATTGCAGCTGTATGTTGTACTGGGCCCTGTGCACACAGAGAAAAGTCAGTAACTGTGTGAGAGGGAAGCAGGATACTTCCCTTTAAACAGAATTATTTTGTGCAGACACCACTCACTATCCTAACCACTGTGACACAGCTTTTGTGGTTAGGCTGCTCCTGTTGCAGTCATAGTTCTGGGCAAAATGTAATTAAAGGTTCAGTGGACTACAGTGAAACAACCCTATATTTTAACCAGTGCCTGGGAAACTCAAGCAGAAATGTAGAAGCTTGATTTCCATCTGCTGCTTCAACAGGTGTTTCTAAGTGTGCGCAGAAATAAAATATTAAAGAGCAAATATAAGTATGAAAATCTGTGTATCTAAAAAATTAGCATCAGAAGTGGGGAGTAAGGATCAAAATTTAGGGTTCACAATGCTATATTACTTATTCCCATTTAGACTGCCTCAATGTTTTAAGAATTTGGGCAGTAATGAATATGACAGGAACCACGGATGCTCCAGAGTGAGCTATCAGACTCTCCTCCCTCTCCACCAGCCGCTCCCACTGCCCTGTGGGTAACAGTGATTTATATGCAAAGACATATTCATTCTTGCAACAACATTGCTTTGACTATTTCTCAGTTACAACAACATCAAGCCCTTCCTAATTAACTCTCCAACTTTATAGAGCAGCTATAGGGACTGCCCATAGCCTCAGACATCATCCTGGCACATGCTTACCAGGGTGACATCTTGGTAGGATGTCAGCAATCTCAGACCATTAGCAGCTTCATTTTGCAGCCTTTTTTCTGTATTCCTACCAAAATATTGCCCAGGTTTCTGATACATGCATCTGACTGTGCAGATACATGGGCTTATTGCTTAATTTTTGAGGGATCTATGAAAATAGAAGCATATAAAACTTGTCCAAGATGTCTAAAAAAATAATCATGTTATTCAGCCAGTGCAAGAAACAAAAATTTATAGGAAATCAAATAAAAAAATAACATCTGAATTGCTGCCTCAGTTATTCCACCACTTTTTTTTGGATTTGTTCACTGTCTGTAGAGCCTCCAGGATTTTACTGAAGCCTCATCTCTTCCTGCCCCTTCAGATGAGTTACATCTGTCTTTTCTTTGATAATCAAAGAAAAGCTGCTTATAAAAAAAGCTTTTTCCTGTTAAAAGTACTGATCCCCTTCTTCAAGCAAGTTCCTTCATTATCCAGAACTCTGGTCATCTATGTCTTGGCTACCTGCTAACCTGCCAGTATGTATTACTTGCCTGTCCTTTACCCAAGGGTAACAAACTCATACTCAGTTTTGTAGCCCTTTGCTTTATAAATAAAACAGCTTTTCCAGCCTGTCATAGGTGTGCCAAATTAAAACAAGGACCTTATGTTGTAGATATGGAGACAAACAACACATGCAGGTGGGTAGAGAAGCATTTAGCCACTCATCAACATGCCACATCAGTGATGGATGCAAAGTCAACAAGTTTCACAGGCACACTCCTTTTGTTAAAGCTTTTACTAAAGGGAGAGTCTCCTGTCACTGGCAAAAGAGAACACCAGCCAAACTTTCTTCTTTTTAAACACAGGCACTGCCAAAACTGGGAATGACAGATTCAAAAAGTTTTGCTTTCTTTTCAACAGATTGAGAACAGAATCCTGAAGCCTCTCATAACAAAATGGTTATGGATGCCTCTCCCTCAGGCATGGAGTGCAAGGGACCAAAGACTGTTGTTAAAAAACAATTTAAACTATTTGCCCCGGGTTACAAAATGTGATGCAGAGTTGTATAAGATTCTCTGTGTCTTCTGATGAAATTGGTGTCCGTGGGCTTCTGAGAATACATTTGCATTTTTAGCCTTCTCTTCATCCCCAAAAGAACATTACATGTTACAAGTTACATTTTATCCTTGAATGCTCCTTTTTCCCCTAAACTTTCTAGATTTTTTAGTGCTTTATCTGTGGTCCCTACTTTCTTTCCAGCCTCTTGATACCATCTGTGAATTTGATTGATGTGTACGTTTTCTTCTGTTATTATTTTAGGTCTTTTATGGAGGACTGAGTATTAGGCTCAACATTAATCTCCAGTGAGCTTCATTTTGCAATTTTATCACTCAGTTGCTTTGATTTCTGATTGTTCAGCCGCTTTTGTATTAAGACCACAATTACCCCTGCATTTTTTAATAGAAATTATTTAAATTGGATCCTTTTTTCTGTTTTTTTTTTTTCCTTTGTCTACCAAACATATAAATGAGTAAATGAAAGGATACCAAGTTTGGTGGGCTTCTCTTTAACCCATGTGGCCTGCAGGATGTCTTGTTATATGACTGCTTACACAATGGTTTACTTTTGTACTTACTGTACTATAAAGGCAGTATATATAGTACACACTTCTATATCTTCTATACCCACTGTATGAAAGGTAAGATACATAGGCGTTGTCCACAGCATAACAAAATTTTACTTTTGACTCAGCAAAGTGTTGGTTGCTTACTCTTTTGTTTTAGAAGATATGGATTTTTACTACTGAAGTGGGATCTGAAATGCCTATTCTTTATCTCTTCTTCTTCCTCCAGGTAAAATGGAAAGAGAATTATCTCAATATTCATGTTTCATTATATATTCTTTCTTAATATAAAGGTTCAAAAATGAAGGCTAACTTCTTGGTCTTCTAGGAAGATAATATGTTCTTTAATGCTTCCAGCCAACCATTAAGCATTAATTAAATACTACATAAAGAAATCTAATGCTAGTCACATACATCTTTCCTACGCTCAAATAACACTCTCTTCAAATACCACAGTTTCCACCATGAAGCAGGGAGCATAGAAAATGCCAGATCCACATCAACTGGACCCTTCCTTGCTGTTCATATCATCCTGTGGCTTGTTCAGTGTCACCATGAAATGACAGTAGAGAAACTGTTTTATTCTGACTAGCTGATGACCACTGCTGAGCCTGCTATTCAGGGCAGGACAATATGTACATCTCCCTGTCTTTACACACAGCTGTACTCACCATTTTAAAGTCATTTATCAGAGGCAAAGGTGCTGACTTCACTTTCCCCTAGTACACATCTGCTAAAGAAAAATAAATGTTACAAAATGACTGGAAAAATACCTAACATAACCCTGCATTCAAGGAAATGGTATTGTCAAACCAGGGCAGAGAAAAGTTTTTTAAAATGTTTTGACTGTTTTGCTGTTTATGCTTTCAAGTCTGCCACTCATAGCTCCACAAGACTTGTCAAATTCTTTTTTTCTAAGAGGAAGATGTAAATTCTCTTCCTGTTTTGCTCAGAGATGAAATCAAGGAAAAGGAAGGTATATTCAGGAGTCTTCTGTAGTCTTTCCATACACTAAATATTTTTCCCTCTGCACTTAGATGGCATAATTAAGAAGTCCTCATTTAGAGTTTGAATCTTTAATCATGGTTTTCCTAATAAAATCCTCTCTGGTTAGATGGACCTCATGTTAGTTCTCCTTGAGTGAACCCCAGACTGATTACATGAGAAGGAGCATTATCTAATTACTTATTTAGAGAAACAACTACCAAATTACACACAGAGATTGAGCAGCATATGGTGATTGAGTTTTAATCCTCTACTCCAGAGCCTAAATCCCAGGTGGGGGACTACATTCTTCTTCTGAATATTAATCTAGTCACACCTGTACTATCCCAGAAAATGAATTTCCTGTCTTTATGAACCTTCCATGATTTCATCCAGTGACAGAGAAGCCTAGACTCATCCCAGGTTAGAAAGCATGCATTACATGTCCATAAAATCCATTTGCTTATCACATTTATGTCCATGGATGTTCTCTGCTCCATAACCCACTCCCGTTTTCACCCCTTCAATGCCACCCTCGATACTTTTCCTGGAGCACTCACTCAGAAAGTGCTCTACTCCTGACAGTCAAGTTTCCCTCATACGTCCTTCAATGCAGGAAGTCAAATTTCCCACCATTTTCTTTCATCTTCTTCCAGAACATGCACATGGCTCTGGAAAGACTTAAACAGAATTGGGCCTTCCAGATTTGTTACCTCTGATGACTACACACAAGTCTGTTTGGAAGAATAACTCTAACTGAGCAAATTAACATGTAAGTTCACTCTCCAAGCACTCTATATTTTCATCTGACCCCAAATATGTACCACTACACCTTTTTTTTTTCTTTTTTTTTTTTCTTTTCAAACATAGCTATAGACTAAAATGGTTTCAAAGTTTTTTCCCTGCCTGAACAGTAAGAGCATTACAGAGAAAATCTAAATCCCACTTCATCATGCAATGTTATATTTTTCAGCCTGAATGTCCAGGCAAGTGACAAATTTAGTGTCAAATTGAGTAGAATTTTTGTGGCCTCAAACTTAATGACAGAAATAAAATATTTAGAAAAATATATTTTCAGAAATAGCTCCTTTCATGATGCCCTGCAGCCATCTTCATCAGAGCTTCATGCATGGCCTGAAAAACAACCTACTGCTAATTCTAAGCGAAGCCACACAAAAGCCACACACAGCATCCAAGCCTCTTAAATCCACATGGTGCCTCACAGCTCAGCTGTCTTCAAACCCTTTCATATACTCCCATCTCATATCCTAGCTATTTATCTGAACCCAAAACCAGCCTAACAGTAAGTCACCTCTGCTAGCCCTGCTAGGTACTTCCCTCCAAACCAGGCAGAGATAGTCATGGGCAGCCTCACAGCTGGGCAGGTTGAGTGCTGCAACCCAGCCCCGAGGGGTCAACATAAATCTCCATATATTGTTTCAGTGCAACACAAAAATCTATGCTACTTTCTCTCTGATGAAATAGGCTAAGTGAAAAGAATAGCAAAACCAAATTCTGGTTGCAGCCTCTACTGTTTTTGCATCATAGGCTCCTGAACAGAGAAGCAATGATGGATGTGAGCATTTAGAATTGTGATTGGTATGGGAGTGGAAAAATATGCAGTCCTACAACAAGAAGGATGCTTGAGCTAGTGTTTATTCTTCCCTAAGCAGCATTAGTTTTCTTGGTGCTTTGGCAAGAACTGCTATAAGTGCCAGTGGATAAATCTCTGATCCAGGATCTGAAAAAGCACATGTTTTACTGACTGGCTGCACTTGCCAGCACACCACCAGCAACTATAGTCAAAATGTAGCAGGAGAGACAGGCAAAACTATAGTGTTGTTCCTGCCTACTCCATGCTTTTTGTTTGTCTACTTCCAACTACACAGTGCACACATTAACCAGTGTTTTTTTGCCAGCTCTCTTCCTCCAGAGTCAAGTTACTCTTCACATGCTCAGTGCATTTTTTTGTTCCGAGCATCTATTTTGCCTCTTGTATCACAGGTTTCTGAATGCTCTCATACTAATAAGTAGGTAGAATAACAGCTAACCTCTGTTAGGCTTGGAATGGGAGTGATTTATATTTTCAGAAATCCCCTAAATAAAGGATAGTAAAAACATTAAATAAAAGCTCCAAATTAAAAAATGTCCCAAATCAGTTTGAATTTATACAGATAGTACATGGAGGGATCATCTTACCCAAGGGTATGCACATGCATCTACCTGTATCTGGTCCAGATTCTCTTTCTAAGCAGCAGTGGTGTTGTTGCCTGATTAACCTGCAATAGAAAGAACAATTTTTAGGGTTTTTTTAAGTCTTCACTAGAAAGAATAAAAAATTCAGATTTGTAGCGGGACTTTGATTCACTTGGAAAGCCCATAATCTGGGCCCAGTATTCCTCATATAAATCACTTCAGTATCTTCTAGTAGGCTAGTGGCAAGGTTATCCTCTCTGAAGCCACAAGGTGGGCAAAAAAGGAACCCAAGAACTGCATGAGGAAATCAGAACAAGCAAGTGGAAATATTACTCAAGGAGGAAGAAAATTTTTCCTTCTAGGTCTGTGGTTCTCACTGCTCTTTGATAGAATCATCAAATCATTTAAATTGGAAAGGACCTTTAAGATCATGAGGTCCAACTGTTAACCCCTCACTGCCAAGTCCATCACGAACATGTCCCTAAGCACCACATCAAAATGTCTTTTCAATACCACCAGGGATGGTGAATCCATGACTTCCCTGGGCAGTCTGTTCTAATGCTTCTGCACAGTGAGACAGCATTATGAGCAGTGTTGAAGGTTGGCTCACAGAGCAAGGTCTGTAGAATGATTGGCAAAATCTCTCAGGTTGAGCATTTAGCAAACCCAGATCTCCCACTTCCTGATCAACATTTAAAGCAATGTATCACAGGGACCTGCCACTGCATTTCTTGTCTGATCCTCCCAACTTTTGGTACAGAGGCTGCTCTTGCTGTAATGTGGGTTGCACTGATATTTGCAAGATGAATGCATCCTCCAGCAAGCATGAGTGGCAAAGGCTGTTACCTAATCTGAACATCACAAGTGGCCTTGCAAACCTGACTCAGACAGGTGCTAGAAGCTCAGTTCAGCCTTTGAATATTTAAAGAACCTCACTGGAAAAATTAAGGCAACTACAGCCATACAGATTGTGGTACTAGATTTGGAAAGAAAAAGGATTTATGGATTGCTCTCTTCAGCTTGCACAAATCTGACCTCAGTCTAGATTTTTCTTTAGACACCTACTGTCATTTACAGAGCTGGGCCTAAGGCAACAGTGACAACTTGTTGTCTCTGGTCACGATCAGGGAGAAATAAATAGTTCAACAAGTGGGTGAAACAACACAAGCAACATATTAGTCTTGTACACACCATGCAGAAACAGCTGAGTTCTCTTGCTTCTTGTTTTCTTCCAATGCGTGATTTCACCAACTTCATCACCATGCAGAGGGTGATTCTGTTACTATGGTAAACAATTTATCTCTCTTGCTTTATTAATAGTCATTCCAAACAAGTAGGAAAAAAACCCTAAAATTCCACAAATTTAGATTTATGTCTTTGGCAAAGGCAGACTGTTTTGTAGATTAGCAGATATAACCACCCCACCCGGAAAACCTCGCTATCCAAGGCCTGTATTATGTTTGCACAGATGTTCACAAATAAATTCATTTACTGATTATTTTCAGATTAATGGCATCCTGCTCCACTACAGCATTGCCAAATCATCATTTTATTGCCAGTTTGCAAGGTTTTGTGGTTTTTTTCCTAAAGATCCACAATGGAAAGACATGATTAGCCAAAAAAACCCATTTTCCTTTTTGAACTCTAGAGCAAGCCTTGTTATAATCTTGACTCATGTTATCCTCGAGGCACAAAGAACAGGAGTTAATCTCCACATTTTCTTAATCACTCTCAAGACTTTTAAGAATCTGACTCATGATTTCTAATGCCTCCAGTTAGCAATACTGCATATACATGTCTTACATCATCCATCTGCCAGTAAGCAAAATCTTTATGAAATAACCAGTTAGTTACTACTTACATGTTTCTACTGTTTTCTCTGATGCCAGAGAAGATAAATCACTGCAGCAGCCACTCACAGCAACAGAAAATAAATTCCACATTAATCTGATTAAAAACAATCAGTAAAATCTACCTCTTACTTAGTCATGCATGTGAAATCTAAACAGAACTACTTTAGATTTTTTAACTTAGAAGCCTTTAAAATAAAAGGTTATAAAGCCATTAAAACTTCTGAGTATCAACTACAGAAGGGGTGCCTGTACTACTGTCATTAAAATACAAGTGTAATAAAGAACTTGTGAAGGCTTCTTCCATCCAAGGAGTCTCTCTCAGCGTGCTTCCTTACCAGTGCTCCCAGTGTCCCGGTCAAACACCACGAGCACCTTCTGTGCAGACACTGGACACTTCCCCTGAGACTCACACCTTCACCAAGCCAGCCACATGGCAGCAGATTTGTTGTATATTCTGTTTCTAAGAAACTTCTGAAAAAAAGAAAAGGCAGAATGTCTCTTCGCTCATAACATGGGATGGTAGCATTTCATAAGTTTAAATTAAAATGTATGTAAAATTTGATATTTTGATTACTTGTGTTGATGTACAATGTTACACTTTACCTCACTTAAAATACTTGGCACCAAGTAACCAAGACAGATCAGAGAGCCCCATTTAAAATAGAAAACACAGAAATACATACAGTAGAACTAATTTCAGGCATATTTAAATTATCCGATACCTTGACTACATAGTCACACCATTCAATTCATCTGACTTTCATTTTGGCCCTGGTCCTGAGCCTACAAATAAAACCCTAATTATATTTAACACATATTTGATAATTATACTTCAAAATGAATCAGAAACATATGAACAGTTAAGAAACTTATGTGTAACTTGCTTAGTCTGAATTAAACCATTCTTCTCCTCTCCAAGAATCTCATAACCATGTTTTTGTAGTTTTCTAGACTAGAAGAAAAATATATAAGCAAGGAAAAAAGGGGTTAAAATAAGAAAGTAATTGAGAAATATCTTTGCTTCAAGGATTTTAAAGATTAATAACTTAATTAGCAGATTTCTAGTTATTAATATCTTATAATTAGGGAGTATAAAAATTTTAATAAATTTAATATCTTCCCATCATTCACAGATATTAGAGGCCAAACCAGTGGACTACTGCTGTGATGGAAGTGTCTGCTGTTCATTTTGCCAGGAAATAAACACATTTACCTACATTTCTCACTATTTAAACACTTTGTTTTCTGGAATCCCACTGAAATATCCCCACAAACATACCGTATGATTCAGCGCTTCAATACCTGAGTTGCCTTCTGCAGTAGATCCAGTGGCTTTTGTTGGTAAGAGAAAAATTATATTCCCTGAAAACCCTCCAACATTTCTAACAACAAAAGAGCAAATAGTCTACTTTTAAAGGTCTGCATAGTGAGTTTGCATCTCAGTGGTTTGTTCATTCTCTTGATGATGTTATCCACTTCACATGTGAGCAAACACTCCCACCTGATACAGAGGAGGAACACCATGCCCTTTTTTAAAAAGAGTTCATCTGTGAGCACATGCTTACACTTCACTAATTTTATTCAGCTTCCTATAAATCTTGGCCTTAATGCAAAAAAGTCCTCAGTTTTATTAATTATAAGGGGAAAATACATTATGCATGCAATAGGGAGGATGCATTGAGTTACCTTTTAGTGAACATCTACGTCTGCCACTGAGGCACTGATGATGTCTACCCAAGGAATATGGAAAACATTTTCTGAGGCGTTGAGAAGGATGCTGTTGTTGAAGCCACAAAAAAACCACAAAACCCACAAAAAAATTGAGATAGAAACACTGCATTTGTACTTCTTTCAATAGAAGTATAGTACTTGTACTCACTAATTTCATACAGAAAAATGATGTAGCTACACAAAAAGCTGAAAATCCCTCTCAATTCATGGTTTCACTAGGAAGTGAAAAAATACTCTGTGTAAACACAGTTGTACAGAGAATGGTCAACCCCGTTAAGAAAGTAACATACTACTCACAGCTGTTATTGCAGGTAACCCCATTACACCGAGATGTACATAGAAAAATAAATAGGTAACATAACTGGCAATTGCAGTAAAACATAATCACCTCATATCACAAAGGAGATTCTAAAGTACACAGAACAAAAATACATTTCTTGAAGCATCTGGCTTAAGTATGCTTCTATTATAGCTATTTAGCATTTTCTCCTTGGATTTATGGTGTAGAGTTTGTGCACTCTGAAGTGCAAACTTGTTTTCCAGCTCTGCTAATAGGTCAAGAAGTTAAAAGAGATGAAACGCACCAGGCCAGAAGTTAAGCTGTGGCTGTCTGCAAGAGCTGTCAGCATTTTGCTTTTTTGCAGCTAGCTGCCAAAATAAAGGTCTGACTTGTACTCAGGTAAGGATAAAACATGGTCATTTCCTTCCCCCCCTGCCCTGAAAAGCTTTTTTGCACACCAGTATACATACGTTTGAGAGACACACTTAAGACTCCAGAGGGGAAGATATGTAATTTTCAAGAAATGAAAGAATTAATGTATACATATCTATTTCGACTCCACTAACAATCTCCCCAGTGTATTTCCCAAATGTCTCAATAACACTTTTTATGATGCAAACATGAGAAGCACTAACATCTTTTTATCTCCAATCAGCTTTTTATTTCTTCTCTGATTGCAGACATTCTTCTCAGTGTAACCCACAGCAAAGCCATCCTGTGCTACTGTTTGACAGGTTCCTACTAAACATTTCCAACGTAACAGCTGACCATACACACGCTCTTGGCCCACACCAAATGCCAGGTGAAACCTAAACATCTGTGTGAGCTTCCTTGCAGAACAGAACATGGTACACATTAAATTAGCACTTGGTCACATCTGCCTCGGTCAGCTCAGAAGAGGACCCTACATGAGAGCCCCGAGCTGTGAAACAGGAGAATGAAAAACAGAGCATCACAGTACCAAAATGAAAAGTAAGGCAGCAGCTCAAGAAGGTGCACATGAAATAACAGTAGGATTCTTTCTGAAGCATGATAGGTCCAAAGTAAACCCTGAAATTAGGGAATATTAAAATTAAATCCTGTTAATATATTATTCTTCAGTAATCTTTACAATTTATGGAGAACACTTTCTGTACAATCAGTTTCACACTTCTGTGGCACAGTGTCAAGTTACCTGGGTTATGTTCATGCTGACAAATTCAGTACAGGATCTGAAATTAGCAGTACTTCTGCAGACTGAGCACACATGCTGCAATTGTTCTCCTCTACCTACTCCCAAGATGGGTCGTGGTCGAAACACACCACCAGATCCAATGTTGGAGCAGCCTGCTCTTGAAGGCAAGTGCAGAGACTTGACTTCAGCATAGTTTTACCAGTTTAAATATGCACAATCTATAATTACAGTGGTATGAATTCCTTAAACAGATAAAAAAAAAAACCCAAACATTAACTTGGAACCATTACATGTGAGTTATCCAAACAGTTGTGCTAATATAAAATATCATTGCCCATTAGCCTACTTTCTCAGATCCTCCTGTGCAGGAAACTCTCTGAAGGCTGCTGGCAGACTTACTCACATGAAGGTTCCCTAGCCTGTGTCAGACAGTTTTTCACATTTCTTCAGCTAACCTGAGCATTTTTGACTGAATCAGGCTAGAAAACGTTGATGTGAGTAGCTCTGCAAACAGCAACCATCATATGACAAGCAAAAAAGTGCAGAAACCTCTTTCATCAGTTCAGATGGATATGAATCACATAAAAAATGTTATCAGTCAAGGACATTCAAAGAGTTATAGATTCACACCAGCAGCATAACTCTATAAGCTTACCCTAGCCACATGCGTCCTTGAATATTCCATTCAAAGGGGATTTTAGGGGCTACACTGGTAAGTCTCTAAATATTTTAAAGCTAATGACTACTACTCTCTTATGAAATCTGGTTCAAATTTTTGCAGGTCTCTTGCACTGCTTCATCTTAAAATAAAAAACCAGGTCTAAAAATAGGAAAGGAGTAAAAGAGTGACAGCAGGGATGGGAGGTTTCAAAGATGCAAATTACTGTAGTTGAATATATAAACCTAAACTTCTAAAATTCAAAGTGATAGGGCCCCAGGAAAGTCATGTCCATTAACAATGTCAAGAAGTACACAAGGGGGTTATTTTTGAGAAAGGTTTTTCTGTTGCTATGAGCGCAGGATCGTTTATAATATTACATCCAATATCAGCTTCAAAAGAAGTTCACAAAAGAGTTTGTTCACATAAAGACTGCACTACATGGAATTTCAGAATTCTGCCCCCCGGTCCTGTCTCTTGAGAATCACCACAATGTATCAACAAGGAAACACCAACAGTATTAATAACTCCTGCATGCAGAAATTGTCATTTTAACAGATAAGCACAGTCACATCAGGATTAAATTCTGTTCATAACTTGCATTGTAAGTACCAACAGTGGAACAAAAACACATTTGCAGTATTACACACAGGATAGAGTTTCAGGCAGACTCTCTCTTTAGACAGTCGTTAGTATTTTGTTGAATTGTTTTTTTTAGGCAAAAAGGGTCGAAGCCTAGAATGAAATTTGTTTGCAAAGTGGATTTTGACATCCTTGAATTCTGCCAGAGATTCAAAACTCCTGTAATCTGAGAAAGACTAAAGCTTACAAATGTGGTGTTTTGGGCACAAAAGAAATGAGTAGCATTACTCAGTAATAAACTTTAGAAGTAATTAGCTCCCAATCTACAGGCATCCGTGGAAATCTTCCTTTTTTCAACCTTTAATATACTCTTTATACCAGTTTTCCTAAAAAGCAGAACATAAATTGATTACATCAAGGTAATCCTTCTAAGTTCAAAAGCTTTAACACACCAGTACTTAGCAAAGTGAGTGATAGTGAATGTGAACAGTAGATTTCAGATTTTCTTTGGTGTCTTTGATTGCACTGGCCATTTTAATTTGAAAATTCCTAACTACTAGTTTCTGCAAATCTAAGAGGGATGTGTTGATTTTTGCATTACAGCTAAGTGTTCCAGAGAAAGTTTTTTGAACGTGGAAGGGGTAAAAAGGGATTAATGTAGTAGTCCATGAGCACAGAGTCTGTCTTATTTTTACCCAGTACTTTTAAAATGTGTGTCTGTCTGTCTTGACAAAGCAGAGGATTCTGAAGGCCAAAGTTCTATGTTATGGATGAGGGTTTGATGACACTCAAGACAACAACCGTGTTTCAATTAATTTCTACTGAATGTATTGACAGATTTCCTGGAACTCAGTTCTCACTGAACCCCTATTTCTAGAACTAATGTTTAAAACTCTAAGAGACCTCCTTCAAGCCTGTGAAAGAAAACCCAATGATACAGAAAGTGTTTCTCTTCCTCTTACCAGAGCTCCCACCTCTCATTATATGTACACTTAGCAATCCCAGAAATACTCATCAAGCCCAAACAAGACATTGTAGACAGTTCAAATCACACATTTACACAGCAGCCACTGTGAACTTTATTAAGAAAAGAAGTGCTTGCCAGTTAAACTGCCATCACTTTATTGAGTTCTCTTCTTTTACTTGTAGAAAATAAGTTCTTTCGTAATGGCTCTGCAAATCATTTATGGCCAGGTAAATGTTCAGTCACTGGCAATGTCTCTCCTTGAATCCCTGGCAGCCTTACCAGGAGGAGGTTGATGAAGAGAGATATATACAGTTTTGCAAAATGTGAAGTAAGCAACTTATCTTTCATTCAAGCAACAAAGTCTATCTTGAGGCAGATGTCATGCTAGCCAAACAGCAAAGCCACCTTTACATTAAGCAATCTTTTCTACCATGACAGTTCCATAAAATGAAGTGCAATTTGTGAGGAAAAATATCCATAAGAAACCCAGTTCTTTCTTTTCATATAACTGTGTAGCCAAGTCTCATTTCTCAGGCCAGAGAAGTTGAGTTAAAATGAAACACAGCACGATGGTCTATCTTCATGAAACTGCCCTGTTGCTAATGCATCTGCTTTTGCCTCCTTTCCTCTTTAATAGTCCTATGCAGTCCTATGCATTAGAAGTCAGAACAAGGCTCTTCATTAATTTGGAGTGAGAGTTATATTCAGTCCTATAAGCAACTCATGAGGAAGTCTATGCACATCTCTAAAAAAAGTTCTCCAGTCCTATGTAATCCAGCCATCACAGAAGATACTTTCCTAGTTCAATCCAGAAGTTGTTTTAATGGTTTTTTCATCTTCGTATTATCGTCTTGGGGCAAAACAGCATGGTCATGGCCTACAAAAAGTAGGATTTAATCTTTATTAATAAGCTTCAGTAGATTGCCCGAGGATTTTTAGTACTGTAGTAGGCTTCACACGCAGCTACGTAAGCAGATTCTGGGAAGAAATCATCATGGTATTCTGCTAAAAACCTGAGAAGGAAGCACACCAAAAAAAGAACAGAACATGAAACATCTAAGCTATTTTCAAATTAATTTTTAAGCTCAGCAAAACCATAGCCTGGAAATTAAAAATTATTACACTTTGAAATATGGCATACAAAAAATCTTGCCCTATTTTTACAACTTTACATCCTAAGAAAGTCTTCTATCATTCTCAAATACAGATAGCATTAAAAAATTTTGCTCAAGCTCAATGAAAACAAGACCAGAAGTTGAAGCTACCCTCTAAAAAAGACTGCAAAGAACAATCACAGAAGGTTAAAAAGTAAGAAACTTTTCTGCAACTTTCAGTCACCTGTTCAGCACACTGCTTTCATTTCTGTCAAATACAGGATTTTCATTTATTAGTATAGTTCAATATTCTATACAAATGTCCAGTAACCAATAAGCCAAACTGTCTAGCAAACATACATCCTTTGCAAATCCAATTCTCTAATTTGAGATATCTCTAAGTATGTCTTTAAATATTATTCAAACAGCCATGCACACTATTTTATCATGTCTTCCTGCTCTCCTAATTCTTTTTTTGGGGGGGTTAGGACTGAAAATTACTGTAAACAGTGGTGTTACTAACACCAATAACAGCTTAAATTACTATAATCTCTCTACTCTTTTCTGTGTATACAAAGATACTGGGTATACAAATGGGAGCAAAAAGGCAAATCTGTCCTTAAACCATGAAGTACATAATCAAACTTTACACAGACATTCAAAAATCCTTGGTTATCAAAGATGAGCATCAACAATATAGCAAAACGTTAGCTGCAGGTTTTCTGAGTTACAGCAGGCAGCAATTTAAACAGCAATAAACAATGTGCCGAGTCCAGTCTCTTTCAAGGACCACTAGATAGGAAGATGACTTCACTATTGGCAGCTAAAAATAAAAGTTTTGCATGATCAATACTCTGGACATAGAAAGTCCAAATTAAAAAAACCAAACAGGTAAACACAATTTAATGCAGTGCTTCTCCAACCACACTGTCAGCTAAACTGCCTGTACTAGGCCTGTCCTTTGATCTTAAGAAACCCATAGCACCAAAGGATACTGACAAGATTCTTTATATGAGGCAGTTTAAATTTATATCAGGAGTATATTAATTGTTGGGAGCATACAGAGAAAGGTTACATCACAAAACCACAGGTAAATGAAAAAAAAGGCTGATTTTCCCCACACCTCAGTCTAGGAAAACCACTACAAAGCAGCTAATAAAATACCTGAATCAACACCTGCTGTGACCTCTGACTGTGGTTAGCTACAAATCACTTTCTGGGATACGTGGGAATGGTATGAAGTGACTGTGGTAAGGCTTAAAATTTAACAGACTTGATACTAACTTTTAACATACTTAGGTTGCACAAGATTAAAACGAGCCACAGATGGAATTAACAATTCTTCATTAAAACACATTAATGACTTCAAGATATAAACAGTGAGTATGAACTACAGAGGCCGATCAAATTCTTAGTGTTTCTATAAAACACAGTACCAAGTGCTAGAGCATCTGGGGGCAGTACGCTTTGAAAGAACACTAATAAAACAAAAGAAGCCATAGAGGACATTGGGTAGCTGATAGTTCCAAGAATTTTAAGGGCAAGTCATTAGAAACAAGCTCATTTTGTCTTGGAAATTTCCTGACTTATGCTTAAGATCAGTCATAAATGCTAGTTTGGTGCAAACTAACTGACAGCTGCTAAAGACAAGAATTTTTAACTAAGAAGCTTGTAGCACAGCTACAACTCAAAAAAAAACCCCAAACCCAACCAAACAAAACAAAACAACCCAGGCAGAATGCACACAGCCAAATGTGCACCTCTCTGTTCTTAATGAAAACAATTGTGAAAAGCAAAATACTCCAGAGTTAGAAGTATCAAATTTACTTTTTGCAGAGAAGTGGGAAGAAACAGGTGAAAGAACACAAGGTCAGATTTTGTCCCGATTCCTTGTATTTGTGTATACAAAGAGCAGTGGTGCTTCTAAAGAAGCTTTCTATTCAAACTACATCACAGTGTAGAATGCTGGCACAGAAATATTAGTCTCCTAAGACTCATAGCTATTGGATATTTCACTAATGCACTCTTGGAAAAGCTGAAATAGCACAAGGATCAATTTCACTGGCACCTGCAAGTCATGAGCCAAGATTTAAAAACAGACAGAGCCACACTTAGCAAGCAGGAACAATGTTCAGCTATAAACAGAAAGCACACTGCTATTTAGATACTCAGAACTTGTTTCGTCACATTTAACTTTAAAAAATTGATGAAATTGGTCACCTGTTGCATCATTCCCATTTTCATTTTTTGAATGTTTACAGAGTAGATGTGCATACATCTAAAGAGTGAAACTGTACAAGTAACTGAGTTGAGATGCACAGTCCACACAAACATCCTGATGCAAGACTGCACACTTTTATCTCACCAGGATCATCCACCATAAGAATACTTATGCTTTACACTCCTGCTCAGAACACAAAGTTAAAAATGCAGATTTTTCTCTCTTTACTACAGGTTCCTAGGAGAAAAGCACTTTGGGGAAGGACTAGAGGGGATGGAGGCGAGGGAAATAAACAAGCAGGCCACCTAGCTTTAGAAATTCCTATGTTCTGACCTTCAGGTGTAGCAGGCTTATATAAGCAAGCTTATCTTGGGTGACCCCAAGCAACAGCCTCACAAATACACTACCATCTAGATGGGCATTATATGCAGGCACACCTATCAAAAAGGCACAGAACTAATGTTATCCACATTAAAAGGCCACTTGACATAACATGTCAGGAATGTTTCTCAACAGTTGCAGAATAAATATGAGTGTGAAGAGTCACCTGACAGCAAACATGCCCTTGTCTTGGCAGTGTCAGCACAACTTATGATCTAAACAGTCTCTGCATGAAAAAAAAACACTGTTCTAAACATGTGTACCATCACATAAAGAAACTCAGGAACAGCACAAAAAGAGTAAAAATTATGAAGAAATGGAAACCTTAGAAATTTTAAGAAAGACAACTTCAGCCATAAAGATCAAAGAATACATAGCTAAAAAGAAAAAAATTTCCGAAAAGGTGACATCTTGCACACTTCTGCTACATCTCTGAGTTCTAAAAGGTAAGCAGATGCTCTGATGAGACCAGTGCCTTGGGCTAGGTGCTGTTTGAAAAGCAACTGTAACCATTTATCTTCAGGAATTTTCTGAAAGAGCATGATGGGTCCTACCTCTATGAGTCACCTCATCAAAAGAAATGTCATTTACAGATTAAGCAGCTTCTCTCCTCTACCAGACTACTTACTACTCAAATGTAGGGTCTGAAAAGCTGTAAGGTTTCATTTCACACAAAGCATGTGCCACCACCTGCTCCCCCAGCCCCTCCATGCAATAGGAATATTTCCATCTGGAAGGCCATTAAGGGAAAAGCTTGCCAAAGCTCATCATAACCCCAATACAGTCAACAGAAAAAGTCATGTGAAAAGTTTCAGATGTTTATTCTGATATCCAGTGCCTCAGGAAGCATGCCAAGGGAACCAACAGGCTTGTTTTGACTCTTGTCCATATACAGAAATACAGATCATCTTCCTTGGCCTTTAAAGAGAAAGTGCAGAGAATTCTCAAGATGCCAAGCATAACATTTCAGATAATCAGGCTGAGTTAAGTAAATGTGGTAACTTCTGGCAGACCTTTTAAGAAAACAGTCCTACTAGAGTTCAATAGAGGTGTCCTCACAGTTAATCTGGAGGATGAAGACCCATTTTGGCAAGGCCAGAACAAATTCCAGAATAATTTCCTAGAGCTGCCTTCAAAAAAAACCTACGATAACTTAAAATACTTTGGGCAGCCATTTCAGTTGAATGATCAGATCTCTGCTATTATGGTAAGGAATACACTCCTCGTTCAAACAGAGGTACCTGATGATTTGGTAACCAGAGGAAGAAAAGCCACCCAAGTGGTGTGGTTTCAGAAGTATTTTTGTCAAAGCAATAAAACCCTAGTCAGGAACAGTAAGCATACAAGAGCAAATTCTGCAGACCAACCAGGTAACAAAAGTCTATTGCAAATAAGAACCTGCACAATGCCAAGTACTCACTGACTAAGCAGCTTTCAACATAAAGGTGCCAAAAGTTTGAGAGGACCAAAAATGGCAGTTACCTTTCAATGAAGCCCAAATAAAACAGTAATAATGTCCTAAAATAAAGCATATACATTAGATGTCCAAGCAGAACTCCTTCGTTTCAAAGTTTTTCAAACCTTTTTTTCAAAAAGTTCCTTTTATCTTTTAGTGCCTCTAAACCCACATCTGCCTACTGACACTCAAAATTCCATAGTTTTCTAGATTGTCATAATTGCTATGATGCACAGGTACTTTTTGTCAAGTAACTGGTTAATTCCAGAACTGAGACACAAATAGAAAAGCCCTAATAAATTAAACAAACAGCAGCAGAATTGCATTTTTATGGCCTTTCAAGAAGTGATTTTTAATCAGTTGCCATCTTGCAACTTTTAATAAATCACAGTGAGCAGGATCTCAGTCACAACCCGCTTCACCGAAAGATTTTTTTCTCTTCCATTCAACCATGGGCAATGCCTCATTTTTACATTCTCAGAAAGCCACTAGTAACTTCTTATTAATTGCACATTAGCACAGACTAGTGGCCATAATTCACCACTGCATTTATGTATAATAAAATCACTATACTCAAAAAAACGTTGTGCTATGAAAACCAGTTATTTCCTTAGGATACTTCAAACAACTTGTCATCTTTCTGTATACACATTTTATATCACAGTCCTCCAATCTGGATACATTCCGATTTGGTTTTCTTCTTACAAAACACTCAACACTATTAGAATACTTTTCTACCAGAGGAGATATGTGGCACAAATGGATATGAGCAGGTTGTAAAACAAAGAAAAAATGGGATTGCAAATGGAAGAGACAGCCTATAAGATACACCAAGTTTGAAATATCAATGAGTTTTTTAAAAAAGCAAAATCTCCTACCATTAAGAACATAGTTTTCTGAAACACTACATCTGGAAACACATAGAAATTTTAGAAGTATTATTTTGTAAATATTTCATCTCTTACTCATTCTTCTGTATTTCATGAAGTCAAAATACCTTTCGCTTTCTGAGATTTCATACCATTTTGCCTTTTTTCCTAAAATGCAACTGACATCGACTGAAATTCTAAAAACTGATGTTATATTCTCTGAATTTTACGTTATCTCCTACTGGTCAACAGTCTTGAGAAAAGACCTCTCTGATCTCAAAACAGTTTTCCAAGTCAAGGATGTGTTCAAATCAACAGAAAAGAAAAAAAAAAAAACAAAGCTAGCACCTTCTTGCCTATCATTTCTCATCATTTAAGCAGCTTCTTTGAGGCATGCTAGGCACCTCACAATACAAAAACTGGCAAAACAAAGCACATTAAACACTTTACTAAGAATACAGATTAAATAATTGAATTGGTTAAAAGGAAACAGTTACTCTATCTCAAAAATCTATTAACAGGCAGAAAGATCTAATCAGGGGTCCTTTTCTAGTGAGGTTACCAGTGAATAGCCACCAGTTACTGTGATAACTTCCAGTGCTTGCTCCTGAAGACTGAACTCAAACTGCAAGTGAAGTTCACTGAAACCTACTGGTGAGTTTGTCAGTAATGTCCATTTGAGACTATAACTGTTCTGCAAGTATTGCAGAGGTAAGAAGTTTAAAGTGAAGACTAATTTGAGAAAATATTTTTCTTTATTTCAGCAAATTCTCTAATTCAGAAATAATCTTTCACATTCTCCAAGAAGAAATTTCCATTACACACACTTGCAAAAAGCTGTACTAAGCACAGAGGGTACATCTTATACTTAATACAAAACTCAGAAAGATGTATTTCATACATCCCTTAAAAATATGTGTTGCCTGGGAAACTGAGATCAATCTTGTCTAGCTGCAATCTGAGGACATGAATGGAAAATATTACCCGTGTAGCATCTCAAAGTGAATTCAATGCATCTATCAAGTACTGAGTAAACTCAGTAATAATAAATTAAAAAATAAAACAAGTTTCTAGACAAAATATCATATTAAATAAGTCTCGGTTTCTCAGCCCACATAAGATTAATAGTTCCAATGTTAAATGAAGCTGTAAATTTTAGCCATAAAATCATAACCCAGAATTAAATCAGACTGTAAGTCAGAACTAAATCAGTTGTGTACCACATGAAAATTTTATTTAAAAATACACAAACTACTTATGCTTGGACTATTCTACCTATATTTCTAAGATGACTCATGAACAGTGTTATTAATGCAAACAGACAGTTTCAATCCTTTGCTGGTGATTAGAAAAACAAAGAAAAGGAGAATATTTCAGCTTGTCACTTAAAAGCAATATACTGAAAGCAATTAGGCAATCTTAAGTAAACTGGCTGCTATCCTCTAATTCATACAGCCTGTACAGGACAACTCTTACCTTTTAAAAGGTAAGTCAGAACACAACTGTTAGAAAATAAAAACATCCATTAATCCTTTCATTTCCAAAAAGGAAAAGACAGAATGTAAAAACTGAAGAACTAGTACAAGATGTCATCTCAGCCTCAAGCTTTCTCTTGTGATTAGAAACAGATAATGCAAAGTATTTCCATGATAAAAATCAAGCCTGAACAAGTTCCTAGAAAATGTGAATTTTTTTTTACCTTTTATTTTCAAGAAATACTCAAAGAAAAAGCATATTACAGCTTTCACCTCCCTAATCTCTAACAGGACTTCTGATACACTAGTGCCATATAATACTACTTTTCAGTATGTAGCCACTCAGAAGTCTGATCAAAATTAACCTAGGAGTTCCACATTTGTTCCAGATGTTTACCACTTTCTTCAGTAAATTTTCCATGGCAAATTTATTTTCCACCGTATTAATGCTGCCCAATACAGTGCAACATTAGATATTTAACTACCACTACAGTGGCATGTAGACATATTAACCTGACAAACAAAGCTGGCCATACTGCAGGTATGACCATATTGACTCCACACATGAAGTCTTCATGATCAGAAAGAGTTTGGGTTCCCCTACAAGCCACTGCATTGCATAACAGAAAAACCTTTTTGTTTAAAAGCTCACTTAGGACAGACTTTTCTTTTAATAAACCCTACTACAACTAAAAGCATGTTCTAAACTACAAGTTTCTACCCCTTCTAATATTGATGCAATATCAAAACTCTCAGATTATGTATGAGGGAGGTGAGGCTCTGGAACAGACTGCCCAGAGAAGCTGTAGATGCCCCCTGCTTGGAGGCAGTCAAGGTCAGGTTGGATGAGGCTCTGAGCAACCCTGTCTAGAGGAGTGGAGTCCCTGCCCACAGCAAGGAGGTTGGAATAGATGATTTCTAAGGTGCTTTGCAATCTAAGCCATTCTATGATTAATTCTATGATTAATTCTGTGTTTTCAAAAATAACAATGCAGAGTTTTCACTTCTCCATAAAACATGCTTCTTAACCAAGTCAGACTTGTCACCATCTATACAACTGAGCAAATAAGCTTTCATATTTCAGCTCTTAAGCACCATGTTTAGCAAAACTTTAAATAGCGAATTCAGGTTCCCTTCAATTTGAATTACAGAATTAAAAAAATCTTGGGTTACTCTTTATTTGAATTATTATTAAAATAGAGATTATTTTTATTATATTTCTAACTTTTGCTATATTCTTCTTAATCTGTCAAGTTTTAGACAATGAACATCTTATTTTAAAAGCCCTTTGTCATTCCACAACACTCAGATCTATGATACAATACAAACACTGCTGTGATACACTGTGTCACATTACCTCAGAAACATTTCGAAGTGTTTTACTAACGCCTTCAGGTTTTTGTCAGGAAAGCACATCTTCCCCAGTATTTCTGGTAGCTTCACTGTAAATAAGAGAAACAGTGTTTTCATATATTCTTTTAAAAGCAACTTGTCGGTATTTTTATCCACTACATAGAAAATAACAAAAATTACTTCTCACTGCAGTCTCCACTTTTCTCTGCAAGTTATTCGGTGATCTTTTAAAACCTTAAAAAGATACATGCTGAGAAAGTGAATGATACCTTGTTTAATGCTATTTGATAGCATACTAGAAGTAATGGTTGTTTATTAAGACTTACAGAGCCACTAAGAGACAAGCAAGTGTATGCACAGCCTGAGTTTTAAACTGATTAAAATATACTTTTCTCCAAGAATAAAACTAAATGGCATAAGGGAGACAGAAAATCAGACTGATATGGTCACTAAAAGATAACTAAAACAAAATCCCAAATAAAGCAATTTTGATTGAGCACAGTTTTACGTCAGCTTACCAAACATCCGTAATAAATGTTGAGATCCATAGATATATGATGGAGGTGGTGGTTGATCACTTGGAGGATAATTCTCTGGCATCAATTTCCAAGACAAAACCTAAACACAAGACATGAAAATCTTCTTTAGGAAATCTTTATAGCACTACACATAATTTAGCCTATGCAGAACTTAAAAAAATCAAAGATTAAATAAGTACCACAAACAAAACATTTTCTCACATTGCCCTGCTCTGAGGTCAATTAAACCTTTATTCATTTAATCTAGGACAGTAATATAAAAATCCATTACCTCATTCAACTCATTGTTTCTTCTGCCTTCAAAGCCAGAGAAAACTGCACTACCCTCTTTGCTAGGAGTCAAAGTTATAGGTGAAGATGATCCACTATGGACAGGGGTTTCTTGAAAAGGGAGAGAAAAACAAACCAAAAGAAATCAGAAGTAAATGTTATGACCCGTTTTATAGAATTATAAGCCATTACACATAACTCAGGCCCACTGCTAAAATGCTTAAAGTCTTAAACACTGGAATTTAGTAAATGCTGTCCTTAAGTAAGCTCAAAAAAAAAAGTATCTCCTTGAATTCTGGTCAGAAATACAGTACCAAAGTACTGAGAACATTGCTTTGTATTTCTCCCTTCAGAGCTAAATAATTGATAAATAAATTACTAAATCCATACTTAAACCATTTAGCTCGTCAGCCAGACAACATGAGAAAAAAAAAAAAAAGACTAAGACTTAAAATCGTGTTTAGAGCAACAATTTAAAGAGCAAAACCTACTTTTTTCCAGGTGCAAAAAAAGCTTTGGCATAGAAGCTGGGGTCTCAACGTGGCGCCTCTTAGGCTGCGGTGAGGCACTGCTCTCCGAGAGCCTGTCGCAGTTAGAGCTATGGCGCGTGGAGCGCCTCAGTGACTGCAGAATTTCGGGCTCAGCTTTCCGTCTCTTTGGAGTGGCTGGCTCCCCGGTTGTGGGCTGGCTGTCAGTTGACTGAGGAGTTGGTGGATTCAACAGAGGAGGACTTGGGGAAAGCTCCTCCTGACTTCTAGGAAAGAAAGGGAGCTTTAAGGATATGAGGACATCAGAGCTCTTCCCCCAAAAGAGATCCATCTAGTTTTGCAGATTTTGTTAAATATTCACTCAAATTAAATAGTCTCCTCCCAAGTGATGAGGCCTTCTTTTAAATACTATTTTCCAGAAGCATGTTTCTTTTCAAATGTAGAACTTAATGAACAACAACTTACATTTCAATGTACATTTTTTTCCCCCCACAAAGTTGCAGTCTAACAGCCGATACCTGTCAGTACAAATTTTTATCTGGTAGCAAACCAGATAAAAATTCAGAACCTGAATTCTGAACCTCAGGTAAGCAATTCACAGAAAAGTTTAACATTTTATGAAGATAACTTTTAAGTCAAAGGCTCACAGCCTTAAAAAAAAATCATCCTACTCTGAACACACAACCACATTCTAATGCCTTTTCCTCAGGAGGTAAACAGACTCCGTAAACCAGACCTACCTGTTAGTATTTGTTGAGTTTTCTTTGATGGGAAGAAAGAATTTTGACGAAGTCACCTTCTTAAACTGAGCTTGTTCGTAAGGATAGAGCAAAATTAAAGGAAGTGTGAAATCAAAGGTTATTCTCAGCCCATCCACCATCTCTTTACATAGCTCAACACTAGAGGGGAAAAAAAAGAATTATGAATTTCAAAGTTGCGTGTCAAATTTTTTCAATGTAGCAGGAAATTCCCTTTCAATACAGATCATTAACATTTTAACTATGATGTTCTTGCTACATTCATCACTAAGTAATGAGTGATTAGAAGCATACTTAGAAACAGCGATTGCTGCTGGTAACTTCTGTCAAAAACAAATTTTTACCAGTCTGCTTAATAAGGTCAAGAAAATATACAATTTTTCTGTTGTATTACCATTTTCTGGATTAATAAAATGTACAGTAAATGTTGAGATTTTCTTGTAACAATTTGTTGTTTAAAGTTTACTAGGCCCAAAAGAGGCACCTGCTGGAAGCAAGTACACAATAAACTGAATCTCTGTCTAAAAGGCATATGCAGAATTTGATCTACAGCTGCTAAGACACAGTTCAGGCTGTGCTTAGGGGATATTCAGTGAACAAACAACACAAGGTACATTTGCACTGGAGATCAGTTTCCAATAGTATCCAAAGCACATTTAAGGGCTAACAGGAATTTCAGTTTGGGCCCTGTGTAAAACACTCACTGTGCTAAGTGTTGACCAGGTGTGCTGAGAACACTAAGTGCAGCCTACTTCCAACACCCTCTCACTTCTATAAAGGTATTCATCTCCTGCATCTCACGTGCTTATGTGTATGGTAACAGTAATTTGATCCTGTCACAATAACTCATGTCAGAAATTCCATACCTTCTATGACCATTCCATAGCATCTGCTAAAAGTACTGGGTTTTTTTCAAGAGGAAAAAAAAAAAAACACAACGAAAAAAAACGCAAAAAAAAAAAAAAAAAAAAAAAAAAAAAAAAAAAAAAAAAAGAAAAAAATACACCCCTCAAAAAACCCCCCAAAAAACAAAAAACCAGAACCCCACAACTATGTAAAAACTGGGTCAGGGGACCTCGATGTGCAGAAATTCTACCACATCTGAGGTCAATTACTTTCTGTGTTAGAGCAGAAATCTCTCCTGTGAATCTCTCTTAATGCATCACTAAATTATACAGTCTCTGGATTAAAACATTTCACTTATTTATTGAGGAAGTCACTTAAATCTACACCTCTAAATATTATAATGCATGTACAATCTTCTGTTAATATTCTAGCGTCTCAGCTAAATTCTTGTTTGGGAGATTTTAAGAAAGAAACACACCACAAACCAACCCCCCCCAAAAAAACACACTGCAAACAGGTAGCATAAACACATTGCATTTGTAGCATGGTAGAAGAATACACAGCCCAACTGAGAAAACCGGAACTAAAACACAACAGAATTGAGGTTACTATACACACACATACAAAAAAAAAAAAAAAATTAAAAATCACCTGCACTTGAAGTTCTCTAGAAGTGTTTGCATAAAACATTAGCCTTTGCAAAATTTGAACCTGTTCAGTTTTACTGAAGCAGGGAGTTGTCATATCAGATAGTCTCTTAGAACTCAAAAAATTCTTCACATAGACAGTAGCAACACATTCTTCCAAAATGGATCACAATTTTCACAAGAACTTATATGATGGCAGGAGATGCTTTTACATAATGACTTTTCAGATTATAAGGGTTTCTGTACTACAGGTATCTGTCAAGTACTTTAAGCTCCATAAACAGACATACATCACAGTATCATCACAGACATACATCTCTCAGAAGTGAACAGCCTTGAAACAGAACACAGAACACAAGGTCATTCTTCTTGTGACTGTAGTGAAGAATTAAAGATTACTTACTTCTTCTCTGGTGGCACATAGTGGAGATTCATATTGGCATGGGGAGTCATCTGATGGTGCCGAGATCTTTCATTGGCTGAAAAAGCAGCATTAATAGCAAAATGTTTCACATATGACTCCAGGATGGTTATTATATTTGTCTGACAAGGAAGCTTCACTAGCTGAAAAAATAAAAGGATAAAAAAAAAAATCAATGTCTTACAAAAGCAATTAATAAGTATATACACCAAGCTGGTAATGTACTAATTTAGTAAGTCCCTATTGCATGTAGTTATTTCAGAAGTGATTAATCTGAACCCTTAAGATGCATTTTTGATCAATCCTTTATAAAAATATAGAGAAACAAAAATATGGTTCAGGTTGGCAAGTTTACTACATTTACACCTTTAAAAAACAGTCTGCAACCTAAATCATAATTGAGTACTGAAATGTTACATTCTTAAATAAAATGACAACTCCTTATTTTAGCTATAATGAAGTCTGCTCTTTACAAGTATTTTATTCTTCCTTGTATTGTCTAAGATCACCTCTGAGATAAAGTTTAAAAAACTAGTTGTTGTTACACACAAAAAAAAATGCTTCTGATGCCCTTCCCAGCCCCTATGCATGTTCATTTCATAAGTTTTATTTCATACCCGCTTTCTTCTATTAATATAGTAACAGTCTTCCTCAAGCTTCTTTTTCAAGACTTCAGGAATTTCTATGCTTATTGCTCTTTCTTCCATGTCCCGTTTTGTGTGAGTGTCTTGTTCTTCTTTCTACAACAGATCAGTGCAGGAAACAATATATTGGTTGAGCTTATTAATACGAGTGAAAAAAGTACATCAGCAGCCCTGACACAATATATTTATTAATCAAGTTTTGTCATGCAAAAACAAAATGTTAAAAGCGTAGTAAATATTCAGCAGATAGTAGCCTCACTTTAAGCAATTTAACAATACTTGAAGTTAACTGCAAATTCTTGGGCTTAAAACTTTTTTTTATTATTTAGCATTTGTTTTAATTACTTAGCACAAAAGAATGACATTTGTTAGGTTTTGCTGCTTCAGGTCACCTACACTGTAGCAGTTAAGATTCCACTGACCTTTCGAACAACTGTTTATGCTGTACTTTCTTTTCTATAGCAGAGAAAATAAATATTTTTTCTTGAAGCCTGTCTTGTACATTTTAATTCAAGATCAGAGTTGACGTGCCCGTTTCACAGTAAAACACAGGCACATACTGCTATTAGGATTCGTTCAACCTTTGCCAACCAGAAAAATTTTACAGCACTCACAAAGCTGGCTAATGTAGTTTGCTATGATTTCTCCACATAACCCTTATGTGTAGGAAGAAAGAAAAATTATGTGTATTTTTACATTAATATCAAAGAATTCTGCAAGAATTATTACTTCTTCTGTAATTTTTAAAAACTTAATCAATGTAAGCACCAGGAGTAAGAAAATTATCCTTTAAGTTCCAGCTAAATGACCAGCTGCAGCTGTGGTGAGACACTGGAACAGACAGCCCAGAGAGGTGGTGGAAGCCCCATTCCTGGCAGTGTTCCAAGGCCAGGCTGGATGGGGCTCTGAGCAACCTGATCTGGTGGGAGGTGTCCCTGCCCATGGCAGGGGGGTTGGAAGGAGATGATCTTTAAGGTCCCTTCCAACCCTGAAAATTCTGTGATTCTATGATTCCTTTACTTGCATTTTTTCCAGAGTTTCAAATACATATGTTTAAATACTGGTAAGTGAAAGAGCTCATGAATATACCATTTCTGTCCTCTCTTCTACGTCACTTTCTTCACTTTTTATTTCTTCATCTGTTCCTTCATCACTGTCATCAGAAGAAGAACTACTTATGGCTGTGTAAAAGAGATTTAATATATTTATCTCACATTATTACAGAGGTTAAGACAAAAAATTTCAGGCCTCATTGCAACAAAAACCCAAACCAAAACAATAAAAAGCTCCAACCAATAAAACAAAACACTTCCTTGTTATAGCTAATGATGATAAATATGAGGATAAATAATTCTCATTGAATTAGACACATGAGTATTATCTAAAGCACACAATAAACTTTCAAATATATAAGAAAAGAATTTTACAGGAAGTATTCTTGCATCCTTTGTAATTGAAAAATACTTTTAAAAGATTGCAACATTTCTGAACATGAACTCATCTTTCAACTTTTACTGGACTTTAATTCTGAAGCAGGGATTAACGTTTTATCCATTCGGTCAGAAGGTCTAGATCTGTGCAGTTACAGCTGCTAAAACATCAGTAAAGTGCCAGCCAGTGCACTGCTGGTTTTCAAGCAACAATGAAAAATGGTATGAAATGAAGGAGATGGCTTGAGAGTGAAATCAGCCCATCAGCTGACAAGAAAAAGACCTGTGTGATAGGTAGACTGGTGAGAAACAAAATCTTGTTGCCCCCTAAAATATGTAGCAACGCTAGCAGTGAAAGTGTCTGCTTTCCTAATACTAAAGAAAACTGAGGGCTTTTTGCACCTAGTAGCACTACACTAAACAAAGCAGCATCAAACTCCGTAATCAGCAATGAGAATATTGGAGTGAAAAAAAGGAAAAACCTCTAGAACACAAGAAGAAAGAAAGAAAAAGATGTTTAGCATGAAACATAGTGCTCACTTTTTCATATGACTGCCTCTGTGCATTTCAAATAGGACTGTGATAGTCTCCTGCCATCATAATAGCAAGTTACAGCATGTACCCCTAGCTCAAAAATTTAAAGGCATCATGCCAGTAATCAAAGACTGGAAAAAAGCTCACAGTTTTCACTACTCTCGTCATTTTCTTCAGCAGGAAGGCTTTTTAATACAGAGTCAACGCCAGGCAACCTGCAACGTCTCTTCTTTCTTCCCTTTCTTCTCCTACAGAACATATAAAAAAGTTCCATGAAATACTTCAGGTTTTCCAAAGTTACTTTTCAAGTACATTGTAGATCAAATAAAAACTCATTTTTCAGCAATAGTTAAGAATAACATACTCTTTGTTCAACATTTAGAGTGTTGTTTCATAACAGTATGTAGGTATCTGTAGTGAGACAAGGCTCACACCCAGGTGCTGCTAATCAGCAGGCAGTGGGTGTGAGCCTGGATTCAGCCCACCTGTGCCTGGTTAGGGCTGGCCCCAAACTGCGCAGGGGCAGAATCAGGAGGCCAATAAAAGGCCTGGCCTCCAGCACAGGAGGAGCTCACTTGCAGAGCAGGCCAGAGGAGAGGTTGGTTGTGTTGGGAGCACTAGCTCTTAACCAGACTAACTGACCCCGAAGGCACCAGCTTTGGCCAGAGCACCGGTCTGACTTCAAAGAGTCAACACGAAGAAAGGTTCGTCTTGCTACAGGTATCTGTCTTAGTATGAGAAGAGCAGCTCTCTAGAACGAGCTGACTCTACTGAGAAGTATTTACCATCTACAGCATGAGCTTAGAAGCCAAGCTCACTTGTAGACACCTGGATGTATCAGTTCGAATCTGAAAATGAGCTTCTCGTTCATTTTGAGACCAAAAGGATTTCTTACATGCGAGCCACAGCCTTCCGTGCCAATTTACGCTGTAATCTGCGGTTTTCGTCTGTATCACGAAGAACATGATCTTCAGCTGCCCATCTATCCCAGCTAAGGATAGGTAAAAAGAATATTATTTGCTATGAATATCTGCCATTCGTGATTACTAGTGAGTTAATACACAGTAAATTCTACTAAATCTAAAAAGCAATATTTTAATCAACATACATATCACAAGGTTTGCGTGCTTTAGTAGTCACGTGGCTTCAACTCTTCTGTTACTGTCTAAAAATCTCCTAAGATTTTGACTTAACATGAGATTCTATCTGTAGCACTGACACATGCTGTACATCACAGGGACCACACTCATGGACTGGCCTTGATAACCAAACAGTCCAGGTCTAGATTTAACTAAATTTAAACTCCTTTAATTAATGAAACCCTAGAAGCCACAAGTATATGCCAAAGATAGATATCCTATGAGGTTGAAACTCATGGCTATCAAACTGACCCACCAAAATTTATGGATACAGACCAAGGGGTCAACATAAGCAAGTATATTAAATGCATTTGAACCAAAAATATTCACACAAACACCAAAACCTTTTGAACTTCTGTACAATGTTTTATTTGCTGAATAAATATAAGAAATGGTAGAAACGAAACAGTGCATACAGGTTCTTACCTTCTGTTCCACCCGTTAAAATGGATCAGATATTCTGGAATCTTTCGGCCCTTATCATCTTTTCCAATAATAATATCAACAATCTGAAACAAATATTGAATAGCATGGATTCAAAAGCTTGAGAGAAAGTCAGCTTTCTGGTACTTAAGAAATTTAAGCACACACAAAAATGTTCATTTACAGAAATTAAATATACCTATAATTTTGCCAGTGAATACTGCTATGAGCAGAAGACATGCATTATAATAAATAGAAAAACTAGCTGTTTTGTTGAGCACTCTTATAGATGGGGACTGCTAACCACCTTTGCTGTGTCCTCAACGTCCCATGCTCTCAAGACAGACAAAAGCAGATGCAAAACAATGCAGTGTCACAATACAGATCCACAGAGATGCATCTGGGCTACAGACACTTTCTTCTGGGTCTTGGTTTTTCATGCCTTCCAAGCAGGAGGTAAGAGAGTTCTATATACAAAAACCTCAAAAATGCTGCTCTCTGAAACACTGAGTCTTAGCCACAAAACATTAAAAGGCTTTGTGAATATCTCTGAGCCTTTGTCTTCCTCTCTTTGACACATATAAAATGTGCCAGTCTGAAAGGGCATGCACCTCAAAAGACTTTTCAGGTGGATCACTAAGAAGAGCATCAGGACTAATAAGAACAAAGGAATCATTCTGCCTGCACTTGAACCGTTCTGTATAGATCATAGTTTAGGTTGAATATTAGAAAGAATTTCTTCACGGAGAGGGTGGTCAGGCATTGGAATGGACTTTCCAGTGAAGTGGTGGATTCTCCGTCCCTGGAGATATTTAAAAAGAGACTGGATGTGGCACTCAGTGCCATAGTCTAGCAACTGCAGCAGTGGGTCAAGGGTTGGACATGATGATCTCTGAGGTCCCTTCCAACCCAGACAGTTCTATGATTCTATGATACACCTCCAGATGTTAGGCTGGAGTTAGGCTGCATAGGCTACAGTAATGTTTTAACTTGGGAGTCCAGAATTTAAAAACTACAGATGAAGTCAAGGACAGTTATTCTGGACTTTGGAGTCCACTACTTTTGAAAGTAAAGATGAAAAGGCACTATTATTTTTTGCATTCATGTTACCTCTAGGGCTTTCAATTAAAGCTCCTGGGGTGGTCAGAGCATAGTCATACAGGTACAAACAAAACCACAGCCCTAAGTATCACAGGAAGGCAGAGGTCCTGATCAACAACGTTTGAAAAACACTCATCTACACAACTAGCAAACTTCCAGAAAAACGTATAAATTTAGTCAGGAATCCAGTTGCAATCACTCCCTTTTCACCCCTCACAAAAGAATTCCCTTTGCAACTTAGATGCAGATGACTTCAGACTGAAAAATTCTTTCATATCTCTCTCATTGACATCGCAAAACATTATATTTACATAAAGCGCTACAAGTACTATTCTTAAGGCCAGAGCTGAGAGTTACCTCTCACTGTGCACTTAGGTGTGTACACTGAGGTGGACCACTCACTGCTTGCTATCGTACTTCTGTATACTCTCCTCTACCATCGGTACCTTTTAAACCCTTCTGAAAGGCAGTACTATTAGGAAAGCAGGGGGAGGGAATAAATCAAGCTACACCACGGAAGTGCAGGAAGAAAACAAGATTTCGGAATACTTCGCAGGCGTTTAGCCGAGAGCGGAAGGCGGGAACCGATTCCGACACTTCCAGGGCCCTTCGGCGGCTCCGCTCTCTACCTGAAGCGGCAGCAGGGCCCCAGCGGCCTGGGCTCCAAGGCCCCTTTGTCACCCAGGCAGCGGGACGCCTCCGCACCGCGGGAGGAAGGCCTAGAGGCTCCTACACGGCTGCTGCGCGTACCCCGCACCACTGGGGCGGAGGGGACGAGGACAGGGGGAGGCAAAGCTCCAGGCTCAACGGGGGGGTGCCGGGATGAGACTCCCGGGGAGCGGCGGGGAGTGGGGTGATGACGGCGGCACAAGGAGCGGGAGGAAAGAGGCCTGGCGAGGAGGGGCACCGCCTCCCTCGCTTTGTCTCCCCGCGGCCTCTTCGCCGGCTGTCGCCTCCCCGCTCCGAGCACCCCTTTCCCGCAACAAGTGCTGCCGGCGGAGCCGCCCCTCCCCACCTCCGCCTCCTCGCCTGCGCCCTCCGCCGCTTCCCCCTCCGCCTCCCGCCCGGGGGCGCGCCCAACGCCCGGCGGAGAGCGTTAAACGGCAGCAACGGCGGCGGGACGGGCTCCGCGGCAGCTCCGCCTCCCCGGGCTCCCTCCTGCCCGGCGAACCTCGCCTCGCCTCGCCGCTGCCCGGCGGTGGAGCGAGGTGGGGGGGGGGGCGGAGAGGAGGCTGGGCGGGCAAGGTCTGCCTGCCTGTCTGTCTGTCTGTCTGTCTGTCTGTCTCTCGCGCGCGCGGCGGGTCACCTTGGCATCATAGAGCACTTTGGCCTTAGTGGGGTCGGGCTCGAAGCAGAGAACTCTCTCCCCCCGGTGGAACTTAAATTTCATTCCCCGCGAGGTCATTTGTTCATCATGGCGCAAAGGAAAGGAGCCCCTCCCCCCCACACACACTCCCCTGGGGGAGGTGCTGCGCCTGGACCCGCCCCGCCCGGCCCCACGGCTCCTCAGAGGGAGGCGGGAAGGAATGAAAGGAGGAGGGAGGGAACTGGGAGTGGAATACTCCCCTTCCCCCGCCTTTCCGCGGTCAGAGCCCTCTGGCCGAGGGCTTTGCCTTGCCCTGAGCTCCTGTGCCCGCTCCGCCGCCACTCCCGGGGGCTGCGGGCGGCTGGGGATCGGCCCCGGGGAGGGGTGGGTGCAGCCCGTGTCTGCTCCTGCTGCTTCCCCTGAACATCGCCACACGGCTCCCCCGCCTTAATCTGGTTCTTGTGTTCTCCAACAAGCGAAGAAACGCCTTGGATTTCCAAGGTGGTTATTTACCACCTCCCTCAAGGGTTTTCTTCCTCTATTGTTTCAGCCTTCCTGTGAGAAGATGAACTCAAGGTAAAGAGGGTTCAAGAAACTCGGCTACATAGAGTTTGATTTATCTTCCCAGTGTTCAGTTTCCAAGGTTTTGAGTCTCGAACTGGAAAAATCATAGGGGAAGTCATCAAAATTGGCATTTTTCTTCCCTGAGTATGCTGGCTGATGCTTGGAAGGGACTGGGTTAGGAAAACTGGAATTTCCCACACAATGTTACTAAATGTTCCTTCAGGCCATTTATAGTTTTGGTGCCAGTTCTGCATTTCTGATTTACATGAGACCAGGATACAGTCAGGATGCACCCTGCCTTGTAGTAAAAGCAGTTAATTTGTCATTTAGCATTTCCAAAGTTGCTTTTCTGCAAAAGCTGTTCAGGAGGTGGGAGACTAAACAGAAAAAAGCAACTGTGCAGCTGACCATACACTAGTCTGGTTGAAATCCTTCTTTCTGTCAGTCTCTAAAACGGATAACAAAGCTGGAAACTGGCAGGAATGTCATGGGAAAGAGCAGGGTGCTACTAGTGTATTACCATAAGGTTTCTAAAGGGAAAACACAATAAGGGATGCCCACAAAATGAGATTCTGAGATGACAGCTACTTCCTGGGACAAGAGGGACCAAGTATTTGATTTCTTTTGATTCAAAAGTTAAATATTTTTTATAGTGGGGGCTGGAGGGGTGGAAAAAGTCTGAAAACTTAGTGCTTAAGACTGGATGGAGTGAGAGAAACCATTTAGTGGAATGAAAAGAGTGGGGGAAAATAAGAAACTGCTCCTGAAATTGTTCAGAGCTCACTACTGCTTAAGAAACAGGCCCAAAATATGTATGGATGCAACATTAATTGAACAAAGTGTTACTGAAGCTCCCTTTTTTTAAAGAAAAGGGAAATGGTGCTGGACACTTGCAGAACAAAGCTGCTCCATAGGAACTACCAGGATACATGAACTTGTGCATCTGCCCTTATCTCCCTGAGCCACCTTCTTGTAGATGGTCCATGCCAACATATCTTTGGCCATTCCATATCTCCCCCCAAGGCTCCTGCTCTAGCAGGACTTTTTAAAAAACAATTTGCAGGCTGCACTTAATGAAAACCCACCCAGAGGGACCCCTGAGAGATGAAAGGCTGGCATGTTTACAAAAAACAGGCCCTGTGATAGTGCCACCCAGGCAATGCCTAGATCTACCAGAAGATTAAATGTATAATGTAGATTTTTCAAATGTACCAAGCTGTCCTTAGCGAGGACTGCCAAATGGCTGTGCAAATCCAAAAAGACAAGCAATGGCCACTTGGAAAATGGCGGTTGTCTGTGTGCACGTACATACAGCTTGTGCAGCGCCTGTGATGAGTTAGTTGTACCTGCCAAGTGTAAGATATAAACAAAAGGTCTAGTGCCAAATGTATAAGGTTTAATAAAGCTTGAAATACAGTTCCTCACTTGCATCCACTAAGTCTGCTACAATAAGAAATCAAAGGCAGGAAGGCTCTGTCAGGCAAAGTGTCTTTGGGTTGAATGTCCCAAATGCCGAGGAAAACGGAGAGGGGAGAGGGCTCGGAGAAAGCAACAGAAGGACTTGTCCAGTATCCTTGAACCAGATGAGATGACCCAGTGCGTATTTTGAAGAGATTCCCAGGACCCTACATCACTCCCAGAAAAGAAAAGCAGTTTTACAGCTCCTCTGGGAGACAAAGCAACCCGGGAGAAGAGACACTGAAGGAGAGAGGGCAACCCAGGATGAGCCCTGGGCCTGCTGTCAAGCACCCCGTGCCAAAGCGTACCACATCAGAGCATGAGGGCTAAATGTTTCTCGAGTAAGTATTTCAACCGCCTGACTTACTGCAGGCTCGAAAAAACAAAACAAAAAAACCCAAACAAACAATAAAACGATGCAGAGAACCCGGCGAAGGGCGTTTGATGGAGGGAAAGGGAGCGGGAGCACCCCCGCGCCTCTGCAGCGCAAGATGGAGGCGGTGCGGTGTCGCAAGGCATGCTGGGACCTGTAGTCCGTGCTGTGGCTCCCTCTCCCACCCGGGCCGTGCTGGCTCCCTCTCCCGGCGGGGAGAAGGCGGCAGGTTCTGGGACAGCTTTCTCCCTCATCCCTTTCTCCGCAGCACTGTGGGGAACACCAAGTCTTCGGCTGGCCCGGGAACAGGGCTGCCCGGATGCCCGGGCCCCAGCGGAAAGGCGGCGGGAAGGCGGGGCTCCAGGCAGGCCGCGGCCCTACCCCGCGGGCTGTGGGCTCCCGGTGAGGGCGGGGAGTGGAGGAGATAAAGGAGATGTGGGGAGCTCTGGGGGGATTACCGCCGCTCCACACAGATGATTCAGTCTGCCAGTATTAAAAGATGGAAATAGTCAAGTTTGTTCAGCTTGCCGATGACGAATTTCCAAAGTTCAAGTTGGCTGCTAATTTCACTGTTGTGTAATACCTGTACATCCAGAGCACAAATATCAAAAGTCAGTTTCCAGAAGCAATGGTAAAGAGGCATGTGCATGCTGCTTGTAAATGATGATAATAGTAAGCGATGCAGTCATTACAGATTGGTCTAAATCAAAATATAGCTCAGAAGAAATAGTAACCCTTTGAGAATATTCGACTGGGTAACAATCCTGCTGGATTGAAGTGCAGAGAATACAATTTCAATGTGTGCCTGCACATTTAATGAATTAATAGTCCAGTTGTCCTCTCCCTGGAATTAACAGAAATTAGCTTGAATACCAACACAATGCTGTCCTTGATTCATTGAGGTAATCCTCAAAAAGCTCAAATGGTAAATGTGTAATAAGGGGGACATAGTTCTCTAGGATCTCTTAGTTATTTGCTTCATTTTACTTAGGCAAACCTCATTCTTTTCAAATCTAAAGTTAATCCCTGGTGTTTACACTCATTTGTGCTGTTTACATTGGCTTCATAAACCTTTAGCCTAAGCAGAGGAAAAGAAGTAAGGATTTTTCCCATGAAACAGCTCAAGAGAGAAATCCTGACATCAGTTAAATGAAGCATACTTCCTGCTTCAACATAATTAAATTGTGAAATCTTAAAAATAAAAAGAAAAAAAAGAAAAAACCCCACCCTAATTTACTGTAAAACTACAGACAAATATGGAATTAAAAAATATTTCCATATGCTACAGGTGAGAAGATTATCATTGCCTATGAAGGACCTTCCTCTTGATGTTCTTGCTTCAGTGTTTGTTTCAGAGAAGTTTCAGCCAAAGCAATTGTTGCTTCTAGGGACAAAGCTGACATTTGTTCTGCACAAGGGAAAAATAAGAATCTTTGCCAGTTCTAAGGCCCTCAGGGGTTTCAGCAGGATGGTGGCCTTAGTGTCTCAAGAGCGTCTTCTGCTGTCCCTGTGAAGGTAAAACCATTCTTGCAACTGGATGTGTTTGTAGCACGAAATAAAACAAGAAGGAATGCTTGCCCAGTTCTGGCCACATACAACTTAGAAACCAATCACTTCCCTCTGTGGACCTATGACACAACCATTAGGATGTTTTGGCTTTTTTTTGTTGTTGTTGTTGTTGGCTGTTTCTTTTCCTGGAAAAAAAAAATCACTCTCTTATTGGAGTGATGTTTTCATTGTATGAAACTGAGAACATGTATGCTCTGCCATAGAGAGTCTGAGGATTGTGAAATAAGATTCTGGGCACAAGAAGGGGAAAGATGGGAGACTGATGTGGGGTTTTCCTGATGCTTGCTGCCTGCTGCAATGGGCTGCACATGTACCATCTCCTGGTCTGAAAACCATCTGGGACAGAGCTCGTTGACACAAGCCAAACCTTTTCCAGGACACATGCTTGCAGTTAAGCATAATGGGACATTAGCACTTCAGTACTAAAGCTTATTTCTGGGCCCTGTGGTTTTTTTTTAGTGCTGTAGACACAGCTTTAGAGTCCTTCAGGCAAAACCCATTATATGCACATGAAGGTCTCGGGCCAGGGCTGCTGAAAAAACTTTGGAAGTTCCTACTGCTGGCTGTTTTCTCCTTCACGACTGTCAGATGTCCTGGCACAACTGTGTGCACAGCAAGAAGGGTGATGTGAAGGTGAGTAAAGACCTTACAGCTGTAGCAAAATTGAGCAAAAGCTTGGGCTGAAATACATACATCCTGTGGTAGCAAATATTCTTTTTTTAAAAATCAAGACTTAAATAACTCCAAGTGACATCTCAATCACATTTGACTTCAATGTTTTTTGCCTTGGGTCCTGTCGTGTAAAATGATAATAATACTTCAATCCAGCACAGAGCTAAAGTTAAAACTTTCACACCTTTCTGGTTTAAA
The DNA here is from genome assembly GCA_023637945.1 of Phaethornis superciliosus. NCBI lineage: Eukaryota > Metazoa > Chordata > Aves > Apodiformes > Trochilidae > Phaethornis > Phaethornis superciliosus. The sequence continues at coordinate 124,514,365 of JAJQWJ010000001.1, forward strand.
TGTACAATGAAGGGATCATGGAGTGTGAAATGGTGCTGGCATCAAGACATGAAACCTGCAGGCATCGAGGCAGCAGGCTGTCCAGTCCTTGGGCCTGCAGACATATTTTCAGTTTTATATTCAGATTTGCCCTCTAGTGGCCCCAGAGTCTTAGGAGGCTGTGAGCATGCTAACTCTGTCAGAAGCTAGGCTGTGGTAGCAGGGTGGGGCTAATGAAGCTGCAGAATTACTTGGAGGGAAAAAATAGAAGGATGAAATATTAATAATCACAAGTAATTCGATAGGTGTTCATTGAGACTATCAGAATAAATATAAGGGGAATATACATTTTTTTTCCTGTTGTCCTACTGGGTCTGTCATTATTTTTTGTAGTTATGAAGGCAAAAGATAACAGGGGAAGAAGTAGAAATAAGGTATTTATACTTAGTATCATGGACATGGATTGTATATAGTAGAAAACACACTCTGAGCATTAGGAATGAGCACTCTTTCCTTGGGAAAGAAATGGCTCTCTTGGAATGCAAACCTCCCTTATTCCTGGCCTTCACACTGCAGCATCATAAATAATGCAGTAAGCTGCTGCCCTGAAGTTGGGAGCTTGGAAAGGAAAAAGAAAATACAGACCCTATGGCTAGTTTGGAGTCCAGAGAAGTGCTGAGGCATGCACGTGCAATTTTGAGTGGGGAGGGAAGAACTGAGGTCCCTGCAGGACAGCTAAGGGGGCAAGTGTTTTGTGGGTGAGCAGAAGCAGCCTGTGCCAGACAGACCATAGGGCATCCCATGCTCCCAAAGTGAGGGCAGAAGCAGCCTTTCTCTGGATACATGGAGCACGGCTGGGCTGCACACCAGCAGACATCTCCAGGCTGCTGGAATGGGTTGCCCAGAGCGTGAGGAGCACACAAGCCTTGGAAGTCAGCCTTTTCCATTCTGCAGTGCCTACAGCAGAGAAGAGTGGTTTTTTGATTTCTTCTTCTTTGCAAAGCCACTCCCTGGGTATTGATGCTTGCAGGGAGGCAGTCCCTTGATGTGGTCTGCAGAAAAGTCCTTGAGTTCAGGCAGATACAAAGAGTCAGGCGAAATCCTTGGCTTTTGCAGGGGACCTTGGGATATGCATATGGCTCTTGTTTTCCTCTTGAATATGAGCTCTGTAAACTCAGCAATCTTGTTTTTCTCCACTTCTAATTTCATAGTTTAACATTTTTGTCTCTTTGCCCTCTTTCACGGTATGATTTTTTTGTCCCCCACAACCATATTGTTTTCCTCAGGTCTTTTTCCCACCCACTTCCCATTTTTGTGGGGTGGGGAGTGATGAAATGGCACTCTGTGTTATAAAGAAATAGCCTGATATCTCTCCATGGCATGGAAGGTCAGTGACAAAATTTGCATCTGCTTCTTCACCTAAGACTCTTTTTCATTTCCATTCTGCTTTCTGTATATGGAGCCTGAGAGCACCTCTCTGAAAGATTCCTGACAAAAGAAATTCCATGTAAGCACTTTTCACTTTGCCCGTGCCACACCGTCTTGTTTCCTCTTGTGCCCTTCAGCTCCCCACACCTCCCACAGAGTGCAGGTTCCTCTTCATGTTATGTGGATGCAGGGTGAGCTTTGTATAACTCAGAAAGAAAAGAGCTAGCACATTCACAGGGTCAAGATTTTTCTTCATGTAGCTGTAAGTTTACAAATTGGTCGTTTATTAAAGTAAACGATAGAGGACTGATACAAAAATCTGACCCTATGCACTTGTTCAGAGTCAGAAAAATTAATGTGAAGTACAGAAAAATAAACTGTGAACTCTTGAACTATGAAATTACCTTTTGCAAAGAGAGGCATGTCCTCATGCTGCCAAACTTACTGCATACCTTCCGTTGATATGCTGATACAGTAAAGTCTTTCTTTTTGTGTGTCCATTCTTTTGCTAAGCTCTATTTTTGTGGTCACCTTATTCCAAAGTATAAAGAAAGGGAGAGAGAGACCTTAAAACGAAACACCTAAGATAACAAGGTACACCATGGACTTCTATTTTGTAAGGTCACTCGATCAACACCTTCTCTTCCTCCCTTTGCTCCTGTACCTGTACTTGATTAAGTCAAATAAAGCAGAGTTTCACAAATGAAAGTACAGGGTGTAATTGAAGTATGATTTAGCATTTTTGAAAGGTTTAGCTGTCTCTAGTACAACAGGATCTGGACTATGTAATTCATGGAACATCTGTGTTAAAAAGTTTCCAAGGTAACCTTTGGAAGACACAAATAACAGTTCCTGCTATAATGAAGATGCATTTCCATGAAGCATTCTTGACAATTTTTCATCTGAAGTGACAAGAGTGCTTCTGAATCACTTCTAAATGAACTGACATGGCAACACCCATATTGAGGAAATTGTTTCTTAACTTAATCTTCTTTTATTCTTTTATTATATTATTGTTTTATTTATTTGTTTATGTTATTATTAAAGAAATAATGGTGGAGGTAAAGCTAATTTTAAAATTTTAAATTCACATTTTCACGTTTATATTTTTTTAGTAATTTTACATTTTTCATGCTTTTTTGATCCATAAGTTTTACAGTAACTTTATGAAATAGTTCACAAATGTCTTTCAGGTATCTCCTGAGTTATTTACCCTGAACATAAATTTCTGTAGTTAAAACCTTATGGGGTTGTATATTTTCCTTTCATGCTTGCTTGGGTAACCCAAAAATAACTTTATCTTGAAACTTGGCATGTAGTTACTTTGGAACAGAATGTTATTTTTCAGAGTGCTCAGGAAGAAAATTCTCTATGAAATGGTGAAGCTGTCATGATACCTACTTGCAAAGAAGTCCTTTACCTTAGAGTGGCAGTCCTGGTTTCATGGGAAATAATAATGAATGGACTTTGCTGTCCCCAGAGTGAGGATCTGACTAATGGCTTTTGGAAAAATAAGTGTAAAAAGGGGTAGAGTTCTGGGAGCAGTTATGTGTCTTCCCACATTTTCTTCCATCTTCCTTGAGTCAAATTATTGTGGACAGACAATATCCCTGCTACAGTTATAAAATGAGGGATATCTGAGAGGAGGTAGAGGTCAGAGGTGGGTTTATGAGTCAAAGACTAAGAGCAGTGAGCAGTGGATGGCGTGGGAAAGAATCTGTGGAGTCAGATCAATCTCTGTGAATTATGCCTTTGCTGTGTGAAACCCCACCCTCTCAGTCTTTCCTTTGCTTCCAGGCTCTGAGTGGCTTGGAAAACAGTTCAGAAATATAGTGCACATGTTCCCCATCCCTTCTGCTCACTCTGTTCATCCTAATTCAGTTATGAGAAAGACCATGTAAACTACTCTTGAAAATGGAAGTGGAAAAATAAAGCTTTTGGTTTTCCCCACTTTCTCATTGCCATTTCTCTTTTTTTTATAATACCACCCAATGCTGGATTAATAAAGTAGTCCACAATGAGCTGCTCTTAATATTGTTTTACTGTGTATAACTACTACTGGGGAAAAAAGGCCAAGTGATGAGGAGTGACTGGTGTGCAGACTGGTGGCTGGGTCCTTTCCCCAGGAGGTAAGATCTTGATCTACTGCTGCTTCAGTCAGTGTTTAATTGTTCACAGAGAATTAAAATTGTCAAGAGGAAAACCTGTCATCCCAGCCTTGTTGAGCACCTGGTGACTACAACAGTTCTCAAAACAAGGGGAGAGGTAGATTCAAATATCTAAGGGAGTGGAACTGCTGTAGCCCTGATCAGCCTCACCTTAAGTGAGTTCTCTTCAATGAACTGGAAGTAAAAACTTTCTTCCTCTGATGGTCTTTTGTTTTTTTTCACCCCCATCAAACCTATCTAATAAACTAATGTTTAAATTCATGTCAGTACAGCTAAAATTATTTTCCCAGCTAATGGGATTTTTTGACTTTGTTTTCTTTTGTTCAGTTTTAGATGTAGATTTATTATTAAAAATCTTACAATATAAACATTTCCAATATGGTTTTATGAGTAAAAATTCAAGGGAATGTTTATGCTAAATTAAAACAATTACTTCCTCTTTTCTATTACTCAAGCTGCTGTCACTGGCACACAGACAATTAAAATATTCTTTCAAGCCTGGAGTAATTTCTTTCTCAAGATATTTATTTTGTGCTAAATTAATGCCTCTTTGCTCTTTTTTGTCTCTTTTGCCCTCGGTTATTAGTCAGTCTGGTGTCAGTCAATGCTGTTGACTAACCATCCTTTGCCAGGGAAGAATAGTTCAGCTAAAGAATGCACAGTACAATTTGTTTATTTTACCATTTGCATATACAACTAAACAGCAGTAACTCATCCTGAAAAGAGAAATCAAGAAAGTTTCTCAGATGGTGTGTTCACCTGTGCTCTTTGGTTGTTTTGCGCAAAGCTGAAAGTTCAGCAAAAAAAACAAACAAACAAACAAACAAAAAACCCACATATAATTAGCCCACATTTGTAATTCTTTGTTTTACTGGAAATGAAGCATAAGTTAAATCCAGGTCCTATTCAGCAAAGAGTATTAACATATGCTAAAATTTTAGTGTCTACTTCAGTGTCTGGCTTAAACTGTCCCTATATCTTTAAGGTTAAGACATCCATCTTTTAGAAAGAGAAAGCTTCTCAGCTGTTCTCTTTGTCATTAGTACACGTATGTGTATTAATTTGATCAGGGACAAGCTGGAAAATTGGAAATGCATATGCCCTGGTTAATCTAGCTTTATAGGAAGACTGATATGGGTCCATTTAATGGATTAGTTAGACAAAAGGCAGCAAGGTATCCTCCTTGAACCATAGGAAAGAATAAAAACTTGGGTACAAGACAAAAATTAAATGCAGAGTAGGGAAATGGATTTTTGCCTGGTAAGATGAAAGAGAAAGCACTCAATGATTTCTCTGCAAAGCCTATTGTTATTCCCTGTATACTTAATAATTATTAGATCTTGAGTGAGAAGAGTGAGCTGCAGGCATGCAGCTTGTATTGATTTAGAGCCCCTTGTAGTTGCAGGCAGGTCAACGGGCCAGTGGAAACTGATGTTCTGACTCATGAGGTTTGGAGGCAGCAGCACTTTAAATCATATTTTAATCTGCAGGTGTGGCATTTGCATTTGTCTTTCAAATGGTGCAGATACCTAAATTCTCAACTCAGCAAAATAGTTTGCCATCATCGGATTGAAAAATGAGTGAGCTGATAAGATACAGTAAGAGTACTCAAAAAATGGCTGTCAGGAGCTGTACTACTAACTGATGGGGATTGCGATGAAATGCTTAATTCACCACTAGCAAAATCAAGGTCTTTGCCACTGGTTCTTTTCCATAAGCCCTGATAACAGAGCTCTTCACACCGGTCCCTAGGGGATGATGCTCTTTTGACCAGCAAACAACCTGTTCCAGTTGCCTTTTCCACTGTGCAGCATGAATCCCCCACAAAGCCAGGGCTAGTGTCTCCAGCAGATCATCAGTCAGCTCCCACACAATATAGCCAGGGCACAATCATCTTTTGGTCAACGACAATAGCTCTGATAGAGACAAATTTACCTATAACTAGCCATGCTTTTGATGGAGGATCTTGGCTAACTATGAAACAGCTGTGGCACCTCCTCAGTGGCCAACGTGATTAATTGCAGCTTCTCTTTCTACTCCATTAGAATTTTGCAAAAGTTCTAAAAAGGCCTAACTGAAAAATGAGAAAACTTTTTTAATTGGGAAAAATCAGGTGGGTTATTACCAGATTAATTTTTGCCAAACCACAGCAGTGGTTGACAGCATCCAAATGAAAAAATCAGCCTATGTGTCTCTGCCACAATACTGCTGGTGTATTTAGCTGGAGTGGGTCTAGGTGCTCAGCAACAGAAGTACAGGAATGCAAGATGATTTTATTAGGTCAGAGGGAGAAAGGAAGCAAGTGGTGAGCTGAAGGCAGTTCTCCAGAAGATGAGCTGTTTGGTTTATGGGTAACAAAGGGTGAACTGCAAATGCCAGCCTGTTGCTTAACACAGTGAATCTTCTGAGTAAAAGACATAACTTTCATCCAGCATTTTGGGCCTGGCACATCTTTGTCAGTCTTTTATAAGATTTTCCTCATTTGGGCCAAGGTGGGCCTGGGCCTCTTTCCACCCCTGTGCCCCTTGCCAAGTCACCTCAGCTCCATCTGCAGCCAAAGTCACTCATGTCACATAGAAGCAGAGCACCCAGTGAGCCTGAGCCAGCTGTGGTTGAGGCCGTGTCAGGTGTAACCTTATTCCTATGGCTTGATCCAATTCAGCTTGGGCAGACTCATTGGACAATCGTGGATTCCAGGCAGAAGCCTCCATGAAAGGGGCCATGAGCAGCCATACCCCTCAGCGTTCCTGTCTGAATGTGCATCACTGTGGCTGCTGCAGAAATCAAGTGTTTGAGGCAGGCCAGCACAAAAGCCAAGGAAAATAATGGCAGCCATGGAAGTGCCAATGGGACAACACTGAAGGTTCCTGCTTTATCACACCCAAAGTCGTGAGGTGAACATCATCCCTGAATACTCTCCAGTTTCCTCAGTATCTGACTCTCTTGTTTGTTTTCAGGGCAGGAGAACAGGAATGAGGATGATGCCCAGACTGCAGGAGACAGGACAGTGACAGTGGTGAGGGAGGCTCATGGTATTCTTCTGCTTTCAGCCTCAGACATTTTGGGACATTCAGGGTCAGCCATTCTAACAGGAACAGAAGATGGTTGGTAAGTCTTTTGTTCATTTTTTCTACTTAGGATTTTTTTTTTGGGGGGTGGGGGGTTGTTTTTGTGATGATAGCTTTTTGTGCTAGATCTCGTGTGTTTTTCCATAAGGAAATTTAGAAATTTTCCATTAGGAAATCTAGTAGTTCCCTAGTACACCCTGTGCTCAGCCTGCCTGTGGAATTCAGTCCCTTGCACTTCTGTGTAGTCCAGGTCTGGACATGCAAACCTACACATCCTTGCCCCATTGTGCTGACTGAGTTGGGGCACCCTCAGCAATTCATCACACACCTCACATGGCAACAATTTTAAAAAAGCACATGCAGGCATGGGTATAACCACTGCTTTTTTATTGATTGTCTATCTGGGACTGCACCTTTTTTCTTAATTTGTTAGTAGAAAAAAATAAAAATCTGTGGACTAAAAATAGGAAGGACCCATTTGTTCTCTCTGGCAAGTGCTTATCAATCCTTTGATCTATACATAGTGTAAAACTGAACTGAAGGTATTCAAGAGATCCAGTGACATCTAATTGTCCTGTATGGATTCATTTCTCCTGCCCATAATTTCAGGTACTCATTGTTGCCCTGGAGTTTACACCTTAAAAAAGGTATATTTAATAGATGTCTTACTAATTAAAGGGGGAAAGGAGAAATACACCCAGTACATAGTCAGTAGCTGCTCTGGGGAGCCCATGGTCAGGATGAAACTTGTTAAAAATAGTGGGCTCAAGGCTAGGAAAAATGTGAAAATCTTCTTTGTTAATGATCTTTTTGACAGCCTGCTAGAAAGAAGGAACGGATGGGACATCTTGCAGCCAAATATCAAGTTTATTTTCCTTGCATGTGTCAGTTAAGAATGATTAAAAGTGGCCATCAAACTGGAAGCCTTCAAGCTACCAGAGGAGTAGAGATCCAAATCCCTGCTCTAGTTCTGCTGTTGTGATGCCCAGCAGCTCAGTGCTCAGGGAACCTGGGTGGGATTTGCAGGATTCTCCATCAAGCCTCACTTGGAAGTATGTAACAAAACCTGCAAATCCAGAAGGGATGGTGTTGGCCAGGACCTTCTTGATGGGCAGTGGGGACTGAGATGGGTCTTGGGGTCTTCTCAAATTGTGAATAACATAGAAAGAGAGCTGAGAAAGGCTGAATAATCTATGAAGCAGATGACTTCCAAAGCCTAGATTGTTCTTTCCAGTGCTGACATTGGAAAATGAGGAGGCTGGGATTACAGAGATGCTAGTTGGAATACGTGGCTCATTTCTATCTCATATTAATACAGTATTTGGCATCCAGAGGATGACATTTTGCACTTAGATTCCTGTGTAAACTAAATCACTTTACAGAACATTGTTGCTTTTATATTTCTACTTAATTTATTTATTGAAAGCAATTGTTTATAGCAGACTACTCATGCAATGTCCAAATTCTTTGGAACAAGCAAAATAGCCTTGGCTACTGAAAGTGGCATTGATTTATGTTTCACGTGTATGTGAGAATACCAAGGACTAGGTAGAAGTGCCAAGGAATTTTCAAAGCACCTTTTGAAAAGGAGATACAAGAAAACTGATTTATACCTGTAAAGATTCATACAGACAATAATGTATAACAAATGTATGGTCTATACATAGGGCATGAACTTCACAATGAGGACTAGAAGATGTTTTGCCAATTGAGTTACAGAAAAACTCACAGATGAGAAAATACATGGTTATTTAAAGGCTGAGAAGTGAGCACAAATGCTTTAGACTCTGACTATATTTCAGCAAATAAAGAAAAGCAGTCCTCACTCCACAGTAACATAACATTTCATTCCAATGCTAAAGCACAGTCAGAGGTAAGGCAAATGCTTCATCTGATTATCTTGTGATCACCTCCCACATTTTAATGATACATTGAAATGCAATCATTGAAGTGCTGGCAAGGAAAAAAAGACTACAACCTTTTTCACAATATGCAAGAGAATGTGAGTTGTGACAGTTCACTTCCAGGGGAAGTGCTGAAGCCCACCCATCTCCTCCCAGTCAAGCTGAGGGTACTTTGGCCTTGGCAGCCTTCTGGGGGTGCTGTGTCTGACTGTGGGCACTACAGCTCTCACAGCCTTCCCAGCAAGGGGCCACTGCTGAGCCCCCTCTTCCTGCAGGGAGCCAAGACCTGATGGAAGAGGAGAGCTTTCACCTGACTTTTTGGGGACTTCTCTGCAGCACTGGTTTTCTTGGGCAGTGGTTTTCCTCACCACGGGAAGGCTCTGGCTGCTGTTAACCTGGATGCAGGGACGTGTTCTGAACGTGCTCTGTCTCCGCTCCAGCCTGGCGTTGCCTTGCCGTAGCTGGGGTGCCATGAGTTCAGTGGTGGTCTGCCCCAAGTTGGGTTCAGACAGATCATTTCAGGGTGAAGGCACAGCACTAAACTGATAACCAGCTTATATTTTAGTTGTTAAATATTTACTAAGAATTTGCAGCCTGCAGGAGGTAGGTGATTACCTATTCTACTCTATTATGAAAACAAATCTCTTCTCTTCCTGAGGTGACTTTTCTGTTTAAGCATATTTAAATATCTGATTTTTCATGAGACTTGCTGTGGTTACATCACTGTTATTTATTTCATTTTTTAGCAATCTCAAATGAGTTTGGGAAGTTAATAAATTTTTCTGTAACACACTGATTAACTCTCTTAATTAATACCACTGAATGAAACTGAAAATATAGTTTCCAAAACCTTCAGCCTCAGCCCAACACAGTTCTTTCTTCAAGTGTCATTTAAGTACATAAAGAATTCGAATTCTCTTTGCAGATTATTATTATGTTATATGACAGCATTTTTCAAATAGATTATTTCTGGTGCAAATTATTTGAAAAAGCATTTTTTATTTTTGTGGAGGCATATGTAGATATTCTTACCTCATACTTGGTTTCTTCTATTACAGGGAATGAACAGCCTTTCATATTTTAATGACAAGAAAACACTCTTCTAGGATGTGCCTTTTTCATATTTTTCAGGTGCACCTCTGGTACTGACTGCTGAGAATCTCTGGACCTCTTGGTAGATGAACCTCTTGAGAAACCCTCCTGCAGAGCTGTCCCAAACTTATTAGAGCACCAGTGTTTGGATCCCACCAAGCAGAAAACTTCATCTTCTTTATATTTCCAGCTGAAGGTGGAAAGATATCCTTCTAGTCTAGAATGATTTTTGGGGTATTAGCTAATCATTGCCAGGTTCATGGCCACTGAAATGTGGAAATCGTGAATTAGTGCTCCTTTTGTGCAACTTCTCATCTAATTACTTAATTCTGAGAATAGAAGGGGTTCCCCTGACCACGTCTGTGTTTTCAGATGAGACTTCAGCTGCATGACTGTGCTTGTAAGATTGAAACCTTGTGTGAAATAGCTTGTTTTATTACATGCTTAGACTGTGGTTTGACAAGATGATTTAGGGTGTCTTGTACCAAGCATATCTAACAAGCATAAATTGCAAAGTGCTGGACATACTCACTCTGCTGGTTCATACTGGTTCAAGGAATGTAGGTAGGAGGCATATCTTGTCCTGCAGATATGCATAGTCTGCCTGAGTTGTTATAATAGACAGTATAAGGCATTATATAACATATTATCACACCTTCTTTTGGATGATGTATTGTTTGTCCTCCTGTGGCTGGCATAGAACCAACACACACAATGTATTTTGCACTCTGATTCAGAGTACTGAAAAGGTGTTCTCATCTGCTATCATCAAATTTGTGCTGCCAAGTGATCTAGTAGCACAGCTTCTTTATCCATTACCATGACTTACATCATTTTTTACAGAAGAACGTAGTCCAAAAATCAGCAAAATACCCTCTGAAATCAGGGGGCTTTGAGTCAAGTCAGTCTTTCAGTTTGAAACAGATTGACTTAATTGGTTTTAAAATAATGCTTCATTTCTGAAAAGAATGGCTTTGACTCAATCATATTCAGTAAAATACTGTAAAAGTGATTTGCCCACAAATAAGGAGCAGTTTGTTAGGTTTTAAGAAAAAACATTTTATATTTAACAATGCCATATCTTATCTAATTTTTAGACTGAGGTATCTATGGTATTTTTTTGAAAGAAATCTATGTAGTTATTGGATTGCTCATGTATTGTGAGCCCTGGAGAGAACAGGGAAGACATGAGTGATGTGATACCTGTCATGAGATCAGCCTCTGGCTCGAAAATGACCTCAGCCTAAGGCAGAGAGTTGAAGCATCTAACAGTGGAATCTGCTTAAGCTACAAAACTTGCACACAGCTTATATTTTGAAAGGCTTCAGAATATAGAGGTATTTCAATCTGGGTTTAGTTTTTGCCTGGCTTAATTACAATGTTCTGTTAGCACAGTCTGCTGCTGGTTTCTTTTCCCTACTAACAAACCTGAGTGCACTCCTCACTTTCTTGACAACAGTCCCATTCCCATCGCCATATCCATGATAAGGCTTGTGAGTGAAGGAAAAAAATAAAAGCTGCTCGCAAAGCTGTGTCTCAGACTTTTTCAGACCTGTAGTTTCATTCCTGAAATATGCTTTTCTGTGTGGACTTTCAAAAGGTGTGCACCTGCCAGGCCAGGCAGGGCCAGCTTTATCAAGATGGTCAGGAAGACTGGGAGGTTTCACATTACAGGTGAAACCACATTGCCTCATCTTTCCAGACAATCATTCACCTGCTTGCACACGTGCTTTTGGCTACAGACTCAGAGCATGAGACATGTTGAAGTCACAAAAAAAGGATGTAGGTTGCTGTGGAAATAGTTAATGATGGAAAAAAAAAAACAAAACCAAACAGTCAGCAGCTGTCTGTGGCATTTCATGCATGTTCAGCAGTCTCTGTTTCGCTGGGACTCAGTGCAGCCCCAGCACTCCCCATCAGTAGATTTTAAGAGAGATTGCAGAGGGGAGGAGCTGTTGTGGTGGTTGCTTTGTTTTTTGTTTTTTTTTTCTGTCCTATATCTACTCCTGTAATGAGGCCACAATATATACTGGAAATACTACGTGCCTGAATATACAGTAGCAGCTAGGCAGGAGCTCTCTGATGACAGGAGGACTACTTATGTCAGTCAAACTAACTCAAAGATTTTTGGTTTTCTCTCAGCACAGGCTGCAGAACTCTCTTTACTACAGTGCAAAACTACTTGGAGTCCAGCGTTTGCTCAAACCAGTCTTAGGCAGTGGTTTTATTACACTGTGCATGCTGAATATGCATTTTTGCAGGGGCCAGGAGTGTTCAGGAGCAGACTTGAGAGCAACAGCAACAGCAAGTGTTTCTCCTGGGGAGAGAGGCTGCTGCTCATTGCCTTTCAAGGGTGTAAAACAAAAATGCTTGCTCTTGGAGGAAGGTGAACTACAGTTTGGCTAACAGAAGTTACAGTGATTAAGCAAAGGCAATGAGTTCAAAAGTGAGTTTCCAGTTTCATTTCTCAAGCACAGGGGCCAGGAAGGCCTTGAAAGTGGGAGGGGAAAAAGCCATTTTAGGTAGTGTTACAGGCATATGGGACACACTGAAACACACTGATTTTTGAATGATGGTAACACTGACTAAAAACAACAACAAAAAAACCAATAAAGGCTGCAAAATTGAGTAGCATTTGCTTAATGTGTCCCCCTAGCTTCCACAGTCTGTTGCTCTACCTTTGAAATTTCTATGAGACCAAGAGTATTCTCACCTTTTCTGAGCTCATTAGAGCCATGGATTGCTTTAGTGCAAAAACAATGGCTTGTTTTTAACCAGCTTTCAAGCTGCTTAGTTAGGAGTGTCAGTGGGTGAGAAAATAAAAAAAAACCAAAACAGCCAACCAACCAACCAACCAAAAAACCCCACAAGAAGCCAACCAAACAGCAGAAGAAGCAGGAGTCTCATAGTTTGAGGGCCAAATTCAGAAAGGGGCTCCAGAGGGGAGAGATGAGAGGACAGAGGGCTGGGATGGGGACCTGGGAAGGAACCACAGCAAGGGCAAACATAAGGACCAGCTGAGAATGAGACATGTTCATGGCACTCAAAGGTGTGGTGAGGAAGGGTGGGAGAAGAAAAAGAGGAAGAAAGAGCAGCTGGGAGGAGGAAAAGAGGAGGAAAGAGCAGGTGGGAGGACATGTAGAACCTCAGCTGAAGGGAGAGAAAGACAGGATGCTGCTGTAAAGAGATAAGGTGCAGAGAGGCTGTGGCAGACAATATGAGGAGGCACCCATAGGAAACTGGGTGCACAGCTAAGACCATAGCCATCAGGCAAGGGGGACAAAGTTCACAGGAGTGTTTTCAAATTGACCCACAATAAAAAGAATTTTTTTAAAATAAATAAAGGATTAACAACCAAGGAGGAAAGAAATAAACAGCATAGGGACTAAACAGAAAGCTCAGAAGAAACTTCAGATGAGGCATACTTGAGATTTAATAAATAATCCTGCCCTGTAAGTCTGTATTGACAGGGAGCAAATGGCATCCTTGAATGGTTCCTTCTTAAGTGATGTTTCCCTTATCAGTAAGAAATAGGGCTAGGTGTAGTATCTGTCTCCAACTTTCTCTAAAAGTGTTTTGGTTTATTTGGAAAAGAAAAAAAGTTTTGTGGCACTGTATAGGGCCATCTTTGCCAACTCAGATTCACCATATATACTCCTCCATCAGTGGATCCTTCAGCTGACCTATCAGTTATTGGTGAGCTGCAGGATGGGTGTATATGGTTAAAATCAAACAGCAGAGCCTCGATGTTTTTAAGTTTTCAACTTGCAAGTTGAAAAATTAGTACCTAAATTAGTACCTAAATACAATGGATAGAAAAAAAAACCCTTGTAGAATTAACAATATATCAAATCAACCACTTAAATTTTATTGATGTGGTTGTCCAGGACTCATTGAAGTATTACTATATACACTGAAAATACAAACAGCAGCGGGATGTGAGCATGTAGACAGTTAATGGAAAAAATGGACTCTGTGCTCTCTTGATTTAAGTTATCAAACTACTGCACATGCATGCAAGGAAATGTACTTGAATTCTGCTTTCCACTTTAAGCAGCTACTAACTCATCATTTCCATTCCAAATGTTTATTTATTTTGTTTATATCTTCTCATTTTTTTCCCAGGACACATGGTTGTCCTCAGAATGAATTCTCGCCCTTAAAGCTCTACAGGGTGTTAGAACTTATTCCTTCAGCCAGAAGAACAAACTGAACAGTACTTTTTGTGTTATGAAAACATAGTATCTACTAAAAATTGGTAAAAAATCAAAGTACTCATTCATTTTTGCCCTATAGTCTGTTGGCAGATCCAAAAGCAATAAATTAAAAGGCTGTCAGTGCCTCAGGAGTATAATGAGAACTCTTATTGCCTAGGAAAGAAAAGTTTATTTTGAAGTTTAGTGGATACCCATATTGTGCATATGAAGATTCATCCTGTTTTAAAACATGACAAATATTTTTCTAATGGTGGGAAATCTTCCTGGGATACAAGAATGATGTGCACCAAGAGACTAATCAAAAAGAAACTGTGTCTCACCAGCTGTTTGTGATCTGTTTTTCTGTTCTCACTCCACTTACCTAGGTTGGTTGAACAAGAGATGCCTTGAATTTATGTGACAAGCTCTGTGGAGCACTGGTTAGGTAGCATAGCACCTGCCCCCCTGAAGTTCAGACAGGGGCTGGTATTGCAGTTAGTGGATGCAGCACATCCACAGCTTTTGGAGTAGTCCAGCACCTGCTGTGGCCAACTTCTGTTGGGAAGATTCTCTCTCTGCTTGAGAGCTGGGAAAAGTCTGATGGCTCCAAAAGCCATTTCTGAATTGCAAATATGGCTTTGAAGAACACAGACACCTGCAACCATTTGTTTATTTATGCGTAGGCCATTGTTATTCATTTAAGACTTGAAAATGGAAATAGCTTTGTAATTATGTATGTCATTTTTATGCATTTTTAGAAACTTAGATTTATATTTTGGGGGTAAAGGAATAAAAGTAGCCAGGCAAAATAGTTTGGCCTCCTGTAGAGCATCTGACAGCATTACATGCAGGTCTAACCATTGCCACAGATTGGTCTGGTGTGACTTGAATGCAATGCCATCGTGTGCTTAGACTGCTTTGTGAGTAAAGTCCTGGCTCTGTAGCTTACACTGCAGAGGTGAGGACATGTGCCTTGCCCAGAAGTATCAGATGAGCAGCAGCTCACCTCCTTCATGTTTCTGACTCACTGTAGGCACTGTTAATAGTGAGCACAGAGGGACTGGGACTCACCAGACCATCGTCACTGAGATGCTGCCATGGCTCAGTGGTACCTAAGGCCAACATCAGCTGAGCTGCCTCTGCATGGAGCATCTCCCTACCTCCTTGCTCAAGCTGCAAGCATGCCAGTGCCATAGTCAAGCACAGGTTCATGGGTTCAGCTTTCTCTCCTTGGCTTCTTTGCAGCTCTGAGGACTTTTCAGGTGCTTCTTTTTCATAGAATCATAGAATGGGCTGGGTTGGAAGGGACCTCAGAGATCATCAAGTCCAACCCTTGACCCATCGCTGCGGTGCTAGACTATGGCACTGAGTGCCACATCCAGTCTCTTTTTAAAGATCTCCAGGGACAGAGAATCCACCACCTCACCGGGCAGCCCATTCCAGTGCCTGATCACTCTCTCTGTAAAGAAATTCTTTCTAATATCTAACCTAAACCTCCCCTGGCACAACTTAAGATTGTGACAGTATTTGGAAAGCTTACCATTATTCTGCTTAAACGGCTGGATGGGAGAAATTCAGTACAGCACTGGAGAGGCACAATGCAGCATAGCTACACCACATGCCTCTCAAGAGTCAGCATATTGCAGCCATCGGGTGGTTGGTACAAGGAAGAGACAAGACAGTGTCCAAAGGAAAAATCCTACCATCTGGAATCACTTGTATGAGAGCCTGACATTTCTAAATCCCTAAGCACTACATCCTACAGTCCACACACACCCAAAAAATAGGATTAACACTGACAGGGGAAATAGCTGCATGAAACGATCTTTGAATTACTTTATTCCGGTTAAATACAGATTGAATTCCAAGTTTAAAAGAGCAATCTAGCTTTTTAATTGCTCCTTTCAGCAGTGAATTTTTAAAAAATAGACTGTAACTACACAAGCATTGGTTAATTTAGAAAAGCTTACTCTGGAGGGAGATTTTGCAGAATGTTAGGAATAATAAAGCAGAAACATTTTTACATTGTGCCAGAAAAACTCCAAGATAACAAAAAACGTTTGGCTTCTAGCTGGACCACCAAAATAGAAACTAAAGACAGTGCTTCAAGTTCCAGACAGTTCCAGAATTCAGTTCACATCAATTTGCTTATCTTTTAAGTGAAAGAAAACATGAGGAATTATTTAAAATTTCTGTTTTAATAATGTTTTGAAAAATGCCACTTGTATAGTAGGCTATTAACGTGCATTAATGTAAAAGCCAAGACTCTTTGTTAGAACACATACCTTAATGCATTAACAAGTTGCATGGGCTTTCAAGGTTTTTCAGTAAATTGGGAGAAATTTCCATGTTAATTCCTAGATTAACCCATTTTCCTTGCATAAAGTAAAAAGGAGTGAAAATATATTTAAATATTTGAGGCAGAAAAGCTACTGAAAGCCTGTTTTATGAAAATTGCTGGTTTTCTGAGAAAAAACCCCAACAAAACAGAATAACATTTCTGATGCTGCAGATTGTTCAAATAACATCTTCAATGAAAACATTTGATTAGAAATAAGTGTTTTCAATAAATAATTAAATGTACACAGGTGTGCTGCTGAACATAAGGGTTCCATCTGCTGAGAGAAAGTGGAGTAATTTTTATATAGTTGCAGTGGCAGCAGCTTCATTTTAAGCAAAATGGGTTTAGAGATTTTTTTTTTTTTTTTTGCATAATGCTTAATCTAAGGTCAGGCAGCTAAGCATTGTTTTAGAAACACAAGCAGTAAAAGCTTCTACTGTAAAGAATAGCCCAGCATCTAAAAGGAAAGAAGACACCAGAAGAATGAACTAGTCTCAAGGATACAGACGTTGAGCTCCTCTTACCTGCTAGCTCACAGAGGTATTTAGACATCTTGAAAGCACCTGTATCCAGAAGAAATTAGAAGGAATTTTGGTATACATAAAAGTAAATTAGCACACATGGAAGATAATCCACTGAGTGTCTCTTGGATGGCTCTAAACAGTTTCTACTCAGGGCATTACCATTGAGTGACCCCTGGGAACTCCTATTTAAAAAAAAAAAAAAAAAAAAAAAAAAAGGTGAAAAGTCCCAAAATCAAGTAATTCCAGGGAAAAGACTGGAGTAGAAAATGCAACAGGAAATATTACACTGAAGAACCGTTCACTCAACCATTTTTCCTATCCAATGCATCTTTATAAGTTTTGACTGATCTCTCAGTATTGATTTGTCTTCAGCATAATATGAAGCAAAGTCTGACAGACCTTGCTGTTTCCTTACTGCTTAGAAAAGGCTTCCAAGTAAATAATATTTCCTGTAGTTTAGTGTTTGCCATGTTTTCTACAACCTCCTGTAGCTCTGTAGCCAGAATTTACACACAAATTTGTAAAACTCCTCTTTTTCAAGACATCAATGAAATTCCCTCTTCTCTCAGCCCAGGCATCATGGGGACCTAGGGTAGTGAACTGCCAAAGTGTCAGCAGCAGGCATGGCAGATAAGGAAGGAGGAAAAGCAAGGAATCTATAGCCCAATCTTTATGCCTTTTCTGGAGTGCTGTGTAGCTACTAATGCATGGTGTGCATGCAGGTGTATTTTCTACTTTCCCTAGATCCTTAAAATGGACATCATCAGTGAAGGCCATTAAGTAAATTGAAGACAATTTTCCCATCCTTAGCTATCTCTA
This sequence comes from Phaethornis superciliosus, assembly GCA_023637945.1. NCBI lineage: Eukaryota > Metazoa > Chordata > Aves > Apodiformes > Trochilidae > Phaethornis > Phaethornis superciliosus. Next base: position 124,531,884 of record JAJQWJ010000001.1, read on the forward strand.
AGGTTCATTCCACTGGCCCATCAGGGTACTGCTGGCTCTTTCACTCTGGTCCTGCCAGTTGTCAAAAGGGTGCAGCAACAGAGAGGAAAATCAGGCAAATGGCACTCTCCATAGTTTCCAAAATACTACTAGCCTTCACCTTGAGGTCTGAATTGGCTCTTCTTTCCACAATGGCTTTTATCCTACATACAGGCAGGGGGGAATTTATTATAAGACTAGGTCCTTTGTTTTTCATAAAGCAGTTAACCTGTGGTAGAACTTCACAGGCATTAAATCAGCAATACAGAAGTTAATTTAATTGCCAGTACTGAGTTTGCACAGCTCAAAACAGGCCAGGATGTCTAAACCTTACATTTCAAAGCTTTCATATTATTGCTTGACCAGGCCCAGCATCTGTAACACTATTTTTAAAACACAGGTTACTACATCAAACAGACACATGTGCTCAAGGCAACAACCCCATCTCAAGAAAGTAATTTGTTAATTTTGTAAGAGAAGTAATAAACGTTTTACTTTTCTCTGGCTTGCCAAGTTAAGCCACAGAGTTAGCCAAACCATGCTAAGCTACTCCGTGGTGACACACAAGGCATGATGTGACACAGTGCCAGGCAACACAAGCTGTATCAATAAGCAGATTTACTTTTTCTGGTCCTCCACCACTGTGAGATACAAATCAAGCTGTAACCAACATTTCCCAGATTTAGGGAAACCTTAAAATCATTCACTGAACTTTTCATACACTCATGAGCTAATATCTCTGCTAGCTTTCCTCACCTGTTTCTTTGTTCCAGTGATTCCCTCTCTCAGCAGCTGCACAGAACAAAGTGTCAAGACAGAAGCTGCAGGAACACCAAGAGTATTCAAACCACAAGTTTCTTTCTTTCCATGCTCTGCAGAAACGGCTCATTTAGACTATAGGTCAGAGAGATCAAGAGAAGCACAAAGATACCACCTGTCTCAGAGCCCAGCAGTTCATTTGCTGTGAATCAGCGGGGAAACAGGTGACCCAAGGGCTTGTTCTCAGCTCTTCCACTTTGGCAAATGCTCCACTTTTAACAGTTTCCTCATACAACAGGTATTACAACAGGCTTACCCATTCCTCTCCCTTCAGCCAGGGAACAACTGAGACTACTTACACTTCATGCAGTACAGGGCCACAAGCAACCTGTGCTGCTCCCAACAGTGCAACAGTGTTGTGATACTCTGAAAGTTGCCAATGTTATAAATAAAAAAAAAAATTTAAAACACAATTCCATGCTTTTTAAATGCTTGCTAACAAAACCACAAAACATTTGAAGTAATTGTAATGTGCTGCTATATAGTATTGTTCTCAACCTTATCTGTACTGAAAGATTCCATTTTAGTCATTTTAATTTGCATGCAATGAAAGTTTAATATTGAAAATGCATGATTTAGCAAATGGTGCATACCAGGTACCACCCACCCTCCTCTCAGAAAGCACTGTGTGTTGTTGAACTGTAGCATGTGTGTTGTTATTATTTGTTGCACATTCCAGTTATACAATGAAAGTATTTTTCCTGCCTTTTTTTTTTTTTTCCTTAAAGTAAGCTACTACACAAGCATGCTCCCTCCTTGAGCTCCAAAGCTCTGTAACCATTTCCATGATGTGCCGTCATGCTTGGTGGGTCAGCATCACCAGCAGCCCAGACAGTTTCATCTGCTGGCCAGCAGATTTTTGTCCTCATATATTCACCTGTAAAACCTCTATAACAATAGTGATGTGCATGTTTCCCTTCTGGCACCTATCTCACTGAGATGCTCTGCTTGTCACTTTTTTTCCACTAACATATACCACATTAAGCTGAGCAGTTGAATCGCCTAAATGGGAAAATAAAGGACAGATTGGATTCTTTGAAGTAACTTTTTTTTTTCCCCCACTCAATATAAAATTTATTGTGCTACTTCTGCAAAACAAACCTCCACCTTCTTGTGGATGAAAACTCACCCATTTCTCCCAACAATCCAATATAATGCTAGTGAGATTTCCCCTGTTATATACTAATACTCAACAATGACGTCAGATATCTGGCTTGAAAAACTGCTAGTGGAGTAAAAAGGATGAGAAAGATGGAAAATTAAACACTTCTCCCAAAACACAGCACTTGAGGAGCCTCTTGCTTCAAGTCCCTTATTAGATGCACAGTCACATGAAGTGCAGCAAGACAGGCACCTGCATGCCCTGAGCAAAGGCACCCTCAGATTTCCCCATCTCAAATTGATCTTTATCTTATTCTCAAGAATCCACGGTTGCTAAATTTGTTAATCCCAGCACCTCTGTTATGTACTTGTATAAACTTCATTCTCCAGCTTTTAGGGGAGGAAAAACTCTTTTCACTTAGCACTGCATGCATCATTCATGGGAGAAACGTATATAGCAGGTTACCTTGTGCATGCACTGGTGGCATTTTTCTGCCAGTCTGTGGCATGAATGACATTTAACTGTTATGGAGTGAAAAAAACCAAACCAAACCAACAAAAAAAGAAAACAAACAAACAAAAACAAAAATTAAACAAACAAACAAACAAACCAGAGATCAGGGAGATATAGTGAAAGATGCATGGCAGAACATCCAAACAGGGTTGGAAAGTTTATGCAAGGGATCTGCTAGCTCATGGTCTGTGTTATGTGTTTCAAGAAGCTGTCTTGTCATTGCTTATGACTGGGACATTTATAGGGAAAGACACAGTCCAGGTCCTCTGTCACCATAAAATGCTTTGGGTTGGAAGGGACCTTCAAGATCATCTGGTTCCAAGGCCCCTGCATGGGCAGGGACACCTCCCACCAGACCAGGTTGCTCAGAGCCCCATCCAGCCTGGCCTTGAACACTGCCAGGGAGGGGGCAGACACAGCTTCCCTGGGCAGCCTGTGCCAGGGTCTCACCACCCTCACAGGAAAGAATTTCTAATATCTAACAAAAAAAAAAAAAAAATGCTTTTTCACTGCCTCTGAAGAACACAACAGACACAGCAGAAGCTGAAACTTCAGATAGCCTCATGACTTCATATAACCATAGATTTTTGGATGATAAAAGGCATTTATGTGCACATTCAAGAGCATCAACAATGCTGATAGTGCTTATCACATCTGAAGCTGCTGTAAGCCGCATTTCTAATTTTAAACAGACATTCCTGTCTTCAGATAATTTTAAGCTACAACTGGCATTTTCTACATCTGCTAATGTAGGGGCAGATGCAATATTTGTATTATGTGCTTCAGAACACAAAAATCTGAAACTCAATGTGATCCGAGTTTTACACTTTGCAGAGAACCAAAATAATTCAGATAAACAGTGACTGGGCTATGTGGAAAGGATTTTATGGACACAAATGTTTGAAATTAAAAAATTCAAAGAAAACAGATTTTGTTTGGACATAAACATTCCCATGCTGCCCTGGAAATACAAACACAAAAACACTGTGTTTAGATACTGTGAAGAAGAAAGTGTTCTTTAAAGTAAATAAAGAACAACTACAAAAAAAACCAAAAAAAAACAAAAACAAACCCCAAAAAACAACAACAAAAAAACAAACAAAAAAACCAAACAAAAAAACCCCCCAAAAAACAAAGGTAGAATTACTTCCTGAAATATTTCAGTTTTATAAATATGTAGTGTATTGTAAAAATGTTCCTGCTTTTTAAATCTCAGTTGCTATTTAGCTGGTTGCCCAGTAAACTGCCAGACTGCAAAAATGCCAGCTGTTTTTGACATGAGTTCCTGGGCAGGGAACACAAACTAATAAAAAAAAAGTAGTGCTGGACCTAGAAGTTTATACAGATCAAAATATATGTGCCATATTGGGCTGGATTTACGTACACTGAATCTTGTGACAGGGTAGAAGTCAAATCTGAGTGCCAAAATAAGAGGGGAAAAGTAAGATCTAGCTTTATCCTTCCAGATGAATTTTCAGGGACAATCTCTGTAAAAGAATGACCAAAAGCACTGCCATAGACATTATCAATTGTCAAAATCACATTCCCTATTGAGCATATGACCTAAAAAAAAGTGTGGTAACTTCATTAGGCAACATTTCCACAAAAGTTAGCACTGACTCACATCCCTCCCCTCAATGGCTACAAAAGCCTCTGGGCTTTAGGTTTTGATTTTACCACAGGAGTGGACTGAAAGACCTGCTGCCAACTTCCCTGGCTTCACAAAAACATAGGAAACCTTGCAGGCAGAACACCTCCCATGTTCACTTCATCCACACACGCTTAGATGCACATTAAATTTCCTCATACTGGACCATACCAACTTGGCAGAACTACCTACATGGGGTTGAAAGGCTCCATACATGCAGACACTCCAACCAGACACTGCCTGGTCTCATGGTTGGCCCTCAGGATATTTCTTACTCTGTTCACCAGATTTTATAAAGAAGAAAGCAATAGTTGGTAAGATGACAGGAGAAAAAAGGAAAATGGGAAAGTGATAGATTAAGTTTACATTAAAAGTCACACTGAATAACTGACAGAATCTCATCAGAGCTCAGGAAGTAATAATTTTGCTCAACTGAAGATGTGACAGGTTACCCCGCATGCCACTGTTTTGCTGTCATCTTACCTTTAAGAGGACACACCATTATACAAGGCCAGAAGAGCAGTAATATAGTCTCTTTTTTTCTTCAGATGCTCCAGTTATATTGAACCTAACTGCTGCACACAGGTGGAAGCTGGAAATCCCATTTCTTTGACTTTGCCTTTGCTAAAGCTCAACTCAAAACTCCCAGTCCATGTCAGCTTGCTCAAAGACACATGCAATTTAGCTTTGGCCCTTTCCAACCTGCAACATGTTTTGTGCTCCAAGAGGAACATTGCACTGGTTTTAATTTGCTCTCTGCAGTAACAATGCCTATCAATCCAGGACATGAAAAAGCACAGCTGTGAAAAAAATTCCTGTCCTGCTAGAAATCCCAAAAATTAAACTTAACTTACCTGAAACTACACCTCAAAAATATGTGCTACTTCATCTTTGTCAATTGGCAAAACCCTGTTTTTTCCACAAGATGCCTGTCCTCCCAAACAAATCGATTCCACACATTCTACAAGTATTCCCAACCTGAAATTCATCGGTCTTGGTGTTAAGATTTGCTGCAACTTTGTACAAATTATCAAAATATTTTATTCTGAAAAAAGCATAAGAAATTGGAGCATGCTAATAGGACTTACAGGAATAGTATATATAAAGAAAATAATTCCTGTGTTGTCACTGATTTCTGCCACAGATGGCAGTTACTGAACAAATAATAGAATAATTTCTATTAGACATTAAACCTCCCAGTGGCTGCATCCTCTACCTTCACACATCACTCAGTAAAGAGTGATGCTCAGGTGACAGCAGGCACCTCTGTGCTGCCTGCCATACCACGGGAAGGACAACAGGTTTAGTTTATAATCAGATCTACTCCTACATCAGTGATGAACAGAGAATATACAATTCTGCACTGCCCTTTCAACACAGCCAGCATGCCAACTCAACAAGGACACCGTCAGGAGCAGTTCAAGTTAAGATTCACTTGCTGTCAATGACATATGCAAACTCAAGCACTAACTACCTGTTGGGATCTCAAGTAGCCTGTTTAAGCCCCGCATTTCTAATGAGAAGCTGATGGACAACAAGATTTCAGGCAGAAGCTTACTGCACAGCAATGAGGAGGAAAGCACATGCTCAACAATAAACACCAAAGTGAGGATGCACAAAAAAACCCACACTGAAATTGCTGGGTGACGAAGGCCAAGTTTAGGAGACAAAAAGGGGAGTGGTAGTAAGTCCCACATGTCTTAAAAACAATACTACTAATAATCTGAAAGGCAAGTTTATTTATAAAAGCAAGCAGCAGTTTTAAAGCAACAACTGGAGAGCAAGACAGAACCCTGGCAATTGCCTAGAGCAAATGCAGAAGACAGGGTGGTCCAACCTAGCACCAGTAGCAACCAGGAAACTGGGAGGTGACAGAATTCCAGGAAGGGTAGCAGACTGAATGAAGGCTGGAGAGAGAAACAAAGAAACCCAACAAATTCTTGGCAGGAGCCTATGAAGAACATTAGGAAGTGTTTCAGACTCCAGCTGAGTATGCTGCACCCACATAGGACCAGAAAAACAAAACTATTGCTGCTTCACTGCTCTAAGTCAATAGGTTAAGACCCACACTTGAGCAATTAATCAGTGAGACTGAGATCAACACCTGCTCATCCTTCCTTGCTCTGCATCCTCCCCTTCTTTCCCATGCCTAAATCCTGCCACAATGACAGCACTTCCTCAGGAGGGGATGCCTGCACTGGTTCATGTGTAGCAACAAAGGCAAAGAAATTAGCGTGGACCAGCAAGTAACCAAGTCCTGATTTTGTAAGGGAAAAATGGCACAAGAGATCTGATTATTTAGCTTAAGCACCTTCTCAAAAATGAAAGGTACTTTTTATAAATTGTAGTTCCAACTGGAAAAGTACACTATATTCTACTGTACTGAAAGCGGGTATCTCAGCATTCAATGGATCAAAGTCCCAGTTTGGAGATCATTAAAATACTGACATTTCAGTAGAGCAACTACTTCATTTTCAGACAGATCAAGGCCTGAAACCTATTGTCGTCTCAACAACAAGCTAAGACAACTACAGTTAGAATATTATCAAGCCGTTATGTGAAATACTGAAAGTTTCAAAGACTGATTTGTTTTCTCTTGATTGTTAAAAGGAAAAAAGACACTAAGATTAAAAACAACGTTAATATATAAAAATTTATTAAGGTGAAGTCACAAACAGTTTCATATCAATGTACAAACACTTCATGTTATGCATATTATTGAAACTGTCAAGAAAGGTAAAGGAGAGCAGATAATGGCAGCTTTTTCCTGAAACAACTAAAGGCATACCCTTACCATCATGTGTGTTACTGGATCATAGTATTACCTTGACCATACTCCCTAGTATGCAAGGGGAAAGGAAAAGAAAACAAAATACTGAAATGTAGAATGATTAAACCGTGAACCAGTGAATATGATTTCCATGAACATCAGACTACAAGGGTCTAGGCTGATGCTCAGGACTTAAAAGTATTCTATGAGGATAGAAACAGAATAATAATTGATGTCAATTATTACATTTGATCAAGAAATTTGTATGCACAATTGGGCTATAGCTGATTTCTGGCAATGGCAGCAACGGCTAATGCATTTTTCAGAGAAGAATGGAGAGGCACAATCAAGCCTCACAGAGTAATTCTGTCGACAACCTGAGTTGTTATACCAAATGTATGATACTGTTTCAAGTCAAAGATACATTTATGTTGCAGATATTCCCAATGAAATGGTAAAAGTAACAGCTGTAACAAGACAAGTTATGATTTATTCTTTTTTAAAACAAATATAGTACATAGGTTTTTGAAGTGTCCGGTTGTAATCTGCAAAGATCCAGGATTGCACACAAGTTTGCTCAAATGAGAAGGGTTAATCTGCACATTAAATTGGCTTATACTTTCAAAGAAGTATTTTAGGGCAGGGTTCTCCTCCAGGAGACTGTTCCTGACCTCATTCAATCAATGTTCAATTTATTCACCTTCCTGAATCTTTGCCCTCTTTGGATAGTCTGTGACAAGTGCTGCGCTGCAGGAATTCCTGTTTTCCAGCAAATTGGCTCGCTCTGCAGGTTTGTAGTCCATTGTTAAAATTGCTGATTGGGTAAAATGAATTTCCTACGTCTTCTCTAGCACAGCTTGCAACGCAACAGAAGCAGAGGTAAAAGAATGCACTAGAATACCAGAGCTCCACTTAAACACCAACGGAGTCAGGCTGTTGGCACCAATAAGAAATTCTGTGTTTAACAAATCTGCAAATATTTAAGATCCAAAGTTAGTCAGTTTTATATAGAAACTCACCCACTTAGTCTGACTGCCATCCCAACTGGCCTTCTGTTTTCATGGAGTCTGGAAAAAAAAAATACCGAGAATTGTCTGAAGTTATACATACAGATATAAATCTGCAAGAATGAATCTCAGCTATCCTACATGTGTGCCAATTATCTCCAGTTTCTTTGTTTTGGCTGTGTAAAGCTAAATTACAGCTCCTCATTGGTGCCTTAGAAAAGACAGCTAGCTTCAAAAATGACACTGTTTTTGACTTTGCTTTCACTGGTTAACCTTCCTTTGAACTGTGGAACTAGAGATATAGGCACTATTATCAAGTTGAAATTGAAGGAGCCTTCATCTCCTGGAAAATGAAATCCAGTCAGACAGCCTAATGCTATCCCTCTAAATAATGAAAATAAAATCAGCTCAAACAATTTCTAAGGTCTTTGTAAAACACCTCCTCTTCATTGCTATAGCATGAATTACTATAGCAAATAAGAATTTGGAAAACTTAGGTCCTGGCCAAAGCTATAAATCCACAAAAGCCTTTGCTCTCTCATTTAATTCCCTGATTCTTTTGCCCAAGACGCCATGCCTTATTTCTCTAAAGTACTATCATACATCATAATTGGAGCTTACAAGGATCTGGGAGTGGTGGTGCAGGGAAAACCCACAGGTCACCTCGAGGGAGCAACATTTCCTTGCTGCTGCCTTGCCAGTGATAAACTCATGCTTTATCCTAGGTCTCATCTACATCTAACAGATGCTCAAACCATTACTTCAGTTAATGACTTTTTTCTTTGAAGACTATGGGCTATCAACTAAAATTTGGCCTAATAACAGAGAGGCAGCTGAACCCACCCCGAGCAACTGCACAACTTTTACTTTTGCTTTTCATTGCGCTGCTAAAGCTCTACTGGGTTTAAATACACTGAACATTTGGTATTTTTAAAGTTATTTAGTTAAAATTAAAATGTTATTTTTTTCTTTCATGGTTTCTGGGGAAAAACAAAGAAACAATGTTGCTGTTAAAAATCCACAGAGATGTTTCCACAAAACCAAAGGTGGTTGAGACCTCTGGTGCCTCAGGAGACAACAGACCAAAGCTCTACATTGACAGAGGAGCTGCTGTGGAAGAAGTTACAAGTCTGGTTAACATGACAAACTGAAGATCCAGTCTCAGATGAGATGAAAGCTATAAGCCATTGCCCGTCTGGTGGTCACATAAGATCCACAGCAAAAGAAGAACTGAGTTGCTGCTCTTGAGAACGGAGAAATCTAAACAGAGATACCAAAAAGTTGCGTAAAACCAGAGCATCAACCACAGAAGGCATGGAGGCCACAAAACCTGCACCAGGACCCATTTATCTGCATGACTGCATGGTTGGTGTTTGCTCTCTGTCACAGGCTGGCCCATGTCACTTTTGATGGTTATGAAAGTCAGGACTTGGTGTGACAAATTCAACACTTGCAGATGACCTGAAAAAGGGTCCTGCCTTTCCAGATCAGCCTAACAGAACCAATCAATTCAGTCACTCCTGGACTAGCAATCCCTGGGAAGTACAGCATCTGATGAGCCAGCAAAAAACCTTCAGAAACACAAAGGCTCTTCCTATGGTCCTAAAAAAACCTGTTTAGAAAACAACATAGCCAATGTAACAGACTGTCCCTTTCAGCTGGCATGAAACTCAGCATTCACCAATTTCTGTGATTGGGATTTGACAGACTACAGCCACCAGTAGAAGGGAAGCAGGAAAATCCCTTGTATTACAGTCACAGCTCAGGCAGGAGAGGGAGGATCTGGACATGTACATCAGGGGTTACACCAATTCAGTGACACTCCATCCCTCTATGGAAAGCAGAACTTTAACATACACCTCCTCCCCCACATCACACCCACCATCTTTTTCCACAAAACAGGCCAGAATTTTTTTTATTAAATCTACCGAGTCCCAAACTAGACTAGGTTAAATCTTCATATCACAGTGAATTTTCAAGCACTGGCCATTCATATTGAAGTTGATTTTTACTCATATCAATTTTTCTGACCTTCCCACACAGCCTGCAACTACTACATGCTCCCTTGGTAACAGCAGAGCCTGTACTCTTTGTCTGATATACGAATAACTGCACTGGTGAGAATGTTATTTTTTTCAAGGTAACTCAGAAGAAAAAAGCCTAAAAACAAAACTCTGTCCTCCTAATGTCTTCGGGGAAATGCAATTACATACCAGAGGAGGGATTTGACAGGGGTCCTAATTTCTGGTGGCCAGAGCAAGAAATGCTACAAACAATGATTTGCTGAGACCATGTTTTTTCCTCCAGCGATGCCCACACCACCCACAGTGACCCACTGGAGTCCCATCCAGCCCCAGGCCTCACCAGCTGAAGCCAGAGTCCTAAGGGGACTCTGCTAAGGGTGGCACAAGCGAAGGGTCGGTGTCGTGATGCCAGAGTTGCCAAGCAACTCAAGGACACCCCAACTGCCCCTTTGCCTCTTCCCCTCCGAGGGGGCACCAAGGGAAGCCGGGAAACACACCGCCATGGCCATCAGCCCATCACACCTGGTTTTTCTCCTCCTGCTTGGGACTCTGGGATGGTGGTGGCGGCGGTGGCGGTGTCGTCGTGGCCGGTGTTGCCTGCGTCTCGCTCTCAGCACGCGTGTGCCTGCTGACGAGCGACTTGAGGGGGGCCATCCACTTCATCCAGAGGTCCAGGTCGACGTCGCCCCAGGGTAGGTTGGGGTTCTTGGCCGCCCGCCGCCGAAAGTCCTCGTCGTAGTTCATCCAGGAGGTGCCCCCGTAGGTAGCATGCAGCTTACGGATGGTGTCCAGGTACTTGAACATGGCTCCGCAGCGGGCCGGATGCTTCTCGCAGAGCACGCTGGCGTACACCAGGAAGGCCGAGACCCACTGGTCCAGCGTGTCCCCCGGGCGAGGGCCGTGCTCGGGGGCCAGCTCTGTGTGGAGCAAGGAAAAGAGGTCAATGAATTCCCCCCGCCAGATCCGCTCCTTGGTGGCCTTGGACAGCTTGTAGCCCAGCGGCCGCCGCAGCCCCACGTAGGGGGTGCCCGACTCCGCAGCCGCCGCCGCCGCCTCGCCCTGCCCCGACGCCGCGACCGCCGCCGCCGCCGCCGCCGCCGTCGGAGGGGCCCCCGCCGCGCCACTCGCCGCCGCCGCCGCTGCCGCCGCTTCGGCGCAGGGGCTGGCGGCCGCCGCCGCCGCCGCCACCGCCCCCAGCGCGGCCTGCCGCTCCAGCCAGCGCGGGTTCACGTAGACGGTCCGCAGGCGCGGAGCGGCCCCGGCCGCCGCTGCCGCCGCCGCCGCCCGCACCGAGCCCTCGGCGCCGGGTTGGAGGCGCAGCACGGCCAGGGCGGCCGGCGCGCCGGCGGGGAGATCGCTGCCCTCCCGCCGCGGGGCCGGCTGGGCCGCCGCCGGCACCTGGAGCAGCGAAGGCGCGGCCCAGGGCGGGGAGCCGCCCCTAGGCCCGGCGGCCGCCGCCAGCGCCTCTAGGCCCGGGAGGCCGAGCCGCGAGCCGGGCGCCACCGCGCCGAGAACCCATCGGGTCTCGGCGATCCCGGCGCGGTCCCGGGGGCTCCGCGACCTCCCCTCCTCCCGGCGCCCGGCGAGGGCCGTCCCCAACGTCAGGGGGGCCGCGGTTCCGGCCCGGCGCCGACGGCGGCTCCGCCGCCTCCCACGTGGCATCGGCGCGGCGGCGGCGGGCAGCGCGCGCGGCGGGGGGCGGGGGCTACGGGCGGCGGGGAGGGGAGGGGCCTGAGGAAGGAAGGGAGGGAGGGAGGGGGGGGCAGGAGGGGCGGGTCCGGGACGGGTCCGGGGCGGGTCCGGAGCTGCCATCCCGCCCCACGCCGATCCGGAACGGCCCGAGCACGGAGCCCCCGGAGCTGAGGCAGGGTGAGAGCTCACCGGTGTGCCGAGGTGTGCCGGGGGTTCAGCGGCCCCCGGGGTGTCTGATAGGCGGGCACTGTTCGGCACTTTAATGCCGGGGCTGGAGCAGGTAATACATTCTCTCTCAAATGTATATTTAAAAACTATGTAGTGTGTGTATATATATATATATATGATGCATATATAATGTATATATGGAGGCTACCTATACACTACAGATACACTATATATAGCACATACATATACAAATATATATATACACGCTATATGCCACCCTCACTTTTTCCCTGTGAGGGTGGTGAGACCCTGGCAGGGGTTGCCCAGGGAAGCTGTGGCTGCCCCCTCCCTGGCAGTGTTCAAGGCCAGGCTGGATGGGGCTCTGAGCAACCTGGTCTGGGGGAGGTGTCCCTGCCCATGCAGGGGGTTGGAACCAGATGATCTTCAAGGCCCCTTCCAACCCAAACCATTTTGTGATTCTATGATAAAACTATATATATAGTTATATATATACTACAGTGTATATATAGACACACTACATGTAACTAAATATACACATTACTGTGTAGTAGGTACACAGTAGTGGGCACATGTCATTATTGCTTCAGTACAGCAAACGTTTGCACAAGTAATGACATTCCATCACTGTTCCCTTTCAACATAAATGAGCATCCTTTTCTAGTTATAGAAAATGGCTTTTGCCTGTCTGGGCAAACAGTTGCCAAGATTCCTCAATGTGTCTCGGTGACTGACCTGCAGAGCCCCATGCCAGGTAAGAAATAGGGAAACCTGTGACTTCACAGGAGACGCAGCCCTATGGGCAATTTCCCTTCTAGTCACGTCAAAACACTTTCTATGGCACAGCCATACATGTCTTGCTGAGGCAACTGCCAAAACATACAGTCATCTCTGAAGAAATAGGACCAGATCATTGCAACATTTGGGACATCACCTGGGTGAAAGTCAAACATCACAGGCACAAAAGCTGGGTACTGGTTCCTTATGTGGATTGAAGTTATGCACCCACTCCCCAGCTGCTTCTACAAATGCTTCTGTAGCACTTTCTCCTCCAGAGGAGCAGCTTTAAATACTGCACTGAAATGCCTAGCAATCACTTCCACTGTAATAAAGACTAAGATTCTGTAAAAAAAACAAAACAAAAAAACCCCCCCAAAAAAACCCCAACAACAGCAAACTCTCCCATCTTCACAGAAAAACTGGAAGAGCTAAAATTTAACTATGAGTCTTTTGTCCAAAAATTAAACCCCAGAAATTACAAAATTTGGCATTATTCTGCAATAAAAATGTAAGGTAAAACAGTGGCTTTGTTTTTCTCAAGCTTAATAAATTCTGAAGAAATAATAAGAGTAACATAATGCTTCTATTTTCTAATTCACCCTTCTCAGAGATTTTGTTCTCTGGGAGTCTGAACAAAACAGTCTTTGCTTAATTCTTGAGATGAATACATTCATATTTTGATAAAGTTATTTATTTAAAACACTACCGAAACAGGTACAACTGTGGTGAGCTTTTAAAGATTTTTATTTTATATTCTGCCCAGTATCTTATTGTCTTATTCTAATTCCATTAATGGGACATTAATAACACCAAAACTATTAAAAGTGCAGCATTACCATAATTTCTGTAAAATGTCCCTGGGCAGCAAGTTTGCTAGTCAGAAGGGTGATATACATTTATATGAAACCTCTGATAATTTTCTGAAGGTTAGGTTTTTCTTGCCTTTAAGCCAAAATTCAGTTTTTTTGATAGAACTGCAGAGTCATTCAGATTAGAAGGCACCCTCCTTGCAGGTACTGGAATACTGCTATTAGTTTTCCTTTCCCCAGGTTGAACAAGTCCAGCTTTACTGTCATCTCCTCACAGGGCAAATACTCCAGCTCCCAGCTGTCTTGCTGGCTCTCCAAGGGACTTGCTGAAGTTTATCAAAGTCCTTTTTAAGTGGGGGCATCCAAACTAGATATTTCAGATGAGGTCTATTGAATATTGTGTAAAAGACAATAATCACTTCACTTGGTCTATTGACCATGCTTCTCTTGATGCAGCCTAGGGTGCTGTTAGCCTCCATCTCTGTCAGGGCTCCTTGTTGGCTCATATTGGCCCTGTGTCTGTCAGTGTCCCACCCACATGAATGTCCACATTTGGACATAAACATGTGTTTAGTCCACACAAGGTGTATTCGTCTCTGCTGACTTTCATAAGACTTCTATTTCCCCATTCTTATAGGGCTTATATGGGTCCCTCTAAATGACAGTCCTGTCCCCGAGTGTGTTGACTGCTGCCTTAATTTGATGTCCACAGACTGAATGAGAGTGCACTCTTTCTCCATATCCAGGTTATTGATATGGATATTAAACAGGACAGGACTTCTGAAAAACTTCATTTGTAACCAGCTTCCAGGTATAGTATGAACTATTATGTATGTCTGAACTATATAGTATGAACTATATACTATATATATACTATATATACTATATAGTATGAACTATGAACATATAGTCACTACAATCCACCCAGTTTTTCTCTCATCTAACTGTCTCAAACAAGGAAGTTATGGGAGACCGTGCCAAAAGCCCCCTGTCCACTGCTCTCCCATCATCCACAGATCAAGGCAGGTGATCGGGTTGGTTAGGTATGATTTATCCTTGCTAAATCCATGCTAGATTCTTCCAGTCACCTGGAACTCACCTTCTCTGAATGCCCAGAAATGGCTTCCAGGATAACTTGCTTTTGTGATTTTCCCAAAGTGAACCTCACCAGCCTATAGCTCCTTGGACTGTCCTTGCTCTGTCAGAAGATAAGGAGCAACATTTAGCCCTTTCCAGCCACTGGGTGCCTCACCAAATTTCCATGAACTTTCAAAGATAAAAAGCAACATTGCAGTAACATTGGCCAACATTCTGAGCATCTGGCTTGTTCCTCAGCCTTGCAGGGGTTGGGATTCCTCAAGACAAGATCCTTGACTCAGTCCTTTCCTGCTACTTACAGATTCTCTTCTCCTTCAGTCATAAAGGGCTGGCAGATGTTGCTGGTGAAGATCAGGGCAAAGAAAGCACTAAGTAAGTACCTCAGCCTTTTTTGTTGCCATTACATCATCTGCTGCTTTCAGCAGAACTCACACCTCTTCCTTTTATATTTTTTCACTGCCACTGAGCTGGTAGAAGTTGCTCTTGTTGCCCTTGTCATCCTTTGCTGATTCTACCAACAGCTGGGCTTTGGCTTCCCAAGCACCATTCCTGTATGCCCAGGGAATGCTTCTTTATTCCCACTCTCTGTGCTAAGCCTGAAGATATTTCAGAATAAATTTGATGACTGGAAAGTCTTAATTGTCAAATGCATTCATCCCTCAAAATTTTTAGTGCAGTACCGACCAATATCACTACTGCTCGCTTTCAGAAATCGAGACTCAAAAACTTGAGATCTTTCACATTGCAGTAAGCTATCTGGCTACTGCATAAGGCAGTGAGAAAGAACAAAGAATAAGCATCCCCAATGGATTTAAGCTTTCCCTGTAAAAAAATATGACAGTGCAAACTGTTAGGAAAGCCTTTATGACTACAGCAGTCACCACATCCACTGCTGACCTTGCTACGCCCAGCTCCAGGAAGGACTGCCCAATTCCTCGACTGCTATTGCAGACTTAGGGGCAGCAATTACACAAACAGATGATGAATATTGGATCAGCTAGTCTTGTCTCACTATTCCTTGGCTTATATAGCTACACTGCTGATGTCTTTTGGCTGGAGGTTAGTGCCAAGGACTAGGGATATAATTTTGTTCTTCACTTGTAGAGTGCCCACCAGAGCCCTGCTCCCTCCTGGGGCCTAGATGCATGGGTGGTGCTGCCAGGTCTCACAACAGAATTCATAGTGAATAAACAACAACTTAAAACCCAATTGGTAAGCACTTATATTGCTGCTCTTCTCAAAAGATACACACAGCAGAAAAGACAGGTAGTGAAGCTGTCTACATGAAGCACCTCTACACATATGCTGGGGTTTCTCACGGAGTCATAGCTGTGATTGTCCGGGTCTTTGTCTCAGGAAACCTACCTTCAATTTTTTCATGAGGGTTCTAAGGGACAAAACCATCTGAGCGGTAATAATAAGTGGGCTGAAGCAGGCAGAAATGAGAACGCTTTGCTGCCATTTCATTCAGAGGAGTTACTTGTCAGGTGACGTGTGCTCCTCACATTGCAGTTATCTGATTATTTCCATCTCCTTCCACAGGCTGCATGTGCGGTGTGTAAAACCCTGAGTCTGTACCTGGAGGCTTGCTTCTGGCACATGGCTGTGTCCAAGAATGTCAGCTCTTCATGGGGGGCAATACATCCTCTTAGTTCTTACTAAGAATGGCAGGAACTATTTTCAGTGGATTTTTGAGGCAGGCATGGTTTTGCCTCTCTGCTTCTCAAGTGATTACAGCTCTGAATTTCCCCCTTGCCTTTTTTGCTCATGTCTTCCCATCCTTTCATGTTCCAGTGGTACATCTGTAAAGGACCAAAGTGAATACTTGGAGCAGCATGACTGTAAAGCTGTATTGCAGACACGTCTCTCTCAACCATTGCCCGCATGGGCATAGAGTGGCAGAAACAAACCCAGATCATTCTTTTATGCTTTAGACCTTCTTTTTAGTCTCAAGCATGAGGTTTTATTGAAGGCATTAATGAGGAGGCAAAATGAAGCTTTAAACAGAAACAGCTGCAACCTTAGCTGTGGAGGAACTAGCAGGGTTTGGAATTAAGCAATAGAATGGTTTATTACAATAAGGGGGTGGGGGGGAGCTCCTTTTCAGACAAGGAAAAAAAAAATCACATTTGGAAACATTACATAAAACCAGAACACCTCCCTTTGAAAGCGGATGGGCTACCCTGCTCTTTCTCTTTATGAACCTTAAATAATGCCACAAAGGAAACCACTGTCTGCTCCCTCTATTGATAAAACTAGAAAATGTTGCCACAGATCACTAACCTGCACAGGCTCCAGTACACCTGGGAGAATACACCCCTGCACTAGGGTTTGAGGAGAAAATGCAGCCTGAGGAGAAAATGGTCCTTGTGTTGTGCTCAAGAGCGTTGTTTGTTTGTTTGTTTGTTTGTTCTGCCCGAGACAGTCCTTTCCTAAGGAATTTTAAGAGTTGTGTGCAATACTTTTGGGTTGTTTCTCTGGTCAAAAGAAGGATGCTTAGGCTCTAGCGGAATCAGTGATGGTGATTTCATCTGAGACAAGAGATGTTCAAGACTCGCATGGGATCTCTAAGATTGGTTGTCTTTCAGCATCTTCTATTTGCTTCATAAATAAAAATACTGGTCTGGAAACAAAACAGGATTTTGGTTTGTATGTTTTGGTTTTCCTCTCATAAAATGTATTGGCTGTATTCCTCATTGACAATAGAACTAAAGATCTGAACTCACCTATGAAAACTATCAGCTGCAGCTTAATGAAGTTGAAACAGTAAGTCAACAACACTTCAGGGCCTAAAGAAAGAACCTGACAAGCACTGCTGTTGAACTGCTTCTCCTGAGGGGAGTACTCAGTGTTGGCAGCTGGGAGAAGCAGGCAGGAGTTACATCCTGAAGCTAAGGGTCTGTTTCCTCCACTCCAGGTAGGGAAGAGATGGCTGCCTGGCTGTCAGCCTTCTTGGGGCTCTATGGTATCCTTCCCTGAACGTTTTTCTGTGTTTCTTCATGGTTTTGGTTTTCCCAGGTTTCTTTTTTTCCTGGTAAAGGTTGCCTTCTCTATGCTTGGAGAAAGGCAAGACAGAGTTTCTACAGAAGATTAAATTTAGTTACTGGTCACAAGGAAGCCTGGCTTCACTGGTTCCAACTCCTTTTTTTTTTTTTTTTCCTGCCATCACCAACACAGAAGAACGGCTACAGGTCTTGAGTTATCCATACCTGCCTTGAGTCCACATGGAGTTGTTCTGCACAGGCTGACAGACAGGAGTAGCAGAGTGTGCCTTCCGGTGTTTGTTGCGGTTGAACATGTGAAACCATCTTCTCAAACTGTCCCAGGATGGAGAGAGAATCTTGACTGAGAACAGAATTGCTGATGGAGCTCCACTAAAGACCTTGTCCCGGTAGCGCTATAGAGGGGTGCTGTACACCCCAAGCACCCCGCCTATATCTTCAGGTTTTTCCAGCGGCAGCTGGACTCGGTAGTGCTTCCCCCGGCTGTGCCTCCGGAACCATCGCTCCGAAAAACAACTGGCCCTGGCTACTCGACCCCTCCCCAAAACGCAACCACGCAGCGCCCCGTCGGGGCCGCCCGGGACAGTGCCCGGCAGCCGCGGCTCCGGTGCCCACTGAGCCCGGAGGGGCCGCCCGGCTGCTGAGACCCCGACGTGGGCGCCCACGGCGGCACCGGGCTGCGGGCGGCGTGGGGTCGGACTCTCTCCGCGTTGGGCACCCGACAGGGTGGAGGGTTTGGGGGGGGAGGAAAGGGAGGTGCGGGGGGGAGTGCGGGGAGCTGCTCCCGTGAGCATCGCGGCCGAGAGGGGAGTGACTCTGGTAGGCTGCGGCGAGCCGAGATAAAAGCTCCGCGGCTGCCTCCTTCCCTCCCCTTTTCTCTCGTAACTTTTTTTTTTTTTTTTTTTTTTTTTTTTTTTTCTCCCTCCTCTCCTTCCCTCACAGCAAAGTGACCGCGGCAGCGGCAGCCCCGGAGCAGCCCCAGCAGCGGACGCCGCCATGAGTCCCCTAATGCTGCCGTCGGGCCGCGCTGCCGGGGGCTGAACCCCAGTGCAGGGGGCTCCCCGAGAGCCGCCTCCTTCACTGCCTCCGCCGAGGGGGCCGGAGGCAGAGGCAGCAGGAGACCAGGACCCCCCCCCCCCGGCCGCCCCCGCCGTGCCCGGACAGCGGCCGCCGCGATGTCGGCGCAGAGCCTGTTGAGCAGCGTCTTCTCCTGCTCCTCCCCTGCCGCCGCCAAGAGCCTCTCCAAGCGGAGGCTCCGCCAGACGCGTAGCCTGGACCCCGCCATCATCGGCGGAGGACGGGAGGACGGGAGCCGGGCGCCGCGGGGGCGGGCGGCTGGCAGCCCCCCGGGGGAGCGTCGCGACCCTCGGGGCGCCCCAACTCCCCACGGCGCCTCTTTCTCCACCCCTAGCACCCCGCTGGAGCGGTCTCCGCCGGGCAGCGCCGTCTTCGACGAAGAGAGCCCCCGCGGGAAGCGGAGCCCCGGCTGGGAGCTGCCCTTCCTGGCGCGCAGCCCCTCGGCCTCGGCGCTGAGCGGCCCCCCCGGCCCCGCCAACAGCCTCTTCTCCTCGCCCCGCCGCTGGCTGCAGCAGAGGAAGGGGCAGCCCTCGCCTCCCGGGCCTCGCCCCGCCGCCTACGTCGTGTGGAAATCCGAGGTAGGCCCGCCCGCCCCCGAGGGACGGGCCCCCGCCGGGCCTCCCTCGTCCCCGGCCCACGCCGTCGGGGCAGCCCCTGGGAGTTCCGTGGCTGCCGGTGGCCGGGATGAGGCGGCACCTCGGAGCCCCGTAGCGCCGGTAGACGGGATGAAGAGGCCCCTGGCAGCCCCGTAGCTGTCGGTGGCAGAGACGGGGCGGCCCTGCGAAGCCACCTCCTCCTCCTCCTCCTCCTTCCCCCTCGGTGGTGGGTGCGCGGGAGGGCCGAGCACCCCCGGGCTGCGGCTGCGGTGCTTTCGAGGCCACCGTGGGAAAGGGACGCGGGTGTTCGCGCCGGGCGCGGGGTGGGCGGTGGCGTTTGCCGTTCCCTCGGCATGCTCCATCTCGTTGTCCCAGGCGTGTAAAACTTTCCCCTCCTGTTTTCACACATCGTAAACTGAGCTATGCGATGGTTTCTAACAAGATAGACAAATTATCTTTAATGCGCGCACCCAGTGAGCTGTGATTTATTTGACAACGCACATGTGTCAAAACCACACGAGGAGAGATCGTTTTCCAAGACAAATCCTACTTTGCAAATGCAAATATTTATTCGTTTAACTTGGATTTTGTCGATCTGGGGCTGCAGATATGATACCATGCGGACAAATGTATTCCAAGAGTGTGGTATTGTTTCTTGATTGCAATTGCTCGGTGAGTTGGTTCTGCACAGCCCTTTGTAGCGGGAGATGAGGAAAGTTTTTGTTTGAAGTGATGTAGCAATGAGGTTTGCTTCTTTATTGTTTAGATGTGCCTGCCGGAGTGTTTGGGTTGGGGTTGGAAGGCATTGTTTTCCTTTTATTTCACTTTCTTTTTAAGCCGTATTTATTGTTAAAAAGTCATTACTAATTAGATCTAGGAAAAAAAACCAAAAAAGCAAACAAAGCAGCCTCGTTCTTTCAGTGAGATGCAGGAGTCCATGAAAATTGTCACAAAGCAATCTGGAATCCACAGCCAAACTAGGCACTGTAACGACACAAGATTACCAAAACAAGTTTTTATGGTCAAAGGCAGGCTGCTTCTCACCTCTAAACGAGCCCCCTCATCCTCCTGTTAACTTGGGGTATAAAAACTGTCAACATCTACTGACTGGGACAGACAGATGCCAGATATTGAGTGTCAGCACCTGAGTGGTGACTCTGGGCATCACTGATGCTGACTAATGTTGGAAGAGGCAGAGAAGATTTTTAGTAGCTTTCAAAAATTTCAATTATTATGCGTTTTTTTGTTTGTTTGTTTTTTGTTGTTTTTTTTTTTCTTCCCCTCTCTGGAAGTCACTCCTGGCAATATTTCATCTTGATGCTTGAATTTTAAAGACACTAAAAAGTTGTGGTTTCAAATAACTTTGTGGGAGTTGCAATGCCAGTGACAAAAATCATGTCCAGTAAGATAGCAGGTAATGACCTTAGATGACCTTTAGTAATGGTTGAGTTGGCTGCTAACCCACTTACAGTGTGCACATACATAATTTTGAGCATGTTCTACCTCTTCCTGCAGGTGTCCATGCTAATGGTCATTCATTTTTGATTTATCATAAAATAGCATTGTTAACAAAGGATTTAGTTATTTGCTTCCTATTTAGTCTTTGTTGGAAAAAAGCTTGGTCAGATTTTAGGAAGTGAAGGATGCTCTGTTTCTGGGGGTTCACCCTAGGTGTGGCACAGCAACTGTGCTTGAGAGATGAAAAAAACCCACATTTTATGGGGTGAAAAGGAAATAGCTATTTATGATACTGTAAATTAACAGGTCTTGTTATCCAGATTATTGCATTCCCAATAGGAAATCTTTAGGTTTTTTCACCTTGAAAAATGAAATATGATTCTACTGAGCTGTAGAAGACAATTGGATAGATGACTGCAGGCCAACAATGACCATGGGAGGTTTTGGTCTAAGTATTTTAAAATTTCCATCCTATTAGCTCAGGAATAGAGATACTCATTACAGAACTTGGCTTTTTTTACCTTCATTCCAATATCTTCAGTATAATTGCACTTTTTTTTTTGAAAATATTTCTCTAAAATCCATTGTGCGAGCAGCATGATTATCCACTAAAAATAGTATTTTAGGAGCTATATGTGGGAATTACTTTCTTCTTAATCTCTAAAGCAGTAAAGAGAAGTAAAAATACTGTGGAGATTTTTTCTCTACAAGCCTCCCAAAATCATAACTTCTGGAGTTAAGGAGGACAGAGTGTTTGGTTTACCTTTATTCTAATTGTAGTCCTTGACTTCAGGATTTTATATTGCAACCCGATCTACTGGCCCAGTCATGGAAGGACTGCAGCAGCCTTCACACAGACATTCATAAATTATTTTAAAGGAAAAGCCAGAGTGCACAGGGGATTTCCAGTTTCAGCAGCAGGTCAAGTCTGAAGGCTCTACACAAATAAAGGTGTTAAGTCTACATTTTTGGATCCATAGATTTTTGGATGTGAATTATCATGTGACAAAAGTGTCTCTAACTCCTAGGTGATCTGGTTCATGCCAGACAGTCACAAGATTATTCACAAGAATATTTTAATTTGAATAAAGAATATTTGACAGTCGTAAAGATTATTCTGAGTAGAACTTTACTTTGCTGACAAGCATTCTTTCCACTTTCTGATATCTGCTCAGGTATGTGCTGCTTAAATAAATAAACCTGTGTTCCTGGGTCTGTGGACATCAGTGACAACATTGCCAGTGGTTTCAACGGGGCACAGGCGAGGGGGATTTTTAACCCAGGAAAACAACTTTCATCCTCAGTTCTTATCAGACCTCACCTGTCCTTTTAAGCCATTTTCATTGAAGAAACTTTTACTTACAAAATTAAGTCTTCCATGACTATTATTCTTTCATTAGGTGTTTCATAAGGTCAAATGACTCTCTGAGTAAAATAAATGTAATGGAAATAGGCGGTAAAAATATGTAGAGGTACATTAATGTCTTGATTCTGCCTATGTTTGGTCATACATTTATACTTAACTATGTGAGCAGTACTATACATGTTAAGGATGCACGTGTTTTACAGTGACTGGCTAGAATATGTTTGCCATAAAAAGTCCAAAATATCTCAAAATGAACAGGTCTGTCTGAAGTCTCAAGTCGTGCTAATTCTTCTGCTTATTTTTCTGTTCTATGGGCAGCAATGGGGAAGCTGCAGCATGTGTATAATGAATATGGCAAATCTGTGAATGTATCTGGGTATCCTCTTAATTATCATAAG
Source organism: Phaethornis superciliosus (assembly GCA_023637945.1). Classification (NCBI taxonomy): domain Eukaryota; kingdom Metazoa; phylum Chordata; class Aves; order Apodiformes; family Trochilidae; genus Phaethornis; species Phaethornis superciliosus. Next base: position 124,554,247 of record JAJQWJ010000001.1, read on the forward strand.
CCAAATCTACACACTTACATTTATATGGCCTGATTATTTTGCTCTCATGTGTTACTGACTAATTTAACACCTCTCCAGCTAAGTATCCTTTTTTGGGGCAGAAGTTTCTTTTTGTAGCCTAGCATCTGCAGCTTTCCCACTTACGTGCCTGGCCTGTGGGAAGCAGGATGCATCATCATGAGTTTGTAACTCACTCCTCAGCACCACAGGGGTCCTGTGAGCTGTTGTCTCAGCCCTTCCTTGCTTCATTCTCCTGGTGCAAGCCTGCAACAAACTTTCCTGCTCCCCCAGGAAGGCTTTCTGTCAGGTGTAGGAGGGTGAGGGGCTGCCCATGGTGCTGGAGTGAAGGTTGGCCCTGTTCCTCACCAGGTTTTGGAGGAGAAGCCAGGGGTCATCTTGGTGTCCCCTGAGCTGTTGGCCATCCCAGGGGTGCTGGAGGTACTCATCTGCAGTATCACAACAGCATTAGTTTAGCCAAATTGTTTTGTAACTTCTGTTTGAGACATATGGAGTCATAATTTGGGGCATGGCTGTCAGAAGTGGTGAATGCTCACAACACCAGTTTCAGCTAATAGTTGCCTTGGGAGGTCAGCTTCTGTAAATTCACTTGCTTGGTACTTTTAGAGTTTAAATCCACTGGGAAGGCAGTCTCACATTCCCTCTTTCTATGTGTCCCTGCTTGCCAAAGTTTCCCTTTGAATACCACTGTGTTTTCTTTTTTTTTTTTCAAATTAATTTTAACCTCATTTTTTCCAAGTTGCTCTGAGTGGCTAGCTTACTTCTTTCTACTTTTTTTTTTTTTTTTTTTTTTTTTTTTTAATTTTTTTTTCCAGCGAGTGCTTGCTTCAAAACTATGCTGATGGTAGGACATACATGAAAAAGACTTTCAGAGAAAAAGAGCAAAGCAAAATTCTTAAAAAGTGGGCAAACCCAGAGGTCATCTTCCCATATGTATTGATATCTTTGGGTTCTTCAAATGAGTATTTTGCTTTGAGTTTAGTGGGACAAGTTGTTCTGAAGAGAGAAAGGACTGATTACGTAATCAAGTTTGCCAGAGCAGAACCTGTTCATGGTAAACATGGAAGATGAAGAGTTTTGTTTCTTTTTCCTTTCTCTCTTCAACTCATGAGCAATGAGTGATGCATATTCTGAAACTTGTAGGTTACTCATAGAATGGGGAGAAAGGCGGCAGTTTTCTCTTTTTCTCTTATTCATTAGGAATTCAACACTATACATGCACCTATTTTAATGGAGTGCCTCCTCAGCACTTCATCTCTCATGACAATGTCATATTTACTGTTCTCTGGTTGCCATAGGTTTTGTCTCCGCTGTGCTCATGGATTCATGAGCTTGACTTCATTGCTTCTGCATTTACTTGTGTTTACTGAGATGCACTGTAATGATGAGGTGCTCTAAAATTATTTCTCTAATTGCTGGAAAATTTGTTCATCTTTGGGAAGAAAACACAGGGAATGGATTAAATTACCATCAACACTATCTGTTTTGTTTGTTTGTTTGTTTTTTCTTTTTTTTTTTTTTTCTTTTCCATAATAATCTCTGCTGTGTGACATGTAGCTGAAGTGTGAGGTCAGTTTCTGATGTCCTTAAGTGCTTTGATATCTCATCCAGACATTTTTCTATATAATGGTGGAAGATAGGTTAAACAAATTCATGTGTAGATCGCCAACTACTGTCCAGAGAACAAAATGGAGATCTAGTGTGTTTAAATGGCTTTTTGTCACCTTGTATTTCTGGTCTTCCTCCAGACTTAAAAAATAAAAGACACCCCTTCATCCTCAAAATTACTAACTTAAGTTTTTGCCTTTGAGAGGGGAATTTTAATTGGGATACATGAGAGTCATATTTTTTAAGGTTTAAATTGTTTAAAGTAAAAAACTTGGTGTGTTGATATTTACCACTGAACTGTTCTGGTTTATTTTCCTCCATACAGCACCCTACAACACCGGTGGACAGATTAGTTTCAGCCTAGTTCTGGCCCTGTCAGTGCTGTAGAAATTCTATACTTGCAATCTTTGTTGGGCAGAAATGTTGTGGGTCTCTTATGAAGAGGAATGCCATTGAAAGGAACTAAATATATTCAAAATTTCTGGATTTGGCAAATGCACTCGTTCCCAACTAAATTACGTCTGAAAACATTTGGTGGAAATACGGGAGCTGACAGCTGGGGCAGACAGAATTCTCCTTGAGTGTGCGTTGCTTAACTGATGGTAAGGGAACTTGTGACAATAATAGAAATGAGACTGAAAAGTAAATTTGAGCAGCCTCTAAAGTATCAACAGCCCAAGACTTTTGTCTTGACTACTTGATGGAGTTGTGGCACATTTAGCTTTGCAGACTCTCTTGTATGACATGAACTCCAGCTAGGATAATTTGCAGGTGGGGAACTTTTTAAGAGTCACTCTTCTGTGGTTATGTGGCTGTATAAGCATATAAGTAATACATGCATTTTTTTTTTCCTTCCAGATGTAAGTATCATAATGGAAACCAGCCATGAGTTCTGAGCAATTGGGGTGAACACTCATGCTGTTACAGTAGTAACTAGATCATATCTGTGTTGGAAATGCAGAGTTGAAATCTTAATGTAAAAAAGCAATTGAAATGAAGTTTATAGTGGCAACACTGTCTTAGTCTCACTAAACATGATGTAATGCTGTTTGTAGTTGATTTTCTGTCTATGTGGCATGGTGTTTAAGTATTTAAGGGCCACTGGAATTAAGCTGATGTATTAAAATACAGCATCTGTACATTGTGTATTACACTTTTTTCGAACTGGACCAGAAGTTTGCATGGTGGAAGAGGCTTAAGGAAATTGGAAGGGGAGCAATATGGAGGTAAGGACAAGTTTCAGACTTCAATAGAGTTTGGACTTTGTTACTCATCATCCAATTTTACAAGGTATTGAGCTCTCGGACTTCAATCTGACAGAGTACTGAAGTGTCCTCTTTACTTTTGGTGGGTGAATACAACTAGTTAAAGCAGAGTATCAGGTAGGAAGCAAAGCCTTTTGTTATCATTTAGAACTAGGAATTTCACTTCTTTCACCTCTCTTTAAAACTTTTGTGTCTTTTTTTTTGCGTGTGTAGTTTTTTAAACTGTGTTTTTTCAAAGTAATTTTTATCATTTTTCTTCTATTCTTATCACGTAGCAATAATATGTGTAAATGGAAATGTATGCGTAGCTTTCTGGCTGAGTTTCATCTTTTCCTAGATGTGTACAGACTGGCTATTTCAAGTTATGTGTCTGTTTCACTCCACTTTTCAGCAAGGAGTTATCAAATCCTGGGAGAGTTAAGAGTGGTTTTGAAGGATTTGATGAGGTTCCAGTGCTTGATGCTCACTACATTGTCATACTAGAACCAGATGTTTGGTACCATGTGTTCATGTTTTTGGAGCTAAGTAGGTTAGGTATTGTGTCTCTGGCCTGTAAATACAAACACCAGTTTCCCACCCTAAAACTCTAATCCCTGGCTCATCATCCTCACAGTTTTGGCCATGAGAACAGGTTACATCAGCCTCCCAAGTTGTGAAACTGCAACTGTCTTTTCTGGATCTTCTTATTTGCTCTGTCTGTGTCCTCTCAAGGCAAAGAAATTCTGAGACCTTCTGATTTACAGTATATATATATATGAGGACTCTTGACATAGGCTAAAAAAAAATAATAATAATAATAAAAAAAAGATTTTTGAGCATTGCACTTAGCCAGTATGCAGAAGAGTGCTCAGTGCCATGCAGGAACTTTCATTATGGGTGCTGAGAAGCTGTTGGGACATTGGGTGGATCTTGCTTTTCTCTTGTCTCCCCTCTTCACTTATGAGGCGTGTTCCTGTTCCACTCAAAACTTTTCAGGTTGAGCTTGGCTTTTATCAATTTCTAGTTGTCCTTGTTATGTATATCTTCAGTTATCCTCCACACTGAATATTAAAAAGGAAGAGAATGTCTTTTTCTTGCTTTCATCACCTGATGTTCCTACAAAAAGTACTCCTTTACTGTAGCTGTACCTTATTATTTGGATCGGCCAAGTCAAATGTTAATGAATCTTTTTGTTTTCATAAAAGGGTTTCCTCATAAATAGACAAAATGATTTTCAGCGAAGTACAGAGTATGATACAGACTTTACTAAAAAATAAAATGTTAATTTTTTTTTATAGTGTGATTAAGATTACTTTTGCAGTGCCTCAGAGTCAGGTTTCTCTAAAGGATTGGCTTCTTGGCTTTGATTTTCAGTGAAGGGACAGTACCTCCACTGAACATCTAGAACTGATTTTGGAAGAGGAAGACTCATACAATTTTTCCATTGCTATTTTCAGGTTTTATTTGCTTTATCCCTTTGTTTTCTGCCACTGTTGTAATACGGCAAGATGTTTTTAGAGCACTGTCTTTTCCTTTTTTCTCGAAAGGGTAATTTCAGTTGAGTTGCACCCTACTGAGAGCAATGTGGTGAGAAACCAGTTGACAGAGCTCTGTTAAGTTTTCATATGCCTCTCTCTAGAGGTCTAAAAATATTCCTCCTACAGGAAATGTTTTTCATTCTGTTATGTCTTTTGCTTCCCGTAGGAGGTATTTTTTTAATTTATTGAATAAACCTTTTTGTATTCCCACCAGGCATTAGGCACAATGGAGTCTTTGGACAAACTGTCCAGGAGATCTCACCTTCTTCTGTTTTTAGAAGATATGCAATTGTTTCTTCATACAGTTCTGTCAAGCTCTGGGACAAGCTGACACTTGTGTGAAATGGGAGAATTTGAAGCTGAGGAATGTGGATTAACACATCTGCTATAACTTCTCAAATTTTGTTGTTTTGGTTGTATATATCATATCTATCCTTCTTAAATCATAGAAAAATCTGTCGTCTTATTTTTCTGCTCTTGCATTTAAAAGGATTCTGGTCAATATTTTAATCTCAGTCCCATTACCACAATTTCTGTTTTAAGTGTGTGTGTGTACACAGGAAGGCTAAATCTTCGTAACATCCTGGTTGGAAGTCACCTATGTTTGGTTGTTAATTTAATGTGGATGACAGCACGGGCTGTTATTTGAAAGGGGTGGTGGGGAAAGAGAAACTGGGATAGAATAAATGTTCATGCTCCAAAGTAAGACCTTATCTACTCTATCCTTAATTAGAAAAATATGGTTGCGTTTTCTTGTGGCTATTTCATAACATTCCTGCTGACAAAATGTGGTGTGCCTTTTGCTCATTGCTTCATCTCTGTTTCTCAAGCATATGTTTGTGTCACTGCATCTAGTGACAGCTCTTGTAGTAGCATGCCACAGGGACATGTCTCATATGTCTTTAGAAAAGGACAGCATAATTGCAAACAGTATACAAAGTGGACTTCACCAGAGAGTGTGCATCAAACCACAGCCAGCTGGAAGAATTTTGTGGCCAAATTACTTAGATAATTGCAATTAGAAGTTTTACTTCTTTTTAAGGGATAATGTGCCTTAATTCTGTAGGCACTGAAGGCATGTGATATAATAGCAGTCAAGCTGTCAACCTGTGTGGAGAGTTTTAGAGCAACTTCTTAGGAGAGTAATTTGCAAGATTTATATTGGTAGGTTTGCATATTTGAAAAATCTCTGGTGCACAGTCCAAAATGCTTCTTGCCCCTTTACTCTGTTTGAGATCTGAGCAAGAACCATTTTCCATGCTCCATAAAGGGTCAGGTAAAGACCTATCTGTTTCATAAGCCTCTCCTCAACTGAGGCAGAGTGAATGTAACAGATGAGCATACTTTTATTTCTTCAAATATGTAACAGAGCTTTCCACCTGTTTCTTAGCCCAAATACAGCTATATTACACTGTCTCACATGGATCCAAGGAAAACCAAGTAGACAAGTTAGTGGTGGAAGGTACATAATGTGGAGAACTGGGTGCTTGCATACTGGGTGGTATGAGGAAAAAGGTAACTGGCAGGCCAGGGGAAGTGACTTAGCCCTTGTGAGTCCACACCTTGTCCAAGGGAGATGCTGACATGCTGGAGCAAGTGAAATGAAGGGCCATCAAGACAGTAAAGATGGGACGAGAGCACTTAATGCAAGAGGAAAGGATGAGTTTTGTTTCATCTTGGAGAAGAATAAGGGTGTGTGTGTGTGTGTGTTGTAAATCCACATTTACTTGTCCAGATGGGTATTGCTAAGGAGAAGATGGACTTGGGTGTTCTCAGAGTTGCACAGTGACAGTGAGAAGTTGCAGCAAGATAATTTTTTGCTAGAACTAAGGAAAAAACCCACAACCATTCACAGAAGGAGTGATTAAGTATTGGAATGGGTTACCCAGAGAGTCTCTGGAATCTCTGTCCTTGGAAATTTTCAACCCTTGACAGGGCAGGCCCCCAAGGAGCCCAATCAAATTTTTAAGCTTCCTACTTTGATCAGGAGATTGGACCAGATGACCTCCAGAGGTCCCTTCTAACCCATTTTTTTCTTGTGACTGAGTATTTCTTTCTATAGTGGAATGAAACCTCCTGCCTCTTCCCTATGCTACAATATAACTTTTGAGAGTAAGTTGATGAGTTCCTGTTGGAACTGTGATGCTTTCCAGTATCAAGGAAACAAGCAGAAGAGAAGAGTAATTTCTTTCATTGCATCATTCTCCAAAGTTGTTGCTGTGCTACTTCTCTGGTGTTTCAGAAATGCAAAGAAAGCCAAGGTGATTGTTTTAAAGATATCAGTAAAATTTTGAAAAAGCCCTAACCAAGCCCCTCTTAAATACAAGAGTTTTGCAGAGACAGTTCAACTGTACTTTAGTAGAACTTCAAGGATTTGGCAAGGAAGTTTCAGTAACTACTTGCCAGGTAGGTTTTCTTCATTTAACCAAGCTGCATAGTCCAGCAATAAGCAGCCCAGGGTTTGTAAGGTATTTATCTTCAGGACAACCTTCTATGGAAACAAACCTGCTCTGAAGTTGAGTTCAGTTTGCTTTTGTGAGTTATTTAAGTCTAGGTTTAAAAATATTGAACATTTGGCAAAACACTGTTGTCTTTTCCTGCCCCATTTCATGGCAGTTCATTGTGCTCACGACAGGCCATATGATGTGCTGCCTGAACCACCTCTTCTTACAGGCACTGGCCTGTAATAAAATAATGGTATAAAATATTTCTGTCCATTTAGTTTTCCATATTTTGTCATCTTCCTGAGAGTATTGTAAAAGTTAAAATAATCTGTGACAGAAATGGAAGGAGGGAAAAAAAAATGAAGAGTTGTGCAAGAAGGAAAGGAAGTCTCCTGCTGAGCTTGGAGTTGGGAATTCAACCAGATATACAGAAAAATAGGTGTGGCAATAGAAGAGTTCAGGCTCTGCCTGTATTGTCTTACATAGCAACAGTTTAACCTGATACTGACCTTGCAATTTAGGAGCTTAAGGGCACAGTTATGTAACTGGGATCAGTAAAAGCTAAACTAAACTGCAATAGGCAGATGGGGCCACACTGCCCAGAAAAAGCTGGTACCAAATTGGCTTGCTGAACTAAATGCTTCCACTCTGCTATTCAAAAGGCATAATTTGCTACTGTTTAAAATGCATTTTTTCTTAGCTTCTGGAGTATGTTGGTCAACATCTGATTTTTCCTGCATCTCTTCACCTTGCTTTTGAGAAACAATTTTTGCAAGTCTACAATTAGCTGGCAGAGATTTTGTCAAGCAGGTGTTGTCTCCAGCATCAAGTGTGAAATTGGGCTGCCAGAAGGATCTCACTCACAGTGAACAGAAGCCTTGGTGACTTGGACTCATAGCCTTTTGCAGTCCTGATAATTACTTTTTACCCTGAATGGACAAGAAAGTAAAAAGAGAAGACAGGTGACTGGATTACAGCTGTGTAGTTCAAGTAAAAAGAGATAAGGAAGTGGAGAAGACGGAAACAGCATAAGAAATCAGTAGTGAAATAAACCATCATTAGTGCTGGGAAACAGGATTGCCACTGAAGTGCCACCACTGCTGGGAAAAGGAGAGCTTTGACTCCTGCTTGCACATCCCTGTCCCATCTCACTGGCTGTGTGATGTTCTGGTTTCCAGGTGGGAGTGCTGCACCTGAGGTGTTGTCCTTGGGCTGCTCCATGCTTCGTTCTGTGCCTGATGAGCCAACTGGCCCTCAGAGAAGCTCCCACCTCTGGAGCAGTTTGGTAAGATGAGAGGTTGGTGTTGGACCAGTGGTGTGTGGTCCTTCCTGACTGTCATGGTGTGTTGCACTCTGTTGTCTCTAGCCATGAGATTTTCTGAAGCCCCGACTTGCTTTTGAAGATGAACCTCAAGCTCGTAGATTGTTAGTTTTTGAAATTTTATTCTAGAACTCTCGTATTGCTACTTTCTGTTAGAGCAATTAGACCTTCCTTCCTTTCCTCTTCCTTCCCAGAAGAAATTGTCTGTAATGATGAAGCCTTTCACACAACTGAATACCATTTTTTAGCAGTAAAGGGGGCTTGTGTCTTCTTGAGCGGTTTCTCATTTCAGAAACCCTTTCAAGGTGTCTCTGCAAATACTCCTCATGCTAGTTTGTGCTTGCTTTATGGTGGTTGTTCTGTGCTTTAGTACAACTTGCTATATTATATTTGCCTTCTCTTATAATTTATGATTTTCAGCTTGTAACAGCATATCTGCTTGGTTTTTTAGAAACATGTTTTGAGGCTGTATCAGTGCATTGTTTAATTCCAAACGTGTGAACTTTAAGCTGAATGCCACTGGGTTAAAGAAACATATACTCTGATGGTAAATGGAAATTGTGATTGCCATAGAATGTGGGATCTGGCATAAGCACAAGAATTAAAAAAAGAAGACCTGCTGTTCTTTGGTGACTTCCCCATGGATAGCTGGCTTGTAGGAGATGCTCAGGGAGCTGTAATACAGAGCTGCATTTTTCAAGCAGTTTCCTCTCTGGGAATCTTCTGAAAACAAAGCTTCCTGATGTCTAGATACAGTGTTTGAGGCCTTGGTTGTTTGGGAATCTCTCTGACAAGCTGGCTGGAAGCTGGATATTGTCTTGCTTTCTACAGAGGAAATCCTTCCTGTATGCCAAAGGCTGCTGATGGCTGCAGCCCCAGCAGAGCCAGTGAGGTGCCACTGCAGGAAGAGGGGGTTGATACCTCGTGATCCATATTGCCCATTCTCCACAAACACCTGCTTTTACATTCTTCTGAATCTGGTTGTCTGATGCAGAGTACAGACTGGGAGCTCTTTGCTTGGCAGGTTGAAGAGGAAAAAATCCTTTTCTGAAGGCTTTGGAACAGGCTGCCCAGGGAAGTGGTAGAGTCACCTTTCCCTGGAGGTATTTAAAGACGAGTAGATGTGATAGTTAGGAGCATGGTTTAGTGGTGGACTTGACAGTGCTAGGTTAGCAGTTGGACATGATGATCTTAAAGGTCTTTTCTGACCAAAATGATTCCGTCATTCTGGGAGCTGCTTTACCCTGGAAATAGAGACGTGTGATGTGGTATGGCCATATATTACAGCTCTGATGGCTGCACAGTCTCTTATTGTCTCAGGTGGGAGGACACCTTTGCTAAGTGGTCATGAAGACCCTTCTTCTGGACCAAGGCCAGGCTATTTAGACTTTGGTGTGAGATTTAGCCATATACATTTTTTTGGAGCTGAAGATGGTAATCTCAAGATGTCTCTTGAATTACAGTTGAAAAGAATGAGATTCCTGCAGTGAAGTATTTATTTCTGGCTTCCTTACAGTTTTGGAAATATACTCCTTCCCATTTAATAACTATATTTTCTATGATGCTAGAGGCTGACTGGCCCTTTAATTAAAATAGGACCAAAGAATCTGTAGGAGAGCAGGCGCTCTTCTTGTGCTGGATCTGACTCAGATGGAGTGGAAGCCAAGAGGAAAGTAGAAATACAGTTGGCAACATCTGGGGCAAATCAAAGCAAAGCTAAAAGGGAACAATTAGTTGGGATGTTCCCAAGGAGGGTGTGGAAGACTCCTGTAAAAGATAGATAGCAGGGGGGCTAGAGAGGGGCTTGCTTGCTGACCCCACTTGAGAGAAAATCCAAGGCTAGAGGAGGCTGAAATAGGAAAAGCAAAGGACAGTTTGCTTTGCATGTTCCTGGGCCAGAGATAAAGGCCAGAGGAGCAAAGCAAGGGGTCTTCTTCTGGGCTTGAGGTCTGGGGACAAGGGTGCAGCAGAAGCAGCTGCTGTGTTATGGAGAGCACAGAACAAGCTGCATGTGGAGAGTGTAATGGGACCTCCTGTGACAACCGAAGATCATGGTTTTGGTTAGTTTCTTTATTTTATACTCCAGCCTTTGCAAGCAGAGACATTGAGAAACCCTGCTGGAGAGGGCAGGAAAGATTCAAGTAGGAAGGGATGGGAAAGCTGAACAGATCTGGTGACCACCGAGCATTGATGGAGATGGAACTGGGATAGCCACTGTGATGTGCTCAGTGTACTGTATATATTTTGGCATAAGTGATTGAGTTCCTGGAGCTTATTAGCCAAGATTCTTTTGTGCATTGATGAAATGCTCTGATCTTCTTAGCAAGCCTTAATGAAGGCTGGAACTGAACTCCCGAGGAGGAAAATTATGAATTTCATCTCTACATTACCATGCCTTCTCTCAGGGGTAGTTGCCCAGGTGAGCTGAACTGCAAGTAGTTAATGGGAGGATGAGAAAGAGTTCAGGAGCACAATAAGGGAAAAGGAAATCCGACAAGGTTTGAGGTGGTTGGTGCTATGAACTTCAGGGGAATTATATAGCATTTATGCCAAGATGTTTTGTTGATGTAAACATATGTATTGGTTCTTTTTAAACTTGGAAATAGTATCTGATATGTTATTTTTTGAATAGCAAATACTGTTTGTTTCTGCATCTCTCTTCCATGAATCATTACCCCATGGAAAGATGTTAACCATTCCATAACAAACTAAATACATCTGGAGTCCAAGTTACAAAAAATCTGTATTTTACTTATACAAAGTTTCGATGCCCAGAAAAAGAAGTATCAGATAAATTGTATCATTTCTTGGTAATGTCCATCTCTCAGAAGTAAGACCAAGTTTTATTGTCTTCGTTCTGTCAGGAAATATCCCTAACCCAACATCACGGTGTAGAAAAGGATCTAACATACTGAGTTTGGAGGAGATGAAGATTTTTTTAGGATTACTCTGGAAATACACTTTTTCTGGTTTTGCTTTTCTTCTTAGGAAATATTTGAACCAGAGGACTTCAGGCAGTGCTCAAGACCTTTGAGGGAGAAATTAAGTTACCCTTCTTGGAAAAGGATCGTCAGCAGATTTTGCTGCAGGGACTCAGAAAAACTTTTCCCCTTTCCTTCTTCCTCCCCTTGCACTATGGTTGGGGCTACATCCACCCTGTAGGAATATGTTTCACTATATGCAAACTTAAATACTTCTTAGAGTATCTTTTGACTTCTTCCCAAAGAGTGGGACAGAAGCAGGAGGCAGTCAATTTCCCAGACCCTAGGAGATGCCAGGGGGTGGCTCACTGAAGCACCAGGAAAGGATAAGGCTCAAAAAATCAGAGCTGCAGATGAGCCTGTGGATTTGATGGCTAATCAATGCACACAGAAGCATGGGAAGCATCTCCTGTGAAGGGTAGGTCCCTGTGCCATGTGGCCCTACCGAGTAGGGCAGTGGGGTGGGATTTGGCAAGTGCTGCTGGGTGTTTCCCTAATGGGGAGATGAAGATGCAGCATTAGTTATTTCTGGCAACTACACAGCCTACAGAAATTATATTTAGCTGTTAGATAACTGGTTTAAACTGGAATTATGCCCAAATTAGGGATGAGATGGTAAAGCTGAGTGATAAGAGTATCTGTTGCTTCTTCCCTGCTGTAGGGGGTTGAGGGACAGAAATGGGCATTTGACAGCGTGAAAATCTGCACAGAATCCAGAGGATTAATGTGGGCATCCCTGCACTTCTGGTGACCTTGTGTAGCAGAGGTGATTTTTACACTGCCATGTGTCTTGGTACCCTATTTGTGTGTTAGGACATCACTATACAAAATGTTGTATAAACGCAAGAGATCTTTTGTTTTTTCCTCCTAGAAATTTTACAACAGAGACAACAGATAAATGCAGTTGCACTAAGAATTAATTGTACAGAGACTACTTTGTGGTATTTAATGGCCTCCGTGAACAAATATTTTAAGTTTTTAAGAGTCTTTAAGTTTTTAAGGTTATTAATACAGATATTTAGGAATAGTTTCTTCTAGAGTGAGGGAAGAAGGAGTTAAGTTCTGAGTACACAAAACTGGCTAGCAGAGACCTAACGTGATGGACCAAACATAGGCAGTAGCTGAAGATGCTGCAGGGGATGGGACCAGTTAGGGGGTGATATGGGTAATGTATGATGCAATAGAAGGCTGAGATGCAATTGAAGGGTACATAGGAAATGTGACATCATCAAAGCCAAATAGTCTTTGGAGAGCATTCTGGATGAATAAAAGTAGGGGAACATTACACTGGGAAGTAAAAGCTACAGCCATGGCTAAGATAGAAGTCTGCATAGGGTTTCTAGATGTATTTTGTAACTAAAAGGCTGTGTATTGATGATTTGTGTGTTAATATAATTTATGTTAGCTCTTGACTGGCGATAGGTGATAGGAAGAATACTGGATGTGCTGACCTTGGTTGTCTTCCTATCTCCCTTTCCACAGGCATCAGATTTTCCCCATGTCTGGGGAGCATGTCTGGTTGCACAGTGGTGTAAAGGTCTCTGGTCTAAGCTGGGAAGCTGACATGGTGCAGGGGTGCTGCACTGGGTGTGCTTGGATCCCAAAGTAGCATAGCTGTGGTCTAAGCTGAGAAATCTAATAAAACCTAATAATGATTTGAGAAAAGAGTACCAGGTACTGGGAAACTGTAGTAAGAGTAAATAAAAAGTAGATTAATTCAGAGTATCTACTTTTATCTCTACAATTAGCACATGCTGTACCTCCTGGGGTATTGGATCATACTTATAGTGAGTTTGAAACTCATTACATTAAGAATAAAACCAAGTTCAGGTATTATCCCTACAGTGATACCTCACCACCCCACTTGTCTCCTGTCCCAGGTGGAACCTTTCAGCTGACAAAGGAAAAAGCACTGTTGTCAGAAAGGAAGGAAATTATGTATATAGTTCTAAGTACACAAATTTAAACTCTCATCAGAAATACTTTTTTGGGGGAGGGGAAGAAAAAAAAGAAAGCAGTAAAAGGCAAGTCTGGATGAACAATACTGATAGGCTAAGTAATTCCTTATGTTTGAAAATTACTCAGTTTATCCCAAAGACCTTTTGCAATGTTTTGCGATTTTTTCTTTGCAGATTAAATAAATGTATTATTGGAAAGCTGGTATCTTGCTGTGAACTATTAACACTTATCTAGCAAGTTCTTGCATGTGTTTGCCTTGAAATTTAGTTTTATAATACTATTTGAAAACAGAGGGGTTTTTGAGCCAGTGCAGGCGAGGCAGGAGAAAGTGGCTGCTACTTATTTGTGTATAACAGTTCTGAGCCTCCTCCAGGGTTGCTAACTGTGCACATCTGAGTTTCCTACCTGTTCGTTATGACCACTCAACTACTTCTGAAATATTACTCTGCCAGCAGCAGTAATTGTAAGCCTCTTCTCTCTCTGAGAAAGACAAACCATCCTTCAAACACACACAGAGTACTCTGGAAGCACTTCATTTCCTGGAGCCTGGTTCCTGCCCATACACAGTACTGGACCACAGCAGCCTGTGGGGCTCAGACCAGGGCACAGCTTTTGTCTTCAGCATCTCAGGCCCATGACAAGGAGAGGTGCACCCTGAAGCAATGCTACCATCTTTCATTTGAATAAGTGTCTTCATGCACTCCCTTCAATAACTTTCTGGAGGCAGACTGTCATGTTTCCATCTTGTATTGTAGTTAATAATGTCTCACAAGGAAGCTGATGCGTATTATAACCAAGGTTTCAGAGTACAGGTCCTGGTACTGATCCTGGTGCCCTCCAGAACTCTATCATTCTCCCCAGACTAGGGACTACTTCTGTAAGAACTTGCTTTGACAGGAGGCAAATTTACTTGAGTGAAAAATGGTTTTGCAGTGGCAACTTTTTAGTACTGGGAAAAAAAAGAGAACGAGAGAAAAAAAAAGCAAAAACAAGCACCAGAAACTGAGGACCTATCGTCCATCAGAGGAGCCACACATCTTACTTGGAAATGCAAGTTCAGGAACATGACTTGAATTCTTCATGCTCTTGTCACTTGAGAAAATGAATTAATTTGTATTTTTTTCCCTGGAAGATGGATATTTCTGTGTCTTGATTAGATCTCTCTATGAGAAGTTGAGAGTGGAACTGGCAATTTCTAAGCCAGGGTTGAATATTTCAGCCTTGTTAGGGTACCTAATGGAAGTTCTTTCCCTGGTAGTTAGCCATTACCAAGAGGGACCTAATGATTTACCTTTACCTGAACAAACATCTGATAAAGAAAGACACAGAGCAAAGGACCAAGGAGCAGATGCAGTGAGGCCGGCTCTGACATCTCTACATTTGTGTTGGAGCTTAATGCACAGAAATCTTCCCTGTGTCACAGCTGCAGCTCGTGGGGTAGTTCTGGAGACCCAGGCTGAGCCACCAGAGGCTTGTTCTGCCATATGGGTGGCACGGGTGAGGCAGCTGTCCCTGGGTAGGTGCCCTTCTGCCCTGTGGGATGCCCTCCAGTCCATGGGCTCTCTGAAGTGCCTCTGCTGTGACACTGATGGGATCTGAGCAAGGCTGGTTTGGGAGGCTCTCCTGGAGCCTCTGGCAGAAAGCTCCAGGAGAGACTCGAGATGACCCTCAGTGGTCTGGGGTGCAGGCTTCAAACCTGTAGCTGTCTAGCGACAGAGTGGTTCAATTCCACGTTGGGCGACAATAAAATCTGTCACGGTTTAACCCTGGCCCGGCCGAATAATAGATTTAAACCGAGTAACAGATTTATATATTAATCTCTCTCTCCTCGCTGATAAAGAAAAGAGAGAGAATAAGGAAGAGAGACTTATGGGTTGGAAACTAAACTACACAACTTTAATGAAACAGTAATGATAAATAGGAAAAAGTTATTAAATATATACAAATATACAGGAAAATTGATACCACGTCCCTCCCCCCTTTCCTGCAATAACTCTCAGGTCCCCACTGAGGCTGCAGGGCAGCCCTGGGAAAGTCCAGGCTGGAATCCTGGAGTCAGCAGCAGTCGGGAATTGGGGGCAGGAACACACAGATTCAGGCTGGCACGGATCAGGACCACAGGCAGAGGGATGGATGGAATCCTCCCAGGATGCCAAAGGAAGCAGGGAGGAAGAAGAGAAGGAAGGAGTGTTTGACCCTTGTGATCCCTCAAATTTATACCAAGTATGACGTGTATGGGATGGAATACTCTGTTGGGTCAATTCTGACATCTGTCTTGTCCGGTCCTCCCCAAAGGAGGGTTTCAGGTGGGACCTCGTTGCTCCTTCTGGAAGGTAAAATGTTCCTGAGAGCTGAGCAGTGTCCTTGGCTCTGCATACCAGTCTCTGGCAGTAACTATAAACATCAAATGTTATCAGTCCTAGAAGCAGACACTGTCTGAGAAACTTGCTATTAATTTCAGCAAGTGCAACTACTTACAAGAGACTTAGCTGAAAGCAAAAGTACAAACCAGAAAATCACCTTTATCTTGGCCTAAACCAGGACAGAGGCTCTTCACTAGAGGCAGGTGGGAGTTTAGGTACCCACTAGGCTGCTCCTCCACCTTTTTCCCCGGCCCAGATGAGTTGTTAAGGTGTGCAATGCACAGTGTTAAAATCGCCTCCTGGGAGGAGAGGGCACGGCTGTGCTTCTAAAATATCTTGTTTCACTGGAAGAGTAGGAGTGATGGACTTCAGGACATCTGGAAAAATGTGAGATTTAAAATTAGGGAAACAAGAATATACTGTAAGCGTTAAAAACACACACAAAAAAGCACTTTCTACTCTCCTTCTCTTAAGGGATTATACATGCAATGCCACAAATAGGACAAGAGAAATTATACTCTTCAGTGAATATTTAATATGTAAGATTTTAAATCTTTCTCTCATCCTTTAATGGTATTCAACAAGGTGAATTTTAGAATTAACTACAACAGGTATTTCATATTTATTGATGAGTCTTTTTAAACTTCTTGGAAAAATAAGTTTATCAATTTTAAAGATATACTGTTAGCTTTCATTAAAGACATGTATATCAGCTTTTGGTTGATTGCTGATCCTGGGCTTCAATTCTGCTCATAAAAATAGGAAAGAACTGCTCATATGCAGGAGTAATCATTCCTTATAGTGCCTTTATCTTGCTTGAATGTTCTAGACTTTGAAGTGCCTTTTGTTTTGCCAAAATACAAGACACTAGTGTGCCAGAGAATTATTTATAGACAGAAAAGCAGAGACTTTTGTAGCTAGTTCTGCTATTTTAAAAATTTTTTAATTTTTTTTTTTTTAATAGAGACATCAGTACAACGAACAAATATGAAGATTTATCAAGCAGTAATAATTGGCATGGTTTTGTTATCAGTGGTGATCTTATTTAAAACACATCTTAGCATCTTATGGAATCAATTAAATATTACTTCGCAAATGGTATGGAGTTTCAACAGATGTGTAAACACCATGCTCTTGCTAACAGGAAAAGGTCATAAATAAGTCAGCTTTAAAATTAAGGTTGGTCGTGTAATACTCATGAAGGAAATACAGTGTTTTATACTGAAATAATAGAGAGTATCCTGGAGCCTATTTTGGGACTGAAGCCATATAATTTTTTTTTTATTGGAATCGCAACACATGGTCCATTTTTAATACATGTATTTATTTTAATAAAATTAAAACTAATATTCAATCAAAAAGGGATATAGTGTGATGCTGTCAGTCAGGACACTGTTGTGGTCTCCACTTGACACTATTTATTTCTGTCTGTGATTGGGGTTTGTTTTTTCAGTTAATTTGCCTTCCTGTAGTAGGGAGGGCTGTATTTATTAAATCTTACCGGGCCTAATCTAACATGAACACCTGCTGGGAAACTGTAATACAATGTCAACTGTGCTGGTAAGATAAGGACCCAATTTGTTTTCATTTGACACTGTTTCATATTTACCATATTTCTTTGAAAAACATTTTGGAACTTTTGGGTTGGTGTGAATATTTATCTAAGCTGTCCCATCAATCAGTGCTATGTTTTACTTCCATAAGCAATGCTGTGTCTGACTCCCGTGTGTTCCCTGCACAAGTCTCTTGATAATCTTTTGTGTAAAACATGGTCTATCTCCTTCTAAATTTCCTACTTCTACGGGCTTATTTAATTTTGATACATCTTGTGCTTCATTGTTCTTTGCTGCTTAGATAACTCTGTACTTCTTGGCTCAGGCAGATCTTCACAGAGAGACTCATTCATATTGCAAGAGGTGTCAGCATCATGCATTTAGAAAGTGTGCTGCTCCTATGACTTCATCCAATGTGCTGAACGGGGAAGAAATGCCCTATGCGTATGATTATTGGCACATCTGTTATGCTGCTTGCAACTGGTGAATTAATACATGAATACATTTATAACACAGCATCTGTGACAAAATATTTTCAGTTGTTTTTATGTAGTGTTTGGCAATTCTTTGATTTGATGCCTTAGCACACCTTGGGAGCAGGGGGCTGCCATCATTTTGTGCCAGAAGTAGCATTCAAAAGGATATGAATTATCTTGGGGTTTTATATGCAAGCAATGTTACATTCTGTCCTCCTCTGCTCTTGGGAGAAGGATAAAAAAAGTGTTTATTTTATGCATAGCCAGAATGAACTGAGGGATCCCTAGGGCAAAATTCATGAGATGTTATTTGTAGCTGCTGGGTATTTATATTGATACCATATAATCTGATTAATATATGCTTTTAAGTGTCCCTTGAATTGAAGGACATAATTTTTTTTATGTTTTCATCTAAATATAATTTAATCTGCATATGCTGCCATCAGAAAAAATTAAGCAGTTAAAAAGATAAGGTTTTAAAAGAATCACCCCCTTATAACATTACAAATAAATTTATTGCACATGTCTATGTTCCCATATAGCTTCATGCAGAATAATCAGTGTACATTTGAAATAAAGAACAAAATGTTTCCCACATTTGGCTTTGGCAGGCCTAACGGTATGTGTGAAAACTGGACAAAAATAAAGATTCATTATTGGCCTCACATCTGAGGAAGCTCTAGAGCATAAAATTTTCCTCCAAAGACTTCTCTAAGATTGTATTTAGTAAATTAGCTTCAGATCTTCCTATCCAGGTCCATTCTAGCATGGGAAGAGGAGCTTGGGCTCGCCAAGTACTGGCCAGACAGCTGAGACACGTATGTGGTGCATCCTGGTGGCCACTTTCCAGAGGACAGGCGTGTGCTGGGGAACCAACCACCATCTGCTGAGATAAAGAAGCCATGTGAATAGGCTGAATCTTAGTTAACTGGCTGTTAATCTATCTTTTCCCTTCGTGTAGAAGCAAAGAGGCAAGGGTGTGGGAGGCACAGGGCTGGTGCAAACCCAGGTCCTGCCCTTGAGTAGGGTCAAGACCCAGCTGGACCAGAGGGTGCAGAGAAGCTTCTGAATCTGTTACTGAAGAAGTGCTCCATGGAGCTGATGGATCAGAAGTCTTAGATTGGCTGACTCTTAAATCCATAGGCCTTTTCTATTTATTAGGAAAAACACACCACGTAACTGGTTTTATTATGTGACTTTCACAAGTGCTTTTAGTTTTCACATTGTGATTGTGTATCCACTGCTTGTTCCAACAGCTGCATTAGTATGTTTAGAGTTACGGGAAAAAATGTGTAGAGCATCATGCTAGAGAAATTCTGTGTGACTATATAATTAATGACTTATTCCCACTTGAGCATAGAGTCAAAGCTATACAAGCCTCTTTATCATCAGGAGTTTCCACGTTTGAATGCTTACATTTACAAGTTTTGTGCTCTTGTTAGGTGGCCTCATACAAAACTGCAGCTACCAACTGCCAAAATGCTGTGACTGAAAAAGAAGGATATTTTTTTGGTTGATTTGTTTTTCATTTTTTGCTTGTTTGGTTGGTTTGGTTTTTTGTTTGTGTTTTTTTTTTTTTTTCATTTGTTTTGTTTGTTTTTTTGTTTTGTTTTGTTGTTTGTTTTTTTTTTTTTAAAGCCAGTAGATAGAACCAGGTCCAAATTCTGGGAATGCTCAAAAAATAACAGTTTCTTTGTTATATACATGTGTGGAAACGTGGAGTTGTTGCAGTTGCTTTTTTTTATTGTTTTGTTTGGCTTTGTTAATGGTGAGCTGAAAATGAAATGATTAAAATTCCACCCACTTCAGCAAAATCTGTATAAACATGGACCTTCAGAAGGCTGGAACTTTTTTGTTTAGGCTGAAAAACTTTCAGTCTCTGTTCAATGTCTTCTAGTTCTTTTTTCTACTCTGCTTCAGCTTATTGGGGTCTGCTCCATTAAAATGGTTCAAAATCCTTCACTCTTGCCTGGCTAATGATAGCAGCAGGTGAGGTGTCCTCTCCTGTCCCCCATCCTCATGTTATGCTGAGGTCTGTCCCCTGTTGGCTTTCAGAGCTCAGTTGAGTTGGGGCTCACATTCTTTGTGAAAATGCATTCACCTGTGACTCTTCAGAAAGGGTTGCACTTCTTCAGGGTAATATAACTGGGTTGCAAACTGCCTTTAGGAATAAGGAACATAACTCCCAGAGAAAATGAGAAAATATAGCTAATTTGAAGGGATTTGGGGGCTAGGTCTCAGCAAAAAAGCTTTTGCAAAGCTTCCTTGTCCATCAGGGGTAGGTAATTATCCAAATCTTTCTTCATCACGCTGCTAAAAAAATGTACCCACAGATGTGTGCTGTGGGTATTCAGGCAAGCAAAATTTCCTTTAACCAAGGAAGAATGTCACCAAACTTGTAAAATTTATCTGGAAAATACATACAAAGGTGTGAAAAGCACATGTAATTGCATTTAGAGTAAATTGCAGTAAACCAGAAACAACTAATGTATTCTTTAGTGCTTTGTCCCCAGATACTTTTGGCATTCTGAAAGTTTGTTATTTAGTCTTTTGAGGAAATTTTCAAAGTTCTAAGGATGTTGTATGCTGTCTGTAGCTGAGTTATAACCCCTTGTCTGCTTCTTGTCTGGATCTTCAATTATATTTTTATTAGTAGTCCTTTAAATCAGCTTTGGAATTGCATTCTGGGCTGGTTAGCTGAAGTGACTTTATTTATTGATTTTAAACATACACTTAATTAGCAAGTGATGGATTTGATGTAAAACTTTGTGGATTGTATTTCAAAGTTACTTTTCTTGCAAGACTGATTTGTATTGATAGATAGCTGGTTTATGTGTTGAGTGTCAATGGCAATATAATCTTTTCCTTAATTTGGTACATCATTTACTATTCAGACTGACAAACTGCTTACATATTCTTGTTATAAACGGTGAATGATGTATGAAGCATGTGGTCATGTTTTACTTGTGGTGATATCTTCTTGGAATTCAGTTCATGAGGCAGAAAATCAGAGTTATAAAATTGTTTATACTCTACATATGAGAGAAGCACTGAGTAGTGTCTAAAACCATGTGTTGCTGTTGAAACTAAGGGAATTATCATACAATCAGTTAAACAACACTATATGTGGATCAAATTTATGATTTTAGGTTGGACCAGGAGCGTGTGTTGAAACAACTCTGTTCATCAGCTGCAACTGCTGAGTTTGGGCTCAGAACCTGGAGCAGACTTGAAGCATGCAAACAAAATTGCTTTTACATGAAATTAGACTGCAAAATGCACTAGTGCGTGTTCAGCCTACATCAGGTATGCTGGACATTTGTAAAAACCAGCCATGTGTTCTGTCTACAGCTACAGGAATTATTAACTTGTTAGAAATCCTCGGCAATATTTGTAGGTAGGACCACATAAGTGTCTGAATGGACTATTCTAGATTTCCATTTATTTCAGATTTTAAAGCTGTATCAGCCTCTTCTGCCAAATTTGTATAGATCTGGAGGGAGAAAAAATCCTTTCTTCCACTCAGTCCCTCAACTTTTAAATGAACTCGTTATTAAACTGGGATGAACTGAAGAAAATACTCTTTACACAAATACTTTGTGATTGAGCAAACCACTTTGCTTGTTTATAACTTTGATGCACACTACAGGTCCTTAAGCAGTTTTTTCTCCAGTTCAATGGTTTAACTTCCTCATAAACTTCATCAGCAGATGTGTACTGTTTGAATTTAGTATCAATTCTTTAACACAATAGGAAAGTATAAGATCATAATAAGTAAGATTTTCAGATTCTAAGAGTTTATTTTTTTAGGGAATTTTTTCTGGGCGCTAAGGATGTCACACTGTAGCTGAGTGATAACAGCATGTCTGCTTATATAGATAGATCTATTTAGAAATAAATACAATAGAAATATTGTAGTTATCCATCTTGGCTTTCACTTACACCTCTGTTGTTCAGAATATTTGAATGTAAACAATACCTGGCCCTCATTATTTGTGTTCTTTCTCATCTTCAGCTATCAACAGTATGTTTTGTGAAAGAATAAGTATGGATGTTATTTTGCTAATGTCTTCCCGCTAAAAAAAAAGGGAATGGAAAAGACACAAAGAAATCACACAGCTTCTGTGTATTCTCCTCATCCTTGTGCTCTCCCTTCTTCTACCTGTTTTGCTTTTCTTCTAAAATGTTACGGCCACATGTTTCTCTTCCAGCACATGGCTGGGAGTGCCCTAGGGTTAAGATTTTCCAGCAAGCGGACCAATTCTGGTCCAATTCTCCTACACAAGCCAGCTGTGAAGTAAGCAAGGAAGTGGCAGGGATGGGTGGCAGGGATGGGTAGGATGAAAAATCATGTTGTCTTGCCTTTTGGGCATCAGCTGTGTGAGTGTGAACATCCAGTATGCTCAGGGTGGGCTGGGTCCCTAGGTCCTTCTGAGACAGCTGGTGTTGCTTTCCTCTGTGTCCCAGAAATAAAGTGAAGGAGCAGTGCATCTGTGTGCTGGGAAGAAAGAGCCTGGGAAGCCTTTGCCACCCCTCAAGCATTGTTTCTGTGGCTATGGCTCCCTGTCCTGTCCTTAATGCCTTTCTTATAGTGGCCCAGAGGGTTAGCAGGGACTGCAGGGAGAAGTGGGAGGCTCTGGTTTGGATTCATGATTTAGGATTGTGATTAGCAGGATTTGAGCCCCAGGTTGGAGCTGGCCAAGCAAATGGTATAGGTAGAGCTTTTGTCTAGATATCTCATGAGATCACAACCTGTATACTCAGGGGAATTCAAGTCATTAAACTTGTTCTTGTGCTCACCTAGCAAGAGGCTGCAGTTGTCAGGAAATGCAATAACTGAAAATGAAGGAAAAATTTCCCTGGTGGTTTTTGGATTGTTTAGGGCCAAGGTAAGCACTGATACTGAAATATAAAAGAAGGCTCTTCCTTGTTTTAAGAGAGATCTTTGCAAAATCTGTGCTTTTGGCTAGAAAGGAAGGAGTACCCCTCTTAGTATTTAATTCTTCTAGAGTTCTTGAACAATGTGTTGGGCAGTAGGCAGTACTGTCAACTCCTCTAGTCTAGTCCTCAGTTTGTCTACAGCAGTATAATTTCACAGTATATGCATGGATTATGATATCAATTTTTGACAAACTTTTTCTTCGGTGTATTATGTGCTGGCATTTGATACTACAATTTTATGTTCTTCCCTTCTCCTCTTCCCCTGCGTCTACTGTGATTTTAATATCTGTCAAAGTTTCTTTCAGGCTGTTTGCAGTTATTTACCTTTTTCACAGCTCTTCAGTATGGTTTATATTCTCTTCCAGATTGTTGCATTACCCTTTCAAGTCATTAATCTCTATATATTCTTCCCAGGGAGGTCGTGGAGAATCAGCCCTCAGAGGTCTCCTGGAATTTTCTTTAGCAGAGTCCAAGGTCATGAGGCTGAACACATTGTTTGAATATTCATCCAGCAAGACCTTTGGATATGCAGCAGCTGAACTCAGCTGAGTATTGCTGCTTGCAGCAGTTATGATCACTCTTTGTTTATTTAACCCAGGCTGTACTTTAAAGAGGTTTTGGTTACAGGCATATTTGGAATCCTGTATAGATTGCAGCAGCACTGACATCCTTGTATTATCTCCGAGTATCTTTATTGCTGCTGAGCAAAAAGGGAGGCTCTTTTCTTTTCACATAGTTATACGATTAATGAGTTATTCCAATGGCTTTTAGATCTTATTATTTGAGGAAGTTCTGAGTGAAGTAACACCAGGTCAGCATTTCAGAAAGAAGTGAGACAATACTTTCTAGCTGAGGGAGTAAGACATGTGCATTACCAGTTCTGGTAACATCTGTAGTTTTTCTGATTTCAGGAGGAGTTCTTTCCAAAGTGTGCTGGGCTAAAAACTGTTTTCCACATTCTGTAGTTAGACAACTTCAGGACTTGCCATCACTTGAATTTTGCCAAACTGCAGGCAAGTGAGTCTGATAACACTGTGAGCAGTTTCCCTGTGGCTGATTCGATCCTTGTGACAGAAGGGAAAATGGTAAAAAATCACATGTGTTTCCACTTAATTTCTTTTCTGGGATGATATGAACAGTTATAAAAGCTAGTTCACAAATATTCATGGTGAAGCAGAAATAGAAATAAGAAACTGGAGTAGAAGACTGGAGGCACAGGGTTAGGATAGCTTCATCCCTAAACCCAGCCCCTGAAGAGATACTGGTGTGGAAGGTGGGGCCATCTAGCAGGAGGTAGGGTGGTGGATGATGGATGTCTCCAGGAAGATTTTGTCATATTGGTATTTGACATTTTACCTTTCATGATTATTAAAAGGATGTCTTTTTAAAAAACTATAAATACATGGAAGTAATGTGCCAGATTTGTGGTGGTAGGTGTAACAAGCCTCTCAGGGGCTTTCAAGCAGTAAGTGCTCAGAGCATGCTTGGAGCATGTTTGTAGGTCTTTGGGGTGCAGGGTCTTTGGGTGTAAACTCAGGATGCTTTGGATTGTCAGACAAAGAAGTAGGGCTTTGAATCTCACTTGTGACTTGTGATTTCTCTCCAGCTTGCTGGGATGGAGAAGCCCCCATCCCAGCTGCTCATGGGCTGTTCCAACTGGTGTGGCATTGCTCCAGATGGCAAGCAGAGATGCTTCTGGAACCCATGTTTTGTTGTCTCAAGCAGCCAGGTTAACTCCCAGCTCTGCTCTCTCTTAATGTCACTATTTCTGCTCGAGAGGTGCCAGAGTACTCCTGGGACCAGCCACGCCAGCAGTCCAGGGCAGGTGTTAATCTCCAGTGATGAGGAGATGACAAGGAGCCAGGGCAGGCCAGGGGCAATAACCTTTGCAGTCAGCACAGCTGGCATTTCAGAATGACACACTGCCAAATCTCTCAGCCTTGGGAAGGCATTTAATACCCATTGGGCTTTTCCATCTCATAATACGTACTAATATTTTGTCTTTAAGTTATGTGGTGAAAGTTTTTTGTGCTAGGGATGAATCTCCTTGTACTGCAGTTGAGTATTGCAATATCCATAAACTCTGTGTGGGATCTAAAATTACATTGCAGTAGGAATAGTTGAAATATAATTGAAGGCTCCACTGCAGCCATTTGTAACATTCTGAAGAATGGTTATGACAATAGGTATTAAGAAATGCAGTATTTGGACATCATTAGAAGCTAGTGCGTGCTGCTCAAGAAGTTCTGCACTGCTCAGACCAGCTGGTCTGGAGCTGATCATTTTGGCTCTGGCTCTGTGGCTAATGCTCAGTGCTGTAGAAGAAGATGAAAAAATCGTAATGCAAGTGTGTGCACCTGTGTGAATACAATTATAGAAGGAATTAATATGCAGTAACTTCAAAAAGCACCCTCCAGAAAATCACATTTTAGCCCACAGAAGCTTGTCCTAAGACATTTGTCCATGTTGCCTTACAGGGTACCCTTTATCTTTTTTATAGTGTACAGTATAAGTGGTGCAAATCCAATTTCAGATACTCAGCTTGCCATGACACAGAGCCCTGAGAAAAACTTATTATTCTTTGGCTTTGCTTGTCTTTTTGCTTCTTATTTATTCAAACAGATTACATTCCCATTTGGATGGGATTAGCTGTGGTTTGAAAGTATTGCTGTGGTTTGTCCTGTGAAAATGAGCGTAGTATTTAGCTGAGATGTCTGTTTCATGACCTGAAACATCTTGGATAGAGCACATATGGGTGTCAGCATTTGTATCTAACTAGATTTCCTGTCCTGTAAAGACCTGAGGCACATTTGGGGGCTTCTCATGAGTTTACCATTCCTCTTCCATGGGGAGAACACAGAATATGTGAGTTTTTTCATAGCTTTTCTACCAAACAGCTATGATTTTTTCTCCCTTGCTTCTGAGCTTCTGATTAACACTAATTAATGTATCCAGAACAGTCTAAACCAGTAGTGCTCAATATTTTGCTGTGATGAGGCACGTGAGTGTATCCTGTGGAATCACCTGCATGCATGTGCATGTCCCCAGTGTGTCCCCATCCCTTGCCACTGCTGATGAAGCCTAGTGAAACTCATACACAGCTGTTTTTTCAACAGTCAGCAATGTGACTTTGCCTTCAAACACTTTAAATTTAAATTTTTAGGATTAAAAATAGCCCAATAATTGCAACAGATCTGATTTATATTTAATGCTTATTTGTGCCATTTATTTTGGCAAACCCAAATTTTCTTAAAGAGACAAGATTATGCAGCATGGTGTCCAGAATAATTTTTCAAAATGTGAAGCAGAGCATTTAAGCTGCTGTGAATAGCTGCATTGCTGCTATGAACATTAACTATTTTTCCTAATTTCATTTACCAGTTTTATTTTGGATACAAGTAATTTTGTTAGTGTTGGAAACCCATACACAATACCATAGCTCTGATGTCAAAGTACTGAAACTGTAATTGACAGGCCCTGTCTCTCTGAAGGCAGAGTGCAATGTAAACATCAAAACACAATCCATAAATGGTGAGAAGCTTACTTTTGAATTTTAACCTCCTGAGACAGACTACTGAAAATTCATACTTAGAACCAACTTCATCATGAATGCACACCTTTTTTTTTTGTAGAAAAGATACTTTTATTTTAATCTTTCACAGTGGAGGTATATATCTCCCGTCACATGAACTCAGGTAATCTCAGTTCTTTTGCTGACTATTTCCTTAACTTAAATTTTTGAAGGTATGGCTTAGACTTCTTTTCTTAATAGCTGAGTATCTACAGCCTTAAATGGGAAATGTGTGTTCCTTTTTACAATGCTTCATGCTGTGCATTAGTAAAACAGCTACCTCTACTAATCTGTTATATTTTTGGTGTCTCAATTCAGTCTGTATCTCTCACCAATGAGTTTTAATTCATGGACCCTAAAGAAACTTGTGGCTGATGCTGAATACAATGACCATTGCAGAATTCAGCAGTAGAAACGTGAAACCTCTGGTCTGTTGTCACCCTGGACTGTCTCTTCTCCTTTGCATTTCCATACACTCTGGCCTTTCTGCCAGTAGCAGAATTTTCTTCAGTCCCTTCAGGATCTTGGTCGTGACAGAGTATGATCTCATCAGCTGTACCCCATCAGGTCCTGGACTTCCTTCTCTCTAGATGGAAGTCATGTTGCATGGTCCCCTGGACCTGACCTAAAGCTATCTGTAGCCAGAGAGACTTTAGCAAACTGTGTCAAACTCTTTCTCAGGAGATGAACCCCATTCCCACAAGAAATTAGCATGATCTCAAAACTCTCCATGTTGACAGCTCACTCCAGCTGCCATGGCATAGCTTATCTCCTCCACTAGAAACAATGAGAACCAAAGCTTACTACTTTCTCAGGCTGAACCTTACAAAGACTGTATGTATGTATGTATGTATTTATTATTTTTCCATTTTGAGGCTTTCTATTTTTATACTGCAATGAAAAACTGTACCTAGTATGTAACAGTGAACCTCTGATTCTAAATGCAGTTCACTTTGAAGATCAAGGGACTGGAGACTGGTTCCTCATTTTGATTTTTCCTAGGCTTTTCCAATCCCTTTGAGCCAGAGAATAAATTGTCCCTGTGTTTTCTTGCACATATACTAGCTCTAGATTGTATTCCACAGATGAAATTGTTTGTCAGAGAGCAGGAGATGTTTTCCCTAAACATGCATTGTAGTATTTTTTTATAAAGATGGGCTCCTGAACTTTATCTAGTTACTTATATTTATTCTTAAAAAAAACCCCAGCAAACTGGCATTAGTCCAATTCCTTGTTTTACCTATGTTACTCATTAACATAGTTCAGATACACACAATCAAGGTGGTGAAACTGTTTTTACACGAATCCAGCGTTGAAAGAAGAGTGATTCTTTGATCGCTATCTGTGATGCTAAAAGAGGGGACTGTAAGATTTTTAGTGGTATAAAGTAAGACATTGCTTTTTCATGTTGCAAATTGCTGTATAAAGACATTTAAAGCATTCTGTAGTCATTAGGATTCCTCAGATGGATCCAGCAATATCACACAGAGCTGCAAAAAAAATTTTATGATTAAGGCTGCTATCTGGTGATGCAGTCTTCAGAAGAACTGTTTGATGCTTCCCAGAAACACTTTACATTTTACATTACACCAGTGATTTTTAAAATATATTCTGAAGGTCTGATAACATTTCAAGAGAGTGCAGAGACCAAGGGGTTGCAGACTTGAACAGCCAAATAGAGGTGAGGCTGCCGGGACTCTGTGTCCCCAAATCCAGCATGTATCCTTGATAGGCACACATGCACACTATAAATCTGTGTGTGTGTACACATGGTTGTGTATACACACATGGTTGTGTGTATCAACACAGAACACACAGCGGTCACATGAATATTAGTGGCATTGGTGGCCGAATCCTCTTTCTCCTCTCCATATGTTTAAGATGAAAGTCAAATATAGACATCTCTGTAGCACATTATATAGACACCTATACAGCAGATGCGTGCACATACATGTTCCCAGTCAATCCTGGCTGCTGCTGGATCTCAGTTTCCCCAGCTGGTGGCACCTGGGCACGCAAGGCCTCGAGGTGCAGCCCCACTGTAGCTGCTGTACCACATGGACCTCTCTGCCCATGGTCAATCTCCAGCTCCTGTTCTCAAAGCCCACCCTACACACACACGTGCAGGCAGAATAGGCTGCCCAGGAGGAGTGATCCCCTCATGTTGGACTGGATGATCCCAGAGGTCCGTTCCAACCCAGCCGATTCTATGATTCTGTGATTCTATGTGATGGTTTGGGGAGTGGTGAATAGGCCTCCTTTCTGTCTGTGGTCAGCCATCCTTTATCAGCCACGCTACCAAAGAGGCTTCATGCTCAGGCTGCATGTCTTGACTGAGGTTTTTCCTTCCCATTTCTCTACACTAGCAGGACAGGCACCAAACCACTTGTACATGGGCGATGTGGTACCTGGAGTTCAAGTGTACAGCATGATCACTTCCATAAAGAGACTGTTGAATATTTATTTTTAAGACTGGAGAGGTTTTTTTGGTTTGTTTTGTATTTTTCCTGGAAAGCTGAGTGTAAATACCATTTCTTATGAAGCTTGAGATCTTGGATTTTCTCCCATTGCCTTCACACTGCTTGGAGAGGCTTGGCTGCATAGGCAGAGAGCTTTTGAAAAGTGATAGCCCCTGTGGCAGATTGCTGGGAAGCTTTCAGAAAGGCTTTGGGCTATTCAGTGGGAAACAAAGAGAGTGAGGGGGTCGCCCTGGAAAGATGACTCGGTACCCTGGAAAGGAGGACTTGGTGTGTGTCACATTACTCTGAGTCAGCTTTATCACTGAGAAGATTTAATGATAAAAGCATGTTTACTCAAAACACAGAATTACAGGAATGGAATGAAGTCACTAAAAAAAGTTAAAATCACAAAACCAGATCACTAAGGGTGCACATTAAGCAAATTCTTCTTTTCTGCTTCAGCATTTTAGATATCTTGTGAGGCCAATTAGCTCTTTTGCAACCTGTGCTGCAAAGTCGTTTGAATTAAGCAGTGAATTATAAGGGTCTGGCTTCTGGCGGATCCCCAGAGGGAGATAATTTGGGTGATCCCTGCCATCACGGGCTCAGGAGGGAGCAAGCTCCTGCCCCTCTCCTCCTGTGTCCCTGCCCCTATTCCCTGTGGTGGGGCTATGGGACAGCACATGGGGATCCTGGGCTGAAGTCACTCACACCATCTCACAGTCATGGATAGATGTTCCTACTTACCATTGTTTTAAAGTGGCATTAAGGTGCTTCTGTCAGGTGTTGGTACTCTTAATGCAGCAGGACTTCAAAGTTTTATTTCATGAGAAATAGCAATAATAGACTTTGTGTTTGTTTGTTTGTTTGTTTTCCCAAGCTTGCTATATGCTTTGCAGAGAAGCTACCTCTGATCTATATATATGTGGAAAGAGGAATGGGGTGCCTAGGCACTGGGCTCTTTTATAACATTTTACAGATTATGGGTAACATCTTCTAGGACCCTGCCACAATCTGGTTTCTTGCTGAGTCTGTTTTATTTTGCTGCACTGAAAGTGGTTTTTTATGGAATGAAAATACTGAAGAGGGAAAGCTTGAAGAAAAGGAAGTAAGCTTATTAGAAATTTTGAGCCTAGGATCTGTTTTTAGAATTTGAAGTATTCAGTGCTTGGCTCAAATTAAAGCACAGGCCCATGGGCTGAATCTGTGACTAAAATTGAAGGAAAGGATAAAAGGCAGACTGACCTTCAGATACCAGAAAACCCTATACATTTTACAGTAAAGGAGGAAATTAAAATGGCCCTCTGTCCAAAATGGAGTGAAATTTATTGTTCCAAGGTGACATCTTCAGTTTGTTGCACTCGTTGATAATCCTGTAGGATGAAACAGTTCTGGGCCAGAATCACAGGGATAACAACACCAGAAAGGTGTATTGGTTCATTTGTCTTGAGTTGTGAGCCATTAACCTGTTTGCATTTTAAATTTCAACAGTTAGCCTGAAACAGTGAGCCAGCCTTGAAATCAGAACAGTTTTTATCACATAAAGATGGGTATACACCTCCCTTGTCTTGCAGATATTTTAAATGCCAATCATCTGCTTCTCTGGCATCAACTGTAGTCCTCAAATTTGACCTCCCTAAATACTTTCTCCAGTCTGAATGTGTAAGCCCATGATTATAAACACTGAAGGCTAACTGAGCTGTGAGGGCTGCTGATGTGCTTGGTCTTGCTCTATGGAAGTAAAATAATTCAGATAGTTTATTGCACCTGATGGCTTTTGCTGTAGGTAAAAGCTGGAAGCAATGCATTGACACCAGAAGAATCGCTGCTAGAACCTCATGGTTCAGAGCTTGTTTTTTTTCCGTTTTCTCAATGTTTTTTTTTCCTTGTCTTTGATAATCACTGTGTATGAATCTCTGATGAACTGCAGAAAGCTCTAATGTCCTTGGTGGGACTGTCAGGCCTCTTCAGCTTTTCTTTTAAAAATCAAGGAGGTTTCCCACTAGCTACTGTTGATAGCATTTTTTGAAAACCCTGTGAGGACTTGTTTGGGTTTTTGTTTGGTGTTTTTCTGTAGGAAACACTGGACTGAGGTGAGGAAGCAGAAACTTGGCCTTTTTTAAAGTCCAAATATTGATATTTTTTTTTCCTCTGTTGATAAATGGGTTTTGGAAGCTGGTAATCAATAATTATGGCCTTCTGAGCATTTGTGGGATCCTTGTCCAGATTCAGTGCAAGTGTTTCTAGAAGTGTGTTGCTTAATTGGTTTTGGTGGTGGCTGGAGAGGAATATGGATGTTCTCCTGGGCAATGATTAGGCTTAATAGATCTTTCAAATCTGGTAAGATTCAAAAAATGTGTAAAAACTCTGTTTTGTAAATTAAAATCAGAAACTATTATTAGCTTTTGTTTGTATTTCAAGCATGATGTCATATTTGGCATAGTGCAACAGAGAAACTCCCAGCTCGTGGCTCGGATCTGCTATTTCTCAAATTGATGGCTGCTCCTGAGGCCTCCTGTCTCTAGTAAAGAGGAATGGTCCATGTGATACCAGCTTTTTAGGGGCTGATTCAATGTTATCACCCTCTTGGGAGGAGGGGCAGAAAGCTTTTTCTGGAGCTGGTCATGACTGCATGATTTCCAGCCACTTTATCCATGCATAAAACTGAATTAAAGAACTTTAACTTTTTATACTGGCATAAGGTCTTCTAAGGCCGTTCAAGCTAGACAGTTCTGGGCTTCATGGGAGAGGCACAAAGAACTTGTTCCTGTATGTATATATATATCTATAAATATGTATTTTTATATATGTTTCCTTCTCCTTATACTGCTGAATAACTGGAGTGATTTAGAGTTAAAAAAGATCTGAGGAAGCATAATATCACAACAAAAACATATGTTTGGAACTGTAAGGCATCACAGGAAGCAATGTTCTTCCAAGTTTCATGAAGCTGCAGTATGTTACTGGCCCTTTTGTAACGTCTTTTCCAGTCTTGCATTTTCACAAAATGAGGCTGGAAGCTGCTGAATTTCGGAGCAACTACATTAAATAAGTCACTGTACTTGTGGAGAAATAATTTGATCTTTTGGAAGTCTCTTTTCAGTTATTTGAAGTTTTCCTGCATATTTATTTGAATAAAATTTTGGATCTATCAAAAGCTGGAAAGCCTCTTGTATATTGTGACTATACAAATTTACTTTGCTACGATCAGATATAAACAAAATCTATTTATTGGAAAGACAAGTGTGAGGAAAAGGGAATACTGCTCTTCCTATTGTTAAAAAATCATCCCCTCATATCAGACACAGTTTCCAAGGACAGTCTTACTAATTTTATTAAATTATTATTACCCTTGTTTTTCAGTTATTTGGCCAAATATGCATAACGAGAATACTGCTGGGTTTGTAGCTAAAGGTAAAATGTCTTTGTCAGATTACTTTTTTTCACATTCTGTTTGCTGGTTGAAACATCCTCCTTAGCCCTTGTCTGTATAAATGTTTTCTTCTTCCAAATGTGGAATTTTAAATGAGCAGAACAGCCAATATACAGTATTGAAATAATGGCAGATATAAAGCCTGGTAATCTGTGAATTAATAGGTCTATAAAAGAAAGCCTCATACTACTAGAAAACAAGGACTCCCGTAGTCCCAAAGGAATTGCACCATGTGTTTATAGACCTGACATTGCACATTGTTATTGTATTATGCCCAGCAGAAGAAATATTAATGAAGTAGATACTGAAGAGTTAAACAGAAGGGTAAATATTACAGAGATGTGATTTCTGTGTACAATCATCCAATCTCTCTAGCTAGATTTCATGAACGAAGAGGCATTGCTTTGTAGGGAAATGGACAGAAAAGGAACCTCAGTGAATCATGCCCTTACCTTCATTACAGCCACGAGAGGCCAGGAGGTTGTCAATATTTAGATGTTCTGGCTGAAGCTGTTGTGTTTCAACCTGAGATGGCTCCTGTAAGCCCAACTCAGCTGTCCCTCGTGCAAGCTTTGCAGGATTGCCAGTGTGAGAAGCATGGTGCCAAGAACTTGGACCATTAATTGTGACTGCAGAAATTATTTGTGGACCCTCATCTTGCTGGTGCCCACTGCAGGTTGGATATTCTTCTGTCTGGAGATCTGATTAAAGATTAACACAAAACTTTCCTGAACAGTATGACTTAGAGAAAACACTTCACAGCCTAGTTTTGTGGAAAGCTTTTATCAACATTAATTTAAGATAAATAACATAATTCTTTTGTGGCTTTGCAACTTGTGTAATGACATGATGTTGGACTACTCTGTTTAAGGTCTTTAGATCATAATGTCAGTGTACGTGCTATGTGAGTAGTATTGTTGTGTATGGATTTGTCAAAACTCTTAACAGGTGTATTCAAGGCAGTACCAGTTACAGAGCATTTCTTCACCCCCTCTCCTTTCTTAGAAATCATTACCGTATTCTTGTGTACTATAAACAGTGGAAATGAAGCAAATGTTCATCTCCTGAGTGCCTGTAAAATACAGGCAAGTATTCAACCTAGCCTGGAAAGCAGTCCTTATGTGACCTGTTTTTCTTGCTATACTTTCAGGTTTTTTGCACTCGGAGTGAAGAACCTGGTTAACTCTTTTTGTGAAATCCAGTATCCAAATGTTCTGTTTCCATGGTTCTGAAGAAAGTAGCTGCACATTAAATCCTACTCCACCTCTTAGCATCAGGAGCTCTAGACTGGACAGTAAGCGTCCCATAGGTTTACAAGGAAAAGGATTGGAACAAAGCAGCACCAAGACAGCTAACAAATGTCACCACTTCATTTATTACTAAATAATAAGGAAAAAACCTCAAACACTTTTCATATTTTTAAACTTTACAAGAGATGAAAAATATTCTCTCTAGAATTGTGCTCACTCTAACCTTATGGTGGTTTAGAGATGGCTTTCCAAATACAACAGCTGTGATGGTTTATTTTGGGTTTGGATGGTTTCTTTTAATTTTGGTTTTGTTTGGTTGGTTCGTTTTTTGTCTAAATGTCAAATAATGTAGAGGAAATCAAATACAAAAATGCTAATGTTAATGTTTTCAATCTCAAAAATGTGTTACTCCTGCTACCTACATTCATACATCTATCTATTTAGCTATGTGTGGATTTCTGAATGTAGGGTCAGGTACTATAGGCTATCGTTTCCTGACACTTTCTGAGTGTGAGACAGAGGAAGTGGCAGCTTTCTGAGCCTGTCTGTTACTCTGCTTCACTTTCTTCCAGATCAGAAGGCACTGGGATTTATTTTCCTCTGCCTGCCCCAAGTAATTGCGATTTCAACAGGCAGCAAAAAAAGGACAGAAAGAGACAGAGCCGAAGAACACTTGTACAGTAACTAATCTAAATTCCTGCCATAATTAATTTATCTGCTGGTGTTTTGTCACATTTCCAAGTGTTTAATAAATCTGGATATTTACAGTTGATGTTAAGAAACCATTTGTTTTACAATCCAGTAGTAATTTTGTTTTGTGGCTCTGCTTCTAAACAGCCAATAAGGCAATCAAGGAAATGGTTCCTTGATCTCTGCTGACATTCTGTTTAATCACATTGATTTTCATAATCGTTGGAAGCAACTTTGTCTCAGTTACTGACACATGCTTAGTCCAAAGTAATTGTGAAAATCAATAGCCTATGGAGCATATTACCAGCTTTAGAAGACAACCTCCCTAATCCCAGGCTGAATGTCTACAGAAGGCGTTTCATGAAATTCACTGGCTTAACTTGCTACTTCATCAGCCTTCTAAAGAAGCCTGGTTGTTACAGGATGCTCACTGCCATCTGACAAAGCTTTAAATTTTGAATTTTGCCAGAAGTATCTCTCTCTTCCAGTTTGTTTTTTTTTCCCCCTGAGGTGCAGTAGCTTCATTTGGAGTAGAAGCTGCCTAAGGCTTTTTCATAGAGCTTCAGGCAAATACTAATCATGCAGCCCAAGTTTCAGCAGTTTATAGTCAATAAGTGAAATTTTTAAAATCTAGAATATTAATATTCCTCCTTATCTGTCCTTTTTATATGCTTGTGATGGTAGATTTGTATAAAGCACTCCCAAAAACGACAGCAGCATCTCCTTACCTTATTACTGGTGCATCTCCTCCCAGTAGTATCTGCTTACCTTTGCTATTGAAAGAAGTTTGTGTTGTACTTGGTTTTTTTTAATGAGAGCATTGCAGAATCAACTGATAGGAAACAGGGAGTTTAATTTATTTTATGGCTAGCACAGTGGTGAACCGAAGTTTCTGTAGCTTGCCTGAGTTTCATAGTGTTCAGTCTCCTCATTTTCTAAAAACTCTTGAATGGTTATTCTTTACTGCCACTTCATGGTATATATAATGAAGCAGAAGTCAATCTCATTAAGGTTTTGCTCCTCCACCTCAGGATTTGGGGTGGCAGGAAATACAACTAAGGCTCTGTTATTTTTGTTCATCAAATAGAGTTTATATTTTAAAGATAAAGTTATTTTTACAAAATGAGAGAGGAGACATCAAACCATTAAATGTTAAATAATGTGCTTTAACATATAGAACACTTACGCCAGTTCCCATCCTATCTGTAAGCTTTCTGCAGTGACACTTTTGAAGGCTAGAATGGGTGTTCTGCAATAGACTGGTAATAGCCAGCAGTATATATTTCTGCTTTAGCATTCTATTTCTTTTTCATGCAAAGATACAGAAAGAAACTTTCCCTGCCTTTTCTTTAGATTAATTTCTGCTCTCTTGCAGAATAATGTATTACATCTTAAGGCAGTAACAGAACATGATGATGTAAGCTGGCCTCCAGTGAAGCCAGCTGTTTCTTTATCTAACCCAGCATCTTGTGGCTGAAATAAAACAATCTATGATTAGATACATTGGCTCCAGATGTCAGATACACTACCTGTTTGAAAAATTGGTACCTTTTTCTTCCTTGGCTTTCTATTTTTCATACTGAATAGCAAATGTGTTATTCTGGACTGGGTGAAACCTTGCTAAATGTTTGACGTATCTTATTTATTGTAAAAGTAACAAGGGCATTATAAAACCAGCTGAAAACCCGAGAGCATCTGCTCCACCAAATCCTGTCCATTGTCTGTCATTGAGGTTTGACTTTGAGGCAGAAGAGATATCCCTTGTCATCTGACAACCATCCTTGGGGTGGGAAGACTGTGTTGAAAAAATGAGGGGCCAAGCGAAAAGCATTAGGAAGCCAAGCACAGAATCAGGACAAGCACTAGGAACAATACTGGTGGAGAAAAAAATGCTGCCAAGGGGTTGTCCAGGTTAAGTGTTGGCAGGATGGGGATGGGAAATGTCACCAAAGAAACTCTTCTCTTTGATTATATTGTGTGGAAGGGAAAAGGGACATTGCATGCTTTTTGTAAGAGAGTTGGGCTTTATCAGACAAATGTTTGACTCTACCATGGTTTTTCTTGTTCTGACACAAGTAACCTGCAAAAGCAGAATTTTGGCTTTGTGGATCAGAAATGCATAATTGCTTTTATGCCCTATATTCACACCTGTGAGCATGAATGTAATTTACATTTCTGAAGGTCAAAATCTAGTAAGGTTATTTGTTTCAGCATAATGTATTTCATTTTGGTACTAGAATGGTAAAACAGGACTAGGCATCTAAGCCAACAGACATGACATATTAATGAATAAATTTTGTACTGACTGGCCAAGTTCATCTTACTCAAACTTGCTTGGCTCCTAAAATACAATAACGATTGATCTAGTTCTATCAGGTACTATCTTAATTCTGGTTTCTTTTGTTCAAACTTTGACATACTATTGCTTGCAGCTGGCAAATATACTCTGGTAAGGAACAGTGCCATCGTGAAATGCTGCAGGATGAAAAAAATCACCTGCTTCTTTCCAATGGGAGAGGAATTTACCTATGTAGCATAAGGGATGATGCAGCAAGAAGAGACACTTAGCATTTTGCATGTGATTTCTTGTATCAGAATATAGGACTTCCTACCCCCTCCTCTTTTCTGTAAAGGCAAATTGGGTAAACATTAGAATAAGATTGCTCATGTGCTGGAAGAGAGTTAGGGCAGCTATTTGCTTTGGGTGATTCATTAATAAAAAAAATATTCCTAACAAAATAATAGAAAAATATATGTAGAATACTGTACCTTTGTATGGCATTTATGGTACAGTACACTAAGTTCTCTTTCAACTTATTATCATTGTTTTTACACAGTAGAGAAATGTATGATCACAAATTACTAGGTCTGTGCCTGGAATATTCAATCAGTTTACAACACTGACTTTTCTTATTGCCCTCGTTTGCCACTTTTGTATGTGTGTGTTGGTCATAAGGTCTGTAAGCTGGGTCCAGTGTTCAAATCCAGTCATTGGGTCCTTCTTTCCCAGTTATTCACCCCAGTACTTTCTGCAAAATCCTTTGACATCTATATTGGAACTCAGCTGCAGGGAAAATAAGCAGCATGATGTTTTCCTGTTTTTAGTCTTTATGTCTTCTGGGTCTTAACTCACAAGTGAAAGAGCAAAAGTAAAAGACACACCCATTGATGATAAACATGGTCCTTGGGAAATACTGCAGCCTACAGTAGAGGTATTACATTAAAATCTTTTGTGGTCCATAAATACTTTCCCCCTACTTCAGTAGCCAATTAGTTCTGTAGAATATTGCTAGAGGCTTTGTATTTTCTCTGTTTATAACCAGTTCTTGCCATCCACAAGGTGCAAGAAGGTTTATGGGCTCTGCCCAGTCACCTTGCTTCTCCTTTGAACTTGAATCTTTAGTTAAAATCAGGACCTTCTTGTAGACTTCATTCCCTGCATGTTTGTTTAATTTCATGCCAAATTGACTGTCTTCCTGCTCTTGGCTTTACTTTGACGTTACCACATTTTTTCCCATTATTTAAAGTTGCAGAAAATCTATTTCCTGTTTCCTTGTAATTCCTTAATTTAGTGCATTTTAACGTATCTGTCTGTGTTTCTTTCCTGTGTAGATAATGTCAAGTAGAGAAGAAACTCCAGTATGACATAAAGAAAAGCTTTATCAGCATTACCATGGGGATAGCTCTGTTATTTCTGGGCAAAGGCCACAGATGAGTTATTCGAGACATGATAAATGTAGACTTTTTAAAGAAATTTGTCTATCATGCATAACCTACATTAATCACTGTATATGGGCAGAAGAATGTAGTAAAGATTTTTTTCATATTGTTACAAGAATGAATTAAAGATAAAAGTGATAGTTTATTAGAACAATCGAATTGTTTCAAAAGTTGGCATTTTTAGATAATTTTAGGAGCGGAGAAGTCTTACCAAAGCAAGGCAGGCTCTGGGAGATGCTTGACTAGATGGAATTGCTGGCCAGTTCCTTGGTGTACCACACCTCCATCTCCAGCGTAATTTGTCTGCTCGAGAAGCCATCGACTCCAGAGTCCTTGGTCTTGAGGCAAGAGTGCTCTAAGAAGGACTGCCCTGAATCTGGGGGTCTCTGACCCCTTTCTCAGTGCACAAGAGGAATCAAAAAGCTTATGTATTTTTTTGGCAGAAAAAGATATCTAGGTCAGTGTTGATTTACGTCTTTTATGAGGGTTCAGTTTGCTCAAGAAAGAAAATAAATTCACTTGAAGCCCACAGGCAAGCACAAAGGACTGGTGAACCAGCACATGGGAATTTGTCAGCTCTAATGTGACCTTTTTCTTATGATTCAGCAATAGGATCATTGATGAACCTTGTCCCTTTGCTCCAGGGTTCCCTGGGAGCTCTGAACAGCTATTCATGTTGCCTCAAAGGCCCACTCTTCCCATAACTAGATTATTTGGCTTGCAGTTTGAACTTGTAAATGTTCTCTGATGGTGTAAAGGACCATTTTTCAGTCCTGCAGAGCTGTTAGCAGTCAGACTAATTTGGTGATGAACTTTTTAGTAGGAGACTAGTTATTCTTCTTTCACTACATTGAGTCTGGTTTGTCCAGGGCATCCAGCCATAAAAATTTTATTCTGTGAAGAGGAGGAAAATAACATCTTCCTCTGAGGCACATGTTTAAAATAAGCAGCTCATTTGAAGCTCACTGGTGATCTGGAATGTTAAGAGAAAATCTGATGGAGAGATTAATTGTGGTTTTGGAGATGGGATAAATCTGACCATAATTACTACCACATACTTAAAAGAAGAAGCTGGAAACAGTTCTGATTTCTGATGTCTATTTTTTCACTGCTGATAGTAGATTTAGGTAATCTCTTGCGCTCTAGGAATAAGATCTTGGGTTTATAGCAGATAATTTTGTACAAACACAGTTCATTAGCTGTCAAAAATGCATATAGATTTTAAGGAATAAAGAGGAAATAAAGAACAAAACAGAAATAGAGCTTTTGAAGCAGTTGGCTGTTCCATCCTTGCCTCCTCTGCTTTGGTTTTCATGGAAGCAGTCTCAGGGCCCACAATCTCATAAGCAGGATTCGTTTTAGGTGAAACTCACCCAAAAGATGCATTCAGAAAAAAAATCTAACATGCTTAATGAACACCTGGGCATTTGGTGTGATCTGTCCCAAAATACTACATCTCTAGAATAGCCATATGAAGTCAGGTGCTCTGCTCTGCACTCTTTCCCCTCTGGTGCTGCAGTACTTGCTGATGTGGAGACAGATGGAGAAACTCCTCTGGGCTGCTGGGTTGGAGGAGCATGCCAAAGGGCTGTACTTGCTATGGGCTTGTGCTCCTCTCCAGGTGTCTCTAGGTACTGGGGACCTCATACTGGGCCAGGCTAGACTTTTGGTCTTTGTGAAGGATATCAGGCTCTTAAATTTAATGGAAACATTAATAGAGATGTTACTGAAATGGAGTTACTGAAAAATTACAGTGGCCTTTTTCTTTTTTTGGTTATTTGAGCACTAAGGACCTTTTCAGGAACAGAGTATTTGTTGCATCCCTTTCTGAATGTAAGAAGGAGAAACATCCATCCTGTTGCTAATGTATTTTGCATCCCATATTAAGAGCAGGAGGGCCTCAGAATGAGATTCCCTGGCCAAGCTGTGCTCCAACATGATCTGTACTTGAAATTTTGTCTCTGTAACCTTTTTATCTCAGAGGGCATTTTCTGCCTCTCGGTAATACTCCATTTTAATTTATTCTATACAGCATAACTTAAATATTGTGTCATAGCTAATTGTCACCATCTACTCCTAAACTACAATAGTTCTTTCTACCACATGTCACAAGAACAAATGAACTCTGGCTACCTGGAATCTGGCCAAAACCAAACATCTTATCTCAGATGCTCAGTTACTCTCTGTCAATCCCTCCCTCTCTCCACTAACTCCATGTACTACTTAGCATCTCAGAATGGTTTGGATTGAAAGGGACCTCCAGAAATTGCCTACTCCAACTCCCCTGCCATAAGCAGGGGCTTCACTACATCAGGTTGCATAAAGCCCAACCAAGTTTGGCCTTGAGCACTTCTAATGATAGAACATGCACAAGTTCTCTGGGTAAGTTATCCCAGTGTCTTACTACCCTCATCATAAATAAAACATTTGTTCCTCATATTCAACCTAAATCTACCCTCTTTCCATTTGGAACCATCATCCCTTCTGCTGTCACTATAGGCTCTGGTAAAAAGTCTGTCTTTTAGAAGACCCTTATCTTCTCCAGGCTGAACAATCCCAACTTCCTCAGCCTGTCTTCATGGGAGAGGTGCTATAGCCCTCTTTGTGGCCTTACTCTGGACTCACGCTTCTCTAGCAGGTCCATGGCTTTCTTATGCTGGAACTCCAGAGCTGTATGCAGTAATCCAGGTCGGATGTCATGAGAGCAGAGTTGAGAGGGAAAATTATGTACTAACATTTTAATAAGCTGTTTATTATCAGTCTTGAGTCACCTGGAGTGGAGGAAATGTATACACCTTATGTCTTCTCGGCCACAATTTCACCTAAAGTTCCTGGAGAACAATCTCAGGGGATAGTTAATATTGGGAGCATTTACATTTCTTGATGGGAAACAGCCATTCAGTTTGAGGTACCTTTCTGATGAAGTGCCCAAAGCACACGCCAGGAAGCTGAAGGAAGGTGTCAGCAGCAGCAGCAGGTGGGCAGCAGTTTGAAATGAAGGCAGATGGGTACAGACATAGAGAAAATCTTGGTAGCCCCGATTGCTCCAGTAATTGAAGAAGAAATGGATGTATTAACACAGGAAATCATGCAGAAATGAACACTTAGAGAGGACTTAGTCTCTATGCACCTTACTAGACAGTCTTTCCTTCTCATCCAGGAAACCTAATGAACTGCCTTCAGTTGTTCTGCCTACATGAGCAGTGTGGTTTTTGCAGGTGTTGGTCCTATTCACCTCAAGGCCATAGGCTTTGGTACACTTGTGACTCAAACTTGGTTTTTTATATGAAAAAATTCAATTTCCATATGAACATGAATGGTTAGTAGCTGACATGCATATGCCTGGAAGGAAGGATGCTGTTTCAGTGGTGAGCTGTCAACTCTCTCTTTCCCTTCTTTGCTTTCTTCACTTTGCTCTTTTGCATTCAGGCTTTGGCTACAGTCCCTGCAGGCAGCTGCTATCAGACAATGGAAGATCTTCTTTTGATGCCAGCAGCAGCATCTGGATGCCTGGCACAGCTCTTTGAGCAGTTGTCTTAATTTCTATTGCGGTCAGCATGCAGCTGGAATTTTTTATCCTGCCTGGATGTCTTTCCTCTTTGGCTCACCTTGAATTATTTGGAATTTATGTTTCCATCTCATGGGGCAAAGCAGACTCTTTGTGGCTGCTTCTCAGTAATTGTGTAAAGGATCCTTGCAGCTAAAATACAACACGAATCCCCATCTGCCTTTGCATTTGGATGCACTTCTTGTAGAAGAAACACACTAAAACTCTTACTCTGAAGCTTCTGAGCACTTGCAGACCACATGCTGGGACTGTGAGTGAAAAAAAGGAGTTCTTGTACTGGTCATTGCAAATTTTTAAAAATATATTTTGTATTGGAAAATTCTAATTTATCAAAGTAGAAATGTTTTGGAGTGTGTATTTTTTAAAATGGAGATTTAGCAAGGATCTTTCTTGGGTGTGTGTTAGTTTTCCTGCTAGCAAATACAGATATGAAAGCAAAAATGTCTGAGAATTACTAGTAACAACCTTCTCCCCCCCCTTTCATCTGGGTATGAGGGAGGTAGGATCAGGTTCATGCTCTACTGATGTAGTGCTGTGACAACCTGGCTACAGATTTGGGGTGCTTACCCTTACAGTGTTTTAGTAGGCCAGCGAAATGTTAGGCCTATAGCCCACTGGCTAACACATGTTCTTGGAAGAGAAGGAGCTGCAGCTGAGTCCAGGGCTTTCCTGAACCAAGGAGTGGATTTGGGACATGTCACAAGAGGTTCCTGTCAGCGAAATGTTAGAAAGAACTGCATTTTGTCACACTGGGAGGCAAAACTAGGTTCTACTACTGCATTTTTATATATTTTTTTATTATTTTTATTTTTTAATTTTTTTTTAATTTTGTCTTGTTTGTGGTCTGGCCCATACCTAACTGCTCAATCTCTTCATGCTTACTTACTGTTTTGCTGTGCAAGGGTCTGAGACATCTGGGGTGCAGGTTTCATCATCCTAGAAATACTCTTCCACTGCCTTGCTGTGCTGAGACAGATCCCTGCCTGACAGCAGTTTCGTCAGCCTGCAAGAAAACACACACCCATCAGTAGGAGAAGCCAGAGGACTGCTACCAAATTAGGAGATGGATTTGCTGGCTATAGATCAGCAGAGATACTGTGGAAATGTAAAAGACAGCTTTCAGATCTGCCAGCTGTTCTGAAGAAGCCTGAA
The DNA here is from genome assembly GCA_023637945.1 of Phaethornis superciliosus. Taxonomy (NCBI): domain Eukaryota; kingdom Metazoa; phylum Chordata; class Aves; order Apodiformes; family Trochilidae; genus Phaethornis; species Phaethornis superciliosus. The sequence continues at coordinate 124,596,536 of JAJQWJ010000001.1, forward strand.
GTAGTTTCTGGAGCAACAGATATTTTTGGGGATGCAGTGACAATGAGCAAATGTGTTTGGGTTGTCTGGGGCTTCCTTTACTTAAGGCTGGGTGGTGATCACTTCTGGCTTTTTGGGGCAGCTTTCTTCGGGAGGAAAAACTGCATTTCATTGTGTCTGAAAACGTGGTCCCTGAACTGCATCAGGAAAATCCTTCCTGGGAGAGTGTTAAGCAGCTTGTAGGCACTTGCTGGTTTTGCCCAGGAGAGCCTTTCACAGGCGATGGCTGAGCATCCTCTCCACCTTGAGTCATTCAGGACAGGACAAGGAAAGGAGAAACTGAGAGTGAGCAGCTAGGAATAGCTGCTGGTACTGACTCCCACTGAGGATGGACAGGCTGGTGATTGCTTTCACTTGTTTCCACCAACCCCTGTCCCCCAAGGTCCATCCCAAGCAGCAGTGATCCCCCTGCCTCTCTGTGACTGCACTCCTGGAGGCTGGAGGGAAGCATAGGAGACCTGAATCCTCTCTGGTGATTTTGGGTTGTGGAGTGAAATAGGATGGAAGTCTTGTTGGCAGATTTTCATTATCACTCCGACCTCTTCAAAATAACAGGTTTTATTTGGTTTTTTGAATCAAAAAGGTTGGGACACCATTATTTTCTTTACTGCAGACAACGAGTCAGTAGCATTATTCCCAATAACGCTTCATGTGATCTTTCCTACCTGTGCTAGCTCAGTATTTCCCTTGCTTGCCAGATATGTTAACTGAAATAATACAGGAAGATGTGACTGTGGTTACACATAGTCCTTGGCAAGGACTCTTTGTTCTGTATGTTAGCCACAGTTATCCTTCTGCTATGTGTACTGTCAATTTTTCATTTCCTCTCTTTATTCTGTATTCCAGTCTCCCTTCTTTTTTCTGCATTATTTTTGCCTGTGCTCATCCTTGTTTCTCCCTGTGGTTCTCTAACTGCCATCTTTTAGCTTGGATCTTTCCCTCGGTGCCAGTGAGTTAAGGGAGTGTACACATGTGCCACACACAGGCATTATAAGAGGAAAAATTTTCACTATGGGAACAGTCAGACATTGGAATGGTCTCCCAGGGGAAGTGATGGATTCGCCCACTTCGGAAAGTTTGAAGTCTCAGCTCAATGGGGTGCTGAGACATATCATATAAACACTAATATTAGAAGGGTTAGACCAGATGATCCTTGAGGTTCCTTCCAACCTGACGTTCTGTGATTCTCTGATCTCCTACACACACAGGTGCATGGGGATCCCTGCCCACGCAGGCACATGCACATGCCCAAGTATGTCAGATTGGTTTTGCCCTAGCTATTATTCGATTCACAAGTGTAAAATAAGGCATAGGCAAGAACCACAAACCATATGTTTCTTCTGTTTCACCACATGTTGTTCTGACTCAGTGGTATGAGTAATATGCATCTGCCCCTTGTGAAGTTACAGCAAGGTGGGGTGTTTACTGCAAGACAGTCAGGATTTGTAGTTTGGACAGATCATGAAAAAAATACAAATTTGTAGATCTATTCTATGCATTTCAATTATCATTACTACAGGGTTTTTTTGGTCTTTTTGTTCGTTTGTTTTTGGTTTTTGTTTGGTTTGGTGGTTTGTTGTAAGCAGAGAAGGAGTAATTTTTGAGTAATCTGTAATACATTGCTCGTAACTTAAGTATCTGAAACATATAGTTGTGGTCTAATTCCGGTTAAATCCAGAAAATACACAGTCAAAGATGAGACATCAGATTCCTCGACATCATTGGGAGTTGAGTCCAATGGCACTTTGAACACAGACAGGAAACAAAACAATTTCAGTACTTTTTCTCTCTTTCTAGCAGGCTGAAAAAAATACAGAAGGTTGTCCCTTGTTTTCATGGACAATTTACTTTGTGCTGCACTTAACTGTCTGTGCTGAAGAAACACAGCTAATAAAAAACCCTTCTTATTTTATAAACTGTTTACATTGGAGAATATCCTTCTCCAAAATCATATTGCTATTTTTAGCTGTTAGTGTTAGTGTATGGAGGATGACTAGTGAGAATGGAATATTAGCAGTGATCCTAGGCTTCTCCCATAAGTGGTAATTCCTACCTGAAAAATCCTTGAGAACATGTCATTTGGGGACTTGGTCATACATTAATAGTGGGGTGTTGAAGGGCATTATGCCCCCCTCTGAGTTTTGTCAGAGAGATATCAGGTGGGAATAATTTCCTTTATAGCCAAAGTGGAGGAAAGGAGGAAACCGTTTTGCCTCTCACAGACCTGAATGATCACACAAAGAGGGTGAATGGCTGTGACAGGTCCTCCCCATTCCTTCCACTTGTTGGTCAAATTGTTGTTTCCTTAATTCTGCGTATTTTTGAAATCTGAATTTCCATTTGCTTTCTGAGCAGGCTGAGCAGTTCCAATCTCATGAGGTATTTATCAAGTACAGTCTGGACCAGTTGTAGGAGACATAGGTGGTATATTGAATGCCTTAGTAACTTTTCTGAAGGCAAGACAAGACCACTCCTTGGTTAACAAGTTTTTTCTTTTCTAAATAAGTCACTGTTTCAGGGTTTGTTTTCCTCCTACTAAATGCAAGGTCCATCACAAATCCATCTAACTTACTGGTCCTGGTTATCAGATCACAAATGCTGTCATGACATGGAGCAAAGCACTCATCCATTGTTGCCACCTTCTGCTCTTTCAAAATTTGGAGGTTAACACTGTGCCAACAAGATTTTTGTGAGTCAGGTGTTTGTTATGGCCTTCTGTAGCTGCACGAAAGCATAACGATTTGGATTATTTAAGAAAAATATAATTGTGTGTCTGTTCCTGGTCTGGATCCAGTTTCTGTTGCTGCTTTAGCCAGCAACGTGCAGGATGAGTGCTACAGCCCAGGGAACAGCAGCTGAAGGCTCTTTCTGGTGTATTTTGATGGTCTTTTCCATAACTCTGCTCTAGTAAGACCCCTGTCTGGAGTACTGTGTACTCTGGAGCCTGCAGCATAAAGGGGGCACAATGAGCTGTTGGAGAATGGTTTCAAACTGAAAAAAATGTAGATTTAGGTTAGACATTAGGAAGAAATTCTTTACTATGAGGGTGGTGAGACACTGGCACAGGTTGCCCAGGGAAGCTGTGGCTGCCCCCTCCCTGGCAGTGTTCAAGGCCAGGCTGGATGGGGCTCTGAGCAACCTGGTCTAGTGGAAGATGTCCCTGCCCTTAAAGGGGGGTTGGAACTAGATGGTCTTTAAGGTCCCTTCCACCTCAAACCATTCTGTGATTCTGTGGTTGGATTAGGAATGAAAGCATCCATAACGAGATGTCGATAGTAACTAGCAAATTTCAGAGTATACCTGTTAAAATCTTTGGCCTTCCCAGTTTGCTGAGTACTAAATGTGCAGGCTCAGGTGGGCAACACTGCATCCCCAAGACTTGAACAGTAAACCCCTCTGTCTGTATCTGCGTGGCCTATAAAGAGTTGACATTTCAGGCCATGTGACCTGACAATGTGCTTCACTTCTGTGTCTGACAGATATTTTCATCTTCTGCAATCAGAACTGAACAGAAAATACTGATGATCTTAGGGTATCATCTCACTCCATTGCTAGAGTGAAATGGAAAAATAATATTGTTTTCATAATAACTCAGGCATACTTTATGACCACTGTGTTACTACTTAATCCTGAATGGTGTTGTTTAGAAATTTCAAAGGGAAAATACAAAAAAAGTAAGAGTTTTAAAAATATTTGTCTTGCTGTATCACTTTAGCCTGAAGTAAACTATTGAGTAATGTTACAGTTTAAATCATAACATTTTTGCTTTTGTTGGTGATGTATAATTGAGCTGCCAGTCTACCTTGTTTTATTTCCTTCATTCTTTCATCACTGCTTCTACAGAAGTAGCACAAAATATTCCTTTTTCCTGCTGTGATTAAGATCCGTCATCTCATGAAGATTTAATTTTTCCTCATTTTTCCACTTCCACGGTAAAGAAGTAAGCCATCAAAACCAAGTAATTGTACACCAGCTAAAAAGGCTTAAATTGACAAAAACACTCGGTTCTAAAAGAGAAGATAGCTTTGCCATAACATCTGTTTCTTTGAGGGAAGGAATAGTTTAATTTGGGATGGAAAATATGTATTTATGGATATGAAATTGTTCTTCTGCGGTGCTTTGGTGCATTCGCTACATTCCATCACTGCATTTTATGTTAGTAAAGGCAGTTTAATTCCATAAAATATCTGCTTTTTCTAGCTGGTAGGTGATTAACCTTTATAATGCATTTTGTACCCCCAAGAATTTCTCACCACAGTGTATTTCCCACCAATCCCTATTTTGTCACTTGAACACTTGTATTTTTTAAACTAGGTGGATACATGGTGGTTTAAGCATCAAATTCATGAAGAAAAGCTTTGGGAAGGAGCACGGTCAAAGAGCTTTTTTCCATGCTGTGGGAAGCTCTGACAAATGACTTTGGAGGCCTTTGGTGGGATTATTGAATTGTTGCAGCCACAAACCAATCTTTTCAAGAGGTGGCCATGAAAACAGCTGAGGACTGGTTCTGAGAGGTGAGAGATGAAAGCTTTTAGCAGCTGGACCATTGTGGAGTACTGTGAGCACCGGTAAGTAAAGCATGGCAATTTTGGCAGATGTAAGCTTTGCAGTACTGATTGACAGGATTGCACTGGGCCTAAGTGTGTCTTGATGCCAGTGGATGAAATATGCTGTGGTTAGAGCATGAGAGATGAGGAGACAGAGGCAGGAGATCAGACACAGCTACATTGTTGGCTTGGTGAGCTAGCTGGGGCCCAGGAGAACAGAGGGGCAGAGAAGTCACATTGGAACCTCCCATTACAACTTTAAGACTTTCAAGTGAAGTGTGTAACCCCTCCAGAAACTGTGCATTGCGGGTCGGAGGCTGAAGTGCATATGTTCATTTTAAAGACCTGGCTGTGCTGTATTTTTAATGCATTGATCTTTTCTTTCACCTGTTTCTAGTTATCTAATAATAGCTTCCTGGGTGGTAAACACAGGCCAAATAACTCTCAAGCCACGTAATTATTGGTAATGTGGCAGCTAAAGAAGGATTGGATTTACACTGTGCTTGTTGATCTTAACTGAAAGGCAGCAAACTCTGGACGTAGGCAGATCAACAAATAAAATGAAAATTTATTACATTCGGCTGCATTTGTTGTTGTAGTGAGTGGGTGTGAGAGAAATATTTTCATGATTAGCCTCAGATTCAGGGCACAGCACTAGATCAGATGATCAGTAATAACGTGCAACTTGTCTGCAGTTACTATGCAAACTGCATTCGTTGACTACAATTAATAACTTGTTCTAGGGCATAAAACTTCATTGTTTCCATTTTCATTTTGTTTCAAGTCCTCTCTTCATCACAATCCATTCACTTGTGGCAGAACTTCCATGAGCCTGGACTGTGTGTCCATGTGGCTTGTGTGCTGGATTCAAAGAGAGGGACAAAATGGGAAAAATCCTCATGGATGACAGCAGTGAGGTCAGGGTCCTCCCTGATGGGTACAAGAGGGCTGTGAGGAAGGGAAGATGGAAAAAATGTTCCCCTGTCCTGCTCTACTGCCAGGTCCTGGATACCTGGTGGCACCTGCCAGCAACCTGTTGTCAGCATTGCTCCCTCTCCATGGGGCCTCTGTGCCTCCTCTGTGGACACCTTCTTAAGTACTGAAGCCTTCCTGGCACAAAGGGAATATGTTGCAGGAAGGGATGTGTTGTAGCCCTGTTTTGCCCTTGTGTAATGGCATGGGATTTGCCAAGAATCCCATCCATTTTCAGGTGGAGGGAATGTCACCTTTTGTAAGCAAGGGAGGGAAGTCCCCCTTGAGGGAAAAGAAAGTGAGAAGCAAGCTCTAGGGGAGTTTCTTGTTCTTTTTTTTAACAGAGATTAGTGAAAAAAAAAAATCAATTTGTAAGGATATAACTCCAGGATTTTGTAGCATATGTCTGTAAAACTATGGAAGATAGTGGTGATATGCAGCACACATACATCATCCACTGTTGAAAAGATTGAAGAATAATCTCGGTATTATTGGAATGATAAAAACTTAATGCAATGACTTGTCATGCAAAAGATATGTGGAAAAAAAACTATTCTAAATATTATGGGCACTCGTCAAGCACAAACAGCTGTGACGGCGACCTTAAATTTTGCAATTGATGGAATGTTTGCAGTGCAGAACAATTTAATTACTTCATTTAAATTTTGTCTGCAAGGTGACTTTTTGCAGCAGTGTCACAGTGTTTGAAAAGTCTGCATCATATATGGAAGTGGTAATTGCCCATGCATGCCCATGACAAACAATGCCCTTGGTGAACTAGAACATTTCAGTTGTTTATCACATACGACAGCTTTATGACAGGCTGGTTAAATACAGTAAAACAGGAGAAGAAGAATGTGGGACCATAGCTTTCATTTTTCTGAATTGCATAAGTGCTTCATAAAAATAATCTCTTTTAAGGACAGAGAATCAAATGCTCATCTCTCAGTGTAACTGGAGCTACCCCAGCAAATCTGGAATGACTCAGAAGATTCTCAGTCCCCTCAAACTCTGGATCTTTACATAAGCTTGCAAAGCATGAACTACCTGCTCTGGTGGAAGCTGTTGGGCTCCAGAGGTGGTAATAGTGAACAGGAGGATTGCATCCCCCAACAGAGCCTTGTTCAGACTTCTCCAGAGTGAGAAATGCTGAGTGGCCCACTCACACTTAATGCCCACTTGGTACGTGGAACAGCCAGAAAGACCAAAAAGATCTTCAGAGTATCAGGAACTATGAGATCAACATGAATCCATTTATCTATCTCATTAGATCATCTTTTCTTAATAATTTTCTTGTCCTTTTATTATTTATTCCATTTAGCTGTAAATATATTTTATGAAATATACACTGGAAACATATATGTGGCACAGCAGTGAACCTTCTTAGACATTCATGTCAAGCTAAACTGAGTAACTATTGCTAATTGCATCTATCTTGACTAAACCACATGGCAAAGTATTCAATGATGAAATTGTGCGTATTGGATAAAAACAGAAGATAAAAACAGAAAAAGGGAACAACCAACATCAGAGAAGAAAATCTCTCCACCAATAAAGTCACAGTACCTGCTCTGTCCTTGTCCTCTTTCCACGTGGAGGAGCAGTGTTTGTCTTGGCCAGCAGGAATCACAGGCACCCCTGTGGAGTGCAAGCCAGCACCCCCATTAGTATGTGGTCCTATCTGTACTTAAAGACTCTGCAGGACCAAGGTGCCTGTGATTTATGCTTGCCATCATGACATACACAAAACCCTTTACTGAATAAAGCTGGTGCAGTGCTGGAGCAGGAGGGAGCCCTTTGCCCTGGGGCAGGCACTGCGAAGTGCAGGGTTGGCTCTAGTACATAGAATAGAACCATAGAATTGGCTGGGTTGGAAGGGACCTCAGAGATCATCAAGTCCAACCCTTGACCACTACCCCTGCGGTTCCCAGCCCATGGCACTGAGTGCCACATCCAGTCTCTTTTTAAATATCTCCAGGGACGGAGAATCCACTACTTCCCTGGGCAGCCCATTCCAATGTCTGATCACCCTCTCTGAAAGAAATTCTTTCTAATATCCAACCTACACTTCCCCTGGCACAACTTAAGTCCATGCCCTCTTGTCTTCTTGAAAGTTGCCTGGGAAAAGAGACTGACTCCCTGGCTCCAGCCTCCTTTCAGACATGTGGCATGGCACATCAGTAAAGATGCTGGTATGACTTTCAGCAGGTACCATTGAGACCTGTGTGATAATTGACACTCTGTCTTGGCTTGAAATGCTCTCTGGGCTGCCTGATAGCCTGCCTTGTCATCTGCTTGTAAATTAGCCTCCATCGATTTCATCCATCCTAAAACCATCCCTTTTGCATGGGCAGAATTCCTGCATCTTAAGCTTGCTAAAGAATTAATTTTACCAGCATGGTATTGATTTGCTTCATCGTCTTTTAACAGAGTCCTTGAAAGTCCATGCTTCTCTTTTAAAGAAAGGAAGCAAGTAGTGTTATTCTAAATGTTGCCTTAGCTCATAATACATTTTACGAGCAGGTGGGTCGTCTGCACTGTAATGACTTTCTTCCAGGAACATTCCTTTTGTTATGTTCTGATGAATTCTTCTAATGGAACTGTTTTTCACATAGCTTTTAGTAATGCTTCTTTATGAAACTTTCATTTGCATGCAAGTCAAATTTTGTGAAACTTATTACAGTATTCCTATAAATTACTTATTTACTGTAGAGAATTTACAATGGAGAAATATTTTACTATTGCAACTTTTCTAAACAACGGGTTTCCAGTAGTATTTTTCTTGTCCCACAGTGCTGAACACTGAATCTTGGGGCTTTATATCTGTGTGTGCTAATGCTGAAAATGTATTTAAGGTCATAGAAGACATTTTTACTGGCTGTTTTAAAATGTCCCAAAGAAATAGTGAACCAGATTACTAATTTCTGATTTGTTTAAATTAATCTGGTTATTCCAGTGTTGATCCCGCATCTTCTAGTACTGCTGAATAAGAAATACAAACTTTTGCTGCCAATCAATAAAAAATTGCTGCTTCTGAAACATGGAAAGAAATTCTCTTGGCTTCTGATTTCACCAATGTGAGTTACAGCAGCTTGCCTTGTAACTTGTCCTTGATTTAGCACAGCAACTTCAATGTAATTATTAATTAGATAGTAAGACATGACTAAACAAAATGTCCTTGAAGTAGAGCTTGTAGTAAACAACATAGTTTTCCATTTCTTATCTGCATAATAACAGTGACTTGAAAAAATACCAATACTTTCTAGGGTTGTTTCAGCAATTCAGCTTTCATCTATTTTTCAAATAGAACAAAACTGGTTTTTCAAACAGGGTCAGCAGCATCCTCTCTGTGGGCTACTGTAGAGGTAAAGCCTTCTCAGCCCCCTGTGCCCAGTGTAGGGCTACCCTTGCTCTCTGCTTGGGAGGGCTTCTTGAGAGGGCCTGGCAGGTTACTGGTACACATGTATGGTACCATTCTGCTGTGGTACTTTTGTAATGCCAGTAAATCAGTTGTTAAGCAGAGGATCATCAAATTATGGAATGGTTTGGGTTGGAAGGAATCTTGAAAGATCACCTAGTCCAACCCCTCTACCGCAGGCAGGGATAGTGAGGATGCACTGATGAAAATATTAGTCAAGGTTGAATCAAATGTCTGGGAACTACACTGCTAACTTTCTTAAGGGCATAAAAGCGGTAAATTTTTATGTCAGCCAGACCTGTGAGGTCCTTTGAAGGACCTGGTAGTGTTGCTGTGATGCTGGCCTTTCATTCTTTGGTTTCTGATACTTGGTTCTCATGCCCCAGCTGCAGCTTTACAGCCTGAACTTCAGTTGTACTTGGAGAATGTCACAAATTGGATTTTGACTATTGCCTCTGTTCTTCAAACTCCCCCTGATTCCTAAAACACTGGAATACAAGGTGGGCTTTCCCACAAGTAATTTTTAGCTTCTTTCTTGCATATTAATGACTGAAATAGTGGAAATGGCAATTTTTGTCACTGACCCCCTTAATAGCTTAGTACTGATAAATTTCCTTTTTGTTTCAAAAAAGGTGGAGATTGTAATCCAGTCCAAGAAAATGACAGTTCCTGCTCCATGATAGGAAACAGTGGAATCTGTGATACATTTTTATAACCAATATTTCTCTCTAATCTATTTTTTCTTTCTGTGATACTGCTCTTTTTTTTTTCTTTTCTTTTCCTTTTTCTTTTTCTTTTGGTGATGGTTGAAGGCAGTCAAGCTACCTTGATTTAAAATATGCTTTTTGTACATGATTGAGGGGAATAGATAACCAAAACCATATCTGATGACTTTAAACATCTGTTCTAGTGCTCTCTGGGGCCATGTGAACCATTTATAACCAGAAGAGGTATAAGTGCATAGTTGCTTATTTTCTCTCCTCTCTATACATGTCTGTAACAATGTTTGATATTTTGCTTCCCAGTTTACCCTGTATTTTTTTTTTATTTGTAACTTATTGATAATGAGTGATTTAGCATCTTAACATAATCTTAATTATAGTTTAACTTAGCATTTAGCTAGAAAGTGTTCCAAGAATAGTTTGGATTTAGGCAATTAAAAAATATTTATAGCTTTCATTGTGTCATGGGACAAGAAAAATGAAGCAACAAATATTAATGTTCCTGAGTCACTGGCAGCGTGTATTCTATCATATATAAAATATATGATATAATATAAAAGGAATATCCTTTTAATTGAATAGGGAAAAAAAATCCACAACCACTATGAAGCAACTCTCTTTCTTTCAAGCTTCCTGTCTAGACTTGTAGTAAAAAAAAAAAATGTCCAGGAACTGGCTTTTCCGTCACTGTCTCTGGCTAGAGCTGGGTGAAAGGCAATCCACTCAGTCCCTTTAGCATCATTTCCCACCTCTATGTGAAGACTCCCAGAAAAACATCTCCATTTTGACTCAAATGTCCACAGGCTCCCTGGAGAAAATAAATGGTGATCCTATCTCTGGAGATGTCCCTGTAGTGTTGACATGGCTGAAGAAGAAAAGCAGGAGGCAGCAGTTGTTCCTAACAAAGACATTGCAATGGTATGTGGGCATCTGATAGCCCCTAGGTGAAGATCTCCAAAGGGCCTCTCGTTTTGTTGCTTGGTGGTTGCATTGTTTTTTAATTTTTTTTATTTTTTTTTAAATGTTATTTATGTGGATCACTTGTTTTTCCGCTTGAAATCTCCAGGGTAAAATCTTGGTACCCTGCTGCAATCGTTGGGGAGGGTTGCCAGTGAGTCTAATGGAATTCTGTAAATGTAAAAAGGCTTTATTCCAAAATGCTGTGCTTTACATTTGTTTTTAAATGAAACTCTCCCACTGGTGGAGCTTTAGTTCAGTGTCTTGGGCTTTGGCAATGACCATCGACTGCTGGGGCTGGTGAGCCTCCTGGGCTGGGCTGGGCTGGCTTCTGTGCTGGCCACTGTCCAGATCTGGCATAAGGGAAAGTGGATCTGGCAAGAGTAGTACTGCAGTGCTATCTGTAGAGAGCTGGATGATCCCTACAGCTTGATGAGAAGTCTGTGAGCAAGAAGAGCTGCTGGCTTACAAATAAAAGAAATGGGAAAGTCAAACAAGTTGGCATAGCTCCCGATGGCATTTCTAAGTTGGTTGTTACCCCAGTAATCACTGCTTAAATATTGAGAGTCAGTGAGGCCTACTGACTAAATCCATAAATAATGCAGGTCTTTGCCTTGAGAAGAACTCATTCATTTTGCATCTGAGTGTAAAATGCCCAGAGAACTTGTTGTGTCACCATCCCTGGAGGTCTTTAAAAGACATACATATATGGTACTTAGGGACATGCTTTGGTGGTGAACTTGGCAGTGTGCTAGTTCAGAATTAGATGATCTTAAAGCTCTTTTCCAACCCAAATGATTCTGTGATACTATGAATTTTCTCTGTGTGTGTACTTCAGGAAATAGCAAAAGGTACTGCTGTCATTCCCTGCCTCATGGAGATTCTTCTTGGGATCACATCTAAACCCATGTTTGATCTCGGCTGCTGGGGTGTAGCCCCAGAACTAATTAGGAAACATAACCTTGTTCCTTTTGCAGCTCCTGACAGAGTCTGAGGTGTTGGCCATGCTCAGGGAGGTGTGGATGCCTCCCTGGTTTATCCCCTGGGCAACACTGTTATCTGAAGGAGACTACATCTGGATTTGCAAACTAACACCACTTAGGGAGGCAGAGCTTTTATGTTCTCATGTTTGCAGCACACAGCTGATGGAGAGGGTTTTGGTAAATTGTTTTGACATCATAGTGGAGCAAGGAAGCAAGTAGTTAATTTTATTTTATTTTTTCCCAAAGCACTGGGAAGAAAATAAAGATTGTAGTAGTGGGAATAAAGGCAGGCTTTTATCTGTTTCTGATGTGCAGCTGAGACACCATGTCAGGCAGCAAAGTGCAGCGAGTGGGGTTTAATCTGGATGAAATGCTCCAGTACACAGGGGCCTGGCTACACAGCCCATGTAATTTCTTGCACCCCAGATCTGATTTTCAGGTATATTAAGGCTTCATTGTAATGGCTTGGTATTTCTTTCATTCTTTGCAGAGACCACACAAAGGAACAGTGTGCCTGTATTAATATTCAACTGCTCAGTGGAGAGGGGTGCAGAGTTTTTGAAGGCCATACCACAGCAGCAGCTCTGGGGAGAAGCTGTAACACATCAGAAACTGACTGGAGCTAATCTGTAAACAGGAATCTGAGATAGCACAGGCAGGCAAAACAGGTAGGAAATAATTAAGTGTTCCTGTGCTCCTTGGGATAACCACAAAAAAGAAGAGAAGTGAAAAAGAGAGGTTTGTTGCTTGGTTCTTTTTAAGAAAAAAAGGGAATTGGAATCCTGTAAGTCCGTGCAAAAGCCCACTGGGGAGAAAGTGGGGTTATGTCCACATGTATGTATGCAATATTATTTTTCCTTCATGTGTTTTGCTCCAGAGCTTTTATTTGTGCGCCATGTTCATGTCCCTAATATCCTATCCTGCTTTTGGAAAAGGATGAAGGAGGATTTGGTCAGCAACAGCTGATAGTTGTTATTAAACTATTGTTGAGCTTACATGGGACAGGATATGCTGCAAATGAGAGGCTGTTATGGAAAGAATTATAGTGGTGTCTTGGTGTAGTGCATTAATGCTAAGCTGGATGACTATGATGCTCACAAATTTGGTGTTTATGGTAGTAAGAGTATGAAAATGTACTGTGCTTCAATTTCCCACCAAGGACAACTAGACAATTTTTTTATATGTCTTGTAAATACAAATTTCTTACCTTTCATAATAATGCTGTAATAGTTTGATCACAGAAAATAAAGGTCAAGGTACAGTTCGTGCTAAAAAGGGATTTAAAGCAGAATTCTAACTGTGAGAAACCAGTTGCATACTCTCTGTAGCCTTTGCATGTGGCTCTCATCAATGCAGTTTGTTGCTTGTCTTGCACACACTTGTTTTATTTTATTCTAGAGTGTTTACTTTCCTGAAAAGTCCTTTAGGCTCTCTTCATGTCAGGTTTTGCTTCTGACCAAAGGTCATTGAAGACTTCAGCCTTGAAGTCCAAGTCCTGTTGTGGTAGTGCTTGCTATGGATAAATAGTTCTGGGAAACTGGAGAGCTCTTGACTCCAGCAGGCTGTGGGATGTAGGGAAAGCCAAGTGTTTAATCCATCCTAACACAGTAATAGTGTACTAGATGCATCTGTACTGGGCCCAGGAGCCCATTTCACACTGTTTCTTTTCTTTATACTTCTGAGAAGGACAGCAGTGGGGTTTCCCTCTGTTGTTCCTGGGAGCTGGACAAATCAGGAGGCAGGGTTACAGATGCTATGGAGGCAGGGGGATATGCTTTCTTTGGATAAGCCCAGGAAAACCTCAAGGTTCAATTTTTTAAATGTGTGTCTTAGGAAGAAGAGTAACAGGATGAAGGCTGATGGGAATTTATAAAAACAGGAGTAAATTGTAAAATCTTCCCCTTTGGAAAGCTGAAGGATATTGAGGTTGTGACCTGACACATGATCCCAGAGAAGTCTCAACTCAAGATGGTTTTTTCCTGCTTTTTTTTTTTTTCTTTCCTCCCTCCCGCTCCTGCTACTTGTGAGGTCTGCAATTGTTTATTGTGAAGAGGAAGAATAGATTTCTTCACTGGGAAAGCACAAGGTGATTTTAGGTCTTCCTAAGAAGCTGTTCTAGTTATTTTATTGGGTCCTAGTTGGAAGTGTTGGAAGTACTGTGCTGAAGGTGTAAGAGCTCTCATAGCATCTGAAAGCCCATATGTATTGTTCCAGATTGAAGTGGGTTTAAGTTTAGCAATTATTTTCAGTGTCCTCTTCCCTTCCTGAGTGAGAAGGGGGCTTGGAGGAGTGCCCTGATTTTGCTCAAGGCAGGAAACCTTATCTATACATGGGGTGGACACGGTGGTTTCCATCCATACTTTCAGCAGCAGTCCCTACCCAGGCAGTGGGGCATAGTTTTTGAACTTTAATAGTCCAGATGGAAATATTGGTAGTGCATCTACAACTGTGCCATGCTGATGTGTTTTTTTTTTTACCAGGAATGTGAGGGGCAATGGAATTTGTATGGTCTGGACAAGGGAGGTTGGCATGGTCCCAGGTCACTGTGCTGGATTGGCATGCACGGATGCCCCAGGGTAACTGATACCCCATGATGCCAGGATGTGATGTGTCCCAGTGGGGCTAGACCTGGTCACTAGAGTGTCAGCTCCCCAAGGGGCAAGCTGCACAGTCAATGCATGAATATCATAGAAACACTGATGTATGGTTTCTGCTGCCTGTCTCTGGTGCTTCCTGCATCCCATCCCTTCTATGTACAAACCATCCAGAGCTATCAAATGGTGCCCTGGTAGGCTTCATCTCCAAATAACTTTCCACCTTTCAGGTGCATTGTTACATTTTTCAAATGGTGGCAGTATGTTTTGCTGTTTTTTCCCTAGTGCAGCTCTGCTGCTCTCTTCACCTTCATTGAAGGTGTGGGTTTCAGGCCAGGCAGCAGATTTCATAATTTCCTTCTCCTTTGGCTTTTATTTAATTTCAGGCATTTTATGTCAAATGGCATTTAGGTCAGCATTATTATTATTATTATTATTAGAACATTTTCCAAGCTCTCATTTAAGAGACCTTCAAAATGAGAAAAATACAGGATATGTAATGAGTCAATCGGGTCATCACAAAAGGCTTGAGAAATGGGCAGTAGCCCAGTACAATCAAAGAGGCACACTGCAGGAACTAAAGAAAACACTATGTCTCCTCACAGATAAATTTCCAGATGATGTTTCACTAAGAGGCTGGAATTTTCTTTTTTTAGTGTGAAGATCTGGAGGTTCTTGAGCCAAAATCTTCTCAAACCCCCTCAAACCCCATAAAAATATTTGTCCATACACATAATAGTCTAGTATCTACTTTCAGCCTTCATTTTGTTTATAATTTGTTATTATTTGTGGTCCAGCTGTTATTTCTCTGTATATATAAGAGACTAGTGAAATATAATGGATTTTCTCATCAGATACCCTGCAGAATATGTTTGTGTATTCTTGCATGTGCCATCTGTTCTTAGCAAGAAGGACTTAGATTAATCAACCGTAATGACTGGTTTAGCAATATTATATTTTCTAATTAGATTGGTATGATAGGTATCATTATACTTGGCATAAAAAGCTGGTAGATCTTATTCCTATATACCTAGCTTTTTTTTTTTCATGCAGGGGAGAAGTATTTTTTCTTCTGAAGAATGTCACTGTCTGTAGAGAAACATCAGGCATCCTAAAAATCTCAGCCTCCCTAGCAAGGCAACTCCTTGCCATTCCTGGGAGGATTTCTAGAGTAGACATGATTTAAGTCCTGTATCATACAATTAATATAGAAATCATCACATTTTTTTATTTGCTTTAATTAGAGTTTCTAGTTGAACCTTTTGCTCTTTTCCAGTGTTTCTTGTTTTATTATTGCTCCCCTTTAGCTTTTGAAGATGATGCTAATTTATTTTTACTCTTCCTAAACTCTGCTTGAAGCAGATGAGACCCATATGTGAGCTAGTAATTCTCAATATTGGTCATGGACAAGATCTGAACACTTGTTTCTCTTTTTTCATTCTCCTATGAACACACATTGATTATTTCTCATGATTCATCATATTAAATAAAATAACCAATTCACTAAGAAGTAGTTAATTTGTTTCAGAGAATTTGGTTGAACATGAAGAAAAAAATAAGGTGCACCTCCAGTGAAAAATTCCAGCTTGAAAAACAAGGAGACACATTACTGAAAAGTCAAAGCATTTAGCATTTTAAAAATTATTTCTGTATTTGTATCGTAACACAACTCCCACTCAACACTGCATATAAGTGGATATAAGAGTGAAAAGTAGACCCTAACCTCAATAGAAGAAGGAATGGGGAAGTATAAGTTGATAAACTGTTTATTTCAGTATATAGTGATATTGATAGTGGGAAGTCCTGTCAGGAAGAAAATAAAAACTGTTTTCATACAACAAAATTGTATTTTTTGTGATTTTTCACATTTCACATTGACTCAGAAAAATCAGTTTATGGCAAGATATAACAATATATATTGCTTCTCAGTGCCACAGGTTATCAAAATAATATTGGTCATGTCATCTTTAGTATATATATCAAATAAATAATGCATATATAAACAGAAACTCTTTAATGTGCAGGATATTTAGTTGTTTCATGTAAGAGAATATCTGTTTCTTCTGTAAGCTTGGACACAGCCCCACAGGGGCTTGATTGTCTGTGTGTGAAACACACAGGGACACATTTACTTCTTGTGGGTACACTTGTAAGGTATGATGATAAAGGACTATAGAGATTTTTTTATACATCCATTGTTTCTGCCTGTGATTTCTGGGCACTGAAGAGTCTTGTGAGATTGTTCTGATTTGATAAACACCAGTGAAAGTTTAAATATAAAGATAGATCATATTGTCAGCTAATTATGGAAACAAATGTGTTTGAAGTCGGGTAAATGTATCTATGTTAAAAGTAGTTTAGTAGTATTTTATTAACATGCCCTCTAATAGTCTCATTTTAGATGTGAATTGTAGCACAAACTTAAGGTCATCTGGTGGGGTTTAGCTGTTCTGCTGTGCACGTACATAAAATAAAAAGTGCACGATCTGAGACTTTAGTGATCTCCATATAAATGGCTTATTGCAAGCAGTATGGATGTGCTATTTGCAGGGTACCCTGCATGTACTGAAATATGAAAGTCCTGGGAAAAATGTGTTTACAGAAGACAGAAATAGAAAAGGAGTGTATTCATAGCTTCTGCCGGAGAAAGGAAACAAACCGTACTGGTAAAATGACTAATTGTACTCACATTTTGGAGGGTAAAAAAATCAGATGACAAATGGTAATTTCTGCTTTAAATTTCATTGCACTCAAAATGCTCCCCAGTTAGTTTTCTATTAACTTTAACATGTAGTGTTAACATGATAATTTCTTTTAACAATGAGAAAACATGACCCTAATCTTAATACAGCAAATCAGCATACCTTATATGTAGATATATACATGCATATATATATATATACACACACACACTTTTAATATTGCAAAATATTGAAAATCCTGTTGACGTTAATGCTATTGACTACTGAGGTAGCCTAGAAACAGCATTATTCTGATATTTTATTATTTGAGAAACAGTATGGGATTGCTCTAAATCAATCTGCAGACATACTGCAAATGAGAAAGTGAATACAGTTCTCACTTTGTATTTCAGTGTTGTTGAGTGCTCTTTTTTTGCAGTCCTAGATTTCCATATTTCCATTTTTAGTATTTTTTTAAAAAGGAAATAAGAACAAGTTACAAGCCAAAATCTTTAATCCATATGGTAAGAATTAAGTTAAATACAAATTATAAAATTCAGAGCTCTGTAATCCATGCATTTTAATGCCTCAGAATTTATGACAAGATGAAGAAATTAACCTCTTGCCTTTGCAGGTTGAACATTATTAAAAGCTATTATTTACTGAAATGCACAGTCAGTATTTAAAAACAGCAAATCACATGCGGTATGAAAAGCCAGGTTTTTAACCCCTGTCCTTTTCTCATACTTGCCAGGGCTTTTCAGTGATACAGCAGCCAAAATCAACCCATAAGACCACAAATCTGTCTTCAGATCAGCCACTTCTGAAGTGTGCCTAATTGCTCTCCCTCTAAAAATCCAGCAGCAAACCCAGGCATGGAGGGGGCTTGCAGTGGATGCCAGCAGCCGTGCTGCTGCACCCCACAGAAGTCTTGGTGCTCTTTGAAATGAGTACTTCACACCAGAAAACTTGGGGTGAGGTGCCACAGCTGCTTCTTGTCTTGAGAATTTGCTTTTTGCTCATGAGTGTTCACCTCTGACTTGATGTTTTTTCCATCCCAGCCTCAGGGCCACTCTCCTCTGTGCTCTGTGCCTCTGTGCTTGTGCTTGTGCCTGTGCCCAGGGCAGGGCTCCTTTTGGTTGGGAAAAACAAGGATTTAAGATGCTTAATTGGTTGTTCTCTGTCTGTCATTATGCTGACCTGGCTTGTTTCACTTCAGGTTTCTGGTGAATATGTTTGGTTTTTTATTTTTTATTTTTTTTTAGCTGTGTTTAAAGGTGAATATTCACTCCGGTGCCTTTCCTAGTTCTTTTTTGTTTGTATTTCCTAGGAATCAGTACATGCTGCCAGCTCACTTGTTCACCCCTTCTGGTTGAGCTTCTGCCCCTGTGTTGTGGCCTCTGCAGTGCTCCAGGCAAGGCAGAGTAGAAGAGATGTCTCCTCTGACCCTGCTGGGCCATGGGCAGAGGGCACTTTGGTGTGCATGAAGGGGCTGCAAGCCCCACTCATCCCCTTTCTGCGGGCCAAGGGGCAGATCAGGGAGTCTGTATCACCAGCTGCTTACAGCTGCATTTTGACACTGAGCTTTAAAGCATTTAAATCGAGATTTTCTATTAATCAGCCAAATATTTTGATGATACTTGTCTCTTGTGTTCAGTTTACCATCAATGGGATGGTATAAAGCAGGTGAAATCACTTCTTCCATTTGTAAAAGGGAAACTTCTTAAGAAAAAAAGCTACTGGTTGTGTTTCTCTTGAGGAACCAGCAAGCTGACAGAAAAGGAGCATTTCAAAATCTGCTTGGCATTCAATACTTCCGTATTCCTACACTACTGCTTTTATTAATATACATGTTAATGTTTTACTTTGCAATTCATTATGCTCTATTTTTGGTTCTTACTTCTCTTTTTAATGTCTGTTCTTGCCCTTGAAGAGGTTTGATGCATGATTATCCCTTTAGTTCCATCACTGCCCTAAAAGAAAATGTGTTGGCCGTATAGTTCAGGAGGTTTCATGAGTTAGTAAATGAGAAGATCAAAGATCCTCACTTGTCTGGTGATCTTTACAGTACATTAAGTGCATCTTGGAGATGATGCTATTTTTGCTTTGCATCAGGCATCAGCCCGTTAATGTCATTCTCTATTTACAGAGTCTGTTGTATTTCCTTCTCTGCACAAAAGCAACTTCCTTTCTGTCTCATCTGTTTCCACCGTCACTGTTTCCAGGTTGGAAAAACATTTCAGGAAGACTGTGAGTAACAAGGAGGTGAGTAAATAAACCACCCAGAGAGAGAATACAGAGAAGAGCACCAAGCAGCTGCTTTTTCCTTCCCTGGCAGGTGCAGGTGCTAAAAGACAAGGGCCAGGGAGAGGGTGACAGAAAAACTGCAAAATACCTCTGCCCCATGGAGGTAGTTACTCTGCCCAGTGGAGCAGCCCTTTCTGCCTCTGCAGATGCCCAGTTCAGCTGCTAATGGCACATGGGGTTGTTTCTCACTGCCATTTATGGGGCTGTAACAGGCTGTAACAGGAGTTAATGTATGAGCACAGGCATGGGAGCTGTGACCGAGAGATGTTAATGTGGGCAGCAGGCTGTCCCAATGTAAAACATGACCCCCAGGTCTCTCCAGGCCATGATTAGCACCAGCAAGTCTTTTGCAGTCATCCTAAAGCTTGGCCTCCCAGTGGGACATTTGTGACCTACCTTAGAGGAAAATAATGAAAATATCTGACTCTCACACCTTTTGCAGTAAAATATTTAAACCTCTGAAGTTGTTTTTCACGTCAGTTGTAAATCCTTCACTTAAGAGGCTGTGTGAGCTGGTCCTACAAGCCACAATGATTTATAAATTACCATTTGAGAAGGTGAGATTTTCTTGAGCAAAACTAAATAGTATGAGCTCAGCTCAGGGGACACTTGCTTCTCTGTGTACCTCTTGGTTTCATTTCCAAAGAAGAGCCAGCGTATACAAGACCAGTATTTGTCACCATCAGGGCAGCAACACATAGACTTCCAAAATTTGTCTAGTTCCCTGGGTAGAAAAGTGTGCATGGCTGGTCTTGCACACTGACTAATACCTTGAGCTGAGTAGCTTCCCTGAAGCCAGTGGCAAGTTAAAAGACTGATGCTTCTCTGCTAAATCTCTGAAGGATTTAGGATTGCTTCTGGATCACTGCTTTCTCACCCAGACACACGTGTTGCACATGGTTTGCTGGGCAGTGCCATGTGATGATAAGTGATGTAGTACTAGCAGCCTGGATTACTATTCTTCTTCTCTAAGTACTGACTGCCTTGAAATTGGGGACCATAGTTGAGTACATATGCCCTCACTTTGTAATGCTCAGTCTCCAGATGGTCTGTTGTAATAACACTCTAAATGGCAATAGTTTATACTGGGAGAAGGACACAGAAAAATATTTTCTAGAGAGAACTTGAAATTTTGGAGGCAGTATGCCCATGGGAAAAATTTTTAAATATATGCAGTAGCATATATCAAGTTTTAAATAGAAAGCAGTGGGGCTCCTTAGGCTGTCATGCTCTCAGAGCCTGGTTTTTGGTCTCCTGTGTGGACAGCCTAGGACCTGTCAAGAAGGTGAGAGGAACTTGGGAAAACAGGGTGATTTCTTCCAAAAGGCAGTGGATTTGACAGTTTTTAGTGAAAAGTTTCATGATCAAACAACTCTCATCTTTCAAGAGGAAATCATGTTGCCTGAGAAGTTTTTTAGCAATGGTGGTGGTGGTGGGGGCTTTGGGGTTGGGATTTTTTGTTTTGGGTTTGGTTTTGATTTTTTTTTGTTCCTACATGTTGTTTATCAAAATGTAGGTGGAAGCACAGCTGAGAAGAGAAAGTACCATTTCTTTATTGTGCTATTCCTTTAGCCCCTGTTTCTCTGACAGTGTTCAAGATCATAACACATTAAGGAATAGAATCATAGAATCATAGAATCATAGAATCATAGAATTAGCCGGGTTGGAAGGGACCTCAGAGATCATCAAGTCCAACCCTTGACCCACCGGAGCAGTTGCTAGACCATGGCACTGAGTGCCAGATCTAGTCTTTTTTTAAATGTCTCCAGGGACGGAGAATATACCACCTTACCAGGCAGACCATTCCATTGCCTGATCACCCTCTCCGTGAAGAAATTATTTCTAATTTTACTTTCTAATACTCTAATAGAGTATTTTAATTGTTTGCCTACGAAGCAAAAAAGTTAAGTTTAGGGATAGATTATGTTTGTGGACTGTGCAAAGTACCTGCAATGCCCTTGTGAATTGAGCTGACAGACTTAATGCTGCCCAGATACCACGGTGCATAACATGGGGAGCCGTACATATGTGCCAGCAGCACCTGTCTCTGGAGTTAATGGTTCTATGGAGATGGGAAGTTTGTTTTCTGGTGCATTTACTCTGTTGTTTTTTCATCATCTGAGGTTCCTTTCATTTTGGTTTTAAAAACCAGTAGAAAGAGACCGGTTAGGAAAATACAGTTTGATTCAGGGAAAAGGTACTGAACAGGTAACTGCCTTCACTTCATTGCCCCTGTCTGCCCCTTCCTTCTCCTTGTCTTTAGATAGTAACAAATGCAGCGAGATGACGCTGTCTGGACTTCTGTGGTGTGTCAGTTGCTGTGATCCTACTGGTGCATGTTATTCTTCAAACCTATTCAAAGTCCTCACTTCTGTCAGGGTGTCTCAGCAACCTGTTTGTTTTTCTATCATTGTGCACACTGAACAATGACCTTCACGCTAAATCACGATGCATTGTTAAACTAAACACACCAAAGAAACCAAATGAAGCCATTTATTCTCACATTCCACTTTCCACAAGCATGCTGTTAATGAGGAAAATAAGCACCTCTGCAACTAGAAAAAAGAGAATTCACAGGTGTGCCTCCATATTGGAAGAGGACATGTTAATATGTATTTATATACAACTTTCCACTACTCTCATAAATTGTTGAGATTATAGCACATCCATCAGAAAGTATTTAATCAGTACATCAGCCTATTTTTATAGATTCCAGGTTTGGCTGATAGAGCTTTCATATTGGTTTAGTCTTTGTGTTCTGTCACATTAATTTATTGCATATTGCTTTCATGGTATATGGTATATATACCTTTGAATCTGTATGTGGCTCATTTTTGCCTACTTTCTCTGTATACCTACTCTTTTTTCAACTTGGATAAAATCAGTTGCTCTGCATGCCTTGGCATCTTATGTGAGA
The DNA here is from genome assembly GCA_023637945.1 of Phaethornis superciliosus. Classification (NCBI taxonomy): domain Eukaryota; kingdom Metazoa; phylum Chordata; class Aves; order Apodiformes; family Trochilidae; genus Phaethornis; species Phaethornis superciliosus. The sequence goes on from JAJQWJ010000001.1 coordinate 124,618,673, forward strand.
ATTTGCTGTTTATTGCTGCGAAAGAGAAAGCTTTAGGACTTTAATTTATTAATAAATATTTCAAAGGTCTTTGCTCTCCTGGTTATCAGCTTGGTTTACATAGATAAAATGCTTAAAATAAAACACTTGGCTTCTGTGAAAATAGGGCTATTTGTAAATCCTCCAGAGAGAGAGCAACTTCTCATCGATGTGGAGATACGCTGCGGGCTCCTGCCATCCATCACTGCCCTGGGATGCCTCTTTGACTTGAGGTGCAGCTACAATTCAAACTCCCAAAATGCAGTGAAGTGAATGCAGTGAAAAGGGAAGGAGGGTTTGGGGTTCCTTTACCATGTGTGACAGAGGAAAGCAGTTGCTGAACAAATGTTGCTCTGCAAAGCAGGTCCCCAGGCCTGGTGCCTCCCAGGGAAAGCATCGCTCTGTGAACTGATGTGGTGGAGGGACAGAGTGTGCTGATAGGAGACACGGGTTGGCAGCTTGAGTGGGGAGCCTGGGTTACTGGGGGTGTGGAGGAATCAGCCAGTGCTTTGTTATAACTGCACAAATCCAACCTGGGTGTTTTTCTGTCTCTGGTTTATAGGCACGTGTCTGGTGAGAATGGACATCGCTGTGCCAGCACTGTGCTCCTTGGGGGTGCATACCCATACCCACGGGCTTTTAATAACTTTGATTTTATTTCTTAGTTGGCTGTTCACAGTTGTGGTGATGAAGACTAAAAGAGCAGAAAAGAGCAAGGCCATGCTCTGTTATATATATATATAATATATATATTGGGGGGTTGGACTTGATGACCTTTAGAGATTACTTCCAACCCAAATTATTCTGATTACATTTATTATTTATATATAATAATAAGCTGTTTCACAAGGAAAAGAGCTAAAGAATGCTGTTATCATAGAGTCATAGAATCATATCATAGAATGGTTTGGGTTGGAAGGAACCTTAAAGATCATCCAGTTCCAACCCCCTGGACATAGGCAAGGACACCTCCCATTAGACCAGGTTGCCCAAAGCCCCATCCAACCCAGTCTTGTAAACTTCCAGGGACAGGGCAGCCACAGCTTCTCCCTGGGCAATGTTGTGCCAGTCTCTCACCACCCTCCCGATGAGGAATTTCTTCCTAATGTCTAGCGTAAATCTACCCTCTTCTGGTGTATCTTCCAGTATAATGCCCTTGTCCTGTCACTTCATACCCTTGTTAGAAGTCCCTACTCAGCTTTCCTCTAGGCCTTTTCAGGTACTGAAAGGTTGCAATGAGGTCTGCCCAGTGCTGAACAACCCCAGCTTTCTCAGTCTGTCTTCACAGGAGAGGAGCTCCAGCCCTCTGATCATCTTGTAGCCCTCCTCTGGACTTGGTCCAACAGCTTCATGTCCTTGTGTTGGAGATTCCAGAACTGGACACAGTACTGAAGGGGGTCTCACCAGGGCAAAGCAGAGGTGCAGAATCACCCCCCTTGACCTGCTGGCCATGTTTATTTTGATGCAGCCCAGGATATGGTTGACTTTCTGGGCTGCAGGTGCACATTGCTGTTTCATATTTGATTTACTTTCCAGGTCTCGCCTACCTCCTGCTCAGCTGCTTCACTTGGTGCCCAAATATTTCTGGTCATCTCCCTTTCTCCTCCCCTGTGCAGGTACCACATTGCCACTATCATCCTCAGCTGGGGCTCAAACAGGCAGCATACCCCCAGGTCCCTGCTTGGTCACCTGGCTGGCAGACACAGTGACAGGCAGCCTAGCAAGTGGCACAGACTTGTGTTGCTCTCCCTTTGTAGTTTTTGCCTCTCTAACACTTACCTTTGGGTTTCTGCTTGTCAGTCAGGAACCCACCGCCTCCTCTGTCAGATCTCTTTTCTTCTGTGGAAATGGGCTGATCTTGGCCAATGAGTCCACAGGAAAAAGGGCATTTGTCTTGTTCCTTTAGAAAATTGGCCTGAAAATGGAAAAAGCTCTATTGAAACCTCTTTTTCCAGTTTTTGTTTTGGTTTGTTTTGGTTTGGTTTTTTTGTGGAGCCTACCCCTTTCAAAGCTGTGAATGCTTCAGCAGCCAAGAGCTTGGAACATATGAAAAGTGTAGAAATATGTGGGGTCTGTTGTCACATTAACAAGGCCAGCAGAGGGGATGAGGAGTGCATGAACATCAGGCAAGGCTGGCTTTCTGTAGCATGGTTTTAAAGGCAAATGTATAGATAGAGGTGTAGGTTTTTTCTTTAACAGGAAACACCTAGCATCACACACTAACACAATCCATGTAGCTGCTGCACAAAGATCTATGGGAAGTTTTATGCCAGAATAATATGGATCCTTGCTTTTTTGAAATCTTTAAATAATGGCATACAACTGTTCTTGAAAGTATATTGTTTCAATGAAAATCCATGGAGAAAGACTTTTTCTTTTTCTTTTACTTTTCAATTGTTAGCACAGCCTCTGAAGGAAACTAAAAGTAACCATATTTACTTGATTTAGGGAGGGGGCAGAGGTGGAAAAGAAAGCTTGGGACAAGAGCAGTACGTTTTGTCACGTTAATAATTTACGATTTTCTTGCTTGAAAATGAAGCATCCCAATGTTATTCTAAACACAGTGTTTTAAACATACCCAGTGATAGGGACAAATTGATGTATTTACATTTGTCTATCAACCATATGTCTTACGTGACCTCACTTCAGCAAAATATTTTGGTGCTTCTTTGTGCTAAAGGAAGAAGAGGTGGTTTGGAACCCACAGCCTAATAATTGTCAAGGGCTGCAGATCCAAATGTTAATTCTGTGGTTTTGTTCACAGAACTTATTTTTAGATTGGCCTGTCTTCTCCTCCCTGGAGAAATAAATCAGAAGTCATTTACAAAGAGCAGATAAAGAATTGCAAAACTTTGGGCTGGATGCCCTTAGCACAGGCTGGTGGACTGATTCTTCTGAAAATACTGTAAACTCTCATGACTTCTGCTGAGGAATGGAGAATCTGGATTTGACAAAAGCAAGGTAGAAGGGATGTAAGGGGCTTGGCCCATGTAGGGGTGCACAGGGTATTTCTACCAGGCATGCGTGTGTTTTTAGCAGCTGGGAGATAATCAGAGATGGGATGCAACAGTTGCCTCTGGCCACATCTCTTCCTGGATTATGTTTTCAAACTGGGAAGAGTCATTAAATGATCAGTTGAATCTCAAAATTTAGTTATATTTATAGAATGAAAAATTTCCCCCTCCCTGCATCGTTCTCCCACTCCACTGATGGTCCTCATTAAGGGATGTAGATTTCCTGTAAGCCAAATGATATCCAGGACAATCTTGGAGTGGATCCAGTTACTATGCAGCCATTTGCCATTGCACGTCTAGTTTTTGCATGTTTTGTGAGTTTTACTGTGTATATTTAGTAATTCTAATTGTTTCTGGTAGTGCTTTTTTGTAAGCACCATTGGGAATGCTTGTAAGCCTAGCTGGGCTGTTTTTAATGTCCTAGCATCTCTCTGGCCATAGTGTTGAAATGTGAGCCTGGGATGTTACTGGTTTGTCTGCATGTCCAGAAACTCATGTAGAATTCCTTTGGGATCAAATCCACCAAATTATTTCAATGAATCTTAGATGATAATTAACAGACACATATATTTCAGGCTGAACAAGATTAATTTCAAGGGATGTTGTTGGCTTATTTTGCCTCGAGTATTTTTGTCTTTATGCAAAGAACATTTGGAAACTAAAACACTGAGGTAACGAAGGACACGTTTTGAATTCGTAAATTCTGGAGCACATGAGCTGTTTCAGTGCTGCTTCTGCATTGGTACAAACGTTTCAGTGGTACAAAAAATGGACATCAAAAAATATTTTGATGCTGTGACTACATGCATGGCATGCAAAGTTTTGAGAGCGCAGTTTCACTTTGCATGCAAGGCTGGCCCCACCAGTTTTTGAAGTCCAGCCTTGCAGATCCCCACATGAGAGCAGCTGCCTCCTTAGGGGGTGTTGAGCTTGGGGAACTCCCCGTGGTCGCAGAGGTGGGTAGACAACCTGTATCTAAGTAGTCCTGAGTCCCACATTAGCATCTGAAGAGCAAGGTAGTCAAGCATTAACTCTTCTGGGCACTTTTGAAGATGTGCCTGGTGTTCCTGGTGCAGAGAACTTGGCTAAAAAAAAATAAATTGTTCACCCTTGAGAGCACAGAGCTGCTTCAAGCCTCTCACAAGGACACCATCCCATGGGGATTGATGTGTTTGCTACCTGTGACTTTCATGAGCAGCACAGGTCTTCCCAAATAAACCCAAACCAGAATTAGAGTTAGATTTTTGCCTTCTCAAGAACAGATTAATAGGTGTTACCTCATGCCTCTCTGTACCTTGTCAAGAGGATAGCAAATGACTGACTACAGCAGAAGAGGCATCTGTTTGATGCAAAGGAGTTTTCCTAAGGGAAATGTCACATTCTGTCTTAAGGCTGAAAAGGAGAGCAGCATCAGACCCTCCCCAGAGGCACAGCATACCCCTGCCACTCTCACCACACTTCACCATCCAGGGAAGACATAAAATCAGAGAAAGCCATCACCAGCATGACTGATCATTCCTGGAGTCTGGAAATATCACGATGGAGGAACTGCTACATTTCACCTACATTTGACATCTTCACTTATGTGATATTTTTTTCCTGTTTATCAGATATCTTCCTTTGCTGTCTTGATCACTCTGGAAAAATAAATTTTGGACATTAGTTAAGAAAAGGATCTAATCTGACACAGGTCAAAACTGAGTAAATGAAATTTCTGTTTGAAAATGGCTGGTAGCAATGTTTCCTGTTAGCTTCATGTTATCCCTTATAACTATTAGAAAACAGCATACAATGCACTTCTTAGAAAATCCAACTTACGCATTTGCTTTTTGTTCATTAATTTATGTAGATCTTTAACTCTGCAGTCCCTTTATTGTTTTACTCTATGAGTTTGATTTCTTAACACCAAATTACCATGGAACTGCAGGTGTGTGCACAGCACGTGCTTAAACCTCTTCATGTAGTAGTGGTGACAGGCTGGTCAGTGCCATGCATGGGGGCATTGGGAGTGGGAAACTCCATTACAGGTAGGTATCCATAAACCTTAGCTTCGAGTTTAATCATTAACAGCAGCATCAGCTTCTAGCTAATGGGCTCAGAAGCTCAGGGCCACCTGCCATGAGTGTTGCTTCCAGATAAGCCAGGAGCAGCAGCAGTCCTTGATTCTCAGAAGAGCCCTGTCCTTCAGAGTGCCACCAGAGTTGTTGGTTCTGAACTTCCATCTTACTGAACAGCTTCATAATGCTGCTTATAGGTAAACTTTAACTCATAAGTTATTTCTCCACCAGCTGCTGTTTACCAAAAGGGCACAGGTTTAGACCTGCCACAGGTAGATTTTTGTTCTTAAAATGTCCTTTTGAGTTTGGTAGAGAAAAATGCATATTCATCTTCTGGGAGGTCAGATTCAAGTCTTGGGTTACCATGCCACAGGTTGGGTTCATACCTGTTTGTTGCCAGTTCAGTTGACCTTGGCTGTCCCAATATTTGGCAGTCCAGCACGGGGCCTGTGTATCTCTTCTGCCTCCCTGGGAAGCCTCAGATTCCCAAAAGTGCATTTTCAGTGGTACTAATTGGTTATGCTTCAACCTCTGGGTCCCTCCCAAAATGTATGCACTCTGTGACAAGTGAGGTGTTTCAGTGCCTCAGATTCCTCTGAGATCACCTTGTTATTAGGGAGGAAGAAGATTAAAGTATGCTAGAATTATTCTAGACAATTTAGGATTTTGATTTCAAAAGCAGAAGCATGCTCACCTGCACAAGGCAAGGGACCAGTTCTGGATGATATGTGACTGTAAAGCTCATCAGCAGTTGCTCTGATGCTCTGATTCTGTAGACGACTGCCTCAGCCCATCTCAGACTTTTTTGAAACTTGTGTCTCCATTCTTTTGGTACAGATGGAGCACCAGCTGCTCTCCAGAGATACCATATTCTCCTCTGGATCAAGATGAAAGCTGCTGTCTCCCACTTCTTATCACACTGCTTTTCCTTCCTCTTTCCTGCTCTGCTCCCCCTGGATTCACACAATTGTCTGTTCGCTGTTGCTTGGAGCAGGCTTCCAAAACGACAAGTTAAGGACAGATTCTAGTGTTTTGTTTTAAAGCGAAGGTGGCAGAAGAAAGAACATTTCAGAAATTTTTCTTCTTTTGTGACATGCCCTGTTTTCAGGAGTTTCTGCTTTAGATTGTATTGTCACAGTAAAGATGCAAACTAACATCCGAGGTTCTCACTCAGCTGCACACAGCCAGCATGGTATATCCTACCCTACATACAATGCTTAACCTTGGCCACTGTATACAGCATATGGATCAGAGGGCCCTTGGGTGATCAGGTTTAACTTCCCACCTTTGCTGGCAACCATAATGGATGGTTGGTCAAGTGGGCTCTGCACATTTCCATTAGGGCACAGGGTGAGTTTTTCAGCACCCCAACTGGAGAGTTTTAGTGTTTGAGATCTATAGGCTTGGACAGTACAACTCATACATAAGTCTGAGGTGATGATTTCTCTGGGAAAAAAAAAAATCAAAATGAAAAAAAAGCTTTGAATTGCTTGTATTGGAGTTATTGATACCTGTGCGTTCAAGGGAGAAGAAGGCTCCTGCTGGTCAAGGGCATCCCATGCAACAGTGGCTTGTCCCACCAACACATGGGGTGGTGAGACTCCTCAGAGCCTCACAGGTACATGGGTTGGGAGCAAAGCTAATGGGTGCTTTGGTGGGGGTGCTGTGTTCTGAATCAGGCCCCGTGTTTGTGGGATGGCCCAGGAGGGAAAGAGGTCTGTCCTGGGGGGTGGACAAAACAGTTGAAACTCTCTTCCTGGCACTGGGGGGGCTGTACCACTGGTCTACAGCCTGGCCCTGAGCAGCATCCTCCAGATGGACACGGTGGGGATTTTAGCCACAAAGAACTTTTTTTTTTTTTTTTTTCTTCCTCTTAGGGGAGTGCTTGCAAGAGGGGTGGATCAAAGGACCTTAGTAGCTTCAGATGAATTGCCACACACCTCGTTAATCAGCTAATAAAATGCGATGAATATCCTGCACTTGGAAAGCCAAGTGAGAGGCCTCACAATCCCTCATACTGTGAATTTCCCCTGTTGTCCTCATTTAACCTTGCTGTGCAGTGGCTTTTGGGTTTTTTTATTACATTATTTATAGAGCAAATATTAGTGCAATTCTTTCTTCTTCAGGAGTTTTAAGCATCCTCAGAAATAACAATCAAGTGTAAATCAGAAAAAACAGAGACATATATTTTTGGGTTTTATTATACAAACATATTCATAATGACTAGAGAAGAAAACACAATTAATAAGGAAACAGGGAGTGGAAGCTGTGTTCTTTTATCTGAATATTTGTTTTGGCAGTGATCTGGAGTTCTCTGAAACACTGGCTTAATTGTCTCTCAAGTTTGCCAACTGCAATTTTCTCTCCTATTATTAGAAATAAGGGTATTTTTTGTTTCACTCAAAGACATTTATTTTCATGGTGAATGCATTATGTGTACCCTGTTAATATAAACATCTAAATTTTTGTTAGCATCTTGCATATGTGATTATTTTATGGACCCAAGCTCTGAGATTTAACTCTAAGGAACATTAATGCATCTTGAATCAGACCACGTGTGAGGTTGAGTTCTGCCAAGTGATCCCCTCTGTGGACCCATACACAGCCTGCCAGTTTGTAGGACTTTAAGGAAAGGAAGCATAGTTAGAGATCCTTCTGACCCTTCTGAGCATGAATATTTTCTGCTCCTGAGGAGCAAAAGATATACCTCCTGCATCAGTAATCTCTGTATCCAATAATAAGTTCCTGGCTCAAAGTGTGCAAGTCCTTGGACTTAAATTCTTAGCAGCCCTGTGTACATTACAGTTGTGCATTAATCTTTTGAAAGTGAAATCTAAAAACAAGGAAGGAAAGCATTTATTTTACTTTTGATATGGAACCAATAACAATTATTTTTTTTCATATTTTCTCTGAAGTAGCTGACGTACAGAGAACTTTTTCCATAACGGAGTATTCACATTCCTCCCAATATTAAGACAACCTAGTTAAGTCTAAAGTGCCAGCTGTTGCCCAAGTAGTGATAAAATTATGAACACTGGCAAGATGATTCCTTTGCAGATGTATTTCCTATGAGTAGTAACTCTGCTGCTGATGTTTCATATAGAAAGTCAAATAGGAAATCAGCAGAGCCTGCCAGAAAAGATAATTTTGCTGTATAGTCTGAACTCTTGGGAAGCTGGAAGAATCATTAGAACTAGCTAACTTTGCCAAGTATTTATGTTTGTATATGAATATTCACAGATGAACAAACAAAGCAATGTATGTGTGTGCTTTATCCAGTCTTTTTTGAGATCCTTCAGAGGAGAAGGCTTGCTCTGCTCCTCAAGACCTGTTCTGTTTTTGGCTGCCATGATGCAGTGCATGGGAGGGCTGTTTCTAGTAAATGTTCCTTATCCATCAGAAAAGAAAACACTCAATTTTGTAATGGGGTAGAGGGTCTTTAGAAAACATTTTTCAGTGGTTTCAATGATTGTTTTTCTGGCAAATCCGTGTGCGCATTTTGCTTTCATAATTTCAGTATGTTCCCTTTTCATTTTTCATTGCACCTTTTCCTATGTCATTACCTTTAAACAAGCCAAATTTAAACCTTCCTTATTATTTTGTTTTGAGGGTTTTTTGTTTGTTTATTATTATTATTTTTATTATTTGTTTATTTTTTTCCATGTAGAAACATTTGTAGGACTGAAGTTAGAGCAACTGGTATCTTTTGTAAGACTATCATTCTTCCTAAAAGTAGGGTGTGAATCAACTTAACATTTAGCAGTTTTTGTCATAATGTGGTTGGTGTAAGTTTCAAGCAAGTCTTTGTAATGAGATTTCTATTTTTATAGTCATCTTGATAACTGAAAATCTTCCTCGGGACTTTGTAGTTGGATGCTTTGTAACAACAGATGTTCTTAATGGCAAAGGACAAATTTTGTTAAAATGCAGAAGTTTTCTAGCATGTAGCAGTAATGTGGTAAGGAAAGAAGAATAAACAAAGGCATTATGGCTTTCAAATATGGCATTTACAGTCCAGAAAAGTAATTAAACCTTAATGAAATCATGCGTGTGGGAGTGTTGCCATGGATAGGTTGGGTCTCAGTCGCATAATCATGTTAATGCTTCTTAGTAGTGGACTGCAGTCTGTGCACATGTTCCTCACCCATGGCAAATGCAAAATAATTCTATTTAATTTAGATTGCAGTGAAAGTATGAAAATTTAAGTCCTACTACTTTACATTTATCTAGGCCTAAGCATGGGTATGAAGAGGTTACCACACATCAGCTGATAGACAGTAACTTGTTAACTCATGATGAGCCATGTGCTCAGGGCCTTAATACTGCTTAGGAAGAGGATACCTAAAAATAATTTGAAAACTTTAACTATGTTAAATTCCTCAGTCATTTTGTCTCATGTTGGCACAGAGTACAATGCCTTACCTTTCATGTGTAAGTAGGTTTTATGGACTTAAACATTCTTTGTGGTAGATTGATGTAAACCATCAGTGTACGTTTCAGTTTATAGAGGGCATTGAAGCCAAACACTCCAACTTTTCATTAAGGAGATTTAAACTTTTTTTTTTTTTTTTTTTTTTTTTTTTTTTTTTTTTTTTTTTAGTTTGTCCCTAAAACAATAGTTTCTGTCATCCTGAAACTATTCGGAATTTTGGGGTGATTGTCTGAACAGGTTTGTATGGAAGAAGTTTCAGGTTAAAGTGGTAATTTGTCTGCTTTTACCAATTACCCTGTTACTAGGAGATGATAATGAAGAATGGGTTCAAGGTCAAAAGGACCCTGTTGAAGAGACATCAATCATCTCTTAAGTCAATAATGTGATCTGAAAAACAAAGGATATTTGGAGGTTTATTAGCCCATATCTCTCCTTTTGATCCTATTTCATTTAAAGAGTAAAGTTGAACCCAAGAAATAAAGGATGATTATGTTTTTAGCTGCAGATTAGTTTGATAAAGCTAAACCATTTTGATATGGGGAAGTCATAACAATTTGTAAGTTTTTACTTAATTACTGTATAATCATAGAACATTTTTATTCAGCATATTATCTCTTTCTAATAAGCAATCTTTTCATTTAAAATATATTATTTGTTCTAGGAAACATTCTCCCATTGTACCTGTAGCCCAGAAATAGGGTACATGAATATTATGAACATATTAGAATTCAAAACCTCTGATGAAAAGGGTTTTTTCAAATAATTTCTTATTTTTTAGAACCAAGTTTTCAAAGTATTAGTTCCAAAAGGATAAAATGGTTTTCATTGTTCACTGTTGGTATATGGCATTAAAAGAATGCTTGACATTTTAAAGAGAACAACAGGTTCCTTTTAAAAACAGTATTTAAATCAGGAATAGCTATCCAGTGAAAGATCACAAGAACAGTAGCAAGGCGCATTCTAATGACTTGAATTTATAGGTTGTATATTTTGTCCTCCTTCCTAATACACACAGACCAGAGAAGAGATGCTGGTTGTATTTTATATTTTGTAGACTCTGAGATTACAAAATGATATAGAAAATACTGTTGTGTTTTTTTTTAAAAAAACCAATATCCCAGTAAAATCTGTGGATATTTGTAGCAAAAGGCGACCTGTAGTAGCCTGTACTCATACCTGTCATCATCATGAAATGTGGTTTTCTTAATAGCAAAGAGGACTTTAAGAAGAGCTCTTGGAAAAAGGCAGCCTCCTGCTTTCTGTTTTGGTTCCCCATCCCATGGGGAAGGCAAAGCACTGCACAGTTTAGACAGGGATGGTTGCATTCTGGGAAGTAAAAGAAAAATCTGTAAATATCCATCAAAACTAAAACATTTCAGTAAAAAATCAAACATCTTTTAACATCTCGTTCAATTTAGAAGCGTCACTCTTTTGTGGTCTGTGTGGTATCTGAACTGCCTTTAGCTTGTTGGAGAAAAAAATGACACTTCTGCTTGTGCATGTGTGATATGTGACACCATCTGTTATTGATCTAGAAGGGTGTTTTGTGTGCAGGGAGGGAAAAGGTTGCCATCTCCAGCCATTCTCAGGCTTGAAGTGTCCCTCTAGAGGGGACTCATGGCATCAGGGCCCCTCACTGTTACCAAGAACCTTTTGCTGAATGCTGCATTGAGAAAGATTCTTAAGAAAATGGAGGCATTTTTTCAAGAAAAGTGAGATTTTTCTGAGTTTTTCCATTTGAAAAATGGAAAAACCTATGCTTTTGGACTAATGCAGTTTCTCTTTTGGAGGATTTATTTTGGGTTGTTGGTTGGTTGGTTGGTTTTTTTTTTTTTCCCATGTGGTGTGAATGCATCTGCTCCCTTTAGAGAGGTTGCAGCCCAGTTCCAGTAGAACTGCTGGTCCCTAGCTTTCCAACAACCCTAGCTGCAAGAGTTCATGTGTTTTTTTCCTCTCTCTGCAGACTTGTGTAGTGATGTCAGGAGGGAAGAGTTCTGACCTGGTCAGTTTGGGAAAGCTAATTTTGGCAGAGTTGTGGAGCTCTGAGGTGCCTCCCTAGGGAGAGACATTCAAGTAGATTCATTCTCCCAGAGAAGCAAATTGCTCTATTAATAGTAGGATGCCCACAAAAAACCCAAACCCTTAGGAGTATGTCAACAATCATATCCAGTGCAATCCTAGAAAGCTAGAAAGCAAGGCAGTGACAAGTTTAAGTGAGATAAAAAACAGAGGTTCATCTTGGCTTTAAACCAGAGACCACTGCAGCGGGCTGACACTCAGCATGCTCTTGAGAAGGTCCCTCTACCTTTTTTTCTGTGTCTGTTTCTAAGTTGTGTATTTTGTGGTTTAACTTCTGTAAATGCCACTATGAAAGTCCAATGGAAAGAGCTCATGTGTTATTAAAGATCTGCCAGCATCTGAGGTGGCAAAAAGCTTCTGTGACAGAGGTGGGGGGGAACAGCAGACCATGGTACGGCTAGGATAATTTCCCATACATGCTGGGGACCCAAAGGAAAAAAGCACAGTTGACACCTCTGGTGAAAGCCACTGCATCTGTGGTATCCTTCTGCCCTCAATACCAGCCTTCCCTCTCAAAATGATACCAACCACAAAATGCATGTCTGTGTGGCAAGCATCTTGGCATGGTTTAATCTCAGCTGGCAGCTAAGCCCCATGCACAGCCACTCACTGATTCCCTCACAGTGGGATGGGGAGAAAGTCAGAAGGGTAGAAGTCAAAAGACTCATGGACTGAGATTTAAAAGGCAGCTTAGCAGGTAAAGCAAAAGCCACACATGCAAGCAAAGTGAAACAAGGAATTCCTTCCCCATTTCCCATTATCAGGCAGGAGTCCAGCCATCTCCAGGAAAGCCCCCTGGCTCCATCACACACTATGGTGACTTGGGACGGCAAATACCATCACTCTTTCTTCTTCCCTCAGCACTATATGCTGAGCATGACAATATCTGGAACAGAATACCTCTTTGGCCAGCTGTGATCAGCCACCCCAGCTGTGTCCCCTCCAAGCTTTTTGTGTACCTGCACACTAGCAGAACATGGTTAGTTGAAAATCCTTGATTTCTTAGCAAAGCCAGAAATCACCAGTGTGTTTTCAACATTCTTTTCATACCCAATCCCATACTAAATCCAAAGCACAACACTTCTCTAGTTACTAAGAAGAAAATTAGCTCCATCCCAACCAAAACGAGGGCATGTCTTGAGGCATTTCTGTGCAGAAGACACTGCATCTGCAGCTGTCCCACATGTGGGCACAGCTCTTGTTTCTAGAGGTGATGGGTGCGAGAGATGCCATCCTGTGCTGAGTGAGCCCTTTGAATGCTCAGCCCTACGGTAGCCACACGTGCTGCCATCCTGGCCTCAACCACCCTGCGAGGTGCCTCTGCCATGGGGACAGGGCTGGGAGCAATTGCACAATTTTCCTGAGTGTTTAAAGCAGAGAAAAATATACGTGCTGGGGGAAAAAAAATAAATCCACTTGCAAAAGACCACATTTACAAAGAAGTTCCCACTCCTTGCTTTCCTGTTTAAGTACAGATAGGTTATCTGTTTCTGGGAGTGGAAGAAGAAAAGCAAGGGTGAGGAGTGAACAAAGTAAATTGCTTCCTGAGGCTCACAATTGCTTCTCAAGACTCACAAGAAATCTAAGCTTCCCATACCATCTTCTTCTTATAGTTTCTTTCCTCCCAGAAAAACACCAGACTGTGAAGAAGATAGTATGTTGCCACAAGAACTATATTTTGTTAGAGGGATGTGAAGCAGAGCAAGGGAAATTACTTGCAACATATTTTTTTATCAGGCAGCATTTCTGCTTATTCAAAATGTCAGCAGAGTCAAAGTTATTTGGCTTTGTTTAAAAAAAAAAAAGTATCACACTGACCTGACACATGGTTTTGCCTTTATTTCAGTGTTGCTTTATTTTGTTCCCAAATTCTGGAGAAATATATTGAGATGAAAGTAATTTTCTTTTTTTTAACCCTTGTATTAGTCCTGCTGCATTGTAAAAGCTGCTTTTGGTTAGTCCAGTGTGTAGCTGAGCCCATTTGGTGTAATTTGGTTTCCCTGGTCTTCTTTGCTGACAACTACAAAGTTGTATGGGAAAAATTCAGTTGCTATTAATAGGGGGAGTAGGAAGCTGTGTTTAGGGGGGTGGCATCTTTTGGGTTTGGATTTTTTTTACTATGGCCAAATGCTGCTTCTCTGGTATGCTGCAACAGGCATCATAGCTACTGCCTATGCCTTGCACATCATGACTCTGACCTGCTCATCTGGGTCTCATGTTGGCTCTGTGTCTCCTCAATATGTATGCAGAGCCACCCTCTGCCAGTCTCCTCACCTGTCTGGCAGTGAATCTCAGCACCACCCACCCTTCAGCTTGCTGGGGCCATCACTGGACCACTCGGGTTGTGCTGTAATGTTATATCTGGTAATCTTTAGATTTGTATATTTTGTTCCGTGTAAGTGTGTGTGCACCAGTATGATATGAATGCATGTTCATGTGCATTTAAGCTGTTGCATTTGGCTGATTCTTAAAATATTTTGTTAAGTAGTGTATTTGCAATCTTTGAAAGATGGGACTGAATGTCCCTATTTTACACTGCGCATTATGCAAGTTTGCTGATACTAATTTAGTTATTGAAATTCCCATTGAAAAGAAACAAGCTGTGTCATTCTCAGAACATATGCACCATGAACTTCAGATAGATGTGTGTGCATGAGAGCAGACCTGCTACTGTGGAAGTGAAAGATTAGGATCAGAAATGAACACTTGCCTTCCTGTTTGTAGGATTAGAGCTATGAAGCACCAGCTACACTAAAGATAAATGGCAGTCAAACCTTTACTGAGAATTTCCTGACACTTTCTGCTGTTTAAACTGTCATTTTTATTCTGAAAAATAAAAACCAAAATTACACAAATCTTCTCACTTGAAGCTTTTAATCAGCCGTGCTGGTAAGGAAGGTCAGTGTGATGTGGTGCTTCTCTCTTCATGGCTCAGAGCTGTACATGTTGCTACACAAGGAAATAGAGATGCTGGCATAACAGGATGTAAATCCAAATGGGCTTTAAATTCTGGTTTCTAAAAAAACTTTATCTTAATCCTTAATCTCTCTACAACTGTTTAGTAATTTCATCCTCAATGTCTTCTGCTTGTTGTCTATTTAAAAGGAGTGTATGAGAAGCAGCTTTCCATCCATTGAAGAGGACAGAGGTGCAGATTGATGGGGAATAGTTGCCTGTGTTTTTGGAGCTGGCAGAAACATGAACATCAGCACCTCTTAGATCATCAGATGCCCCACTGAGCAGAGCAGAAGTTGAAAATTACCTCGGGCAGCCATGTTGTTAGTGGGCTGTTAGTGTTACAGTATTTGTTATTATACTGCAGTACAGTGGCATATCAATACTGCAATCTAAAAATAATGAATCCTTCCAAGTCTTAGTTATGCACCTTGAAAGGCCTCTCTAGACTCAGCAGCTCCCATCTTCATATTTTGATGGAGTTTTTGATTTTTTGTCATGGGTTTGGAAGAGTTATTATTCTGTAGCTGACAGACAAAAAGCCAGGGCGGGCTCCTGGGAGAAGTACCACAGGGAACACTTCCCAGCACTGCAGAGATTGCTAAAACAAATTGAAATACAATCCATGGAAAGTGGAGTCCATGAAAAGTCTGTGGAGATTCTAATCCATGTAAAGTGGGTGAATTTTGTCTTGAGCAAAGACCCCAAGTTTCCTGCAAAGGCAAGACTGAGATGCTTCAGGTGGACCTCCAATGTGCAGTCTGACTTCCCTACAATAAACTCATGGGGATGCTGTGTCAGGGAGGTGGTCACTTCAGTAGGTTTTCAGGACTTGCTGCAGCAAAATGATGAAGAAATGTCTTTCAGTGGGGCAGCAACAGCATGGAGAATTTTAGAATATCTGAATTACATCTGTATTGCAAGATGTATGTATCTGACACATACTATACTCTTAGAAAATTAGAAATACATTTGCCAAATATTGAGGTTGTTGAGAAATGGGCCTGAATCTATCTTGTATTCTGTAATAATGCTCCTTAAATGTGAAAAAAATATGATCTTGCTGGCACTGCCATAAATGCAGGCCAGCTATAACAATTTGTTAACAATTACACAAAAGTTAGATGGCCTGGGTTTTATTACATTGCATTCCTGCACCAATGCTTACTAAAACTGTATCCCATCTTTTTATGCTCTATACAGTTTCCTTCACTGGTGGCTACAGCACTAACTTCCATGCAGGAAAATAAAAATTCATCATACTTTGTAATGCTTCATACATTAAATAGAAGAAGTTACCATCTGTGCTTTTTTTTAGCTCCCATTTTTGGATCTCATCAACACTAATGGTAAACAGAAGGATAGACTGGATATGTTACCTTAATAGTGCTTATAAATTTTAAATTGACCATTATCAACTTCCCGAAGCAGACAATAAAATATATCTCATGTGTATTGCATTTTAATAACGGGAAAAAGGAAGGATGTGCTTGAGTTTAGTTGTCATGTATTGCTGAATGCTTTGTTTCAGCTGCTTGCAACTTCCTTTTTGTTTAATTTGATAGTAACTGTAAAACGCTGTTATTGGTGTGGGTTATTTTGTTTGGGTTTTTGTTTTTTTCCCCTTAAAACAGGGGAAGCCTATTTTAGAAGCACATATCCTATGCCTTTGGGATTCCATTTTCATTAGGATGCTGAACAGTGCTAGATTTACATCTCTCTTTGCAAATTGCAGTTATTTCTTTCAGTGAATCTTTTATATTACAGCAAAAAAACCCCAAAAACCCAACAAAGCAAAAAACAGGGAACCCAACAAACAAAAAAACAGGGATCTTCCAGTACAGTTAAACTGTTTCTAATCTCATTTAATTAGTAGGAATAGAGTAGCAAACATCACTGAAGGGTGAGAGGAAAAAATGGAGCATGCAGATAAGCTTTCCTTGTTAAAAAAATGCATGAAAAGATAGAACTTTTCACCACACAGATACAGAAAGCATTCTCAGTAATGGAAGTGTAGCACACCACACCAATAAGAGGAGTTTCAGGTCCTCTGAAAGCAACTGATGTCAAGAAGGCTCGCTTGGAAGAGATAGATATTTAGGAGCTACAATATGAGAAGTTTTTTTTTTTCATTAAAGAGTCTGTACTGCAAACAGTAGAATCATCTATTTCTTACAGAATGGTGACTCTCTTTTTACTTGATGTTTGTTTAATGCTGCTCAGGTTTTGTTTTATTTTATTTATTTTATCAAGTTTTAGCAGGGAGAAAGAGGTTTGTTATCTTTGACATCATATCTTTCATCCTTTGGTGCTGCCATCCTGCAGAGGTCATGGTTTGCTGAGGATAGGCTGATGTTAGTTCCTCCCTTTAAGTCTTAGACTCTTTTAGGAGTCCAAAATATCCAAGTATAGGCCTTTTCAATCAGCTAGAAACCAAATAATCACTTACATGATGTGACAGATTTCAAGGAGGGGGTAGCTAGAAAGTGAAGACACACTACAGCTTTACAGCAGCCCTTTTGCTGGGCAGATGAAGGACTAGATGGAGAACAGTAAATATTTCATGAAAAGGCTTACAGAAAAAAGGGAAAAACCTCATCACATTTTGGAGGTGAATTAACTCTGTGATTTAAATATTTTTAACCAGCTCTACAGAGGATACTCTGAAACCTGTCATCACCAACAGCCTGATTTTATGCCTTGCATTCTCAGAATTTCATTCAGCACCTGTGTGCAGCTCTCTTTCCAGTGACAGCCTCATGTTTTGTTCCCAGGGGAGTGTAATATCACTGTCTCCAGAAGTGAATGGTGATTTTTTTTTTTTCTAAGAGCTGGTTAATCCTAAGTATGACTGTTAAGCTACCTCACCAGTACAAAAAGGTACAAATATCTGGTGTTTGATTTTACTGCTGAAGCAGGGTATAGCCTGTGTCAGAAGTAACATACATATTCATACTAGAATCAATCTCTCTTTATTCTTTCCTGCCTGTATTGCCATAAGGATAGTGAAAAGGGCAGCAGAGAGAGGGTTGCTTGGAAGGGCTCAAAGTGTGTTTTGTGCCTATGATTTTTCCTGCAGAGGCCTGCTGGAATGGTCTGCCCAGTGTGTGACAGAGATGATGGAGCTGGTTTGAGTCAGTAGTTATCAATCAGCTATTAGTCTGCTGTTTGCTTTGCCAGACTCAGCAGGGAAAACTCTTCATGTGATGGCTTCATCTGTGTCATCAGGGACAGTTTGAGGGGAGAGAGTGGGTAAAAGTTGATTTGCCTTCCAAACTTCAGTGTCTTAGGTATAAATTACTTATTTTCTCCCTTACATTTTATATTTTGGTGTTCAACTACATTTCACAGATACCCCGTAGTTCATTAGATAACAAGTTCTTAAACCATCTCTCCTGTCTCTCCTGTCCCTTTTCAAGTGTTTAGTGTTAGAAATTTTTGGAATATAATGAAAGCATTATTTTTGTGTTCTTTTGTATTATCAAGGTTTCAGTCAGTGAGCGATCATTTGATTGGATTAATCATTCCCCATGTAAGTTAATACAAATGACCCTGCTAAATTTTATTATGGAAAACCACATCTTGAAATTAGAAACTAGCAAGAACAAGATGCAAAAAGACTGATCTTCCCAGGGAGATGCTGATCTTACATTTTATTATTCTGTTTCATTTTTTTCCCATCATATGACAAACCCTGTTTGTCCTGATCTTCAAATCCTTTCCAGCATCCAACAGAAACTTAAAGCTGTTGATTTGTTTGGCTTCTCAGGCCCTTTTTAGGAAAACAAAATATTTGGACCCAGGCAGCAGATAAGCCGTAAGACTGTTTTTAAACACTGCCTATTGGGAATTGGGTAACAGGGTAATTCCAAGACCTTTCTTAGGGTAAGGGTGAGAAAAAACTTCTTTTTAAATGCTATGTTCTAATATTTTCCTGTAGTTGCTTGCAATTGGAAGGGTATTTGTGCCTAGTGCTTGTCTTTAAGTTTCAGAAAATTCTTATTGCTGTCCAGGGAGCTGGTGATACATTGTGGTTTTCTGGATTATACCAAGACAGGTACTGGCAAGTTCCCAGCTGAACTGAACTGCCTTGTAATGAGTTGTGGCAGCATAAGGCAGGCTGCAGAGTTTGTCTCATCAACAGTTTTTTTTATTTACTTTTTGTTATGATTAAATGTCTGGAAAAATAAGCCAGTGATTGAATTCAGTCCTTAATTTGAAAGGGATGAAATGGAACTGGGAAATGTCACGCCTGAATCCCTTAATCACTAAAAATCAAAGCTTTTGATGGTGTCCCTTACTGAACTGTCCCTCCTTGCTGGAGGCCTGTGTCTTTAAGATTAAGGCTGTAGGGGGAGGTTTCGGACTAACCCGCTCACAGGGTCGGAGCAAAATCTTTTTTTCCCATGGAACAGGGCAGTGTTCTGCCACATGGTAGATGACAGCCAATCCTCTGGCTTTTGGTAGGAATACAGTACTAATTATGCTTGTTAAGGATGATATGATTAGAAGCCTGGAAGTACTGTAAAAAGCATCTACATAAGCAGTTCAGATTTGCTAGTTTGAATCCTGCCCATATGTTAGTCACCTGATGGGGAGTCCTTAAAAATGGTAATTAATCCAAATGAACTGTTTGGATTTGTCTTTTTCATCTGTATGAACATTCCAGTAATGCTTTATGTAAATAACACATACTTCACCTTTGGATTTTCCCAGTACTAGAGTTTTGGAAATGCATGGAAGTGAAGAAGACCCAACACATGAAATCTGTTGGGAACACCCCCTGTTTTCTGTCATCTCTCAGGAAGGGCTTCTGGTTGACCTATAAAATGGTCTAAGAAAATATTTCCATTTTAGAAACTGTCTTTAGGTGCTCTGTAGTCTAAGGAGCTAGAATGCTTTTCCTTAAAGCAAGTATTATGGCTTTTTTTATTCTTTAACTCAGAAATTCTTTGTGCCTTTTTGTTGTCATAACTTCTTATTAAATGAGATCTGTGTAGGTGTTAGGCATGACATTTGGTCGAATATTAAACACCTAATTTCAGATGTGTGAAGTCCCATTTGTTTTGGCTGTCACTTGCTCCTGTTGTCACCTGTCATAGTGCACGTGCATTGGGCTGAAGCATGAGTTGTGCTGCCACCTTTTTTGTGCTGCCACTTTTCCCACAATGGAATTGTTTCTGTAGTCCCAGAATTATAGAGAAAGAAATAAGATATGGTGCTACCATCCCATATCCTCTAGTTTTCTCTGGAGCTATGTTTCAGGAAGCTTCAAGACACCTGGCAGAAAGGAAGTTAATGCACTGGAAAGGGATTACTGCAGACTGGGTGGGTTTGTTTTTTCCCCCTTTAATCTTTGCTATTGCATAAACCTCTCTTCTTGATTTAGAAACTTTAAGCTAGTCCCCTGGCTTTGGGATAATAAAACAAACTATCCTGGAGAGTGTCAAAAATAAATAAAGTACGCCCCTTGCTTTTGGAATATATACAGAACCAGCACTTTTCTTCAAGAAAATATCAACAAAGCCAGCCCACAGTCTGGCCAGGATTAATACTAATCATCCATTTCACCTCAAGCAGGGTCAGGTTGTGCTCTGACCCTTGGATTTGAGCCTGGTGCTTTGAATCTTTTTTGATGAACTTAAAGGTCTTTTTCAACCTAAATGATTCTATGATTCTATGATTCCTTCCTGCTCAAGAGAGGCACTGGTGTTTCCTCAGATGACTGACTTGTTACAGCCTTGGGTTATGGGTCTTTAGGGGTCCCACTCTGAGGGCCATTCTCCCAGGATGAGCCTTGTAGGAAGCTTGTGCTAAGGTAACATCTGTTGCCCTCTTAAAGAAAGAGTTAAGGCCTTGAGTAAATCTTGATGTTTGGCAGTGGTGTTTCAGCTCCACTAGAAAAGAATGATGAATGAGCATAGAAAGATGGATAACACCGTGACTTTGGGAATTCTCGCAAGGGCTTTCTCTGCTCCAAATTTCCTTAAAAACAACTGAGAAAGGAGTATCAGATCCTTGTATTCTGAGGAACCAAAAGTTGACTGGCTTAAGAGCAGCTTTTTCATCACTATATATTTTCATTCAGTCACTTACGAGGAGAACTTGTGTGTCATTAAACAGTTATTGCTATTAATAATGGCAGGATGCTAGCAAGAAAATTACCAAATATTAATTTAATGGCCTAAATGTGATTAAATGCCCTTGATCTATTGAGGAAGTCTGGGTTAGATTGCTTGAGAAGTACTTGTACCCATTAGGATGGCAGTAGATCTTTTGTGCGCATGTGTGTATCTTTTTCTTAAGCTGAGACACCGAAAGGATACGAGAGGGTCACACTTGGAAATTTTCCATTCTTATGATCACCCTCACCTTCTCCCAAATATTATTCATGGGATTTGAAAGCACACATTTATTGTATAATCACTGTAAAATAATTCAGGACCTCTTGTCACCCCTTTTCTTTACTATACTATCTTGCAGAACTTACTCTGAAGAAGCTCTGGTTCTAATTTTAACTCTGAGTTATGACAAACAAATTACTACTAAAACTGTGTTCTTTGTAGCAGCTTTGTGGTCAACCCTTATGTTTGCATGTGAGCTATCGTGGCATTCCCTAAGTTTCTGAAACCGATGAAAACATTTTCTCATACAGTATTTATCACATTTTTAAATCTTACTGCAATCAAGAAAAGAGAGAGGAAGCTCGAATACAAACAGTGATTTGCTCATGGAAAATATGCAAGCATTTGAGGTCATTTGGGAGAAGAATTATCCATAAAATGATACCATAGTAGAAGGATTCATCTGTTAAGTTCAAGCTTGGTTCCATGCTGGAAACATCGTGTAAGAAACAGATGCACTTTTTAACAGATTATCTATCATAGTTTCCATAGTAATATGATTCCAGAAGGAATTGTGAGCCAAACATCAAAGAATAAATTGCTTAAGGGTTTATTGCCCAGTAAAAAATTTTTGATTATGAGATGTGTACCACAGCACCCTTAGCTGTTGTGTTTCAGATCAATAAAAGACTTTGTAAGTGGTTTTATCTGTGAGTAAATGTAGCTGTAGGAGACTTACTCTCTTGAGAAGAAGATGCAGCACTGTAACCTCTTCTCAGTGGAGGCAGGTGGGGACATAATTTTATGTAATTCCCTGTAATCCACAAGTCTGTATTTTTTCAGACTTCAGTTTCTGGTGTGGGTCAGTGAAACAGTTTCCTTTTTCTGTCTGAAATGCCTAAAAGACTTTTTGGTTTTTCACAGCTTCTAAGGGCAACTACACAGTAAACCATGAATGTAGTAAAATGCAAATAGGTGCTGCATAGAATAGAGATAGTAAACATCAGCCATCTCAGAAAAAATGACTTCCAGTCAGAAAAAAACTTCCAGTGATGAAGGTCAAAAGGCACAATAAGGGAGTTTACTCTATATATCCTGCAGATAACATCTAGCAGTAATAGCTTAATTTAGAAAAATGCTAAGAGAAAAAATCTTGCTTTGAAAGAGTGGCAAAATCCATCTTTATAAAATGATGACTAAGGACTGGCCTCTCGGTAGGAAATTAACGTTTTCTTGAAACAAAGATACTTGATAAGATAAAAGGCTCACAAAAGGGTTATTTCATGCTGAAGAATCACAGATCTCTGAGGTATTTTTATGCTTTTAGATATCCATTTCACAAAATGACAAAATAAAGAGATTGATATAAAAGCAAGACTTTGTATGTATAGAGTCCTTTATTTCTTGAAAATCATCACTGATAGCTAATTTCTAAAAATAGCACTACAAGCTACTGCAGTGCTATTTCAGTTCAACAAAAAAGCCTGAGATAAGAAAGATGATTCTTTAAAATATCAGTTGCCAAATCATCCCTTATAGTGCTTCAATTCTTAAAAAATGGTACTTCACTTCTGAACAGGAGTATCCTAGTGTGTATAATTGACAAAGGATCCTGATGCTGAGGGTCAGACAATAAGTACTATTTCTGTCATCATCTTCTGGGGTAGTGCTTTGTTAATCCAGAATCCTCAGCCTCTGATTTTTATTTTTTTTTAATTTTATTTTTTGATCATTTTTCGTAGTATTATTTTGACTTTATGTTTGTTTCAGTCAGCTAAACGCTTGGTTCCTATGGCATCTGTTGGAATGATGGAATTTACCATAAACTTGAAACAGCAAGAATCAAAGCTTGTACAAAGTCTTCTGTTTCAAATCTATATAAGAAATACAGAGATTGATAGCAATGCACCTCCTCTGGCGTGTATATAGTTCATTAGAGACCTGTGAGAATGTTTGCAAATCCTTTCTGTGAGGAAAAGGGCAACTCAGAACTGCTGGCCTGAGAGCATCTTAAACGTGGCCTTTCTTGGAGATGGCATGAAGTATGTTTTTTGGACAAAGCAGTGCAGCTGCATTTGCACATGAATTAGTCGAGCTGTTGGAGCAAGACATTTTCTCTGCTTGCTAATTCGTACATGATGTGGCACATGAAGCTGAAAATTGCTCATTCTGTATACTCATTAAAATAATGAGCAACATCTTTGCAGTCCTGGTGGTAGCATCGTTTGCATCAGTGTGAGCAGAAATGCAGTTTTGGCACCTGTGATATGTGCCAGACAGTGCTGGCTCCAGCCCTACAGAAAGGCTCTGGCCCATGCTGTTGGGAGTAACTTGGGAGTGAGAAACAAGGAGGGCAAAACTTCTCTGCATTTACTGTGAATATACAGACAAGTTCCTTAGTTGACATTGCTTCCTTGGTGTGGTTGATCCAATAAGAAGCAGGAAGGCATGTGTGTGAGCCAGACCAATGACCACCACATGAATGGAGGTGAACTCACAGAAAGTGCCCTCATAAAGCCTGATCCAAAATACATTCAAGGAAAAGATGTTCTTCTGTTGGTGACAGATTTGGCTTATATAGTTGTCAGCTTTTCACTTTCCCTCTTGTTCTTTTCTTCAGAATCTGTGAACTAAGCATTTTTTAAAATGGGCTGCAAATCTGTATGTATGGAGAACAGTTTGTATTAGATTTTTTTTTTCCCCTCCTCTTCTACCCCCTTTTAAAAAAATATTTTGGATCACTTAAGCTGGGGTGGGACAGGACTAGTTCTAAATTAGTAGAACTGAAAAGATGGTAACTTTAGGTAGGAGAGGGTATATGAACTACTGGAAATAGTAAGTAGATAAACTAGTTTTGGCAATAATAGATAATTCTTGTATTTTTATGGTCACTTTTGAATAAGCATTAGTCACATTATGAAAATAACTATGTATTTCATGACATAAAGGAAATCTATAGCCTGCCGTTATTGCAAGGAACAATCGTTATTGAAAAAAAAAAAATCCAACGTAATTCCTCCTATTGAAGCCTCCTTTTAGAGGACAAAGACCACGATTTATAAAAGCTATTCCAGATGAATAGGGAAAAAAGCCCTGAAGTCTGTGGATGTGACAAAAATAAGTTAAGTGTGACTGCTGGAAGGAAACAGAAGGAAAATGAAGGATTCCACCCTCATGTCTGTGGAGAGGTTTTAAAAATAAATATCTCAGGGAAAGACAAATCTGATTCTTTAATCAAGTTTTTACCTGAAATGTAGATGATCACAAGTGAGAAGACCAGAGCAAAGGAAGTAGTGGACAGACTGTGCCATATCTCAAAATCTTTCTACACAAGGGATTCTCTTTCTCCAAATGTTTACATTAATTCAGTGAAACCTACTATGCATTGCATCTCACATTTCCCTTGCACACTCATGGGGATGAGTGTGGGCAGCCCTGCACATCGTGCATGCAGAGGGTGGGCTGGATAGGAATGTGCAGCTGCCCATCATTGTGTAGGAGCCAGCTTGGGCACACTCAGGCCTCTTATTATGGCTATAAATCCTTTCAAATGGATTTTCCAGGCATTAAAGTGTAAGAAGCAAGGTGCTATGTGAGGTAAGAGGCTGTACTGAATTTCTAGCCCATGGACTGTTTTATTTGGGGAGAGTGGGGATAGAAATAGGATTTTTTTTGTGTGCTTTGTTTTTCATTTTGTTTGGGGTTGTTGGTTTTTTTTTTTTTTTTTTTGGTTGTTTTTTTTTTTTTTGGGTGGTGGTGGTGTGTGTTTGGGGCTTTTTTTATGTGTTTTTTGTCTGGTTTTGGTTTTGTTGGTTTGTTTGTTTTTGTTGTTGCTGCTGGTTTTGTTTTGTCTTCCTAGAAGTTTCAGTCAGGGCGGTTCTTCTGTGCCCATACTCCCAGCTTTGAGGATGTTCACCCAAGGTTAAGTCCTGGGACAAAAAGTGATAGCTTCACAATCAGATGGTTGTGATATGCCAAAAGTGCAAGGTTTACTGCTCTATTTTAAGTGTGTTTGAGTCCTCCGAGGAGGAAAGCCTGATGTGCATTAGGTCTGGTACCGGCACACAAAGACACACAAGTTCAGAGATTAGCAACAGTGTTTCTAGGGAAAAGGAGTAGAGAAAGTGTGTTGAATAAGATGGGGTAGCCAAGCAAAACAAATTCAGGGACCTATGATGAAGCAGATTAAAGATAAACTCTTAACAATGTCAGAAAACCTTTTTACTTTGTTATCATGTTATCTAACCCTCTACATGTTAAAGTTTATGTCCATGGATTCTTGAATAATAACTGGATTCATCTTTTTATTTCTGTCCTCCTACTAAAAGGGGGAAAAAAAGAGAAATTGCTGAGAGTTGTTCCTCTTCCTCACGTGTTTCCTAGTAGTGCTGAGTTGCTCTGTAAACTGTTACCCAAAATATTTTCCAACCCAGTGTCTATGCATGCACATCACTGACTTAGACCCTTCCTGCCAGCTGAGATGTGACTCAGGCTTATAGCTGCTTTCCTTGCTCCCTGCACTTTGGTTTTACTGGAAGGAAACAAGTAGAATGGCCATGGTACTTGGGAAAAATAAGGGGCATTTTGATGGTGGGATTTGTGTGGTGCCTTGCAGAGTCCAGGTGACTTCATATACAGCAGAAAAGATAACATCTATTCTCTTGCTTTTCTCCTGAGGCCTCTGGAACACTTCGTTGAGGTGGTAAGCATGTGATACCTCACTTTATTTGGACTGCCCAGGTGCTTGAACACCCTTATTTTTGCTGGACCCCGAAGGCTTTTTGAAGCTATGACTTATTCAGTATTTAATTTTATTCTATATTTCTTTCTGTTTCACAGATTGTGACCGTATCTTTTTTGCCATAAGAATCCTCTCTATTTAATTTCTTCTTTGCAGAAACGTTTGCAATTCAACATTGCCAAACCCGACAATATGAATTAAATTCAACTGAAAGAAACAGTTATTTTACAGCAATCTGAAGCTATGAGAGAGAAGACTAAAGGGCAGTTTTGAAGCAAAGTACTTTAGATGGATGTCTCAGGAAATTGGTTTAATTCTTATAGATTCAGATCAGTAAGGTGTGCGATACATTTACTTCATTGTGACAGCTTCACTTCCTCAAATAACTACAGCTCTGTGTAGTAATGCCACCCAGTGGAGATGACAAATATAGTCAGCTTTGGGCACAGACCCTCAAAAAAATACAAATAAGAATTTCTTACTAGTAAAAATGCAAATACATTTAATTTGGGAAGAAATTAATATTTCTTTCCGTTTTCTATAATGATTTAGTTTCTTACCATATTCTTATGTGTTACTTTGTAAAAAGATATTTGAAATTTTAATCTATTTTTCTTAGTAATTTTCTTTTCCTGTTAAACTAAGATCTCTATTTTAGAATGACTAAAAATGTGCTGAAAATGGAGTATATATATAATGTATGAGATACTATTATTTCAGAACTTTGCTTTTCCTTTTAATTAGAATAACTATAAAGATATTTCAATCTTTTAGAAAGAAAATTATTGAAAAATAAAAGCAATCAAAATGTTTTATTATGTTGAAATGTTTTGGTTTTTTTTTTTAATATACCTCATGATTTTTTATATAGCAAAGAGAAAATGAAACCTGTTGAAAAGTTTTAATTAAGTTTTACTATTAATATATTTTTTCCCAAGATAAAAATCTCAGTTCACCAGTTCCTACATACTAAAACTCAAGACAATATTTTCAGGTGGCAAACTAGAAAAAGCCATGGGATTTCTTTTTCCTTGTGATACATAAATATAGATTTTTGAGATCCTGAGATCTTATCAGGAGTGAATTTGCTCTAAAACGATGGTTACAATATAATTAGGAACTTGCTGTTTAACCCGAGGTTTCCCAAGAATTTCAGGATTATGACATTCACAAGGGAAGAATTTTGCAAGTTGCAGCTCACAGAGGTGTAAAGCCCTCTGTAAAGCACGTTGCCTGCCTGCTTATTGTTAGCAAGCAGTATCAGGTATTCTGGAGGCTGCTGAGGTTCCTGTGGTGGTAGGGGTTTGCTGCTTGCTGAACACGAAGGCACCAGAGAAGGATCATGGTTGGGTTGAAGGTATCAGCGAGGTTCAGTAGCTTTTGTTCATCCTCCACTGTTGTCTTCACCTGAAAGGGTGGGATTTCAGTGTAATGGAGCCCGTGTTGTTTGCTACTGAAGTCTCTCAAGATGTGCACCCTGAACGTGGTTACTGCCCCGATGCCGTTGTCCCATCCCAAAGTTCTGCCTGTATCAAACCATCCAGTCGCACGGTCACAGTTTGTTTAGATCTGCTCACCAGCAGAAACAAGTTAATTTTTCAAGTAATACATTGCTTGGCAGGTGAAAGGAGATCAAAT
This sequence comes from Phaethornis superciliosus, assembly GCA_023637945.1. Taxonomy (NCBI): domain Eukaryota; kingdom Metazoa; phylum Chordata; class Aves; order Apodiformes; family Trochilidae; genus Phaethornis; species Phaethornis superciliosus. The sequence continues at coordinate 124,645,951 of JAJQWJ010000001.1, forward strand.
TACTTTCACTTAATGTTTCTTGGCAATCTTGCTGTTTCTGTTGTGTTGCGAGGGAGACTGCGGCCATCGTGGCTCATAGCCGCACTGTTACTCATGTGCTGGCCTGGATCAACATTGCCCAAATTTTGGAAAACCGAATCCTCACAGGGAAACTGCAGCCTTCACCAACCCAGCCAACTGATGGTGAGGGGTCACGCAGCTTGAAGGCTGTGTCTACTTCTCCGTATAGAATCATAGAAACATAGAATCATAGAATCGGCTGGGTTGGAAGGGACCTCAGAGATCATCAATTCCAACCCTTGACCACTACCGCTGTGGTTACCAGACCATGGCACTGAGTGCCACATCCAGTCTCTTTTTAAATATCTCCAGGGACGAAGAATCCACTACTTCCCTGGGCAGCCCATTCCAATGTCTGATCACCCTCTCCATAGCGGTAGCTGCAGGCACATGAAATACCACTCTGTAGCACATGAGCGTGTTGCGGGTCCCTCTGCAACAGTTTGTGTTTTTCCACAGCTGTTTTCTCATGACCTGGGGCTGTGGTCCCTCCTGGCATGGGTGATGGGGCATCTCACGGCTGGGATACCGAGAAGCTTGCCCTGCCATCGGGAGCCAGGCATGGGCATGGCCAGGAGAAAGCAGGCATGGATTTCAGTGGAGCATCTCTCTCCTTGCAGATGCTGTTTCAGCTAGCATATCTGCTCCTGACCAAACCCTAGGCCTGATGATTTCTTTGTCTCCTCTACTCAATAGGTTTTCCAGCATTTTTATTTTTTTCATGTAGCCTATGGCCTCAGAGTCATGCTGTGGCCACCAGCTTTGCTTCTAAAGTTGTTCTCTAAAGTTAGCAGCTGTGTGTGAGGATTTTTTTTTTATTAAGATGCAATTTGTTGGTGGTTTTTGGTTTGTTTTTATTTTTTTATACACATGGGAATAGGGAGAGAAGTGATGATTGGGAGTTCACAAAGATATTGCTTTCATCTGAAGGTTGTCACTGACTGTTCTTTGTGGTAGACTAATGACTAATTTTTCAAAAATTATCCATTAAAGAGAGATCTGCTTCGTGATTTTACTTATTTCCTGTGGGCTGTACCCAGCATTTTGCTGTGACTCTGAGTGCAACAGCAAGACATGATTGGGGCATGCATGTACTGATGGAGATGTCTTAATGTCAACTGACCAAAAATCTGAGTTCTGTGCGTCAGGAAATGTGTATGTTACAGCTGTTTGCTCCTAACATTGGGATCATCAGTTTGAAAGTGTTGTGCCTCATCAGTCTTGAAGACGGAGTTTTCAGAAAGCCGACGATCTGCGTATGAACCTTCCTGGCTCCAGAGCAGAGCAATGTGTGCATGCAGCTATGTAAAATAAAAGTAAACGTCATTCTTGTGTGTTTACGTACAAACGTACACAAGTTTACGCATATTTAACTGTAGTACTTACTCTGAGTGCTGCATGGGACATCTGTGATGCAATGAATGTTCAGTGATTCACTGGTACAGAACACAAATATGTGTGTGGTGACTCATTTTTCTCCTCCTGCTTTCTTTTCCCATTAATCTGAAGAAAAGCTTAACAGCTTATACTGGAATTCAAGGAAGAATCATACAGACTCTAATAAATTGAGAATAAGATGTTTTGATTGTAAATTAAGTTTGCCTTGAGATTCCCTTCTCTCTTTAGATAAAGGAAAATAAACTACACAAAATACTTGAGAATTGCTAAAGGTATTAAGCTTTCAACAATGCCAATTTCTGATACCCAGACATGGCAAAGATTTCTAATACGGGGAAAAAAAAGATAACATTAACCTGAAGAAAGTTATGTTCTTCCAAACTGTAATTTTTCTTCTCTTGTTTACAACTACAGATTATTCTATTCTACCTCTTCTGATTTTTTCCATAACAATTGAAATAAATAAAAATATTCTCTTGATAGAAAAAAGTAAAAAAAGTTGGAAGCTATCTCTGGGGAAGAAAAAGCTGCACACCTGCAGTGCTGTTTAATGGCATCTCTTTTATTAAAAGTTTTTGATGGGCTAGTCCCTCTACAAGGTTTTCAATTTTTCGGTAATTATTTTCCCATGCCCTTCATTTGATGAATTCATTTAGCTAGTAAAATATAAATTTTGCTTAGCTGTTTGATGGCAATTCCAATTCAGCTTTTTTGGAAAGAAGAGCTGTATTTCACAGAGTTGTATTTAACAGACCACACGAGGGAGTGTTGTTCTGCCTGTTCTGCAAGCAGGTCTCTTGCTAGCATAGGGCACCTCAGCTTCTTCATTTTACTCTGCTAAAGGGAAACATTTTCTTCATCAGTTCTCAACTTTTTCCAGGCTGAAGTAGTTTCTCAATAAGCCAACCCCTTTTTTTTTTTTTTTTTTTTTTTTTTTTTTTTTTTTTTTTTTTCAGTGGGTAGTATTCAGAATTTATTGCTTAATAAGGGCAGATTCTGAGTGCTGGCTCTGCAGCTGACACACCAGCTTTCTGCCCTGTTGCACCAACCCTGCTTGGAGAGTGTGGTTTTTGTCAGGGTGAGTTGAGGGGAAGCAGGCAGAGTTAGTTTCTGTATTTTCTCTTTCTCTCTTTTCTTGCCTGTAGAAGCACAAGTTCACTTGGTTCTCACTTGCTATGGCATTACCTGCAGTTCACATTAGAGTGACTGCTATGTCAGATGTGTTTTTAAGACCCCACGTATTTTCCTCTTTCAGTAAATAATCTTCAAGCAGCATCACCCTTTCTGCTATATGGAGGAGTGGTTTGCTTTAAGGTTTGTATAATGAATTCTTTGTAGCTCCATTGCTGGCAGCCCTCAAACAGGCAGCCTACATAAACTAAATCTAAGTGCATGGTAGCATCATGCCCACAAATTACTTGACTCTTTTTCTAGTGCTTGACACAGTCAGGATGTCCTTTGCAGTAGCAAGTGATACCATCTCAAAGTGATATGAATTCAGGTCTGGAGCTGATGGCCATCTTCACATGTCCCATAGGATGGGTGGCTGCTGGTGGCTGCCAGGACTTGGCAACTCTTCAGGTGCTAAAATGAAGTCACTGGGGTAAGTGTTCCCAAAGCACTAATTTGGTCAATTCATCCAGTATCTGCTTTGCCCTCGAAGAATCAGAACCTGTTTTTTGGAGGAAATGCTATGACATGTTGAAAGAGAAATGTGAAGTCCTTGCTGAGAGTATGTCAGTTGCTTGCCAATCAATCCAGAACATTATCCATGAGTGATGTTACAGAACACCCCTGAGTGAACAGTCCTTTTGAAAGTGCTATTTTGTGAACCTCTCCACTAGTGTGATCTTTCCCTGCAGTATAATTCAGCAGGTGGATTTCACATACTTTTCCCACCTACCTATGTCCTGGCACTTTGTTGGGTAGAGGGAAGTACCTCTCTAGACATGAGTGGTTTTTAACCCCCTACTTACTGCTTTTCTCAGGTGGTGCTGTGCTGGAGATGAAAATATTTTGTTTTTTATTTCTTACAGCATTTTCTCCATACATTTATCTTTGACAAATCTGCATGATTCAAAGGCTTTGAGTGAGGCTGCAAGGAAGTTGTAATCCTTGTGCTTAAGACACCACGATCATGTGTGGGGATTGTACAGAAATCTGTCAGTTTGGCAATGTACTTTAATTTTGTCAGTGGGAGTTAAGGAAAAGAGAGTATTGTTTGATAGGAGTAGCAAATGACTGAGTAACTCTCTCAGCACTCCCTGAATAGATCTAAAGAGTTCCAGGAAATATCTGGTTCACTACAACTGAGAGATGCAAAATCAGACTTGTGGAGAATTAGTTTCTTGGAGCACTCACAATGTAACAAATAATAACACGTGGCTTTGCATAGTGATAGGATTAAAACCTAGAGAAGAACACAGCTGTGGCGTGGCACCACTTATGATAAGATCAAGTACTACACCCCAATGCCCTGCAAAATGGATTAAACACAGAAATATCTATTTCAACCAAAAATTGCAAATTGTTTCCACCATACTCAGTCCCACAGGAGATAAACTCTTCCTTGCCATGATTTGCTTCTTTTCTTCCTAAGTCTGAAAATTTCCAGTTCTTCTGGAACAAATGCTTGTGTTCTGTGAAACCAACAAGTACATTTTTAACCACATACCAAAAAAACTTCATAGAGATCTCATCAATCTGCAAATGACAGTATGCCAGCTTTCTCTATTCTTTACATATAGCTTCTACATACCAATATTTTTTTCCTCTTGCACACACAAAGTGTATTTCCTCTCTATTGAAGTGCATCCTAGCCACAACTGCCCTTACCTTTGAAGTGACAACACTAATGTATTGATGACCTAATTCCTAAACAAATTGCATTTTTTCTCCCAGACCTGGCCTCTACAACTGCTTAAAATTTCAAGAGGTCTCTTTGGTTGCTGCTTTTGCATATTTTCCAGGACTTCACTCATTAGATGCCGGGCAATTTGCTGCAGACTGTTTAACTCTGTTTAACTCTGAAGAACAGAAATGTGCATCCCAAGTATATGCTTTAAGCGGGCTGAGAGGATTTCAGGAGCTGTGGCTTTGACTTCTAATAGTGAAGCTTCATTATTGGATACTCTGTGGCAGCACCTCAAGGTGCAAGATCCTGCTTATGACTGTCTTGAACTTGAATGACAAATGTGCAGGATGCAAGAGCAGCTGAGTTTGTGGTGGAGTTAGGAAGAGAGCTTGGGAGTCCACACTTGGGTAGTTACAAAAGCTCTGAACTCTGTTTTTGAATAGTGCTCTTCCAAAATGATTGTGTGGACAGTGTTTTGAACTTCCCGCAGAAGAAAGGGCTTACCCAGGGAAAATGTTTAAGTCTGGCTGCCATCAGTTAGGAGAATAAAGTGTGTTATCAGGCACTGATAAAATTGGTGTTGTCTCAAAACATGGAAGTTCTGCTGGGTTTACTGTTCCAATTTTCTTTTTCCTGTAAGCACCAATAAAATGTTCATTTAGTTATGCTTAAAGTTTTTTTTACTTACAGCTTCTCCTGCTTGATTCTTGACTTTGATTCTTGAAAAATACTGATGTAGGAAATTAATGGTTTTGGTAGAAAGCTAGCACATTATTGTGACTGAGTGTGAACTACTGTTTTTGGATTATTAGCTAACACTGAACAACGAAACAAAAGAGTCAAGTGAAGAACAGAGCAAATGTAGCCCTAGAGAACATCAGAGATTGTAAGGGGGCTCTCCTAAGCCAGTCTCCATGGTACACTATGTACATTTCCATGGCCTTGCTTATACAAAGAAGTATTGAGTAGGCAGCTTAGCTGTTCTCCTCCCTCTCTCCCACAGTCTTACATTAGAGGATGCAATTATCATTGTAACTATTTAGTACACCTACAGATTACATTGCATTCCCCCCACCGCTTCTCTAACCCAGGAGGCATACAGCAGAGTGATGCTAGAGAAAAAGAGGGCCTGCTGTTAAGAGATTTCCCCTCCTTCCTGCTCCTCACAGCAAGAATAAGCCCAACTCCATTTTGAGGGAGAGGTGCTCAAGTGGCAGGAAGGGAAGTGAGAGAATGACACAACTGTTTGCAGGATAGGTATGATCTTGTACCACTGAGTGGGAGAGGGATCAGGAGAGAGGAAGGTAATTACAGGGAAGCAGTGGGAATGGAAAGGCATCGTCAGCCTTATTCCCAGTGACTCCTCTTGATCATGCGTTCCTGTATGGACTTCAGTGATGCCAGGATGGACAGAGGAGGTGGCAGATGCAGGTGGATGTTACTACCTTTTTGGGGGAACAGCTATGATAGACCAGAGCAATGACTCCCATATCATCTTTTACTGCCTGGAGCCAAATGCCAGTCTGAAAACATGCCAGGTTTTTTCAGTGGGTCTGGGGTGGCCCATTCCTTCATGCACTGTCATGTCCTGAGTCAGCAAGAAGCAGCCTGTACTAGTTAAAAAACAAACTTGAATGCAGCTTTTAAAATACATTAATGTTTGTGAAAGAGGAGGGGCGAGTTAAAAGGCTGGGAAACATATATGTCAACACTGTGTCACAAATATCCAGCAGCAGTGCTGTAACTGGGGTCTTGAGCTGGTCGGACCGAAGTCAGATGTGTAGATAAGCCCCTTTTTACACAGCCATGAAGGATTACACACCTTTTGGCTGTGCCAGGGACAAACAGAGACGCCTAATCTAAAGTCCTTGAAGTGTTTGTGAGAAGGGTCATGTGAATCTGAAAGTTGGTGGCAAATATCCTGCCCATGGGACTTGCACTTGCGGAGACATGTTTATGTAGATGGAAGTTGTTTGTCCAGATGGCATTCAAATAGCTTTGCTCTCCGTTTCCTTGTAGCAGCAAAAGAGCTGCACATGGATCATATTCAGGAAGTTGGCCCTCCTTATTTTGTGAAAGCTTAAATATTTACAATTTTCTTTCTGGGTGAAAAAAACCCAGGTGAAATTGCATGAGAGTCCATCTATCAAGAGGAATTACATGAGTTGACTCATGCCGTTGACGGAAAGGCTCACTCTGTGGTTACAAACCAGAGCTGAGGCCAGCTCTGTGCTCCAGACCTTTGCCAAGGCAGATGGGTCACAGCTGGAATGTAAAGCTGTGGAAATCTCAAAAGCTGTGGCTTTTCCTGGCAGAAACACATCATGTGCAGGTAGTCCCTCTGGCAAAGATATGTGCAACCCATGGGTTGTTTCTCCCATGGGCTGGAGGTTTCCTATGAAGCAAAAAGCAGTGCTGCTGGAATGAGGGTGTCCCAGCCAGAGGAAGGTTTAACAGATAAGTTTTGCCCTGGGAGTAAAATGTTTGGGGATCCTCAGGGTAGTGAAGTCTAGAAATCTAACTTGAGAGATTCCCTGTATATTTACAAGTAAGTAGTAACAGGGCATGTTGGGGGTTGTAATAGTTTTCCCACCAACCTAATCTTATGCACCTCTGTCCCCCATGATAATCCACTCCTACATGATAGGGCTACTGACTGCAAGAATTCAATTTGTCAATGAAAAAAGATGATTTTGTTTGCCCAGTTTGAGGCACCTTACAAAAGGCATAGGTTACTACATGCTTTCCAGAAAAGGTAGTCTGCAACAAATCACCTCTTTTAAAATCCTTCCAGTTTTTCTAAAGGAACTAGCAATTTTTGGTGTCTAATTTAGACTAGCAGTCTTAAGATAGAAAGTGCTATAAAAATGCCAACACTTTTAATGTTGTTTGCCACTGGATTGGATACAGTAGGGTTTATATGCTGTGACAGATGAAGCACAATTAGCATTTTATAGTGTTAAACCATGGCTCTTTTCAATGTGGTTATTCTGTATGTTTTCTTCTTCTTGCCTCCAACAAAAATATTGTAAAAGTGTGGGTTGTGGGGGCAGGGAATACTAAAAATGTTATGAATGCTTTTTCAGACTGTTTGAAAGAGAATCGGTGCGAAAAGCCACAGAATAGTTTCTTTCTGAATACTGGGTAAAGTGCTGTAGGTTTAGTGTTTGGGGAACACATCTTTGAAATACTTGTGTGAGGTGAATGATGATGGTAGAGGCCATTGCAAGTTCAAAACCAAAGGAACTTTGGAAACCAAATTTTACATATAGTAATAAAGTTAAACATGTGGCAGAGAAATGCCATGTATTAATCACGTACAGAAAAATAAGCATTTTACCTGTGAATTTGAAAGCTATGAGACAACCCAGAATATAAACACACTGGTTTTAAATAATGACTAAATTAATATAGCTTTACATAACTAAGGGTATTTCTTTTCTGATTTCAACTTTATTTTTTGTCCCACTTGTTTTTTAATTCCTCCTTGAAGCAGAGTATTTCATTTGTCTGATCATGCACTTAAGGAAATGCCTCCCAAAATGCATTGGATACATTCAACAAATTCTCTCAAAATGCCTGCCTACCAGTGCTTATCCTCAGCTCTTTTCCCACCACAACTCTTCTATCACATAGTTTCTGTGTCATCTCCTGTTTCTGTCTTTCCACAGTAGCATGTGGTCTTTGAGTTCCATTCCCTGGGTCCGTTCTCTCCTGTCTCACATCGCACAGTTGTCAATGCCTGTGCACAGCTCTCTATTCAGTGGAAGTGTGAGTCTTCCTTCTCAAAGGTCTTTCCAGTTTAATTCACAACATATTGCTCATCATCTCTTCTAGTTTTATGGTGAGAGGCCGAATCTGTCAGCAGAGACCCAACAGAAAATAAAGGTGCAGATGAAAATCAGCCCAGTTCCAGCTGCACTGATTCTCAGTATGTTACCAGGGGAATTCTGACTAAGCCGAAATCATGCATAGTAAGAATTTTCTCCTGAGGTTTACAGACATGCATAAAATAATAGGCCTCTTATAAATACAGTCAATAATATTTTTGGAGACCACCATAAAAGCAAAATATCAGTGGCTGATAAATACAAGGATGCTGAATAAGTGATAATATCCTTTAGATTCCTATAAGGATTTGATGTAATGGGAGAAAAGATTTTAAATGAGAAAGTTTAAAGTGTGTGACAATCTGATTTTTAATTTGCTCAGGAAGCATCTTTGTTCTTGCAGATTCAGTGGGGTCCCATGCTCAGTTTGCATCTTTTATCATCAATATTTTGTATCATAGATACTGCATTTTTGGGGGCCAAGGTCATAGCTATATCTCCTTAAAAATGAGAGGTAGGAGGGAGGAGGAGTAGTGAGTTAACATGGGCAGTCATACCCTTTCGGAAACAAATTGGTTTCTCGTTAGGCGTCAGGCCAGCCTGATGTCATGATCTCTTGCTGTCCAAGCACTGGATGTTCCTTTATGTTCCATTGTTCCATAGCCTTCTTGAGTGGAAGAGTGGTGTTAAAAGGTTCCTACTGGAGTTCAATAAAAAGAAGTGTGGAACTGAAGAAATTGGCACCGATGTGATCTTTCCTAAGGGAACCAGCCAGTAGCGAGCTGTGAAGGACATGTTGTTTAGAGCAGCAATCTTCCCTGCAGGGCTATGAAACCTAGACATATTTCTCTTACACACTTGCAAAGAAGAACATCTACACTGATGGGAAGAAGGCCTTTAAAACTGATGGTCTCTTCCATTTTAGACTGAACACACGTCACTGTTCAAAGACTGTAAAACATAATTGCCTGTATTCACTGCTCTCTTTCTCCTTAAGGGCTCATGTGCAATTAGGAATTTGAAATAGTTTCTTTATCCACTTGTTCCTGCTTCTCTCAAAGGAGTTGCAACATGCTAGCTCATATCCCCGCTTTTCAAATGTTTATGTACTTCTAAATATAAATCACATGGACAGTTGCAGTGAGAGCAAATAAATTAGTTTTATGTAGTTTCATATGTAGAAATCAGCATATGTACATGTAAATTTCTTGAGGAACTACATTGAATACAATACTTTTTTTTTTATAGAATATACAATGGAAAATGACAGATACCTTGAAGCCTTCAGTTGGGGTTGAGTGCTCCAGTAGTTTTGTGGTTTTTTTTCTCATGCAGATTTAATGATAGCTGAAAGCACTTCACTATGAAAATTACACTGGATTGTTTGCACTTATCATAGTTATTTTCTGGAAATATTTTTTTCCAGTTTCTTGCCAGAGATTAGGATCATATGAGGAAGGGAGAGTTATTATTCTGCTTGTCAAATTCGCACAGAAATGCACTTGCCATGATTCAGCAGTGAATCACCTTTTAATCTTGGCATAAGGGAGTAAAACTAAAGCTCAGGGAAAGCAGCATCTTAAAGGTGACCATGCATAGGACTGCAAAAATCCTTAACTAAGGAGCAATCTTGGCTCCCACTGTTCTTAATTCATCTTATGAGTGGGTCAGACTGAGAATCACCTCTGCCAGAAGGGACAGTCTCACTTTTTCCTTAGTTGATCTTCCCAGTAACACTGTCTTTCCCTCCTGTCAGATCTTGGCATTTCTTTATGGTGAACCAGTTCAGCTTGCAAACCTAGCAAAAAAAAAAAAAAAAGCAGATTTTTTTTTTCAATTTTTAAAAATTTATTTGTTAAGCCCATGTTATTCTTCTAGCATTTTAGAGAGTAGAAGGTGGCAGAAATAGGGTTGACAGGAAACTTCTCATTTTGTCAGTGAGGAAATTAAGTTGTCATGGACATCATCAAAAAATTGCAGCATCTGAGCTTGTTCTACCAGCCATTGTAGAGTGAGATATAAATTAAGAAGTAGTTGTCCCTGCATAGTTTTCTGTATAAGTGTTTGAGCTAGCTTATATATAATTATTCCTGGATAAGGCCCCATGTAGACTGGTCTGCCCTACTGGTAATTCATTAGAATAAAAGAAACCAACTCAAAATGCTGATTTCTGTCAGGCCTTGCAAGGCGAGGACAAACAGCTATTGCACCCAAAGTGAAAAAGACTTAATTTGAGCATCAGGTTATTAACTTCTACTGAACCCTGGAGTACCAGTTCTGGTTGCTTTTCACTCAGAATGGTCTGGAATGCTCCAAGCTATCCCTTGGGTGTTTCAAAACCTATGACTTCTTACTGGACTTCCAGAGCCTGAAAACTTTCTGTCCTGAAAAGTTTCAGTACAAAGGATAGAAACTCCTTCGAGAATCGAAGTTACTGGAAACAAACCTAATTATCAGAGAGAAGCAGGAAGTTCAGCCTTCATGTGCCTTTGAGGTCATGATGTGCCCTAGTCACATGCATCTTGGTTTTTTTGCAAATCTGGAATTATTGTAATAGTCATCAAGATTAATCCCATGAGGAAACCAAAGAGATAAGATAGCTCTTTCCCAGTGAAATTTGTGGATTACTCATCTTTTTCTCCTTGTGGCAGGGGGCACACTGTATCTGGCTCATCACAAACTTATGAAACAGGAGAGTTTTGTGACAAGTGTCCAGGTGGACACACTGCCATGTAGGAGGGACCACTGTGCACTGCAGTGGTTCTGACTTGATGTCCGTGCTTTTCCCACACTGATTGTCCCCTTTGACAGGAGGCCACATGATGAGCTGGTTTGGCTTGAGCTGCCTTCCTGGTTAAAATGGAGCCAGCACAAACCCAGGCAAACATGGGTCTGCCTTGCTAGCTGACCTGGGGCTACCTGGGAGAATCTTCTGTGGGGCTTTTCCCTTTGCAGGACATATTTGCTACTTCCCTGGCATCAATATGGTTGTGGAGTGATTCAGATGAACTCCTGAATGCAGAAAGGAGCTTTTCTGACCTCCAGGGTGGCTTCTCATGATCTGTGCAACCAGAAATTAAGGTCTGGGGGCAGAAATCCCCCCATGACTTGTCATATGCCTCTTCCTGGATTCTTAGAAACACCATGAATCCATCGAAACATCAGGATAGCTTTCTATTGTCCTAATGAATTATGGCTTAATGAAGAGCCTGACAAACATCAGTGCCCATGCAGGAAGAGCAAAGAGGAGTGCAGGCACAGCATTGCATGGTCCTGGGGAGGGAGGAAAGGAGCCCCTGGCTTTCTGGTAGTGACCCTTCAGGTTGGGTTGGTGGGCCCTTAGCAGTGAAGTCATTTGCAGTGAAGAACAGGTGGCAGGCACTGATTATAAAACTGTAGATAAGATCACAAAAGCAAAGTACATATGATGGTTTCTGGGGGGGAAATGTAGCCAATATTACAGCCAGTTGCAATAAGAACAGCCTTTTTGGCCTTAAAAATTCCCAAACAACAGAAAGTGTCAGCAGAGAGGAGAAGGTGGTCTGGTTTGGAGTAAGTTAGGGTACAGGGTACAGTTGACTACAAGTCCAGTGGGCATTGCCTCAGTTTTGGTAGGTGAGACCCCAGGGGATGCAGGGAGGATGCATGTGGTTGTGCTCAGGGCCCCTGCTTAGCTCCTGACAAACACCTATGGTTGGGAGGAGTTGTCCCCTCATGCCAGGCATCTTCAGGTTCTGTGTCTGCTGATGAACCCTCACTTGCTAAGATGGCACCATTTGATTTTGACATTTCAGTTCAGTGCAGAGGTACGAGACAATAGGGACAGCAAAGAAGCCTCGTGCCACAGTTTTATGGTCTGATAATCAGAGAATCATAGAATCAGCTGGGTTGGAAGGGACCTCAGAGATCATCAAGTCCAACCCTTGACCCATCGCTGCGGTGCTAGACTATGGCACTGAGTGCCACATCCAGTCTCTTTTTAAATATCTCCAGGGATGGAGAATCCACCACCTCCCTGGGCAGCCCATTCCAGTGCCTGATCACTCTCTCTGTAAAGAAATTCTTTCTCATATCTAACCTAAACCTTCCCTGGCACAACTTAAGACCATGTCCTCTTGTCTTGTTGAAAGTTGCCTGGGAGAAGAGCCCAACCCCCCCCTGGCTCCAGCCTCCTTTCAGGGAGTTGTAGAGAGCGATGAGGTCTCCCCTGAGCCTCCTCTTCTCCAGGCTGAACACCCCCAGCTCCCTCAGCCTCTCCTCACAGGACTTGTGCTGGAGTCCCTTCACCAGCCTGGTTGCCCTCCTTTGGACCTGCTCCAGGACCTCAATCTCCTTCCTGAACTGAGGGGCCCAGAACTGGACACAGGACTCGAGCTGTGGCCTCACCAGGGCTGAGTACAGGGGCAAAGGGTGGAGGGAGAGATTGCTCCCAGTCCCTGTCAGACCTCCCAGTTTTGTCTGAGTGGGTTATCCAGGGGCCAGCCTAAAGACAACGCTGCTGTCAGCCACCCTCTTTCCAGCATGGTTAAAGTGACCTGTGTGAGCAAAGTGTGTCAGAAGGAGACTAGGGAAAATAGGAGGAGATATTCTGGGGGACTGTTAAAATTTCAATCAGTAAGGAGATGTATTCATATCTTTTTAAAAAGTCTTAATTAAAATCTGATTTTCTATGTCTGAACTCACCAGAGCACTAATTTGAGCTGTCGTAACCCTAATCATCAGGGCCATATTTTGAGTAGCAAAGTTAGTGCTCAGGTAACTGGTGAACTGACATAAACTCGAGTGGTCACTGGTGCTGGCAATTAGTGTGTAAACACCCCAACTTTTTGCCATGTGGGTGCTCTTTTCTTTTTACCACAGGATCTTCAGGAGTGTAAACTGGCTTGCTAGAAGACATTTCTGAGATGGGGAACAAATGTTTTTTAGCCCACACTCTTGCTTCCTTTTCCTCTGGCTGTAGAGGCTGCTAGGCAGGTCTGTGTTCACAACTAGCATCTTCTGCAAACCTCCACTCAGCTCATTGCAGCGGGTTGCTCAGGAGCAAGGAAGGCTCAAACCAGCCCTGCAGGGTTTAACTCCTAATTAACTCCTAATTATTAATTCTGAATGCCAGGGCATGCAGGTGCTGAGGGCTCCCCCAGTTTGGGACCACAGCAGCTCCCATAGTGGGTGCTGTCAGGGCCTGTCAGCCAGCTGCAAGGGCATCCAGGGGGCACCAGGGCAGCCCCAGCCCTGGGCACTGGGCACCTCTGGGGACTCTGGGCACTTTAGGGACAGAGTTGGGCTTAGGCCAGGCTGGGACACATGGCTGCAGGTGGGTCCCATGGCTGGGCAGCGCTGTGGTGGAGCTGGAGACCATCCCTGCTGTGGCGTCAATGGGGTGGGGGCTGATGGCCCTAGGAGGCTGATGTGGGATCCTCTGCCTGGGCAGGGTTGGGAGAGAAAATAAACATGTCACACATAACTTCTTCTGGAGGTAGTGTCTCCTTGTCTTACTGGGCTAGGCACAAGTATGTCTCTTAAGTCAGTGCTTCTGCATATTGTTTTACTTGTAGGTTTTTTTTTAAATCTTTTGATATGTCCTTAGTTTTAGGATGTTTGTTATTTTACTGCCCATGTTGCGTCATTCAGTGCAGGCTAAATTAGAGACAAGCAAAATTTAACATTAGTTTGTATTATGTGGCTAATACTCAATGCCAGAAACTTCACGTTAATAATTGTGACTGCCATGCCCTACAGAACTAGGCATTTTATAAGGCAATGATGAATCTCACAGAAAACCATTTCTTAATGTACAAATAATAAAATCATCAAAGAAAGCTGCAAATATATGAGAGCCAACCATTCCCTGACATAAAGTTTGATGATATCTGAGTAACTAATGCTTCACAAAAGCAAAACATCTGCAAAAAGGTCTGGTTTCCTGGCTTCTCACAGAACATAAGCTTTGCTGTTTTCAGAAGAAGGTTTCTATCATGACTTCTGAAAAACAATAACGGCTTTTTGTGCTCTTCCTTTGTACAGCATTATTAATACAATGTGACATGGAAAATCTTAATTCTGAAGGGAATCCAGAGGCCCTGTTTGCACAGCACCCATTAGACTTCAGTCCTAAATGTTCCTGCAGTCCTGCAGGTGAGGGTCTCAGTGTGGCACTGTTGCCTTGACTGGGCTGATACCCTTAGTTCTGTGGTTATGGTATTTTAAAATTAGGTCTGCTTGAGTTAAGATTTTGTGACTTAAGGTAGCTGGTGTTCCTTCTGCTTCCTCTGTGTCAGTGCTCGATAAAGACACAACTGCACAGTGAGTTATTAGATCAGAAAACAGACCAAGCTGCAAAGCCATCCTTTGCTCCTTTTCTTGCCACTGGTGTATTTTCAGCAAGTAATTTCCTTTATCACACAGTGACACAATTTACAGCATTGCAATGGGGAAGAAGCTGGGAACTTGAAGACAGAGTGAGGGGAAGGTGAGACTGTCACTTTAGGAAACAGTAACACTAAAATTTTTAAAAAGAAATCAGAAAAACATCTTCATTTGTAGCTGGCATAGATGTGGCTCTCAGTGAGAGACAGGCAGACTATGCACAGAAATATTCAATCCCATAGCCAAGCAGACATGCCTGTGTAAGCAATCTCTTGTGGAGGGACTGCATTTTGTACACTGACCTCATACTTCTATGGGAAGGGAAGATAATCAAGAATTACTGTCTCCAAGTATTTAGCAGGAGAAGTGGAGGAACCAAGCATTAAGAGCATGCACTGATATATTTCTGGTGACTGCTTTTCTACAGTGCGTGCCTTGTACATAATTTCTATTGCATGACGTGCCAAAGGGCTGATGGCAGCATTTCGGTTGCAGGACAGTTGTGCAAAGGGTTAATGAAGCATCAAGACTCGAGTTTTAGTTAGCCAAGAGAGGAGCCTTTCTCTGATCTATCCTTTATGCCCTCCTTGTTTCCTCTCCAACTCTAAGCCCTAGAGTTGGCAAGGAGACATAGGAGACATTTTGGCAACAGGGAAAGTGTCTAAGTTAGAGTAAATCACTGTGCTGCAAACAACGTGGTTATCATGACCATCAATCTCTTGTGATACAGAAGGACTGAGTCCTGTGATTGCTCAACATTCTGTCTCCCCTTCTGCAGACAACTGAGTTTTCTGTGGTTTCTGTTTCAGATCTGTATTTTTGTACTTGAAAGGGGAGGCATTCCTGGGCACTGGTAATCAGGCAGGAGCACACACCTCCAAGGTGGCAAGGGTCGAGTAATGGTGCTGGAGATCATGGGGCAGAGGGGGGCAGGGGATGTCCAGCCATATTCTGGAGAGGACTTCTTACAGTCCTTTGCTAACAAAAGTTACACCTGCTGCAGCAGAGCAGTGTGTCCTCTGCACTGGGAGGTGTCTTGCCTGTCATGGGGTATTCTCAGACATCACAGCCGTGACCCTTTCCACTGCCTCTGTTCTACCCTTCTCCACAAATAATGTGCTTATTTATTGGACTAGTTGACTGGGATGCTCACTCACTCTCATAGCTTCTGATCTGTTTTTCAAATGTCATGTTCTGATTAACACTGTGTTTTTTTAAGGAAAAAAAAAAAAATTAGTTGCTTGTCCTTATTCCCAGAAATACATTTAGCATAGGAAACATCAGTTTTAATTGCCACTGAGCTTTTGGATGAGAGTATTTATGCATTAGTTAAATAGATATTGTATATCTGGGCATCTTGCCCTATGATTTCTGTTGTCAAAGGCATAATATTTTTTGTCCAGTGTCAGGAAGCCCAATTGCATACTAAGTCATGGAATTCAGTTTCAAAGCATCATAGTTTAATTACACAAAATTATCCCCCTCTTAATAAGCTTGCTAAATTGGAGAAATTATATCTGATAGGTAAGGCTGCATAGCAAAAAGATGTGTGGTGCAGGACCAACAGAAGCTTTATGTGGTGGTGCTTTAGTGTCTCTTCAGGTGTCAAGATACCTTGGTAGTAAGCGTTACTTGCTGTGTACAAGTCAATACCTTCCTTCCTCTGGTGATCTGCAGGTAAAATTAATCTTTTGCAGTCTTTTGGGCATTTGGAAACAAACACATCTAGAGGTTTAGGCTGGCAGAAACGAAGATTTGGGGGTCTGAAAAATCTGGATATACCCAGAGGCTGAAATTACTTTTCTCTGTTGCTTGCTTTTTTAAAAAAAACGAAACATGAAAAGCCTGGAATGAAAATCTATACCACTACATAGGATTTTATGGTCTTATACTCTTTGAAAATAAGCTGTCAGAAAATCAATCTTCCCCGTGGTATTTGATTAAACCAGATCAGTCCTGAGGCATGTAGAATCAGAGAAATTAACCTTACACAGAATTGGAAGTCCATTACATTTATTTGGCCTTCTCATCAGTTTTTAATTCTCTTTACATTATGCAAATGAGTTAAACTTGCTTTAATGTCACCTCATCTGTTTCTCTGTTACTGGCTGTTAGCTAGACTATTATGCAGTAATATTTTTACATAGCTTTATTTAAGTTTATCTTCCAGCTGAAGTGGAGTTCTTTTGCTCCTTACTGTTACGGACAGAGTGCTGAAATTTGAAGTTTCAGACTTGCACTTCATGGTATCTAAAGTTCCAAGTACGTCTCCCTACCAAGATATTTTCCAGCTGAAGTCACTCTTGGCGAAGATGGATGGTCCAGAACAGGAAAGATGGTACAGTGTATAAAGCAAAACCTGATTCTATACAACATCTTCTTCTTTTTCTCCATCACTAATGTGAGAAAGCTTATTGAGGTCAGCATTTACTTAGAAATAACTTAGCACGGTAAATTTTAATGTTTATATCACAAATGTTTACACAAGTTTAGTATTGATAATATTTATCCAAAATTTAAGCTAATGAAATAATAGCAAAAATTAGCAAGTAGGGAAAAATAATGATAAAAGAGAAAAATGAAACCAACAGCTCATCTTCTTGGGAAATATTTCTAGGGTTTGTATTCTGGGCTGGAATTAATAGAAAGCAAAATAAGGGCGGGATTTCTGAGATTTCTGTATATGGGAGAGGAAAACAAAATCCTCACCTTTTAAACTGGATTTTCGCCTCCAAGTTTCTGCCCTTTCTAACCAGGGGGATTGGAGAACAGATCACTCCTACAACCTGTGTGAACACAGATTTTTCTGATTAAGTAGCCAAACTCAGGTTGTCCTTTAGCACTGGCTTCCTCTGTACTTCAAGCTGCCACCTTCTCTGCTGTGCCCACCATGGCCTCAGTGGGCACTGGACAGGACTGCAGAATGACCTATTTCACAGTGCAATTGGCCCTGGAAACAAGTCTTCTTTTGACACCCTTCCATGTTGCTTTAACTCAAGACTGTGGGTATAGATTTATTCAATGGAAAGAGGACCTAGCTCTTATTTGGCCAAGTATGGGATATGTCAAGTGGAAGGTGCCATGGTCCAACTCTCTGATTGACACTTTGAGACTGAGCTTCCTAAACTGTATGGGGATCACACTGTGTGTTTTTAGCTTTGCAGTACATATGCCCCCAGGCCTACACCTGTATATGCTTCAAAGGTGAAATAAACCAAGATGTGCCCTGAGGCCAACTGGCATGTACTGTCTGGATTCAACATGCCACGTAGCACTTAAACCTGCATCTCTTTTTGGCTTTGGACATTAAACTTAAGAAAAAGGAACCAAAACCACAAAGAAAAGTAATAGCTAAGCATATGGAAAAAAAGAGGTGGCTATGTCACAGCCATCCAGAGTTTGTTTTCATAACATAAAACCAAGAATATGTGTGGCATAAGGGCATATAGGGGACAATGAAAGTGCAAGTTTGTGGAGAACTGAGGAAGAGCTTTGCTGGGTCCACCATGTGTCAAATGTGTCAATTGGCTCTAGCCATCTATATTCTTACAAAAGCTTTGGTGTGATTAAGAGTTTCTAGTTTCCATTTTCAAATAGTTCTAGCCTGAATACAGGGTTTTGTAGCAAGACAATCCAGGTGACTTTCTCTTATTTGAAGCAAGCATGATTCATCTCAGGTGATGAATAGGATTACATGAGTGGGATTTACAGTATTGAATAGTATTTGGAGATGGGCTCGGAAATAGTTTAAGAGGAGTTTCCTGATTGTGTCTCAAGAATGTACACTAAGTACATAAACAGCCTTTTCCACCTTCACCCTTTCATGTGAAAACAATACAGCCCTTCAATCAATGTGTACTGGGAGATTATTGACCTTCTTGGGTGGCTCAGGTCTTTCACTTAGACATACAGAATAAATGGTATGGAGAGACTTCCTAATGTTGCTATCATTATTCACAGTTTTTTTCACAAGGAATCTTTAGAAGGAAACACACAATTTAAAAATGTTGGCACATCTCTTTTGAAATTAAATACTGTGTGAGAAAATCTGATTTTCAGCTGCAAACTGACTGCCTCTAGAGTATTTGTGCACTGTTAAAGTTTTGCTAGGAAGCCGGAAATACTTTCATTCCTAATGTAGATTTTTTTTAATTCTGAGGGTTCAACATTTTCAGTCTCAAAGACCATTCTAATATTCCTGATGCACTATCTTACACAACACAACGCCACATGCTGCAAAAGTTATTTCACTGTACTGAGGCTCTTTCTTACAGGTAATAAATTAGTGCTGACACTTGTTATCTCTGAACTCTCAGGAACTAACTGGTGTAAATGGGTGAGATGATTCAGGTTCATTATGAATAAATTGAAAGAACTCAGGTATTCTTAAGTGCAATAATTTGCTATTAACTATTATCTCAGCCTCTACAGCTGCTCTTTTTTTTTCCTTTGTTTCAATTCTGTGAGGCACTGAGAAGTGTCAGTACAAAAAGACAATAATAAAAAAATATTGTATCTTTGCAGCAAGGTTACTCCCCAGAATCTGCAACCCAGTTTTTCAAGATACATGTAAGTACTTAAGGATACTTACGATAAACTGGTCTCACTAAGGACTCATCTTTTCCTCATTGCTACATATATAAAATAGATTTTGAAAAAAAGAAAATCAGCTTTTAGCATAACTTCTTTAGAAGCAGGCTCAGGAGTTAGATGGACATATAATTAATGTTGGGCCAGGAGCTCTCCAGTAATTCTCCCTCGAAAATGGTAGTTACATCTCTAGTGATCCTTACCTAGATGTCCCCCTGCTGCATTTGGCTGCCATGACTTTAGAAGCCCAATGATGCTGCTCAGCCAATCCTCTCTCAGATGGTGCCAGGCCATCTAGCAGAAACATATCCTAATTCTTTACAGGGAGAATAGCATATGGCAAGAGGACAAGTTAGACAGATACTGGTAGGGGCACCCAAACATCCTCTGGGCCCACAGGTTCCTTTTTCACCAAAAAATTTTTCATGGCTTCTATTTAAGACTGATTTAAAACTGGTTTTGCAGGTAGTGAAGCTGCCTGATGAGCAAGCTTATTTCAGTAAAGTTTTAAAATGCTTCACTACCACTGGTGCTCAAGGCAAAATGTCTGGCAGAGGGAAACCACCTTCTGAAAAAACCTGAAGTGGTAGTTTTTCTTCTGAGTTCCTAGTGTCATCTCTCTGTGAGGCCAGGCAGGAGGTGGTGGTCACAGTGGTGGGCTGAACAGGGGTGTACTGCAGCGCTTGGTGGCACTTCATTGTTACCTGCTACATAAAACTGAACTTTTGACTGGCTTTAATTCACTGCATCTTCTGACTTTGGTAGATCAGTTTAAAGTACCATGTCTAGCATGTTGTAGAAGATGCTCTGGCAGACCCTACTCCAGCAGTCTAAGAAGTTGTAGGTCCCTTCCTCCCCACTTCATCTCTCAGCTGGAGATGGCTGCCCTCAGGAGCAGGAGCAGAAGAAAAAGTTTATCACTTGAGTGGAAACTGTCAAATGTTGGCATAAAAGTAGCTTCATCAGCAGTTTTAGCTGAGCAGCCAACATCCTTCCAAATCAGCTTTGGCACAAGTGCTCCTGCAGTGGAAATAATGACAGCTGATGTAAAAGCCATGCTCCTACTGACTCTCTGGAGAAGACAGAGGGGAAGGGGAAAGGGACTGAATAGTCCCTACTGGTGGACAGGCTAGTTAAAAGAAACTTTTTATCTGCTATGGTTGTTCTGAAAGATGACTTAATGAAGTATTTGCGTGACCTTTTCCTTTAATAAGATGTTATTTGATGCATATAGTTCTTAAATTGGTCTTAACTTTTTGGGGTTTTTTATTACATAGAGAATTGTTATATACAATGAGTCAGATTAATAGGAAAAAAATCTGGGATGAGTAAGGAATTGGCTAGTGGGGATATGACAACTGTTAGTGCTGAAAGCAGAAATGTTGGCTGGAGGGAAGTTACTAGAGAAATTCGTGTTGGTCTTGGGACCAATTTAGTATAGTAGAGCTTTGGAATAAAAGAAAAACTGTACTAATGAGATATGCTGATGACTCAAATCTTGGAGTTGTAATCAAAGTAAGGAGAATTAAGATATCGATTTCTTAAGGGGAAGGAAGGATCTGGATAATCGTGCAAATCAGACAAATGGAAATGGTGTGATATGAGGAACAGAGTGCCTAAGGAGGTGAAATCAAAAGTTTGGCTGTTTGGTTAAGAAAAATAAAGCCTGAGAGGATTTGGTTACTACCTGTTTGAAAGATAAAAATCGGGGAACTCTTAGGACTGTTTCAGTCAAAGGGCTATCTTAGTGTATAAACAGACATAAAGGTGAAGGAGATGATGATCTAATGATCTAATGATCTGTAGGAGAAAACTTTTAGGACTAAAAATTAGGAAAAAAATTCTAACTGTCAGAGGAGCAAAATTCTGCAACAGCTCCCCAATTAAAGAAGCAGAAATGCTTACCTAGTTCTGCCTGTGCACTTGGGTAATTTACAGAAGGTTTTAAGTGATGTGGATGTTTATGACAGCAGGAGACTTGTCTTGAGCTGCCTAATTCAGTATTCTTTTTCCTGGTTGGGAATATGTGGAAAAAACCCCGTTGACGTTATCTTAAGATCTGTTCTTAAGCTCCTCAAGCTGCTTACTTCAGAGCATGATCTTCCTCTTATTTCTGGTAATTTCATTAAGCTGCTAACAATAATGATGTTTATTTGTCCCTGGATTTCCAAATTACCAGCCTGCTGCTCTGGGCTGTGAAAGGTCACACCTCTCTCTGCTGTTGTTGCAGGTTGTCAGCAGACAACCGTCAAGCGCTGTGTCACCGGTATGCAGTGAGTCAGAGCTTTGCAAGTGCTCTTTGGAGCTCTAAGAACTAGGGGTTTACCCAGTTTTCTATCATTATTCTTGTACTTATGAGATAAAAGATTGTCATCACAGGAAAATGGGCCAGGTGTCTGAGTATTTGGGACTAAGCCTGCGTAGCCACCTGGGCTTGGCAGGAGGTTGTTGTCACCATCCCACTAGATATCTGCTGACTCCTCTCCCTGTGAGATGGAAGGACATCAAAGATTTGCAAACTTCAAGCAGAGGACTTTTATGTAGCATGGTACTGCCAGGTGCCATGACAGTAGAGAAAAGCCAGTTAAAATAACATGTGGGTTAGGTCAGAGAGTATTTAGATCAGGGAAACATTTTTGTTCTGTGGGGTTTCCAGGACTGCTCACCAGAGAAGGTGCATCTGTGAGCACAGTGGGTCAAAGAGGAAAGAACAGAGCTTTGCTTGTTTAGAAGCACATTCTGTTAGTCTTACCTTTGTTCCTGAATTGATTTTTGTAATTTACTGGCAAAATAATCTGAGCCCTTTAGGTGTATCTGGAACCATATCTTTGGGAGCTCTGGTGAGCCACTTCTGTATCTATAAGGCTCTTGGAGAGGCAAAAAGATGTCTACCTGTGTGGTCTGTGTTTTTTTCCCAAGTTTTTTCCAGTCTTTTGAATAGAAGATGTGGAATGATAGTGTTCAAAACCTGAAGATGACCCATTTGGCTTTCCATTTTTACTGTAACTTTCCTGGACCTCATCGATATAATTTCAAAAGAATTTTGACTGATCCAACAGTTGAGCAATCTCATGTGTACCAAAGGGCATCTCTGTGCATGCACATGGGTGCATTCATGCTGACCACAGTGTTTAGGAGAATTTTTGGTTGGAGAGTTTTTGGATGTTGGGATCAAAATATCACTAGGGATATAAGCAATTCCATTGCAATTTTTGATGGAGGTGAAACCTGATTTTCCCTCCTACCCACCCAGAGCAGTAGGTAGGCTATGAATAAGGCAGGCTGCTTGATATGCTGAGTGACAGCTATCCAGGGAGGTGGAATGACAGCCTGTTATTTCTCAGAAATGTGTGTTCAGTGCAGTATGTCACACTTCCAGCATTTTACTCCATTTTAAAGAGGAAAAAGACAGAAATACAGATTTTTACAGAAGATGGACTCTTGTAATTCATACACACCTCTAATTCTTGAGTTTTTCTAAGAACTATAACAGGAAAATTAAAGTATTGTATGAGAAAATGTTTTGTTGAATGAAGAAATTTAAACATTCTTAACAGTTATTGAGCACTGTTACCTTCTGCCTATGAAGCTATATATATGTCTTTACCTGAATGTTGCTGTTGAAACTATGTATAGCTATGCACCTAAGACAGCTATAAAATGAAACACCTTTCAAGTAAATGGAAAGTTACTTTTCTTTTTTTCTAATTGATCTGGGACTCTAAATTGATGAACTTTTTCTAAATTATATGCTTTCCAATTACAATTGTGCACAGAATGAAAACCGAGGCCAGTTGCATGGAATTCAACAAAGCCAAGTGCTGGGTCCTGCATTTTGGTCACAACTACCCCATGGAACACTATAGGCATGGGGAAGAGTGACCTGAAAGCTGCCCACAAGAAAAGGAGCTGGAAGTGCTGGTCAACAGACAGCTGAACATGAGCCAGCAGTGTGCCCAGGTGGCCAAGAAGGCCAGTGGCATCCTGGCCTGGATCAGAAACAGCGTGGCAGCAGGAGAAGTGATCGTGTTCCTGTACTCAGCACTGGTGAGGCTGCATCTCAAGTGCTGTGTTCAGTTCTGGGCCCCTCACTACAAGAATGACATTGAGTGTCTTGAGCATATCCAGAGAAGGGCAACCAAGTTGGTGAAGGGTCTGGAGAACAAGTCGAGTGTCTGTGGGAACTTGGGTTGTTTAGCCTGATGAAAAGAAGACTGGGGGGAGACCATATTGGTATCTACAGCTACCTAAAAGGAGATCATAATGAGGTGGATGTCGGTCTCCCTGGTAAAAAGTTGTAAGATGAGAGCAAATGGCCTCAGGTTGCACAAGAAAAGGCTTAGATTGAATATTAGGAACACTTTATTCACCTAAAGGTTAGTCAGGATGTGTGGAACAGGCTGCCTAGGGATGTGGCTGAATTGTCATCCCTAGAGCTATTTAGCAAACGTGAAGATGCGGTGCTTAGGGACATGGCTTAGCACCAGAGTAGGTAGACTTAAAGTTAATAGTTGGAGTCCATGAACTTAAAGGTCTTTTCCAAACAAAACGATTCAATGAGCACATTGAAAAAAATTGTAATTTTTGTTTAAAACGTGTATTTAGGATTATCTGGGGAGGAACCAGTATTTTAAAAAATCATTTTCTGTTCAAACAAACTGACTGATCATTCTGACAATTCGGTTCTCCATGTATTTCTTCTTACCTGCACCCCAAACAAATCCCAGCTCTGACTTTGCTACTTTTGCTCAAGATCATTCTCTTTCCATATTTCTTTAGATGTATACTGTTCCCTGCCTGGGAATTTTGTCAGGGTAATAGTTTTGCATTTTTCTACAGCTCTTTGAAGTGTCCCACAATATGAACTGAACTGCTATGTAATTGTGTAGAACTGGATTCAGTTAAATTTGCTGTTTCATGTTAGCCTTGGTCTCAGTGCCATACTTGTGGGTAAATGGATATACAGTTCACGTATCTATTTCTGTGTTTACTGACAACTTCATATACTGGTGACTTTACGCATTTTTTAATTTAACATCTCCAAACTTGCTGGGCAGGCCCATGTAGACCTAGTGGGTCTAATGCTTTCAGGAAATGCTGGGTTTAATGCATCTGCTCTAAGCAGAGCAGAAAGTCCCAGCTTGTGCAATACCCTTCTTCACAGTTCTGTCTTGGTACAAGTGTTCTTTTGTGTAAGGCTGTGGTTTCCAGTGAGATAGGCTTTGAAATTATTAAACTTCTTGGGAGTCTTCACCACCTGGCAGTTACTGGACAAGTTACATTATCAAATGTAGTTTCAGCTGCATAATCACCTTTACTATTGCCTCTTCCTTTCAGCTGTACAGAAATCATTTATTCATCACCCCCTCTGACAGGTTAAATAAATGAAACAAGCAGTGAAGTGTGCACAGTGGGGACACCATAGCTTAGAAGACTTGAACTTCAGCAGTTTGGAAGTCATCACTAACATCACTTCTGCTGTGTTGTTGTTTGGTTGGTTGGTTTTGTTTGTTTGTTTGTTTTGTTTGTTTTTTTTGTTTTGTTTTTTTTGTGCATGTGCACATATGATGTAGGAATCCTAGTGATTAGTGGGATATTAGCAAAGAAAGATTTTGCTCCAAATGCTCCCTTGAACATTGGCACAAATGCATCTCTGTTCCAAGTGGAGAGTAGAAAGGACCTGATTTGGTAGACTGAGCTTTGCTGTGCAGCCTTAAATACTGCTTTATAGCTTTAGAAAGTTGCTCTTAATTTGTCTTACTTTTCTCTGTAGCTTTTAAGCCCTTCTGATAAGTGAAAGTTGGAATAAAGTTGGAATAACTGGCATAATTTGGCTGAAAAAATATACTTATTTGCTGTTGGAGAGGCAGAGATGTTCTGTTGCAACACAACTGAGTAGGACCCAGTACATCGTGACCTAAATCCTGCTCAGCAGCACTCAGTGCTTCTGGGATATGAGTGATTAATGCTTAATAAGAAACTAGCTAGGAAGACCATGCATGATAAGAAACAGCCCTAAAGTTGTTGCTACAGTTTAGCAGAGCAACTAAAATTTTGAAGCTTGTTCTGTGCATGGGTAGGTGCCTGGAAGGTCATTGCAGCTCTTGCTCTTCATTCCTGCTCTGACAGCTCTACAGTCAAGATAAATAGAAGGTTTATCCTTGAAGGGGAGGGAAACTTAAAAAGAAGGATGACAAAGGGTTTGAGGATCTGTAGTTGGTTTACTCTAGAGAAAAACACTGGATTAAACCAAACATCAGGTATTCTCTAGCTAGTATTTGGGGTACTTTAGATACCAGCCAGGACAGAGGGCTCCCCCAAGGTGGTGGTAGATGTCTTAGCAGGCAGGTATGTCTTAATGTTTTGTAATATATCAATATGGCTTCAAATTCTGTAACTATTCTTTGTGTTAATGCTGGACATACATGTCCAGTCCTTTTAATTATTTTGTTGTTTGCCTCAATGACTTAGGTGGAGGTAGGCTATAGAGTCTAGATGCTTGGCCAAATATTGTCCTTCCCAATTCACATATTTGTGCACTGGCAAACCTCCCTGCCCCACTCCTCCTCAACAACTCCTCCAAAAAAAAACCAACAAAACCAACAACAAAACAAACCCCAAAGAAATGCATGTATATACAACTATTGCTAGTTTAACAGTAACAAGACACCAAGATGCTATACAATACTTTACCTCAAAGTAACTCATTGGAAGTAGTGCTGCAGCATTGTATCAACAGTGTAGCAAAGCTCAATGCAATGCCTAAGGGATCTAATTTATTTTCAAATTAATCTAGTTTCATTTACTCTCCCTCTCATAGACATAAACACCCATATCCATGTGTTCCAGGAATCTGTCTGGTATTCAGACATGAGGATACATGTGTCCAGGTAGCCTGGTCAGGTTTCCTTGTTATGACAGATAAATCATCTGGTTTCTTCATAGCTGACCATGTGCTGATTTCTGACAGGGGTTACTGTCTGCTCTCCTTCTTCTATCCTGAGCAGCCAGGATCTGCTCAGAGTCTTTTGTCTTCTGATCTGGGAGTCCTGTCTGTGCAGTGCTGGTCCTGAAGATGTGCCAGGACCTTGGTGGTGGGCTAACCAAGATACCACCACCTGCCATTCTCACAGCCCTTCCTCTGCTGCTCCTGAGCCAGACATTCCCTTCTATTCCCCATCTCTACAGGTCTTATCTTACCTGTTACAGTTCTGTGTGCCTCAAAATGTCAGCCTATCTGCAGTAAGGTGTCTAGCAATGAAGGATGCTGTCACTTTGCATCTGTATTATCATAAAGCAGAGATGTAGTCAAGGTGCATTAAGACTGAGGTAGGACAGTATGATCTTCTTGCCATGCTTGTGCACACAGCCAGTAAGTAGGACTCCTAATGCTGCATTTGTGTCACTACAGTGGTGTGCAATCCTTAGGACTGTCAAGATCAAGCTTTGATAATGCAGTTCATCTTACGTTTTCCTTTGTTCACTTGTCTCACTGAGCAGCATTCATTTCCAACTGGTAAATGCAACTCTGGTGTTTTCCTATTTTATGTATTCAGTGCCATTGTTCCGATGCTGTTCCATCTGCAGAAGTTGCTGTTGTGTTTATGAGGGTGCACAACCAGAGCTGCTCAGAGCACAGTTGCCTGATTTTACCCCTGGCAGCACAGGTAGCAGTGCATTGATGGACCCTGATGCATTTCTCCACTTGATGTTAGACATACCTAATATAATGGGAAATAGATTCTTTTTCCACAAAAACGAAAAATAAAAAAAAATCCCCTGACAATTAATTAAATGATGTAGAAAAAAAATAAAAAGAAAAACAAAACAAAAATTTTTCTGACTCTTAGTCTGAAATGCACTACGCCAAAATCTGTCATGATATTTTGATGCAGCTTGCATTTCTTAGGAAATTACTCATTTTATACCAATTCACTGAAAGTAGCATGATTGCAAAGCTGCATCTTATTTTATAGTAGAATATGCACCTTTGCTTGTTTGCTTGAGAAAATACTAAAATTCTAAAAGCTATTACAAAGGCATGTTCTGTTCTTGTGGCCTGATCAGATGAACTCAAAGAGCTTTGGGAAAAGATCCTGAAAGTTATTTCATAATTATCTGTGCTTCCAGGAAGCAAAAGAAATTCTTGGACTTATACAGGGAAGAAGAGTGGTCTTATAGCTTTTTTATATACTTGGATTCTGTCAAAATACTGTAGACAAAATGTACTTGGAAATTCTTTGTAGTCTCCCTTGCTTATTCCCAGGAGTTAATCACTGCGTAGACAAAAGCCAACAGAGCTAATTCTTAGTGTCAAACTCTGCTTGGTCATTTATTCTTCCTTTTATAACTAAGATGATGGTAATTCCAATGTGTATCTGTTCACAGTAGGCTTAGGAGCAAGGCTTGAGAGAGCAGAAACCATTGCCCAGCCAGTGGCTGGGGGTATTGGACATGGAGTGGCTCCCAGATCATCTTTGCTGCTTGGTGTGGAGCAGTTGTTCTTACAGGGACACAATGTTTGCAGCAGTGTATCTGGCTCAGGATGAAGCTCTGGAGAAAAAATGATGAGTTCTGTAACTTAATGCAGCCCAATATGAAGTGTCCAGGAAGCACAGAGGTTATTTAAAAGCATCCTTATCCATTGAACCCCCTTTATCTTTCTCTGGCAGCAGCTTTGGAGCATTCTGCAATATTTATTGTTTTCCTTTATTCAAGTGGATGATTTATATTTATAAAAATACATTTTTATAATGCAATATAGAGTTGCACTGAAAAAAATCTATAGGCCAAAGATACAGTGTGGTTTTTAAAATATGCACTCTGAAGTTGGATGGCTAAAGATACTGCTACTCATCAGGTCTGCTGGCAAAATGCCACCCCCCCCCCCCCCTCAGCTATACTATAAGAGTTATATTTGGTGTTATTTGCTGTCCTGATTTTAACAAAAATCATTAGGATTACCCAAAGAATTTTTCCTGATGGCACAGAAACACATTATTCATCTAAAAATAAAAACTCCACATTACCTTCTACACATTCACCAGCCCTTGTATTTTCTCAGATTTTCTTGTAAAGCCAGGTTAGCAAAAAGAGCAGGGATTATGTTAGCTTGGATCATCTGGACATGAGTTGGTAAATCCTTGGCTGAGCAAGTGAGCCTGAAGGAGCATCCACCTCCTGGAGAGGAGTGATGAAGGACCACTTGGGAGGGGTAACCTCTTCCTCCAAAGCACCCCAGTCCAGAGTCCTTCTTAAGTCCAGCCACCCCACTGCCTTATGCCTGGTCTCCACTCCACCTGTTTTTACTAGACTATACTGCTTTAGAAAGGATATTTTGACATACCTGTTGTGACTGCTTTAACCTCTAACTTCTAGAAATAGTCACATCTGACCAGAAACTGAGTGCACAGGTCAGGCATCTGGCAGTATCTTTCCAATTATAATTTTAAGCACTTGAGTGTCTGTGAACTGTATCAGTGTCTTCAGAAAGCTTTTTTCTAAGGACTGAGTGCACAGTGATTTTGAGGCAATTATGACTGTGTTATCACTATGGAAATGTCAGACTGATACATTAACTGAAATATTTAGCAAGTAAAGAACTATTTTAATTTGCTACTGATAAAGCCATCACATTTCTTGAGGAGAGGCGTATCCTCTGTGAACATGTAAGTGATGGTTCCTGTGACCTCCTCAGCATCCTTATTCTGTCCTCTCCTGCCTACATGTCCTCTGTCCTTGAACTCTCCAATTCATCCATTCATTGGATCCTATGTGTACATTTTTCTTCGGGGTGAGCTGCCACTGTGAGACCACAGAAGGAATGGCAGGATCTTTATTGGAACTTCCCATGGGGGAACAAGTTGCTGAAGCCGTTTCTGGATTAGTTTGCAGATGTATTTATAAGTGATTTTAAATTTTTTTAATTATTATTCATTTAATTTTCTTTTTTTGAGGAGCAATACACAGAAATAAAATGACCAGACTTAAACCTGAGCAGTATCTTTTCCAGCTACAGTTGCACTCTGATTTTTGAGAAATCTACTATCCATCCTTTTGCTTTGTGCAGGGTCTTTCTCTCTATGCATGTGATTGCTCACATGGTTGTCATCAGGACCCCGTCCCTCCTCAGCTTATTCCCTGTGCCCCTCTGCACCTGCTCCTCTACTTCGTAGTCTCTGAGCAAGGAGAACAGCAGCTTTGTTTGCAAGATCTGAAATGTTTTCTTCTCTGTGATCATTATTGGCTAAGTATACATCAAGGGAGCCTTTTGGAAAAACTGGACAATCTGTGTGCTCACTGACTGTTTCTAGTGGTCAAAATTAAATCTTCTTGACTTCTGAATAAGTGTTTCCATGGGAAGTTCATTGTGGTCTGGCTGATGGACTTTGGTAGTATATGTTGAAGTAATTTAACACAAATCTTCTCCTGAAGAAGGGTATTGAATAAAAATAAAAGATCCAGTGTGTATTCAGGATTCCAAGACTGCGCCATACTTTTGTTAGGCTAGCATTTTTGTAATCACTGTGAATTTGGATACACTTGCAGGAGAGATGGTGGAACATGAAACTGCTGCTCTGTAAGTGGATTTTCACTGCACCTTTAAGGACTGCTTGCTTTGGGAAGGTGGATGTGTCCTAATTACACTTGCTAGTGATAATTTCATGGTGATTACTTCTTGCTTACTTAAAGTTCTAAAATAGGTTTTTCCTGCTGTGGCATCCATGGACCTAGAGCAAGAAGTGGGATGTGTGCTGTACTCTGTCAGACAAGGTTGGCAAGGCTCATCTCTGAGTTTTATGCAAAGAGCCATGGGAGGATGCTCTCCTGGCACAGACTGTGCAATCTCAGAGTATGGAGTGGCAGTGAAATATGACTTCAAGAAGAAAAAAGCTCAGTGTTTCAGATCTCGTGTTTAATTTAGGAGCTAGCAGTTAGCAAAAACACCCATTAGCCTGGAATATGTGCTGTGATAATTAGTGAGAAACAAAGAATATGGGACCCCTGAATACCATTTTAATTAAAGTAATTTTTCAGAGAAGAATAACATTTTAAACCCATTCTATCTTGGCAGCCCTGAGAGGAGTATTAGTAGCAATATAAACTAGAAACTCTGACAGTCACCTTTGGAGAAAGAATGGTTCAAACTGCTGGGCACAGTCGGATATGGCCTATCCAGATCTATGTGGAGCTGTAACAAAGTTACTGCCTTACTCCTAGAAGTTCCTGATTTCTCAGTTGAGTAATTGAAAATGTGAGAACTTACGTTTCACTGTGATAAAATGTGTTTGCTTAAATCCCCAGGCTGAGGGGATGCTGATTTCTGACTGAGGTGAGGTAGCTAACAGCTGTGGCCAGTAACTTCAAACAGCTCTCACTTGGTTGCTTAGAATTGCCTAATTATAGTTTGAGTCAATTAAAAATCATACTTAAACTGTCATTAACTCATGTTGGAATTGGGTGTGCTGCCTTCTAAATTAACTTTTTTAAATAAAAAAAAAAAATTACATTCCCTTTATCCTCCTAAATCTTTTTTTCCATGGATTGCATTATTGTATGTTGTCAGAGCAAATACAGAAAATACTGGCATCCAGATCCAAGATCCTAGGGCAGCTTCTCTTTCATTTGTTTCATAAAATCTTGGCAAGTATATGAAAGAAAATATTTATCTTTATTGTTTGTGATTCTAAGAGCCCCCTGTCTACTCCTCCAGACTTTTTCTTCACTTTTGCCATCAGTCATCAAGTCTGTGGCTTTTGCTGGCTATCTGGTTGCTGGGATTGTTTTGCTTCTCCTTTCCAGGGGCCTCTGACTAAGGAGGCTCCAGCTTTGAAGCGTCAGTTCTGCTAGGAAGCTTAAGCTTAAGCAACATAAGTTTTGTCATGTCTTTGTCCAAAAGCAGCCTGACAGCTCAGAGGCTTCTCTGCTCATTTGCTACAGGCTGACCTGCCCTAAAACCTAGGTGTTTGGTTTATGTCACCATTGGTAAAATAAATCCATGCGTGTTTATCCAATCTTGTTATACTTTAATAATTTCTGCTTTCCCAATGTCCTCAAGACTGTTGATACTGTGGAAAGCCACTGTGATATGACGTGGTGAGGTGGTAAGAATTACACTGTGAGAAAACCCCATAAACATAAAAAAACCTGTAATTTTTGTGCAAACACACATGCTTCATAACCACCATCTTTTGTTAGCTGAAGGCTTGGGCTGTGCATATATTCCTCAAAGAATGTTTGTGTCATTGCTTAAATACACAGACACTTGTATGTATCTGCATGAATGTGCCTAAGTTTATGTGTATAAGCACAACCTTTGACTTGGAGCATGCTTTGAGATGCCGGCAGCTACCAAGGTTTGAAAGCCACGTAAGATGGAACATTCAGCTCTTTTGTAATGATGCATTCAAGTTGCATGTGAGAAATGGTGTTAGCTCGTGGTTGCTGAGAAGTCCTGGTGAATCACTGCTGTCAGCAGCAGAGCTGTGCAGCTCAGGGAGGTTTTCTGGATCTTCTGCCTCCATGGCAGAAGATGTGGGAGCTGGAAGTAAGCAAAAGGTGGCTCAGTGGCTTTCTCTGGGACAGGATAAAAAGCACTACTGGGAGGAGAAGAAATCATACTATGAAGGATTGGGTGGTAAGGGGATTAATGGTACCTGAAATACAAAGGTGTGATTAGGTCAGTATTTTACCTGTGTGTTAAAAATAGAGTAGGGTGAGGTTGTCCCAGAGCTGGACATGTCCCCTGAGCCCAAGAGATACATTATTGCACTGCATCCCACAACACCTATCTTTTGAGTAATGTGTCTCAAACTGGACAGTAATAGAGGGAAAAATTGCCATTTACTGGGGATTTAACAGATGTGACATTTGTTAATGTGCAATGAGCGAGGCTGATGCCGTAGCAGACAGAAATCCTTAGAAAATTGAGTGAATCACTGTAACTGTTAATGAGTTTCTGAGGGATCTCCTCTATGCCTGGTAAGAACCTTTCTTTTATTAGTTTGAGACCATTAGAACAGTTTATCTGCCCCTTGGGGGTTATTAACATATGCCAAGAACATCAAGATTGTATTGGGAACATAAAATGAGAAATAATAATTTAGGGACTAAAAAGTAATGGCCTGGGGGAACATGCAGACTAGTGACTAGTTAGAGTGGTAAACCAAATATTACTGGGGATTTTCTTTCCAACTAACCACAAATGGCTTTGTGGCCAAAAAACCTATTTAACTTCTTGGTGTATGAGTCTATAATGAAAGTATTCATGTTTACTGATTTTCAATGTGTATCAGATCTTTGCTAGTGAAAGGATTTGGGATATTTTTAGCCAAAAATATCTCCATACTTTTCTGGATGAAGTGGTGCTTTATTTTGCTAATATGTTGTCTTCTTTCATTCAGAAAGATTTTTCCTTACCAAAAGAGTGCTTTTGTCAAATGAATATTTCTGAATGAGTGTCTTAAGTTATATTTATTCCATTCCATCAACCGGTAAAATGAAGATCTCATAGAAAAATGCCTATATTTTTTCAATCTATGTCATTCACTTGGATTACAGGATTTTTGCCACAGTGAATACCCCTGCCTATGTGCACACCAAATATCTCTCTTGAGCTCTTCATGTATTGCTTTAGTATGCTAACTACGTGGAGGATCAAAACAAAGGCCTTACAGGAAGAGAGGGATTTGAAGGTTGATGTCATATCTCTTCACACATGTATATATAGACTGCATCACTGCTAAATTCTTGGGTCTATTTTTACAGATAAATCATGGGCTATATGTAAGCAAGTTGACTGATGTGCTTCTGGCAAGAGCGAAACTGAATGTAACTGCAATTTTAACTGCAATGGATTGTTACAAGTTAGTTTACATTATATTGTTAAAAAAAAACCCTAACATCTGTTAAGACCAATTAGGAAAACAAAGTAATTTGAATATAAAGACATAATAACAAAAAAGATTAATTTCTTCACATTTGAAGGAAATTTTTAAAAGTGATAATGGAAGCATTTAGTGAAAGAACAGATTATTTTATTGATCACACATGTAGTTACTGGGACAGGGTTTAAAAGCTCCTTATTTTTGCAATTAGCTGTAAAAAAACACAGGGGAAGGAAATCATGTCTGGACCTTCTTCTGTAGACAAGTAATCTGGGTTTTGTTTCTCTGCATAAAGCAGTTGAGAACAGAGGATCTGTCAATTCTGTCTTCTCATTTAAAGTTTATCCTGTTATAACTGTAATTTAAGAGAGAACAAGAAAGATACTAAAGATGCTTAACCACTTGCAAAATAAAATATTTAAGCTTAATATTTTCTATTGACGTTTGGAAGCCACTACAAAAAATAATTTCAAATCTCCTATGTCTGTCTCACAGAAGATGTGGGAACAAGCTCCATTGCCACTGCAATGGCATAAAAAGTAACCCAGTGTTTCAATAGTAGGTCATGACAGTAAAACTGTTTTCACAGAGGCCACATAGTTTCTGAGCAGAATTTAGGATGCCTACCAACTTCATTGTCTGAAACTTGAGTACTGATTTGCTTTTGCTGTCTCACAAGAAAACACAACAGAAAACCAATTTCACTAATCATCTGAAAAACGGGATTCTGCAATACTGAATGTTTTTTACCAATATTTTTACTTAAAAGTCAGAAATTCGGAGTCTTTGTTAAGGGATATACTGCTAGCTACATAAAGCATATGGTTGGCTGAAGTTACGATACTTCTGTGTCTGTTGTTTCCTCTCCTGGTCCTTTACAGTGTCCACCTGATGCAGAAAACCAGAGCTTTTGGTTTATTAGTTATATTTTTGCTCTTCTCTACTCTACAGAGGCAATTTGGAAATATAACTTACTGTAATGAGTCACAAGTTCAGTTTCATGAAATCCCATGAAGGTCAGGCAAAACCAGCCAGCAGTTGTCCCACTTCTCTCTCCAGCTTCCTAGTTCATTTCCCTGTTTCAGTCAGGCTAAGTCTCCTCGTGCTGGAGATTTGGAAGCAATATTTGGACATGACTAATTCCATCAAAATAGGCCTAACTGGTGCTTACATTAAAAAAAAAAATTGCAGATTTGATCTGAGCTGTGCAGCTCACTGTTGCTGTTGGATAATACCTGGTTGGGGATGGCTTAAGCAGCATGTCAGAGCTCCAAAGGATCACCATCTGCTTCAGTGAGGCTATTTATGTCTTGGTAGATCAAGTAGTGCAGTCTTGCTCACTCTCAAAGAAAAGATCCCAGTGCTTTATTGCAGGTGGGCACAGAAGAGAGGAGGTGTTGGTGCACTGTTGAGTCAGCATGGTGAAAACAGCAAAGAGAGAGAATTATGGAGTATGTCTGAGGCCTGCAGTTTTCTTGTTTTCATTATCCAGTTCAGAAGCACAAATTAAGAACTGTGAGTTTTTTGCATTGCTTAAGAAGGAAACGATATAACATTTCTCTGCAATTGTAAATTGTAAAAGAGTGGCCAAGTAGTGCACAGGCTACATGTCCTTGACAATGTATTTGCAGGGTTGTTGATTTAGGCTCTCATGTTTGTCCTGGTTTACAAATGCAAATGTTTTCTCAGATATTTAAAAAGCCACATCCCTGTTCTAAGTAAAAACTGTCCATTCTCACTCTTCTTATTATATAGAATAAATCCTTTCTAAAATTTTAGCTTGAACAGAGCAGCAAACATTAAATAAATCACATATCCAATAATATATCCAGCAAGAGACTATTAATTGAATGATTACATCTATAACATTTTTACAAAACACTGTGAAATCAAACTCTTCACTTGTACTCTGCCTCTTCTCTCTCTGGCTTCCTACAGAATTTAAGATGTCAGTAGATTTGAACTAAAGACCAGAATTCTTTACATCAAGAAAATGACCACGAGTGTATTTTAGTTGAATCACAAGTCCCAGAATTGTTCTTGTTTCTGGAATATGTCTATCATGGGACAGGTTCCTGAGCAGGAGCCTGCAGTATCAGAGAGTTTCCTCAGCATGCTGGGTGGTTCATGCAAACAAGTGTCATCTTGTCCGGCTGCAGTTTTGCAGATGGTGTCCAAGCCACATAACAGACTGCTGTGGATGCTTTTCATTTGCTGTAAGCTGAACAGACCGAATCAATGTATTGTATGGAGATGGTTGGTATGTTGCTCTGAAAACAAGATCTGTAGCTTCTTAGTATGAATTATTCTGTACAATGTGAATTTCACATGCCAGGTCTTAATTAAAAGGCACAGCCTGAAACCATAACGGCAGCAAAGAAATGAGGATGCCCTCATCCATCTTAGCTTTGAAGTCTAAACAGCAATTTAAATATCTGTTATTGAAACATTGCAGAAACATTGGAACATTCAGCAAATTGTTTTATTCCACTTCAGCTGGAAATGTTGGTATTTGCTCAGTTGGCTGATTGTTCCTTGTGTGTGTGAGTCTAAGCCAGTGTTATGAATAAAAAATAGTAACAAAGTCACAAAATCAATTTAGGGCAACACTGGCCGTGTTCCGTTTCTGAGACGCAAGGAATTAGTGAGTTTTCTAACCAAACATTTCACCTTTAAAATTAGCTTTAAAATAAAAGCTAAATATATAATTTTTACTGAAAAAAAGGGAATATATGCTATAATTATCTTTTCCTTTCACCCCTCTGAATTCTCCCATTCTCTTTATTTCACAGACATCTAAATAAGGAAGTCGGTGCTTTGCCCACATTATTTAGGAAGTGAGATGTGGAGATACTGCTGCCCATGTCACCTCGAGATGCTGCTTGGGTTTGGCATTTTGGGATAAGACTGAGCTGCTTCAGAGGTGCAATCTAGGACTTGAACCCCACCAGTCACTGCGTCATATAAATATACTTAGATCTGTGCTGCTATAGGCGTGAACATTGTGTTGTGCCTCCACCTCTTACCCTGTTTCTGTTCCATAGACCCCTGTGAATGAAGGCCAAGGGGGAGGATGCATTTTCCCCTATCCTTTTCCTTGCACTGTTTTTGCTTTGTGTAATAGGGAGGCAGCCTGTGGTATGCCAGGAGCAGCCAGGAGAGTTGACCACTTGTCGGTGTGCTGTCCAAAAGCACCTGCTGTGCCCAGTACCTTGTCATACGTGGTGCTTTCAGGTCCCTTAAACAGAGACATTGTGTGGCTACGTGTTTGGAGACAGCCTGCCACAACAAGATCCTCATCTTGATTACACCTCTGGTGTCAGCATGATGCCAGCATCCTACCTGCTGCCAGGGATTTGTTGATGGGGACAAAGCAGATGGACAATTTTTGGGGTGGTTGCTTTTGTCCCCACTGTCCCTCCTTCCCGTGACAGATGTGCTCTTCCTGCCTCTGACAGAGAGAAACATCCACGTGTGTCAGTGTGCCCATGTTTCTTTTTCCTCAGTTTAATGAGTTTGCGACCCATAAAGGAGATGCTGCAGTTTTAATTTTTTAATTGCAGTGGCTTTTGTCATCACACGGGCAGTACAGCTGTGTATACTGAGTGTCAGACGTGTTTGCTTTCTCCTGTTGTGCTCCATTAGGGTTAAAAAAGAAACAAGGAGCTCTTCGGTAATTTTTATATAAAAAGCAGATACCTACAGTTGGTAGCTCCTGGGTCTGAATTAGCTCTGTGGTAGGAGGAGATTGTTCCAAGAAGGGGTCTTGGCGAGGCAGATAGAGCCAGATCCTTTGGAAACCCCAGCAGCACCTCAGTGCTGTGACCTGGTGCCAGCACTGACTGATAAACACATCAGCTTCAGGCAGGGGAGAAAAAGGGGGAGTTTGGTCTGACACACAGACTAGTTTTAAGAGAAATGCATCTCTTTTTTTTTTCACTCCTACTCTTTGTATTCTTTACACCATGGTATTGCCATTATACAGAATGGGATTTTTGAACTATTATACTTTCCATGCCTATATTCAGTAAAAATGAACAAGTTAAGTGGATGTGACCACAACTTCTGGCAGCTGAGGACGAATGCAATGTGTCCAGGAGTTTCTTCCATTTGCAGTGGAAGAACAAAATTTAGCAAAACATTTTAGAGGGTTAGCAGAAATCTGGAGTTACAGTACAGAATTCTGCTAGTCGGACTCTTGAAAAATCAATAGCAAGGTATGCGCCAATTTTTTTACTGAGAAGGTTACAATTTTTTTACAGCAACAAAATAGCATTAAGAGCTGGCTCCACGCAGACATTCATATACTGTCATTAGTCATGAACTTGAAAAGGAGTCTGCCTAGGTAACTAATTTTCTCTGCATTACTGCAAGCCTAGTTATTTGCTCATGTATTTTTTAATGGATCCTTTCAAAATCTATTTCAACTGTAAGACTTTGGGCTGAATTTAGTTTTAATAGTACCCTCCAGCATAGCTTCCAATACAGGAGATGGTGGAAATTCAGTTTTAAACTAATGACAGTCTTGCAGTTTCAGTGCTTGCTTGGCTTCAAGTGGATCTGCCACGAAAGACCAAATCATGTGTGATCTTTCTCAAGTTGTTCCCTGCTTCATCTGCAATCTTTAAAATGGGGCTAATTATATTCATTGTAGAAATGTCCCAGGAGCTGATAAGTCTTTAAGAAGTTTGATTTCATGATGGCAGAGATTCCCTGAGCAGTGATCTGAAGTGTCACTTGTCACAAAGCTGTGATCTTGCACGGACAGTGGAAATGCCATTCTACACTATGGAGTGAGCTGAGTGATTTACCTGATTCTTTTCGGACTGTGGCAGTGAGGAAAACAAGCACAGGCTGGAAGCAATGCTAACTCTCACAGCAACCACCTGTTTGTTTCAGATTAATGCCCCTCTGGATATCTCAGCTAGGGACAATCCTTAAGTGCTGTGAGGTGCCCCAAATCTAAGATAGCATTGCAGAGCCCTCTTCTCTCCACTCTCATTATTACTTCTCTTGCTGTTACTGACATGTCAGCCAGAAGAGATTTAAAAAATGGGGCAAAATTAATTGAATCTCACAAGCATCACCTCATTAGGTGGTGTCCAGTTGATGCTGAAGGTCATCTGAAAACTGCTGACAGGCTGATGCATAAATACAATCTGTGCATGGGAGGCAAATGAGAATTTAGTTTCCATCCCTCTGAACCTATCTTTTCGATCTGTGTTTCGATGCAGTCTAGGCATCCAGCTAATTGTACTGGCATACAGCTTCTGAAGGTTTTAAGTATGAAAACTTATGACCAGAGGTGCAAAACAGAGACTGCAAATAGGCAGAGGATTCAAAAACATCCTCTATGCAGCTGAGCACATCACTGATGTACTTACCATCTTGAGTCTCAAGAGTACAATACTGAACTTTTGGGATATATGAAACACAGCAGTCTAGATTTATGGATTCTTGTGCAAACTATTATTTATTGACAATAAAAATGCTTATATTAGCAAATCCACTCTTACAAAAATGTATGGTTTGGGTCCTAAGAGTTACAGTCTTAGGAAAGTACTTTTTAATTAAATATATCTTTTAATGTTTGGATGTGTATTTTTAATGACATATTTTGGACACCAGGCGTTTATCTCTTGGGGAAAAAAAATTGGCTTGCTGAATTTTTGAATAATCAGTTGGTTGTCACCCATAGATACATGCATTCTACAATTATTAATATGGTTTACAAGTGTTACTGGGAGAGTCAGTTTGGAACAGCTTCAATACCTAATGTGATAAGAAACTGCAATCAGTTGCATGATAATGCAATGTTTTTCTTAAATTCATGCTGTAAAATTTTTCTGAAACTTTCTTTCAGGAAAAAAAAAACAAATCAGTTTCTGTCTGAAATTGCTTTGGCAACAAGAATCATAAAATCATGGGATCACAGAGTGATTTGGGTTGGAAAGGACTTCAAAGATCATCTTGCTCCAACCCCCTGCATGGGCAGGGACACCTCCCACCAGACCAGGTTGCTCAAAGCCCCATCCAACTTGGCCTTGAACACTGCCAGGGAGAGGGCATCCACAGCTCCACTGGACAGCTCGTTCCAGTGTCTCATAGCCTTCACAATAAAGAATATATTCCTAATATCTAACCAAATCTATCTAGTTTAAAGCCAGCACCCCTTGTCCTATCCTGTAGCTCTCCTTTCCTGTAGGCCCCCTTCAGGTACTGTAGGCTATAAGGTCACTCCATAGCCTTCTCTTCTCCTGGAAGAACAACCCTAGCTCTCTCAGCCTGTCCTCATAGGAGAGGTGCTTCGGCCCTCTGTTCATCTTCATAGCCCTCCTCTGGGCTTGCTCCAACATCTCCTGTCCTTTCCTGTGTGTGGGATCCAGAACTAGACACAGGATTCCAGGTGAGGTCTCACCAGAGCAGAGCAGAGGGGGAGAATCACCTCCCTTGACCTGCTGGCCATGCTACTTTTGATGCTGCCCAGGATACAGCTGGCTTTCTGGGCTGCAGGAGCACATTGCTGGCTCATGTTGAGCTTCTCATCAACCAATACTTCCAAATCCTTCTCCTCAGAGATTTGCTCAATCCATCCTCTGCTCAGGCTGTAATTGTGCTTGGGATTGCCCCATCCCAGGTGCACTTGCACTTGCACAACCTTGCACTTGTTCTTGTTGAACTCCAAACAAAGAAGACACCAGAATAATCAAACCCTTATGCTGGATGTATTAGTGCCAAGGCCCATTTTACACACACACACACACACAAAGGTACAAGGGTGAGATTTCTGGAAAAATCTAAGGCAAAGAAATATTGAAAGTCAGCAATGCTTGTGATTCCTATGAGACATGCACTTCTTCCAGCTGCACTGACTTTGGAATGGTACTTCTAGAGCAGACTCATTTCATTTGACCATGTATTTTGTACATCAAAGGCACAGGAGTTTCTCAGCTCCTTGATATCCCCGACAAGCACACTCAAACTTTATGAGCAAATTAGCTTTCCAAACTTGTATGCTTTTGAACCCCTTGCTGATGGAAAAGCCTCTGGGTGAGTGGCTCAAGTAGGTAGGGATCGCCATCTTGGGAGTAAAAAAGGCCTGGAAAAACTACTATCCTTCTCAATATATGGTTCAGATGCCAAGGTATGCAGCAAACCCAAGTTAAATAACCTCTTAACTTTATAAGCCAGTTTAGTGTTTCCATAGTTGATTTACAGCTGCTCACTAGGTATCACAATTTTGTCTTTCATGGGCTTCCTTTATTCCATTTTCAAAAATTTATTTTTCAGCATTATCTTTCTTCCTCTTAAAAGTAACAGATATTAAAAGAGAATCCATGGTATCCCTTACTTTCCTAGGTATCTAGTTGTTAAAGAAATGCAGACTTTAGAAACCATCTGGTGAAGCTTCCTTGGCAAGAGCCAGACTTCTATCTGGCCTCAGCTGTGGTTACTGTCCTCCTCCCAGGCTTAGAATAAGAATATGGCCTCTGCCCACTCCATATTAACTTAAATACCTGACACAGAGGAATGCTGAAGAAAACAGCAGGGTGATTAAATGTTCTCAGTAGCATATTGCCAATGGGATGCCTTCAGTGCCTTTGTGCTCCACCTTACACCATGGGGAAAAATGTGCTGAAACCAGAATGAAAAAAAAATAAATATGCTGAACCTTAGAGGTCGTGCTTGCAGTCACAAATATTTTTTCATCTTTGAAATAAAACTGGTGGGGTTTTTTGGTTTGGTTTGGTTTTTTGTTTGTTTGTTTGGTTTGGTTTTGGTTTTTGTTGTTGGTTTTGGATTTTTTGTGGTTTTTTGCTTGTTTCTTTTTTCTTCCTCTAAGCATAGAATCTATTTCTCCAAAGCCAAGATTGAAAACAGGCATAAGTTGGCAGCTAAGAAAAATTCCCACATTCTCACTATTTAAAACAATTCTTAAAAGTTCTTTCGGGACAGAAGAAATTAATTATGTTTTGTTAAAACATCTTAAACCTGGTGGGAATACAATCCCTCATTCCTGACAGCTCTGCTCCTCTCTCAAGCTGTCATTTTTAGAGGCTCACCCTTTTTCTGAAATTCTTTCTAGGCTAGACACTAATTCCTCTGCTGACTTCTATTTATCTATCTCATTTATTTATTTTCCTTTCCTTTGCTACGGAGGAAGGGAGTGTTCATTTCAGGTTCTGGTTAATTTTTCAGTAAACTGTGAATGTATACTGTTTGTGCAGCACCTGGCAGGGAGAGGTCTCTGGTCATGCCTCGGACTCTCTGATACCACAGTGGTGCTAAAGGAATCACAGCACGCTGGGAATATCACTGCTGGAAGGAGTTCAGGGAGGCTGCTGACTCCATGAGTTTTCAGTTCTCTGGCTTCCAGGCAGTGCTGGTGAAGTGATCCCAATTTAAAGTCGTTCTCTGCTGCAAGAGGGGAGGAAGAGATGCTGAGAGAGTTGTGTGGACCAGGGAGAGGTGAACTTTGGGAGATTGGCAGCCACCTCCCACCTGGTTTGGGCTCGAGGTCCCTCTTATGTTAAGCAAAATCAGCGTTCAGGAGGCAGTGTCTTGCTAATGGGGCAGCTGCTGTGTTGGTACATTGGTTTGGGATGTAAAATTGGTACATTGGTTTGGGATAGCTTCAACATGAGAAGTGTGATGAGAAAAGTCGTTTTACGATATATTTCAAGGAAAGCCAGAGTGACTTTCAAAGGTAGTCAGAGAGGGAAAGAATTGCCAATAAAGAAAATTTTGCATCCAGCTTAGAGGGGAAATCTGCATTGCCCTGTCTCGTTTTCCATATGTGTTTATATATAGGTATATATAAACAGAAATTATTTTCTTTTTTAATAAAATGGTTTTGTTCAGCATGTTTTGTTGTCCAATCAACAGCTTTTATTTTAACAATGGAATTTTTCTAAGATGTGCACTTAAGCTTTTGTCATAAGACAGGCTATCTTCCTACCTTTTGTATATACTTAAAATCATTCATGGCATTAGTTTTGACACCTCTGAGCTTTCTGCATCTGAGTAAATTTTTTTGGTCTCCAATTACAGCAGTTTATACTATAGTTCTGCATCACATTCATCCTTCTCCATGGGTACTAGCTAGAGGAAAGAGTGTAAAAACTTAAGTTTAATAGGATTTTGTGGAGCAACCTTTGATGCATGACCACATTGACTGGAGAGGACAGAAACGAAATAGCATGAATGATGTGGCCGAGGTTTGGCTAAATCTGTTCTGGGTTGTTAGGTTACATTTCTCAACTCCATATTTCTGTTCTTTGCAAGTTATATGGAAAAGCCCTCATTTCCCTGCACTTGCTTTCTCCTCAAAAGGCTGTGTGAAGAGCTCTGCATGAAGCCAAAAGCAATATTAGGTTTTGGAATCGGCTTTCAGGATGTGCTGAAAGTTGTGTAATCAGCACCTTACCTCTCAGAAATTCTGGGTACTTTACTCTGCTACATCTCATAGGCATGCAGGGCCTGGGAAAGTTTTTTTGGTTGGTTTGTTTTTTTTTTTTTTTTTTTTTTTGGCTACTTGAGAGACCTAACTAGAGAATTAATTGGTCTGGAAGTGTATCAAAAGTTTCTCCACCCTGTCATCAAAGCTAGGCCCATCTTGACATCAGAATCTTTCTCCAGGCTTTTAGAATATTTTTAGGGAAGAGTCAAATAAAGCTTTAAAAACATCACAGTGACTAGAGGAATACAGTAGAAAAGTGCTAAATAAGGTAATGATTGCTTGTGTGAACATAAGGGGAAAGCAGTTACAAGACAGTAATAAGCACAGCACAAGAAACATACAGAAGAAGGGGAGTGAGCTGTTGGCAGTACTGCATTGCCCACAGGAGAGCTTGGAGTCAGGAAAGGGGCTTCCAGGCAATCAGAAGCAATGCCTTGTGCTCTAAGCTTCAAAACCCTGTTCTCCTTAGAGACCTCAATGCTGCTGTCCTAAAATGAATGTGCATTCAGAAAGCCCCTTACCTCAACTCAACTCAAAATAGTATTTTTACCTGCATTTGGTGATCTGAAACAGGAGTAACCATGACCCCCTGCCTGAGGACGTACAGAGAGGTGCAGTTTCAAATTACCTTGAAGAAAGGGGCAGAGACTCTTGAGAGTCCAGAGGCTGCTTCAGATGTTCTTCAGCTTCCCTTTCTTCAGGTGCTGCAGCCTGCAGCTGAGCAGCAAATGGACTGTGGATGTCAGTACCCACTTCATCACCTCGGTGCCTCTGAACTGGAGCTCTGACATTTGGTTTCTTTTTAGAGGGTTTAAATAATATTTGAGTTTAGGTGATATTTATGAAAAACCTTGAAGCCCATGTAAGATAGGTCATTCAGGCCTATGCATGTGTAAGCAACTTGTCTGTCCTCTTCAGCAGCTGCCTAAGCAAGTTTTGTGATTAAATGTTGTGTGTTTTGGACTGCGGTTCCATGGCATTCATGGTTTGGCAGCAGCGCTGGGTGAACAAGTTCCTGCCCCTGGCAGGAGAGTGGTGTAAGCCCCTGCACTTAGAGTGGTGTAAACTGCTGCAGAAGAGGTTTTTGCTTTTGATACCACTTTGATACACCAGGCTTATGAATTACTGATCACATTTTACAATATGATATACATAGAAGAATAATTACCATGTGGTCAAACCTGTCTTGAAAACAGTTCAGTGAAGAACCTTCCTTCTGTTGCAGGGTTGCTCACAAAAGCATATTGGTGCAGGGTGCTGGTCCATGCTCCCCAGTGAATGAGCTGGGGCTCAGTGGGACAATCTGGAAGCCAGTGCTGGTGCTGAGAGACACATGGCTGGAACTATTCCTTTCTCCCAGCCCCCTGAGTTCACCCCAAGCCAATGTATGCACAGCACTCTAATGAGGAAAAACAGAGTATTGTTCATTACTCAAACTAACAAACTCCCGAGTCTCTAGATAAGCAAAACACTTTAGAATAAGCTAGACCTGGAGATTTGGACTGGAGCATGCTGAGGGAAGAAGCAGATCCATTCAGATGATATGATAAGAAGCAATACTGGCATTTATTTCTGCTGAGATCTCCACTTTGTAAATGGCTAAGTAAACAACC
The DNA here is from genome assembly GCA_023637945.1 of Phaethornis superciliosus. Lineage (NCBI taxonomy): Eukaryota > Metazoa > Chordata > Aves > Apodiformes > Trochilidae > Phaethornis > Phaethornis superciliosus. The sequence goes on from JAJQWJ010000001.1 coordinate 124,690,008, forward strand.
CAGGGAGCTGCTGGCCAGTTTGTCCCACTTCAATATCTAGCCTAGCAAAAAGCAAATAAAGGGATCATTCTGTAAGTGCTCAGATGGTAATGGGTTGTTATACTGTGGAGAAGATGGGAGCAAATCTTGCAGACCTTGCAGAGCTTGCATATTTTTGAAGCAATCATAAGCTTTTTAGTAAGGTAGCTGATTTGAAATTCAGGGCTGATATAAACAAATTGAAATGGAGTTTTGGAACTAATGAAGACATCTATGCAAATATCTTTGTGTCAAGGGTAAAACTGTATTTTATTTTGTTTGTCTTATGCTTTCATGAATGATCTGGAATTTTAAACTACATTGCTATTACAATTTGTGGAAGGTTACAGTTTTGGAGCCAAAGGCTCTGGACAGTTCTAGCAAAACCTGTGACTTGTCAGACGAAATTAATCTTAATAAAGTTATGTCAATGAGAGGAAAAAAATCCCAAGCCAAACTTTTATTAATCAAAATCCGGAGGAAAAAAAAAAAAGTTACATAGTAACAGTGAGGAAGAGGATCTAGGCATGAATAGATAACAAATTAAACATATCACAGTGCAATCTGAAAAAGGCAAAGAGTGTTCTGGGCAAGGTTCCTAATGTTTCTGCTACATCTGATACAGGATTATTTCCACTTCTTCCCTATAGGGGCTTAGTTTTATATTCTCTGCAGACATTTACATAAATCTTGCAGAATCACGAGGCACAGTTTACAGATAATGTGTATTAAAGCAATCACATGTTTTAGTTTCAAGTTGTATACAGTGGGGATTTCTCTGTGTGTGCTCTGGACATGTATTTGGATTAATATAGGTCATGATAATGGTTCTGAGTTATATTTATCCTTTGGCTTCCTTTTAAGTCCTCAGAGTGATCATTTCTCTCTAGCAACACCAGCAACTCTGGGAATACTCCATAGAAGAAAATAAAAAAAAAACAAAACAAACCCTTCAGAGAACAAATCACAGGAACAGCCAAAAAAATTGGGGAAAATTACTTCAGTCTTAAGGCTAGCTTTTAAGGAGAAGGCAGGTATAGTTGGAAATGCAGTATAAACATAACACCAGCTATACCTTAAAACTATTTTAAAACATAATGTTGGTGTTTGTAAAACTAGTGACAGAAAGAATGCAGATGACCAAAGAAATAAGTCAATAGAAAAAGGGTGACTCAGGCTATGTATTGGGGAAAATACATAAGAATGATCAGAAAAAAGGAAGATTTCACATCACCTAATACAGTTTGGTGTGCTCAAAACGAGCTTAGATATTAGAGTGGGTCTAAGGAAGCTATATTCCATGGAAAAACTGGGCTTCACTGAAACAAAATATTATCTCAAAAGATTGCTTGTCATACTAAAAAAAAATAACTTACTATCAGGAGATTTCCATAAATTAGAACCAAAATGCTAAATGTTGAGATTTTTACTGACAATTTACATTAGGCAGGAACAGAAGTAAAAATTTGTGGCCAGGTGAAGGTTTTTCTGAGCAGCTCCCTGTCTTGCTTTGCTTGGGTGAGCAAGCTGTGTCTGCGGAAAGGTGCTGAGACTTGGTGAGTTGGAGATCACAGCTGTACAGGTCTGTCAGGAAACCAGCTACCCCAGAGGGCAGAACACCTTATCCTCTCACCTGAAATCATCCCCTCCTGTGAGGATGCTTTGGACCAGACAGCAATGTTGAAGCCTTCCCGGACATGGCAGAAAGAGGGAATAAAACAACCAGGAGCCTTTGTTCCTGTGGCGTGCCTCTGTTCTCCAGAAAGGGCCCTTCTTCCTTGTAGCTCCAAAATGGTGTGGAGGGAGAGCAGTCTCCATTCTTTATGGCTCTTCAAAACTGTTTTCCCTGCAGAAATGGGAAACTTCTGCAGTTTTCTGTCTTCCTCACTGTCACGGCCTGGAGGAAAATGTGTCAGTAGAAAACAATGAGTAAAGTGTTGTGCATGTTGTGGTGCACTGCGGTGCACCTTGTACAGCTTTTCTGAATCCATAGCATTTAGGCATAGAAGAAAATAGCTTTGAAAAGAAACAGTCAGGCTTAAGTTCAGGTCTGTTTCTTCAGCAGACTGCACAATTATCTGACTTGCAAACTCTGCAGCGTGATGGGTTATAAGGAAATGCTCTTTTGCTTCTGGAGAATGAACCTGAATAATCTAAATTTAGTGGTCAGCTATAAAATTACCACACAATTAGGCTGTTTTCCTGGTCCGTGCTCATACATGGCAGTGGCCAGGACACGCATAGGTATTGCATGTCTGAGCAGCAGTAAGTGAGGGCTCACAGAGGGCTCTGCAAGGAGCCTGAGCGCTTGGCAGGCAGAGAGGGAGCAGAGAGGGTGGTGACAGCAGGGGAATGTGGGGACTTCTGGTGGCCTCCGTATGAAGGGCATGGGTGAAGCTGTCGCTTTGTGCTAACCTTTCAAAGCAGTAAGCATTTCTCAAGAGAACCTATCTGCCTTTTCTGCCAAATATAGGGCTGTCTTTCTCCTTGCTGAGTGGTAGGTGTACTCCATGGGCTGTGGATGTCAAAGCTGCCCTCGGACTCTATGCTTTCTTTTCCTTCTTCCAGCTTTGTGTCTTCTGTGACCACCTCTGTAACACCCTTGAAAAGCTTTGCCACTCCGAATTTTCCTGCTATGGTTACCTGTCATGAAGCTTAATCCAGGGGTGTCTCAGGGAAGCAGGAAGATGCCTGGCTGTGCACAGATTACAGGTGGAATTTGGGTCTTCACGTGGGATTCACATGCAGCCAGTGATGTTTGTGGTGGGTCAGAGTGTCTTTCAAACAATGCTCCACCCTGCTTTACTTCTCCCCATCACTGATAAATTCAAATGAAAGTCATAAAAGCCATCCTGCAGAGGGTCTTGGTCTCTTAACATGAGTCTGTACATCTAAGGACCATGTTTTATGTTAATGCATTAAAGCAAATATTTTTGAGCCAAGTCTGCACCAATCCTCTGGCCCCAAGTTCTGGGAAGCATCCTTCTTCAAGCGGACTCTGGAGCACCTGCTTTCAATGCAGATCTATTTCCTTGGCAACTTTGTTTCTAGAGTGAAAGGCAGGTTAATGTCCTGTGAAATAGGGGCTCTGGTGAACAGTAGTACTGAAATCTGTGACAACATCCCTGCCAGCTTAGTAAGACATAAAGGCTTCTTCTGTAGAGAACCTTGATCCATTCATGCAAAAAATCTGAAATATACATTAATTGAAAAATTTAAATTTATTTTGGATAGTAATTCATATTGTTTTGGTAAAAAGATAAACTTTATTGATTTAATTTTTTTCTTTGATCCAAAAATGTGTTTACAGGTATTTTATTTTTAATGCTCTGTGCTTCTTTTGACAACATTGAGCTTTATGGGTTTTTTCCCCCTTTCAGGTCTCATTTTGTGAACAACTCTTTATACAGAATTCAGCATTTGTAGACCTTTGCTAGTGGCATGGTGAGAATGTTAGTGATAGCATAGCACTGCTTTTTTTTTTTTCTAAGGGACTCATTGAATACAGATGAGGTGTCAAACTCCTATGTGATGTAAGGTACACCAAGGTAAGAACTGGTATACTGGCTGAACCCTACCACAACAGTGCAGTTTTCTGTGGTATGCAGGAATGATGATTAAAGAAAGTGTAGAAGATGGTAGAAGATTTAAGAAGTATAAGATATAAGGTATGTTTTACCGTTCCTGATGGTTAGTGATTTAGACTATTCTTGAACTTGGCAATGATCTGAGTGATTTTGTTTAACAGCCAGTGATGTCTAGGAACTTATCTATTAGGTTTTCAGACCCATTTTCGCTCCTGAGTTTCACAGTCATGACAAGAACTTCCACAACGGAGCTCTGTATGGAACAGAAAAATACTTCCCAACACTGGTAGGGCCTGTCCTTTTATAGAGAGGGAAAATAACAGGTAGTGTAACCTCTTTTAGGAGTAATATGCCCTAAATATGCAGGGGCTTAGGAGAGAGATTGTACAGTTCTACAGACTGTTTAATTACTCTGATTTAATGCAAGCCACTTTTGAAAGGCCACCTATAATCATTCATTCCTCCTGCTTCCCTGCACCAGGTATAGCAGTGGAGCGACCTCAGGGGGAGTTGATATGACAGAGCATTGGTCCAGAATGACTACTGATTTTCCTTCAGAATAGGAATCTTACCACACAGCTGCTAACCCAGGAGCATGCAGACAGATATGAGGAAAGCCAAGGAATGCAGAGGGGTTCTGTGGGAAACCTGTCTGGATGGGAGCCTACCACTGGATGGGTTAAGCCTGTCGTGCATCTGCACAAGGTCTCAGTGTCAGGAGTGGATGAGACGTGTCAAGCAGCATATACTGCTTGTTTAACTTATCATATAGATATCATAGCTTTTCAGGACTCTTTCATTAAGTGAGAAATTTGTTTGGTTTTTTTGTATTCATCTAAGACAAATTCCACCCTCAGGGACATGGGCGCCACAGCCACCTATGTTTGAAGAGAACATAGTTTGTTAACCACAGGGAGAACAATGGGCTTATTCCTAATGTGCTTGAGTAGGAGGAGCCTCATAAATCTAGTTTTTCAATCTGTTTCCCTGACCTCACTTGGAAAAAAAATCCCACCAAATATCCTACAAATGGTAGCTAAAAGTTTTCCTCCTTTCTGTTATTGCTCTTCAGATTTTAAATTGAGATTTTCCATTACAACAAGACATTAATGTACTTTGTTCTGCATAATACATGGTGCTCATGGCTGCTATTGGCAGCACCTTTATATTCCAGTGCTCTAAGGAAGAAGAAAGAATTGCAGATGAAGCAAAAGATCTGTCACGTTCACTTCAGTATTTGGATTTAACTTTTACATTTAAATCAAAAGAACACTGATTCACTTAATTGTTTTCCTTTGTATATATCTCATACTTTTTAATTGCAGTAATACCAATTTTGCCATAATCGTGCTGCTCATTTAATAATATTCAACAGAAAATAAATGTGACAATTAAAGCATGAAAAGATACTGAGCTAGCTAAAAGCCACAAAGCTCAGACCTTAAAGGACTGGCAGGTTTTAATAGTGGTTTTTTTCTTATATGTATTTATAAAATTTAGTCTGTTTTTTTAAAAACTGAGAGGAATATCTGAGTCTCACTTCTCCTACTTAAAAAGTCTGCAAAGCTTTGTTAGAAAAACAAACAGAAAAGGCTCCGAGTAATGCATGAGCTCCCAAGGAATGCTGTGCAGCCAAGGCTGAGGGACATTGGTGGGTCCACTTGTTTGTTTGCTGCATACACAGACCATTCCCTTCCTTTCTGCTAAGAGTGCCCTCACATTTGTTTCGGGTGGATTCCCACCAAAAAATAGACTGTAGCCCTGTGTGTCATGACAGGCCTCAAGCAGCAAAACTGCCAGACTCTTCTTAGTCTCCATCAAGTGGGCACCATGGTTCTTGCTCTGGTACATTTATTGAGCTGCACCTCTGGGTGGATTACATACTCGTGCTGTGCAAAGTGAAACACTCTGCTTGTTGGATGGTATTTCAGAGATGAATCCAGAGGAACTGATAAAAGGTCACAGCAGCACGACACAGGAGGCAACATGAAAAGTTTCCCCGTGAGATGTTCTGCCATGGCTCTCTGTCTGGGTGAAATAGTATGCCTGGGAGATGGCTTCTCCATCTGAGACCTTTAGCTGGACCTGAGGTCATCCTGGAGGTAGCAGATGTAGCTTTGATATTGCAGATCAGAGGTGCGTAGCCTTCTCAGGAGCAGTTTTCCACAAAAGAGCAGGAATAATCCTGTAGATCTAGTTTCCAGGGGTCACTGTGTGTTTCACTATACTGCCCTAAGGCTTTGCAATGAATCACAGGGGGAAAAAAAAAATTAAATTGGTCTTAGACTTAGACAAGCATTTAAGCATGTATAGAGCTTCAAAAGTATGAAAAGTCTTTGGACTACAAACATACTCAAAGCTATGCAGGTAGTTAGCTGCTGCCTCGAATCACAGCCATTGTCAGCAGTCTGGGATTAAATAAAGAGGGAGACTCATATTGTGCTTTGGATGTTTCACAATGGTTTTGAATTAAAGTCACACAATACTGAGAGCATTCATTTACAGTTCAATAGGATAACTAAAGAAGCATAAAAGTCATCCCATTTATCAAAATAGTCCAGATAGTAGACAAATATACACAGTCATTGCCTTCTGGATCCTTCTGAGCTGATGGAACAGGTCACTGCAACCATCTGTTTATCCCTGCACTATGCTGGTGGGTCTCAGAGGTATCAACAAACCAGGGTCTTGCTTGTGGTTCAAGCAAGAAACCAGTCAAATCTTCTCTTACTATTGCTGTAAATCATTCAAGCAAGTCACGATGCCTTTACTTACAATGAAGTAAGAAGCAGTATAAATTTTTCTCTCTGTGGACCCATGAGATCAGTCATTTGTGTTAGGACAGTGATGATTCTCCCAGGATCACAAGAAAACTTCTCGTGAGCCTGAGAAAGCAGGAGAATCTGTCACGGGTGGCTTTTAGGCATGGCTTTGTTATTTTGTGTCCATCGATGGAGTGTGCATCTGTAGAATTACACCAGGCCTGTGCATCATCAGCAGCCAAATACTGCTGTCAGCCTTCTCACAAGCACCAACAAAAAGTGAAAACCTGTCTCAGACAGCCTGTCTGTATTTCTCCTCACATGGACATTGCTCTTCTTTGCTTTGGAGTCTCATGTGGGCTTGTAGTCAGTCTCTCCAGTCCTCATGGGGGTGTTCAGTTGCCATCATTTTACTGTAAGACCAGCAGCAAAGTTGTGCTGGCATGAGGTCTGATCCACAACCTCATCTGTAAGCAGAGCTAATCCAACAGGGATTGTGTGCAATATTGTGCTGCCCCAGAGAGGAGCAGTGGGAGCTCCAGGCCATTGTGTCTTCTTCTCTGAAAGCTGCTCCATTAGGCAGTGGAGACTGCTCTAAAAGGCCCTTGAGCTGTGGGCTTTGGTCATATGTGAAGGCTTTCTGTCATAAGTTGTCCATTTCCATTTAATGATAGAGAAATTGGGCCATCCCTGATATATTGCCATACCCACTTATTTGATAGTAGTATATTTTCTCACATTCTCTGTCACAGAAAGATTTAGCAAATTTATTAACAAACCTTTACCAATATATAGTGAGTATATTATGTCATAAGTGGAAAAAAAACCTGACTTGCTTTGCAAATTCCAGCTTAGTACCAGTGGTGGGTAGAGAGATTTTATAGATGAAATAAGGGTGAGGGACATTCTCCCAGCTTGCTGCCTGGCACAGATATACCAAAAGGGGAAAGTATAAATCCTCTGATGACTGTGACATTTTATTGAAAGATAGATTATCATTAAACTGAGATCTTAAAGAAGAGTTATTGCTTGGGATATCAAGTTTACAAATTACAGCTCTATGTACACTGAAAATTGGGGAACTCTCTTATTACAGCCAGATCGATATTCCTACAAAGCTGCTACAGATGGCCGTATCAGTTTGGAATGGGAAATGAAATAAAGCACACCTATTTGATCCCTGTAATCACATCCACATTGGGACTTCAGCTACATGAGTGAAAACTTACATTTCTGAACTGATTTTGCAATACAAGTACAATGTTCTGTGAGGCTTCAGTTAAACATGTAAGACATGTAAGAAAGGAAAAGCATGGGAGATGCTGGTTGCAAAGAAGGAGAAAGAAATACTTGAAACCCCTGTTTCCTTTTCTCCAGCTCTGCCATCTAGATGTTTTTAGCTCAGAGACTGGAGCAGCAGACTCTGAAGCAGAGTGGTGAAAGAAATGAAAGGGTTAAAGTGAGTTTTAGAGAAGCAGAGGCAGTGTAGATCTGTGGAAGGAAAATGCTTCCCAAAATGGATAAAAAATAACAAATTCAAAATGAATGAACTTTTGTTTTTGCTGAAGATTAACTTAAGTTTCTTTAGAAGAGAAAAAACTACTTTCTCTGACAACAGAAACCCTGTGTATATTTACCTGAAGCTTATAGAAATAGCTCATATGACAAGTCTGGCTCCATAAACTCCGCCTAAGAAGCCTGGATCAGCAAAATTCAATCTGGAAGCTGTCTATAAATTTATGAAACTTGTCTGAGGTTTCTAAGTTAAATAATAAAGTCATCCTTTGTTTGTAAAAAAGTATAACAGTTTTAAAAATTAATACTGCAGCCTACAGAAATAAATTTCAGCATTCTATGCATGCGCTAACTTTTATTTTGATTCTACCAGTAAAGAAATGCTAACTAAGACGTATAAAGTGAGGGCTCTTTGTAAATAGGTTTAATTATTTTCTTATATAATTTTGTCTTTTTTACTTACAGGAGACTTTCAGCAGTTTCATGCTTCAAGTAAATCTTACGGAAGAATTTAAAGCAAGCAGTCAGCTGCTCTGAGGCTGATCAAATAGTACTTTTCTGAATGTTTTACTAAGAGATGAACAGGCGATCCCATTTATAGAGCATACTACGTGTTGACAGAGAGCATTACTTCATTTTGCCGTATTGGCAATTTGAGATCTTAACAAAACAATGTTGAGGTCGCTCTCATTCTGTATTGCCATCCTTGGAATGTGGCTTGGGTTCTCATTAACTCTGTCGCTACAAAGTACCTCAGATGGAGGCAGACTTTATAGGGGAGGGGGTGTAAAAAACACTAGTCAGCAGAAAGGTGTAAACAGCTTAAATTCTTTGTCCTGTGTGGATGAATTCCTTTGCCTTAGCACACTCTGATGCTCTCTGCACCTTGTGGGCTCTTGGTCTAATTGGAGATGAATGGGTGGATAGCTCACAAGGGCTTTGATACCCCCCAGCTGTTGTGTCCAGAGCAGTGGTCTTGAAGTCCTGCAGCCAGTGAATATAAGCTTCAATATAAACAGTGAAAGTTTGGATATTCAGCCCAGTGCTTGGCTCGCAGCATTCTGGCTCTGCACAAATCACATACAGGATCACTTCCAAGATTTCCCTTCTGCTTTTCAATCAAGAGAGAAGGACAAAAAAGGGGAAGAAAGAGCACAGCTCTGCTTCACTGCTGCATTATTCTCACTTTCCCCTGTGCTGGCTTCATTGAATTCACCAGTATTATCAAGCTACAGTAAAACTGCAGTGAAGCTTTCCAAGGCCTTTTCTGTATGTACATTTTTGTGAGCCATACCAGCACAGTTAAAGCAATACAAGTCACTTGAGAAGAATTTGACTGCAAAGGAACTGGACGTCCTTATTGCAGAAGAAGAGCAGGCTAGTGGGGGATTCTTCAAGAATAGCTGTAGTGCTTTCAATTCATAGTTTACCTTTTTCCAAAACAATTGCCTGAGAATAGGCCAGCATTTTTATACAACCCAGCCTTTCCCAAGCTATTTTGCCCAGGGGGATCTTCTCCTCCTGGATTAGCATGCCATTGCTCAGTGCTGCAGATATACCACCTCTGGATCCCTGGATCCAGGAGGCTATGGTCTGTGTCATGTTTTTACCTTCTTCCCACCCCTGCAAAGGAAATTGCCCCAGTTTGGGGCTATACCAGAATAGCTGCATCCAGACCACAGGGGATTCAGTGTATTTATGTCAGTAAAGGGTCCTGCAGCTTAAAACAATACATCTCTGCAGGCAGAGAAACTGCTTGGTTGACACTGCATGTCTAATATGGATTGTGCTTTCACGTTCCTGTTGCTTTTTTAAAATCACTTTCTCAACAGTGCTTGCACTCAGGGCTCCAGTTTCCAGGTAACAGGGAGCACAAGACGCCCAAGCACTTCAGCCTTTCACTGAAGGCAACTGGGAAGCAGTTGTGAGCACTAACATATCATAATGCATCAGTTAAATGCAGGTCTTTTGGCATGAGGACTAATTTGTGAAAAGAAGCCATCCTGATGGCACAGCAGTCACATTGGTGCAATTGTCCTCTTCCTGCAGGGGAAAATAAAAGTGCAATAAGTATACCTTTTGCTCCGTGTTTACTGGGCTGTTTTCAGAAATGTGCACTGCTCAGTACTGAGTTAGCACATGAATCCTTTTAGGTAAGGTAGTAATCTGTTTTGCCTGGACACAAAAGAGGCCTTTCAAATCCCTTCCTCAAGTTCCAACCTGTGAGCATTTTGGTTTGTATTTTGGGAAGGTTTGACCACTGCCACAAGCTATACAGCCAGCCTGACAAAAGGCATTTTGCACAGTCATTCTTTCCTTTGGGTAGCACAGTTTGTTGTAGGATTCTGTACATGGACACGGCTGCAATGGGATCTCCTACAGGTGGGCACACGTAGTCAGCATACTCAGATGGGTCTGGAAATGCATTCAGCAGATCAAACACAGTACCTGTTTAGACTGACATGTCCCACACTCTTTTGACTCTATTTGCTGTATAGAGTAGGTGTCAGTGACTATAATGGAGATCAAGACACCTAACTCATGCATACAAACCAACAATCTGAATCTGAAAATGAATAACACCTGGAACATTTGGACATGGTTGATGATGGGGGTTTTTTTTCTCTCCTACCTACTTTACAATGTTTTCAGGCTTGGGGTAAGAGTCATCCAGAGTCTTTAAGATTCTGCATTTCTCCATCTCTGAATGCTGAAACCAGTTCCCTCATTCTCTCTCACTTTACATGACAGGTCGGGTGACCTGTCACCTGAGTCATGCCTGAATGATTAGGTGACTGGTTTCTTACTAGAAAAAAAAAAAATGTTCTGATGCTTCTGCAATCTTAATGTAAAAACAGTGATGGACTTAAAGCCAGGGAAAATAGTGCTCAAATAAAACTTCGCTGCTCAAAACTCTCAGAATTCCATACAATGAAATTGTCAACATACCTGTTCTTCAGAGTGATAACAGACTGTGAATGTAAGATACTAGAGCACTGTAAAAATACTCATTGTTAACTCAGTGGACAGCCATATGTACAAATTTAAAATTCATCATAAGGAACTTAGTGTGTTAGACTAATGCATGTGATTCCATTTTATAAATACAAAAGAAGAAAGGGTTCAAAAGCCATTAGTCATGACTAGTCACAGTAATGACTAGAGATCTGCTGCAGTGGAAAAAGCTGGCCTTTGAGTACTTCATTTGCAACTCCTTGAATCCATTTCTAATCAGTCCAGGAAAAACTATTCCTGGGTTACAAGCAGGCTGCACTGAGACTGAGGTTTACAACTATGAGAAAATCCTTATGGGCTGTCCCACAGCCCAAGGTCTGGGACTGGCTCAGGGTGTATGACTTTGGTTAAGTCCACCCAGTGATCCAAACCAAGATCTAGTGAACTTGAAAATTCTGGGTTCTCACTTCCTAATGTGGGCTCCCTGGCTGTAGAGAATGCTGCCTGCCAGGGCTTGGCACTGCTGGAGATGGCACAGTGCTTTGGCTTGCCAGTGCCAAGACCTCAGGGCATCACAGGACTGTGGCTAATCCTAATTCCAAAGTAATTCCCAAGCTGGCTTTTCTGGCTTCCCAGGCTCCCTGCCCTGGAGCTGAGTTGTACTGGGATGCCTCCCAGGGATTGTCTCTCTGAGGGCATTTTGGATGAGCATTCCCCTAGGGCTCACAGGAAAGGGGAATTTTTGTCAGGCTCATTACTAAGCAAGAAAACTAGTTCATGATTTGTCTTTTTCTGGCTTAAAAAAAAGTATGAGAACTTGACGGTTCACAAGGAACTTTAAAATGTTGGCTTTAGATTCAACCGAATGAAAGACAAATTTTGAAAGGTGAAGTCTCGGAACACTGGCTTTTCAACCAGTTCCAGTGAGTACTATGCATAATAATACCCTTCCTCTTAATTTACAGTTGAAATTCAGAACAGAAGAATGTAAGATCCATCTGCTTACACAGTCCCCAAATTATTAACAACTACAAAAACATGATGTTTGTAACTACTTCATATACTGCCTGAAACATATTAAGCGAGGACTTCATTTGAAGAGGTCTGTTAATATTATAAATATTATTATTGTTGGTCACAAGAAGCTTGGTCTTCTTCCAATCTTGAAATAACTGCTTTTACACTGAGAAACTGGTTTATGAATTACAGCATTAAATAAAAATGTACAGTAGTCATGTTAATTCTTGGGAGGTTTTATTGTCTAGTTATTACTCTGTACACTAAATGGATAACAGTTCTATACTATCCATGAAACAATTTGAAATAAACTTTAGTTTGTGAAAGAGCCCTCCTCTCTCCTAAATTCTTGTCAAATACCCATATGGTAAATTTAGATAGAAGCCCATGCATCTCTGTTGTTGGTAAGCATTCCTCTTTCTAGTCGGAGAAAGCAAATGTAGCTGATTTGTTTCAAGGTAGCACTTCTATTTTCTTTACTTTATATAGCTGCAATTTCTGTAAAAGTCATATGTATTAAAAGAGAATTGTGCTTTTCTTCCTCTCTAGTTCTTGGAAGACATTTTAGGGAGAAAGATAATTGCTAGTGAGCGCTCAGCCCAGTAATGCAGTTTACAGTGAACGTGAGTTGCAAGGAGATAAAGGAATGAAATACATAGAGATCTACACCCACTTCCAGAAACCAGAGAAATCTTCCAGTGAATTGTTGTTTTCCCAGATGAATGTCATTTACAGAGATGAGACTTCACTAAGATTTTTGGCTTGTACGCTTAAGCCTTTTAATTTGTTTTGAAACCTGGATGAAGCAAGTTACTTTTGCTTCTTTTTTTTTCTACTTCTTTTCCCCTCCTTTATTTTTTTCATCTTATTCCTGTCTTCCTTTTTAGCTTGTTCCATCAGCAAGGAAAACCAAACAAAAAACCAATATAAACATTAAGTTGGAAACAGTTGCTTATCTTCACATGGAACAGTGAGTGGTCCCATTTATCCAAGTTGCAGCCTTTGATAAGAGAAAAAGATGAAACAAAGGGTAAATACTAATTTTGTTGAAAACTATTTTATGCTATGTGATCGAGTCACATTTTTGATTTCCAAGTTTTAAAGATATCCAAGTGAATTTTCAGTCATGCTGGGTATGTAGACATTGTATGGGTGCAAACATAAAGAATGTGAAGTGACTTAACCTTCTAAAATACAAGTCCTTTAGATTAAATTTCTTTTCTGAGCTGCTGATAACTGATAGTGCAGTAATGCAAGCTATCACATACAGAACATCATACAGTGGTCTATAAATTAAACAGTATAGTGATCTATTGGATGAAAAATGATGAATGTGGTGACTAGCATTAAATACCGCAGTGAAATTCTGCTTTCACTCCAGCCAGCACTAACACAGTCCTGGGTGCACATTAACATCCTTTCATCAGGGAAAGTATTTTGCTTGTGATTGCTCTGTAAATTGTTTTTTCTTATACTAAAAGAGCTGGTTTTGGCCTTGGGCAATATTTTCTTGTGCCTCCCCTTCCCCTTTGGGAATCGCTGACTTTCCATCCCAGCTGATGCTCCATCAGGCAGCAGCAGCTCCAGCAGCTCTGGCTGACCACAGGAGAGGTCATGGGGAAGAGTGGAGGGGAAGGACCTCTAGATGCTTACTGATGCTGTGCCTAAGAAAATCCTCTGCACAGCACAGTTACAGGTTTGAGTTAGTAATCTGGAGTCTGGTTTGCCCTCTTGGGCTTCAAAGAGTTGGACACTGTGGGATGGGAGTGTTACTTGAGTGTGCATGGGGAGTGTGCAGTTCCTCTCAGCTTGCAGCACCTTCTGCAAGCACAAGATGGGTGCTTGTGTTTGAGGAACACAGGATGCTTTGTAGCTGCTCCTGAGGAATAAAGCACTAACTTCCTCTTTACAGGTATGAGCAATACTTGGGCAAGTGTGCTTCTTGAGAGTTGTAACAGTGTCATGCTATTCTAGTGTATTAGATCTTGTATAAAGGTGTTTTCAGTCATCCAGGAAATGAAAGAGATCAAGTTCTTTCTAGACAAGATTTCTTTTGTCTAAAAAGATTTCAGTCACTGTTGTGAAAAAGCATCTCTATGAGTGAGGTAGTGCTTCAGTCCTCATGGGCATTAAGTACTCCTCAGCGGGTGAGAAAATATAATTTGCTGGTAACAAATAAATACTTTAAAAAAATATAATTAGTTCTGAACAAAGGATTTTTCCAGTGTGTTATCCCTAAATTCTGATTCCTTAGTTTCTAATTTTTGCTTATAGAGACTTATACGTTTGACTTGTCTGTTATCTCTTTTCTCTCTCTCTCTCCTTTTTTTTTTTTTTTTTTTTTTTTTTTTGGGAGAAATGAGCTTAAACTGTAACTCTTAATGACTGAGTGAACATTTGGCCAGGATAAGAAAAGTGCTAATTGCCCAAAGAAGAAATGTGCTGCCAGTATCACTCTTGGCCCTGGTTCAGCAGCCACAGAGGCAAGTCTTTTCCAGATTTGGAGTTAGCTCTGTGTGGAAGCTGCATTAATGTGCTACTAGAAAGGTCAAACAAAACAAAATGGTCATGGTTGCTTGAAGCTTTTTCACCTGAAGATGTTGACTGTTATTTCACATGCTAAGTGCAGTAGCCCCAGATTTCTGGAATGAAAAGAATCGAGACACTGAGACTATTAAGGTCACTTCTGAAAGTCAAAGTGAGATTTAAGGGCTGAGGCTTATTCCATAGCTGGGCTCCCAGGTGGGCTTCTCTTCACTTAGCTGCAGATGCCTGAAGGGCAGCCATCTGAACTAATTGTTGTGGACTCTCACTAGAGAGATGTAGGCACTTTAATTTATGTCACCTATTTTAAATGTCTACTTGGACTGACATAGTTTTTCTACTTCTTCTAATTTTTCTATTTCTTCTTGTGGACTAGGGGACCCTAGAGTGGTAAGATGAGATATAGATGGTAGATGTTTACATTTAGGTGAGAGAAATATATCACTGCCAGAAGGACCAAGCTGGCTTCTCTCCCTAACAGGGTGAATCTGGACATTTGGACATTTTTTCCTACCTCATCTGATGTGACATCAGATAGCTTGAGTCACTAATTCCAGGAGTCATGGCAGAGAAGTAGAGAGGTCACTTCTCCCAAGTTTCATAATTGTGTGCTGCCTGCAACTGTATAGCTAGTTTCCTTTGTTTAAGAGCAAATAGTGTTGAGAAAGCACTCAGTTCATAGAGTAATACTGGAAACAAAACCTGACTTCATTAATGATCAGCCTGGTAAAATTCAACTACCTACTCCTTTCCCAGCTCCTGTCTTGGAAGCAACTGAATTTTAGTTGAAATGTTGTTCATTCTTCTTTGCTGTTGTCAACAAGTGATAAATAGGAGAGAAAGAGTTCTACTCTGATCTACATTTGCAGGTGTAAAGCATACAATACAGCCTCCTAAAGCAGTGTAAGAAACAATCAGAATGTGAATCATGGAAAGTTTTTAAAATGCAAGGAAGCAGTGTCTCATACAGTAAAAATGATTGAAAAATAATTACTGAAAAATCTTCCCATTTATCTTGTTTCATATTGGTTGAGTAGCTATGAAGATAATATGCAGGAAAATAACTTAGGTTTTTTAATCACCTGTTAAGAGAAGCTGACCTGGAAGGTTTATATTTCCCAAAGTGAGCAGCATGCATTCTTTGGGTACCCATTACCAGGTAAATAAAGGAGGAGGAAAATTTGGAAGGAAAAGTAGGGAGGAATCATAGATCAATGTGAATAATGAAGCAATATGAAAAGGGAAGTAGTAGTCAGAACTGCCGTGAAAGATCCTTATGCTAATAGCACTTGCTAAGTGGTTTAAAAGAAACAGATGAGTAGTGTGGCTCAGTTTGTTACTGCTCACTGAAGGCCATGGGTATGCTCCAAATCTTGTGCAACTCAAAGTTAGGTAAACTCCTTGGCCACCATCAATACAGTATAACTGAACTGTCGAGCCATAGCCACAATAGATTGCTTTCAAAATGCAGAAAGCTTTTGTTTGAGATCTGACCCTTGAAAACACTTTTGGTAATTAGCAGTTAGATTTAAATTTTGTTATTGGGTTCATGAAGATCTTTATCTGTAACATGCAAATTCTGATAGCTGCAACTTAACAAAACCTTTAAGATTTTATAAATGAAAATACTTTAAAAACATCTTCTCCCTATTTTTGATATTGTGTGAACAGCAAAAACCCTGCATCTAGTAAACCTGCATTTTCTGGTTTGACACTCCACTCCAAAATGTTAAGTTTTTGCTAGTAGCTTTTTCCTTGTCATTGTAGAAAGTTCTAATACATTTTCCTGCTTGCCTATTCTTTAACTTAGATTCACCAATGTAAGAACCTGCCCCTGTTGCAAAGGTTCTGCCATGCACGTTCTTCCTCTGCCTCTGGTATCCTGCTCCCAACTAGACAACCTCCCACTTTCCTTTGTGCTGGCTCTGTCACTTATCTCCTCCCTTGAAGAGCTGACTCAGCCTGCTAAATGTGAAGAAAACTGCATGCTCCATTTTCTTTGCTGGTTTGTGACAAGCACAGAGGCATTAGGAAAGGTTAGCATGTGGCTGGAAGTGAGGGATGAAGAGGGTTATGGGAGCCGGACTCTCCTTTCTGCTGGCAATTAATTGCTAGGTCAGAGGAGTTCAGCTTTCAAAACATCACCTTTAGCCCTTCCCCCCTCTGGCTTCACTCTCTGAGGCATTCTTCACCTTCCTGGCTTTATGGTTTTCTCCCTTTGCTCCCCTACTCTGTTTCTTCCAGGTTTTACATATCGTAACCCTTCACTATTTTTTTCCCTATCCCTACCAGTTCAGTCTCCTCCATACTATTCTTTGCACTTTGGGGTGTCGATTGAAATATGTGTGACTGTGACCCATTACCCCATCTTTTAGTCCTCTTCTGATGTTTAGCTTGCCTTTTGTACTGACTGTTGTCAGAAGATAGAGCTAAGAAGAAGGTGGTGGTGCTGTAGAGCTCAAAGGTAAATATCCTGTATGCTTCTCCCCAGCCTTGCTTGGCTGCGTTCTGGTGCTTGATGTGGTCAAACACCTTACCTACAAAGCAGAGGATAAACAATGTTTGGAGTTAGGGCATATGCAGAGTTCTCAGGCTGAAACCATCTCCTGGAGATCATCATAAAAATCTGAACTGCAGAAGGGAGGGAAAACCAAACCCTCAGAATCCTTTTTTGTGGCGGTTTTGTTCCCCCCCCCCCCCCCCATTCTCTTTGCTTGTTTGTTTGTTTCCTGCGGATTTTTGTTTTTTTTTAATTTTTTACCTCTGCCTGCATGATGAGTTGAAATGTTTGCTATGTAAGGCTTCCTTCTGTTGGGTTCTGCTTTCCAATACATGCTCTGCAACTGCATAAATATCTACCGTGCGTTGTTTTCCACGAAGAAGAGTAGCAGAGGTTGTTCACCCAAGAGACAAAAATGGACTTGATGGGTAAATGCGGATATTGTATTATTTGCCCATGCCAAGTTAACTGAAAATGATCTCTCTGTCCATGGAAACTCTTAAAGATTATTTCTCCTGCAATAGGAATTAAGATACATGGAAGATCCATAACCGGAAGCTCGTTGGATACAGTGCATCATTGTAAGAGCACATAAAAACTTTGAATCATCTGATTTATCTTTCCATCATGTATTTGGAGTTGTTTTACAATTTTTTCCCAAAATACCTTTCCTTTTTTTCCCCCAAGAACTATGTTACCTTTGTTCATAGATAACACATTGTTCTGGTAACACGTTTGCTTAGCTTGTTGGTCAGAAACAGTAAAACTCATTAATTTCATAAACATCATGCAGCACTAGAATAAGGCCACTTCCTCCGAGAACAACTGAGAGTAGCTGGGGGAGTTACTGTGCTAAGGAAGATTTGTGGGAGGCATTGAAAAATGATTAAAAACATTGAAGAGGGCTCAGGAAATCATCTAGCCTGTCCCTAGCCTCACTCTGCTGAGGTAATGCCTAACTGAGGGAGGTTTATGTATTTTTAAACACTTCCATTGATGGAGATGGCAGTCTACCCAGGCAAGTCACCCAGAAGTCACTAATTGTAACAAAGCAGAAGGCAATTTTGAGTTTGTTTCGTTTTCGACAGCTTGTGTAAATACCCATTCATAAAGTAACGAACGGGCCGTGAAATAGCGTTGCATTTTTCCAAGCCTCCATGTTTTAGACTCGCGGCCCAGTCCTCCCCAATCACACGTTATAAAAACATGAATTAGAAAGCTCATTTTATTTGTTCCTCTCTCTTTAACCTTTCGGTCCTCCCTTGCAGGACCGAGACCACCCCGCCGAACTGCAGCCGCTGCAATGAGTCGGACCGGGCTGGTCCGGATATTTTCCCCTCCGCTTGAGGGGACGGGACCGACGGAGCCGCCGCTCCCGAGCGGTCGAGGCCTTGGGGCAGCACCTCCACCGGCGGGCCCTAAGCGAGCGCTGGGGACGGGTCGGGACAGTCCGAACCGAACACAGAATCCCCCCCTCCACTCCGGGCACCCCGCCCCCCGCAGAAGGGATGGTTCCGCCGCCCTGGCTCTGCCCGCAGGTGCGGCCGGGCAGGGGGGGGTGAGGGGAGGCCTGGCGGGAGAGCGGCCCCGCCGCGGGGCGGGAAGACTGAAACCACCGCCCCTCCAGCGGCGCCTCCTCCACAGCCTCCTGCTCTTGCATACCGCCCGGCTCCCTCCGAGGGGCTGCCGGCTCCCGGGGCGGGGTGGGGAAGGGAGGGACAGTCCGGGGCGGGGTGCAAGGCAGAAGTTGCGAGGAGAGAGCCGGGGAAGGGGTTGGAGGCAGCCGGACGGGAGCCGGCGCCGTCTGAGGGAAGAGCAGCTCCCGGTACCGCTGCCGCCGCCTTTGCGTGGAGGGAGCGGCCCCTCCGCTCCTCAGCGCCCATGGGGGACTCGGTGTTCAGCGAGAAGCCGGCGCTGCACTACGCGGTGAGTGCCGGCGGGGAGGCAAGGGGCTCCGTGACCCCCCGGGGCTGCGTGGGACGGGGGCTCGACCCGGGGGGCGGTGGCGGACGGTGCTCCCACGTGTGGCAAGGGGTGGGTGGATGCGTGCGTCTGTCTGTCCCTCCGTCCGTCCGTCTGGTGTGTGTGTGTGAGTACGCAGGGGGTGCCCCGTGGCTGCCGGGGATAAGCAGAGGGTCCAGGGGAGGCTGGTGGCCGTCCTGCCCCGGGCCGGGACCCCTCACCGTGTCGGTCGCCGAGCTGGGGGCTCCCCTGTGGTTTTCCGCGTAGGAGTTTCGCGCTCTGCCACAGATGACAAGAAAATACATTTTAAAAAAAATATATATTAATGAAGAAGAGCGCGGTGAGGTCCCAGCGGCGGGGAGGCTGGGCTGTAAGTCCGCACGGACGGGCGGTGCGGGCTCTCCCCGGGCAGAAGCGGGGGGAGCGGAGGGGCTCCGGGGTGAGGAGGTGCCCTGGGGGGAGTCCCCAGAGCCCCTTCCACCACCAGCAGGTTCCTACCTTCAGTTCCCATCCAACTGAGGGGGCAAAGCCCGGCACTGGTACAAGGGGTTCCAGCACCGTTCCGGCTGCCTTTGGGATAGTAACACCGTATTTTATTATTATTTTCCTCACAAGAGGTTATGCTGTTGAGAAGCCACTTCCTTTCTACCAGCCTTATTAGGAGCATTTTCTCGGTTGCTCGGGAAGAAAAAAAAAAAGCCGCATAAAAACAACCCAGCTGCCTCCCCTCTCCTGGAGTCATAAATAAATGCTAGCACCACTATCAGCCTGCTAGCTCTGATGCTGCTCTCGTTTACACTCATGTAAATATTGAATAGTTTTGTTGCTGTTGATGAAGTTATGTGGGAATTTTCAGTCAGAGCAGATTGCTGTTCCGGTCCTGGCGAGTACAGCATCGTAGGGATGGGTTGGTAAGTGTATCACTTATGGAATACTCCCCTATGTGCTTTTCTTACTGGGTTCACGTTGATTCTCTCAGTATTTGGTATGAAATATAAATTTCTTTTTATGGTTTTTACCTTACATGAACAGTTTGGAGTAGAAGGGGTTGCTTTGTTTTGTTTTTTTCATGGAGGGGATGATGTGTGACTTTGTAAATACTCGACTAGGTATTAGTGCTTTCAGTTGCTGTAGTAGACCTACAGCTTTCAGGGGTAATGTTGGCTAAAATAATCTTATAGAAGCCAATACATTTATTATTAATGTTTGAGTAGTGACAGTGATTTCACTGGAAAATAAATCATCACACATCAAATTAATTGGAAACTCTTCTTTTAGTAGAGTGATTGCCCCGTTCATATTTAGGCACATAGAGGAGACCAGTGCCAGTCATGTCACATGCTTGCTCCATGAAACTTTTATTACTTCCTGTGATTGTGCTTGTCAGTCTACCATTAACTACTACTTACAAACATGTTATTGTTTCTGTCAATTGGGTATCAGTCCATTCATTTTCTTGACTGCAGCTGGCAGCAGATAGTGCATTAGGTCCAGGTCAGCAGGCATGCAAAGGGATGGCCAGACACTGCAGATGAGCAGTACTGCTGTTGCAAAACTACAGCTGTATATTGCAGCAAAGGGGAAAAAATGCACCTAAGAATTGTACTTGAAAATAAAATATTTTTCTTTTTTAAGATGTATTACAATAATAAAGTAACAGCACATATATATGTACCTGGGAAGTAAATGACTTTTGCAGCTTAGTGTTTTGTTTAGAGAATGTGGATCTGGGTGCTGCGTGTTATCCATGCATATGCTTCATGTAAAGTCTATCAATAGCCTAATTGAAAGCAAATGCTTGTTGGCCTGAAGATAAGCTAAGATTTTAGAGCTTTGCTGGATTGAGGTCTTAATAATTACTGCTTAAATGTGACTTAATACCATTCTCCTTAATTTTGAATTACTGTACGCTGTAAATACAGATTAAGTTTTTAGATTTTGATAACTGTGAATTGAAAGTTACACCAATTACAGTATTTAATTGCAGTTAATTTATTGGCATTAGAAATTATAGTCATTTCCCTAGTGGGCTTTTCTTCTGCTTTTCAGGACGGATACTTAAAAGTTTCATGACTTCTGTAGAAGTGTGTGAGCATCTGATTTAGCATCTTCGTTCAGATTAGCAGTGTGCTTTTGAAGGGAATCTCTGGGCCTTCCCTATGAGTGTGCCTTGCTTCTCATCTTGGAGCAGTTCTGCAGCACAAAAGCTGCTCCTCTCTCAGGTGAGATTGAACTGAGGGATGTGCTGCTGCTACTGCCTCAGTGCCTGGTGGATATTTGGGTCTCAGGACCAATCTGGAGTTCACCTGAGTGTAAAGTTCTTGTGTTCATATGGTTTGGATGTTGTGTCCTCTGTACCAGCTACTTGGTTTAGTCACTGTGCTGTGATAGGGTGGCTGTAATTCAACAGGGATGCCATTGTGATATTGAGGCTTCCTAGTGTATTTGCAAGCACAGTTTATACAAAAAAAGACCTTAATTTAAGAAGGCAGTGCTTGTAGGCATGATCACCTATAGCGTGTATATTAAGCGTGAGTGGGGTGTCTAAAAATTACGTCACAGCTACACTCTGAACTCAGCATTAGTGTTAACTCACCAGAAACTCCCGTAGGCAGAAGTAGTTTTAACCATTTGAAATATTTTTTCAGAGGAAAGAAATCAGCTAGCTGAAATCAAATAAAAATTTTTTACTAAAGGAGAGTGGTTAAAAAAAAAAAACAAAACAGGGAAGAAAAAAAGAAAATAGAGTTATGCTTGCACTGAATCACATAAGTTACGTCTTCCTCCTAGTACCTTTTCTCCATCTCAGAGACTCTTCCTTTCTGATATTTTTATCTAGATAGTATTTATACAAAAACTTGTAGAAAGTTAAGTAAGATCTATTCCTCACAGTGTGTTGTCTGGCCAATCTGTACCTTTAATTTTTAGTTGTACATTAGTTTTACCTGCCCATTAACCATCCATCTGAAATCACTTTGATTACCATTCCCTTTTCAAATGATTTTATTAAGAGGAAGTTTGCCCCACTGAGGAAACTCTGGTTGTCTTTAACCAGGGAAGAGGACAAAATGTGGAGGAGTTGGGATATGAAAGTGGCTATGGTGACCTGTGGGGTAGTGTGGGGAATTCATCTGAATAGAAGATGTGAGACTCTTCCTTGGGGCCAAGAACTGGCAGTTCTGGCAGACAGAGTGGAGAGGATGTTTGGGTCCCTGGAGACACAGCAGTGAGTTGGTTTAAGCCTTTGAATCTATTGCCGATAATTGAGGTTGCTTCCAGTTCAGATGTTGAAGAGTGTTTTGGGAAAAGAAGGGTTTTTCCCATCCTCCAGCAGTATTTGAGGCATTATCATCCTGTCTTGTGCTTTGGATCAGCCGGTGCCCTGCTGACCCTTTGCTGGTGCAGTGGGAAGACTTACTGCTTGCTGTTACCATCTTAAATCTGTCAGCTTGCATGAAAGGATGGAGGAAACAAAAGAAACACTTTGCAAGGGAAACCATAGCACTGGTGAACTGCAGAACGCCTTCTGGAACACTGAGGGAATTTAAAAGAGGATAATAAGTTTTCCTCCAGTATTCTAATTGTGGTTATGCTAATTGTTACCCATACCAAAATTAGATTATAGACTAATTCAAAGGGCCATAGCAAGATTGGTGGTGAGACTGTAAAGCTGTAGGATAGGGCTGTAAAAATGTCTTCATGAGGAGGACCCAAGCACTGGCATCCTCCAATGGGCTTGCTTTTTTTACAAGAATCCACTTTTAGAGTGAGTTGCTTGCCTTTCTAATTTCAAGACACATTGCCTGATGACTTGGGCCTTCAGCCTCTTGAGGATTTTTAGTAACAAAATTATGTGCCACAAGTAGACCACATTTATTAGGATGGTTGTAGCAAATCCTACAAGTAATTTATTTTCTCTTAAAGGACTAATAAATGTGCTACTTTCACCTGGACTATTTGTCTGCTTTCTCCCCAGTGGGCTTGCCAGCAAGAAGCAGTGCAGGAGCAGACAAGACTGGTGCATATTCAGACTGACCAGAATGTACATTTGTGGTCAGGTTTGGTGAGGTGAAGGATAAGCTTGTGTTCTACATGAACATAAGCTCTTACCCACCAGGGTCTGTAATGTAAATGCAGGAGAGAGCTGCGCATTACCTCATATTACAAGTACTCAGAGGAAGAATTAACAATTAAAAAAAAAAAAAAAGTCACTCCGTAGGTGTTGTTTTCTAATTAGGAATTGTGAAGAGTACTTTCAACTTGATCAGATAAGCAAGTTACAGAAGAGGCGGATGGCATTAAAGGAATGAACGCATGTTGAATTTCTGGCATCTAACTCTTGGATTTTATTCATCAGAGATTACACTGACCTCATGCGTGTCAGTTGTTTTGCAGAAGGTGTATGATTTCCATTCACTTGTTGAGCCCAATCCTTTATTCTTCATTTGGATGAAATTCCCAGTGCTGCTGATGATTCATGCTTATACTTTTACAATGTTTGAAAGTGCTTTTACTGCCAATCTTGAAAGAGCACATATAAATATAGGAAAAGAGCACTATTTTTTTTGCTCAATCGGGAACACTAAGGCTGAGCTTTGATTGGGATTGATGGAATCTGAAGTGAGTCCAGCCTGCTTTTATCTGCTGGGCAAAGTGGCCCTGAGTTAAGGTCAAAGAGCCAGGATGAGGGGAAGACAGGAAGCAAAGAGCTCTTGTGTGTGTCACAGGCTTTTAAAAAGTTGCAGGAAGTAGATTTCAATTCAGATCAGGTGATATTTTTTACAGTGCTTGAACTCTTAATGTATTCCTGAGGCTCTCCACACACATGGGTATTAATGTCCTTTCTCTTGTGTACAGGAGAAAAGATGGGGGCAGATGGAGGCTGAGTTTGGCAAGGCTTGCTAGGTCAGGCAAAGAGCTACACTGATGTGGTCGTGTCATTCTGCATGCAGATATTGGCCAGGCATAGACCTGGCCCTAAATATGGAAAAGTGTCTACCCTGTGGGTAGAGACAGCAAGAGATAAAGCTTCTCGTTCAGTTTGATTCTCTTCCTGACTTGACATAATCTATCACTGCAGCACAACAATTCTTGTAATGCTACTTACAAAAATTGATGTTTAATGAAACTTAATGCCAGTTGAGCTACAGGGTTTTTATTCAGAGATGCACACAGTCATTTGGCTCTGATGACAGTATGGCAGTGTGCTTCCCTGGTACAATTTATGCTGATTGCATAAATCCCATCCTCCAAGAGGGGGGATTTAATAAACCAGCAGTAGTCCTTTGCAAAGATGTTGCATGTATGAAGTTTTGTGCTTACAGAGCTTAGGAAGTCTGAGCAACCAAGGTGCTACCTTTGCATGGCCAAAATCAGCAAACTGTGCCCAGCAAGAAGGTTAACCATGCAGATGAAGTGCAGTAGGAGAACTGAGGATATGGTTCTCTGTCAGGTCCTTTTTTTTGGTAGTGTTTGGTAAAGCACTTGTCTGGTCCTTTTTTATTATTTATTTTTCTTCCTGAAAGAAATGGCATGTGGGAACACATGCTAAACTTTAGGAGATGTTCAGATATGAAGGTGGTGGGATACAAAGCTGCTTTTAAGTAGAAATGTTGGCCTCCAGGTAGTCAACAGTCCCCTTGCTGGCTGATGGTTTATAATTCAGTTCTGTTTCTCTGAGTCTTTTTGAAATTCGGAAGTGGATCTTTAAATTTCTTTCAGCCCAAAGGGTGAAGCCCTGTAAATGGAAGATGATTAAGTTCAAAGATATATTTAGATATTGGTTATACTTTTATTTATCTTCAGCTGCTAATGAGTTACTTTTTATACCTGAGTGTCTGCATGGTACTGTGAAGGGGAGGTTACTTGCAATACTTGTTTCTGTTGGCAATTTTTGCTGGCCACAGCTCTTCAAAGATTAATTTATTTAGAATAAAAAAATCCCAATAAAAATAAACCTTAAGAAACAGTCTTTTACATCACATGCTTTACAAGGTTTCTTGAACACTATTGAACTAATTTCGTTTGACTAAATATCTTTGTCATTCACCAAGTAGTATACCTGTGCAAGGGCTGTATGTTGCTCTTGTTCTAATGGAATACCTCTACCTGCAGCAACAATACAGCTCAGCTCTCAGTGGCTTGGGAAAGATGTACTCAGAGTTCAAATTTCACACTCTTCCTGCCTTTCTATATTTCAGAATATAGAAAGCCCTTTCACTCTGTGCAGTGAAATAGCTTTTTCTTGTCTAGGAAATAAAGGAGGTGTGCATGCATTGTGTTGCTAACAAAAAGAATCTGACGGCCTTTCTGTAAGAAGCCTTGGCTGATGAATCCATGTGGTTCACATTTGGTTTCTCTAAAAGGGTGTCAGATCTTAATACTCCCATGGGACATGCCTGGGTTTTATCAGTCATAGTTGTCTCAAAAAGAAAAATAAATGATGTTTTTCTTCCTAATGATTATAATCTAAGCATTACTGACAGTGCACAGTTAAAAGGATTTCCTGGATCTATCCTCTACTAAATAAAAAAGTGTTAGGAATTGCTAATGGGGAATTGAACATTACAACAGTACTTAAATAGGCAGCAGTAATGTTCAGTTGCTAAAGGCCAAGGAAGTAAAGTTTGGGTTTGTTCAGGCTACAGTGCTCTCAGGTATGCAGGAAGAGTAAGTGCTGATTGTAACTACCTGTGAGATAGCCTGTTGCTATTTCACACTTGGATGCTTTACATTTTTTAAGCAGCTGAATGAATCTTTGGCAATTGTACTGAAGGCTGTTTGGTATTTCATCATACAATTGAATTGTTGACTTTTAAACAAGATATGTATTTTAGTGTGTTAACTTTATCTGATTCTGGTTATCATCATTACTGCACTGCCACAAAGGTAGATGATCCTCTCATTTTATGACTGCTGTTCTGCTGTCTCAAATGGTTAGAGCCATTCTTCACTGTTTTTGTTTACTGTAGGTGATCGAATACTTTTAAAATCAAGCACCTTCATAGCTGAGTATCTCTATAGGTACCTGTTGTGTCTCACCCACACTTTGGCCTGAGTGCCTTTATCTTCTGAAACCTGTGGCTATTTTCTTCTGCTGTTGTTAAGGGTATAATATTTGCAAAGGTTTACATATTTAGAAAGTTGATTGAGTTGGCTGGGTTGTCAGATTTGATTTAGAGACCTAAATTAGGTGGTGTTTAAAGTTGGTTATTTTTTCCTTCTGACTGTTTGTTTGTAAAAGTTACTGTTATGTTCATCTATATGCGTTTTTTCCCAGTCAGGTCCTATTAATAAACATCTTGGGGCTTTCAAAGCACTTTGTTGTTTAAACATAAGCCGTGGAAAAGAATCTGAAGGTAATAGTTTGATAGATGGATTTTAAGCTTGCTAAAAAAACTTAGAAATGCATTTATACTTTCCAGGTGTGGTCTTGAATGAGCATAGTATATAGTGCCATCTGTGTGAAAACAAAAACTACAAACAGTGTAAGAAGAAAACCTTAGGTACTTGCAGCCCGGTTCTGTTCTTGCCGAAATATCTCCCAGCTCTTGAAACAGATCTTGAGTCCAGTTTTGTGCAGAGGCCACACCCTCTGTTTCTCTTGGCAAATTGTCTCGCATTCCAGTGACCCTCTGGGCAAAACATCCTTTAATTGGTACTCTGGCTTTAAATGTTTCATTTTTTTCTCTGTGATAAATTGTTCATGTCCTGTATCGTTGCAGGCTGTCATTAATATTTGCATACTGTGATTATGTTCCCCTTTAATGTCAGCTTTTGTAGCTGCTTATGATAAGTGTTGGAAATAATTAGCATTTCTGTGAAAGTTATCTTAAAAACAGGTGAGTGATTTATTTTAGTGCAGAGTTTGATACTGATGAACTTAGGGCAGAATTTGGGAGAATTTGTTGGTTTGCCAAGCAGAGAATCTCAATAACTGGGGAAGCCTCTGATGAGTTTTTTCTTCCTTGCCCAGATGTCTCTTTCTGTGGTCTTCACTTGTTGGTACTTGGGTTCACGTTTTTTTCGAGCATCTGGGAACATCTGGATAAATGGTAGAAACCCATGGTAGGAGAGAAAGAGCATGACTAGGTTTTTGCTAGGGTATCAATGTCACTGAGTTACAGCTGCTGAAACTCCTGCTTCTTGGGCTTTGTGCAGTGTCTTGCAAAGGTAAGGGTAGGAGCAATGCTGCGGGTTTTGTTTTTGTTTTTTTTGGTTTTGTTTTTTTGTTTTTTTTTTTTCCGACCCATGAGACCTCTAGTGAGGGATGTGAGATGTTGAGGTCTTGAAGATATATATGTCTTGAGGACATATTTTCACTGGAGATATATCTGACATAGACCTGCATAGCTCTCAACATCATTTGGGTGACAAGCAGTACATCTCAATGCTTCTGTTCAGCTCAGAAATAGGAGATGAACCTTTCTAATAGGGTCTGCTGACTTGCATCCTTGTTACCTCGGACCTGAATTTCTGTGTATTGCATGACTGGGGTAACACTGGAGACCTGTAGTAGAGGAGAAGCACCATGCAACAGCTTTATGGTGTGTGTGATGTACATATGCTTAAATCATCCAGGAAAAAGTGGTGAAAGATTTTACCTACTCCCATGTGATGCCATGCAAGGTCATGAGTCAGTCCTCTTCTCACTTTGTCTTGGCATTTTTGCATTTAAGCCACTGGTGGGGGGTTTGTAGTCCTGCTATTTTTCAGCAAAAGTGAATGCCTCTGGTTTGTTGAACTTCAACTTTTTTCTTTCATGAAAGTATTTTGTCTGTGCATCATTCTGGCAGGTTGCCAGTTTGGGGCTCCTTTATTTTCATGTGGCAGGGTGAGCCCACAATAGGTTGTTCTCACTGAAAGAAATGAAGTTTCTAGTGATGAGCTTTGTTTTTGGAGTTAATGAGGAGCATAAAAATTAATTCCTCTGTGAATATTTAGATTTTTTTTTTTCATGTCCTTGTCCTGAAACACGTTCAACACATTCAACATGTATTTAGATTGATGTAAGTCTGAAATTCAGGCTAAGGCCATGGTAAACCAGGCTAATTAAATGTGAAGTTGAGAACTTTATTGCCCCCTTGCCTTTCTTCTCTCAGAATGCATCTTTCTTTTACTCAGGATTATCTGTGCACAACTTCATAGCGCATATCAAGAGATGTATAATTCTGTATTTATGGGAATTTAAGATAATAAAGATGTTGAAACAGAGCAGGGTTAATCTCCTTCAGAATTACAAAGGAGAAAAGGAGTAAAAAAGATCAAACTCTTTAGTTCTCTGTAATTGTACTTTACTAGCTCAATTGTTTTTATTACTAAATTTAACAAGGTGAGAGCTGCTTACATTTTTTTAAAGAAAAGATGCTCTTGTCCTTTCTGATTGCTGATCAGTTCATGATTTACCTTCTGTCCGATTATTCTGGGGGGAAAACTCTCCTCGCTCTGAGTTTTCAAATGGAGAATAATTCCTGTACAGTTGATTCATGGCATCAGAACGGTCTTTGCAAATTTTTAATTATCTGATAATGCTGTAGTCTTTTCTCATATCAAAGAATGATTTCAATGTGGGAGTGTCATTTGAGTCTCTCTGCATGAATTTGGAGAAGGTGTGTTGTTAGTGACGCTGAACAGAATAAATAAATTTATTTCTGCAGAGGTACATAACAGCTGGAGAGTATTTAAATCCTTCAGTGCTAGGACAGCATTTCTGGCTATAAATTACAGTTGTCATAGTGTGCCTACTAGACTGTAAATTAGAGTGAACTGGAGTTAAGAGTGTGTCCCTTCCTGTAGCAGGATAAATTTGGATATTCCCATGCTGTGTGTCACACTATTTTGTATCACTTTTCATTTATGCATTTTCATCATCCATTTGAAGTTATCTAATTCTGCATTTCCATTGGTGCAGGTTTCCTCTTACTTACCCAGGTAAGTAAGACCTAGTTTTTGTGCCTTTGAATGTGTCGTGGTATTTGGACATCTTCTGTGAGGTAATGGGAAAAATGACACTTCAAATTCTTAAATGAATTGCCTTTTGGTGACTTGTAGGTCTTCACAGATGAATTTCAAAAGATTCCTTTCCTGGGAGCCAGTTCTTTTCATTTAACCAGCTGAAGCCTCAGGCTGTGTTGTGTGTGGTTGTGTTGTTTGCTTGTTTATTTTTTTTTTTTCCCCTTGGTGTTACTAATAAAAAAAATAAAATTACCCAGTAATTGTTACTGTGTAGCAAAATTCTTTTAATACTGTTGCAACTCCTTTTTCTCTTTGGAGGGCTGGGAATGGTGAAGGGCAGTATCTCTGCCCCTATGGTAAATAGAGAGTAATTGAAATGTACACAGAGAACACCTATAGTGAGTAGCAAGCTTCTGGGATTTTTTTTTCTTCTGTCTCTGGAGCAGAACCCAAGAGTCTCTGTCATGGAAATTTACTAGGAAGCCTTTAGAGTTATCTGTGGCTATAAATATGGTACCTCTTACCTTAACTTGCATGTAACATTAAGGAGAATTTACTTCTCTCTTATTTATGGCTTATTTTGTACTAGTTAAATCAACTTGTCCTTTATGTAGGATTCATGTCTGAAAAAGGAATTCCAAGTGAAGAAACGTCATTGAATTCCTTTCCATTAGCTACATGTTCCTGGGGATGTTTTTTTGTTTATTGCTTTTTAAAAGTTCTCTTTAATTCCATCTCTTGCAAGAAAGTGAGAAAATAAACCACTGTAAAATACCAATGATCTGTAGGACATCCACAATCATTTCAGTTAAGGTCTGTGCAGCACACATTATCAGCCCAGCTGGTACTGAACTGTGTCTGGTAGAATATTGACACTCTTAGTTCAGTTTCCTAGTCTTCACTACATCTTTTGCTTTAAGGTAAATATAATGCAATTGGCTAATGATTATTATTTACCTTAATCTACCAGATTTTGTGTCACAGAAATAGCAGAGTTTTCCCCTTCTCCCAGGTTGTATGTGTGATCATATTTAGTTTGCTAACTCACATTCGTCAAGGAAGGTTTGTTACAACTAAGATCTTCATGCAGTTCTCCTTAGCTAACTCTATTTCCTTTTTTTGTTTTTTTTTTTTTTTTCTTTTTTCTTTCTGGTGTCATTTTGCAAGGTGGGGCTTTGGTGGTTTGAACCCTTCATGTGCACTTGTGCTGGAGGGCTTCATCTGTGCGGGTGTAAAGGATTGACATGAAAATTATTCCCTTTGTTTTTCCCCTTATTTTGTATGGATTTTCATTGCACTGTATGTGTTAGCTTTATCTTTAAAACACTTGTATGTTTGATAATAGATCAAAGTAATACTGTTCCTCTAAGGATTATAGGCTAGGCTAAGTCAAGGTTTTATTTTATATGGAATACCATTTTGTTTATAGTATACATTACAAAGTTTTTTGTTATGCTTTTCTGGAATAAGACAAACTTGATCTTCATTGACAGACTTCAGTCATTACTGATGAAAATCCCAGCATTTGCAAGGCTTCTTGACAAGGGTGAGGATGGTTGGTTTCAGTGTTCTCAGAATTACTTATGTAGTCTTTGCTCAAAATAAGTTTTAATTTGTTCTTTACATTTATACATAATCTTTCTTCTGCTGCATCATTCTGTGTGTGTAGCCCCACATGCACCCCTCTGTACCACAAAAAACTCTTAGATGGTAACTTTTTCTTCTACACAAGAATCTGAATAATCTGTTAGAAAATATTGGGTTAACTGGTACCATTGAGATTCATTTTAGATTCTGTGAAAATGTGGGAGATTTTTGAATGTAGGTGTGAGTATCAGTCTTTTTCCTTCCTTAGTGCATTGTATTTTGTTCTATGTCCTATTTAATCATTAGGGTTGAAAACATGGGGTTTTATCAAGCACCTATTATCAGTAGTTTTAGTTACCAAGAATTCAGTAATTCAAATTTGAATCCTATTTGGGTTTTTTTTATTTCATTGAAGCAGCATGTCCTATATATTTCCTTTGAAATAACTGACAATGTGTACTGTGAGACTTTAGAATTCTTTTTATATAAGTGGATACAGTGGTGTGTTCTGTGTTAGAGACACTATAATGAAAAATGTGTTTCTTGCTTTAAAAGGCAAATTAGAAGCTCCTATTTATTTATTTATGTTTTTTTATTTTTTTCCTCTGGCACCCAGCACACAAGTGCAGTTGAATATATGAAAGCAAACTGTTGATCTGGAACGTATCTTGTAATCTTAGAGCTATTTTATTTAACTACAAATCAGAAACACAGTGTACCTCTGAGCAACTATGTGAGATCCTTAGGGTAATCTTTATATTGCCCCTTCTCTTATTTGAGCATGTCAGTTCCATAGTTTTCAATGAAATCAGATTTGTAAACTGATAGGAGCAGAGCTTGTATGTAGGTTGCTCTGTAAAGTGTTTAATGCAGTTTGGTGCATTGAAAAGTAATAATGTTAGGACTCTGTATGTATGTCCTTGCTTTTCACAGATAACCTTGTTATGTTCTTGGTGATTCATCTTGCTGTTTGCTGATGTGAACCTCCCTCAACGAGTGGTAATACCATTCAGTTTTCTGTTAACACAGTAGAATTGATATTTATCTATTAAGGATGAAAAAGCAAAGGGCAGAAGAGGAGGTCACATTTATTCTAGGGTAAATATCTGCAGAAAATGGACTTACCATGAGGAATTAATGTGTCTTGCTATTCATATTCTTTAATTCTGCTTCAATTGGCCTCTAGTTATCTTTATGGATCCATTTTAAAGCAAACTTGAATGCAACTTAAAACAGGGTGACTGGAGCAAGGCAACAATAAATACTCTGACTCATCACAGTGCATATTTAGATATTTAGGCAGATATTAAATTTGAAGTGCAGTTTCTCAATCAGACTTCAAAAAAGCAGATAAAGAAACCAATTTTTTGGTTGCAGTGCTCAGGCAAACGATGTTACTTTTACATGAGCTTTCTTTGATTTTCCTCAGGGTTTCTCTGCTTGAAGTAGAAGTGGGAAAACAAATGTCTGCCCCTCACACTATAGTTATGTTTTATGAGGTTTCTTTGTATTTGGAGTTTTCTTGTTTGTCCATGTTGTGCCTCATGTTATTTAGATGGTTCCAGTCTGGTTGTGCTTTTAACCTCAATTATGGTTGTAAATAAGCAAAAATAGTGAGGGTTGAAGGTCAGGACTATTCCCATTTGCACTGAACTCTTTGAGCAATCTAAAAGAATGTTCTTAATTTTTTCATACAAGGAAAGTAACATGGTGGCTAGGTGTGCAATCATGATGCTGTTCTTACTGGTGGTTTAGCTGGATGTCTTCTTGAGCTCCATCCTTCCCATTGCAGTCAATTGCTGCCAGACCACTGCCTCTTCAGTCATCATGCACCTGTGTTTGATGCATTCTCTAAGTGAAACATTTCAGAAGAGTTCTTTTTATAGGAATTGTGCTGACACTCAAAGAAAGGCTGAAAAAAAACCCTTATTCTCTTGCGTTTGGTGAATCCTGTGTCTTTTCAACTAATTAACAGTAGCTTGCTTTTCATTAGTCCTGGAGATTGTTAGGTCCCAAAGACTTCAGGTGAACCTTTGTTTGCTCAACATCACTAAAGTGCAACACTTGGAGATTGAGTTCTACATTCACATGAATGTTTCCAGTTCATAAGCAGCCCTGCTGACATGCACACATAAGTGAAGACCAAGCCAGGATGCAGGCCTGTCTTCCCATCATGTTAGCTAGGACCAATGCTCAAAAGAAGGGGTTTCTTTAGGGTGAGAGACACTTAGAGTTACAACCTAATATGTTTTGTGTCTTTCTCCTGTGCATATATGTTGTAATGTATTAGTTACATATTTGTGTGCTATGTTTGTGTATATATATACTGTTCTTTAATTTCTTTTCTGCTGGAAGTATGTCAGTTGAGGCTATCCACAAGATTCCCCAGGCAGCACATCATGGTTGGTCTTGAGCAAATTTCATCAGCATTGCCACAAATGAGAACAAGCAAGCCTTTCTCCGTGTCTTCTTCATAGTAAAATAGAAATTTTTCTCTTGCTACAAGATGCTTAAGATAATTTGCTGAGACCAAGTTCAGTCATCCATTTTGAAATCCTTTCTTTATGAGTACAGGCGTTTCTTGTATCCTGTAAAAAAGAGAGCAGTGTGCTAAGTTCTGATGCAAGATGAGATTTGCTGGCATGATACCTAACTGTGGCTATAGGCTGAGGTATTTTCAGTCTTGGGACCTCACCTGCGAGTTTTGGTTTGTTACTTCTCTGAGATCCATTTCTTTAAAAATACTTTCATTTCAGTGGTAGCTTTTTTATTTCAACAAAAATAAATTAAAAAAGGAAGAAAAAAACCTTGAATTTTGACAGCAGCAGAAATAATTGCGTTAGTTCTGGGAAGGAAAAGCACGGCAACTCAGGAAAATTTTGGGGCCACGGTGTATGTATAGGTAAACCCTTAGTTGTACTTGGAGTTGTTAGACCAGGTTTGATGGGGCTTTGAGCAACCTAGGAGTGGGAGGTGTTCCTGCCCATGCTGGGAGGTTGGAACTAGATGATCTTTGAGGTCCCTTCCAACCCAAACCATTCTATGATTCACTGATAAATGGGTGCACTTGAATTTTATTCACAGCTGTGCTTGCAGAAGAATGTCACTTCTACAGCATATAGGCTGGATTTGATGCATAATATTAATTTATCCAGAACATTTTCAGATTATGTAGTAGTTTTGGCAGCCTGCTTTCTGTTGCCTTCTTTTGATGCTTTTGTACCTCTTCCTTGGTCCAGGATAAAAACTGTGTCTGCTATCTGACCTTGAGCTGGGGAGAATCTGCAGTGATCCTACTTAGTCTCTTGTTTTTATATTTGTGTCAGGAGTGTTTTGTAGTTTTCTGGCTCACTTATACTTTCCACAGATCTATAGCTCCTTGAATGTATTTAAATTACTTCATAAGTGACCTGTGAAACATGTACTTCTATCAAATCTGTTTTGCTGTAACTTGAGCACCAAGGAAAATTGTACTGTGGAAAAAGAAAGAATTGCTTTTCTTGAGTTCCTTTAAAATAGCTGCATGCCCCTCATTGCTTCGGTACACATCTTCCTTCCATTTGCAGAGGATTAGGGTGTTTTTAGCACTTGCACTTTACTCTTGCTTCCTGGAGACCGATGTGATTTAGCACTGTAGAGGGACCAGAGGAAATGATCTATTGACTGAGTCTATTAATTATTGTTCCCCCGAGAATCTGTTTCTTCTTCAGAAAGAATGGCAATTGCGAACAGAAAAAGCACTCTGGAAACAAGCTAATGCAATGATTACTCATGTGTGCAGCAAATTAAGGGACTGATCCCTTTCCTGAAGTTTTCAAAGAACCGTTGTTATATTTTAATGTAACTTTATATATAAAGAAAATCAGAATTAGTCCTGGAATTCTTTGTATTTGCTTGAAGCTTGAAAGTGATTTCTTTGGAAGGAAAATACTTGGGAAGTTTTAACAAAATTCCACTAGGCCAATATCTAGGAATGTAAGACACAGGGGACCTCCTGTGTTGTGGATCCCTTCCCCTTTCTGTTGCACACAGCCTCACATAATCTTTTACATAAACACGGTGGGCTCTGTGTCTCAGAAGTAGTTTTTCTTGAGTTCACTCCTTCAGCTGAAGGGCTCTTCCAGACCTCTGTGACTAATAGTCATCTTTGCATATTGACCTAAACTTGTTCTTGGGGAACTTGAGCTTTTTTAGCTTAAACTGCACTTTTGCTACTCTGGTATTTATCCAAAATTTCCCCCCGTTCATTTGGTTTTGGATGAAGAAGGGGAGCTGGCTCCTTGTTGTTACAGACATCATCTTTCTGTGCTTCTACCTAGAAACTGTCCTTTGCACTTGTTGCTTTCCTCAGGTGTGGACTTCATGCTTCAGTGGAAAAAAATAGCTGCTTGGGAGAGCAAAGTGACAGGAGTTCATTTCATGGCCTGAAGTACAAGGGAAAATGTCATCTCTCTTATCACACCCCAACTACAAATGGAGCCTGAGCTTAGCAGCTGACATTAACTTTGCAATGCTCTTAAGTTAGATGAATACTGATTTTGGCCTTCTTTTCAACTTATGGCTTTTAATTTTGCCTGTTTATTTATTTTACATCTTTTAAATAGAGGTCCTCATCATCTTTATTCTGCAGTTCCTCAGAAGATGCATCACCTCGGAGACTTCTGCTTCCTGTTTTGGGGACAGAAGAGGGAGAAGTGGAGTTGAGAAATGGCAAACTCTAGGCACAGGGAGTGAAAAAGGAAGGAAAAGGGTGAAGTAGGAATGAGAGAGAAAGATACAGCCGAGGAGATCCCACTGCCTTCGTGTTTGGAAGCCAGCCTGCAGCCCCCTGCCCTTGTACCAGCACCCTTGGCAAGGCTCAGGGGGTGTAAGCACTGCTGGCATTAAGGGCAGCCACTGCAGAAGAAGCTTCTAGATATATCCCTACTTCATTAAACCCTAGTCAGTGAAGCAATTGCTCATTATGGTGGGTAGACATTTTGCCTCATACAAGCAGATTCCTTCCATTTGCACCACTACTACAGTGGCAATAACCTAATTTTTGTATGGATAGCTTAAATTTTATATTATGTAGCAGTAGCTGTGGGTATGTAGTCAATTGAAAAATCACACTTCTGTCTGCACACATACATATTTGACAAAGATGAATTTGATGTAAAAGAAATAATGTAAACTACTCCGGTCCCCTTACTCTCACTAATTTACCTCAATGTTGCTATTTTTTTGTTTTGCTGAACTTGAGAATGCTGAAAATACAAGATAAACAGTATGTACTGTATCTTTTTAAAAGAAAACCTGTTACAAACAGAGTTAATTTAAACATTTTAGATTTTCCATTCATGCTGGCTTTATTCCTCTCTTACATGGCTGCACTTAAGATTTGAAATAATTATCTTTGTGCTAATCAGTGGCCCTTTGTGCTGTGCACTCTTACTGGGGATATATTACATTTTCTGGGAGAAGTGTAATTTATACTTGTAGAAGTTGAAGGGTGACATTAAATTAAGCATTAAGTAAAGGTTGGGTGGGTTTTTGTTTTTTTTTTCATGTCATGAATCTGAATGGGGAAGAAGAGGAACAGATCTTTGTGTATGCCTCACTGTTTAAATTGTAATCGTGCCAGCTCTCTCCTACATCTTTTCCCCCAGGGCTGTAAAGTTTCAGTAGTACTTAGCAAAATGTTCAAAGGAAATACATGCCAATATGATTTTAAGGACAGCATAAGGCATTTTGAAATAATGACTCATGCAAAGTGTTAATGAATACAACTGCACTCAAATTGTTTAAAGTTGCCTTTATTATACTACAAAGGCAAGAGGTGCTTCTGAAATGCCAAATCAAGATTAAATTGCCTTCAAAATTGTCCATCTTCAAAGATCTCTCTCTAGATAATTTTTTTGTTGGGTCAAACTGGATAGTTCTCTGATTTTTGGGCCTACGAACATAAGTTTTAAAAAGCTTATATGAAGTTTTCAATTTTTCTATCATTAGGAATACTTTAAAAGTGGATTCTGATGAATTCTGTAGGGAATAAACAATTACATTAGTTATCCTTGCCAGCCTGTTCACATGGAGCCAGAATGATGCGGGGATGATGAGAATGTTATTTCAGTGATTAAGGGCCTGGAAGGCCTTCTGCTTGGTGGAGCAAAGACCCTGTGGTCTCCCCTTTGTCCTGCTATGTTTCCTGGGCACGTTTAAGAAGGGAGGTGAAGTGGGATGATGTTATGAGTCTACCATAGACACCAAGTTTAGCTTCAGTCTAGAAATCCTTAATGCTATTAGAGAAATAAATACTACTGGGAAATACATGTCTATGGGAAACTTCTATTTCTTGGGGAAGATACTATTAATATAGGAAGGATATTTCTGGATGTAATAGTCAACATATTTCTTCTCCTAATGTTATTGAATGAAAAGATCACTGTATTTCAAGCTTAGCTTTGGTATGTGGGAATGACCTTGTGGAAGAGCTGATGAAGAAAACAATCCTCCAGAAAAAAGCTTACCATTTAATTAAATTCAAATAGAAAGGTAAACAATACAATTAGAAAGCAAATTGAAATGATTGATAAAAATAATCCAAGTAATTTTTGGTTTATTTTTAAAAGCATTTTATTTTTTAAGCAAAATCCCTAAACTGTCTAAACTGCAGATTTTTTAATTGGAGGTGCAAATGGGTTAACTGCTTCAGAATAAAGGGCAATCAGAGATGCTGCAGTGCAAGCTGTGGCTTGGAAGCTAAAAGCTTCTGTGAAAATTCTCAGAAGTCAAGCTTGAGCTGCACACATGTGACTGGAGAATAACAAATTTATTCCTTACTGCTGAGAAGAAGCAAAAATGTGAATCACACACCTATAGATTGATTATTCTGACATCAGTTGTGTGAAAGGCTTTAGAACAAAGAAGTGTAGTTATTGAAGACAAGAAAAATGATGAATGGAAGATGGGAGAAAAATGAAGCATAATTGCACCATAACCAGATTGTGTCAGAATAATTTGATGGTTCTCTTGGATAGTTCTGGCATTGCTAAAAAGTATGTCGAGTGACTTTTCTAAATCCAAGCTTTGTGGAATGGATCAGGTGTTTAACCTTTTTGTAGTATAAAGGAAGGGTTTAGAACATTGTAAAGAGTACCAGTACAGTTTCACTGGCAATCTGACTACGTTTCTAGTGACCATATTCAAGAAAGATAAATTAATGTTTTCTCACAATTCCTTCAGGCATTAAAAGAAATAGAGGGTACTGTCATCCTAAGGGCTGGAGAATAACTGCTTATCCTATTGAAAGGGAAGATGAGAAGGGTGTGATTCTTCTTGATGACAGAAAAGGAGAATTCTTTTTGTTCAAGTACAGTGATGACAATATATGAATCATAAAGTAGGCAAAAGTAAACTCAAGTTAGCAATTAGAAAGCTTCTTCTAAGGGAGCAAGGTGTTCCTTGAACAACCTCTCAGTCTGATGATGCACTTGTCATGTTCTTTCATTGGAAGTGTTGTCTGGAATGGGAAGGGACTAGGACTTCTGGGGTCCCCAAGAAGTGTATTGGTTTTCACAGAAAAAGTACTTTAGATCAAAAAAATTTGCATCGAGGTATTTGTGGTGGTTTCTGTATTTAAGGACTATTAGCATTGTATATAGTTGTCCAAGGGCTCATATTCCACTCTAAATAAATGAAAAATAGAGCCCTTAGTATCCATGGAGACAAATTGTGCTGGAGGACATGAAAATTGAAAAAGTTAAGATATTTTAATCTCTAGACTCTTTTACTGAATGGAATGTATTTACAATGGAGGCAGATTACTTTATAAGACATAAAATCCTGTGTACCAATTAGTCTTCTGGGATTTAAAGTACATTAATATAATGAAAGCAGGAAATGTGGAACTTAAGCAGAGAAAGATTGGTAGTCAAATGCATTAGTAAAACAAAGACTGAACTTTAGTGTCCCTGGAACAGAAAAATATCTTGTAGTTTAAGTGCAATGATAGTTCCATTTTTTTCCACTTCTCTTTTTTTACCACTTGTGGGGTATTTTTATATATTATTTTGATATTTTTTTTTTTTAATTTTTAGGTTTGTGCCAAGTAGAAGAAATGTCACTTGGCCATCCCTACGCCTCTGGAGAGAAATGAGATGGCATTTTTGTCCCCAAGTGCAGGGGGCAGAGCACAGTTCAATTCTTGTTAGAGGGATAGAGAGAAGCCCTGGGAAGCACTAGCAACCCAGTCCAGTAAATATGAAAGGATTGGGTTGGTTTTTTTCTTTTTTTTTTTTTTTTTTTTTAAGACAGAAGCTATGCAGCCTTAAAAGGACTTGTTTAAATTTTTCTGCGTGTGCTGAATATGTCAAGTTTGTAAGGAGCCAGCAATTCTTGCATCCTTTTAAAGTGAAAATTGTAGAATACTTCACATACTGTTTCTCACCAAAATGCATATTCTGTCTCTTGCTATCAGTAAAATCATAAAACTGAATTTAGTGAGAAATAGCATGATGACTGTTTTCATAATTTGCCATTGGAAAATGGGTTGTGAGGCTGGGATCTGCTGGCTTCTAACAACCTTGACACAGTGCACTCAGAAGGAGCCCCCTCTCCTCCCCCTCCCCCTGCAAACCTAAACATGCCCTTCTAAGGCTATATGAGAAGGATGGTTAATAGCTAAGGGTATAGGTGCTATATAAATCATGAATCAAGTGAATTAAATAATATGAAGACTGGAGTGAAATGCAAACCAGAAATGGCAGCAGAAATGCAAGGCTTCCATGGAAGTTAGCTGGATGTTTGATGCATTTCACAGCCTCTTTCCCTTAAAATTGGCTCAGATGGTTGAAGAGTGTATGGTATACTCCTGCTGTATAAAAAATAGCCCAGTTAGGGTCTCAAAGCAGCATCTGAAAGAGTGTGTTAGAAACACTCAGTAATTGACTTCAGTGAGTTGCTAAAGAATTCAGTGATGGAGGTTTTTTGAATTTGTTTATATGATTTGCTAATGGGGAAGTGAGTGGTACAGTGCTCATTTGCCTGTTATTTTTTTCAGTGTGCTTCTTTAGCTTGCTTTCATTTTGTAGCAGTCCAAGCCTATGAGAACAAAGCGAAAAAGGCATCGCTGCTGTAGGACAACTTCATTGTTTCCTGTGTCCCTTATATGTCTGTCTTTTTCCATTACAAGCCCTTGTGATTACGTTGCACACTGCACCTACCTTTCCTTCCACCAGGCGCTGTTTTTCATGAGCCATCATGGGATTTAATGCCATTTCTCTTCTATGTGTGGCTTTATTATGAAATGTATGCTGGGTTAATTGGCATGTGGTGGTTGGCTTTGCAAGCTGATACAGCAATGTTGTTTTCTCTTGCCTCTTTTAAATGCCTATTAATTTAGGCATTAGCATGGGTTTAATGTGGTATCACTTAGATTAGGAAAACATTAAAATCATTCCTGTAAGTCAAATCCCTTAATGCATCTTCTCATCTGCAAAACTCCTCTGGAATGGCCTTGGCTTAGCCAAGCATTGGTAACAGGCTGTGAGCTGTGATCTGGCAATGAATATATGTAATGCATTACAGTCTGTCCTGATAAAATTTTTGGCATTACTCCTGTTATATGTGGAACTTTTAAAGCATGTTTGATTTCTGTGGGGTTGGTAATGTACCTCTGTCTGCAGGACTCTCTTCCTAATCCCCTTAATGTGAATGGGAGTTGTATCTTCTTTCACTGGAGTCAGTTGGAAAAGTCTGCAGTCTCCTTCCCTCCCCCATTCCCCAAAATATTGCTGGTATGTCAGACACTCCAGCACTGCTTAAGCATTCTCAGGTGTCTGTCTCATTTTACCACTGGAAGTGGCTTTGTTAGCAGACTTTGAATACTGTCTCTTTAACTATGAACTGACTTCATTTATAATCACTACTATATGAAGGGCAGAACAACCTTTGCTCCCTTACAGGACTCCTCAGTATTTTATTACTAATAATTATTAACATGCCACACCACTGTACAGACAGTACAGAATACCGCTAAATCCAGCCACTGATAAATGCTTACCAAATGGGACTTCATCCCCTCTACCCCTGTTAGTAAGGAACACCAGGCTGGTTGACAGTGTAAAGACTCATGCCACCCTTTCATGCTGTCATCTCTTTAACACTGAGAAAACTACAAAAGCAATGCTGTTTTGACATCAGTGAAGGTCACGTCCCATTTGAATCCCTTTCTATTTGAGAAGGTAGTCAGGAGATGCTGGGTTGGCACAGAGCATCCTGGGAAGAGAGCAAGTCAAAAGACTTGATTAGAGCAGCACTTTCCCTATTGAGACTCAAGATTAGATAGATGTCAATATTTGTCTGTTTTGAATGAAACTGCCCATCAATAACTTGAGTCCAAAGGGAAAAGACCACTCCTTTCAGGAAGAATTTCAAGGCAGTGAGATGAACGGAAGCTCCTCAAAGGAAGAAGTGATCTGGCTTATTTTTATTGTTTTGTGACTTTAGAAAATGTCAGTTTTTATTTTGAGAACTGCTTTCTTTAATTTGCAGTAAAAGACCAGATTGTTTCCTTGGATTTCTTCCCTAGTCGTGCAGTTTTGAGCAACTTAACTCTCAAATTTGAATCTTAAATTCTTTGATTCAGCCCTATAATTGGCATGAAATATGTGATAGATTTCTTTTAAATGGAAAGGTTTATCAGCTTATTAGTTTCTTGTGTAGTTTGGTAGTGAGTTATGCAGGCAAGTGTTTTTTATTACATTCATTCTTGTTTCATTTTTCATTTGTCCCCTAAAGGAGAGCTCTTCCTTTTGGCAGTGACCTTGATTGGCCACATTTAGATGGAGTGTAAGTACACAGCCAGCATACTTTCTTATGCTGCATAATGAAAAAGTGTATGTTATAGTATTGAATTATGAAGAAATTTTTTTTCATAATAATGGTGATTATTCTGTGGAGTATACTTATTTGTCACAATAGCTACTTTTTTATTTCAAGAGTGCACTAACTGATATGTTAATGCCCCCTAAAAAAAGTCAAGACTGACAGTGAAGGTTTGGGGAAAATATCATGATGTGCTAATTTTTTTTTCCAAAAAAATTTGCAGTTTATTTGCTCAGCTGGTTAGTAAAGTACTGTAGGTAAAAATTTCTGTTTATCTGACAGAAGAAGTTTTATAGGTTTAAAATAGTTTTTCCTTCCTCTAGGAAGGGTGGAGAATGAAAGTAATAATTCTACTGGAAAACTTCAATGAAAAGCACTGTCAGCTTAAAATATTTCTCTATGTGCATTTCTGCCAATTTTACAAGTATGGTCTAATATGACTTATACAAGGAAAAATCAGAAGCTGTTTTTTTTCTTTTAATTTTTTTTACAGGATTAGAGAATAATTACGATTGAAAGTAGACCTCTGAAAGCATCTGATCCAACCCCCTGCTCAGAGCTGGGTCAGCTAAAGCAGGTTGCTCAGAGCTGTGTCTAGTTGTTTTTTGAGTATCTCCAGAGACACTGGAGATACTCTGTCTGGGCAACCTGTTCCAGTGTTTGACCACCCTCTCAGTAAAAAAGTTTTCTTATGTTTAAGTGGGATTTCATAGAATCATTAAGGTTGTAAAAGACCTCCAAGTTCATCATGCCTAACCATCAACCCATCACCACCATGCCAGCTACACTATATTCTTAAAGTACCTCATAGAATCATAGAAACGTAGAATCAGCTGGGTTGGAAGGGACCTCAGAGATCATCAGGTCCAAACCTTGACCACTACCGCTGCGGTTGCTAGACCATGGCACTGAGTGCCACATCCAGTCTCTTTTTAAATATCTCCAGGGACAGAGAATCCACTACTTCCCTGGGCAGCCCATTCCAATGTCTGATCACCCTCTCCATGAAGAAATTCTTCCTAATATCCAACCTAAACTTCCCCTGGCACAACTTAAGTCCATGCCCTCTTGTCTTGTTGAAAGTTGCCTGGGAGAAGAGCCCAACCCCCCCCTGGCTCCAGCCTCCTTTCAGGGAGTTGTAGAGAGCGATGAGGTCTCCCCTGAGCCTCCTCTTCTCCAGGCTGAACACCCCCAGCTCCCTCAGCCTCTCCTCACAGGACTTGTGCTGGAGTCCCTTCACCAGCCTGGTTGCCCTCCTTTGGACCTGCTCCAGGACCTCAATCTCCTTCCTGAACTGAGGGGCCCAGAACTGGACACAGGACTCGAGCTGTGGCCTCACCAGGGCTGAGTACAGGGGCAGAATCACTTCCCTGGACCTGCTGGCCGCGCTGTTCCTGATCCAGGCCAGGATGCCATTGGCCTTCTTGGCCACCTGGGCACACTGCTGGCTCCTGTTCAGCTTCCTGTCAATCCAGACTCCCAGGTCCCTCTCTGCCTGGCTGCTCTCCAGACACTCTGGTGACTCCACCACTTGCCTGAGCAGTTTGTGCCCACTCTCTCTTGTCCTGTCGATGAGCACCACAAAGAAGAGTCTGCACTTCCTTTGCCCATCGAGTATTTCTAGACATTGATAAGACCACCTGCAAAGTATTCCCATTTCCAGCTTTCTCAGGCTCCCCTTGTATGAGCAGTGCATCTGTGTGTTCCTTTCCTGGAGGACTTGCTCCATAAGTCCCTGTCTCTCTTACACTGGGGAGCCCAGAAGTGGATTCCACATTCCAGGTATGTTGCACCCAGGGAAGGATCCTCTAATGACAGGCAACACTGTCATTAAGTTTGTGTGCATTTGTGCATACCTGTAAACTTAGGAAGCTTTTGACACCTGTAGCTCACTTGTGGGCCTTAGGATGGCTCCTTGACATAATTGCTAGGAAGTATGGTGCCAGAGTTGAAATTAATACTCTGTGCTTGTGGTTTTTTCATACAACTTAGATAAGAATACACAGGCTTGGTTCTGCACTAAGCTGTCTGTATCCTGGGTAGCCTAATGTCTTACCTTATACCAAAAAAAGTGAGCTGGTATCCAAAAGGTTTTGACACACTGCGAATTGGTCTTGTTCTCAAAAATCTGGTGTAGATCTGTTACTTTATTATAACCACTTCCCCAGGTGGATTCTAGATTTAAGTCTTCTGTCTTTTAAGGGCAGATTTTTGACTGGTAGTAAAGGAAAAAAACAAAACAAAACATCACAAACTTACTTGTAAACCAACAAAAACGTGTAAGACTCAGGAGCAGACCTGGTACCTGTAACTACTCTTAGCTTCCTATTTAAGTTATGCTGAATTGCAACTAAGTATTATTTGTTTTTTCATGTTTATGAAATAAAGGAAGCAGGAGAGTTTTAGCATGTTTCAGGGCCAAGAAATCCTGCATGTGGACATGAAAGGTTTGTGAAATCTTTATCAGATGAGAAATTTGTTCTGAAACAAAAGCAAGGAAATCAAAGATGTTCTCTAATGTTTCTTTGCAGCTTTATACCACATTGCTTTTAAAAAGCTATTAAATACTTCTTTGTCAGATGCAAAAATGCAGTTCTACCTTTCTAACTGCAGAAGATTGTC
The DNA here is from genome assembly GCA_023637945.1 of Phaethornis superciliosus. Taxonomy (NCBI): domain Eukaryota; kingdom Metazoa; phylum Chordata; class Aves; order Apodiformes; family Trochilidae; genus Phaethornis; species Phaethornis superciliosus. The sequence goes on from JAJQWJ010000001.1 coordinate 124,733,897, forward strand.
AAAATGATAAACCTGTTTTTCCAGTCAAAACTTCTTCCTCTAAGGAAAACTTCTGTTATCCGTGTAATGCCAGTACATGAAAGAACAGGCAAACAGTCAGAAGTACTAAGCCTTGAAAGCCAGATTTGAAGTAAGATGTCAAAAGTACAATTTGGGGTCTTTTTAATTGTATAACTTTGTATCAGTGATGAAAACAGATAATATTGCCACTGTATTTAGAGTCAAAGTAATTAAATTAATAAAAAATTGTATGTAAAACTTTTTTCATCCTCTAGTTTGATGCTAGAAGATACATTAACCTCCAAAATGTACAATGTTTTAAAGCTTTAGTAATTTTCACGTAGTGTAGTCCTGAAAAGTGAATGTTGCCCTGAGTTAGGTAGATGAAAACTCTGAATTAGTTATTCATCATGCTCCAAATGTTCACCAGAATAATGAATAATTATATTTCACTTCAGCTGTTCATCAACAGGCAGTCTTAGACAATAACAACTAGATGAGGAATAAAAAAGAGAAATACCTATGTCTATACATTACCATTATAAATATTCAGTAACTCTCCTGGAAAATAAGGATTTATTCCAAAAAGCAGATGAACTTTGAAATGAGAGTTAGAAAGTTTTTGCATTGGTAGTAGAACCTTGTGTATGACTGGTAGTATCTTCTCAGCACAGACTGTTGTGGTAAGCCATGTATACCTGTAGTTACGAAGAGCCCAGCTGTTGGTGGAGAAAAAACAAGTTCTGAAGTAATTGAGATAAAAACCAGATGGACTGAACATATTCACTGAGTGAAAGTAAAGGGAAGGAAGGAGCCTTTACCAGAAAGGGGAAAGCCTTTTTTCTCACCTTGGATGCTCCTCAGGACCAGCCAGTTAGCCAAATATTTCTGGTTTAGAGGCTGAGTTGCTTTGTCATCTCTTCATAGCTGTTTTCTGGGCTGTGAATGTGTGCTCTCAGAGATGCTTAAGCATGAGCAAGCAATATGCCAAGGCTGTATGCTGATGTAGAAATGATTAATGATTTAGGGGACTTCTAACAATGTCTGTTTCTACTTACGCTGAGCATAGTTCCTCTTGTGCAGTATTCACAGCATTGTTGGACTGAACTACTAGTACTTGTTATGCTCCACAGAAAAATCTACAAGAACTGGAACAAGCTAAGTACCTGGGTGGGAAGCCTAATCATAAATATATTGATACATGATACAAGTGTGTGTTGTCAGAGAAGATTTTATACTTTTTTTTCTTTTAAAGGTTCCTGCTCTGATTGAAGGATTTTCTCTATTGCTGTTCCATGTGTGAAGGACAATTGTTTCTGATAAGCATGCTTCAAATTTCTCCTTACTGTGAAAATATTCTACCTGTGGATACTTCACTTTTGTAGTACTCTGGCACCTTAGCTCCACTGGAGCTCATTACAGCTCTTGCTAGACAATCTCTTTATCAGTAGAATGAAACTAATGGTAAAGATCCCTTACTAACTATTACCACCGTATCTTTAGAAATAGTCTTTATACCTGTCCTTTTTTCCCCCATCTGTTCCCTCAGTGTCATAGTCAAGGTGACTAAGGCTGATTGTCATGTACACAAAATACTCTTTACTCTGATAGTGTATTTGATTATTCTTATGTTGGATGTATTTCTTACTAACAGGACCAGTCTCAGCGTATCATTAAGTGACAGAAAGGCTATTCTGGCCTGCTTCGTTTAAATAATCCACATGGTAGAAGCTACTACTTTTGTGTGTTATGTTGACATTGGGGTTTTTTTTTGTTGTTTTTTTTTTTTGGGGGGGGGGGTGTTGTGTGTTTTTTTGTTTTTTTTTATTTTAATTTTTTTTTTAGATTCTGGAATTTCTTTTTCACTGGTGGTATTAAGATAACAGACATAGGGCCTTTTGAGGGATAGTAGTTGGCATATTCTTTGTGTGGTATGTGGCCGTGTTACCTGCCACGTCAAGAGTGAGAGGGATAACTTCTCAATGAGCAATTTGTGAGGTGGGATGAGAGTACGAGAATTAAAGCAAAAATTTTGTTAGTGTAATTTACGAGAGATGTTAGCTGTGGGGCATTGAAAAGGCAGAGCACTTCCTGCTTGTGACTTGTCACCTTGGGTAAAGATAGCAGCCCTGTCTGTTGTCAGTTGATGGTCACTAATTGTTCTTCAGGCAGTTTTCTGTCAGGTGGTGGTATCCTATCTGCTTTTGACTGTCTGTTACTTAAAATGTTCTCAGAATCAGAAAAACTTCTTCCTCTTGCCAAACATCTCTATTGTAATGTGATTGGAGCCTAGCTCATAGTCTTCTTCATGTCTAACTTTGAGAAGATATGAGTGATGACAGTCATGTTAGGGAAGAGGATATTTTTATATTTTAAAATAAATAATTATATACATACACATTCTCATATATATATTTATTTGAAGGATCCTTGTGTAAGGATCTCTGCAGGTAATAAGTAGCTATTTATATTGACTTGAGTGCCATGGTGGTGTCTTACAAGGTTCTGCCTGTGGGTCAGCAGGGTTAGTTGTTCCAGAAAAGGAGCTGGTGGGACAGTTGATTGTCACACAGAGGAGGCTTTGCTGACGAAGGGAGTGTGCATGCCGTCCCACGACGGATTGGGCTGTTGGTGTAATTGGTTTACTCTGAGAGAAAAACTTAATATGGTTGTCTCATAGGACAGCAAACCACAATCAAAACAGTTACATTCGTACACAATGTGAAGAAGCTTGTTTAATCCTTATGCAAGTTTCAGAGGGCAGGACCTTTCATCCTTCTGTCTTGACTTGGTGGAGGTCCAGCTCTAAGGGCGAGTCCTGTCCCTGCTCTGTAATTCCTTCTCCAGACAGCTTCCCTAGCCAGAAGAGACTCTTTCTCAGCTGTGTTATCTGTTTGGACCTGGTGAATGCACACACAGAGCAGCTGTGCTGGAAATGTGTGTTGCTTAGTTGACTTTCAAAGGAGTTGTCAAGGAGATGGTTCCCTTTCAGGCCCCCCAGTCTCCTCCTGTCCTGGCTGGGGTTGTGTATGGGAGAGGATTTAGGGAGCTGGGGCACTCGGAGGCTTCTGCAGTTGCTGAGGGATGAGGCCTGTAGGTTTCCAAATAGATCCAACACGATGGCACTACATCTAAGTGGGAGATGAGGGGCTGATTGACTGGTGTATGGGATTTAAAGGGAAAAGTAGAGCTAGCAGGATGAGAAGGCTTGTAAGGGTGAATGTAAAGCAACATCTGAGAAGAGACAGAAGGGCAGGAGGATGAAATCAGCTTGCAGCTGCTCCACTTGCTCACAAGAAACTCAGGCAACCTCATTTGGTACAGCATGAGAAAAGCTGAGGGATGACCAAAAGCTTATTTAGGCCCATGCTACTAGAAGTGCTTGTCTTCTGCCTTATTTTTAGGATGTTATACATGTGCTTTGCTCTGTAACTTGAAACAATTACAGAAAAACTGGGATAATTTAGCTATATGGTAGTAATAGACTTTTCATGAGCAGGGAAGCAGAAAACATTGGCGCTAATAAAACCTGCATCTTCTCAAATGACTTCCACAATGGTGGTGCACTCAGTTGCCCAGTTATGTTCCTTGTCAGTGTCACATTCAAAATATTTACATGAGTTGCCGCCTTGGAATGTCTTGCTTAGCTTTGTGGTGGTAGGGACTAGTTGCTGTGGCAGCTTCTGCCTTCTTATTGCCAGGTGGAATGGCTGTGGAGAGTACCCCTCTCACCTTGAGCCTGTCCAAGGAATTTATTTAACACTTGTTAGTTGTTCATGATCAAGCCAGCTTTTACAGGAAAGTCAGATTAATTTATGCAAAGCGAGCTGTAGTCATATATGGCTGAAAAGACGCTGAGAAATATGTGGATTGAAAAGGTAAAGATTTATTCAAAGACTGCTGTCATTTCCCAGAAAACAGATAATTAAGGATTTAGGGTTACATTAAATGGGTTGGCACTAAAAAATATAAATCTCCTAGGTTTGGTTTCGAGAGATATGGAGTGTTCTTGTTAAGCATTAAGCTTCCAGGGCACCTCTTGCCTTTCAGGTAGTCAGACCTTTGCAGGGCTGAATATTTGGAGACCTTTTTGTTACATTTCATTCATATCTAGTTGCCAACTTGTCCAGTACCTCCTTGACAGAGAGAGAGATGTGAGCTGCTTAGCATGTGTGGAAAGATGTATTGGAAAATAAATTATAGTTTTGTTTGATGTTCTTTTAGATCTTGTGGATTTTTAAGAAAAAAAAATTAATTCCAGAAAAGATTTCTGTGCTTTTGTCAGAATATTCCCATCACTGCATTATTTTTGCTGATGTGCTATATAGCTCTTGAAATGTCAAGCAGTGAATCCTAGAAGAAAAATTATTATACATCCTTCATTTCCCTGAAGTAGCCACAATGCAATTCTGTTGCTTTATAAGATATGAAGGAATCAAAAAATTAAATATTCTTAAAAAAAAAAAAAAAAAAAAAGATAATGCAAGGTTAAAATAACAGAAGCAAAGCTTTTTAAAGAGGTTTAACGGAGTCTGTCTCAGGTGGAGGGTTATTTTGTCATATGGATGTGTTCTGCTGCATTTTCTATTGCATATAGTGTAAAAGGATTGGTTGTCACTTGCAGTAACAATCCTTTACATTTTCCTAACTATTTAAAGCAGCTAATAGTGGTAGAAAATGTATATTACGAAGCTGCCTGGCACAGGTGACAGGGAAACCTAAAATAGCTTTCCTGAAAGGAGGAGATTGAGACTGGGGGAGAATGTAGAGCTCATACAGGCAGATTAGAATGGATCAGACGAGAAATATGTCAAAGAAAAGGACAAGATCAATGAGGAGCAGGTCAAGTGACTCCTGAGAAAGATCCCTGAATAAGCAGTGGAGCAAGTAGGTCCTGTTTCGGTACATGACCAGGAGATTTTGTGGATCAAGAAGTCAAGCTTTATTAAATGGAAGAAGTGAGTAATGGTTAACTATGGTGATAAAGGATGGAGTCTATTGTTCATCTTCATCTACTATGAAAGTAGTTCTGGAGCATCATTATTAAAGACTAAGTTAAAATCTTGTGTGACTGATATCTCCGTGTGTAGTCCCACTGATTTCAGTAGAATATTTCTGTTCTTAAGTTTCCAGTATCTTATTAACCAAACTGTCAGCATGAGATACACCTGAATAGCTCTATTTAAAATTTGCAGTTTAAGATTTGGAGCTGTATCAGGATTGCTTCTTAAATATTTACAATGCTAAGCATTCTAGGTTGTTGCTTGAAGTAGAGGATCAAAGAAACCTCAGATTTTAATTTTCTATAAAGAGTAATGGCATGACAGATGTTAACTTACAGCTGTCATAACTTACAGTCTGTTGAACTTGTTTAAGTTGAAGTGGAAACTTCCATTCCAATGTAATCGGTCAACAGAACTGGGTATTCCTTTTTCTCTTCTTCTGACTTTTTGTGGCAAGTTACTTCACTTTTCAGTGGCATGCATTTTCCTGGTTTTCTAATGAGTCAGGGAAAGTCTGGTATTATCCTTACTTCAGTTATTAAAGATCAACAGCTTTTATTATTACATATGAGTGACTTTGAGAGATGCTTTACTAATAGAGTAGAGATGCTTTAAAGCATTAGGAACATCAGTTCAAACTAAACAAAGATCTGCTCTTTCTTTCCTGCTGGGCCAAGGTTAACTACATTTAAGATTCCTACTGTTGACTATTTCCAGTGAGGTTTTTCAGTGAATCTGTCATTCATACTGATAAAACCAGTACATTTCTTGATGCTTTCTATAATCCTTCCTCAAGTTCACATCAGTGTGTTGTATATTTATGAAAGGTGCGTATGAAACTGAAGTAAAAAAGCATGATAACATGTATGCAGATTAGGATAATTAGTGGGCAATGGATATAAATAAAACAAAAATGTATGGGAAATGAATATACGTGGATGTCTACTTGGCCTTCCTTTCTAGTGGAATTGTTGATCATTTGGTGAGGGGAAGGAAGTTACTTAGGTTTGTAACTTCATTAGAAGAAAACAGAAACCTTGCTGGGTCTTGAAATAGCTATTAGAGGGTTACATTTATGTATATATAATTTAAAGCCTAACATACACATTTTCCAAAATAATTGTTTTGGACCTTGTTTTTGGACCTTGGTCCAATATAACCTCAGAAACTCATCAGTCCAATTAACGTAGTTAATTACATTAACTATGTTGTAGTTCTTTTACTTCTCACTATGACACTTTTATCTCATTATTTTCTTAGTAACCTGTTGACAGATTAAAATGAACACCTAGCTAGTAGCAAGGCTTTATTTTATTTTTTTCATGTAAGAGTTTCTGATAGGTCATAGAATCATTAAGGTTGGAAAAGACCTCTAAGATTGTTGAGTCCTATTATCAAGCCAACACCATCATGCCAACTAAACCATGTCCTGAAAGTCAATGTCTACACCGAACAGCTCCAGGGATGGTAACTCAACAACTTCCTTGGGCAGCCTATTCCAATGCTTGACTACTATTTCAGTAATGAAATTTTTGCTAATATCCAATCTAAACCTCCCCTATCACAACTTCAGGCCATTTTCTCTCATCCTATCACTGAATACGTGGGAGAAGAGACCAACCCCTACCTTACTACCACCTCCTTTAAGGTGGTGGTAGAGAGCAATAATGTCTTCATTCACCCTCCTTTTCTTCAGACTAGAAAATCCCAATTCCCTCAGCCTCTCCTCATAAGGTTGGTTTGAGCTTTTCATCAGCTTTGTTGCCCTTCTCTGGACTCACTCCAGCACCTCAATGACTTTCTTGTAGTGAGGGGCCCAAAATCAAACACAGGATTTGAGGTGCAGCCTCCGCAGCTCTGAGTACAGGGGCACCATCACTACCCTAGACCTGCTGACCACACTGTTCCTGCTTGAAGCCAAGATGCCATTGACATTCTTGGCCACCTGGGCACTTTGCTGGCTCATATTCAGCTGCTCTCAGTCAACACCCCCAGCCCATTTCCTGCCTGTCAGCTTTCCAGCCACTCTTCCCCAAGCCTTTAGCATTGCATGGGGTTGTTGTGACCCAAGTGCAGGACCTGGCAATTGGCCTTTTTGAACCTCATTCAATTGACACTGTATCAATCCAGCCCATCCAGGTCCCTCTGCAGAGCCTTTCTACCCTCAGGCAGATCAGCACTCCCACACAACTTGGTGTCATCTGCAGATTTACTGAGGGTGTATTCAATCACCTCATCTAGATCACTGATAAAGATACTAAACATAACTGGCCCTAAGACTGAGCTTGAGGAGCACCACTTGTGAGCAGCTGCCAGCTGGATTCACCTCCAGTCACCCCAACTCTCTGGGCCTGGCCATGCAGCCAGTTTTAAACCCAATGAAGAGTACACCTATTTAAGCCTTGACCAACCAGCTTCTCTAGGACAGTGCTGTGGGAGACAGTGTCATGGCTTGGAGAAACTCTGTCCTTATCTCTGCCAAACTCAACAGCAACCAAAAACCTCCTAAACAACAAGATACCCAACACAGTTAAGGATTTGTAAACCACAATGTGGGATACTGGAGATAGATGGGAAATAAATTGTTAACTTAAATTCTGTCCTTTTGTCTCGCATCGCTTATTGCAGAGTGAGAAGTTAAAAACTCCTTGAGTTTCTTTTAAGTAGCAAAGAATTGCATGTTTTATGTGACATTCTTAGAACTTTGACTTCACTTTTTTGCAACGACTTTTCAGCTGAGCTGTGAAGTGAGGCAACTGCCCTACTGCTTGAGATATGGAGAGAAAGAAAAAACACTTGAAGAATACTTAATATCCTGGTACGAGATTTCTATTCCAGTAGAATTTCATAAAATATATAGTAAAGGAAAGTGTAAGAAAGTTGGAGTACAATTCATAATAGGAGGACTTGGCTTTAAGAACTTGAAATATTTGCTCTTTGTAATTTGCCTTCCTTGGTTGCCAGTATGATAATTTTCAGTAATCTTGTTCCTTTTGCAATTCATTATGTTGTGAAAAAGCGATTACTGAAAGACCTAAGCTGGTACAGAAAAGTAATCAGACTAAACTGGTAATTTTTGTTCAGGGGCATGGTAAAAAAAAAAAAAAAAAAAAAAAAAATCTCATTTAACTTGTAAATGGTTCCTACATTAATAAAAAAGCCCCAAAACACAAAAATCTTTCTGAATTCACATTGATAAACAACAAAACAGAAGCTCAGCTGAGTAGCTCTACTGACAAATACTTTAAAGGTGAATATATCGCTTACCATAAGTGTTCTGTATACTTTAATTGTTTCATATGCATTCCTTCTTGTCTTCCAAGTGCTTAATCTTTGGGGTTTTTTTTACCTGTTTCTACAGGAGGTGTTTTTGTTCTTCTGCCTTGCTGTACCATATACGTTTGAAGACAGTAAATAAGATTTCAGTGCTCAGTTGTTCTTTCTGACAATCCCATCTTCAAACGTATTTGGAGTCTCCATGCAACTTGCAGGATGCTGTTTCCAGGTGGTGATGCTGAGGAGCACTTCAGTCTCCAGACAAGCACCCTGATCACAGGGCTATGGTATATCTGGCTGTGGTATATCTGGCTGTGATATGTCTGGCCTGCTTGCTCCTCTATAGGTTGCAATACTTGCAGTGGCACTTGTAACTTGAGGAGGGTGAGCAGGCTGAGAGCTGGCCTGATATAAGTCTCTCCTGGGTGGGGAGTGTGGTCTTTTAATGCTCTGAAGTAATATAAATAAGACACCCACATCTGGCCCCACTTAGGGGCTGGTTTGAGCAGCTGCTCACACAGCAGATGTGAAGGTGGTTGGTAGTAACTCCCCTTACTTCTTGGACTTCCCAGCAGGACCCTTTGGCTTCTGTTTCAAGAGCTGAGTGTTTAGGAGCATCAGGACTGACTAAGGTTTTTACAAGCCTGACCCTTGAAATGAAAAGTGAAACCCTAGCAGAACCGGCTGTTCACTGAAAAAGAGAGGTTTGGCTTGGACACAAGAAATGGTGGAGGTTTGTGTGCTGCAGGTGGCTTTCTGGCCTAATTCCTCTAACTCACCAAGGGTAGTTCCTATTTTTCTTTCTTGAATGGACTTATTTTTACATTTGTCACCATGAACAGTGTATGTTTATAGCTTGTAAGTGTGTAAACACATTGCTACGGAATCACCAGCTTCTCCTCTGCTTTGCTGCTGCTTGTAATTCTAAGATGCTTTTACTGAGGATTATCATAATAAATTATAAATAGTTAAATAATGGTTTAGAAATGCTCTGATTTAATCTTATTACCAATATGAAGGCTATTTTAATTTTTGTTGGTGAACGGAAACTCTCTTCCTTAGCAGTTTGAGCTGAATGGTTTGCAGACAAATTCTTCAGGGCGAAAGTAGTAAAACCACCATTGCTCAGGCTTCTCTCTTCCCTTCCGTGTGGGAAACATGACGTTTTCTAACCAGATAGTGGGAATGTTTTCTTCTGCAGGCCTGAGTCACTCGCAAGGAATGCTGAGATTAATGCACAGGACGAATTTTCTCACAGTGTTTTCCATTGCAATAGTGGAAGATTGTTTGCCTTTGAACTTTTCTCTCACTTCCAGCAAAACTTCAGGTACTCTGAGCATTTTTACTACATATTCAAACCCAGTTTCACTTAATATCTTCGTCTTTTAGTGGCAGTGAGCACAGAAGCTAATGTTTGTTTCTTTCAGACGTGGCTTTTTAAGACTTTAAATCCCTCTGTTTGCTCTAGTGGGTTCTTTTTGCTTCTGCAATATACAGAAAACCTCTGTTCTGTGAACAGGAGTTTTTATTAGAGTTCTGTAGACATACAGTATCAATTTCATTATGTTTTGCCCAATTTCAACAAAAATATTAATTATACCAAATCTGTAACAGCATCTGTTCTGAAATGGCATTTATAAATAGCCGTGGATTCAATGGAAGAGATAATGCTAGCTTTCTTCTCTCCTAATTAAGCATTAAGAATTATCTTTAACTACTAAAATTTAAACCAAAACAAAAGAAGAGATAAACTATGCCTTCCAAGGGTTCTGCAGAATAAGCTGTAGAGTATACACATTGTATCTCATCAAAGGCTCATTTGTGACTTCTGGCCAGTTTTGATGCAATTGATTTCACTTTGCTGCTAAACATGCAAATATTCCTACTGAATCTGAGCAAAAAGATGCAAGACTGTCTGAATAAGCTACCTGTTGAAGTAATTTTAGCAAAAGAGTTAAGGTTCCCATGGTCAATGCACCTTTAGTTAAATCTTTTAAAGATTTAACACATGTAGTCGAAAGCCAGTATAAATGAAAGGAGTATGAATGGCTTTTACTTGTTAGCCTGTAAATAATAATATGCTCAACATACCATCCCTAAAGGAGAAGAGGCAAAGTTCCAGATATCTCCCTTTGTACTTTGGTGTGGCCATTAGTTTCCAGCACTAACTGTAATATTATTCTCCTACTATAACCACCACTGCTGCTTTCAGGGCTTCATGGGAAATGCCCAGCTTTCCTCCTCTTCTCCCTGTATCCTAGTGCAGCTGCTTCAGAGAGGAGGGAGAGAAGGTTACACAGAGGGGAAAATGCTGCCTCTGGACATCTCAGCATCTTCCTGTCTCTGATTAAAAGGAAATTAGTCTAGAGAGCTAGGAGGAAAAAATGAGGATGCCTCAAATGAGTATGTGTGTAACTTGGGATGGTCATGTGGAAAGGTACTGCTGCTGTGCATGATGTGGCTGTGTGCCTGCTAATGCCCATTGACCGCATTCTCTTTGATGCTCATGCTGTTGGAGAATTGGTTATATAAAATATAATATTAAAGATTAGTTTCCATTTTAGGTAGGTTGCTTTCTCAGAGAGGCTTGTTATGAACACATGTAAAATGCTATTTTACTGATGTCACTGGAATTTCTGCCATGTTCTTCATTTAGGATGGATGTTACTTGGGTCTTGTGTATTATTAAGGGATTATTTTGCAGCAAATGGCCCATGCTGCTCTTTGATGGGATTCTGGTTGTCCACTGTGATAACCAGATCATGAGGAGGTAAAATTACACTAAAACTCTTGAAAATTTGTCTTTTCATTGAATGTAGTTGGTAATTGAGAGATACTTACAACTGACAGCATGCTAAATTTTGTACATCCCATTGTCACTCTTTTTCAGTGACATAATTAAAAAAAAATAATCTATTCTTCAGTCTTTTGGGCATTTGTTTCTTTCCTGCCTTCCTGCTTCTGCTTGCTAATTTAAATTCTCCTGATTTTCTCAGGCCTTGCATGTTGCTTTGTCTGTTGTCAACATCCCAGCTCATTCTGTAGTCTTCTTGTTTACATTTTCTGCTTTTACTCCATAGATTGTATACTCTGACTGTTGCTTTCCTACTCAGTCTCATACTGAGTACTCATTAACTTCCCATTAAATGTTCCCTTCAGGAATTTAATGCTTGCTTCTAGTTCCTCACAAACCTTCTGTTGTTTCCTCTAGAGCCAAGACTGGACATTATTCTTAGTTACTGACATAATTTTCTGAGATTCTTGTATCATTTGGTAGAAAGCAAGCAACCATGTATTTTGGTGTGCATGACAAAGCTGGATCTGAGGTGTGGAAGAGAAAAATCTTCTTCTTGACTCCAAGAGACCGAGATTTCATTTGAGACTTGTATTCAGCCTCAAATATTCAGCCTGTTCTGATAACCTTGTTATTTCTGGTTATCTGTATTCAGATCATCCCCTTTCAAGTTTCAGCATGTTAATAAATTGTTAGTTTAGGACATGTACTCTGATCAATGACAGAGTCCCAAATAACATGGAGGCAAACTCCCATTTAGTCTAAATGGGAGAAAAGTTGATCTTAATGAGACTAATCAGAATATCTGAAGCACCACAGAGATCTTAACAGGCCAACATGTCAGATTAACTCAAGACTCAACTGATTGAATGCAAAGGACTTCCTGAGCATCAGAGGCCTTCTTCAAAGACATTTGCTTGAATTATACTGTCTGTTACCTTAATATATTTCTAGACAGACAAGAAAGAGGAATAAGAGTCATAAGACTACAGAAGTGGACTTGAAATTTAGCCTGAGAAACTTCTTACTGTGTTCTCACCTGTTTCATAACAGTTGCTGCAAAGCATCTGGAGAAGATAAAAGATTCAGCCCTGGATCTTGAACGATGAACTCTTACTTCTGCACTGAGTAGCAGGGCACTGTCTGCATCTGAGGTTCCTGGTGGGCTTCTATTCCTGCCTCTATGAATGAATGGTTCCTTTCTGACCTTAAGCAATATCCTTGGGGCTAAATCAAAATATGGAGGAAAGTGTCAAGCTGCAAAGCTGTAACACAGACTTTTGATATACTTGACTGTTTTTCTGGAGGGGAAAATACTACCTTGAATATATGCCTCACCTCATTATGCTATGGAAAGGAGGAAGCAGGTGCCATAACTCAGACCTGCCAGCATGCCAGACAGAGCTCTACAATACTCAATTCTCCAGTTTGTCCTGGCAGGATGTTCAAACTCCAGTTTCTAGGAAAATCTACAAACTACGAGGTTAGAGGATACTGTAAGAGAGGGGGCCCTCCTCATCTGTTTTGTACCTGCACTAGTTGGTAGCAGGGTTGTTTTGTGTGTGTTGGGTTTTTTTGTTTTGTTTGTTTGTCTAGTTATTGTTTTGTTGTGGTGGTTGCTCTGGGGTTTTTTGTTTAGTTGTTTTGGGTTTTTTCCAGAAATATATTGATATATTCCCACATTTGTTCACTGTTCTGGCCATGAGATCCTTCTTTAAAAGATCCTGTTGCCTTGTTTTTGAACGAACATCATGGTTATCCTTCTGTCCTGTTGGAAGCACATGGCCTTTTGGATGTACCTCTAGGACACCACCTTCTGAACATCCCCATTTTGAATCATTGCTGTGTGGAACACAAGTGATGTGGCAGGGCTGAGGCATGGAGGACCGACTAGACTGAGATTTTACTGATCATGTAGAGGAAATGGATGCAAGCTATGCCAGAGGAGGCTTAGGCTGGATATTAGGAAACATTTTTTCTCTGAAAGGGTTGTCAGACATTGGAATAGTCTGACTAGGGCAGAAGGGGAGCCACCAGCCCTGGAGGTATTTAAATGGCATGTGGACCTGGTCCTTAGGGACATGGTTTAGTGGTGAACTTACAGTGTTGGTCAAAGGTTGGACTGGATGATCTTGGAGGTCTCTTCCAGTCAGAAACATCCTGTGATTCTGTGATGTCAGAAGGGCTGTAAAAGCCTGGGAGTTTTCCCTGGCCTAAATTTAAACACCCATGTGCAATCCCTGGTAGGCATCTAACTCAAACCTTTTGCCTTGGTCTTCTCATATGTAAATTGGAGTGATTATCAAGTGCTAGATACTTCACACAAGCGTGGGTTAGTCCCTCTGCTGCTCCTTGGATTCAATATGCTGTATATATTGCTAGGAATTTAGCTTGCAAGATAACCATAGCTGATTTTCTTTTTTTTTTTTCTTACTAGTCACAAGTCTTGAATGATGTGAAGTATTATTCCCACTTGAATTCTAATACTTAGTACAGAAGAGAGCAGGGAAGTTAATTTTTAAAATAAAATCAAGCACAGTCATTCTTTCTGCTCCAAATACCTTGTAAGAGACAAGGGTTTACGTTCTTCTGACTTTTCCTTTACAGGAACTTCTCTAACAACCACACTGATATTCTTTAATAACTTTTCTGTATTATTGATATGACTTTTCATGGCACTGGGACCATCAATAGCAATAAGGCCTGCTTACTGAAAACCACTCTTCCTTGTTATTGACTACGTAAAAATCTTTACTCAGAATACATGGTCTTACTCTTCAAAGAAAATTGCAACTTCTAATGTCTCTAACATTTTATATGAAGTGTTTTTTTCCCAATATGTCAAAAGACTGGAAAATACTATGAAGAACCTAGTCACCAAAAATCAGAATTTTTCTATCTTTGTAGCTTCATGAAGTACTGTATGAATCTGCAAAATAGGGAAACATATGAGAAAAGATGTAAAACCTCAGCTGGGCACTATTTAGTCCTCATAAAGGTTTTGCTTTCTTGAAGACTTTTTGCCAGGTAAGGTATTAGTAAGAGAACATTTTGAAGAATGAAATATGGAAAGCAAAACAAATGAGTGTGGTCCTGTTCCTGATAACATTTGTTGAAGGACTGATGTGTGAGCTTCCTCAAGGGTAAGGTTGTCATCTTGTGCATATACAACAGAGAGAGAAGGCGTGAGGTCCATGCAGTAGCAGCTCCTCCCTGCTGGGTAGCTCCCATGTCAATGATTTATCAACAGCCAACTTAATTTAATTTACTAATGTTACTAGGAACCCTTTAAATGTGGCATCATTCAGGATTCTACTCTGTGGATTTTTGGTTTTTTTGAGCTGTGTACAGGCATCATCATTGTGCCTCAGAGACCTTCAGAAAGTGAATGGCTGTAAGCTAATTCTGAGGCAGCATATTTATACCAACAGCCATATTCTGTGTCATGCAGAGTGATCATATCACTGTTCTCATTCCTGAAGGCTTACTTAAGGTTAAGATTTGAGAGGGAGAACACCAGAAACAACACAGAGGGTGTACCCAAAGAAACAAACTCTTCTGTTATGTGAGGAATTTGAACAGGCTGAAGCTTTCAAGTCATGCAAACACTTCCTCTATAGATGTAGAAATGTGTGAAGTATAGCAGATTAAAAATTTTAACAGCATTTCCTATATTTATGAATATATCCAGAAAGATATTTTACTAGTTTGCTCTTATTTCACCCAAGGTAAGTAGGATGTACTTAAGTATTTCTGTTATTTATAGTGGTAGTTACAATTTCTGGGTTGGATATCCTTTAGCATTCAGTTTAGCATCTTTGACCAGTTTTCTTTGTCACATATTGCTATATATTAAAACTATTTGTTACAATAGCGTTGATTTGAATAGAACAAATATCTTCATCAGAGTAGCCCTACTCATGCCAAAGCTGTGCCTTAGCTTCAAAAGACACTATAATTTAATGCCAATAGAAATTGTTATCTGGACAATAGCTCAAGGATTTCATTGCAGTGAGACCTTCATTTCTTCTGTGTCGATGTAAGAGCAACATTTGATTTCTCCTGAATTTAGAGGACCATAGCAGATCATAATCTCATTCCTGGCATTAGAATACTTCCCTCTAAAATAGGAGTGTGGTTTGCTTTTTATAATCATACTGCTGTTTTTATGGCTAATAGAATATTCTTCATATGTAATTCCGAGTGTAGTTCTGTGGGAGCTGAGTAGTTAATATTAGGCAAAGTTAAAAACACCAGAAAGACAAAAACCCCCTTAGTCCACTTTATGATGGACATACAATAATATTGTGTACATACTATGAATGAGAAAATGTTTTATAGCCTCAGTAGGATGTGTGTATTTGCAAATGAGATTATATTGTTGGTTTTGGGGTTTTTTATAAGAAAAAAAATACTCTCATTCTCAAGCTACCTTTCAGAAATGGTAGACTTTTTTTCCTAATCATTATTTTTCTTTTTTTCTTCAACTCTCCTCACACCCAATGTTGAGCTGTAGTCTTGAATCTAAACAGTACCCTTTGGATTTTTGTAGTTGTATTTGATATTACTACATAAAACCTCATAATATTCCCAGTGAGAAGTAAACAGAAGCTGCAGTATTTCAAACTGCAGTGTAATTTGGTTATTGAAGATTCTCAAGTGCATCTGCTTGTTTAAGCAACAAGGATATTTATTCTAATGCATAAAACCAGGTGGTAAGTGAAGCAATTGTCTTGTATACAAAAATTTTTACATTGACACTTATTTCAGAATAAAGGACGTTGCACATCACTCAGCTCTTTGTTCGTCCAAGAGATTCAGCAACATTTGTCTGTAAGATTTCAGAGCTAGAATAAATTAATTTATAATTCATCAGCTCCATTGTGCAAAGTTGTACAGATATGGCAGTTAAAATAATATGATGGTGGTGAGCAATTCGGTTCTCATTTGCTGAACTGAGAAAGGGATTCGAGCTTCATGTTCTGAGTGCCTTTCAATCTGATGTATATATGATTAATGTTGGTGAGTCACTTCTGATGGGAATTTTAGCTTTTCCTCACATGCTGAGATAGGGAGACTTTTTACTCCTCCCATCACCAGTTTAAAAGCACTGCAAAAGGCAGAAAGGAGAGGTAATTTTTGAGGTTTTCAGAGGTGTGCCCTATTAAAGGAAGTGAGGAGATAGCCAGTCCACTGGCAATTCCTGCATAGGTGTCTGTAAGTAGTTTGTTACTTGCTTGAGAAACCATTCTTTCTCCCTGTTTATTTAAATGGAGACTATAGCTAGGAAGATGAGAAGGAGGGGGAAGAGAATTCGGGAAGGAAATAATTTGGAAGGTATAGGAAAACAAATAATGAAGTGGGTTTTGTAGGAACTAGTGGGTCTCTGGAGACTTGTTTATCCCTGCTAAAAGTAATTTATTATGAAGATAATGCTTTATGTACATAGGTTAGCTCAAAGCAGAGATGTGAAATAATGTAGCAGAATGTGAAATAATGTAATAATGATTATATAAAATGCCATTTCTTTGTATATGTATGTGTCTCTTTGCATAAAGAACATAGTATATGTTTTGATTAGGAAATTCAGTTTCCAGAGCATTCATTAGATAGGGCAGAATGGCTTCAGTAGTCAGGAGGTCTAAGGGGCTCCAGTTCTCTTGTACCTAGAGGACAGACACTTGGAAATGAGAAGTCCTCAGTGGCATTTCACAGTGTTTAAACAGATGCTGACTTAGTGACTACTGATGGCAGTAGATCTTAGGCAACTGACTAGCTCCTGTTTTAGAAAGCCCACGTAGACTTCTATGTAATTTTTGTCATTCTAAAGAATGTTATAATATGATCTGATACTTAAATGTATATTCTTCACCTGGAATTTGAAGTCTAAGTAATGAGTACAGACCTCCTGAGTTAGTGCCTTGCATTTTTTTAGCTTCTGTATCCATATTATCTGTTTTGTTGAGCTGCAGCTGGAAGATAGGGCAGGGCAAAAGAACTTGAGGCAAACCTCTGCAACTGCAGGCGACTGCATCATAAACCCCTTGTCATTACAGTGGTGATATTCACTATGGATAACATTACTGACAATTTGGTGACCTCTAGGAATTTATTCTTTTATCTTCTATCTAATCCCTTTGGACTAATGCATATTTCAAAACTGACTCAGCAGAAAACATGCAGCTACAATGAGTGTAAATGCTAATTAGGACATCAGCAGGGGTGCTCTCGATTTGGGTTCATGTTATTATTAGATTTATGTGTCTATTTCATTCTATTACAGAGAAAAAATGGCAGGTTAGGAAAAAAAAATTGAGGAGAGGAAAAAAAAGTGTTGTCTAAAGCACACAGTGCCAACACTTCAGAAGGTGACTTCTATAAAAAGAAACAATATTTCAGAATAATTCTGTAATTTATTGTATCAGAGATTGACTCCTCCCTTTCTTCCCTACTCTGATCCTCCGTTCTTTGAGCTCTGCTTTTCAGGAATAGAATGACATGCTGGAAGTGACTGAAAAATTTTATTTCTACCCTAGGTTGAGAGCAAAAAGAAGTTAAATGCTTTGCTAGCACAAAGAGAGTAAAAAAAGGTCAAATGCTTTGCTAGCACAAAGAGAGTAATAAAAGGTCTTTACAATGATATAAAATTAAAAGGTTTTATAACCTCTTCATTAGTTCTAATGTTTGTTTTCAATATTCTCTGTAGTATTTTTTTCTTTTCTGAAGAAATCTATAGCTTCTTCATAAGTTGCTTTGCCCTGATGGTTTTGATAATTAATTTCCAATTAAAAATCTCATACTAACGACAGAAGATGTTGAGATCAAGTTCTGGCCACTAGGAAATGCACGATGGCTGGTATTTACACTTACCTATTGAAAAAGGATTAGCTGTTAGCAACCTTACAAAAAATTGCTAGATATTCTGTAAGGTTGCCACCTCTGAGGTCAGACAGTGTGTACAGCATGCCTCTGAATAATTTTTAAAAAGGGAAGAGCTGAGAAAAAAGTAGGATTGAGAAAGGAAAAGCAAAGCTGTGTTTGTGTGGGAAAGGAGGACAGCGTTTCTCCTGTACTCTGGCTTTTCTTCCTTTCTCCACATGGCCTTTTCCCTATTTCCCATGCATCTCTGTGACACAAGTTCTGGTGTGAGCCTACCATTGCACTCTGTGGAACAGTATACTGATCAGGTGGAACCAGTTAGCAAAGGCACTTACCAGGGATGAAACAGCATAGGGCCACCTCTGGACCAGGTTTGCACCATGGGCTACCATCTTTGAACAAAGTCTTGCCACATAGGCTGCTAAAGGATGTCCATCCAACTACTCCTTGATGGCATCTTAAGCCTGAGGCCCCCCCAGTGATTCCTGGCATCTTTTCTAACTGAATGGCATCTGGAAAAATAAACCCTTTTTGATCGTGTACTCATACTGTAACACCTACGAAGTACTGTGAGTAGAACATAATGGTTTTGTTATTATTCTGAAAAGGAATCAGAAAAATTACCTTATACATTGCCTTCTCTGAATTCCCACCTTCTGTACAACAGTTTGAGCCTTTGCCCAGTTGAGACACCTCTTTTTTTAGTAGTTTACCTTCCCAAATCTGTACATCATCTGAATACACAAAGGAAATGTCTGTTTTTTCTTTTTTCCCTTCCCCTCACATCATCCTAGTGCATTATATAGTGAGAAGGAAATTACAGAAAGAAGATGGAATAGCAGATCTTGTTTTACCAGCACTCACAAAGCTTTAGAGCCAGATCTGTTATTTCCCTTGGGTTGCTGAATGGGCATGAAGAGCTTGATAAAATGATAAAATTGATGATAAAAATTGATCATTTTATCAACTGATTTGTTGAATGGGCAGATCTCCACTGAACAGTGATTCATAGTATTTTGTGAATTTGTGCCTGATGGTGTGATGCAGCTCTACTTGTCATCCAGTGGGAGCAGCTGAGCAAGAGCCTCTAAATTATCACTAAGCTGTAGTCACATCTGCTAGGTTTTTGAAAGCCAGCCATTACTGACACTGGTCTAGTGAAGTTATGAATGCCTTGAGGTGATGGCTTGTAGGAAGCTCACTTAAGGGCTCAGAGTTGCTCATGAATCATCCCCAAGTGTGGGAAACTATGGGCTCTTGTAAGATTCCTGCATGCAACTCAATATGGATCAACACCACCATATATATAAAATGACGATGTCTTATATTTTGAAATGCCACTTTTTCATTCTGTCCATAGAGCTCCATTTACCAGTCTTCAAAAACAGATTATGCTGCATAGTAAATGGTCAGCATACAACAACTAAAAATAACTAGGTGATGCCATCTGCTGTCTTAAAATCTTATTTAATACTACATTTGATGACTGAATTATTATCCTAGGAAGAAGTGAAAACTGCCTACACTGTGTATCATGTCAGAGCTGTGAAATGCTGTCTGATCCATATCAAAGTTATGCAATATAAATATTGACTATGATTAAATACAGTAAATTATAAAATATCAGAAGGAAATGTGATGCTAGTGTAAATCCAAAATAACTCCTCAGTGAATCCACTTTGGAAGAAAATGGAGGTAGTTATTTTTAAGGCTGCTGTGTTTTTCTATTTCTGGGGAAGATGTAAAATCCTGTTTTATAGAGAGTAGGTTTGAAGAAAGTGGTACACCATTACTTTAAATCATGTGTTTAATAACATTTGTTTGTTATGCAGTGATATTATTCATGTTACATCTATATTTAGTACAGGTTGTTATCCACAGTGACTTTACTTTTAGGTGCATTTTGGAAAGAGCCTGACCATTACTTCAAAGAAGCTGAGACCCACACTTGTGTAAGATGTATTATTCAAGAGAATTGAGTCATCATCTCAAAAAGGTAGTACAGATCATATCATTTGACAACTGAATGTTTACAGTAAACTAAATTTGAAATAGATCTAACCATGTAGTAGTATGGTCAGCCTTGAAATGGTAGCTCATTCAGAGATTTGTTGAATGGTTATTTCACATACATGTTGTTAGAGTGGCTGGGGTATTGACAGCAAGAGGTACGGATGTGTTTTTCTTCAAATGAAGCTATGCCAGATTGTGGATCACAGGTTGCCACTTAATGAAGCAGTGAAACATTGTATAGTGGTATTGCAGGTCCTGCAGGCAGCAGGTATGGAAGGGTAGGGTACCAAAGAGAAGAGATTTGTGGTTAGCATTTAAATATTTCTCCCTAGTTCTTTGTTTCCTTTTGTGATGGAGCACCGAGATGAACTGCTTCCTGTGCTTTATTTTCATTCTAGTGAAAATAATCTGAGCTACACGAAGTAGACTACAGATTCCAATATTGTAAAAATGAATGAATGAATTGGACATAATTGTATATAGAAAACCAGTCAGATAATAAAATGTGCCGTTTCTTGGGGGTGGTTGGTTGGTTTGCATTGTTTTTTTTTTTTGGTTTTTTTTTTTTTTTTTTTTTGGGGGGGGGGGTGTTGTTTTTTTGTTTATTTTTTGTTTGGTTTGGTTGTTTTGTTGGTTTTTTTGGGGGGGTGGGGGTGAGTTTGCTTTTTTGTTTTCTTATGTATCAATTCTGCAGTGATGTGTATTTATGGTTGTATTTTAAAAGAGAAAAGATCTGTGCTTTCTTATGCTTTTATGTCATTTAATTTTCTCATTCAAAACTCTTCCAATTCTTTAAAATCCATTTTTAGATGTAGTACATTAGAACTCTACCATTCAAATGCTATAAATACAAAATTCCTTCAGTTGCTTCCTCCCTAGATATCTTTCCTTGTGGCTATGGGATCCTACCCACAGGATTTACAAATGACCAAGCCAGTAGCGAAATAATTTCTCAACTAATGATCCCTAGAAAAGTCTTAATTTCTATCTGCCTTTTAAATCAAAAAGTCTGCAAATAAGTGTAGCACAGTCCATGCTCTGACAGAGAAGAATTATGCATGTATGCATATCTTTCTTATAGCTTGCTGTGCCTCTTCATTTTAAATTTCTGCAAATTTCCTTCCTCTGTGGTCAAACTGTTCAATTTGGAACATCCAGAAATCATGAAAATCAAAAAATAAGAAAGTAGCTAGAAAAAATATCTACTTGTTCTTTTTGGTTTTTTTTCTAAGCACTCACATATTTCCAAACTTCTCTGCATGGTTCTGAGGGCTCAAACCCTACTCTTAAGAGGCAAAATCAAATGTGAAATTTAGATTTTCATGTAATTATGGGCTAGGCTTGTAAACACAGGACCTTCTCTATAGTTGACTGGGTTCACTGCAAAATGGCAAAGAGTCCATCAACGAAAAGCTGTGACAGTGTGGAATTGTGATGCATTTACTTAGATGCAAATCTGTTGTTGTTAATGTAGCCTCAAGTGGCCATGAACTGTAAACTGTGTGTAGGCCATAATTGTGATTGTCTCCAAAAAAAAGCAGAGGGAAATAAAAGAACCTGGTTTTGATAACACATTCTGTGAGTTCCTGTTATATTTCCAGGACAAATGCTATGCTTACAATGAGCATGAGGAGGAAATGTTATGCCCTTGGCTGTAGGAAACCTTACCTGAAGGCAACAGTGGGTTTAAAAGCTCTTGGTGGAAAAAAAAGAAGATAGCATTCTTCATGAAATCTCAAGGAACTCTTGAGACAATGTTTTAAATAATTTGCAAAAATACACTCATGTTGTAATTGGCACATATTTCTCAGGGAGTGACGACTGAATGTTATCCGAGTTTTTCTGGAAATGCCTAGGCTTTTGGCTAACACATCTGCCACCACTCTAGGCTGGCCTATGTAAAACCATCTGCTTCATAGCTACAGGATAATACAGTGTTGGGGTGGCAAGAGTGCTTGTGGTTCTGTGAGGTTATGTGGAAAATGGATTATGGATTAAAGGTATAGATGATGGAAAGGAATGACCAGGAGGTAGGGAACATGGTAGAATGAAAGAATAAAAGGAAAGCGAGACTGACAAAACTGACTTCTTTTCCGCCTGCTCACTAACATTTTCTTATGCTATAACATAATCCTGACTATAGCAAAGTGCTTCAAAAACACAAAATGTAAATGTAAAGGATTTCTTCCTCTTGTTGCCTGGTGCAGTTTTTACTTTTATGATTCTTGCTCTTTTCCAGTTGAGTGCTATTTCCAGGGAAGCCAATTCATGCATTTTCAAGGTGAGAAGTGCTTCGAGAACTCTCAGATCTGACTGAAAATGTACAACACCTTAAATGAAGTTCTGACATGAAGACCTAAAAATGCAAGGAACCATGTGTATGATCAATATTCATCTTCATTACTCCTATTCCTATTACAGAGACAGAAGTACTTCAATACCTTGTCTGCTTTTTCTTTTTGATGCTGTATTGCCAGATGTATCTCGTTCTCAGTGTAAACTCCAATTTATCAGAAGTTTCTCTTAGGCTTTGAAGTGCCCTTCTGAGCACTGTTTTGTGGGAGGAGGCTGCTTCATCTTGCTGCAAACCTTAGGTCTATCTGAAAAGCATCATCAGAACTGAGATGTTGCAGTTTAACACTTGGCAGGAAGATGGTTGAGATGAACATGGTTGCAAGTCATGATTTCTTTGAGCAGTAGTACTAATTGCAGAATTTTGATCTTTGAAAAAGAAAAGATTATCTTTTATGGACATGTGTACTAAGCTCCAAAGTGCACTTTCTCTGGTAACTAACAACAAAAGTGCAGCAGTACTACTGGGGATGCTTTGATTATGTGCTTGCCTGAATAAATGAATGGTCAGGATCATGGGGAAGATTGCTGGGTCAAAACGTTTTTTTGTCTTTTCTGTTTTCATTGCCAGTGTGATACCAAAATGTTTTTAATTTTACACAAAAAGTTTCTCTGCAGCCTAAGATTTGAATAATGAATACCAGTCTTGTGCTTGTGGAGTAGACTGCAAATCTAGTTGAAGATTTTATTGACTTGGAAAGATTTCCTGTAGTCCCTTCAGTGTTTATCCTGTTTTGTTACCTCAGGTTATTTCTATAAGCCTGCTTTCTGCAAATTCTGTTGCACTGAGTTTCCTTATATGACATAACAAATAAAATAAATACTGTGGTGTGCTGCCTTAGATAAAAAATGGGATTCAGTCTATACTTAAATTGACTTGCAGTCTCCATGCATGGTTTGTTTTCAGTTTAGAAAAGAATATCTGTTTCCACTCACTAGGACAAGCAGGTAGAGGTATTAAGCCAGTAAGCCACATTTGCTTATTTTTTAAGGTGTAAATCTTTCATTAAGATAACTTTCTGTGCTTGTTAGAGTGAAATGCAGGCAGCTGTCATTTAAAAAAAAAGGTTGATATTCTGAGGAACAAGAACACATTTTCCAGTTCAGTAATTTTCTATTGGTTTCTTTCCTTTTGTTTCTTGTTTGTATTCCATCACACAGAGTTAAACACTAGCTTCTATGACTTAAGCCAGTTTATCTATGGGGTCTCATTTCCTTACTGTCTTAAAATGAGTGTAGTAAAAAGAGTAAGGTTTGCAGACTGTACTGTTATTCTTTCTTTTTCTTTCTGGCAGCATTGCAAAATGCACGAGCAGTTCAGCAATATGTGCATGGGTTCTTCTAAGGAGGAACATGGGGAAATCACCATTTAATTTGTCTTGTTTTTATGTGCAGTGCTTTATAGGAGCCATCAACAGTAGCTCTTGGTGGAGTGTAGATTACAAGAAACTGGATATTTGTATAGTTTTAGAAAATGTCCCTTTGAAATGTCCC
This sequence comes from Phaethornis superciliosus, assembly GCA_023637945.1. Lineage (NCBI taxonomy): Eukaryota > Metazoa > Chordata > Aves > Apodiformes > Trochilidae > Phaethornis > Phaethornis superciliosus. The sequence continues at coordinate 124,757,708 of JAJQWJ010000001.1, forward strand.
ATTCACAAATGCATGTGAATTGTAAGGTATTTGTTAATGTGTTAAGGTTTTGTTAAACGACCAAGAATTGTATTATAGTTTGAATCAGTAGAATGAAACATGATTCAGCATTGGTATTTCCCACTTGTAGCATTTTCTAATTTAGAAACTTGTGTGGGTAAGGCCAGAGATTGACAGTGGCTATGGTCATGAACCTTGGGGAAGAAGCTGGAGTATACCATCAAATTAAGGAAGAGGGTGAAAAAAAGTAGCCACAAACCACAGGCTTACTTTGTTATATGATACAATGTGTGTATGTAGCATTATCATGCTGCTTAAAGAATTAAAGTCTAACATCCTAGATGACTGCTCGATAAATCTTCCTGCAGCTGCCCTTGTTGTCCCTGCACTCCCTCTAGTTTCAGTCACTTCAGGTTTGTGAAGGCTCACTGGCAGAGTGGAGTTTTACAGATTCCTGCTAAGCCAAGGATCTTTTAGAGTCTCCAAATATGTCAACAGAACACGCAAGACTTGGAACAAAGAGAGCAAATGAAAATGTGCATTAAAACATGAGATTATATATCTCCCCTGCATCAAAAAAAAACCCCAAACCCTAAGCCCAAAATGCAAAACAAGACTATATGAAAGCATTATCTAGTATCTCTAAAAGCAGAAACACTGTGTGTGTTTCTATTTTAAGATTATTTAACATAAATTGATGCTACCTAGCTCTGCATGTTTCCTCCACTGAAGGCATGTTGTCCTGAGTGCACAGAACTCACACGTTGTCCTAAAAGAATAAACAACTCTTCTTTGCCATTTTCTCTGAAAAGTGCAGGCGGGGAAGAGGGAACACAATTTCCCTTGGTACTTAAAACTCCTTCACCAGGTTGAGAATGTGTCATAAACAAGCAAAGATTATTTTTTATTGGAACAAACAGGGGAAAAAAAGTGAGCTAAAGTCCTGAAGACATTTCAGTTTCTGAAGCCTCTTGCCATTTTGCATCACAAATACTTATAATGTTCAGGATTTTGCAGTGTATGAAGTCTACCTCAAAACCTGTCTAAGGTATTAATTCTCACTTAAGCCTTGGGATGAGCTGGCCTTCTTAGGGAACTGCATGGGAATGAATCTCCTTGCTGAAATCCAGAATGTGGATGAAAAATAAAGTCAAAGTAATACCCTGATTTTAGTAAACACCAGGGTTCCTACTTTCTCAGTTTGCCTTGCACCTGGCAAGGACACAGAAGCTATTTTTGAACCGTCTAGACTATTATTCTAAGATGAATCTCTTCTTCTTTTTCCTCTTCTTGTTATTGGTCATCAGGAAGAAAGGAGTTAGCAAGTCTATCTGTGAATTTGCCCACATACTGAGCCCACTTAACTGTTTTACAAAACATGTTTTTAGAGAGCTAGTAAGAGCACTTCTCTCTTCAAGAGCTATGCAGTTATGAAACTCTGACTTGCATGTAGTTTAATCAGTCTAGGAGGCCAGCCACCAAAGTAAATTTTACATGACATTTTGTATTAAGGTAAAATACCCCACTCCCTTCCCTCTCCACATGTAGTTTAAAAAAAATCATGAACACAAATATAAAATGTGGATGTACAGCTGAGTTTTTGAAGTTCACATTTCTGATAATCAATCATTGAAACTATTATTGTGATTTCTTCTGGTGAGTGATTATTTCACGTATGGGCACAGATTGTTTGCACTGTTTTCTTTCTGACCCTTGAGGTGAAGACCCTTCATCCAAGAGACAGATGATAGTGGAACAGGATAATTCAGCAAGCATCAGTGTTTCTGCCTTCTGGCTCCAAAACATGTCTGGACAAATGCTGCTTCACTTCTCACCATTCCTCTCTTGGCTTCTTGCACCTCTTGAAGATGTTGGTACTGCTTCTCTTTCTTCTAAAGATGCTTTGCTGTACTGTTGACTTTAATTTTTTTTTTATTTATTTATTTCCCCCCCCCCCCCTTTCTTTCCCCAGAGGATAATTTAGGAGCAATCTCAGTTCCTTCTGTGAAGTACATATGTGATTATACCTTCTGTTCTCTGCAAGGTTGACTATGAAATGAAGTAGCTTTTTAGGTAACCCAATAGAGTAAAAGAGAGAATGCTTCTCACAGATGTCACCCTTTTGTTATTTGAGACCATCACAGTATTTCATTAAATGGGGTTGCTGTATCAAAGCTTACTGGGCCTGGGAGTTGGTGCAGTTTGCTACTCTCTAAGCAATCAGAAACCTCTTGGGGCTGATTTTATGCTTAGTGTGGAAAATCGAACTAAAATGACAGTAATCATCCAGTTCTGAGTGGAAGAGGGAGGCAAAGGTAGGTGGTGTTGCCGTGGGGACACAGTAAGTAATACACTTTTCCCCTTAAACATTGCCTGTCATGCTTGTTACATGGTACAGCCTCACTTTCTTCCCTCTATCTACTCAGCTGCATCCAGCTGCTGCTGCTTTTCTTGTTTCTTCTCTGGGGGGATGTTTATAGACAGACCAGGGTCTGTGCCCCTCTCTCTGCTCATATCTCTGTCTGACAGAACTGTTGTGTTTATACAGGAAATTTAGCTCAAGTATAATACTAGGCCAGTGTGACTCTCAGCCTGCAGTGGCTTCTAAGATGAGTGTTGCACAGAGAAACTCATGGCATGTCTCCATCAAGATGTGAAAAATGCTCTAAGGTTTTATTCATTACAGCAGAGACTTATTATTACTACTGTTATTTTATTAGGCATTTGGACAACACCCTTGTAATGACCTGATCTATGACAGTAAATCAAATGGTAGCTATAAATTTAATATCAGTTGAAACAGGAAAGAGCAATAGATGCCAACAGCAGCTAAGAGTACACAGGGGAACAGTGAATAAGTGGAAAAATATTACAGATGTATTTTGTGTATTATATATATATAAATATATGCACAAACATAATTTAAAAACCCTAATTTTTTTAAAGATAATTTTAACTGTAAGTTAATGTCAATCAATTTGGGGTGTCTTCATTACAGACAAATAACTGAACAGCTCTCTTAAGTTTTTAAAATAATGTTTTTTGGAAATAAGCTTGCTTATTTCTCAAAGGCACCTATTTTTTCTGATGTTCTAGTCCTTATCTGTGTGTGTGTGTCAGAAAGATGGAGCAATATACATGCATTTGACTAGTAAATAAAATTCAATAGACTACAATATATTCCTTCTAAATTTTGCTTTCCTTACTATGTATCATATCTAGTTTCACAGTGAATTTAAGACCGCAAGAATAATGCTTAGTAAGAACATGTGATGAATTCACTTCCTCTCTGAGCTCTGGAAGATTTCTTCACAGGACAAAACTCAAAATACAGTACATTTTTTCAGTGCATACATGAGTAGGAGTCCACTTCTTGACATCACAAGTGACATCACAGCTTGGTTTTAATTATATGCTAGTGCAGTGATGGTGGTCTTTTGCCTTCCTTTCTTCTTTCATGTTTAAGAAATGCTAATCATACTTCAGTATCACAGGGACTGCTTATCAGTCAATTGCCCACATTGCTCACCTGGATATTGTTTCCATTGGTCGAATTCTGCATTCATATATCTGTGTGACAGTTTGATTTTCTGGGTAATGTTCTGATAGCTAAGTTCTGTAAAAGATACTGAGGATTTATCTGTTTCTTTTTAAGCTGTATTTCCATTTTAGTGGCATACATTGTGAATCAAGCTTATTTCAGTAATGTCTCTAAGACTGTTTCTCTTCCTTCTATTCTAAGCCTGCTTTTCTCTCTCTACCCTTTTTCCTCACAACCATCAAGCTCTTTGCCACTGTATTCAGGCTCTTTCTCCATACCTAGTGATTTGATGGGGGACACCAACATCTTGTGTCTGGGATGGGAACATGCTTACCTGTAGGATGGGACTGATGCTGAGGCAGCCCTTGTTTTGTGATCCAGTGCTCACACGTTCTCCTCCTGTGCACTTACCTGACCAGATGTGCACTATGAACTCAATGAGATGGCACTTTTTCATGTAAAAGGTGTCCTTCCAGCTATGTGTCTGGGAAGGAACTGTAAAGCCTCCAGAATATGGAGCGTCAGGAAAAAAAAGGGGCAGACAAATGTTTGGGCAGGCCAGATGTGAGCAGTTGTACCCTGAGTTTCTTGTACGGTGTTACAAACATGGGCAGATCCATACACATATGTCATGGTATAGCACAAGTTATACTCAACCCTCAGACTTCTCACAGTACCAAATTAAAATTGACTGGGCAATTTCTCTATTTATTAAGACTGGTATTTAGGGAACTGATATTATAGTTGTGTCCTAACCATAGCTCAGAGTTGTATTCTGTCCTTTAGAGAGAGAGAATTTACTTATTTCACCATTACTGTTCTTTAGTTCATGAATAAACTTAAAGATCTTGAAGTCTCATAGCAGTTTACTCCATCATTATGTTTACTTTATTATTAAAATGTGATTATACTGCACTTTGAAATGCATGTATTCTGTATTCTAAGAGTAGTTGTTATCATCAAGAGGATGCCTGTCAGAGTTCATACGCATGCTACTCATAACTACAAAAATGCTTTCTTTGGGTTAAAATTGTATTCTTTACTATAAGAAGTTTTAAGATGGTAAGGAAGGGGTTGTTTTTGTTTTGTTTTAGAGATGGAGTAGAAGCTATTTGTGCAGTTTCAGTGTATAACCTTTAAGCGGAAGCAGCTCATCATATAAATGGAGAGAGCAAAAGTAAATGGAGCGAACAAAGAATGAAAGAAAAAAATATCCTCCTTTTTCAAGAAACTGACTTTCTTTGCTTTTTGCTCACAGGTAGTTGTACGGGAAAATCCCTCCTAGTTTAAACTGTCTTTGGTTACCTAGCCTTATCCTGAAGCTGTTTACTCCCCTTTAATGCTGTAAAACTTTGTATTTAAAAACTTAAAGAATAACCTAAGGGCTTGTGGTATAGTGCATGAGTCACAGTGCTTTTTTGGGGGAGGAGGAACTTGCTGTATCCTGGTGTGTATTCAGAAGTAGCCAAGTGACTAAGCTCAGACATTTGAGGTCTTTCTTTCCGCCTTCTATCAGGCCATATGTACTCAAGCTTCCTGTCTCAGGAAATGGGTATGAACTTCTTTCCCTCTCCCTTAGTCCCTGTTGTTTCTTGGGTTTTGTTTTGTTTTGTTTTTTCATCCAAAGGGAAATGAGTTTCTAGTAATAAGCTCCAGGAATGGGATATGTGGGGTAAGAAGTCCTCTTAGAAGAAAACACTATCAAATATTTGCTTCTTCTAAAGAATAGGTTCCTTTAAAAAAATATGACTCTATAAATAGAATTAAACAGAAGTATTCTCAGATCTATGTAGACGAGTTAGTTCCTCTTTTGCATTTTTTGAATTTCTAAAGTGTCACCTTGTTTATATGCAGATAAACTTAACTTGAACATGTATCCGTTTACAATAACTTTTAGTAAAATACTGTGGCATTTGATGAATCGGAGCTATTTGTACATTATCAGCATTTTAAAATAAGAATTTGGATTAAATAGGTGTGGTACTAGAAGTGAGATAAACTTGAAAGAGAAAATAATATTGGAGCAGCAAAAATGGATGATAAAACTAATAGTGTATTGTGAAACATAAAGCTGTAGATAATAGAGGAAGTATTAAGGAAATATTAAGAAGATTCTTGATTTATGTCTGGTCCTGTCAGCTGGCTATCATTTAAAATGCTGTGTTTAGAGGCGTTTGTGCAATATGGACATTTTTGTGTAGGGATAAAAATAATAATAAAAAAAGTTAAAAGGGCTGTAATACTAGCTATTTCTCTCTTTTTTTTTTTTTTTTTTTTTTTTTTTTTTTGATGTGCTGCAGTCCCAGATGCATTCATTGCTGTCCAGGTATAAACCACTACAAGAATTGCCACCTAGGGCATCTTAAGTAACACTCCAATGCTCACATCAAATGCAATATGCAAAATGCAAAAAGGTGTTCATCAGCTGACTGGTGATGAGCAAACACCTTTCCCATTTGCATGGCTGTAGCAAGGAGGACACATTTTCCTGTAATCTTTAGTTTTAGACAATTTGATGAACTACCTCTGTCTGTGTAGCCTGCATAATTTGAAATTCATGCTTGTGCCTCTTGTGAGCATACAGCAAATGTAAGCTTCTCCCAGAGCTGGAACTTAAATGTATGTACAAGTGGTCTATGAGCAGCACTCAGGAAATAATTTCTCCTAAACGCAAGCCAGATGAGTCACAGATAAACTAAGATGGAAGGTAAATACAAAGGTAAATGGGATTCAGGTGGTATCAGCCTATGTACAGTTCTGGCACTGATGATGGATGTTTGCATATTCTTCTGGAACAGTTTAATATCTGCCTACAGCTGTAGGACCTATACTGTATGGCCGTCATTGACAAAAAACCATAATGTGTAGTGTGAATGTTTTTGTTCCTCTTTTGGTGTTGATCAGTGAGGTGACTTGAATCAAATGAATAATGAAGCATAAAGGTTCAGTAACAGGCAGCTCAACTGTGTTTTGCCATCTGTAAAGTGATAATCAATTTCTAGGGTCAGCAACCTCTCACAGTCCAGTACACCCACATCTGTGCAAGTGTGCCTGCATATGGCTTCATATCCACATGGGTATTTTTCACATTTAGGATGAATATCCATGGCAAGATTCCTCACTGCTCTTAGGCAGTGAATTGATGGGATGGAGCTGCCACCAATACATACTTTTAGCCATTGCTCTTGATGGGCAGAGCTGGGAGCAAGTAAGAACATCCCCAGTGCTCCTCACTTTATTGCAGGGTGTGTTTGCTCTTCCCTTGGGGAACAGACTGATTCAGTCCTTGCAGTTCAGATTGGTGTCTGTGCATCACTGCTCCCAGGAGCCAAGTGACCTTGTTTGTAGTGTGTAGCTGGGCCAGTATGCAGCTGTTTCCACTGTAAACACTCAGAGAAAACTGGTTTCAGAGTATGCTTGTGCATATTACTTTGCAATTAATTTTGTATGGGCACACACGTTAACCTCTCCTCCAATAGTTGCCTAAGTGCTTTCTGGTGTACTCAGAACAAAATACATTGCTGATTTGCAGTTCATTTTTGCTCATCAGAGAAACAAGTGAGTTAGAAGAAAGGAATGAAGGTGATACTTGTGGCACTAAAGAAATGAACTGCAGGTGAAGTGAGCAGGTAGTTCAGACCTTTCTAGAAGAACACAAAATAATTCTATGTGGACTCATTAATCCCCCTGTTTACAAGATACTTATCAGGAAAATGATGGTAAAACTACTATGATAGGAAGAGGTAAGTATTTGCAAGTCTGAAATTATTCCTGAATATAATCTATGTGGTATTACTCCGATCTCTTTTCTTGGAAGCAATTAAAACATAATCATGCCATTAGGTATGGGAACATATTTGCTTGCCTTAATAATTTCTAAAACCAAAAACATACAAGCATGAAAATTTTTTAAGCATCTTATTCTGGTTAGCAATAGAATGGAGCAGCTGGGACTTGGGGAAGGTAAGAAGGATCTCTCTTTTACTCTACAAACATACTGCCCTGGGTAGTGTCCTTGAATATGTAAGAGCTTCCCAGGAATCTTTGCTTGTTATTAATATTGGCATGTTGCACAAAGGCAGAAAGGGGACGGATATGATTTCACTTTCTCATGGCATTTTCTTTAGTAGTGTGTGTCTTGTCCTGTTTCTGAGAGAGCTTTCTTTATGCCTGGGGTTTCTAGTCTCTTTTCTTGTTTTGCTTTGTAGCCTACTCAGATCTGTCCAGTAGAGCAGAATTTCAGCGAGGTGAGAGAAGGCTTTTTCTTGAGCAGTGATTCTGAAGAGAGCTTGTCTCTTGACAAGCTGAGGTGCTGAGTAGGATACCTGTCTTGGATTTCTGCCTTTCCTGACCTAGAGATGTTGTAATGTGTATGCTCTGTGATGTTCCTTTTGCATGTGCCTTTCCCATGAGGGAAGGAAAGAGAGAGAGGGGGTGACATCTCACAGATGTGTAGGCTTTTTGCTTAACTCTGGAAGTGATTAAATAAACTGCTTGGAGGAGTGTTCTCTATAATGCAGAGAAAGAAGGGAGCAAAGGAAGAGAAAGAAAAAGAAGAAGTAGAGGCAGGAAAAAGAATATATTTTAAGGATTTCAGGTCATTGTCACTACTGAAGTGTATCTTGCAGCAAAAGCCCTGTGAAGAATTTGCCAGCTCCTTGGAGAGCCTCTTGCTTTTTAAACAACATGAAAACCTCAGAAACTGTCTTTCAGATGGGGGACTGTGTTGGATGCGAGTGTTTTGGAGAAGTTCTGTATCTTGGAGGAAGAGGGACGAGAGTGTGGTTTGACAGTTGCTATAGCAACTAACATTTTTTAATGGAAGGCAAGGATAAGTGATGGTATAAAGTCTTGTGTAACTGACGTACCTTCCCCCGCTTCCTGCCAATTTTCCACTATATTAAAACAATAAGTAATTTATGAGTTTGGCTGAGAAATGGCTCCTACTTTGCATTTGTGAGACTGTGTGATCTTTATGATCTTTTTGGAGACAGCAGAGAAGAAACTATTTATACACTGTAAAGGAAGGATTCGAGTAGTCCTGAAAAGTATATTTTGCAAGAAAAAAATGTATTACTTGTTCTGCCTTAAGAAATTTTCTTAGATGTGTATGTTACTTGGCTGAGCCTTCTTTATCTCAGCTTCCTTTCTTCTTCTTATCTTCCTTCACTCCACCATGATTATTTTTGGCAAAGTTTTTAAAATTCTCTTTGGTTACTATGGAGTTATTTTTACGTGTAGGAATGATGATGTATTATAGAGAAAATTAAAGATGATACAGACTCGTGGCAGGTGGGGGGATTCTGCTGGCCCACTCCTAAGCAGTCTTGCAGAACCAGCCCTGGCACAGACATATTCCAGTAACTGCTGTCTAGGGACAGAACTTAACCCTCACAATTTTTTTAGGATCCAGTTGACTGCTAACATCTGGGAGGAATTATACCAGACCAGACACCACACATCACATCCAAAAATATGTAGATCCTTACTTTAAGGTAAAAAAAGCTACCTTAACCTGAGTTTTTATTCACCAGTTTAAAATTACATATTTAAATTTAATGATGGTTTCAGTTTTATAGATGAAATTTACACCTGAATTTCAGAGGAGGAGAGTTTGGATATTACTGTGTGGTTTTTAAACCTTGCTGGAAGTCTTAGAGTGCAAAGGGTCATTTATAGTACCCTACCTCCCCCTTGGGGTTTCTATGGAAGATCAGAATTAATTAAAGGTAGAGTTAAGATTACTGATTTTGATGGAAGGGTAAATATCAAGCCATTAAGCATTTTTAGAAAATGAAACCTAAAATACGAACAATTATAGAATCTTAAGTACAAGGTTACACAATTTTTACACAAGAATTAAACCCCTATTCTTGTGAACCAAATATGTTTACCTAGGTCTTCAGAAGTTAGTTTTAAGTTTCTGCTGTCCTTGCTAATATTTTGAGCATTAACAACTCATTACAAGAGCTCCCAGGTTTGTAGGGTTGAATTCTATGCTTCATTTTGAAGTTTTAAAAAAAGAAGCTACCTTCCATACAATTCATGACAATTTATTCTGCACACTTCAATAAAAATTATGACCAAACTAAGAACAGGTTTTCAAGTGAGTGACACTGAGGTATTTAACTGGACTAAGTTCACTGCTCTTGAGTTGCTGAGAAGCAGTGCATGAAGCATGCACATTTGTTTTTCACGGATGAGAAAATAATAAACATTTGCTACCAATTTCATACGTTTTTAAACCCAGTAGAGAACTAGTTATTGCCGCCTTGCCATTCAGTAAGCTGTTTTGTGGATTCATGTGAGATGAGAGAGATAACTGAAATATTTGCAGTGAAGGAAAGACTGGCAAAAAGCTCTCACTTCAACTGCTCATGTGTTAGTCAACATTTTTTACTCAAAGAGAAATTTGCAGTGTTTGAAGTCTTTGACACCAGCATTTCCCTCCCTTGTTGCATCATGTCTGTTCTTTTCTTCTTGGATCATTCCCTTTATGTGGAGATGGCTTTTTTCTCTTTCTTCTTTCTCCAACTCTTTCACTTGCCCTAGTGACACAGTCCTATCTCCACATCTCTTTTGTGCTCATTCCTTCAGGCTCCCTCAGGGTGACCCTGCTGCAGTAGCCTTCTTTACTTTTCACCATCTTTCCCTTAGTGATAAAACCTGCTTTTGTCTCTCTTATCTTAAAAAGCATGTTGCACTCTTGAATCTCCATGTTAGTCCAAACGCTGCCCAACTTCCTTCTTGTTTTCACATCAAATTTATTGATTCAGCTGCCCAGGGTTATTTTTCTTTGGTTCTGGCTGGACTTCTTCCAGGCTGGCTCTCAATCCTTCCACTGCATCTGACTGCCCTCATCCAGCATCCCATGACTGCCAACTAGCTCAAAGTAGAGGGACACCAGCAGAACTTCTTGTACTTGATTAATGTGCATTGTTTCTGCTCTTTGTCACACAGAATGGAAATCCTTCAGGGCTACTGGATATAGTTAGTGTGTAAGTATGTGAAAGGGAGATACTTGATCTTCTAGAAAAAGGTAAGGGCACCTGTGCAATGCGAGCTAAATGTACCAGCAAACGCTAATGTTTTTATGCTTATGTTGTTTTGAAATAGGCAAAATTTTGTAGAGATAATGTTATTGTCAGGGTCTGATTACAAACACAGTGTGCAAACATCCCATACCTTTGAAGGTCTCAGCTCTATTCAAATGGGTTTCAGACAAGCCTCCAGCTTAATGGTGTAGATTATATGCTCTGGCATGGGAGCACGTGCACGCATTTATTTGATTTTTTCCAAAACTGAGTATGCTTTTCCTTTTTGATGCAGTTCTTGGGCTTCTTATTCTTGGCACTTGTCTGGAGTGTGCTAATGCTGAGGGCAGCTGTCAGCATGCAGTGCAGGTTTGTAAATGGTCTAAATGACTAAACTTTGAGATTCACTGTGTAATTGAAGTATTTGAGTGTTTCATTTAGCCAACCACTTCAGTTTCTCACCTGAAGGAATGTTGGCATCATTTGGGAGCAAAAGGAAGTTACTTGCAGTTTGTAAGACTAATCAATAATCACAGGCATCAGTAAAAAATTTAGGAAGGTTAACAAAAAAAAATCTGAGTATATTCAGAGAGCTCTTACTGAGTTTCGTTTAGTAACCTAAGCTAGTGCTAGTAATACCCGTGCATTTCAGGCACATGCATTTTTGTCCTAGGAAACATAAAGGAAAAGCACCATTCTCAATTTTTACCTTTTTTTCACCAGATCGAAAATGCCAGGATGTTATTTGCATTTTTCTTCAAAGTGATTTATTGCTAAATGGCTAGAAATAACTACTACGAAGTATTTTCAAAGTATCATTAAACCAAACATTTTTCTGCCTTAGTACTGATGGAATTAGAGACCAGAGGAGTTGAACTGAAGGCCCAGGCAATCATTGTTAGTATTTTTATTGTAAAAAACCAGCACTCCTATCTTATATGTAATTATTATATAGTATACATTGCTATAGATGAATATACATTATATATAAATATACACTAAATATATAATATACATGTTATATACATTAAAATATTTTAGTGGCTTTAAAATGCAAGAAGGTAGGATTAGATTAGATATTAGGAAGAAATTCTTCACTTTGTGGGTGATGAGACACAGGTTGCCCAGGGAAGTTGTGGATGCCCCATCTTTGGAAGTGTTCAAGGCCAGGTTGAATGGGGCTTTGAGCAGCCTGGTCTAGTGAGAGGTGTCCCTGCCCATGCAGAGGGTTTGAAACCAGATGATAAGGTCCTTTTCAACCCCATCCATTCTATGATTCAGCATTTTTAAAGACTAATTTGAAAATAGAAAACTAATTTGTGAAACTGAACAGAATGGGTCTGTGTTTTCCAGCGAATGGTTCTCTGTGTTTTTTTGCTAGAAACAGGTGCTTAGCTGATAATGATAGTATGCTCCAAATGCAAAAATGTCCATAAACATTAAATTTAGCAGGCAAAATTCTGTCTTTGACAGAGAAGTTGGTTTGGCAGGGATTCACCTCATTATGATAGGATGTTTTTCCTCTGGTGTTTTGATGTGTATGTTAGCAGTTGTCTTTCTGTAAGGTAGGTGCAGGAAGTCAACCAGAGGCGTCTCTGCATTTCAGAAGGTAGAAGGAAAATCTGATCTAGTTTTTACTGCTTTTGCTCAGTTAGCAAGTTCTTGTGATTCCTCTGGAGAGTACAAAGCTATAGGCATAACTAGGTTTTCCACGCTGTCTTTTAGTGTTAAAGCACCCCTGAACTCAGAGATTTAAATTGAAGTGCAAAACAGTTGCTACATTTAAAACAAAACAAACAGTCAAAAAACCCAAAAGCAGTCTGAATAGATGGCTTCTCCTGGGCAAGGTCTGGTTGTGCAGGACCCTTTCCTAACCACCTCCCCTACCTAAGGAATGAGGCTTGTGTGGTGGGCTCCTTATCTCGTGGCTAGTGGAGAGGTTGCACTGTGAGAGTGCTGTGAGGAGGACGTGCCTCCCCTGAGGACTCCCTTGAGCATTCCTTGATCACATCCCATGAAGAAACACCCCTTTGGCAGCATCAGGGTCACGCCGTAGCCACCCTCCTGCGCGGGGGACTCCTGATGGAGATGCCCCAGGAGTGCCTGGTATGTGAGAATGCAATGTGGGATGCTGGAGCATGGTGCTGTATCACTGGAGCCTCTGGAGGAAGCTTGTATGTAGTGTGTGAAACCTGGTGAGTCCATGAATAAAGCTGTAGCCTTACGTAAGAGTGTAGCTAAAGAGTCAGCTGCAGATAAGAAGTGACTGGGATATGTTGACTTTTGTTATCAAGTAATTGATGCTCTACTAAAAGGGGTTGGTTTTGAATTTGTTGAATCAGCTGTGGCTGTAGTCTGAGAGTGAAACTTTTGACAGCTCCATCCCTATTTGGACCAGTTGCAGTAGGTCTTGTTATCCAGGACCCGGTCTGGTATATGAGAGTTATGGAGTGTTATCTCTGTTGCCTAATGTCTGCGTATGATAAGTTTTGGTGATGTGACACTGCCAAAAGCAGACAGAAAGAAGTTCTGGTAGCTTTCTAAGAAGGGCACTCAGTTCTTTAAAGGAACAAAGTATCTCTTTTTGATATGTGATATCCTTGAGTGTTTAAATGTGATTCCAACCTTGCAGCACAAAGGCTGCAATATTTCTTAAGATATTTGGAGAGTTTTCAGTGAGGCCTGGCCTTTGTTTCTAGCTATTTATATGATCCGTGTTGCCAGGCATATTGATAGTTACATGCAGTTTTACAAGGAAGTGTCTTTAGCATTTAATATAACAACAGAATTTTGTGTAGGGGCTGCTACTTCTTTACAGCAGTACTTACTTTACATTCATGGGTCTGACAAGTCTTTCATCCTGTTTTGCCATCCTGCCATTTCCCATGCAGCTTAACAATGGATTTCTTGCTGCCACCCTGCCTGTGCTGGTGAGATGTCTCAGCTCTGCATGCATCAAGTCTCAAGAGTGAAAGAATTTCCATAGTGCTATTTCCATAGCACTCATTGTCATGTATGCTGCCTGGGTAGTTGTAAATCTATGCATTTATTTATGTGCATATAACATTATTGAAGGCTGCCCCCTTTCTGAAGCAGGAAAGTTGTGTTGCTGAGAGTGTAAGTTTCCTTAGCAAGCAGTTGTCCTCCTAGGCTGGAGGAAGGAAAGCTGGGAGATAGGAGGCTCAAAGATTTGCCTCCTTGTCCCAGCATGTACAACACAGAACACTTCCAGCAGGAAAAGAAAGCAATTTGGGGAACATTGTTGTACCAAGATTCCTGGGTCTGTGTAGGCATATTTTTTTTTCTGAAGAGTAACAAAGTATTCTTCATGGTTATGGCCATCCCATCTAACTTCTTTAGCTTATCTTTAGATCAAATTAAACTGAACCATTTGCTGATGTTTAAGCTTTGCATATGCGTATGTTATATACAAAATCAATTTAGAACAGAAGCTGGATTTTTTTTTCCTCTGGCAGCTAAGTCTGCAGGATTTTTCACTGACTAAAATTTTACTGGTAGATAATAATCCTATGCAGTTACCTTGCCAGTACAAAATAACTGCTTGGCAGTGGCGTGGCCTGTCTGTTCAGATTGATCTCAGAAATGGATAGGCAAGTTATGGTGGAAACAGAAGGTGGATGTAGGTTGGAGAAAGCTAAACTGAAGAGCTAACAGTTCATGGAATTAAGAACATCTTGATTTGCTATGTATATTGTAAATTTAGAAGCTTATTTATATGGTTTCATCATGGTTTAAGACTTTGATCACCTGGGGATAATCCACCTCAGGCTGTAGATGTGCTCCCAGGGATGTAATAACTGTTTAGCTGTAGAGATACTGTGCTGCAGTGCTAAAATCTGTTATCTTTCAGTATCTACCAGACAGATTATCAGGTTCACAAAATCAACAATAATAAATCTGACTTGTTAGCTGAGGTGATGGCACAGGTAATGGATTTTTTTGGCTCTGACAGCCTGAACACATGGGATGGTGGATTGCTTGGGAGGGGAATGCTTGGATGTGATTCTGTTGGTCTCCAGTCTTTGGGTGTTTGCAAGATACTTCAGTGCAAAAAAAATTTTAAACATCACCACTGTGGATTTGCTTCAGACCTGCTTTGCATCCCAAGGTTTACTTTTCCAATTTAGTGTGCTTTTCATTGAAATGTCAAACATCTCCAGCATTATGCTGCCTGAATTGTAAAGTTTTGATTCTTCTTTTGCTTGGCTCAGGAGGCGGGGAGATTTTGGGTCTGTTCCAAGCCTTTCTGAAGTGGCTTTTTCCACTGTCAGGCAGGGTCTGGTGCCGAGTCGGCTGCTGCTTCCTGGTTCTCACCCTTCCCTTGGAGGCAGAGGGATGACCTGCCTTAAGGGAGCAACCTTTCTTGGAAGGTGAAATTGGACACACAAATGACACGCTGGCCATAAACCTTAGCTGCCTACGTACCTATGAAAATATTAATCCCATGTTAGCACTCCCTCTTGCAACGATCACTGATCAGTTAATTAGTATTTGCACAGTGATATAGGTTATAGCATTATAGATTAGCATATTACACCAAGCCAGAAGCATTACTGAGGTAATTTATCAGTATATTGGTGAGAGAGGTGTGTGCTTCTTAGGAGAGTTTTTGGTGAGGCACAGAATGCATTTGTTACAGTTCAGAAGAGGAAAAAAACTGGTAACTGGGTGGGAGCCTTATTAGACATACCTTGCCCTGTGCTGATGAGGAATGAAGATACTATTTTACCTGTCTTCCTCTGCTGTGGGTTTTGATGTCAACTAACTTGTCCTCCTTCATAGAATCACAGAATGGTGTAGGCTGGAAGGGACCTTTAAGATTATCTATTTCTACCCCCTCTGCATAAGCAGGGACACTTCCACTACATCAGGTTGCTCCAAGCCCAATCCAACCTTGCCTTGAACTCTTGTGGGGAAGGAGCATCTTCAGACTCCCTTGTCTGTTCCATTGTCTCACCACCCTCACAGGAAAGAATTTCTTCCTAATATCTAACCTAAATATCCCCTCTTCTAGTTTAAAGCCATTGCCCTTTGTCCTATCACTACATTTCTTTCTAAAAAGTCCCTCTCCAGCTTTCTGGAGAGCTTGTATGCCTCCTTCAGGTACTGGAAGGCTGCTCTAAGATCTCCCTGGAGTACTCCAGGCTGAACAACCGCTAGTTTTTCTCTGGAAAACTCCTCTTTCATTTTATTTTGTGAGTGTTTGAGTGCCATCAGTTTTATTTTGCCCAAGTATCTGTGAGAGAGGATAAAAGAAGACACAATTTAAGTAGGTGAGTTCATCCTGGGCTACTCATGAGAGGAACCAAGTACCTTACCTGTCTCTGTAAAACATGATGAAGGGGATCTCAAGCCACACGCCTCTGTAGTCACCAGGGCTGGGGAAATAACCACATAGAAGGTTTGAGTTTCCTATTCCTTCCTCATCTTTGCTCTTCATGTTTCTGATCTCTTCTGCCCACTCCATTTAGTATTCACCTTTAAATTTTTTTCCATGATGCCACGCTTAACTTGGTCAGAGCTCATGCTTTGTGTAGCTAGATGCAGGAGAAAATGTGATCCGATAATAATACCAGGAATGCTTTGTGATCATTCTATGCACACATCCATTAACTTAAGGAGAAGCCTTACATGGGTGGACCGGACCATTGCTGAATTCTGGGCTGCCCATGTAGTTGGGGAAGATTTGGGAGGGAAGCTTGTCTGACAGGAGGAACCAGGGGGATGGCTGACCTTGCAGTCCAGGTCTATTTATTGCCTCTTTCCAAGCAGTATGTTCCAGTTGGGCTCTTAGTGTGTGGTGCAACTCTGAGCTGCTCCCTTTTTCAGTGGCAGGGGAGTGTTTCATACCTCAAAGGCCTTCAAAATCATTCCTCTCTCTTCATTAATCAAGGACTTAACCAGTTTACTGGGATCTAAGCAGACTTTACGCCCTAGTTTTTTAAGTTCTGTGGATATTTTCCACTCTTTAACATATTATAAAATTTAGATTCACTCAAGTTATCAGCATGATACTTCTCTGGGGAGATCATCTTCTGATTGATTTAATTGCAGGTAACATTATCTATGGGTAAGTAGTATCTGATGGGATCCCTTCTCTCCTGCTCAGTGGAGATGAAGCCTCTGAGGGTGGCTGCATTCCACAAGCAGCTCTGAGTTGCTGGGAAATCCCTGTGGGGCCCAAAAATATTCCTCCCTCAGTTGTTTTTCAGAGAATGTTTTTCAGTCATCTTACATGGCTTTGATGGTAGAATAAAAGTGATGGAAAAAAAATACCTGAGCCACCTCATGCTGTTCTTTGTCGTCATGTTATGATATTTGAAATGTACCAATTTGGTTGATTTTAGCTGTCAGTGAGAGAAATTTCCCATGGATGCTTTAGACTTGAGAATACTTGTACTTTGCTGGAATTTTTAGGCAACAATAATAAATAGTCTTTGCATGTGAACTTCAATCAAAAGAAACAGAGATATTAATCCCTTAGGGGAAATCATAGCTGTTTTGCTTTCTAGATGAATTTCAATTGATTTCATATGGCCTCACATTGATTTCAATCTTTTTTTCTGAAGTTCTGCTTCTCTGTTTTGTTCTTTGCTTTACACCAGTGTCCCTTTGCTTTCCCTGAAATTTCACCTACCACTTTTCTCTTATCTCTAATGAGATATTAGTTCTTCTCACTACGTCAGCCTGCCTTCTATATCTTTGGAAACAATTCCATCTTCTCTCAGATTGCAGGTTGCTAGTGTGATGCCCCCTTCAGTCTGCTGGAGGCTACTCCTTTCAGTTTCTTAAAGTATTTTTTTCCAGTTAATGGTCTCCTGCAAAGCACAATTGGCTGTGGCTAAAGAAAATAAAGTCATTCCAGGCAGTGCTTATCTCTGCCTTCATTTCCAGCAATGCTGTATGCCAAATATGTTGTGTATTTATAGAGGTTACCTTTTCTCCAGCAGTTAAGTTGGTAGCTGTAGGAAGAAGGAACTCTGCAAGATGCAGGTGATTTTTTTTTTAACTTCCCCTAGTTGTCTGTTCCATGCAAATATGTCATGTTTGTATGCTTTCTTCCTTTATGAGAGGCTGTCTAGCAAAGGTAGAGGTTAGTAAATAGGACTTACGTCTAGGTGTATTTTTCTATTTGAGAAAGTAATGCAAAGCTATCATGTATATTGTTTGATAGTAACTTGATCTTATCTTTTGGTTTTCCTTAGTTATATGCTTTGAAGCATGGTAATAATTTTCTGTCAGGTGGGATCTAGCAAACTGGGAAATGCCACTTTCAAAATTTAAAACAGAGAGGACTGCTGGAACAAGTGTCATTAGAGTAACAGTTTCCATTTCTGTAGAAGTAAACTGTATGTGAAAGAGATTTTTTTTTTTTTTTTTTTTTGTCTTTATCATTCTTCATGTCTTTCAAAGTGTAGTCATAAAAATGGACCTTTTAGAAATTGTAATTGGTAACTAGAAATCATAGCAAGGTGGTAACATATTAGCATATAACTGATAGCTGATTTGCTCTTACATTACAAAATCTCCATTTTAGGGAACAGGTTTTCAGAAGCATGGATTGCAGTATACACATTTTTTGTGTTTGTAAATGGTTAATGTGCCAGCATGCTTCTCAGATGGCCATGGCTTTGATTTATAAATTGTAGCCTTGGGAAAGTTTTCCTAGTGAGCAACAGGGAAGAAGGTATAGAGAGCCCTTAAAATGTCTATATGAGAGATTTTGGTTGCCCTTCAGGTCTGCTGGTCTACATGCAGAGGGCTGTTACCACTGTTTTATTTCTAGTCGCAGTCAAATGAGCTACTTTTATATCTTCCTTTTTTTCTGAAGCCAGTTCCCAATTTTCATTTCTCTAGAAGTCTCACTTTTGTTCTCAGAAGCAAATGAGGGCAATTAGCCTGATCTTAATTTGAAAATTTCTTTTAAGAACAAATTCAGCTGAACATTTCCCACTTGAATTATGTGTACTTGATTCTACTGGTGCTTAAAGGTTAGTAGCTTCTTAATCAGTATTCAAAGTTTTGTCTGTACAATACTGCTTTTTGGTCCCACTCTTGCCTCCCCACCCCCCCTTTATTTCCCTTCCTTTTTAAATGCCTTCCCCCATCTTTGCTTTTTTTTTTTTTTTTTTTAATTTTTCACTGCTTTGCTCAATTTCTTGAACTTCATGGGACTGAATTCAATCTCCATGAAGTTGGCTTGCCCCAGTCACTACCCCTTGAGGCAGCCCTATGTCCTCCATCCTGGCAAAGGGAAGGATGCACCCTGCTGCTCCAGGGCTTCTCTGCTCCATAGGAAGCCAAGCATCGTGCTGTCAGCAATGCTGCTTGTGCAGAGCTTCAGCTGGCACCTCAGCTCAGCATTGTGCCAGGCCAGGCTGTATAGGAAGATAATGTCAACTTGAGGTTCCTTGACTACCTCCCAACAGCTTTGGGTAATGCACAGATTGATTTCTTGTGGGGAGGAGATTTTGCTTCCTCCATTGCTGCTGCATTTTTCCTCATGTGAGCTGTCTTCTCTATTTTATGTATAGAATTCATTGCAGTTGCATTTTTCTTCACATGTATTTTGTCACATCTTTGTATTTTGTGTATAGAGTCCATTGCTGTAAGCTGTTCTTTGACATCCAGGAGCAGATACAGGATCAATTCAGTGGAGGTGAGAGGAGGTTTAAACTGTTCTGCTTGTGTTATATTATGTGGTTTGGGCAATCCTGAATGCTAGAGTTAGATGGACTGAAGTGCTTGATCCCCAGTGCTGTTGATAACTTCCAGTTCTCCATATTTCTTCTCTGTGGGACTTTGAGTCAAGCCACATGTAGCTCTCTAGGGCTGGAGTGGAGACTAAGGAGTAATCTAATATTTGGGCTCTGCAAAGCATCCAGTGCGATGGATACAATCCTTTCTTTGTAAATAACAATATGTACCATAAAGTTACTTGGATATGTCCAACTCTTCTAGTGCAAGCATCCTTTTAGAAGTGCGTTGTCAATTGCAGTTGTCTGAACACAGAAGAAAAATCTCTGCATTTCTGCAGTATAATGTAAAGGCTGGATTTGGTTTGATTTTATTAGAAAAGCAAAAAAGCGTGGGTTTTTTGTGTTTTGTTTGTTTTTGTTTTTTTTTTTTTTTGCCCCCTCTTCTTTCTAGATGGCTACTGTTACTTTTTAAATGTCTTTGGTTTTAAACCAGAAAAAAGAGTAAATTTTTTGTCTGCCATGCGTTCTAGAAATATGGGATATTTTGGATGAAAAGGTACATGGGTTTGATAGTAGAATTCTGACTTTTCCTGCTGATTTTAGGAGATGCTGCCTTGACTAGCTACTAAGAGCTCATCTTTAGTAGGCCTAGCATCATGCATAAAGGAGATGGGAACAAGCATTTGAGAGGGGGGAGTTTTGGCAGTGATGCTGAAGAAGGCCAGAGCCTAATGCCTAGACCTAAAGCCAGGCAGTATAGTGTGGCTCATTTTGATGCTGCTGACACCATCGCTTCTGTAGCGAGTTTTTGTGGAGTCACCTATGTCAGGTGAACTCTTCTCTCTTCTAGGGGGTTTTATTCCTGTTGAAGAAGCAAAATGGAAGTGTAGCGATCTTTTAAGGGATTCAGAAGTACAGTCTGTGCACGTCTCACTCTTGGGGGATGTTTGTGTAGCATGGCAGAGGTGAGGGGACCCAGGGAGCACCAGCCCAGCGAGCGATGGAGCTGGGAAGGTTGCCTGAGTGTACCTAGCCCAGGCTCAGCCTGTCCTGGGTGCTGGGACCCTCTCTGGGGATTTCTTAGCAGCCAATGTTCACTGCTGGTGGCTGAGTCACTGATTTGCAGCCTTCAGCTCTGCTTTTCTTTCTAAGTGAGCTCTGGCAGTGTTTTTGCTGTCAAAGTGGGCTGACAGGCTTATCTGAGTCAGTCCAGGGAGGGGAATTTTTATTTTTATTTTTTTAATTTAAATAATTGAAGCCTCTTTCTTTGTCTTCTTTGCTCTTTGGGAAAGTGAGTTCTGACAAGTGTGGTGTAAATCCTCCCTCAGCTTGCTAGCTCAGTGACAGTCCTCACTGCATTTGGTAGCAAATACTTTTCTCCTACCTTTCCCCCAGGTGTGTCTGTTGAGGATGCTGGTACAGCTTGTGATCTGTCACTGTGCCTTTAATAGAGTTAACTTTTGCAGTATAAGTCTGTCAAATTTAATTTAAGGATATTATAGCTAGTAACTCCCTGTGTGGGTCTGCCTTTTTACAGGAAGATAAATGGATTGCATGCTTTCATGACATGGAGTGAGTGAAGCCAGTAATTTTTAGTAAAATATATTTTTTTAAGTTCTCAGTTCTCTTGTGGTAAAAAAAAAACAACCCAACATTGTATTCTTTCTTACGTCATCTATAAGGGAACGAATAAGATATGGCCTTGTGTTCTCAGATAATTTGTAAAAGCAAAACTTGAAACAGTCCATGGAGACTTAGTTCTCTGTTTTTATTAGAAATTCAAGCTACGTTGTGGCAGTGTCATGTTCTCAGTGTCTAAAGTCAAGTTCAGTCCCTGTACAAGCTGATGGTGGATGAATGCACATGCCATGGTGTGTATTACAGAAAAAAAAATTTTTGGTTTGTTGCTGGTTTTTGGTGTGTATTTGGATTTTTTAGAAGTATTTTTATTCTCTTTATTATCACACTTCTGTTTTTCCTACTAGAGTGCTCACTGAGGAGGGTTAATGTAGGCATGCACCACTGACTACAGAAGATGGGTTGATTTTTTGAAAGCAAGTGAAAATGCCTAAAATACCTAAGCTTTTTTTTTTTTTTTTTTCCTCCTGATTTTTTTTTCTCTAATCCTGAAAGAGAAGAAAAACAATGAAATTAGAACCAGCCTTACAAAGAGCTCTTGTGCAGTGGTGATCAAGTTTGTGTTTTGTTTTTTTTTCCCAAGGTGATAAGAAATGAGTTCTAAGATAGAGAAAGAATGAAATTAGCTGCTTTTTCCTAAGTGAAAGCTTTAAGTGTAAAATGGGGAGAAAAGCCATGAGCTAAATATTGTGGAAACTTATTTTACTGTTAGAAGAAGCTGTTAAAATAACCTTCCTGCCTTCTGAGTCACATAGTGAGCATGTATTTTATTGTATGCTTGATCCCTTTTAAACATAAAAGGCCATGTTATTAACTCTATCTGGTGCAAAGACCACTGTGTTAGTATGTTTATATTTTCCTGTAGGATGCAAGCTCTTGAGAAGTGTAGTCTACCTTTTGTACAGCATTGCCCAGTTTGTTAATACAAATTTGTTCCTCTGAATTTCCATGTAACTTTGAGAAGTCTTGACAGGACAGACTCAAGACTGTATTGATATGTTAGATCTACAGTAAGAGATCTGCTTTGACAGTGAGAGGCCTGGCTTAATTACACATTTGTATAAAATTTGATGTTTTTTTCTAATCTGAACTGATAAAAACCTATTCCAGCCTGAGAAATCTCTAACTGCACAGAGATATATATTGATTTAAGTAACTCTCTGGTCACAATGGGTGATGGGAGAAGCTAGGGTGCAGGGGGGAAGGAGTTGTCTTACTATTTCCTCTTTTTTTTTCTTGTCAGTGGACTGCTGTGGTTCCAGAGGCACATCCAGGAGCAGGGTAGCAGGTTCATGGGGTATGTGGGCAGGTGGGATTCCCCAGCTGTTGGGGCTGCATCGTTTTGGCTGGGAGGTACAGGATGCTGAGGCTGCTTGAGCAGGCTTGGCTATTCACCCAGCTGTGGATGTGCAGTTTGAACTGGCATTGTCAGGCTTGGTTGGTTCTGTCTAGTGCTGCTAGTAAACCTGGATATAGCTGGGAACTTGGATTGGCTGGTGCTGGAGTGCCACAAAATGTGTTGGAGGGGTGGTAGGCTCTGTATTTGTCAATGGTGCTGGGCTGTAACTAGCAATGTTAACTGATGATGTAGCCAGCTCCCATTGAATTGTAGGCACAGGATGGATGCACAGATGAAGAAAGGCACTCACTTTATTGTGTTGTCACTGTTATTTAGTATGTGTACTGCTGTAACACATGCAGGCTCTCAGGGATGGCCCCTGCTACACTGTCCAGACCATATAATAAAACCTCTTGGACCTAAATTTTTTCTCTCCAGTGATTTGATGGTCTGCATCTCTTCAAACCACAAGAGAACACTGTTATATTCTCCAAAATAGGGAGCATATTCTTTGATTATAAACTCCCTTCCCCAAGTAGGAGGATCATATACTAGAAGCATAACAGAAGAAATTTGCAACATACTCATGTTTTATGTTTAAGGGAAAAGTAACTGTTTCACAGCACAGTGCCCTATCTGTCCACATGGAATATTGTCTCATATTTTCCTACTTTGTGTTTGAATTCCATCTAGGGAACATGCAAGTAAGAGTTTCTATTGCTTCCTCCTAACTTGTGTCCCCATGAGGGTACTCAGGTGTTTTGCTTTCCAGATGCCTCGATGCAGCAGCTTGGCATTTGAGTTTTCCTGGTAACAAATAAAAGTGCTAATGATATAGTGATAGAGTAATATGTCTCTATCTACATATTCATAGGCAATCAATATCCATGCCAGTATTTCAGCTGTGGAGTTTTTGAGGCTTGTGTATACAGAGGAGAACAGAAGAAAATTGAAATGTGATACCTGGGGTCTCATCAGTACCATTTCAAAGGTGTTAATACCTTCCAAAGATTGTTATTCCTTCCTCCAAGGAAGAAAAGGAGACAATGATAATCCCTAGGTGTGTCAGTTTAGGATATTTCTTCGCCTAAAAACAGATGGCAAATTCAAGCACTGTGTTGATTGTTCTCTCAGTCAATTGCAATACCTATGAGGGGATCAGTTTCTAGAGGAGATTTTCTACAGCATGCAGCAGTGTGAGAAGACAAAACAGTTTGGGTAAAAATCATTCAATTAAAAAAACCACTCAATCTCTGTGTGCCAAAACATTAAAAGTTTGATTAATTTATGGAAAATCTGAGATGCAGGTATTAAAACCACAGGGTCTACTAGGGATGTCTTTCAAGTGAGCCAGTAGTCTGGAAGCCCTGAAAATCCTGGTCTAGAGTTGCCTACAGGGAGAGATTGTCCCAAAGTTACGAATTTTTAGAAGTCTTGAACTAAGGCAGTTGTAGGCATTCTGGTAAATGTTTTTTTTCTTTTTCTCTAGCCTAGAGCCTCCTTCTGTAACACATTGTGAAAGTTTTGCTGTGGACCTGATGTGATCTGAAACTAAATTTTAAAACCATTCCCACTGCATAAGAATGCAAACCTCTGTTTTTCCAGTTCTACTTCAACTTTGCTGCTGCTGTCCAGAAGGTTAAAACTTAAAGCCATCTGGTCTTAAAGGAATGGGAAATATTTTTGTACTATCATAGTTTCCAAAATTTGTGATTCTCTTTTCCTAACAGAATGATTGCGTTTTGTCTTACGCAGATAACCTTTTTCCAAATATTCAACAGTTCTGAGCTTTCTGATTAGATACAGGCAAAAACTACTCCCTGGAACTGGACAGGATTCTTTTTGTTTCCTGGTATTTTCTTCTTTTAACAGATATGTGGTTTAATGACAGTGGAGTTGCCTGAATATAAATGTATGACCATCTCCATTTTTTAGGCATTTTTCTTTGTCATACAATACAGCAAAATCAGAATTTAATTTACTACATGAAATTCCATGTTCAAAACAACTTTCTAGACTGATAAACCAAGCCTGGCACTTGAAGGTATTCCTTATAGTTGATGTGGTTTCATCTTCTGAACTTACTTTGAAGTTTATCTTTTCTGTCTAAGGACCCAGTGGGTCAGGTTCACTTTGCAGTGCTCTGATTATACATCTCTGACAGCTATTGACACTGGGGTAACTCAATAATGGATCATTTTCTTCCTGCTACCAGGTATGCGAAGGCAAATCAGTATGTCAAAAAGATGAAAATATCTTACCTCCTAGTTGATGAAACCAGGATAGTTTTGGTAGGGGGTAGCTGGGAAAAGATGTATTTTGTTTACAGTCTTATGAAGTAAAATTACTCTGAAGTGTTGGCGTGAGTCTTGCTTACAGTCTTTGAGTTCATGTAATGAATGTAGTGGTGACAGATTTGTCTTGCTGAGTTACTGGTAAGCCATTATGGGTAGGATTTTTTGAGCATGAGCTTTCCCATCTACCAGTTAAACATATAAGGCAAATGTCTCATTCCCCACTGTAGCTGATAGGAAAAGCGAGCACCTCTTTAGGTCAAAGCATTCTGTTGGAGGGTGCTGGCATGGAAGGGACAAGTTCAAGTTCATAGCTCAAGTTTGTCCATACAAAACCCTGCCTACATCTGTGATTCAGGAGGACAGTTCCACACAACAGATAGCAAAACTTCTTAATCTAAGCATGTAATTAAGTGTTTTGCTGACTGGCAGATTTGCATCTCTCTGAAGTCATTAGGAACTTATTGCTACATGAAGTGTTAGCAGTCAAAACAGTATTGCTGCCTCTGCTTCATGCCTGTGGAAAGACTAATAAGATTGGAGGAGTTAAGAAAAGAAAACCAGCCCTTTGGCCTGAAGTGTCTGCCAACTCTGGCACATCACACAGTGGCACACCAAATAGTATTCCAGGTTTTAGAAGGATGAAGAAGTCTTTTAGATGTCTACAGTATTAGTCTTTTTCCTTTGCAATTTGCGATGCAGGATAACATTCAGAAAGCAGTATTGGTACAAAGGTGTCAAATACTGGGTGTTAACTCTTAAGACCAAGATGGGTGACTCTTTGCTATCACTCTCCAGCTGCCCATCCTTCTGATGAAGGGTCCCCTGCCTGCTGGAGGACACATCTTGTCACCAAGGCTTCTCACTGCATTTGGCATACAAACCAGTTAAATCTTAATTTTTTTCCTTTGTGATTTTCACTTTATAATTCTGTATGCAGATAGTTGATGTTGCATCACAAAGTTTGGAAGAGTATTCACTGTCAAGCTTAACAAAACTGAGGACTCAATTACTGTTTCAGTCGAAATATTACCATAGTACTCAGTGTTGTGCCTAGGAGGCAAGTGGTCAAGATCCAGCCCTTCATCTTTCTCAAATTATATTGTGTGTTCCAAAAGGATGTTGCTTTGGGTATCATATCAGGAAAAAAACAAACTCAAACAAACAAAAACAAACAAAAAAACCCCAAACCCAACAAACAACTAATAAAAACAAATGCTCATTTGTTTTTATTATCAACATTTGGATCTGAATTAAATTAAAGAATCTGTATAGATCAAGGACAAATCTGTAGTCTGCTAAATATTTTCATTAGGTATTTGGTGGGAACAGCAAATTGGTGATAAATTCCAAAAAATCCAAAAGGAATTTTATCTTGAGAGAGAATGTAAATTTTTCAACATTTTGGGGGTTTGGTTTCCATTGCTTCTGCAATTTCTGAGGGCAGTTCCCTTTAATTTTGAAGCCCAGTTCATGAGGACCAAGAGCAAAAGGACTAAATGTCACTTTAAAGTAATGTAGCAATACTTGCCAGCAATGCAGCTTTAGTAGAATCTGAGAGAGGAATGTGGGAGCAGTCTTAGCTTTAAAAAAACAATAGACTTTAACAACTGGAGAATCTGCAAAAATATTTGAGCTGTGCGTGATCCCTCCTTGCTGTGTTGAGTATTTGTTCTCATGGCTTTTGGGGGCTTGAGTTTTAGGGTTGCTTTCTTTTTTCTTTTTTTTTTCTTTTTTTTTTTTTTTGAGAAACCTCACAAGAGATTTTAAATTAAAAAAATAAAATGATAAAAATATTTACTTAACAGCTGCCTTGAAGACCACTCCCTCACTAGAGCTATCATTTTCTTTTCTGCTTTTCCTGGCTGTTTTATCAATCTTAATGTAATTTTGTTCTCAGAGTATAGAATTTTGTGCCAAATCTGAAATTCACAAATCATTTATTATTTTAATGGTGCGGTGCATTTGTCTTACTAAAAGTATTATCTGAAGTGATCTCTCTGCCAAAATGTGCATCAGAATTAAGCACACTTTCAAAGTGCTGCCATGAGCAGAGCTTGGAAACTGGGAGGGGTTGATGTTTCCACCCCAGGAACCTGCCCTGCTCTCATTGAGCTGAAAATACAAGTGGCTTTCAGTAAAAAGATTTCTCTGATTCAAAATTCATTATTGGAGGATGAGGTTTAATACCTACTTACACACAGATTTAAACAACACAAGAATGTCACCCATGCCTTGACCAGAGTGAGAAGCCAGATCTCCATAAAGGGGACATCCTCACTCGCCCCAGTGGAGAGGAGCAGAGTGGACGGGTGAATTCCTGCATTTGGATTGCATTCTGAAAGGCTTTTCATTTCCCAGCACTTAATGACTTCATGCCTTTAAAAATAAGGCCCTGAGGTCTTCCACAGTTCTTGTCATCACAGCTGGGAATTGAAGAAAAGTAAGGTATTTTGCTTTTCTTACAATAAGCCAATTTAGTCTGTGTCCTTTGCTAGTAGTACTATTTCAGTTCATGAAAACAAGCTGAACTTATCTGTGTGGTTTGATAATACTCAGAAATAATTTCAGGAAACAGAATTATATGGCTAAAATGTCAATTTTGATAGGAAAAACCTCTTGGCTTCTGAAATATTTAGGTGTGTATTTTGGAAGCTAAATAATGTGTTTCTGTTGTTCTGGTGTGAAGTGCCAGGGCAAAAGAATCCAAGGTTTTCATGGTGATAGCAACTAGGCTAATACACTAATTTTTAAGTGAAGTTTTCAGTTTTATTACCACTGATGTTACTCAAATCTCAGTAAGGAAGTAGGCTGCAGAAATGCTGAGTAAGTCATACAATTGTTTTTTTATACCATGAAAAATAAAATGCAATAGTAGTGTAAATCAACCCAAGATTTTCTCTGGCTTATAATTTACATGTTTTGTGAGCCTTCCTTAATTAGAAGCTGATGTTAATGTCCTGCAATAAGTAAGAGAAGAAAGGGATGCATGGTCATTTGCTTGGGTCAGTAGTTACCGAAGGTAAAAGTATGAAGTGAAAAATACTCATCTGCATTTACTCTCAGTGAAATCACAACTACCTTTTTTGCTGGCACAACTAAACTCCTTATATGTCTTAAGCTTTTGTGCTCTCCTCCATTTATACATGCTATTTATGTTTTAAATTCTGTTAATCCCCTTTGAAAGTGAGTGAGTATATCCCTTCTGCTGTTCCTTCTCAAGGAACAGAATCATCTTTCGTATCCTGATGCAGAATGGGAGGGAAGGGTTTTTTTGGAGGGAAAATTGCTTTCTCTGAGCTAAAGCAAAGGATTAAATAGGCAGCAACAGCTCCTTCTTGTGCTTTTCAAAGTAGGAGAAGAAATCAGATAGATCACAGGACTCCTTATTTTATTTCCCTTTCAAAAGCTGAAGGATCTCCCCTTAAAAACTGGCAAACTGTATCTAACAGGGAACCCATTAGGTCAGAATCTTCATGGGTTTTTTGTTCTGGTATCAAAAGAATTGAGCAAGCATGAAGATAGAAAAAATATTTATATTGAGCTGAAAAGTCTGGTCTAAAGTGTGTAACAAGAGGAGTGCTACTGTGTCCTTGCAGAGCTAAGGACTGCCAATAGTCGGTTTTGTTGCAAGTCACATACAGCAGGATGGCCAAAGGAAAGATATTCTTTGTATTTTGAGAGATTTACTGATTTGGCTTTTGTTGAACAACAGGCATCATCTTGTGCGTAACTGCTTGGATATTATGTCCCACTGACTGTGGTTGGCAAGTAGGTGAAAGAAGTACTTACCACTGTAAGTAATACCAGTAGCTTCATCTGTCTTTAACTGGACCATACAACTCCTAGGTAATTTTAGAGAGGCACCTCCACTGTCTGCTTTAAAAGAAAACAGCATCAAATGATAATAAATCTCTACATCAACTCTGTAGGGAAAGACTTGTCTGACTTGAGATACATTTAGTCTTCTGTCATTTATTCTTAATCTAGGTGAAGCTTATTGCCAGTTTTTAAGAGTAGTGTTGACCCAGTCAGTAAGACTTGAAGGGACCTTGGAAAGCCTTGATTAACACAGGTCAATCTTAATCATAGAATTATTGAATTATTAAGGTTAGTAACCACTGTACCATCCATTGTAACACCTCATTTACCTGTCTTTTGAACACCTCCAGGGATGGAGCCTCCACCACCTCCCTGGGCAGCCTGTTCCAATATTTAACCACTTGGTATGTGAAGAAATTTTTTCTAATACCCAACCTACTCTGCTCTCTTTGGCCGTGTCTTCACAGAGAGATTGAACATATCAGAGAGCATCCTAGGTGCTGAAGCTTGATCATCTATGCTCTTGGGTTATCACAAATGTCTCTGATGTATCTGAGGGCCAGACCAACTTGCTAAAACAGATCTCGAGCATAGAGTTAGCACAGGTTTAGGGATTATTCATGACAGACCATTTGTATGTGGACACTTCGAAGAAGGAGGCAGTTTAACTGTGGATTAAGGCTGTTCACTGCCAGAGCATGAGCCCAGGCACGTGAATATAAATTTCAGCCTCGGGTTATGGGCTTGTGACTTTCTCCATCCTGACCTGAAATCCTACAACTCCTCAGCTCTCAAACCTGACCTTTGAGCAAGAGTACCTATGGTTTTGGTTAACTGTTCTTACTAGCAGTGATAAGCCACAATATTGTGGACATCATGGGGCTGCTGAAGCTTAGCAGTGACCTTAAACTAACCACCAACTGGCAAAGTGTTTGGGAAATGTATTAATTTAAGCTTTCATCGTGTTCATAAATTAGCACATGGTGTCTTTTGTTAGCTGCAAGTTAGCAATGCTAATGCAGGTACTGATTACACTGCTGTTGATGGGTCATCACCTGTTAAGCTGCTTAAGCTTGATTACATACATGCTTTTTGACTCTGGAGGTGTTTGTCTTCTCCCTACACATGTGTAGCTGCTGCTGAACCACCAGACTGAAGTCACATCTCAGCTCCCAGGCCCAGACCATGCGTGGACCCTGGCTGCACATGGGCTCTGTCTCTGCAAAGAAACCTGGGTGGGCTGGTCAGATGGGAGCCTTGGCAAGGCCCTGCAGCTTCCCCATCAGCACTGTCTGCAGCAGGGCTGGTCCTGTGCTGTGTCCTGTTCAGTATAGTGACAGCCTTCCATGAAGTGTAAGCAAAATATTTGTTTTTAAACTCAAGCATCCTTTGACAAAGTGTGTGAAGCTGTGCTTGCTGTTCACTTGGACGTGTACAGCTCCTCTGGGGATGGTGGAGTCTGTCTCCACCAGCACTTAGAAAACTTTCCTGAAGTCTTCAGGGAGCCATGCTGTACAAATGAAAACAGTCAGGGATATTCAGTGTGGCAGTAGCACTAGCAAAGTGAGGGCAGCTCTTAACTCACTGGAAAACCCTCTACCTTGTAGAACTTAACTGTAGTCTTCCTACACAGCTCTCTTTATGCTCAGGCCCAGGTGCCACCTTTCTACGGAAACTTGTTAAATATGTAGCAAAATAAAAAAGGTAATGATTTGTTACAAGGGCTTACAAGTTTTAGCAGGTGTTTTTTTTAATTTACTTTCAGTTTTATTTGCTAATCCGTTAGTAGAGTCCAGTGGGAAATTTGTTGGCTGCCCTTCTGACCTAGGGGCACACAATAACTCAGCTTGGGTGGGAAGCAGGGGACATGGGAGACAGTTTCAAGGTCTTCATCCTTCTTTTTTGCTGCTTCTCAATCTGTAACAACTGAGTATTCTCATTCTCAATATATTTTGATAATTAACTGTTCTAAGTGTATAGTATTTTTCTCATAAGATGATGTTGCATTACAAATATGAATATACATGCTAACACACACACATCTGCTTCTAAATGTTATGTTCATATCCTTGCTGGCAAAAAAACCTTACAGCTGCTGTAGAGCTCCAGCTGTATCTGTGTACTACACTGGTTTCCCCTGGGTTGTTTTAGTGAGGAAGCAGAGTCCAAAATTTAGAAAACAGGTCTAGCTCCAACACGGTGCAAAACCCACAAGATGGCTTAGATGAGTGTTTCTTGGCTTGTGGAGATTGAAAATCTATGGTGGCTGTCAGCAGAACCAATATTTTCTCCATCCTTGGCTTTAAGTAGTAACACAGTGCTATTGACCAGGTAAATATCTGCTTTCTGGGAAGATAAATACTTATGAAGAAGATATGTTTGATACAGAAGAAAGTCTGTGGGGAGGTCTTCAGTGTCACTGAGACTGAAGAAGGTTGTCCTGACAGTGTTTACATGAGGACAAATATTAAGTCATCTGATGACCTTATTAAGTGAAACTGGAATGACCAGTAAGGTCAGTGGGAAACAAACACTCTCTAATTTTTTACATCCAAGATTTGTGTCCTGAATTATGAAACAAGATACTAAAATAAAAAATGCTGTAAAACCCTGATTAATAATGTTTTCTTCAACAGTAGTATGCTACAAGCTGACCTTTTAAGTATTTTGTCATAATTTTTTTTTCTTTTATTTATTTCAAGCATAATTGTGTGGATTTTATGCCAGCATAATGTAAACCTAAGAAGCTGTAGGTATACAGACCAGGAGACTATCAGAGGCTTTTTGTACATCTTGAGTTATTAAGGACAAAGAAAAAGAATGGTTGTTGCTGTTGTTATTAATATTAATATTTATTATTATTAAAATTGTTCTGGGGGTTCCAAAGGCAAAGGTCACAAAGTTGGTGGTATTATATAGAACAAGGTCTGTATGGCCATCCCAGGGCAACGTCATATAGCAAAATAGTTATCTGCTGAAAAGCTGCACTATTTGGTGACAGAAGTATTTGGAAGCAGAGCAAAGTTATCCCTGGGTGCAGTCTGTCCAGTGGGATACAGCTTGGGTGTCCATTTTCTAGAGTTGCCTCAAGCAATTCACCACAAGTGGGTTAAAAGGGAACACAATTTACAGAGGGTGATCATCTCCAAAATTGTACTGCATCTGAAATGCTGTATGTGCTGTAATACAGAAAAGAGCCTTGAAGCAGAAGATAAGTGAGAGTCTTTTTTCCCTCATATTCCCTCCAATTTACTGCTGTATTCTCTTGTGTGATGTTAATGTTTTGTTTAGTTTCTCACTTGCCATTGTAGGCAATTGTTGTTTTGCACAAGTCCTGCAGGGCTGAAGGGCAGAAGGGGGAGTAGTTACCACAAAGGAGTTGAACTAGGGGGAAAAAAATGAAGGAAAATATGGTTAGAAACCTAAAACTGGTGACTCAGGTTGACTGTGTACCTTTCACGGGTTTCCCCTCGTCTCACTTCTGAGTCCTAAAGACGGAGATGGTCACCTTTGAGGGAAAGGACAAAAAGACAGTGGGTTGGGCTGCAGACCCACCTCTGTCAGCTGTCCCACGGAGAGGAGCTGTTTGATTGTTGCAGGGGCAACCTTCTAAAGAGACAGTGACAATGTGGTGGGATGGATGGTTAGCTCATTGCTAAGCTGAGTCACACCACATCTTAGTTCTTATTGCAAAATTTAAGGCAAACTTAAATTGGTTGTGTGAGGCACTGCAGCTGGAATGATTCTCTACTCTGGAACATACCATGGTTCTCTTCTCCAGTGAGATAAATGAGTTGGGTCCGTGCCTCTCCCTTCTTCATTCTGCCATCTCCTGCTCTCTCTCTCTTAGTTTTCTCAGAAAGTTTTTGTCTGGGTAATCTAAAGTTTTACAAACT
The DNA here is from genome assembly GCA_023637945.1 of Phaethornis superciliosus. NCBI lineage: Eukaryota > Metazoa > Chordata > Aves > Apodiformes > Trochilidae > Phaethornis > Phaethornis superciliosus. The sequence goes on from JAJQWJ010000001.1 coordinate 124,789,992, forward strand.
GTTTATCTTGTGCAGTCTGAAATGCTCCATATCCCTGAAATGCTTCTTATCTTCTCACCCATGGTACAGTGAAAAAAAGCAAGCAGGCACATTTAGTAAAGATGTCTTTAACAGGAGGAATGATGGATGGCTCTTAGAATTACTTCTGTAACTACCAGAGAAATTGAAAATAAATTACAACCTGAGACATGGTCACGCTTTGATAGTTGGCATCTTAATCTCTAACTTTAGAACTTGAGGCTTGAGTACACGAGTTTGCACTTCCTTTGTTATGCAGCTATTTGTATAGAACAACTAATTCAAATAGAAGTTGCTGATTCTCTTCCAGAGCAATACTAGGAAGCAATATTAAAAAAAAATAAAAAAACCCACAACTCTTAAAACTTTCTAGCATGGTAGAAACTTTTTATTGGCTTGGAATACAGGATAATAAACTTGGTCTCCTTACAGGTAGACATTTCAGATGTCAGGTATGGCTGTTTCAATGTGTTTTTTAAAGACTGCATGTTGTTTTATTGTGTGTTTTTCTGCACATCCATAAAAGACTTTATGGGAAGGAAAGAGTCAAATCAATTTCCAAAGAGAAATGTTTCAGGATACTGGGCATTTTTCCACTTAACATCTCTGTGGAAATCTGGAAAAAGTGTTATTTCGGTTCTCTACAAGAAAATAATGCTCTAACTTTACTTCTCTTTCCCACCATCAATAAACTTGAGAAAATTCTTCTGTAATATTAACTGGTATGAAAAATAGAGCTTATTTTGGAAAGAGTAACTTAGGAGTTTATTTGCTTTTAAAGAGTACTCTTGGAAGTGTGAACTGTGGATGGTATTTGTACTATTGTCTTCTGATTTGCTTTTCAGATAGAAGCCAGTTTTAACATTTTGGAAAAGATGTGGGAGAAGGACAACATTAACTATATCATTGCAATCTGTGGCTGCTCCTTGCATTTCTCTGTTTCATGCTTTTCTATGTAGTCTACTGTAGCCTGAATGCTACATATGTATAGGATACATAGGCAATAGCCAAGTCCTTAATGGACTTGAAAGAGCTCTAGCTCTTCTCCTCCTTAATGCTATGGATATTTTTTTGAGAGAAGACAGTAATAGACAGGAAACTTTAAGCTATTATTCATTTTTGTTGGTTGCTAATACTCATTGTTAGTTACATAACACCATGATGCATTGTGACTCTGAAGTTCAGCACATCAGTGTTTATCAGGAGATTGCTTCATCTGGCCTTTTATGCTCTGTAATGGAGGAAAAAAAAGTAGGATCCCACTCTCAGGGAAGTTCATACACATCTGCCCTTTGTTTTTGTGGGAGCTCAAGTCTAGAAACACAAATCATTGGGATGGTTTTCAGGTTAAATTTCTGTAGTGCTCGAAACTGTGCTTATAGAGGTTGGCACCAAATCAGTCGAAAGCCAGTAGTAGTATAATTAAAAAATGCAACTGACTTGATTGTTTTGTAATAGCACAATGTGCGCCCAATCTCTAGGGGAAAGGACTCTCACAACAGCTGAAGAATTCAGCTTGTCATCTCTGTCATCCCAGGGAAGCTCCACCCAGCCCTATCACTATAAATGGCAATTGTACTTCAGGGAATTAGAGCAGGCACTGCACTAAGCAAAGGCAGGTTCCTCTGCAGCTGACATTTTTTTGCTGTTGGGCATGAAATCAGTAAAATCAAGAATGACCCCGAGTTGTTTTCTAAACATTGCAAGGTCTGTGACTTTGTCTGGGGCATGGTCTGGATTCTGTAAGGGTGGGTTGACACAGTGATGGTTGTGGTGGTCCAGCTGAGCTTTGTCAGAGCCACTTGTTTTGGGGGACTGCAGGAGGGGCTGCAGCTAAATGAATGCTCGGACTCGGGAAATTTGTTGGCGACTTTGCCACAAATCCCTGTGTTTTATCAAGTAGCTGTGGAGATGGCTGCTGCTAAGTGTGCTCATCATGTTCCTGCTGCCTTGTTAGCAAAGGTCAGAGCGTGGGGGAAACTACTGGCACTCAGCATCCAGGAAAACTGGTATTTAAAGGAAGAATTCAGCTTATCTTGCTGCACGCCTGCAATTTAGCCACAGTGTAGGAATACACCTCGGAGCTGGCCTCAGTACGCTTCCTCCTGGGACAGGAGGAAATAGGGAAAAAGACAGTTCTGGAGTTTTATTCTTATCTCTGGAAACCAAATGAAATTAATTGCTTCCACAAAAGTTCCTGTTTCTCACCATTTAGTGGTACTTAGCACATCTAGTTAGAGTCCTGTATTTTGAAAGCAGTCTCACTGTAGGTCTGGTCCACCCCATAGTGCATGTGTCAGCATTTGAAACAAACATAATTCCTTGGCACGTTTGCCATTGTGGGTTTTGGTTGCTCTGTCAAATGGAAAGAGTAAAACTTCACTATGTCTAAGGATTCCTCAAGGATAATCTAATTCATTCTGCAGTGAATGTTATATGGGCAAAAATAATAATAAAAGTAATAACAGCAGTAACATATTCCTTCATTAATTCTATGCTATGTGAGAAGTCACAGAGGAAAAGCTTATTTAATGTTTATTCAGTGGAGGGTTTGAATGGAGAAGTTTGAGGGAAGTAGCCTTTTTATGGAATAATAAACATATACTTTTAACAGATGTTTCATTCTTTATTATTCCCTCAGTTCCCTCTGTAAGCATTTTGGGGTATTTATATCCGTCTTTACCAAAACATCTCATATACAGTGTATATAATTTCTTCAGCCAAGGTCCTGTGTTTCATTAGTTGTGTCAGTCCTGTGAGATACTGAATGCTTCTGTATGACCCAGAACTGTATTATGAGAAAAAAATAATAAGGCAAATTTCAATTTACATTGCACAGATAACTGGAGACTCAAGTAGATGTTCAGACAGAGGTGTGAGCAGTCAGGAGGGTCTTACCCTGGTTATCTGCCACCAGCAGACATGAGCCAGCTCCATCCTGGAATACGCAGCTTGGGGAGCTGCTCATAGTTTTCCCAACACCAGGAATTCTAGCTGTATGCTTCAAAGGAAGAACTACTTGGGTCCCTAGAAAGGCAAGGTAATAAAAATGGCTTTTAACCAATGAGATAAAATTAAAAGTGCGTTTGAGTTCTTTCTCACTTTCCAAAAGTGCAAAAAGCACACCTGATAGCTTCTTTCTGCAGTGGCTGGAGCATTACATATTCTTTACATAAATACATACTGAGATCTGCCTATACTTTTGCATACCTCCTGGAGATAAAGCTTTAAAGCAAATACCAAATATCACAAAGTCAACTTGTGAAAATACTGTGAAATGGGAGTGTTCCAAGTCTCTTTAAAATCAATGTCTTCTTTTAGAAATATACCCAATTTTTAACTCAGCCCCTGGAAAGTCATTCTTGTAGCTGAGCATATTTACTCTGTTCCATTTTTTGAATGGGATGCAGCTGTTGAATTCTTCAGACCTGAGTAAATGCTCTTAAAGAGCTATATTTATATCACGTTTTTTCCTATCCTCCTCTGGTTCTGAACAAATAGCCACAACTTCAGCTAATGGAAGCTGTTGTACTGCTGCTAAGCTTATGAAGTCCTGCTGCTTTCCTGGGGTGACTTTTCTGAAGAGGTGGACTCTTAAGTGAGAATTTATGTGTAATTCTTTTAAAGCATGTCAATCTAGCTTCCAAAGGAGGTTGGCAAATGGGAGGCCGCCCCAACGCAGCAGCTCCCGTAGGAGATCTGTGGGGATTTGGACAAGAAAGAGTATGTCTAAGGTGATCACCTAAAATTCATCCACAGTCTGTTAGAAGCACATTGCAATTATACTTAAATGTATAATCCCTCTTATTTCAAAATACAGGCTTATGACTTGATTTTCGCTTGAATAAACTTTGTGATTATTAATGAGCTGTATCAAATAATCTCCTTTAGGTCATTAGAGGGCATAATGCAGATAAGAAGTCCCTAGAGTCTGTAAACCTGAAAATGAATTTGCTCTCTAGACCTCAGTGGTACCAGAAGACTTTGACAGTAAGCAGAAATGCTGGGATATTTCTAGGTTAGTAGAGTTTGCTGCTGCATGTCTGTAGGATTGGGAATTTTGTGTGTGGCAACAGTGAGACCCAGCAGCAAACTTATCTTGTTGATTTTACAAGGATGTTGCAGTGGAAGCTCTTTAACTTCCTGTGTCTGTATGTCTTTTTTAGTAAGAGCTTCATACTGACTCTTAAAAACCCACACTCTTGGCTCCTTCTTTTAATCACTAAGCACTTTGCTCAATCGATACTGAAAAACAAAATTCGAAGAGGATCTTTCAGCTGACTAATGCATATTTGAATTACAGTATGAATAATGTTGATAGGAGGAGGTGAACAGCTGCTGTGATCACTTAACAGCAGACAGATTAAAATAATTGGATTGGGGATGTCTGCTAGTTTGCCAGTAAAAATTTTAAATAGGAGCAGAGAGCCTTTGGCAGTCACCAACAAAAGTGTATGGAGGAAGAAGGGAGGGGAAGAGAAGAAATAGAAGAAGGGTGTAAGAAGAGGACATTGGAAAGCTTTCATGCTGTTCATTCATCTAAAAATAGGATTTCAGTGTGCCTGTGAGCTTGTTTATGTTTATGTCTTTCATTTGAAGACTGTGGATGGAGATGTGTCTTTTCAAATGCTCTAGGAGCAGGGCCTGTGCTCTTTCAGTTTTTTAGTTTTCAAAAACAGGGCTTGGAGCCATGCAGATGTGTGAAGAGCTCTTGTGAGCTTCTACCTGGCTTTGCTGCTTCCCCTGAGAGCTGGGAGAGATTTGCTGCACTCTTTTCTCACCAAATCCTCTTTTGAAGTCTTATGCATCGTTTTCCAAAGCATCATTTGAATCCATAGTTATGTGGCTGTACTGCTTTCTGATGGTGGGAAAACCAAATGTGTCCAAAGATAGTTTTCTCCTGTGATTCAGCCACTGGTAAGGTATGGGATGTCCCTAATGCTACTCAACGCACATGGATTTTAGAACTTCAGAAAGGGAAAAACCACTATATGGCTTTTATGAAAGCTAAGGTGTGAAGCGAGGTTTTCAAGATACTTCAATGACTCAGAGTATGTTTGACTGTTTTGAAAAGCCTCAGAAAAAGAAAAACAACAAAATAGAGCATCCTCTTCTCCTGTTAGTCAGAGATTAAGCAGAGATTACAATGTCTGAGCAAACTCAGTTTTGGTTCCTTCAGGACCATGAGTGCTTCCCTCTCAAATCTCCAACAGTTTACCAAAGTCTCTGAAACTCCTTTTAAGGTTTACCTTTTCCAGAAATGGAGATGATTCTGCATCTTCTCTATTAATTAATCTCACTGTATGGGCTTTTATTAGAGCCTAATATAACTTGTCAAAGTACTTACATCACCTCTTTCAGAATAATATGTTTCTGCTAGTAGGTAACACTTGAAATCATGAGATAAAAAAAAAAAAACAAAACAACAATACAAACACTCTCCACCCAAAAATCCCAACAAACATGTTAAGTACAATTAATTGGTTTTTAATGGGTTTTTAGTGTTCCTGAGGCACACACACTCTCCAGATGGGGCATTTTGGAGTTACTGGGCCGGACAGAACAGATATAATTCAAGTGCCTTTTTTGCATATGCAACTTGCTACCACTGCTATATTTTCACAGGTCACAGGATCATATCAAGTATAATCTAATCAAGGATGTTGCACTTCTCTTACTTATTTCTATTTTTGAGTGAACTGAGCTGCCCAGGCTTAATGTGTATAACCTTGGATGACTGTGGATGCCCAGTATGTCTCTGAGGTTCCCCAGTATAGTTCAAAAGGAATCTAGGAAAAGCTTTAGTAGCCAGCATTTTTCAATTACTTTCTGTGAAAATACAAAAATGGAATGAGGTTCTATTGAAAGCAGCACTGTTGTGTTTCTTGGAAGCTATTCTGCAGTGGTTCTTCCATACCCTGGGTTCTTTTTAATGGGTTGTAAGGGACTTGCACAGTGCAGTGCCATGCCTGGAGGTGAAGGAACGAATCTGTCACAGGAATCCCTTCTCATGAGGGGAAAGGTAGGCAAGCATGCAAGGTGCTTGAATCACAGTTCCCATGAGGCAAACCCCAGAGCATTTTGGGCTGGGCACGTGCTCTTTCTTAGCTGCAAACTTTATTGAACTTTTTCACCAAGCCATCATTTTTTTTCCACAGAAAACATATCTTTCATGAGTATTTTTTGAGACAAAACTCAGATTTTTTTCCACTGAAAAAATGCAATTTTAGTTCAATTCTGTTTTTGTAGCTATTTTTGACAATCTCATGGGACTTTTGTGGCCAGCATTGGTCATTGGTGTAACAAGAGATCAGCCAGAGGAATTCTCAGCTGCCTGCTAATTTGGTTCTCCTGATCCTTGTGCGCCTCTGGAGTCCTTGGAATTTTGCATAAATAAGATACAAATGAAAGGTCTCACCCTGTTTATCTATAAATTACAAAGATACGTTATCAGAATCACTTAACCAGTTTATCAGTGAGAGGCTTCATCAAGATGGTTTTGAAATTAAAAATTAATAATTTTGAGTGCTCTGGGAAGAACCTAATCCAAAATGGACAACAGAAATAGTTCATTTTCCCCCATTTTTTTCCTGACTGGCGTATATTTTACATGACCTCCCCATAAACTGAACATTTTGAATTTATGACGTCTTATCCCAAACATTATTTCTTTTATACAGAAATTTGTGCATTACTGAAGAAAAAAAATAAAAGTTCTTTGAATTTGTCCTGGTTTTGGCTGGGATAGAGCTAATTTTCTTCTTCAAGTAGCTAGAAGAGCATTGTGTTTTGGATTTAGTATGGGACTTAGTATGAGATGAAAAAAATTCCCCAGCAGAGGAAACTCAAAGAACAATGGCACAAGGGCTGAATAAACTTATTTTTGAAGAAAGACTACAAGAACTACTGATGTACAGTGTAACAGTGTGATATGATGAGCAGGATGCTAATTCCTGACTGCAGCATTTTGATGGGGTGAAATAAGTCTGTCTTCAATGCCCTGATTTTATGGTGGGATGTAAGCACAATCACTGACTACTTTTCTGAGAATCTTATTCAACTCTCCTTGTAACTAAGATTTTTTTTTTTTCTTGGAAATCTCACATGGTGTGATATTTAGTATGCAACAGGCTGGCTGTCCTGAGCACTGCTCAGCCCTGGGGAGTGAAGTGGAAAGGGACTGGAAATGGAGGAAAGGAGATGCGTGGTTTGAGGATTTGACGTTTGATCTAAAAGGCACTAAAAGTGCTGGGGCCTGTGGTTGGTTTTCTGTGGGCTTTGTATAAGGCTTCAATATTAGGGACATCCCATGCCTGTGTTTGCTGCTACCAGGCAGGTACTGGTGGCCAAGATGTTGAGCCAGAAAGGGCTGCTTGTATTTGTGAGCTGAGATTGTGGGCTCTCCTACCTCAGCAGCTGGGAGGCTGTTTAGCCTACCTTGATTTAAAGGTGCACAAAGCATCTGGGTGAATGTATTAAAAAAAATATTTACATATCTCCCTTGTGGTTACCATGAACTCTATCCTGTGGTTTCTGCTGCTCTGGGAGCAATCTGATAACACGCTAAGTCATGCCAGCCAAGAAGCAAAGTTGTCGCTCTCAGCGATGACTTGGTGAAATGCCACATGGGGCAGAGCTGCCATCCAAACCACTGGTGATTCACTGTTTGTTTCTCACAAATTTCCTACGCTTTCTGCCCACGCACTATAGATGACAACATTGTGTATGGGGACTGTGAACATGACAGACATTATTTTCAAAGCAGTGCCTTTATCAAGGTTTGCTGTTGTTTTTTATTTTCTTTTTTTCTCAGTGAACTGTGTAAAATGCTCAGGCTCTAGTTAGTGTTGTCAAAACCGTGTTAGGAATATAGCTGGCCTGCCTGTTTGAGCAGAAAGTTTTCAAAGGTGTTTTTAAAAAGCTGCAAACTGCGTGAGAAGGTCAGGCAGAAACCGCTGACTGCTCTAAGGAGCCAGGGCAGCTGTGTCCAGACCTCTTTCAGCTACTCCTGATAGAGGGAGAGTTTGGGCAGTTATAGTTAGTTTTGAGCTCACATAGCCATGGGGATGGTGGATTTTTGAGGGGAGATGATCCCCTTCCTCACCTCTCCTTGCGCTATCTCGGAAGAACTCATTCTTTGTAAGAAATGGTAAACCTGGTAACAACTTGTCTGTGTCTGGGCTTTCCCCTGGGCTAAGCTCTTGGCTTGATTCAAAGCAGAGAAAAGATCATTTTATTCCCCCTAAGATTCATGATGTCTGGCAGCAAAAGGTGTCCTGGGAGTCAGAGCTGCTCCAGCTGGGCTCACTCTCAGATGCTCAGTACAGGCTCAGATGCTTCAGAACAAGTGCTATTCTTACTTTATTTCTATTTCACAGAACAGTGTAGTTGATTTCAGGTTCCTAATTCAAATCTGGTTTTATCAAATACTAAAGAACGCTGAAGAAGCAAGGGAACTTAGTTAATGGGTAAGGAAACTGAGTAATCTTGTATGTAGTATGGTAGAGATAAACATGGGGGAGAAAATGTGCTGAATGTGATGTTCATGGTGACCTCAGAGTTTAATTTTTTTGTGCTTTAGCTACATTTGAGGAAAACAGAACAGCTTTGACTCAGTGAGGGAAAAAAACTGGCACTGCCAACCACTTCCCAGGCTCTGGAGATCCATCAATAAACTGAGAGCCCTCAGATACTGTTTGTTTTCAGACCAGTTTCACGACCTTGTCTGTTTTTCCAGTCCGAAAGGAATGAAACTATGGAATGAGAAGGGGCATTAATATTTTGAAACCAAAATGCATAATTAGGCTGAAATGTATATGAGTGCCTTTTTCAGGTGGCTTGCTTTGAAGTCTGTGGTGACACATTTATCTTTTTCTGTATGCTCTGTGCCTGGAGGATCTATAATCCAGGCAGCTGTGAGCAAAGTATGCTGAGGGTAAAGGCTTCTTGAAAACTAGTGGCGTGACAGCTGCAGCTGCATAGGTTCAGTTTGGTAAATAACAGTTTCTGTAAGCATCAGGTTTTATGACCATGACTTTGTTATTGTTGCATTTTTTAATTTGGGTTAGCTGTGGAGAAGAAAGCAGAGACCTTGAGCTGTTCATCTTCTGGCTCTGTCCGTGAGGAGCTTGTAACTCTAGCAATTGTTTCTGTTTTTCATAACAGTGGGAATTTTATGGGCTATTTTCCCCTTTCTCTGTCCAAAGTAAATGTGCTGCTTAAAAACAAAGAAAGAAGTCGTGGATTGTCTGGCAGGCATGCAGTTTGAACTTGGGGTGCCTTAGGTTGGAGGGAGAGTTTACAAAATGTACCTTTCTCCTGAGAGTTGATGTTGCAGTACAGTGGTTTTATTTGTGTTGATCTGTTTTGCATTTCTTGCTTTGGAATGCTGCATTTTTAATGAGCCTCTATATTAATTGGTGATGATGAGGATGAATATCAAGGTGCTCTTTAATTGACTTTCCAGGTATGTACAGTGACCTATCAATCTGACCGATAGCTATGTATCCATTCAGAACAGCTTGTATATTTCCAGTGTAGCTGAATTGGTTTCTTAAAAAATATTTAGACTCTGATTTGGTATTTAACTTAACGGTGAATCAGCAGATTCATGTGTGCAAACACAATAATTTTCTAAGAAATGCTAAAATAGTTTTTCTCAGAATCTGAAGTATCATTGTCCTCTGATGTGAATTGTAAGAAGAGTGTATGCACTGCTTCAACACAAAAAAACAGAGGAAACATAATTACGTAGATGAAAAGTACAATAATGCTAGTGAGTGGAAAGCCAGTTCTTTGTGTTCACAATATTTTCCCTAACTATTGGACTTCCTGTATTTTCTGACCTTTTCCACAGAGATTTGTCTTTGCAGGGTCTTCAGGATAGTGACAGTCATCAAAACAGCTGTCAACGTGGGTGGCATTTGATATCCCAGATCTTAAAAAATAAGAATCCCAAACCAAAAAACCCAAACAAATAAAAGAAAAAACAACCAAAAAACCACAAACAAACAAATAACACCTGCAGAAAACAAAATCAGAGCAAGAAATACAGTCCTATTAAACTGGAGTAGATTGGCAGAGCCCTGCAACTCAGAACTCTCCCAGGCAGACTGACATCAGTGTGTAGGACAGGGAAGTGTTTGCACATATGAACACAGCATCAGAGTAATAAAACTAAAATGGAAGTGTAGAGTCATTGTGTAGCAAATTAAGTAAAAACTCCTAGTCCCTAAAAGCTAATTGCTTACTTTTGAAATGTTTGAAATGTGCCTGCCCCTGCCTTTAAGAGGTCATGCATGCTGTGTCACTAACATCTGCAATACTGCTGGCTGGAGATACAGACTCACAGCTTAAAGAAAACTTACTTAAATAAGGAAACTGCTCCTACAATGATTTATGTCAGCCCTGGTTGTGAAAAGGAGAATGTGCATGAGGAGAAACATGTTTTCACAGTATGGAGTGATGGAAGTGTCCAATTCAGTTCAGAGAGCAGAGTGAGTTTGCAGGTCATCCTGCAGACTGACAATCTCTGCCATGGTTAATGGAGTACTGGGGTAGATCTTAGGGTAGTCAGTAGCTTCCAGATCAGGCCATTTGCCTGGAGTCTGATATAGCCTGGTTCAAGCTTTAGCTCCAAGCCAGGTAGTACAGACTTCTTCCTAGCTGAGTAACTGAGAGCTCTGACTCTGCTACCAAATGTAAATATTTGGAGATGTCTCGCACTTTGTTCCTATCAACTAACTCACACCCTCTCCCACTCCTCTCCCTAAAAGAATAAAAAAACCCTAGAATTGTTTTCCAACTAGACCTGGTTTATGAGCAGTCAGAATGGCTATTTTCCACATGCACAACAGATCTCATATTCCTTAGACTCAAAACCCATTCTGTAAGTAATATCAGTTTACAGAAAATACTATTTTGAGCCACTTGAAATAATAAGAATAGGGTTTTGTATTGAATTAAAGGCCTTGCTATTAGTCAAACTCCAGTTCTTGCAGTAATGGAATTGATTTTTTAATTTTACTTCATGATGAATTCTGAAGTTATACTCAAGTCAGGTAATGTATCCTAAAAGCTCAAAATCTATTATATAAATTAAAATACTCAAATATATAGTTTTAGTTTTGTATAAAATACTCAGGTTGGTATGATTTTTCCGTGCTTGGAAATGACAGCGTGTGCTCACAAGTTTCTTCTTCATAAAATGTTGCACTTTTTTCTTTCATATAGAACGTAATAGAAATGCTACTTCTAACTCTCCAAAGCATTGGCTGCAGTCACTCAATGCTTATTATTGGATGCAGAAGTGGTTGGAGCCCACCTTTTTTTTGACTTGGGGGAAAAGCTCAAGAGAGGGCATGAGAAGACATGTTATTTATCCTTCAGTGTATCATGGGCTGTGGTTTCTTCAGCTTCATGAGCAGCTGAACACTGAGGACTGTTGGGTGCATGTTAGTGTTGGTTGCAGAATGTGAAGTCAGTTCTGTTTAAGGCAGGTTTGCCACTAAAAATAATACTCATGTAGCTATTGTATTTGATTTGGGGTCAACTGTCTTTACCTTGCAGAGTTCGTGTTATTCCTGATAGACAGGAAACTCTTTAAATACTTGACTAAAAACATAGGACCAATCTCTTAAAATAAGTCATATGTGAACTGATAAAAGGGATAAGAATTCTTCCCTTAGCCCAGCCTATCCCTGATCTCTTGTGTTGAGATTGATGAAAATGCTGGATTTATTGTGGTCTCAGATAGCTTAAGTACTCCACTTCAGACTCTTATTGCATGCAGTCATGGTTGTGAGAGCTGTGCATGTACTTTCAACTTACAACAAAATTCAAAGTATTGCAATATGACTTAATTCTCTTTTGCTGACAAAAACACACAAACATCTGTTAACACAAAGACCAAGAAAACTTCAATTGTAAATTTACAGTTGCATCTAGGCTTTTCGAGGTGTTTTTTCTATTTTTTCACTTACAAAAAAGTACTTGCCCCCTTCTAGCTCTTATTGTGGTGCTTCTGGATAAATTCCACCAAAAATATTGATATGTGCTGAATTAAAATTCAGAAAATTTGAACATATATTTTTACGTATTTTAATGGAGTTTTCTAAATTCTGGAGGTTGTTTTGGGGTGAGTATAAACATTTCAATACAGTATGTTAGCAATGAATATTTTGCTAGGCAACATCTTTGTATATTGTTTGCATTTTTCAGTGTCAAAAAAGGAGCCTCCGTTACACATCTGTTTTTTAAAAAGAATGTTATTAAAGTATTCTAAACATGAAATTGTATGCTGAAACATTTGGAAAACTTGGAGAGATTGATTGCAGAAGAACAGGAAATATTTCCCCCTTTATTTTAACAGTTTTAATACTGATGTGAAAGCATGCTTATTCTTGCACTCCCTGTTTATCTGCAGGCTAAAGTTAGAAGGGCTTTTTTTTTTCCCCTCCTGCCAATAAATGGAAATCTCCTTTGTAATATCCTGAAATGTGTATTTTTACCTGGGCACGGGTTCATGCTGTTGTGCTACATTATGCATTTCTGCTCTGGGGTTGAATTCTGCCTCCCCTTAAGGGAATATCATCTTTCCAGTGTCCTTCAGTGTCCTTGCGGTGAACAAGATCTTGAGCACTTGGATTTCCAGCCTTGGGAATGAGGCAGAATGCTAGACAGAAACAAAGAAGGTGTCAGTCTTTGACAACACCATGTGTGTATTAATTGCCATTAAGTAGTTTTGATATCTAAATTAGTATTTTGTAAAGTGTAATCTTTTCCACAAAATATTTTTTTCTGGGTGTACATGATTTAATATACATAAGAACAAGAGAGCACGAGATAAGGCAACTTTCATTTAAGGCTCTGAATTGTAACATAGGATCATCTGGACTGTACTTACTCTCTTCCTATTGGTGACTTTACATTAATAATTTTGCCGCTGACGTCAAGGGGAACAGGATGTCACCCTAGATAACAACCTGAATGAAGTCAGTCTTTCTTAATGAAGATTAATTGTTGGGGCCCCATGCTTTGTGTGCCTGTGCTCAGACATCTTCCTCTGAATGCTTCGATGTCACACAGGAAGTCTTGTGCTTCTTCATATTTGGTATGAGGTCCCATTTCATTAATCTGAAAGACTTGTCACCTTTTCTGGTGCTGTGTGATGTCTGCCATGCATGGAGATGCTGTAGCATTCTACATTGTGGTAGTTTATAATGCCAGCTGGAAACCAGTGTGCTGCCTGCCACTTTAGCAGTGCTGGCTATGGAGGAGCATCTGAAAATAGGGGCCAGAAAGTTTTAGGCCACAGCACACTCATACCATCCCATTGTTTCTTTACTCTGTTAATCTGCAGGTAGTTATTTGGGATGGCATTCGTAAAGGACTAAACTTTGAGTCTTTAGCTGCATGTAGTGCTAAAATGATTATTTAACATATTTTATTTCCCCCATATCCTTCATTCTCATCCTGTCCTGGAGCAGTGACTGGCTTTCACTTCAAAACTGGTTTTTGTTCAAAATATCAGCAATACCAGAGTAGTGAGGAAGAGAGGGATTGCTTATACTGAGAGTCAGATTGTGAGAGTTTATGTCTGAAGAGCCTGGAAATAATTTTAGAGAGAGTTGAAATAAATGACCAAGGAAAGCAAGCAGTTTATTAAATGAAGCTTAAATAAGTAATTAAGCAAACAGAATTAAGACATTATAACACTGTATTTGCTGTTACTTGCAATATAATCTCTCTGTGTGCAAAAATACTGGATTCTTTTACAGTGGAGACCTTTTTAAATACAAACACACATCAAAATGTTGCTAGTGTAGGAGAAAAGTAGACATAATTGGTTTTGATCTTAGTGGTTTCAGATGGTTTGGAGCGAAAGACTAATGAAAAATAGACAGCTAATCTGATAATGCTAGTTACCCAAATGAGTAGAGGAACAATAAGTCATTAACATATCTTAGTGACAATAAGTCATTAACAATATCAATAATGCACTAAGATAAAAATTGTTTTCTCCATCTTGCATTAAAATTTGTGTTATCTAAAGCCACTGTGTGTGGGGGGTCTTTATGCCATGCACAGCCCCTGTTAAACTCCACAGAGATCAACAGAGGTTGATCATTGCCTGTAGCTTTGCCTCTGTCTTCAGGATTTCTTGATTCTAGAAGTTGTCAACTGTTTTTTGCATTGTACAAAGGACAAAAGATGAGGACCACTAAAAGTCATTTGAAGGACTGTGTGTTGGAGGCTCAGGAGAAAGACATCAGGTATACAAAAACAGCCTACATGTGCTTAAGAGTAATTTAAGTGCCTGGTGTTACTTAGGTACATCAGGTACTTAACAGGTCAGGATGTACTTCTTAACATTTATTTTGGGGCCACTGAACATCCAACCCATTTAAAAAAATGCTTGAAAGAATACTAGTAAAACTGCAATCTGCATCTTACTAAAAATGTGCTTATGACACTGGACAAGAAATACGGGAAAAGTGGACAAATCCCTCAAAGGCACAAGATGCAGTTAATCAGTCATCTCCTTTGCTGAGTCATCTGCTCTGGCATTTCTGTTACTTACCCAATAAGTGAACTGCTCAGTGGAATGGAGGAAAGATGTTATTGTCAGGACCAGAGAGAAAATGAAGCTGAAGCTGGAGATTTGTGAGGGAGAAAAAGCGACTGGTTGGTAGAAGAAACCAGAGAATGCTTTTAGTCTGGTTTAATGTTTCATAAAATCAGTTATGAAAGCATCCTTGCAGTTAGGCAAGGCACAGTTTGTGTCCTGTCAGGCTGATCACTGTATTCAATGCTCCCAAGTCTTGTTGATTTCATAGTAATTTACAGGTGTATGTAAAATTATACAGTGCTTTAGAAGGAAGATGAAGCTTTCAATGTGTCTTGTGTCAAGCAAAGCACAGAAGTCCATGGACATGTGAAATTATCAAATATTATTTTTTTATATGTAAAAGACAATGATATGGATTTGCCAAATAAAATAGGCATTTTCAAGGAAACATCTCTTGAGCTTCTCACTTTAGCAGACTAGAAAATTTCACTGGCCCTAACAGATGATTTTCCAAAAATATTTTGGTTAATTAGTCAAGTATTTCACTAGCACACTAAAAACCTATGTTAATGTGACCTTGCAGAAAACCCATCAAGCCTAAAAGAGCAATGTCTTTAGTGCACACCAGCTGGACAGAGTGATTCCCCAGTTTTTATCACTGCTTAGCCACCTGTCCTGGCGTTGGAAGGTGCAGAACTTGTATCTCGCTGTTTTTAGCCACACAGGGCCAAGCCAGTGAGAGAGAGGGACATACTGGGAGTTTGCAGACTGCCAGAATTAAAAAAAAAAAAAAAAAAGAAAAAGAAAAACAGATTGGAAGGAACTGCCCTTATAATTTTGTTGGAGTATTTCTTCTTTCATGTGGTCTTAAACACTTGACCTCCTATGAAAAAAATGAGGTGGGGTGTTCCTGTAGTAAGGTGAAATTAGCCTGGGTAGGATTCCTAAGCCAGTGCTGAGTTGGCTGCTCTGCTTGTATAAAGCAGCACGACTCTGAGCAAAAAGGCTTATTAGTGTCCCCAGAGCAGAATATTAATTCAGGGCTGTACCAGAGCTAGCAAAGCCTTTCTCTCTATGTTCAGTTGTTTGGCTGGGCTAGCAGCTGAGCTGTGGCATTGCAGCGATACAGCTCACTGCTTGCAGTGAGATACAGTGAGATATTTACAGATAAAAATACACCCAAAAGATAAAATACACCTAAAAGCTACCATGAAGACCTGAGTTTTTATCTCTCTGAAGCATTTTGACTGTAGAACGTTTTGGACGTTATATGTTCATGAGGATTGAATTGCATACTTCTGTACTTGTAAAGTTTTGTTTAAATTATCAGAGTTGGGAAGGAATTAGTTTCTTAGTAGACACTGTCTGGTTGTGGATTCTGTTCTTAATCACTCTTATCTATAAATGACAACATCTTTTTTTAAAAAATGTAAATGTTTACTTCCAGTTTTGCGAATAAGGTTTATGTGACTGTTCCTGCTTTGATTTTGCTTGAATTAACCTAGTCAGCTTGGCTTGTGTCACCATGCAGACCTTTAGTTTGAGATTACTAAATCTAGCTGATGAACAGTAAGGCAAGAAGAGATGAAGAGGCAAAAAATGAAGGAACAAATTCCAATGGTAAAATACTTGTTTAATGCAGAACTGTGCATATGTGGCCCATATATATATAAATACCATCAGGATGTTGAGCACAGTACATGTATTGAGTGTAGAGATGGACAGTTATTTACATTGAGGTAACAACTTTATTATGGTTGAGTAGTGACTTACATAAAAAATTACAAAAGTAATCTTGCTTGACAAATTCAAACATACTTCTTGTATCAGAAGAAATAGTGTTTAGTGTATAGTTCCTCTGAGCTTCATGTTTGCAGATTATTTTTGTCTTGTATGTGAATAAACATACGGAATGATAGGCACGCATATATACATGTGTCTCTACACAAATGTGTATACAGGTTGTATGTTTGCACATATGTATATACATATATAGGCAAAATATATGGAAATGAGCACAAACATGTTAACTTGCAACAGGATGCATAGTTGCTAAGTCAAATGTTACTGATTTAATAATAAGGACCTTCAGCCAATATATTTTAAAATCAGTGGATGTACTTTGCAGATGCATGTGCAGAAGTGATGATTTCTAAGTGAATGGTTAAAAAATGGGCATACAGTGGAAGTACAGATGTTGAAATTTAAACTGAAAGTGGGCACTTAAAATGTGGATGAAGTGCGTTAATTTTAAGTCTGCCATGTTGTGATGGAAGGCAGATTGGTGGTTTTCTCTTTATAGCTCATCCGATATACATCAGAGTTTTTTGCATTATCTACAGCTGCATCAGGTTATATCTACTGACAAGTTTGATGTTTATTTTTCAATATGGTTAGAGTGAAAACCAATTTCTTCTTACTTTCCCTGTAGTGCTAAAAGGACTCTCTGATGATGCTTTGATGAGTTCTTAAATTCTTGCTTGAAGTTACCTCTCAGCTTTTAAGCTTGTTTGTGTGCTTGCACTTCTCTTTGACTGATGATTATTTCTCTCACCCAAGATAAATACTAGCTAAGAGAAGAGCTTTTTGTATATGTTAGCACAGGTGGGAAGTGGAACAACTAAAGCTTTTGATTTGCTTTCTAAACATAATTGGTACCTTACAGAGATGTAGCATATCTCATGTTGTTTTCCTGTGTAACTTTTAACACATACATCGTTATTATGGCTTTTCAAAAACACGAAAAAGCTTGTCCTGTAGTTGATCGTGATCTAAACAAAATATCATCATAAGGAGGGGATGGTGTATGTCAGAAAAGAGAAAGGACTCTGCCTGTGTACTCTCTGAAAAGCCTAGTGGAGTGGGATTGGCAAGTTGAAGGAGATAAGATAGATGTTGTCCACAGATCTGTGGAGGTCCTACCTGTGTGGGGTAAGGAATGAAGTGATGACTGAGTACTGTACAAAGCAAGCACACTGGGGCAGGGAGAAAAGGGGTTTTTGGGGGGGTTTTTTTGGTTTTGTTTTTCTTGCTTGCTTTGTGCTTTTGGTTACTGGAATCTTAATGTTTTTGCAACGATACTTGATTAAATGATTTCAGACGGAATTGACTTTGTTTTCTGCATGTCTGTCCTCCTTTTACGGAATGCTGCTCTTAGGAAAACAAAGATATTTGCAGGGCTAGAGAGGTCCAAGAAAATGGCCTTTTAGAAAAGAGGGCCCGAGTTGTTTTTCCTAGCAGCAAAAGAGTTGATTCTGTTTATTAAACTGTGCATACCATATGATGCTTCATACTTTTCCATTTGATTTCCTGTAGGGTGATTTCACTTGGAACAGCATGTCAGGGCGCAGTGTTCGGCTGAAGTCAGTTCCTGTCCAAAGCCTCTCGGAGCTGGAGCGTGCTCGGCTGCAGGAAGTGGCTTTTTATCAGTTGCAGCAGGACTGTGACCTGGGCTGTCAGATTACTATCCCCAAAGGTAAGGGCTCAAAAAACCATCTCTGATTAGATTTGCTAAGCCACTGACTTCATATCACAGCAGTAAAAGGGAGAAAACACTGGAGTGTTTATTCCACAGACATTGTCTTCGATTTTGTTTTTTCTTAGTCATATTAAGTATGGAACTGTGTCCAATTTGGGCCACCTGGGGGTGGGATCACCTGATCAAGGACAGATGTCAACAGGGTAGATAATCTAAATCAAATCTGTTCATGCTAGGTTGTCTTGATATTCAGCTGAGAAAAAAAAAGGTTTTCTTACACTCGCTGACATGCAGAAGTGCACATCTGTCTAGGTCAGATAGATCATACCACAGAAGTGCCTTTTCCACTGTTATTGTATTGGCTCTGGATGAAGCCAAGCATCACTAGTCAGACAGACAGTGAAGACATCTGCATCAAATCAGATGAATCCTATCCAAGTTTTTCTAAAGACAGAGGTGCTTATTTCCTAGAAAACCAGTTAATTTTCAACACAAACCACTGAACTAGTAAGAAACAGGAGATTAAATGGAAAGGAAAAGCTCAGCTATCAGAATCATGATGCAGGATATGCATGCACAGTAGACCTGTATTTAGGTTACCATGGAAGAGATCTAAACCTCACTAAAACTAATGTGAAAGTTTCCATTGTTTGTAAGCTGGAGATCAAGCTGAGCAAAGACAGCTGTTGTGCTGTGGTACGATCATCCGCAAATCTTGCTTTTCTGCTGTTTCTTTCCAGCTGTATGCATATTTAAGGGGGAAAAAAGGAAGAACACTGAATTATAGCCATTGGCTGTAAGCCGGGGTACTGTGTAGTGAGCAGAGATACTGAGTGGCAGCATGTACACAGTGGTGCCACAGGACCAGTTTTTTAATAAATCGAGGTCGAGGACAAAAATGTTCTATAGTCAATGAAAATAAAGGTGTGGGGAAGAACAAATGTGAAAGACATCAGCTTGGGTATTTATGAACTTGTTAGGATCTGCAGAAAACTGACAAACCCAACAAGGCCCAATTTAGCAATCATCAGGGCATCATTTTGTACTGAGATGGGTACAATCAGCTTCCTTAAGCCTCACTGCAGCTCCCCTGATCCCTCAGAAAATGCTTCATCAATATGAAAAAAATTTTACAGGACATTCATATGAGGAACTGCATCACTAAGGGCACTGAAATATTTTCTGACTCTCTGAACTGCTTCTGCTAGTTCCAGTGGGAGATGGATATACATACATGGAAGCAATACCATCTAAGACAGTAGAGGATACATATTCACATTCAGAAACGTTGAGTTTCATTAAAGGCTCTGGTAAGAAGTGTCTCTCCATCTTTTTAATAAGAAGCCCCCTTTAAGTATTGAAAGAATGCAAAAGTGCCTTCTAGTGCCTTTTCCAGGATGAATAACCCCAACTCTCTCAGCCTGTCTTCAGAAGATTTTTTCTTCCAGCTCTTCAGTAATTTTCATGGCATCATCCTCTGTTCCCACTGCAGCAAGTCCATGTCTTTCTTGTGCTGGGGACCCCATAGCTGGGTGCAGCACTGCAGAGGGCAGGGGATGGTGATGTCTCTGCCCCTCTAGAGGGGGAGGATCTCTCTCTTCCCTCGACCTGCTGGCCATGCTGGTTTTGATGCAGTCCAGGATATGGTTGGCTTTAAAATTTGTGATTCTTTGTAGTTCTTTGAGTGTTCTTTAAATCTTGCAAATGACCGACATTATAATATGCTCGTGCCCACTGGGCATTTCACTTCTGCAGTCATTTGAGTAATTGCATTTACTGGCACAGGTTTTGTAGAAAGTAAAAATTTACTGTTCTTGAGTAAAAAGTGTTTGTGCCCAAGATGTTTGCCTGGAAGTTAAGTCAAAGTACAGAAGCATCTGCTGTATCTTTATAGTCACTGTCATGTCACTATGGGTTGTTTCTTCATAATGTTTCTGTTCTCTCATCCTCAGAAGCCCCATTTGTCACAGCAAGTGCAATTAGTTAGCACTTCTAGGGCACATCTAGCTATTCCCACACTTGTTGAGGAATGCATAGAATGTGAAGCCTGATATGTAATTCCTCTCCTCCACTGTATCTCAGCCATTACCATTAATGAAACACATTACTGACATCTCTTAGTTAAATATCCTGTAGTCACATAGAGGAATTTATTTAACCAGCATGTCATTTAAAACGTGCTGTGATTGCACTGCAGGAGGCAGTTGGAATGAATTCATACTGATCTGGAGTTAGTATTTGTACAGTACAGTCCTGGTGACACTTCTTTAGGGTTGCTGTTTAGAATATACTATGATATTCTCATTTCCGGGAAGCCAATATTCTCTTTATAATAGAAGAAAAAAAAATCTATTATGAAATTCACTTCAGATGTGTCTACGTTTTGGTGCCTTTCCAGTTTTGTGTACTTGTGTGTAAGCAGTTAGAAAAATGAACATTTACAGCATATCTTCACCAAAAAAAAAGGTAACTCAAGTCAGGTAGCTTTTTCAGCATAACACTGGGATCAAAGCAGCCACTGCTTCTTATTGAATTAAGGGAAGTGAAAGCTGCAAGTGTGGCTGCTGATTCCCAAATCCTATTTGAATCTCTACAGATAGAGATCATACCTTAAAACCCATCCACATGCCTTAGGAGCTTCTCATTTGCTCCAACTTGCTGTTGCCACGTGCAGAGGTGGGACACAATTTTTCTTCATGGTGTCAACAAAGAATGATGAAAAATGTTTGACGTTTTCATATAAGAGAATGTATCTCTTATAGTTCCAAAAGTTGAAAAAATTACTTCTCTGGAAGTTGCCAGACAGACAACATTGCTACAGAGTGACATCTTGGCATGATTAGATAAAGTGCATTGTTACTGCAGTTACAAAGCAGCTGCCTGGAATGCAAAAGCAGTATCTCATGTATGTGTCTGTGCAGCAAAATAGAAAACCCATGTGCTGCTATAGCACCAAGTGTAATCTCCAGATCTCTGGGGAAGGGCTGTGGCTAGCACAGGGCTGAAAGAATTAGGAGCGCATAGAAGTCTTGTGGGCCAGGAATTTCTCCCAGGCACTTTCCATTCTCCTTGCTCCTGCCTTTTCCATCGTCAAATACAGATGGGCTTCTTGATGCAGGATAAGCACTGAGGCCTGAAGTTGGGTCTGGGAAAACAATTTAGTAATTGCTGTTGACTACTCAGAAATAATATTCTTCCACTGGTTTCCTTTGAAAAGTTACAGAAAAATGTGTGGGGATTTCTGGACAAGCAGCAGAAAACATCTGTATGTTTAATATTGCTTTTACTTTTATAAAGCACTAATAGTAGTGCTTGCTACCACAGCACTGCCCAAGACGGGTTTTAGGAGACAACATTCCACTTATTCTCGTTCAGCTTTGGCTGTTAGGGGTGGTACAGAGGGTCAGTAGGAACCCCTTGGGAATAGAGGGTGAAGATAGTGGTCCAGTGAGGAAGAGAGGAATCTTAATAGATGATGAGGAAGAACTAGATAAGAAGCTTTTATTCTTATACACAAAATTGGATTCAGAGGCTTTATATTTGCATTATAAAAGAATACTACGTTACCACTTGTGATCATTTATTTTGCAATTTTTTGGGTAGATTATAATTTATTATTGATTTATATTCTGTGTTCTACTTTGGGAATACAGGCTTCTGGCCTCACTGTCTCCATTGCTATAAGAAGAAGAAACCATTAAGCAAGTATTGATGTCAGTAGGTACCAGTTTTTCCTCTCACAGTGCTTGTGCAATGCTTCAAGTATAGTAACCAAGAGCACACAGACCAAGCTGCTCCCTTTTTCTCTCCCTACCTTCTTAATTTTTGGACCACGATAGTGCTTCTGAAACACCAGGATAAATTAGCAAGAAACTGTAAAGGCAGATAGGTTGCCAATACCCACACAGTATGACTTGACCTCAAAACTGACTTCAGACACCAAAGACAAAAAACAGGCACAGAGAGTGCATGTCTGCTTGTCTGTTGGCTTTGTTTTGATTTGTTTTGACAAGCTTGGAGCAGCTTATGATTATTCATTAAAACATCAAACAAAAGTTGTGAAGCTTTTTCCTATGTATCGGTCTGGAGACTATGGTTTTACAGCTGCAGCTGATTGTTGCAGCTGCATGTTTGAAATAACCTGCTGGAAAGACTAATAATAAAAAAAATGGAGACGCACGTTTATTTTGGTGCTTGAAAGATGGTTGTTGCAGTAGTTACAACTTGAACAACTACCTCTGCTTATATTGCACTTATACATTAGAGCTCCAGCCATGGCTCAAGGCTCAGTTTTGATGTAGACAGCCATGCAGTGGATGTGGCCATGAGTCTCTGCACAAGTTAGGAGCAAGGGAACAGTGAGTGAGAGCCAGGACGTGTGTGGATGTGTTAACCACTGAGGGTCTTCTCAGTATAGAGAAAGGGGTGACAAGCAGGAGGAGGCTGATATAATCATTGCCCATCAGTTCCAGAAATGTTCAACAAATCAAAAGATCTGCTTTGTGGAGAGAGCTGCCTCTTGCCCCACCGATGAGTAATTTGAAGATTTCCCTGAATGCCATCAAAGAATAGAAATATTTTATAGAATAAAAATAGAATATTTTATTCAAAGAATAAAATATTTTATAATTGTGTTTAATCTCAATTTAGCAGATTTATCAGCTTAAGCTTGCAGAATGGATGAGGCCTCTTGGTACCCTAGTGTTCATCCTGAAGTGGATGACAACTTCAAAGTGACTCCTGAACATGGGGAAGGAGAAGATACAGAAAGGATTCAGAAGGACCAGGAATCTGAAAGGGTTCTCGTGATGAAGACAGTGGTAGCAGCAGCCAATTATTAGACCCTGAAGTAGAGGAAAACTATTTGGTAAAGATATTCTATTTTATTCTCCAAGAAGGGAGAAAGAAATCAAAATTTATGCTGAGTTCTCCTATTCAAGTTTGGTAATGATAATTTAATGTGGATGGAGTAGAAATTGAGTCATAAAGGGGACTGTATTATCTAGGTTTTGTACAGATCTTCACAGAATCACATTGCTCTCCATATTAAACTTTTTTTGTTCTAGCCTCCTAAATTATAACAGGCCAGAATTTCAGAGGTGAGAAAGTTGGCATGGGAGTTTTTATTCATCTGTGCACTAGATCAGATTTCAGAGGCCTGGGCTCACTCAATTTAGAAATTCTATGAGACGAGAACCCTAAAATTATTTATTTTTCATATATCATTGTTTTCTTCTAATTAATAATGATGAATCCCAGTTTTAATCCATGTTTCTATTAAAAATAACAGGGATGCTGTGAAACGTAATTCTTTTGGTAGGAAAACTATTAGCACAAGAATTCAGGCCTGTGGCTTCAAATTCATTCGGTAAAATATCTTTATTCCAATCTCACTACACAGTAAGAGATCGATGTTTTGAAGACTGAATGCTGAGGTTTTGTGTTAGCCCACAACTGTTAATGACTCAGATGCAACAGATTGCAGTACATGCAGTCGGTTGGGCTAAGGTCAGAATGTCCACCTCTGATGAATTATCTTGCTTTTGTTGGCTTTGGTCACAACATTAACATTACTTTGATGTAGTGTTTTGGTTTTAACGTTCACCTTTAGTATTTCTCAAATATTTTGGAGTGAAAATCCAAAGGTAAGCTGCAGAATTTATCTTCACTTACCAGAACTGACAATAAACATGTTACCTAGGTATTTTAGCAAGTGTGCCAAACATAATAAAAGAGATTAACTGCCTTTACTACAAAGTCTGTTTACTGTGTTGATGCCACCTATGACAAGAATGTATACTCACAGTTATTAACAGCAACCAGATCATGCAGAGTAGTTTCAGGAATTACAGCAACCATTCCATTTCCTGGGGGAATTGATTATTTTAGACTTACAAGGATAGTTGGGGCAAGAGAAGGTAATCGTTAATTTTACTGCCAAACCTATTACAAAGAATATGATGCACAGTTTGATTTAGAAACTTAAATAGAGTCCCAGTTGTTGAAGGGAAGTTCTTGCTTATGCTGCTTCACCATAAAGTTTATGTTGCTGTAGGTTTTTTTGTATGCAAGTTTTGTAGCCAGTTCCACCAGGTGTGTGACACTGAGCATCTGCTCACGTGAAGGAAGCATTAGTGTCCTGGATGAGCAGGGCTGGGTAAGTGTGTGATTACAGACTAAGTGCCAAGACAATCCCATCTCTGCAATGGAAGGAAACATACACAGTTGGGCTTTCTGAATTTTTATTGTTCATCTGTGCACTTTGCCCCCTGTGCATTCCAGTTAAGCTCCGAAGAAAAATGGGAATTCAGAGTTATGCATTCTCTGCTTCTTGTTTATTTTGGCAGGGAGTAGTTTTTTAGATGTGTTTTTTGCTTATGCTATTCATCATTGTATTTCGTTATACATTTTCCTTAACACTGAGAGTGACTATGATTTTTATCTGTATTTGCATTTTTGTGAGGGCTCCAAGCTGCTCATTGTTTTTAGTCACAGACCATGCTATATACTTTATTGGTTGTTTTAAGAGTGGAAAGCATCTGAGCAAACTGTGGCCTGTAATTTGTGGAGCTACAGGGTGACAGACTGGATGCTTTTGAGTTGGCATCAGTATATTTTTTTAAGTGAAGAGGCTTATCACCACCCCTTTTAATACCAGTCTCTTCCAGTTCTCATATAGATACTGTCTCTAACATAACCCTGTGAATCCCTGGGTTTTCATTCAGTATGACACTGTTCATGAAGATTATATTAAAGACAAGCAAGACTCCAAGCTAAATTTTGTTCCTTTACACCACAGTAGTTAATCTTGGATATAGTGTATCAGACTTTGTCCCAGGCGAGAACTTTTTCTTGTTGATTTTTATCTTAAAGCTCCCTTTCCCCCTTCCCCTCAAATCATCTATGGAAAGATCATTTTTTCTGAGCATTCTTTTTTCTCCTGGGAAAATAAAAACAATTTCTCTAAGTCTAGAAAAAATAAAATAAAATTGACAGTATTTTAAGCTAGAAGAAGTTCCAGCTGCTGCTGGGTAGAGGTTCTGAGAGCATGCAGACTTGCACTCTGCTATACAGAAGTTTGTCAATTGAAGGTGACAGGAGCTTTTCCAGTCAAAGAGAAAAGCTTGACTGGAAGGTTTGTCTCTAACCCCTGGTGTATATTGTACCTATATATACCTACCAGTTAACTCAAGTCCCTCACAACAAAGAATCTTGAAAGAACATGTTTGCAAATATGTAGTTTATTTCTTCCAATACTGGCACTTGTTGTTGGGAAGTATTTAAAACTTTATATACACTGGGGAAGTATAGGCTGAAATGTCATGTTTTCTTATTATTCCTGTCTGCAAGAACTGAGTAGTGTTAGCTGTCTGAATTAAGAGCATTGCCCAAGGTCTTTTGTGAAGAAGGGCTCCTGCCTGCCTTGTTACAGTTATAGTCTGTATCTATATTCTACTATTTTTCAACACGTAACATTTTTTCTTCAATGAGTTGTGACAACTCTGAGAGAAATAGAATTTGAGAATAGGGTTCAATAGAAATAATGAACTTTTCACTCTAATAGATTTGATTCTAGTTTGGAACTACACTTCTTAGATGTGTTTTCCTAAAAGACATATCAGTCTAGTCATAATATGCTCAGCAGGTGTAAATATCTTTGCCTTCTGAATAGATGTGCATCATCAAGTATCTATTAATACCTGGCAAGCAAGTTATGAAGGCTTGTGGGGTTTGTTTTTTGTTTTTTTTTCCTTCTAAATTTGTACGAGAATCACAAAATGTTATTGTAAAATGTTATTTTATTAATAAAACTTAGGTCCCTCTAGGGTTGCAGCTTTCTTTTGAAGCAGGCTAGGTTTCCAGCAGCTTTGCCTTCTAGGCAGGTACCACAGCAGCTTGCATCTGGGAAAGAACAGCCCCAAGTACCAGTATGGGTTGGGGACTGAGCTGCTATAGAGCAGTGTGGAGAAAAGGACCTGAGGGTCCTGGAGGACATAAGGATGCCCATGGGCCAGCAGTGTGCCCCTGTGGCCAAGAAGGCCAATGTAATCCTGGGGTGCATTAGAAGGGGGGTGGTTAGTGGGTCAAGAGAGGTTGTCCTCCCCCTCTACTCTGCCCTGGTGAGGCCACATCTGGAATATTGTGTCCAGTTCTGGGCCCCTCCGTTACAGAAGGACCGGGAACTCCTTGAGAGAGTGCAGTGCAGAGTGACCAAGATGATGAAGGGAGTGTCACATTTCCCTTATGAGGAGCTGAAGGAGCTGGGGCTCTTCAGCTTGGAGGAGACAAAGGGGTGACCTCATTAATGTTTATAAATATGTAAAGGGCAAGAGTCAGAAGGATTGTGCCAGGCTCTTCTTCTTAATCACCAATGATAAGACCAGGGGAAATGGGTGCAAGCTGGAACATAGGAGATTCCATGTAAACATAAGGAAAAGCTTTTTCACTGTGAGGGTAACAGAGCACTGGAACAGGCTGCCAGGGAGGTTGTGGAGTCTCTTCTGGAGAGATTCAAAACCTGCTTGGACACGTTCCCATGTGACCTGCTATAAGTGACCCTGCTCTGGCAAGGGGATTGGGCTCAGTGATCTTTCAAGGTCCCTTTGAAGCCCTAACATGTTTTTGTGGTTTCTGTGAAACTTGCACAGTTTGACTTTGTAATTCCTGTGTTTCATTTTAAGTATCAATAATGCCTTAGCCCAAGGGATTGAAGCCTACATCTGAAGAAGGTGCATTAACCAGTTGCCAGAGTCTAAGAAGAGAATGAAAAGCACATTTCTGTGTGATGTTTGGTGGGGTTTCTTAAATGGTGGTATTGTGTACCCCGTGTATTGCTGAGGACACTATTTCATGCACAGTTGGTTTTCCTCACACCTCATCCAGTTTCTCACCATTCCCCTGAGCAGGGCTTGGTTCAGGCAATGCTCCTGCCCGGAGGGCTGCAGTGCTTTGACTCTCATCTCACCTGCGCACAGCCCATGGGGAGTGGCAGTCTTTCTCCTGAAAAATGGGCGTTGTCTTCAGCTCTGCCCTTTTCACAGTTTCTTCTGCAGTAAATGCAGTCAGAGGGAACTTAAGGGAGTGGAACATCTCCCTTATGAGGAAAGGCTGAGGGAGCTGGGTCTCTTTAGTTTGGAGAAAAGGAGACTGAGGGGTGACCTCATCAATGTTTTCAAATATGTAAGGGGTGAGTGCCAGGGAGATGGAGTTAGGCTTTTCTCAGTGGTGACCAGTGGTAGGACAAGGGATAATGGGTGTAAATTGAAGCATAGGAGGTTCAAGTTGAATATCAGAAAAAATTTTTTACTGTAAGGGTGACAGAGCCCTGGAACAGGCTGCCCAGGGGGGTTGTGGAGTCTCCTTCACTGGAGACATTCAAAACCCGCCTGGACACGTTCCTGGGAGATGTACTCTAGGTGGCCCTGCTCTGGCAGGGGGGGTTGGACTAGATGATCTTTCGAGGTCCCTTCCAACCCCTAGGATTCTATGATTCTATGATTCCCAGAGAGGAAAATGCTGAAGCTTGTTTGCTGCATCTGAAGAAGTAGCAAGTAAGAGGGAAGCTGTCTCTGGGTGCATTTGTGGTGCCTGTGTGGGGGAGCTCAAAGCTGGCTCCATGGGCTGAGGTGAGCTTGTGTGAGCTGGCTGCCATCTGGAAGGTCATAGCTGCACCTGACTAGTTATGGCTTTTCTTCCATTATCTGCAGGCTGGCAAGTGCTGATTTAAGTCAAAGTGAAATAATGAGAGCAACATAGGCCATAAGGAGAAGCAGTCTGAGAAACAGGGAGATTGTTCAAGGCTCCTGAGGGAATATAGTAATCTGCATTCCTGATAGAGATCTAGCATGTGTACTGCTGAGGACAGGTGAAACAGAGGAGAGTGATGGGAAATACCAGGAGGCTCAGCCCTTCTGTTTTTATATTGCTTCATGTTCAAAAATCTGAAGCTCCTGGTTGTCTGGTTGAAATTGTTTACCTTCCATCTGTGCTGCAGCTGTCAGGGCTTCAGAAGTTACTGCGTGGGGACAGGGCATTTCAACATGTTAATCTAAATAAATATTTCAAGATGGACATTTATAGTCACAGAAATGTCTAAGTAAAACCACCACTCTCTTTTTCAGTAGACTAGCCCCAAATGTACATTCCAAAGCAAATTTGCTGTGTATAGTGACCCAAAGAAACAACTTCAACCTCAAACACAGCACAGCTGTCAACAAACGAAGCACAATCTCATTTTTGTTGTGCTCTGTCAACAGAATTTAGCAGTGCTTTCTGGCTGCAAGTCTCTATTATTTGCAGTGTTGAACAAGCAAGAGAAATGGTAGCTTGACATTCAGCTCGCAGGCTGAGTGCAGGAGGCTGGCACTTGGGAAATGAGTTGGTCTTGATGAGTGAAGTGAGCTGACACATCCTCAGGATAGGTCAAACCCAGTGCTCTGTGGTGCCACTGGCAGTAATTTTCAAGAAAGAATAGCTTACACTTTTAGAAAATATATTCTGCCTTTTTTTTTTTCTCTCTTTAAAAGCAATTAGATCAAACTACAATTGCCTATAGAAGGAAAATGGCCATGAATATAATTACTATGAAGAAATATTTTAGAAATCTCACAATATCAACTTTTTCAGTCATTTCTGTTTTGATAAATGAGCTATGGGTGTGATCGCATGTAGCCCCTCTCTCTATACTGTGTGAAAATAACCCTTAACTGTAGAACATAACAGATTTTCTTTCCTAATTGGACAAGAAACAAAATTCTTATAAGCAAAAGAAGTTGCAAGTAGATGGAGCGGGGGGGTTCTCTTTACTCAGTAACCCTGTAAGCAACAGCAGATCTCTTTGGTCAAAAAACCAATGAGTTAAATTAGTTAAATGCTAATTTAATGGTGTTTGTGATGGCATTGCAAGTGAATTTCAACCTAATCCAAAATTGCAATAATAATAATAATCCCAGATGTCAAACTCGACAATTCTTGTCCAAAGTCAGGGTATCAGTGCAAATATTCTTGTATTCTGCTGGCTCTGCTTGCTGATAGAGTCTTAAAAAGATGACCTAATTTTTAAGAAAGAAAAGTCTTTTTGGCATTAACTGAACCTAGAAGTGCTCACCACTTTGGAAAACAGGTCATGCAACAATTTAATATGTGCTCAGGATTTTTATTCTAGACTTTTGGTCTTTTAAATATTCATCATGCTAGTCTTAATGTATAGATGTCTGGAGAATGATGTATTCATTGCAGTGAAATATGCTGCAAGTATATAAATTATTAAGCACTGAACATTCCAACTTCATTTCTGAAACAACTGGGCAGGTGTTCTCCAGAAAGAAACAGAATGCATTAATACAGAAAAAAATTACAGCCTTGTTCACTTTGACAATTGTCACCTTTTGAGTACTTCTCTTGTATTCCTAATATTCTTGGGTGGAATCTGCTGGATGAGCAGTACATTATTGACCTACAGGAAGAAGATATTAAGTGAAAGTTATATGCACAAAAGGCTGGATAAAAGTCCAACAGCACATATCACTTTGTGGTTTAAGCATTTCTAGAGCATAAATGAGAATAGCAGGCCATGTTTAATAGCACTTTGTGCTGTTGTAATACTATATTTCACCAAAATTTGCAAATTAATTTAAAAATGTACAGTAGATATTATGCATGGTGCTTTGCATGTTTCCCAGGAATGCTTCAGATATTCATTATAGTCTCAAAACACACTGCAGATAGTAAGTACAAAGCATTATTATTATGAATTGGGTTCATTTGAAATGTAAAACCACTGGAGTTGCACAAGTCCTTAAGCATGTTAGGAATATTTTAGCAGTGCTCATGCCTGATGTAACCTAAATCAACTCTCTTCAAAATGTGCTTATTTTTACAGAATATAGATTGTAATTAATCACATCTTTTTCTGGGGCAGGAGGAGAACTGGAACTGAACCTCTGGCAGTTTTCCTAGGCTTTAGCTTTTCACTGGGAGTTGTCTCCATTATTTTCCTATGCAACTCCTTCTCCTGTCATGGGGCAAACTGTAACATTAAATGTTCATATCTCCACTGCCTTCAGTGGAACTGCATCCATTTGTCTGAGATCAGGGTCTCTCCTCTGTTGCTCTGCATTCTCTTTCTTTGCACAGAGTGGACTCATTTCTTCATTCTCTGGTTCTTCCATATCTTGATCTTCCTACTTCTTATGTTCCTTGGGGCCTGAGCGTCACTTGTATCCAAAATTCAGAATTTGCAGAGATAAATGCACAAATGTTGTCTCAGCCTGTCATTTACTGAGGAATTACTCCACTACTGGAGTTTGAAAGAATCACCCACTAAGTGCAAGGTCTATGAGAAAGCATGGATAGTCTGGCCCTCAAAGTCATTAACCTGTTTTCCATATGGATATAAGTGTCATTTTTTCCTGTGTTTCAATGGTGAATAGCATTAATTTTTCCTGTATTTCTGTCATATTTGACTATGCTGCACTGAAACACTACAAAAGTTGCTGTTACATGAGTATAATAGTAAAATGCTATATTTTACATGCAATTTCAACTTTGCTATGATTTTTACATCTTGGTAGGTGTCACTGGAATATCAGAACATCAATAAATGGAGAACAGGGGCTCTAACCATACAAGGAAATTCAACTCATTTATCAAATGGCTACAGTGATGCAGTAATTTAAATTTATAACATGAAAAATAATTTGAAATTTATTTTTTATGTATAAGGACAGACCATGCTGGTAGTAGGGAGGCCTTATCAAAACAATCCTTACTGTCAGGTATTTGAAAGCAGGATACCAATTATTCATATTGCCAAGAGGTGGAAGAAGAATTTCTGTAATGAACTCAGTCATATCAACTGGAAATGTCAGAAGGTGTGAAAAGACTGGGCATATTAATCAATCAAAGTATGACTTTGAGTAATGAACTTGTCATGTGGCTTCAAAAAAGGAAAATCTAATCTTAGGCTGTATCAGGCAATGAGTTACCACCATTATATTGCTGAACTCTCATCTGGAATACCTTGTCCATTCTAGTCAGCCTTATTTCAGAGAGATGAATTCTCACTGGAGTGTGTGTGGGAAAAGGGCAGTCAACATAGCCAGCAAATGGCAATCTACCTCAGGAGACAGGAGCTGAGTATCTTGGTTAAGTGAGTGTTGGGAGCAAATAAATGTGGAATGCAAGTGAGACCAATCAAACCACAGTTATATGAAGTAAAAAGAGATTTTAATTTTAAAGTACGTGGACATCAACTGGCTATGAAGAATTCAGAATTTGTCCAGCTGTCTGTTGAGTAATGTTCTGGGCATGGCTCAAATAGAGTTGAGGGAAAAGTATGGGGAAATAGCTTGTGATCTCTTGCGACCCCTAATTGCAAAGATGGGAGTTAATCAACAAAGATCCACTTCATTCCTCTGTAGTATGTTCCCTTTTAAAAGATCACTTAAGACACTAGCTTATGTAACTAGAAAAACATGTTGAGGCAGATTATTTGGTGACCTTACCATAAAAGTGAAACACAGACATGATGTCTTCATTTTTGTGGTTTTGCCATATTAAAAATACAGTAAGGCAAAGCTACTTGTTCATTACCCTTTAGCTAGAGTGGGGCCATTGCAAGGCCCTTTATATTGCTTTGAAACTTAGGAATTCAAAAGATACAAGTTAAAGCAGGCCTATGTCTTAATCCCTGGTACTTGTTGAGACCTAATAAATAAAATGCATTTTTGGTGACTTTTTATTATAAAAGGTGCTGCTGAAATAATGATAGCCAACCTTCTGACATACTTGTTTCGAGATTGAACATGCCCACACTGTTCCTTAGAGTCTTTGGCTCTTAACACCTTAGAGAAAACTCGGATGATGTATAGAGTGTCAGAACAATAATGTCAGAGACTCTAACCCACCTGAACCAATCTAGACATGTGGTTCCAAACTGCAAGCTCAGTGTTCATTCAGATCAGATGGGTCATGCAAAGGTGGTCAACTAGCACCCAACTGGTATGACTGGTATGCAGAATTTATCCTGGAGGTTAGTAATCCTCCCTCTACAAATACGACCTTCAGCTCCACTCCTGAATCACACTCCTGTGATCATGGATGACATCTAACCAGTACCTTTTAGATTTATGGTACTTTGCTGTCAAGGGTATCCAGCAACAAACTTCCACTCTTAAGTGTTAAAAATCAACTTTGTGTTCTACCATATAGGCTGTGTGATCATGCATGTGTAAGTCTGCCCAGCAGCATGAAGTGGGATACAGTTTGGTTCCCCAGTACAACTTCAGCATTTGGGTGAACAAATCTGGGTGAGCACTCCTTTGGGCTGAAGGACAGTAGCCATCTCTAGCCTTTGTGAAATGTGCCTCGTACCCTTCCTGACTCCAAGTGCCATGGCCATCTCATTCCGTGTTCTTGCAGCTTATGCAGCAGTTTGTTCAGCATTTTTTCTTTCAGCTTACTTCCTTTTTTTCTCTTTTCTCCTCACACAGATGGACAAAAGAGGAAGAAATCATTAAGAAAGAAACTGGACTCATTAGGAAAGGAGAAGAACAGAGACAAAGGTAAAATAAAATAAATATATATTTACTGATTGGGGTTTTTAATTTTGCATATGAGATTTCCTTAGTTTTAAATGTATTTTATCTGATGGAGCACAAAATTACTGAGCTGATGTACTGTATAAATGTCTATTTCCGAATTTAAACATACATCTCATATTTTCTATTTGTAATTAATAAACCCCAGATCTCTTAAACTGAAAACTTATTTCCTGGAAGAAAAGGAGGAGTTATAGGACTGCATCTTTTCTTCATTGTTCTTTCTATCCATTTGCAACATCCAGTACAGACTGCAGTCTGGATAACATGATCCGTTTTTTTTCCTTGCATTCGCAATCTCCTCTTCCAATGTGCAAATCATGTGTACCCAGCCCTGCCCAAGCAAATCAGTTGATTTGCTTTTCTTTTTTTCACCTTAGGAAAACAGATGTTGTTTAAAATATATAAATGCTTCAATGCTACTGATCAGCTGGGTTTTAATAGCCTCCATGTGATATGGATTTATAGATACTGTTGGTACTCTTTTGTTTGGACTCTAACCATCTTTATGGGCTGGGCCCAATCCACTGGACTTGACCTGTAATTTGCAGCCATTTGAACTAAGCCTAAATGTTTTGACCTGAAGGTGTCTCTGAAATTGCAGTTTTCTGCATGTAGGGTAATTGTGCATCTAATTTTGTTCCCTACTTGGTGGGAAAAGTGGCAATAAAACTCGATAATAACATCTTGGTTTCACAATCATATGCACAAATACACACATTTATAACAAGATATCATATAATTGGTTATTCTGATGTTATTGCTTATAATCCGCTTTGACAGAAGGATGCAACTTTGAAGTTCCATTGAAAAAAATTAACATCTCCATTTCAAAATTACTTTGGATATTTGTCAGGAACAAAATATTTTCCTTTTAATTTTTGTATGTTTGGTAACTTCATATATGGGATTATTATTTTATTGGTTTAAAAATGTCTGTGGAAAATATTTACATTAATCTTTCTAAAACTGAAAGTCCCCTGACACATTTGTTTAGATAAATGCAGTGGCCTCCCACTGATGCGCTGTGAGTACCAAATCTTTCATTTGTTATGAGAATTACTTGATGTAGGACTGAGCCCACACACAGAAGTAGTCCTTCAGAAAAAACTTTTAATGACTTTATAGCTGCCTTTGGGGAAAAATCTATCTTGTACTGCTCCACTCATACATTATATTTGGCTGCACTGTAATTTATTAGTCATTAAGTTGCTTATTTTTGTTGTTGTTTCCCCATGGTTCTCCACGCAATCAAAAGTGCAAAGCAACATAGTTCTGTGCAAAACTTTCTCTCCTTTTTAATGCATAGTGTTCTTCATAGTCATCTATGCAGTGCTCTTCTGCACTTACTATTTTTTAAAAACCTGTTCTGTCCATCATGTGTTTTTGATGCTCTGAGAGTTTTTTCTTTCCCCTCATGTGTGGAGCATGACTTTGATAGGTTCATTTGAAAGTTTCTATTTAGAATGTCTTTTGAAAGTTTAAATGCAATTTAATATTTTTATTCTCAGATTTTGAATTGCAGTAGGAGGTTTTAGCAATAAGAATTGATTTGATAATTCACCAGGGACCTAACCGTGTTGTGTTACCCAAACCTGCTGGAACTTTGCACTTCCACAACTCCTCCAGTGCCTCCTTGGTGCTGTGCCCAGAGAAGCAATAGCTTCCTTTGGTGATGCATACAAATGCCTGTCCCAGAGTTGTTCTCTGTTCCTCTAAATTCTCTGCTGCCAAAGATTTTTTCTTTTTTCTGTATTTTTTCTTACATTGGTTTGTATTCTTTTGTGGTTTCCTTATAGCCTTCTTTTATTCCAGCTGATCTTGGTTTCTGATAATTATAGAACCATAATTTGAGCACTTACAGTTAATGCTGTTTTCTGCTATTACATTTCTGTTCAGGGACTGGGGTTTTTTGTGTTTGCTTGTGCATGCTTGTGTCTGCATGATAGCATTTATACTGGGGGTATACTTTTATTTTGAGATATTTTCTGGGTACACTTTGATGTTTAGGGCTCAGCAGCTGCCCACAGTAAAGGTCAGCACTTCATAATTATTATCCTTGTATATATTTACCTACCTCCTGGTTTTCAGCATTGCTCATATCTTCTGGTAAGCTACACCCAAGCATTTTTTAAAATCGCTATGCTGATTCTCTTAATTTTAATTCATTTTTTTCCCTTCTTCTTTCAACTTCAGGCATTTCAAACATGTACCTCATTTCTTATATTCTTTTCCCCCATATTCTACCTCCTTATTCTCATTTATAGAGATGTCTTTTGTACTCTCTCCATATATAAAATATGATAGCATCCCCTGAGAGGAAAATATCCCAGCACTACTCAAAACAGTAGAATCTGTATTTCTTTCCTTCCTTCAGGACAACTGTATTGACCAGGGTCTCGGGTTAGTCAGTAAGCATACAGAGGGGCAGGAAATTGGATGGAGTCAGATTCCCAACTTGGTTATATCAGCAAAGTAACTCAAGAAAGCCATGTTGGCTCTTAATTGTTGCCAACAACAAACTTTAGGCAAAAATAGTCCAGATAGCATCAATATGGCACACTACTTCTCAGGTTTTCTGTTCATGGTTGTTTCTGGTGTACTCTTCCTTCCTGAGTTATCACTGCAGATGCTTCTTAGCCATGATGGGAGTGAAGGAGCACCTTTTATAATGAAAAGTCCCCACAAATGCATTTTATTTATTAGGTCTCAACAAGTACCAGGGATTAAGATCCATAAGGATGAAGCCCACCATGCTGACATCCCAGCTGAGCCCCACCACCTTCCCTCAGCAGTGGTATCTGTCACCCAAGTCACAGTTAACCTCCCTTGGCATGTGTGTCGCAGCAAGCTGGCCGTATTATCCTGGTACATTCCATGGTGCTTTTTTAAAAGGCATTTATGCCATTTATTTTATAAAGAGAATGTCTGTCATTTCTGGCCAACAAGTCCAAAACAAACACTCCACTCTGTAGACGTAGGTGTGCTCACACAAAAGACTAGGAGCTCTTACCTACACACACACACACACACACACAGGCAGGTCTCTAGTTCTCATGCCTTCCTTCTATTCCTTTTTGGGGTTTGTTTTTTTGGTTTTTTGGGTTTTTTTGTAATTAGTCCAGCTGCACCATTGTGAGAAAAAAATGGCAAAACAAGGCTGCAGTACATCAGAGGGGAAGCAGGGAAGCTGATTTCCAGAACACTTTATACAGATGACTTGGGGCTGCCTTAGCGCAAACATATTTTCTATCCCCTCAGTGTTGCTTTTGTAAGGATAGTTGCAATTTGAGGAACATGTAACTAATTCCCATAATTTTTAATTTCCTACATTCCAGCTTTGGAGGCCCCCACATACCAGGACAATTAACAGCAGAGGAGACCACGTTGTTAGGTTTCTCCTAGAGTACCTGCCAGCTGAAAAGTCTTTTGTTCACTAGATAGCCTCCTGAAGGTTTAATCCTCATGCTCATGCAGCACTGTTTGATCCTCTCTGTGGGCTGCAGCCAAAGATCAACAAGATGTGCCTGGTGTAGAAGGCCACAGGGGTGGACAAAAAGCCACTGTGCTGATCACCAGGGACATGAGATGGTGGCCTTGCTGCAGGGTACATGAGGCATGATCCAGGCAGGAAGCTTGTAGCACATGCTGTCAGCCTGGTGTCTTTGTATGTGGCAGCTCCTAAGAAAGAACAGGGAGGACGTGAGTCCTTGGCCTTGCCTGACAGTCCCTTTCCTTTAGCACTGATGTGCACTGAAATAGTTCTCTATGGGGAGGTATCACCCGCTCTCTTGATTTGTGCCGAAGACTGTTTGTTATTTGTGCACCAAGTGTCTGTGCTTAAAAACATTATAACCAAAAGGATTTATTACTGATTTCTTCTAAGACAGTTCAGAGATTTCATCATTTGTGTTTTAGACTCTGTCCAATCTGTGGATTTTCCCTATCTTAACATCACATTTTATTTAGATAGATCAGTCGATCAGCCTGTCTATATGTTAAATGAGAGTTTCAGCAAACTGCAGCGGTAGTGGTCAAGGGTTGGACTTGATGATCTCTGAGGTCCCTTCCAACCCAGCCAATTCTATGATTCTATGATTCTGAAGGCCAACAAAGACACTAAAGTAGAATGCACTTTAAATAAATTCCATATCTTTATTTTATCCTTTTTGACAGGTACATCTGTTGTCATCTTGTAAAGGGATAAAATTCTAAAACAGGGTTTTTTTCAATGGTTTTTACATCTCCAAGTGACTCATCAGAGTAGGATACAGATGGATGTAAACAGATGAAACCAGAGAGCAGCACTCCACCCAGATATTTAAGCAATATTTCCAGCTTCCATCATTTAATGTCTTTGCTTTTCTCTACCCAGCCTCCTTGTTATTAATGGCCCTGATGACTTTCAATTGTGTTGCCTACAAATGTCTCCAAACATTTGCTTTAGCTGCTGAAAAACTGAGACTGGAGGGGCAGTAAAATGTCAGTGCTGCTTGGAACAAGAAATTCTCAGGATGTTCTGTGTGCTGGCAGCTGTATTCTATTCCCTTACAATTCACTGCTAATTTTGACGGCAGCAAATGCAGAGCCTTTTGTCTGTCTCCTGCTAGCAATACTGGGGTCAGCCTAAGCATGCCTACTTAGAAAGTACAAACAAGCATTCCTGAGAGAGATTCCTCCCAGAAAGGCTTTCTTCTAGAACATTTTATTAGTAAGCCAGCTCCATTTTGCCTCAGTTCCAGTAAACCCTACAGGTGAACTGAGAAATAATAATCACTTGTTACATGATTTGTTCAACAACTGAGAGTCATCGTTTTTGCTGATGTTTCTGTCCGGAATGTAAATAGTTCATCTGTGGGACCTTAGCAGAGTTGCTCTGCATGCTGGAATTTCTGAGAAAAGGCCTTCCTTTTGACCTGTGGCATACACAGATCCAGCAGTAGATGCTTGATTTTTCTTTAGTTCAAAATTATTGAAAACAACGTCCCTGTATTACTTCCCAGCCATACTTAGTAAATTTAGAGGTATTTCTTAATGTTTATATTTGATCTTCAGTAGTTCAACCTATCATGATGTCAGTATGCTTTGGCACGGCATAAGGAGAGAGCTGAATAGATTAAGTTTCTTTTTTTATTATAGTTTATTAGAAATGTGGGTTTTTTTCAAGTCTTTCCTGTACCCCACTGTGCTTTTTCTAAAAACTGAAGATGTTTCTCATGCTCTCCGGGCACGCAAAAGGCTTTTTAAGCAAAACTGTCAACTAGAGGACTGAAGAACCTCCTTAATTTATTTAAAAAACAAAACAAAACAACAACAAAAAAAAACCCTAAAAAATAAAAAAACCCAAATACTTACCCACAGAAAAAGCCTAAGTAATTGGGAAGGCCTTAAATCACTCTTTGGAGATCAGTGAGCTCATATAGCTGGAGAAGAGAGTTTCAGCCACAGAACTGATGCTGAGAACATTATCTTGAGTCTTTTGGAGTCTGTGCTGGGTTTTGATGAACCTTCAGATGGAAGGAGTTTTGCTATTCCTTTTATGGATCAGGGTTTCCATTTTCCTTATTTTCTTGCTTCCATCACTCTCTTCTGATTCAAAGTAATTAATTTCCATGACCAAAAAAGAGTTGCCAGCTAGCTGGGGACTTAAAGACTCCTCCCTACTTACATACTCCTTTTAAAGCATATTATTCTCTGAGCTGTTTCCCACTCCATTCCAATCATTTAAACAGAGGTAGAATGAACACCTCAGCAGATGTTAGTCACAGGGTTTTAGCAGCTCGGAACCAGCTATATGTAGGAAAAACCCTGAAGTGCTAAAGAGACTATCCAAAGTTGCTGCCTGGTATGCTGTTCACTTTATTAGATTTGAAGGCCTCATTAGGGTCTAGAGTGTAGACCTCACTATTTCTTAATAGACTGTTACGGTTTGTGGGATGTAAACCACAATTTTCATCACTCAAAACTTCAGAGAGGTCTTTGAAACTATAATTGGATGGGATGGCAGGAGGCCAAATATGCTAATCTATGGGTCAACATCCTAGATGTCATCATTCGATTAGGAAAGAAAAGGATTTCTGATCACTCAAATTCTTATGTGATCTGGCTGGGAGTGTTCCTGTAATGTGCTGATTTTTATTTTTTTAAAAATGCTGATTTTCCACAACAGAAAGATTTCTTAGGAACAAACCAGCTTCAATCAAAATTTTGTTAAGAAACTTACTTCAGTTACAAAGAAGACTTTCTGGTAAGAGAAGTTATCTGCTTCTCCAACATAGTAAATTGTCTTCTTTGCCAGTAAACAGTGAAAACCAGACTGGATCAAAAGTTAAGTCCTTATGTGCTGCTGGCTAAGGATATGAGTCAGTTTCCAAGCTGACAGTCCAGCCTGCCATGTTGTTTCACATTTTTGTATGGTGCTTTCAGAAAAATTTCTTTTTAAGCTATCCACTCACCTAATTGAATAAGTGATCAAATTTTTGTTGGTTTTACAGAGTAGTAACTAGCTTAGTAGCTTTGGCACTCACTCAATGGATATACAACAGACCAAAGAACAAGGAGTAATGACTTCAAACTAGGAAGAGAGTAGATTTAGGTTTGACACTAGGAAGAAATTCTTCACTGTGAGGGTGGTGAGACACAGGCACAGGTTACACAGGGGAGCTGTGCATGTCCCCTCCCTGTAGTTGTTCAAGGACAGGATGGAGAGGACTTAGAGTAAACTGGTCTAGTGGAAGGTGTCCCTACACATGCAGGAAGGTTGGAAATAGATGATCTTTAAGGTCCCTTCCAGCCCAAACCATTTTGTGACTGTATGAAAGCTTGAGCCTCTGCTTTAAGGAATGTTTCCCCCTGTACTCAGCAACAATGAGGCAGCACTCGGAATACTGAATTCAGTTTTGGACCCCTCACTAAAAGAAAGACAATGACATTCTGGAATGTGTTGGAGGAAGGGCAATGAAGCTGGTGAAGGGTCTGGAGAAGAAGTCTTAGGAGGAGTGTCTGAGGGAACTGGGCTTGCTTGATTTGGAGAAAAGGAGACTCAGAGGAGACCCTATTGCTCTCTACAACTACCTGAAAGGACATTGTGGTGAGGTGGGGGTTGGTCTCTTCTCCCAAGTTACGAATGATAAAACGAGAGGAAAGGGCCTCAAGGTGTGCCAGGAGAGGTTTAGATTGGTTATTAGGATATTGAAGTGAAGAACTGGATATTGTTCACTGAAAGGGTTATCAGGCACTAGAACAGGCTGCCTAGGGAAGTGATTGAGTCACCATCCCTGAAGTCAGTTAAAAGACATAGATGTGGTGCTTAGGGACATGGCTTAGTGGTGGTCTGCCATGGTGGTCTTGGCAGTGCTGAGTTAATGGTTGGACTTGATGACCTTAAAGGTCATCAAAACAATTTTAATATTCATACATATGAAACATCTCCAACAATGGGGATTCCCAGCCTACAGCAGTGAATAGGTAGTTGGTAGTACTACTTCGATGGTGAGACCAGAGCCTTTAACCTTACATATCTCTTGTCTGTGTCACTGCCTTTTCTCCCCCTTCAATCAGTTGCTAAATACTTTGCATAACTACAACTCTTTGGTTTTTTGAATAAATCTGAAATACCAAAAGGGCTAGCATGAACCGTACCAGACGTGACATTACCTGTCCAACAAGGAAATTGTTGGGACTGAATGCTTATGAAGAGTGGTGGGCAAAACATGCTCTGCCCCGTGGCACACGCATACATGCTCAGAGGATGCTTTTGATGGGAACTTGAGGCTGAGCCTGTCTGTGGAGGGTGCAACCAATTATCTTAATTTCAGCAAATGAGCAAAAAGTTACGGGTTTTGCCAATTCTATAATGTAATTACTGCTGCCAGCCAGCATTACTTCCATCTGTATTTAGTCTGAAAATCAGCCAATTGGTTTTCAGCCAGTCCCCATCGCTGCCAGACATTGAGAAATCATGGAAGTGGTTCATGTCCTCTGAGAAGCAGGCCTACAGCAAAGCAGCCTAAAGTGGAGGCTCATTGTCCTTTCACTGCTCCACGGGCATGTTGAGCAAGAGAAATTAAAATCCTGGCATTCCACACCTTAAGAGTTTTCAAGGAGATGCAACACCTACCTCAAAATAGCAGTCTTTATGTAACAAAGTTTATGAGAGGGACATTTTAATGAAATTTCTTATCATGATGCTGGGCTGATATCTCGTCTCCTGTTAATCTTGTCCCGATTGATCCTAATTCTGTAGGATCAATGGCATCAGCATACTGTTAGGCATCACTGGGATGCATATTGTTGTCATGTCCCAGTTTGAAGCATGAGTGGCTGTCAGCCAA
Organism: Phaethornis superciliosus; assembly: GCA_023637945.1. Taxonomy (NCBI): domain Eukaryota; kingdom Metazoa; phylum Chordata; class Aves; order Apodiformes; family Trochilidae; genus Phaethornis; species Phaethornis superciliosus. The sequence continues at coordinate 124,830,990 of JAJQWJ010000001.1, forward strand.
AAGTGGAGGAATATTTCATGTTCAGGATTTCATTTGTCTCAGTGGGTTTTCTTAGGAAACATTGTGGAAAGACCCATAGAGGGAGGTGCTGGGGTTATAACAAAGTGACAAGTTAGACAGACAGAAGAGGAGATGTGTTTTTCAAATTTGTGGCCTTAAATTTTCATTGGAAAGATAATTCAGAACAGTAAAATAATTTAACACTACTACTCTTAAAAATTTATAGGAACATTCTGCTGAATACAAGAGGGTTTAAATCTGGACTTTTGGAACTGGCATCCCTGCATTGCTTGTTAAACATGTGATAATGTTCTTTCTTGTCCTAAATTTAATGCAGATGTTTTTAGATGTCTTTATACTCATAGGTCACCTCCAGGCTTGCTTGATATATGAAGCTCTTCTTCCTGATTTAGTTTTGTCTGGCCACCAAAATTGGTTCATATCTTAACATTGCATACTTCTAAAAAACAGTAATGTTTTTCAGAACAACAGGAGGCCTTTGTCTCTTTAGCATGCTAGCCTAGTAGTGTCCTCATTCAGGATTCATAAAATATTCTTTTCAATGCATTACTGTAATCTTAATGATAAAGGAAGCCAGGATAAAACTTGAAAGTGTCATCAAAGATGTAGTCAAACTAAGTCCTAGGAGCAACTTTGGCCATGACTCCTGGCCAATTGTGGTAACAGAGTATACAAGTAATTTTTTGTTTGCCTTCTTTGTTGTTCCTTATTTTTTTTTGTACTTTTAAAAAAATTGTTGATTTTAATCTCTGGTGGTTTATTTATTATTTATAACAGAGGTTGCTTGCATTCTTACCAGCATGAATAGAGCCAATAGCTATTTTTTCATTCAATTTGAACACATAACAGCTCTAGTTGGCAGCCTGGCCCAATGGTTTTGGTTCCAGAAACCTCAGATAGGTTGTAGATTTATACTATGGGAATTTTAATGTTACTTATTGTTGGCTAATTCACTGCAAAGCAATTTTCTGTTTTCTGAAATATTTGAGCATTTTACATTGAGACCTGAAGCATATGCTGGTTTTGCACGTTGTAGTTATATTGATATGGGGTGGCATAATGTTCTTTTTGTTAATTGAGAGAAATAGCTACTCTCATGTATTTCTGTTTTTCTATACGCATACATATATTTATATTTGTACATATTTACATTTAGAAATTACCTGTATATTGATGTACCACCATTAAACTGTACCACTATTAAATCTTACCAGTATGCTAAAGCAGCATAGTTCTTATGTACATTTATAAGCATATCCTTGAAGGCTTAGTCTGAATAGTGGATGTGCTTACAAGCTCCCTGTACAGATAGGTGCATACCCTCCTGACCTGTAATGAGACCCTTGCATACCCCTGTACCCCTTCTCTTTGGTGCCCTGCAGCATTTGTGACAAAGAAACCTGGGAAGGGGATTGAAACAGGAGAGAGTTCTGGGCAACAGTTTGTCCAGGCTCCTCAGTTCTAGGTTTAGTTTACTGGAGCTTCTGATGCCCCTCTGCACCATCTAGATGCAAACTGACTTACAGGTGCTTTCAGTGGAAGTGAAAATCTTAATTAGTTCTGTTCTCAAGTGTTTTTCCAAGATTCTCCGTGGGTTTTCTTGCATGGTCCAACTGGAAACAGGATTTGTATACCATAGACTACAATTGCCTGCTACATCTCCACTATTATTTTATTGTTGAATGTTGCTGTTATTATTATTACAGAGACGAGTACATCATTGGACCTATTATATTTTAAGGGGCATCATATTGTTTTTCTTTTTAACAACTTAATTCTTTTTGTACTAAATAAATGTCAAATGTTCACTAAATAGTAATTTGTTGGTTGTTGCTGTTGTTGCAGAATTTATTCCCCAGGCTTTTGGAATGCCCTTGTCCCAAGTGATTGCCAATGACCGGGCCTACAAGCTCAAGCAAGACTCTCAGAGAGAAGAGCAAAAAGATATTTCAGATTTTGTGGCCTTTCTCTTGCCGTTTGGAACTAAAAGGCAGAACAAAGAACTTTCAAGCAGTAACTCATCTCTTAGCTCAACTTCAGAAACACCAAATGAATCCACATCTCCTAACACACCCGAGCCAGTGCCACAAGCAAGGAGGCGTGTAAGTAGAATAATCACAATGTGGTGTGTGCCAATAGGTCTGGAGATTCTAGGTAGAACAGGAAAAAACCTCTGTGGATTATGGAATATTTCTTCTGTCGTATTCAAACAGTGACTATTCAAATGGAAGGAAGTCTGGTCAATACCAGAAGATTCTAACTGTAGTGGAAATCTCTCACTGGTGCTGGTGGAAAAAGACCATATGGTCTGTACAAGTCTGTCAGAAATCACAAAGTGGCAGAAAGACTATTCAGAAGTCTTCTGTTCACTCCCTTTATGTACCTTCTTCTAAGTTCTTTAATATTTAAGAAATTCCTTGAGTCTTCAACCATTTTTTTTCAGCTGGAGGAGACTAAAACTCTGTGGCTGATATTTATATATATGCTTACGTAAATCTAGCTCCATGAACTTGTAGCTACTATTAATACTTATCCTAATATTATGAAAAATTTCAATGGTCTAATTCTCTCATGTTCTCAATGGTATAAGCAGTTATCAACATAAATTTGTACCAGACTTGTTTAAGAACATTTCGGCATACAAAAGAGTATGAACACAGCTTTGGCAGCAGAACAGAGTGCAGTGGTTTGAGATGAATGTTAATCCCAGATATAATACAAGCACCTGGTATATCATTTGTTTGTGGGGTTCTGATCCTTGTAAGTTTTATTCTTGTGAGTTTTCCAGTACGGCAGCTAGTAACAGCAGTAGATTTTGTTGCTGTTGTTGTTGTTACCAAAAGGGTAGAGGTTCTAGAATTCCTGCTTTTTAATTTTGTTTGCAATGAGGGGAGAAAAAAATGCATAATAAAATACGTCCAATGTAATCTCTTGATAAGTTATCTGAGAAAGAATGTAGGGTACAAGAACAGACTCTGGAAAATATGATATGTTCTTAGGACCCTCACCTTCTTTCATTCCTAGGATAAAACCTGCTTCAGAGAAATTCTATATGGGGCTTTTCAACCCACAGTGTTAGAAGGAGTAGAACTGAAGTAAATTACAAATTAAGAGAAGATTGAAGAGCCCCATGATCTGCCTTCTTTCCCTCTAGCTGCCAACTGAAGCTTAAAGTGTCTACATTCTGTCTGCAAGTAGCTGAGAGCATGATGCTTGAAGATGTTTGCATTCTTACATACACATAATGTACATCTATTGACCTGTCTAGGCCATATGAACAGGCACTTGTGTTTACACAGAAGTGTAAAGTACACTTGAATACAAGTGTGAAGGGAAACCTGCCAACTTCTTTCAGAAATTGGCACAGACGGTGACAGAAAATAAAAGTTCACTGAATACACCCATTAACTTCAGAATCTGTTTTCTTATGAAGGAAAGATAATACGTACGTCCAGCTATGGGTCATTGGGTCATTTGCTGTTCTTTTCACCAAGTGTGCTTAAGATCTCTGCATTTGAAAAGACAGCAAGCAGAAGAAACCTGGATCCTTTGTTACATCTGAGGGGTACAGCTCCATTAGGAGTAAATTCCTAGAAGCCTCTGGGGTTTTTGCTTTGTTGGTTTTGTTTTTTTTTTTAATAACTGGACTTCAGCTTTCAGAGTGCTGAATTTGAACTTGTAGTTCATAGGTATGAGGGTAGTAAGAGCAGACATAGTAAGATAGTAAGAGGGTATTGTGACATGGGAGGAAGCTGGCATTTTCTCTCAGGAGTAAACTTCAGTTATTCAGGAATGTACTTAATGAATTTTCAGTTATTAAACTTTAGTATAACTCATGTCCCATATCTTGTCTGTCTTCAGCCTTTATAGTTTGCTTATCAGTATACTTACTCTACTCCCCTGAGTTTTTTTTAGGAAATAGTGAGGAAGTTTATGCTTATCTTTTATCTCTTGAGCTGTGTTGTGCTTTTTACTTCCAACTTCCATCAAAGCAAATGCTTAAAAAAATAATAAAATTAATCATTAGTACATGCAGCTGATACAAGCAGTTTCTCAGACAATTGCTGCACAGCCATCTACAATGCAGTCTTCTTAAACAAAAATTGGAGGGATTGTTTATTGTACCATTCGCTTCTTTGCAACTGTGCCATTCGCTTTTGTGTATTCCAATGAAACTTCACTCACCTGAGGCTTTCAGTAAGGGGAAACAAGGTAATGCTGGCTGCAGAGCTCGTGGCGTGAGTGCTGTGGTTATCTGTCCTCCAGGAGCTAGACAGGAATCAGTGTTGCTTCATATTCTGTGTAGGGTTTTTGGCCAGCAGTTGGAAGTTGAGAACTAAGTTATCCAGCATGGTATTGCCAAGCAGTGCTGTACTTCAGCCACTGAACTCAAGGTCACTCTTCCTAAAGCCAGCTCAGTGCCCCACTTACTCCACAACTTTGATAAAAATGCCCAAGGATAACAGCGAATTGACTGTATTTACTATATCTGTTTGAGGGACCTGAATCTGACTTAAGTGACCCTGTGAGAATAATGATGCATGAGGTGAGGATGCTTTGTAGAAGCAGGGTATAAAGGAGAGCATCTGCCATTCAGGAACTACCTGCAGTAGTGAGGATGGGGTTAGGATTTTCAGTATCAATTGGCTATTATTCATGTCTAAAATCCCAAGATCTTAAAATAAAAACACCAAAAAAACAACAGCAACAACAAAAAATCAGTTCGAATTTCACACACATCGACAATAAACAGAGATTCTTGTTTGGTTTGGATTTTTTGTTTATTTCCTTTTGCCAGGAAATAGAAAAGAGAATCAAGCAAATGTACTTTTGAGAGAAATCAAAAATCAAGGTCAAAGTTGCATTATAAATGTTCTAGTAATTGTATAGATTTCTGAGTCCCCCCAAAAATCTAAGAATGTCAGTGTGTTTTATAAGGCTTCCATGAGTTGTAACTCATGTACTCTACCTGATAAGTTAGATGTTTTTTTAGAAAAGACATTATGTGCTACAAAATTTTAAATTAGTCAGAAATCTCAGTGGACTTTGAGTTAGCTATGAATTGGAAATCTTTGTAAAGTTTCTTTATGTAAACTGATGGAATAAAATGTTTCTAGAGCATGAAATTTCCTAAGAGTTTTACAGTTCTCATTTAATAGATGTAGTGATCTCACCAGCAGTCTATGAAATACCTGTCAACAGAACAATATACTTTTAGGAAATTAACAGTTCTCAGCAAAGTTTTGAATGGGCGTTTACATTTCCATCATTAGGATGATATGTTGGATCCCTGTACCCATTTTAATGTATGGCAAAAGGCAGCCTTTGTCGCAGAAAGAATGTAAATTACAGTAGATCATAGAATCATAGAATGAGTAGAGTTGGAAGGGACCTTAAAGATCATGTAGTTCCAAGGCCCCTGCATGGGCAGGGACACCTCCCACCAGCCCAGGTTGCTCAGAGCCCCATCCAGCCTGGCCTTGAACACTGCCAGGGAGGGGGCAGCCACAGCTTCCCTGGGCAACGTGTGCCAGTGTCTCACCACCCTCACAGGAAAGAATTTCTTCCTAATGTCTAACCTAAATCTCCTTCTGTCAAGTTTAAACCATTCCCCCTTGTTCTCTCACTACACACCTGTGTGAAAAAGCCCTACCCCAGCTGTCTTGTAGGCCCCCTTCAGGTACTGAAATGTTGCTATAATGTCACCTCAGGGGCTCATCTTCTCCAGACAGTTTAAATGAGAATTGAAAGTGCTATTTTGTTTTGTTTTGTCATTATTTATAAGCTTAGCTGTCCCCTAGGATATTTTTGCCTGATAAGTTCTATAACAGTTGAGGAAAATGTTTGTTTTGAAAGTGACAGTAATCTTGTGATTTGAAAAAAATAATCTTAATTCTCAGTTGTGAACACTGAATATACCATAACCTTCCTGTTGAACTTCTGTGCTTTGTTGTAGTCCATAGCTATTAAAGCTTCCACTGGAGTTTTAATGATTTTCAAATATTGAGACATGAGTCAGAATTATCTAAAAAATAATACTCCTCTACTTCTCTGGAGTGTCTTTATTCTGTGATAACATGGGATTATTTCAGTTTCTGCAGCTATGTGTACCTGTGTTATTAGTTAACTGTATGTGGTGTATGGTTGTAAATCTGTTTGCACCTTTTTAACTGATACAATGGCCTGAAGCTGCAAAGAAGGCAAGGAATTGAGTTTAAAACCATGTATAAATCTCCATGAACATAAATATTGTACTGCTGAGGTGTGTACACATACCGTGATTCGTCTTTGTTCTACAGTTTGTGCAGGTTTAAAACAATAGAAAGGTGTGCCCAGTAACTGTAAAGCATTTAGGTTTTTTTCATTTCATTTAGTATCTATTTTGTATTTCTTGTAGTATGGTAGTAATAGCATTGGTACCGCAGTGATTTTCCTATCCGTTACACTGCTACTATAACTTCATTAACTTCCAAAAACTGTGTAGCAAGTTGGTTTTTTTATATTAGTTTCTTTAAAATGCAGTCAGGCAAAAGTCTTTGTTAGATAAAGTTCTGTGGTGTTTAGAGTTCTCCAGCTGTACTGATTGCTCATGTGTGTGTATTTTACAGGGCGCGATGTCTGTGGACTCTATCACAGATCTTGATGACAATCAGTCACGATTGTTAGAGGCTCTCCAGCTCTCTTTGCCAGCAGAAGCCCAGAGCAAGAAAGAAAAGGCAAGAGATAAGAAACTAAGCCTGAACCCTATTTACAGGCAGGTTCCTCGGCTTGTAGATAGTTGCTGTCAGCACTTGGAAAAGCATGGTAAGAAAGTTTCCTTTTCCCAGGAGTGGCAGATACAGTTGTGTATAGGTACACAACTATGCTATGTATTATAGCAGTACATAAATACACCTTTGAAAGTCAGACACTTTCCCTTCTATTTAGCATCTTGCTAAAGATGCTTTCTCGCAAGTAATTACTTACATGGTATCTTCCCAAACTAAAGACCTGTGCTACAAGCTTGCAAACAGCGCAAGGGAAGAGACATTTCTTGGAGGTCATCCATCTCATATGAGAGTGCTCAGGTCCGAGGAAGCAGTTCTTCATACCCCATGGGTTCACCCATACCTTGAGAATCAAAGTCTGAAATGTGCCTGTCAGCATGGAGTCACTTCTCACAGCCAGTAGATCTTAAGGTGTAAGAGATAAATTAGCTGTTTATACTGCAGTTCAAGAAATAACTAGAAACAACATTTGAAGATAGAGGCTCAGAGAAAGAAAAATCCCATGCTAAATTATATTAACCTCCACAAAGCTTCTTCATGTTCACTTCAAGCTGTCTACTTGTTTTTTTCCTGGCATGATCAACCTCAGAATTATAAACCCCTGCCAATATTATTCTGATGTCTTCATGGCTGTCCAGACTCAAACCTCCCTCAAGCTTCATATAATGCAAAAACAATGCCTAATCAAGTTATCTTTTCATTGTATCTCCCAATATAACTTAGACTTAAAAAGATTTTTAATGAGAATTGAAATAACTTGTCCACAGCAAGACAGAGTTATCACATGGCATTAGGAGACCTTAACAGCAACACCCAATGATGCATTTGATTCCAATTTGACCAGAAAGAAATAATTTACTGACTCCTAATGAAAGGCTTGTGGAGATGAGGGGCTGTGATTTAAACAATGCTGAGTGAGCCAAAAAAGCCATCCAGCTGCGTATACTTTGAATACTGTGATTTATGTCACTTGAACATCTGTGATAATTTTTTAAATCCACTTAACCCACTGTCATAACAAAGATTCTTCTTTATACAACATTCTTCACTAAAATATTTGCCTTACGTTAAAGTTTCCTTTCAAAACAAACTCATGGCTTTTTTGGATGCACTTGCTAAATATGCATGGTAGTACTCCACAACACAGTCATCTGAAATAATTGGGGGCAAATATTGATGTTCTTCAATTTTCAGTTTAATGTGCCACCCCCCAAAAAAAGTCATCAGGATTGGCTGACTTTGAGAAATTTGAAGATTTCAGAAGATAGACACTACTGTTTGCTCATTGGCTTTTAGGGGTAATAGAAGACTTTCTATTTTACCAACATCTTTCCAAGCTATGGTGGACCAAATTTCTGATTCTGAAAACAGTTGTCTGTATTTGTAATTCCTTTAGGCCAGCAACAGGCCTCCTAGGGGTTTCTCATGAATACTTTATCATTTTTAATATTACATGATAAAAATTGTTTGTTTTTAGCCATAAAAGCCTCTGGCCTTGTTCACCTTATCTGTTTTTCCTGGGATTGTTTCCCAGAGCTGTAAAGGTTTGACTTCTTCAAGACTTGCAGTGTAAAGCAAATACTGTGTGTGCTTGTACATAAACTGGTAACAAAACTCAATTTTTTTTCCCAGTTTGAGCAATCTCAGATTATTCCCTGCAATTTTCCTGAGTTTAGTAAAAATTATTCCATTGATGTAATTTTCTGTTCACCAAAGACACAATAATATTGGAAAGAGATGCCATGTTGAGACTACAAACTAAAAGGCAGAATCCTGTCTGAATCTCTCTGATGAAAAACTGCAACTCCAAACACCACTACAAAGCTACACATCTCTAGTAACCAAGTGTAGCCTTATGGCTGCCAGAAAGCATTTTGTTTGCAAGGTCTTTTTACATCTTCTATATATCAGTAGAGAAAATGGATGTTACAGAATAGCCTTTATTAGATGACAAACTTTTCAAAGCTTGGAGATAATGTAATTCTTTTTGGAAAACAAAACAAAACAAACAAACAAAAAAACCCCCACTAACTGTGTAAAATGGTATGTACACAGCTGCTTAAGTCTCTAAGATTTCTTCTCACATTCTCATTACTAAAGAAGATGTCACCTCTATCATGACATTTACTCCCAGATTTTTCAGTTTCTGTTACTCAGCAAATTATGCAAATTGTTTTGATTCAGCAACCATGTTACAGTCTGATGCTCTGGTAGTATCTACAGGGCTAGAAGGTTTCTGCAGATTTCTTATGGAATAGGAACACCCATTTCCAAATCACTTAAAGTCTAAAAGACGAAGAGGCACATTTGCACTTTACCTTACAATATTTCTCTATAGCTTTATCCACATATCTTAGCTGTTCCTAGCCTATAAACTGCACACAACTCCCAGGTAGAGCTCTTCCCTCTTGTAGTCTCCTTTTGTCCCCTAATTATGTCCATTTGAAGGAAAATCTCAGCTTTTTCTTAACAGACACTATATAGCCAGCAAGTAACCCCAAACACCAATTGCTTCCTGTGTCCAGACACACATCTCACTGCCTAAGAATTTAGTTATTTTATTGCCTATTTCCTTTGATGGCAGTCCTGGAAGTGCCACCTCCAAAAGTTGAGCAGTGCCTCACACTGCATACCTCTCTCCCTCATAAAAGAGCAGTGGCACAACCAAACTGGCATCACAGGAGATGTCACAGAGATGCCATTTTGCAGGCTAGGTGATATCAGGTCCTTAAAAACTACAATGGATGCCTTCTTTTTTGCTTCAGTCTGGTAAGTACAGTTTTATGGAGAACTACATTGCAGGATTTTTTTAGTAAGTACCCACATAGTCCAGATTGCTTTTGGTCCACTGTAGTTTCAGCAGAAAATTAAACTATAAAACTGTTATCTGATGTGCTGCATTTGCAGGTCTCCAGACAGTAGGAATATTCCGAGTTGGAAGTTCAAAAAAGAGAGTAAGACAGGTGAGTGGAGTTATGGTTTTCCTCATCAGCTATGATACAAACAATCCTGATCCCTTTCTGTTAAGTGACTTCCTCTCCATCTGTCACCTTGTGAAATTCAAGCTCATAACAGGCTATTTCCAGTGATATTTCACATCTGGTGAAATCCTTGTCAGATTCTCAGCAGGTTAACAGTCACTCTATGTTTTGCTCTGCAGAAGTGCCATAAGGTTGGAGATCCAAATAGACTACAGTGATGAAATTTTCCAAAGGTTACACTGTAGGGAAAAAAAAATCTTGGCTGCTGGTTTCATCTCAGAAACAGCTTAAGCTCCCAAAGTAAACCCAAACTGTAAATCTTTTTGGGAAAACTCAACAGTATGAGAAATTATGCAAGTACAGAACAATTTTTGACCCCTCAAATCACTGCTCCCAAGTATCATCTTCCTTTACCCCTATTAAACCTGAAGGTCAGAGCAGATCCATCCAAGTCCTACTCTCAGCCAAATGAGAAAAAACAAAGACAGTGTACAGTAAGGCTTCAGAGACAAAGTTAGAAGTGGGTGTTTTCTCACTCCTAGATATTGCACTGTTGCTTCTGGAAGCTGTTGAATTAGAGCAGTAGAAAGTAGTGCTTAATGGCTGCATGATGCTTATGAATCAGATAGAAAGTTACAGGAAAATATACTTGCCAGGAAATAAAAGACCAAAAAAACAACAACAAAAAAAACCTTGACTGCATTTTGATACAGAAGTAATAGTTCTCTGTTTCAAAAACTACACAGGATAACGCTTGGTACTCCGGAAAGTTACCTTGAATAGCTAAACTGACTTGATTCTGGCTGGTAGGACAGTATACCTACTGATTTGTAGCTTATTCTCTAAGCAGTTTCTGTTGCTTAGTGACTGGTATAACACAATGGTAAAAACATTCGTGGTCTGCAGAGGCAGCAGTTAGGTCAACATTTAACTAAATGAAGTATTGAAAAGTTGCTTGCCATTTGCATTACCAGCTTCTATGTCAAAACACATATTATCATTCAGGGGTGAGTACAGTTACATCATACCTCTGGGGAAAAAGCAGAGGATCTGTATCATTCACTTGTAAACTGAGCCTTAGTTCAAACATCAATGACTTTCACCAGTTTTTCTTTTACTGTGTTTTCAAAAGCTGAGGAAATCAAGAGATTGGGGTATTTTTGTATTCTATTACATGGACTAATTTATTGAATTAGGTGAAATAATATATTTCATTAAACAGCATGGGAGCATCAGCTTGGCCCTTACTGTTACAATAATAAATGCTGTCAACATAGACACATGGGAAAGTCTGGTTTCAATTAAAATTCCACTCATTTTCTGAACCATGGAAAGCCAAACCCAGTACTCAGATTTTGGTGTGCTTTCGCAGCTGTTCACTAGTTTTTCTTGTGCAGAAAGTAGGCATAGTTTTGTTTCCATTCCTCTGCCAATTCAAAAACTATAGTTTGTTGCAATAAATATGTAAGTAACTAAATAAATGTTCCAGCACGGTTTCCACTTGTTGAGCAGAATGAGAAAATCAAGAGCAACTGCATCTATTAAAAACCACCTCCTTCACATTCAGTGGGATGTAGGACAAAGATTCCTGGGTTAGTATTGACTCAAGGTGGTAGGTCTGGTATATCAGGATGCCAGGTACCAGTTTGTGCCCAGAAACTATACACATACTTGAGAAGAGCATCATTGTTGAGCTTAGTGTAAGCAGCCTTCTGGGCTGGGCCTGGTGACTTGGTGGTAACTCTGTGGGTGAAACAACTGCCTGACCTAGAGATTGAAGGGTGATATGGCTGGAGCTCTGCTCTCCTATCCCCTCTCCCAGCAGGGATGTCCTCAGGTCTCAAGTCTTTAGCTCCAGTGGATGCTATAGTCCGCTGGGTATATTTTCAAAAAGCCTGAAACTAATCCCTGTGAATGAAGTCTGGGATCCCTCAAGTTTAAATTTAGAAATATACATCTTTTTAAACAGCCATGATACTTGGTCTTGAAATGTGACTGTGTTTCACCATTATCTGATATTATGCTAATTTGAAGATCTCTCTAGACATCACAGCATATCAGATCAGAAATGCCATAGTAAAGAATATAACAGCAATTTATGATTTAGACAGCTACTTGGGTAGTCTGACTTCCTGATGCAGTACTAATCTGTTTCCTTGGTTGCTTTAGGCAGTAGGGATCTTATGGATAGAGGTAATTTATGGTACTCCACAGAGGTGTTCCCTAATTTCCACCAGTCTGAAGAGTAAAATTGAGCTGGGAATGAAGTCCCCAGTTGGCACTGGAAAACCTTTGACCACAAACCAGCAGGAGGAAAAGTAAGAGCAGATAAAGATCAATTTCTGGTCTTCATAGCATAATTAATTAATTTTTAATAATGACTGATATAGATCATGTTAAAAGTAGAAAGGCTATAGTTTTTATGGAACACCTTTCATACACCTGTTACGAAAGCACAATTTCATCTGAAAATACAGGATTTCTACGTGCCACCACACTATACACACTGAGGAAAGATTTGCTTGTGATCAAGATTTGCCACAGACTATCAAACATATAGGTTACTAGTGGTTTACCTTCTTTCTTCTTTTTGATACTTCTGTAATAACCTTGGTAAAGAAAGATGATACCTCAAATTTTCTCTTGTTTAGGAAGATTTAGATATGATGCTGAGAAGATACATGTGAGATCATGATAGTTCATAAATATTGGCAAAGACACAAAATAGCTTTAAAACATCTTGATCATTTTCATCTTTTCATTTTCAAAATGAAAAGAGAATAAAAGTTGGAGCGCTCAGACTGTAGAAGCTATTCTAGTCTTAGCACTGGGAAATCTCTCCAGAAAGGCAGACTTTTTATCTTTTTCTGAGGCAGATTGGATGTGGAAGAGGAATTTCTTGTGCTTTGGGGAAGTAGTATGCCTGTGAATTATACAAAATTTGTTGACTGTAATTGGAAAAAAAGAAGTGGTGCCTTTCTAATAGTATTAGTATGTTTGTTAGGAAGGCCAGAGAAAATGTGTGTACACAAAAGCCATGAAGTATTAGTGAACCTGGCTGCTTAAGTGCTAATGCTTAATGCAGTCTTAAATCACAAAAGAATTGTGTTTAATGGATTTTAACAGTGAATTATTTATTATTGCTATTGTTGTCATTGTTGTTGTTATTATTATTATTATTATTATTTTGGTTTTGTACAAAACCATAAGTATGATGAAATGCAATTTTAGTCTTTCTGGTCCTAAAATCTAGTGGTAATGTATTAAGGTATACAAAAGCCTTTCTTGCAGTTGTCCTTACTCTCCCTGACATTAATCTTGCATTTTAGCAAAAATTATATTTACTTGGGCATATTTTTTTTTTTCATAAGAGTGACATGTATTATCTGGAAAGAAAGAAATGTACTTTATTACGGTCCAGTACAAACCTTAATTTAGTATCATGGAGTAAGCAGCAATTAGACACTAATTGTATCTTAGACCTTACAAAAAATAGTTGTGTCCAATATGGAAAATGAAAATGAGTAAATCTACAACCTAAAAGATTTTCTGTGTTGGGGTGTACTAGTTGGAACAAGCAGTAACTGTGATTTCATGTCATGATCTGTTTCAGTTACGGGAAGAGTTTGACCGGGGCATAGATGTTGTATTAGACGAAGAGCACAGCATTCATGATGTTGCTGCTTTATTAAAGGAATTTCTGCGTGACATGCCTGACCCTCTGCTCACCAGGGAACTTTATACACCTTTCATCAACACAGTCTGTGAGCTCTGCAGCATCTTGATTTACTGGTTTTCAAAAGCGTACCTGTTTGAATTCTGCACTCTCTACTAACTCTTTTTTTTTTTTTTTTTTTTTTTTTTTGTACTTTTAATAGTCTAATCTTGATTTGCTCCAAATCTTTGTATACTATAGATTTACTGAGATATTTCTTGTTCCAGAAAAACTAGCCCAACAAAAATTTCTATTATTTATACCTATTTTTGCATTTATTATATAGGTTATATATATATGTTATATATGTTGTGAATCACATTCTCTATTAAATCGCAACCCTATCATTTGCTCAGCAGCAGCAAATGACAAACTTCTATTTGAATCCTGTTATCTTAGCACCATTAATGTTTTTAATTTTTTGAACTGTTCACTGACCAAAATTCCAGTCTAGTTTCAAAAACCTAGCTTCAAAAGTTCAATTTTTATCATACTTCATGGCCCTTAAAGCCATGTATTAAGTCGTCCCAAATGTAGTGCCTAAGACTCTCACAGATTTGGGAAAAAGCACAGTTGGACCCTTGAAGCTTGGTGAATTTTCTTCAGATGCTTTCTAACCCTCCTCTCTGAGATCTCCTGGCTGTCCCACCTTTGTCACTGTCACCATTACATTTTAGATGGTAAACATGATGGTGATTGCAAAATGTCCTTTATATCTCTAGTTGCTTTTCCAGTCTCCTACTACCTCTGCAAGATGTGAAATTTTAAGAAAACCCAATTAAAATGGCTAAGCCTGACCTGACTGGAGTGCTATCCTAGCAGTCCTCTGTATATACCAGTAGCTGTACCTAAATGATTGGAATAAGTAGAAAATTAAACCAAATCTGTCTGTCCAGGGACAGTGATTGAGCATGTAACATCAATTTTGCTCTTACAACCTGATAAAAGATCCTTTGAACCTGTGAGCAAAAAGTTGACCAACTGAAACAAAAATCTCTTATCAGTATTTGTTACACTTCTGATATTTCCTTTGAGTTTTCTCTTCTTCTTTTGAAATTTTAAGGAAAATGATCCTTAAACAAAGCTATTCTTATGCCTTCCTTTGGGTCGGTAATGGTATATTTGTTCTGGTTTTAAGTTAGATGGAGTGATTTTCTTAGAATGTATTTTTTCCTCTCTCAGTATTAGAGCCAGATGAACAGCTGAGCACCTTACAGCTTCTCATTTATCTTCTACCTCCCTGTAACTGCGATACCCTACACCGGCTGCTGCAGTTCCTCTCCACAGTGGCTGGCCATGCAGAAGACACCACAGACAAAGATGGCCAAGAGGTAAGTCCCAGTTGCTTGTGTCCTTTAATTTTGTTTAATTCATGGTCTGAAAAGAGACCTTTAAAGCTGTGAAGCAAACACAATTGTTTCATATCCCTAAAAGGTGAGAGAAATTCCATATCCTTGCCTGTGGAGTTGCCATTTAGTTGTTTACTATGTTCTTAGGGCTGTGGGAGACTAATTTTTATATGACTAAATTAGTAAATAATCCACCATTTCCTTTGGGAGATTCGCAGCATAATTAATCTCATTCTTAAGATTGTCTAATGTTATCTGTCCTTGTTTTCTTGTTTCTTTATTCTGTTCTGTGGAAAAAACACTCACATAGAAAAGTGTCAGGCATTCAAGGTATACTTTTTCTTTCTCTTTTCATTCTTTGCTCTTGCTTTCTTATATGACCTTTGGGCATAGGAGTTCTCTTCTTGGTTCCCTTAGCTTCCTTGTGTGCACTGGGTAGTGAAGAATAAAAATTGATATTAATTACACCTCTGTCCCTGCAACTGAATCACAGAAAGATCATCGACTCCAACCCCCCTGTCAGAGCAGGGAAACCTACAGGAAGTCACATAGGAACATGTCCAGGTTGGTTTTGAATGTCTCCACAGAAGGAGACTCCACAACCTCCCAGGACTGCAAAACTATTGGAACTGTTGGATTGCAACCAGTAGTGCAATCATTACTTGGGGTCAGGGTTCATCTGTGCCTGCTTTCCTTCTGACCTCATTACTCTGTTGCATTCTGGACCAAATACAGTGGAGGGGTTGGAATGCACCCATCCCCCAGACAAAAGAACACCTATTGCCATGTGGAATAGCTGTACATCTGTGGTTTACCTTCTTTCTTCTTTTTGATACTTCTGTAATAACCTGAGCTGAGCCTTTACACACCTGTGTCTGACCCGTTCAGACTAGAGAAGACCTGAAAATCCAGGCTTCCCATTTTCTACCAGGAAAATGCTTGAACTAGTGTGCTGCTCTGCACAAGATGGTAACTGTTATCTTTGAATGAGATGGATCCCCCTTTACCTGTGGAAGGGATGTCTCTGTCTTCTGAAATCCAGCAGAGACTACTTCTGAGGCTACTTCTGAGACTTTGTTGTAACTCCTGAAGAACTTTTATTCCAGATGCAGAACTGCTGACTTTTGTCAAATTTGCACACTTTTGCAGTTTTTTGGTTTTAAGAATTGGTACTTTGAATTTTGCCGAATTTCTGCCTCGAGTCCAAACCACCAGTTCCTTGCATGTGACTTCAAAGTCTGTTTCAGTTTTAAATCCATTTAATTGTTGTTGCTTTTGTCCTCAGAAGGAACTGGTAAAAAACTACACCAATATGATGGAAAGCATTTAAAAAGAGTAGTCCAATTTTACTTTCATAAAACATTGCATATATAAGCTACCTAAGGTCATAGTCCTCCTGGACCTGTAGAGTTCTCTAGTCCTGTAGAGAACCTGTTGGTTCTGGAATGTATGCAACAGGATCTTATTGCAGGGCTAGGGGCTGATGCTGCTTAGGGGTTTGTTTGGTACAGCAGTTGTAATAAAGGCATTTTCATGCCCCTTAGCAGTGCATCAGCTCTTCTACAGGTATTTTGATGAAACAAAGTTATGTAATCTATCTTGGAAGTATTGTAAGCACCAAGAAAATTCTCTGCAATTTGATACATTTTATGTACTAAGAACTATCTAAGGTATTCATTAATAATTATGTGAAAAAAAGGTATACAGGGCAAGATAAAGTATTTTATCAGACTGTTTGCTATCACTGGAAAAAAAAAACCAAAGCTTTGGCACACAGGCCCTCTTCAAAATTTCTTTTAGAAGCTCTTCTCTCTCAAAGATGAAGACTGATGACTAACTTTATTAAACTTGCTTATTCCATTAATTTCAGTGGATATGGTCACAGCATTATTAAGGGATACCCTGAGGCTACTCTTAAGAATAAAAGACTCACTCTTTGTGCAAACAAGCTGCATGTGCAGATCCAGGCACTGTCACAGCCTGCACCTGCCACACTCGAAGTATTGTGCCCTTCTTCATCCTCAGTGGCTGAGCACTCCCAATTGTATTTAAAAAACAGCTCATGCTGAAAAGAGTCAGGTGCATGGTGGTGTGCAAACTAGGGAGTGTGCTGAACTCTCAGTCATGCTGGGATGTGTCTCTAAATATAAAGTGCCAGCATGATTGTTATGAATGCCCATGCAACTGCTTTGAGCAGATGTTCTTTCAAGATTACATGGTGATGTCACCAATAAAAAGAATAATTGAGTCTTTTTCGTTGGAAAAGACCTTTAGGATCATCAAGTCCAACCATTAACTCAGCACTGCCAAGACTACCACTAAACCATGTCCCTAAACACCACATCTATGTCTCTTAAATGCCTTCAGGGATGGTGACTCAACCACTTCCCTGGGCAGCCTGTTCCAGTGCCTGATAACCCTTTCAGTGAGCAAATTTTTCCTAATATCCAATCTAAACTTCCCCTGGCACCCCTTGAGGCCATTTGCTCTTGTTCTGTCACTTGCAACTTGTGACAAGAGACCAGGCCCTACTTCTCTGCAGTTCTCCATTCAGGTAGTTGTAGAGAGCAATAGGGTCTCCTCTGAGTCTCCTTTTCTCCAGATTAAACAACCCCAGTTCCCTCAGATGCTTCTCCTAAGACTTGTGCTCTAGACCCTTCACCAGCTTAGTTGCTCTTTTTATCATCTTTTGCTGTCATCTCTATGCTGTGCAGTCCTACTCTGTAAAAATTAAACCAGGTGCTGTCAGTGAACAGTTCATGTACAACTAGAACATTCATCAAATATCCTGCTAAAACAAAAAAATACTGTTTGAAAAGGATTTACTTTGTACCACTCCTTTCTTGAAATTCTGTTTTTGTGCCTCTTTTTGGTGCCTCTTCTTTTTTTCTTTTTCTTTTTTAGTTGTAAATGTAACTGAAACAAATGAAAAATAACTCTCATTATCATATTAAAAATTATTTATTATATTCTTATTATATTAAGAAAAATAAGCCTGCAAGTAATACTGGGTCAACACAGCTGAAATTCACTTGCAGTCTTATGCAGTCAAACTGCTGGCATCTTCTTCATTCCCAGAATTGCAACTAAGTGGAGACACAGAGGAAGCACGTGATCCCTGCTTTTTTGCTCTGCTAAAAAATAGGAAGGGAAAAAGTAGTCTTATCCCAAATATGACCAAAAAATTTGATTTGATAACCTATATGATCTATTTTTCAGATAATTTCTTTTTAGCACAGCTTTGTAAGAGTAGGAGAAAAAAAAAAAAAGAAAAAAACCAAAAAACAAAACAAAATAAATCCTCTCAACAAGTAAAAATTAGGTATGTTCTAGAAAACAAGCTAAAAACCCAGCAAAATACTAATAAAGCTTATGAGCATGCTCCTCAATTATCTAAAATGTTCAAGCATAGAAAAGTGTGTCTGCACTGTATCTGTTTCAAATCATGAGTGCTACTTGAGAAATCAGTTTTCAGTATTTAGTCCTAAGAGACAGTAACATGGTGAAGTATGAAGGTTTCCATGAGTTTAGAAGTATGTCAGTGCTGAGCTTCTGTGTAATTAAGGATAGGCAGCACTTCAACCTTATAGTGCTCCACTGCATTTAAAAACGTATCCAGAAAATCCACAGTGCTTGTTACAGAGATATCTAAACAGGGGTTTTCAAAATCCTTAAGATTACTCATGTTTTATTTAACTGGCACTCAGTTTTGGTTTTGATGAATGAGCTAAATATCTGCTAAATAGAGGGGAGGGGATGTAGATGTGTGTCTGTGCATACATATCTGTATAGATGAGAGCTTGGAAGACCCCACCTCATTTATATTCTGTTTTCTAGATTACTGGGAACAAAATGACATCACTTAACCTGGCTACCATCTTTGGCCCTAACTTGCTGCACAAGCAGAAATCTACAGACAAAGAATTCTCGGTTCAGAGCTCAGCTCGAGCTGAAGAGAGTACTGCTATTATAGCTGTTGTACAAAAGATGATTGAAAACTATGAAGCCCTTTTCATGGTAGGTGGATGTTGCTTTTCAATACTCCTATGCATTTTTAGTTAAATGAGAAAATACCTGTTTGGTAGTTAAGTAGACTAGGCTGAAATAAACTGTGGAAACTACATTAAATTAGGGTCAATAATTACGGGTAGAAAAAGTGGTCTTTTGCCAAGAAGAAAGTTCTGTATACTAAACAATGCACTAGCACTGCTCATTACTTTTGAAGAAAAGACTGAAAATGCCCTTTTCCCTCTCAGTTTTGGAAGTTAGGAAACCAATTTTTCTGAAGGGAGTAGGAGAACCTTGCTTAATTTAAGAAACAGCCTCTCCTTCCAAAGACTTTCTTAGTGATTGGATGAAAATACTGGTGATACTTTCTGGGTGGATTGGTGAAAAGACAAAGCTTTATGATTTGTCATTTATATAAGAGGAGTAATCTTTGGAGTTTCTGACTTCCTTTCTCTCTCTTGATGAAGTGAAGAAGTTCTTCATAAAAGGTATGATGACCTTGGACTTGGACATGTTATTTACTGAAAATGCAGCTTACTTAAATTGCATTCCTCATGCTCAGGATTTACCTGGAGGGTGCATTCTGTGGCTTTACCTTTTTCTTTTTGTCACCAAAATTACAGCTCGGCACAGTATGACTTGTGCTTGAGAGAGCTCTGCTGAGCAGTGGGCACTATCATTTTGGTAGACATACATGTCTTAAAACCAGTAGTCTTGAACAGATCAAAATAGCTTTGGTTGATGTGTCTTTCAACTAGGCAGCACTGGAAGGGGAAGGTGAACACCAGATTTTAGCCAGGAGGAGAGCAGGAGTAAGTTGTCACGAGCCTTGCTTATCAGTCCTTAGCCTCAGATGAACTCTGTTTTTCTCATCTTTCCACTCACACTGTATTGCCTTTCATTACATCCTTTATTTTTCTTCTAGGTACAGTAAGAGACTCATGAATTTTTAACTTTTTTTAAATACTTCTCACAGTTTGGGAAAACTTCAGGTGCTGTTTTTCCTTCAACAGCAGGAAAAGAAAGTGACAGAACTGCATTCTTCCGTGAAGTGTGTGGATGGCACTAGCAAGTTTAAAATAATACTTGAATAATTATGCTACTTGAAGTTTTCTTATTGTTCTTTCTCTTTAAGAACAATATATGGCACAGGCACATATTCAGACTTTTCGTGTGGAAAGGGTGGGGCCTAGTGTCAGACTAACCTACTTATGGTATCTTTTAATTGTGACAGATTTATTCCTATATCTCTTCAATGCTTGTAGTTTCAACTGAAGGTTAAATGCAGTGTGGGAAAAAAAAAAAAAAAAAAAAAAAAAAGAGGAATTTTCTTTTGTTTTCCAGAGTAGCTTTTCAGATTGTGGAAGCAGGTTACAATTGGATTTCAAAATGAGGGGCTAGCTGCATGTGAGAGAAAGACAAACCTGTGATTTCCTGAGAGATGAAATGTGAAATTTCTAGAAATGTCTAACAGCTCTCTGGGTGCCTTCTCTGTTTGTATTGCTGTAGTATGATAAACAATATGGCAAGCTCTGTTTTCTGGAGTAATCTCTAAACTCACAGATGGTACTTGTTTTGGAGGATTGTGTCAAATTGCTTATAGTTTATGTTTTAAAAAGCTTCTACCAGGGTTTATGTTCAGTATTTTCATGTTTTCAGCAGCAGCACAGAGACTCTTTGTCTTCTAAAGACAATTATCCCAGTGCATCCTTTGGTAATAGGTGCATTGAAAGGAAAAGACTTGCACATGTAGTTGTAATAAAACTCTGGTTATTTGAAAGCAGGCAGCAGCAATTTCCAAACCTATATGGGTAGGGCCAAACCAGAACTGGTGTTTAGACTTTATATTCTTGCTGTTTACTAAAAAGAAAATGTCTCAACTGAAGCAGTCAGCTACAGCTCTAACATACATTGTATTGCTGCTATGGTGCTTTTGTGTTTGGTTTCTTTCTTTTCTGTTACCATTCTGTGGGTCAGGAAGGTTCTGTTTGTCAGAATAATGCAGGATACTGAGGACTTTTTTCATTAAGCAAGTATCATTAACACAGTAATATGCAAAAGTGTGGATTTCATACAGAGCATGGATTCTCATCTTGCTTAATCCACATTAAGGTATTTCATGTCTATTTCTTACCCATTTCAGTAAGTCCTAAGGTTGCATTAAAACATTTTTGTGGCAATATACAATACTAGTTCTGTGCAAGTCTCTGAACTATACCAAGCAGCTGTATTCAGGGAGACACAAGTCAACCACACTTTGATTTGTTGTCTTTGATATTATATGGAGAATGAACAAGAGAGGTTACACATTTAGCAGCTTTGTCATGCATTTTCATTTCCTAGCACCCACATCTAGCCCTGCTGCAAAGCACTACACAGTGTGTGAAATTTCTTATTTTTGCCTCCCACTGGCAGGGGACAACACGAGGGAGGCACTTCAAGGTCTCTTTCAGACTCCAGCCTTCTGTGTCTCAGTGGTTGTGACTTTTATGTAGCACCCAGCCCCAAAATCTTACAGTATCTCCTACCTTGCTGGCGGAGAATCCAGAACCCTCTCATCTGTCCCAGTACATGCTCAGCAGCAGAAACAGCTCTTAATTTAATTGTGCCTTGGCTTTGCTTCTGTCCCTGAATTTCAAATTCTCATGCATCTACTCACCCATAACTGCCAGTTAGACAATTAATTCAGTAATAGTTACTGCAGTGAGGTAACATCCCCTGAGATAATGATAATGTAGTTCTCTACAAGTTCAAATTTATAATTACTTGCAAATGGGTAGCAAGGAGACCATCAGTACAAATCCAGTTGAAGAATCATGCCCCATTCACCCAGATCAAAGTCCTGTATCTTGAGAGAACTGTTAAGTTTGTGTTTTGCAGATGCTTTCAACTGGCACTAAACTTCCTATTGGAACTTTTTTCAATAAATTTTTGTGGAACGAAAGACTGATTTTTATTTTTTTTAATAATGGAAAATGCATTTTATTTTTCTGAAAAAGTCCTCTCCATAGTGTCTTACAAGTTCATCAGATTGATACAAAGCTTTTGGCAGTCTGTGCAAGTTCCCACTGACTGGAAAAGGGGAAGCGTAACCCCCATTTTCCAAAAGGAAAAAAAGGAAGACCTGGTGAACTAAAGGCCTCTCACCTCTGTGCCTGACAAGATCATGGAGCAGATCCTCCTGAAGGCTCTGCTGAGGTACATGCCTAACGTGGTGGTGGTGGTTGGTAGCAGCCACGACGGCTTCACCAAGGGTAAATCATACCTGAAAAAGTTTGGTGCTGATGGGGTCACCACATTGGTGGACAAGGGAAAAGTAACTTACATCATCTACCTGGGCTTGTGTAAAGTGTTTGACACTGTCCCTCACAACATCCTGGTCTCTAAATTGGAAATGTATGGATTTGATGGAGGAACTACTCAGTGGATAAGGAATTTGCCTGATGGTCACACTCAAAGACTATTAGTCAACAGCTTGATGTCCAACTGGAGACCAGTGACAAGTAATATTCCTCAAGGGTACTGGGGCTGTTGCTGTTTAACGTCTTTGTTGGCAATGTGGACAGTGGATTTGAGTGAACCCTTAGTAAGCTTGCTGGCAACACCAAGCTGTACAGTATGCTTGGCACACCAGAGGGAAGGGATGCCATCCAGAGGGACCTTGACAGGGGTTGGAGGTGGGCACATGTCAACCTCATGAAGTTCAACAAGACCAAGTGCAAGGTCTTGCACCTGGGCTGGGGCAATCGGAAGCATAAATACAGGCTGGGTGGAGAATGGATTGAGAACAGCTCTGAGGAGATAGACTTGGGGGTGTTGATTAAAGAGAAGCTCAACAGGAGCCATCAGTGTGCACTTGCAGCCCAGAAAGCCATCGGTGGCCAGCAGGTCAAGGGAGGTGATTCTTACCCTCTACTCCTCCCACCTTGGAATCCTGTCCAGTTCTGGAGTTCTCAATATAAGAAGGACATGGAGCTGTTGAAGCAACTCCAGAGGTGGGCCATGAAGATCATCAGAGGGCTGGAGCACCTCTCCTATGAAGACAGGCTGAGAGTTGGGATTGTTCAGCCTGGAGAAGAGAAAGGTTATAGCAGTCTTCCAATACCTGAAGGGGATCTACAGGAAAGCTGGGGAGGGACTTTTTCTGAGGGTATGTGGTGATAGGAGTAGTGTTTTTAAACTGGAAGAGAGCAGATTTAGATTAGACTTTAGGAAAAAAATGTTTAGTGTGAGTGTTGTGAGATGCTGAAACAAGTTGCCCAAAGAGGATGTGGATTCCCTTTCCCTGGCAGTGTCCAAGGCCAGGTAGGATGGGGCTTTGAGCAACATGGTCTTCTTAGAGGTGTCCCTGCCCATGGTAGGGGGTTTGGAATGAGATAGGTCCCTTTCAACCCAAAGCATTCTGTAATTCTATGATTCTATGAATAGTAAGCTGCATGCAGAAAGACATGGATTCTGCTTTACCCTCAAACTTTATCTGGAGTTTATTCAGCTGTATAGAAAGGCTGTCTAAATGGAGAAGTTACAGAACACTAAGTTTCCAAAAATGTTTTCCTATGAATACAGTATCACAGAAGATAGTTTATTTAAAGGCTGATATATCAATGACCATCAGTAAGATAGTTTTCAAGCTTAAGGGCTAAATACATTTTTTATTAAAAGAACGATGTGGTCACACAAGTTTTTCATAGAGATTTTGGAGCAATTTGAGTTAAATTATGCATATCTTAATTTATTTTCAGATTATTGTCTTTTTTAAGGAAACATGCCTTTTCTGTTAGTTGACTCCCTAAGTACCTCCTAAACTCAAGTACTCCCCTGAGTAGTCTGTTAGTAATTCTATTCCTATTTCCCAGGAAATGTCAGGGAGAACAAATGGCCCATGCAGTGTGACTTGAAGGTCAAGAGACTCAGGCTCTGACAAATTGCATCCAGGAGCATATTGCACAGTTGATGACCCCTTGCTGAGATTGTCTTGCCTCCAGTCCATCCATCATGAGTGAACCTGGGCTGTTAGTTCAATTTTCTCAAATGGTCTCATCTGTTTCAGTGCAGTGAAAACTGAGTTGAATGTTCTTCTGTGATATGGACAAACTCACTTAAGATTTATAAGACTCCAACAAAGTCTACTTGGGCAGGTTTTGGAGTGCCGTTCCTGCTACTTGTCCAGGATATGTTTCTATATGCTGCAGCAGCTGAATCTCTCTGGTGTTTTGAAGGTTCTCCACATAAAGTGCCCTAGAGTGAGTTAGCAAATCAGAAAGCCAGACACTAAAAAGATGGCATAAATTCTGACTGAACCTTTTGCTAATACTCCAGATGGGCTGGAGATCCATCAGGACCCACTTGTAAACCGAAGTTATGGACAGATGAACTCTGTATTCAAGTTCTGATTGGACATAAGCAGGAATTTAGATGCTTCTAGATCCCAGGATTTGGTTATAGGGATACTTGAACATTCAATATTTATAAGGCTTCATTTAGAAAAAACATTGATCATTGGTAACTCTCACTGAAATGAAGTAATTTAAGAGCTTCTCAGATAGAAGAGTCACCATTAAGTTCCCATGAGAGGGACATGAATGCCACAGAATATATAAAGAAACATTCTCCTCCTTGTCTAATTAATTTCATGTTGCTTCTAAAACAAGAGCAGTACAGTCACTCAGAATAAAAACTTATAAATGTCCCCAGATCACTGAATGGGGATGTAAAGTGAAGACTTGAAACTGAGTTTTTGAGACTGCAATACATGAGTAATCACACTGTAGTTACCAGTTACAGTGCCCAACTGAATACCAAAGTGTTATTCAACAGCAGTCAATATTTGCCATTGTTCAAAATGATCTTTAGTCCTACTCCACCTGTTATTGAATTAAATTTCTCTTCTAAGTGGAGCTTCTGAATATTTCTTTTATGTATTCTCCATACATGTACTTGGTCTTTTCCATTAAGCATAATACCACAATTAAAGTATGTAAAGGATATTAATCTCCAACTTCTGTTGTCTTCATAGGTTTCCCCTGACCTACAGAATGAAGTGCTTATTAGCCTATTAGAGACTGACCCAGATGTTGTGGACTATTTGTTGAGGAGGAAAGCTTCCCAGTCATCGTGAGTAATCTGTTTTTGCATCATCCCTATTTCTCCTGGGAATGTCTATCTCCCACTGGAAGTGTCCAAAAGGTTCTAGTTTTCCACAGCTCTTCTGCACATTCTTCAGTGGAATAGAAATATTCTCCCCATTACACAGGCTCTGCCAAAGAAATTATGACTCTTGTACACTATTTTCTAAAGACAAATTTTGCTTCCTGATTCAGAGGAAATATTGTGTTCTGCTGCAGAGAACAGAATGACATGTACATAAAAATATTCAATGCACTATTATCTGACAGGATGTATTCTAGTGATCTGCTGGTTCATGTCTTGGGTTTGTTGTAGTCTTCAGTAACAGGAGAACCTGTATTATGCTGTCCTTGAAACACACCCTACAGTGCCTTAACCTAATCACAGCTAGTTGTTTGACAAGTTTATTTTTTGCCAAATGTATACACATAGGATATTGCAACCAAGTCAACTGCCACAACTGCAGGTTTATAGAGATTCTTTGCATACATATAATGAAGAAAGAAAAAAAAATCACACCAGTCACTATTGCAGACATGATGCATACCATATTTAAACTTTTTGTGTCATGTATGTATGCCTATACCCATGTGCCTTAACACTGAGTTTGTACATTCGATATAAGAGGATTTCTGGCTTTCTCATTGGACACACAGTCATTGCCTTTATTCTAGTGAGTATGGCAGACCCCAAAATTACAAAATTTGATAAGCTTGCTTTAAATAATTTCTAAGAGGCTTCATAGACTCTAAACTCTCTGGGATAGATTGGATCTTGTCTTCCTGTGTGTGTGGAAATTCCCTAGGGCATTCAGAATATAATTAAAATAAAATTTGTACAGTAGGTTAGGTACGATTATTTTTCCTCTCCCTCTGAACAGTGTATAGTTGGAGGTAATGTAATGGTGTGCCTGGCTTTAAAAGGAAGAGGTATAAATGAAATAGGATAACTAACACACGGAGGAAAAAGCTTTCTTTAATTATAAAAATTAAAAATATGTGCAGAATATATTGTGTTGTAATGGATTTTATTATTTTGTTGGCTTAATCACATGAACATATAACATGCAGCAGCAAATTACCACAGAACATCTGAATTCTGGTGAGTGTCTCTGTGGTTTTTAGGATACCACAGACATGACTGAAATTATTAATTTTGGTTAGTTTATGTCTGACTGGCAAATAACCGTGTGCATATTTAGATCACAATAAATGCAAGATAATTAGAGGTACAGTATTTGCACTTGTTTCACATCTGCTATGACCCCAGGCAACACTTAAGAGAGACTCTGCAAATCATGTGGAGCATTGTAAGTCTGCAGGGACTTGTTTCTTTAAGTCCTCAGTTTGGAATAATATTGTCTCTAACTCAAGCTAGTAAAAAACTCCATGATGGATTTCACCATCTATATAATATAAAGGCATAAAATTATATCTCACATGTGGCTAAACATACCAATTGAGCAAAAATTCGTTGTAAATCATTGTGTGTGAAAGTAATAGGTTATCATTAGATACTGTTTCCTTTAAGTTAATTGACCTTTCCTTGAGCTTTACTTTTCAGCCAGCATGCACACCTACAGGAGAAAATGGATCTTCTGTGCAAAGCTGGTCACATCTAACAATAGGGGTTTTGTAAGAAAAAGTTATGAAACCAAATAGGAACATCTAGTTACACTAGTACCAATTTATTTTATTTTATTTTCAGTAATGGGCAGATGAAGTGTCACTGAGATAGGAAAAACTTACTATCTGTCATTTTTCTTGTACTCTGCTATCATGTAAGTGATTTATTCTTAATGTTAATGAGATATGTTTGCACTGTGATTGCAACTCCTTGGTTAAAATATTGCAGGCAAATGGAGGCAATGTTGCTTAGTGTTATTGTTAAGAGTGTGATGCTCTTAAGAGATTAATCTGTGTCAGAACATAATCTTGGTCTTGAGGCTACATATTTGTTGGTTATTTTTCCTGTAAGATATGTGAGGCAGCAGACAACAAGGAGATGTTTGTCTTGATTTATAAAGATGAGCCTTCAAAATACATCCTTACTACTCTTTGAAATTTCCTGGTCAAATTAGGACCTGTGTAACACAAAACTCTATGCCTAAAACAGTCTTCATCAGTTAAGCTAGTTGGCTGCATACCGTTGAGTATGGAGTAAACTTCAGGACTTCAGTGTCACATTATTGCTCTGAAGGTCCTGCTTCTGCAATTGCCCTCACATCTCTGCTTTTGATGTCATTACAAAGGCTTTCTTGGCTCTGATCTAAGAGAGAAAAGCTATTTCTTTTCCTTCCCAGAGGAGGACAAATCAGATGTTCCTTATTTTGTTGTTCTCTTAAGAGCTGAGCATTGTGAATGGTGTGTCAGGGAGTTTGTAGAAGTTGTTCATGTATGAATTACCCTTGCCAGCAATTTTGGAGTGTGCTTTTGTGGGTGATTTTCCCAACTTTTTTGTATGTTGGCTTGATGAAAATGGAATTTGGGGTTTCCAGCTGTAAGTTGCAACATCTTTAACACAAAAATAAAATCTGTTTCTTATTATTATTTATTGCTTATCCTAACCTGTGGCACAAAGATTAAGCTTTATAGTAGGCTGTATAATATGTTTAAATGCAGTTTTCCAAGCTGCAGAGGCTCCCTGAATCTTTGAGCCCTCTATCTCTTTACAGCAGCAACCGTCTTGTAATCCCATAATAATTTCTTTCATTGGTGGCACCTTTGTTGCTTAAATATGTATGAAAATTACTACTGCATGCTGCCAAGCCTTCACACTATGCTTTGCCTCTTGTAGGATGTAATCATTTTCTCACTCAGAAGCTTCAAGGTATAACAGAAAAGGAGTTCTGCCAAAACCAGAAAGGGATTTCCTGTTTTGATGACCTTGATGCCATTAGAAAATTAGGAAGATCCCCAATAGACGTAATTATAACTAACATTTTTCCAGTTCACCCATGCAAATAGACTCTGGTGGATAACATAATTTCAGAAGGATGCCAGTTAAAAAGGAATGCACAAGACGCCTTCACAGTATAGTTATTTTTGGTTAACACCCTGAATTAGTGTTTTAAACACGTGGCATAGGTTCCTTCTGCAGCTTTCAAAACTTTCGGTTTCTATGTAACCACTTTTTAACTCTTCCTTAACATGGTTCATAACTGTAGAAAATAGTATATTGCATTCCAATTTCTCACGTTTTAAAATACATAATCTTGTTATTTTCTATGGAGACCATAGTCTGTCTGTATTTGTAGACTGTATATAGGCAAGTGTGTATCTTGCAGAGTATTTAGATTTGTCTCCTTATTTAGTTTTTCCCCATTGTGTGTGACTAAAGAATCTCCCAAATCACCAAGGGAAGATGAAGTTTGAATTTTAGTAAGTAATCTGTTTGCTAATGAACTTAAACTGTAAAGCAAACAATGTAAAAGTTTTATTTTAAAGCATATATAACAATTTGTTCTTTATTTGGAAAGATAGAAGCCAAAGTCTTTTGCAAATTGTGGTTTGTTTTTTTTTCATGAAGAGCATCATAAAGCTGCAAATGGATGAGATCCATTTCCAACTTTAAAGTATTCAATCTATTTTTATGGTTTCTCATGGCAAGACTATCAGAACCCACAGGCATTTTATTTCATTTGTAAACCTATTTTGTCTAAAAAAATTTGGGAGTGATATTATATATATGTAATTGCATGGGCTTACTAGCAGGAGTTGTAAATTAGTGTAGAAACTTGAATATTTGGGTCTTTCCAAAGACTTGACAGTTTCCATTTAAGTAAATTTTTATCAGGAGTTCTGTCTTGAGAAGAGATAAACTATAGATCATTCAAGGTAAGACATGAAATCAATGTTTCCCAAAGCTCAAGTTTATGTTCCCACATTCCTCCATTTCCATTTCCCTTTCCTCTCATTCCTTGTGTTACCTTGCCATGGCTAAGTAGTGACATAACTCTCTTTGCCTGATGCAACGTGGTTAGGTTTTCATCCTGCAAAGATTTACATGTGATAAGCCTCCTTGCTGCCACCATTAGTGCTATGTATGTCTGGATATTAACAGGATGTGGTGTAGATGACATTCAATTTAGGAAGCTGGAGAGAAAGACTTTTGGTTATAGGAAATATGCAGATACCAATATTTCTCCTTTTTTCTCTCAGTTCTTTCTGGCTCTTATAAAAATCAAAAAACACTGCTTGAATCTCATCTTAACTCACTGCACAAGGTTTTTTAGAACTTCAAAAAGCAGGCAGAAAGAAAGGCGTAAGGGACAACAAATGAGAAAAAAATTGTGGTGGAATTGTATATGTGTAAAGAAAATAATTCTTCGATATGTGGCTGTTTACAGATTAATTTACCCTGAGGCATGGTTTGCTTTTTTTTAAATGGCTCCCCACCATTATCATGTCAACTACAGTGGGAACCCTGGGACAGCACTGCTTTGCCTAATGGCAGCTCTGATTTTGTGAGTTGGCCCCAGCTGAGGTTCAGGAGCAGTTTAATGATGAATTTCTTGCTGGGAGTGACCATGGAGTAACTTGGTTGTCACAGAATTTATGGTTGCTTTTGTATTGAAGAACAAAAATTAAAAAAAAAAAAAAAAAAAAAAAAAAGGAATATGGAATAACATAGTAAAAAGGAGGTTGACTGTATATATTTTATGTTAGGGTGCTTGCAGTATGCAAGCCAGTCAGGAAAAAAAAACAACAGCCTGAAAGTTTTGTTAAGTTTTGTCATTATTTTTCTGTTACTATTTAGTGTGCTGTGGTTAGCTTGTGTTACCACTGTCTATCTTCTTTCTTTTCTTTCTTCAGTTTTATTTTATTTCTCTGGAAAGTGGGTTATTATTCCATAACAAGTAATGTGCTTTGGCTGCTCACTCAGTTCAGGCTCTCTTTGGATTTGACTCTGAGGAGGGCTGATAATTTTCAGTACAGATTTACAAGAATGAGCCTTGGTCATATCCCATGTAATTATAGCATGTGATATTAATGTGAGGTCACTGAGAAAAGTGTTTTGACTCAAGAGAAGCAAAAGATCAGTATCTAAGAAACAAATATCAAGGTGCAGAGAAAATAAAAATTAGTATTAGAAATTCAAATTGGGGAGAACTGATAGGAAAAAAGTTGTTTGTTTACAGAGTATTTCTACATATTCTTTGAGGGGTTCACTGACTCACAGATTCCCTCGTGTCTGCGTAGTAGAAATAACAGCTCAAGAAGTCTCCCTCAGTGTTCCCAATACACTTGAAAAAATCAGAGTTGTCTCTCTGAGCCTTGGCTGGACTTTAGTGGTGTTTTGTTTTCCTTTTTTTTGTCAAAATTAAATGCAGAACATGCTGTTGGTGAAAGGGTAAATGAAGGTGTAGAATTTATCAGCAATGCCAGTTTGCTGCCCCATCAGAAGTATGGTAGATACACCTGCTTGTCCTCTGTAGAATATTTACCTTCTTCTGGCTCTAGAAGAGGCTCCTCCTCACAGGGTGAGAGGAGAGGTGAGCTGAGGTTTTGATTTCTCTGTGTAGTAGCTCAGAATGGAAGAAGTGATTTTAACATACTGTGTAGTATCAAAATAATCCTTCCTACCGTGCCCTCAGATTTACTGTTGCAACAAGCTAAATTGTCAAGGTAACATAAGGAACTGATTCACTCTTTAATTTCCTGTGATGAACTGTACAGCTGTGTGGTTTTTGTTGTTTTCTTTCTTGATAGAAACATCTTTTGATTTTTAGTGGCCTCTGCTGGTCACTTCATGGCAAAAGTTTTACTCATGGAAGATTCACTTCTGTAGTGCTTCTGATGTGCTTTCATTTCAGAAGCTCTGGTCATACTCCTGTATTTGTTTTTGTTTGTATGAAGTGAAAACGTCACCTCTGAACAAACATAAAGCACTTTTCACTAACAGGAGGTTATCAAAATTTCTCAGGAGCCCCGAGATGCTGCGGTCAGAAGGTTCCTACTCCACAGGAGGAAGGCATTCTTCCACAGATTCCAACAAAGCTTCCAGTGGAGATGTCTCCCCTTACGACAACAACTCCCCGGTACTGTCTGAGCGCTCACTGATGGCAATGCAAGAAGAAGTTGCCCACAGCCCAGATAAGCTGTACAAGGTACCTGAACAGTACACACTGGTTGGACATTTGCAGTCTAAGACAAAGGAAAATTCTTCTGCATCACAGGCTGGAAAAGGTAGAGTACCTATTGCTCATGTTTCTCCTCTACAGCAACCAATGGTGTTTCTGAAGTAACTGAGAAGTGTCTATTCTGTGTTGTCATCTACCAGGGCTTGAGGAACAATAGTGTAAATAACATGACAAGAAATGACTTCCTGTGTCAACACTTTTTGTGTTGAGCCCCAAAGGTCCATGCCAGCTGCCAGGGATGCTCTTTGCATGGCATTTCTCAAAACCTGAAACTGCTGTTTAGGAAAGTAGAACAATGTATGTCCTGCTGTTCAGGACTGATTTCTAGTCATGCTCTGTAGGAGTGCAATACCTGTAAGGTTACGGTCCTGACTTTGGAAAAATCTGAGACTTCATGGATGCCTCAGTGACCTCAACACCCTCCCTCTGGAGAACACAGCTGAGTTGCACAGCTTTACATCTGCCACCAATTACACATCTAGAAATGCTACTACAGGGATGCCAAATTTCCACAGCTATCCAGGGAGTGCACCTCTGAATGATTGCTTCTGTAAATAACTGTGGTTTAAACTGATAGCTCCCCGGCACTTCAAGATGCTTTTCATTTAAAACTAAAACATTTCATAAAATGCACAATTAGTGAGACAAACTTAATCAACTCTCAATGTTTAGGTATGCAGGTAACTGGTGGTATTCTTAACACCATTTCATTCCAGAGGTAGTGGTTAGGCACTTGGATCCCTTTGGAATCAGTGGGATTTGGACTATTATCTCTGTTGTATGTTTTATAAATGCTAGCAGGCATTTTTCTTCTGTATTCAGCACAGGTTTGAAACCTGAACAGGTTTCAAGATTTGGACAGATTTCTGGTAAGTTATGAACAGGAAATTACATGACATTTTATCATATTCTCCATCTTTTGGTCTTCAACATGCATCATGATGATGCTGGACCATGACGAACCAGGAAATTCCTTCACTGCCAGATGGAATCAGAAAAAGACATGAAACAGATGCAGTCCAGCACAATGCCCAATGTGTGCCTTTCATTAAATCTCTGTTCTGTGACAGCACTTTGGTGTAAGACCCAAATAATGCTACAGGCTGATAGAGTATGTTTGAATGTAACTGCTGGGTCCAGAGCTGCCTGAGGGAGCTCTGTCATTCTGTTCTGTAAAAAGCACAAAAACTACTTTCCAGTGACCAGATCCACCTGGTTTTGTACAAGTTCTCTAATGGACTCCAGTAAGGCAGAAGACTTAAGGAAAATTCCACTCTCTCAGAAAACTCAGGCACTGTGCCCACGCAAAGCTTACTGAATCCATTATAGGATCTGAGCTTGAATCAGCAAGTACCTGTGGACAAATACATACGAGATGTTCGTGTTAGGTTCACAAGTCAGAACCTAGTATATATTAATAACTCTGATGCATTACATAAAGTTTTACCATTCCATTTGTATGGTTCTAAACAATGGCTTTAAGAGATAATTCATCATCTTCCTCCTGCTCTTGCTGCTATTTAGATATTACCGAAGATCATTTTGATATCTGGGGCACCTGGCATTCAACACTGAAAAGTGGCTGCAAAGATCCAGCAATGACAGGTCAGTTATTTCTCAAGTTTTAAGCCCAAATCTAGAAAAGGCATAAATAATTTCTTGGTTTTGAGAAAACAGTGAAACCAGTAGAAGGATTCACGTGGTCCAGAGTTGTTCTCATGAAAGGTGACTGTTCTAAGAAATAGAACAAAATGCAGTGCTTATACAAAGGCAGTGACATTTCAAAGTGTTGCAAAGTGATTGTAAAAGATAATTTAATAATACTTAAATTATTTTAAATACTTAAATTGTATTATATGCTTAAAATCACTTCAAAAAGTGGTTATATATTATTCTAAAAGTCACTGGAGGGTGGACACCTGGTGTGGGGATTTGAGAGGAACTGTTAAAGTGGCACAAGCACAGGCTGTGAGGTTGGCAGCCCTGGGTTCTGGCCGTGTCACTGATCAGTGTGGTCCCAGCAAGTCCCTGACCTATCTGACCTTTGTTTTAATGCCATCTGCACCCTCCCCACAGCAGCACTGTGAGACTAAAACACCCCCCCAGCTTTTTCAAGTATTTGAAAGATGTTACGTGCTGCAAGGCTTCATGTCAGAGCAGAGCATTAGAGTCATTGGGTAATATATTATTCATGGTTCAAACACTGGGCTGCTTCTCTGTGTCCCCTGATTGAGCTGGTGGTGAGGCTGATAGACGTTCAGTCCCACAGCCTGATGATAGAAGCCCTCACCTCTCTTCCTGTGATGCTGGGGGAAAGCAATAACTTTTTTAAGACCACATAAATGATTATGCAGACTGATATTGTCTTTCTGACTCTGGCCTCCAGGTTCTTACGGGAACATTTATGAAAGCAGCTTGCTGCGACCTGGACAGTGCTCTCTTTCCCACGGGAACCTTGCCACCTATTCTCCCCGGTGGCAGGGCAGCTCCTCGGAACTGGACCCTGGCGGGCAGGTCATGCGAAGGAGCCAGACGACTGCCGCCATTCCCGAGTGTCAGCTCCATCCCACGGTGTCTCGGGTGTGCAGTAACCCCCAAATGGAAGTTGTCAGTAGGAGTACAGACCTGTCACACTCCAAGTCGGAGCGACACTTGACTTTAAGCAGCGTGGAGGACCTCACCGAGGACGGCTCCAACGCGAGTTGTTGGCAAAGCACAGCCAAACCCTCCTACAGAAAAGAGAGGCCACCGCCCCCGTACCCAGGCCCGGCAAAAACAACCTCTGCTTCGCCGCAGCGTTCGAGTGTTTCTTCAACGTTGCACTCTTTGTGGAGATTTCAACGCCATGAAAAAAGCTCAGGGACCAGAGCAGCTGGAGGACCGCCAGCCAAGGGCCCCGACCGGGCCACCTCCAGGGAGGAGCGGCCGTCCCCACACCAGCAAGCGGCCCACGTCTACACCTCAGCTCCTCACACTCAGAACAGTACCAATGTTTCAGAGGTAGACTGGCACGAGAGGCAAAGGGAGAGGTGGCAAATTTGGGAGCTATTATCAGCTGATAACCCTGATGCTCTCCCAGAAACCCTGGTATGATCAGACTCTGCAGAACTCCCACCCATACCCGTGCCTCCCGCTCACAGGAAAACAACTGTGGCAGTGGGGGGTTTTTTTTGTTTTATACCAACTGAATTGCGTATACTCTTTTTTAAACTTTGTTCACTTTAATTTCTTAACAGCACTGTCAAGCAGTCCATTTACAAATACAGTATGTTCCTGGTTTTCAGCAAGCTTTTGAGAAAAAAAGAAGGTGAAAATTTTAGTCTAATAACTGTATGCATACGCTGTGTATAAGATAAAACTGTTGCTAACAATGTATTTATATATCTGCAGTTTTGATGATTGTATATTCTGTAATGGGTATTGTATGATAATCATATATTTTGTTTTCATATACAGATGTCAATCAATCATGACTGCTTTTTTTTTTTTTTTTTTAAATCACTGCACTTACATTACCGTGATATGCATTGGAAGTCTATAGAAAGTGCACAAGCTGGTTTCTGTGCTTATATTAAAAAAAAATACTGTTAAAGGAGGAAGTTGTCCTTTTCACTGCCTATTGAAAAACACTAAAATAGAGTGGAACATGAAAAGCCATATATTTTATAAGGGTAGTAGTGAGCTTAGAGGGGAAGATATCAAATATTTTTCTTATAAATTTATTTGCAAATGAAATTAAAATTTGATACAAGATTGTAAAAAAATATTTTTTTAGATTCTGGTAGGAAGCAGCTCAGAGAATCAACCACGAGCCAGGCCATGCCTAAACCAAGTAAGGATGTGTAGTGCCAAGGCCTGCCCTCCCATTCTAGAGGAAAACCAATCTTACATATACGGGATATAATATATATATATATATATTTATAGATGTATGATTTTATGTATTGTTCTAAAACAGTAAACTGGAATCCAAATTTTAAAAAACCAAACCAAATAAATTGAGTTGTGTAACAAATGAGAAAGAATATGGCTTTTCCTTTGAAATAACAAAGTTTCAACATTAAGGAAGTTAGAGAAGGAAAACAAAAGCAAACACATATGAAAAGGAGTCACACAGAGTTTCAAAAATGAGACAAATGGAGACATTCACAGCTGCATTTCTATAAATATTGTGCCAAAGTTGGGGTCAATAGTACTTCTTCAATAACTGTATGTTGCATTATTAAATGTTGCTGTTTTATACACGTTCTGGTGTTTTTAAATTGCAAAATTGTTTATGGCCAGCAGGTGGCAATGTACTTCAGTATTCTAGAGAAAATTCTTTTTATCACTTGATAAGGGAAAGTGTATCATATCAAAAGGTTTTTATAAAACATATTAGTCTTAATTTTAATGAAGTTGAAGACTTATTCAGTGATGTAGTCTTTAAGTCCTATCTTGTGCCATAACAATGGAATAAAAAAGCTAAGCAAAATAACGAGCATATTTTTTGCTCCTTTTTTTTTAAAGAAAGTTTTATAGAAAAATTGACGCGTTTTTATTACTTTCTTACATTCATGTCTCTCTTTACCAAGTCAAGTTGTAAGATAAAATCACTAACCCAAGTAGAAAGGGGCAGGCTCTGACCTTGGCTTGTTGTAGCACTGTCAGGCTGGCCAGCTTGTTTTGTGAATAAATCTAGGCTCTCTTCCTCTAGTGGTTGTAAGGCTTTTCCAAATACTGTTTTGATATGAGACTTGATAGGAAAAGGTTCTTGCATGTAGCTTGTTGCAGCACCTCTGTGTTAATTTATTGCCAAAAGAATCCCAACCCCAATTTAAAAGATAGTGGAATATAAGGTAGGACAAAAAACAAACTCAATATTGATCTTGTCAATATTATCCCAGGCTTGATACAGACTTGCTTCAGGGAACTAAAGCTCCCTCATAGTCCTCAAAACCAGGCACAGGTATTATGTTGACTAGATGTCCAACTCTTCATTATACATCCCTTTCTAAATACAGAAGAACCTGCAGATTTTTAATATTTTTGGAGAAAGATGTCTAAGGGTTCCTAAGCTTCATAAAGAGTTTGCATTTTACCTCTGTATATATTTGTATATTACCATCTATATGGAGGTTATGCAAAAATACAAGAAATAAGACCACTGCTGGAGGAGAACTTTGTCTGCACACATTTCAATATACAATTGCTTGGAAGAAAAGATATATGGAATAAATTCCAATGAACTGAAATAACACTTGCCAAGATTACATCATTTCTATCTGTTATTTGCTTTTGAACAGGATAGAGCAAAATTAGAATGAGCAGGCTGAGGATGTAGTAATTTTTAGTTGTACCTCTTCCCAGGCTAAAATTGGTGACATATTTTCTTTTTATTTCATAAGAAATGTAGCTGTGAAAGGTTGTTTCTAGTTTTATGTTAGCTGATAGATCTGTGCGGGCTATTCCATTTTAGATCTCTGCAACATTTTTCTTCCTATGACACTTGCTCTTCTACTACTCCTTAGTCCATAGTGTGTGCAGGATTCCTGTTGTAACTAAAGGTCATGGTCCTCTGCCTCACTAAAGAGCATGGTAGAACAGTGAGCAGGTGAGCCCAGGAGAGGAAAGATGTGAGTGCCCCAAGGACAGGGTGCCTTTGGATTTCCCATGAGGCAGGGGTTGTTCTTCCCTCTTCTGTTGCAGAAACAAGCAAACAAACAAACAAAAATCAGATGAGTCGGTGCAGCTCCCTTTTCCCTAGCCTCCTATCTTGTCCCTTACACCAGCTTTTGGAGAGATGGGAGGAATCCCAGGGCTTGTTGCTCTGGCTGAAACTTGCCCTGGACAATGCAGATACAAAAATCAGGTTGCTCAGGAGAAAGGACAGGGTAAGAGATGAGGGAGAGGAGGAGGGTGGGACTGGCCATCCCTTGTCACAGCAGCCTCCAGTTAGCCCTGGTTAAGCTACTTAGGCAACTGCAGACCTTGCTCCTTCCAAGTGTGGGCAAGAGCCTGGCCAAGTGTTTGAGAGTGGCTCTGTGTTGCACACCTAAGTCAACCCAGCTGCCAGCTTGTGGCTTGGGTGCTTGAGGTCTCTCAAGTGCCCTATACTGGGAGTCAGGTTGCTCCCATTGCACAGCTCAATGCCCCCCTGAATGTCTTTGCTGTTGAAATGACAGTGTAATGGGCTAGAATTTATGGGTGTACATGCCAATCACTTTTGTTTGTTTGTTTGGGGTTTTTTGTTACTGGTTTTGTTGTTTCACAGGCATCAGTCAATATCAAAAACCTTGATTCCAGTCTTTTTGGAGCACCATCTTGTTCTGTGATGCTGCTCTGGCAGGGAGTCAGGGACTTCCTTCTCCCCTGGGAAGCATGCAGGATGTGTGAGCTTCACCTTGCTCACTGTCTCCCTTCTCTTTGCATTCACTTAGAAAAAACACCCAAAAACCAACCAAACAAAACAAAACAAAACAAAAAAGCCAAAAAAAAAAAAAAAAAAAAAAAAGTGAGGCTTCATTGTGTGATGTTGTTACCTCTCAGAACTGCAAAGCAATAGAAATAGTTTCCAGTCTGTAGTATCTTGAAATCAGTAAGCCTTTTACAACATCACTGAGACCAGCAAGCTACTGTTGTGCTAGAGTTGCTTCAGGGGAAAGCATCTCAGTGTCCTGACAGTGCTGCAGAGACCACAGAGCTATTCAAGGCATGTAGACACCCAGTGTGCTGGGTCATAAAATATACCACCTCTGAGAATAGCATTCAAGTAATTTTTCTGAAGTTTAAAGCATCTCCAAAGGTGGTATCTACATCTGGAAAAGTCTCTCACAGGCTCCCTCTTTATTCAGTGGAGAGAGACCAGTATTTCTGACACCATCCATACAGCCTCCTTTGAGTCTTTCTTTGAAGGATGCTCCTCTTTGAAGGGCTGGTCACTAGAATAACCCATTTCTTTCCACTGCTTCTGTAGAGGAAACCTAAATAAGATGCTGAGATAGAGATCTCTCTTGAGATCTCTCTTCTTTAGCCCTCCAAGTTTGGCAGAATGAACCCCAACCTGGTCTGATAAAATAGAAAATGGATAGTGACCTCAGCAACAATAGGAAGGAGCCTTTAATAATGCTGTTGACTAATGCCAAAAAATTATTCCAGCCTAGGAAAAGAAATGCAAGGTGTTCAGTACATGTTTCCAGCTCCTGGGAAAAGTGAGACTTATCCAGAAGCCTCAGTGATGTTGTGCTTTTCCCTGAGCAAACCTGGGGCAGGAGGGGCTGGTAGAGATAGTGCTGTTCCTGGGGGCCTGAGAAGGTGTCTGGCTGGCAGAAGAGGACAGCATGTGTAGCTCTGCTAAGGGCAGTAAGAAATCCAGGCTTTTTGGGAAGTGAGGAAGAGGTGCTGCTTGGTCTGGAATTGCGCTTAATTGTTTGTTGTTAATTTTTTTCTTTTCGATAGGATTTATTTATTCACTGAAAATTCTTGTTTCGATCTGATCTGAAGGCATTCATAAATGGGAGCAAGATTAATTATTTCATCCAGACAATTAAAAAAAACAATATGGAATTTATGAAAGCAATGTGATTTGGGCATTTTAGAAATATAGATGGGAGGGGGTTTGGGCTGAATTCCAAGATGTGATGGCAGATGGAGACAGGTAAAATCTTTCTCAAGACTGGGGTTAATAGTCTTTCTTCTGCCTGTGAGTAAAGGCAAAAAAAAAACAAACTTCCCCACTGGAGTTTTAGGGTTACAGAAGGAGGCACAGAAGATGAGAGCTTTATCTACCTCTGTCCAGAACTGCATTTGGGAAGAGGTGAAAGAGCATGCTAGAGAAGCCAAGAGCAGTGTGTCCAGCTGGGTAACTTCTGCACTCTCTGGACGAGGACTTGCAGCCCAGACTCTGAACCTTCCTCTAATAATTAGTTAAACCTTTAAATAAAACAGAACGATTTCTTAACAGTGTCTCTTTTAAATAAAGGGAACTTGAAGGGATGCCTCAGGTCACCATTTCCTTTTGCTGTGCTCATGCTTTTCCATTTCCCTTTGTCCCCTTCTGCCCACAGCTGTGAGCTGTCATTTAAAACAAACAAACAAAAAAACAACCAACCAAACCAACAACAAAAAACCCCAACCAAAACAAACTAAAAGCACCTGGAAAACAAAAGCATTGTGTTTCAAAATCTGATTGGGAAAAATCAGCTCTGGGAAAAAGATGATCAAAAACCTGGCCCCACCCCACCCAACGATGAGCAGCCCCTTCCTCTTCCCTTCCACGTGTGTGCTGGGGGAATTGGATGCTGCTCACAAGGAGGGGGTGAGTCTGGAGGGCAGCTGGGTGCTCAGCCTTGGGCTTCACACTCAGGTACCAGGAGGAAAGCAAGGTGAGCCTGGGGATGGGCACGGCCATGCAGGCACTGCCCAGTGTGCAAGACAAGAGCCATCTCCCTCTACCTGACAGATGAAACCCTCTTTGCAGTCAGGGCATGGGGACATCTCTGCTCCTCTAGCCAGATGGAACCTGGTGAAGCTGAACGATCTCTGCCCAGGCCAGGCAGTTTATAGACAGAGAAACAACTCCCAGCTGGTTGTTAGTGCTGGAGAAGAGAACACCTGAGTTTTGGTTGCTGTTTTCAACCTAACAGAGGTGAATAGACAAGTGTCCATCCAAAAAGAGAGAAAAGATAGCAAGAATAAAGAGCTAGAGCGAAAGGGAGAGGGAGAGGAGAGGTAAATAAGGAAAAGGAAAAAGAAAAAGGGAAAAAAAAATAAAGTAAGTTTGAACTGAAAGCGCTTTCTCGTGCAGAAAATAGCAAATGCATGTGGTAGCCTGCCAAGCAGGGTTACTGAAGTAAAAACAGACTGTTCACTTGAGGACAAGAATCATACGATCACTTTGGGGAAATCAAGTGTTGAATATGGAAGCAGCATCTGGCTTTTCTCCTAAAAAAAGGTTTAAAAGGGTGAGGTGCTGAACAAACTCTTCCTTTCACCCACAGGCTATTTCTGTAGCTCCTAACAGCCAGCTAAAGGTTACGGGCTATGCTTTTGCCCAGGTGATGTGGACACCTTGTAGCTGTGGCCTAATTTCTTATTGCAGGGAGAGATGGAGCCCTGGAATATCTCAGAGCTGTAAGAAGGTTCCTCTGAAGTCTTCCTAAAAACCAAAAAATGCCCTGTATCTAGTGTTACTTGCCACTATGCAGCCTGTGAAAAAAGCAGTAAGGTTGAAAGACAAAAAGAAGGGAGAGGTCTAGACCAGGAGCCCCATTCATCTGGGGATTTTGATAGGTGAACATTATTTTAGAACATAATGCTGCTCCTGTGAGCTGATAGTAGTCAATGAGGGGCAGGAACTGGGCAGCTGGAAGACTCCCTGTAAAAGGAACAGCCCCTCTAATAAGACAATAAAGAAAGAAAGAGAGAAAAATAGTTTTCAATGGAGAACAAGTGCTGCTTTCCCATGACTGCCACTGACAGACCAGTTTCTGAACTTCAGTGTCATAGAATTGTTTTGATTCCGAAAGATTTTCAAGACTGTAAACTTAACACTGCCAAGCCCACCACTAAACCATGTCCCTACATCTACACATCTTTTAAATACCTCCAGGAATGGTGAAATCTTCAACTCTTGCTGTCTCTGAAGAGCTGAGATTTGCATCTAGAAACATCCAGGATCTGTGTCGGGATCTGGGAGAGGGAGGTCAAGAGGGAAGACAGAAGATGTGGTGAGACCCTACAAGCTGGCTTGTCTTGGCCTCTGTGCCACTTCAAATAATTTTGCCTAATCCCTGGTGCTGGTGAGAAGACAGGTATGAGAATATTTGGGAGCTTTGAGCTTTGCTGCAATGGCATTGCTTCACAAGTGCTGGGATAGAGCCATACTGCCTTTTGTCCTGCTTTTCTTCTGGCTTTGTGGTTCCTGAATTCTGCCTTGTACACTAGCCAAAACTGAAGAAATGACTTTCAATATGTCCCTCCTTCTCAATATTTTCCTGTCATCTGTTGATTTGAACAATACCCTTTGGTATACCCCAGGTGTGTTTAATCTGAGAGTGTCTATCATCTAGATCTTCCATTCCTTGTTTAGTACAGGGGACCAAGGGCAGTGCAGCAGCTGAACATCACTTGTTAATGCCTTCCTCAGCCCTCTCCTCTTTTCCCTTATCAACCCACCTGGGAGGGGACTGCTCAGGTTGGATGATGCTGTGGGGGAGGTCTGTGCTGGCAGGGAGCTATGAAGCAGGAGGTGGCCCTGGGGCTGCAAGGTTGTGCTGTTGGTAATGGGTTTGCTCCAGATGCACTGACTTCTCTAAGGCTAAACCTGTTGGGGTCGGTGGTTGC
Source organism: Phaethornis superciliosus (assembly GCA_023637945.1). Lineage (NCBI taxonomy): Eukaryota > Metazoa > Chordata > Aves > Apodiformes > Trochilidae > Phaethornis > Phaethornis superciliosus. Next base: position 124,872,422 of record JAJQWJ010000001.1, read on the forward strand.
ACCCACGCAGGGCTTGCAGATCACCACTGCAGGAGTCCTGCCCTACCTGGAACCTGTCTGCTGGACTGATTTCTGTGGGGACAACAGGACGTGAATGTCTCTCTCACAGGCCTGGAAGGCAGTGATTATCTGAGAGGCTGATGCCTCTCCCCAGGTACAGAGAAGAACAGCTGAAGATGAAGCTGTCCAGGACTCAGCATCTTCCCTAAGCTTCTGTTCTCTGGGATCCTTGGATGGTTGCTCAGCAGTGGAGAAAAGGTTGCCTGAGCTGTTTAGTCTTGCATTGCACTGAAAAGCCAAAGCCCCAAGGATTAGGGGCTGTGGGTACAGCCCTGATGGTTGAAAGCACAGGGAGCTTGGAAAAGCTCAAGGCACACTGTGCCAACAACATACACTGTGCTGGGAGTAAAGAAGTCGTCTCAGGCTCTGAGGCTGCCTTTCTGACACCTTCAGCCTCACCTGCAGACAATGAATAAGGGTCTCCCTTGAAACCTGGACAAGCTGAGCACCCTATACACCAGGCAGCTTGGGTGGAAGCACCAGCTCAGAGCCTTTAGCTCATAGAAAGCTTAGAATTAGATAAACTTCATTCCCTGCCTTGCTCTGCTTCACATGTCGCAAAAACCCAAACAGCAAGCTTTAAACCTGGATTGCAGAATAAATAATTGACAGAGAAAGAAGCTGGTCTTGCAAAGTCTCAGGGGACAGTTGTCTATTCACCTCTGTGAGATTGAAAACAGCAACCAAAACTCAGGTGATCTTTTCTCCAGCAGTAACAACCAGCTGGGAGTTGTTGAAAGAGAGAAAGAGAAGAAAGAAAGAGAAGAAAAGAGAAGAAAGAAGAGAAGAGAAGAGAAGAGAAGAGAAGAGAAGAGAAGAGAAGAGAAGAGAAGAGAAGAGAAGAGAAGAGAAGAGAAGAGAAGAGAAGAGAAGAGAAGAGAAGAGAAGAGAAGAGAAGAGAAGAGAAGAGAAGAGAAGAGAAGAGAAGAGAAGAGAAGAGAAGAGAAGAGAAGAGAAGAGAAGAGAAGAGAAGAGAAGAGAAGAGAAGAGAAGAGAAAGGAAGAAAACAGGGGTTGGAATCCTATATTAAGCTGTAAATCCAAATCATGCCCTGAAAACTTTGAACTTATGTAGCTCCTGTTAGCTTTGAGAGGTTCAGAGTGATTTACTTTGTACGTTGTGAAATACCCCTGCAATCAGGGAGAAGTTATCTATCAGCTAGCAAGTCTTCATTTTCAAGGAGTAACACTGCTGCCCTTCCCAAAGGGACTCACCCAGAGAGTCCCAAGCTCAATGACTGCTGAGATACCCACCTTCTCCCTCCCAGCATTGTGGGAATTTCTCTGCAATTTTAGAAAAAAGTACGAGTCCCTGTATCATGCCAAGTTTAGGGCTAGGCTTGGGCTTGGTATTCAGATCCAGAAGCTGACCTGTGCTGACCATCAGGTTTACATTTACCTCTGAACAAGAGGTTTCTTTTGTTGGAAAGAGAGAGAAAAAAGAAATACGAGCCACAATCATGATGCTTTTGCCACTCGGCAAATGTCCATTTCACATCTTTGTAGGCATCTTGGTGGCTTAGTTATAGTCTCCTCAAAAGCCACCTGGCAGCAAGCACCTGCCATCCATAAATGCTAAAGTGAGGAGCACACCTGACTTCCATCCCCATGGCAGCTGCCAGTGTGAGATGTGCAGAGCTGTGTGTGGCTGCAGCAGGAGTAATGCCAACCTCCCACAGGGCCCTGGGGCCTTCACCTCTCCATGACTCTGACATCCCACTAGAGCACATCCCTCAAAACCTGCGAGTTTTGCACAGGGTATGAGCTCCAGGAGCTTCCCATCCTCAGCTCAGCTCTAGGTAAGATCTCTGGGCAGCCACGCACCCGTCTCTCACTGCCAATCCATGGGCTTTGCTGTGTGACCATGTCAGATCTGGTGACTGAAGTTTTTCTAGAGTAGAGATGAGGTTATACCGTAGGGATTATCGTTGTACACTCAGAACTTCTTACACTTGTTTCCAGTCACCCAGCAGGAGATGTTGTTTATTAGGCAGGCGTGTACAGACAAGCTAGCAGGGCAACTAAAGCAGACCTTTCCACTTACAAAGTTTCTGCTCACCACAAAACTCCATTAATGTAAATCCATTATAATTGGATCAACACCTGCCCTGCTGAATGCCTCGATTCTTCCACCCAGCAAACAGGCTGGAGCCCAAACCCTACCAAACTTGTCCCATGTGAAAAAGTTCAATGGGGAAGGAAAGAGGGAAAAAATGTTTTCCTATAATATATCTACATGTGCTTTGCCTTTCAGCTTTTTGCTCTAGGTACATATCCTTTTGTTCAGCAGACAAAGACACAAGTCACGTTGCTTGGCCAACTGAAAACTTGAATGTCTGTTGCACGCTGGAGCTTGTGGACCTTTTCTTTATGAGAGTTTTGGGCAGTGTTCCCACACAGGGATTAACCAGAGAAAGAATCTTGTTGCCCATCTCTCTCTGTGAGTCTGGGTGCTAAACTACCTTTCAGATTTTCTGGACGTGATGCTTTTGTAGAAACAGCAGAACCGACACAAAACTAGTTCTGTTTGTGAGACCTTTTTTGAGGATGTTAAGTTCTGCTTCAGTTTTTCTGCTTGTTTCCATGTGTTCAACACCAGGGCCACTCTGGAGTAAACACTGAATGATCAGGCTACCAAAGAAAATTAGTTTAGAGATTCATATTAACAGGATGGAATTGCAAGTCAGATCAGACTCACATAATATTGACTATTTTATTTGACTGAAAGCAAGAAACTGTCATTTGGAGAATGAGATTGCAGCTGTCAGAAGAATATACATAACATGAATGTGTGTGCTGTGGGAGAAACAGTATCAATAGTTTTGTGTGTTCTTCGGGTAGTATCTGAAGCACTTTATGGCTTTATGAGTACAGTAGCTCAAGAGCACCCTCATGGCTCACGTCTAAGGTAAACTGTGCCCATTAGAATGACTTTCCTTTAGTTTAAGCATTGTTTATTGGAGATTATAGGGGGCATGTGAGGATATCACATAGTATTACAAGGCAAGGACTTGTACAGCCTAAGGGGTGGCTGGGATGCTTTCGTTGTTCTGCAGGAGAGCAGCTGGGGAAAAGCAATGTCAGAGCTGTCTTTTCACCTCTTGTGTCATCCTAAGCATAAGATGAGTCCCCTACTAATTCCAGTTCTCAGAGGCAATCCTAAAATGTTTCTCAGTATTCACCTTAGTATTGCATGATAGATGCTTAATGAAGTGAATAAGGTGAGCTCAGATGTAGTCCCTGAGGTGTGAAGCAGTAGTTTAGAAAATACTTCTTACACTGTGGAATTTCAGGCAGCATGAAGCAAAAATTCACAAAATCTTCTTTCAGAGGATTAACTGACATCACTGTACTAGATACCCAAAATGTGTGTGTTGTATCTTATCTTTCTTACAAGAAAAACCCTTTTATAAGGAAAACCTCTAGGTTTAGTAACAGCCCAGTTCTGCTAATATCCCTAAGTCCAGTATGAAGCCTTGGGCATCACCTGGGGAATCTCAGTTGCACACTGGCAACTTGTTCTCTCATGGTCTGGGGAGGCCACCATGTCTGAAGCACTGGGATGAGGTTAGCATTCCCACAGTTCTCCAGATTGTTCCTTTGGGAAGGTTCTGGCTGGAAAGGTAGACTTGGTTGCTATTCTTCATTAGTGGTTCCTGAGACCTCAGCTATCATGGGAGACAAGAGAACGTATGGGAGAGAATATGGTAGAGCAGGAGGTTTAGCTCCAATCTAGTGCAAGTGATCCCATCACCTTCTCTTAACCTAGCAGGATATTACCCTGTCTGGTTTTTAATGTTAAACATTAAGGTGAATATCCCAAAGCAGCCCATTTCAGGAAGCTCTAGGATTTTCAAGATGGTGTGCTATGGCTTTCAGTCAGGCTGTAATTTCATCCAGGTTTTGTATTGGCCAGCAAAACCACATCAAAAAGAATGAAGCCTTGAAGGCTTTCAAGTGGTCTGTTAGTACTACTTAGAGAGAATCCAGAAGAACATGTCAATATTAATCACAGGTAGGTTCCAGTAGGGATAAAGGAAGCAAAAGAGCTTGCCAGTAGGTGGCATTTTTTCAACGGGAGCTCCTAGGCAATGTTAAGTCTGAGCATATGGAGGGTTGAACAGATCATAGAATCATAGAATCTGCTGGGTTGGAAGGGACCTCTGATTGAAATGATTCTTTAGTAACATCTGAGTTCTGGCAAAGCAGGGCACTGCCTCTGCTGCTTCAGCTGTGCCTTGTGTGCCAGCAGTTTTACAAGCAGGAATTTTAGCACTTCTACTTGCAAGTCTTCAGCCACCAAGCATGTGTGGAATTCTCCACCCAAAGTGGTTGCCATCTGCCCACACACAGCTGCTGTGGGGCTGTAACATGAGAGGTGCAGTCAGACCTTGCTGGTTTTGCTGTGATGAAAAGGGAGAATCGAGTGGACAAGGAATACGATGTGACCTCGAGGAACTGCTGGGAAGAAATGAGGCTAGAGAGTTACCTTGAATGCCTGGGTTTACAAAGCATGGAGCCCAAAGCAGAAGCCAAAGCTTCAGCTCCCTCACTTTGTGCAGACCTTTGAAGGGAGAGTGTGACCTTGGTAATTCATGGATGTTGCTGGAGATACAGCAAACTAAGTTGCATCTCTCACAGTCTGACTGGGAGTTAGGTACTAAAATACAGGACTTAAGGAAATGGGAGGAAGGTGAATCAGGAGAGGTTTAGGTTAGATATTAGGAAGAGGCTTTTCACCCAGAGGGCAACTGAGCTGTGGAATAGGATCCCCAGGGAAGTGGTCACAGCACCAAGCCTGACTGAATTCAAGAAGCATTTGGATGAAAGTCTCAGGTACATGATGTGATTCTAGAGGGCCCTACACAGGGACAGGAGTGGGACCTGATGATCCTGATGGGTCTCTTTCAACTCAGCATATTTTATACTACCAGCTGTATGAGAGGCCAGTGTGTAATGGGCAAGTAATGCACCATTCTGTTCCACACAGGGTCATCTGTGTTTAGTGAGGACAGAGAGGAGAACAGAGAGCATTCCCACAGCACAGTCCAGTGGCAATGGACCTTCAGAGGTCATCTGGTCCAAGTCCAATTCTTGAACACTATAAAGATGAAAAGGCCTTTTACCTTCGATCTTTTGCTGTATCTTGAGACCATTTTTATCCCATTGCTGTGCACCTTTTAGCTCTGTGAGAGCATCTGTACCCCTGCAGTACCAGGCGATAAAAGGAAATCCCATCTTAGATGCACTGTGTTGGGGCTGGGGAAATGCCACCTCCTGAGGGGGTCTTGCTACTGTATAGAAGAACCATTGAGAAAGGCAGTTGCAAGTCCCAGAAATTCTATTTCAAGAATGACCACTTCTGTCTGTAAATGCACTCCAAGCACTGAGATAGTCACCACAAACTCTGGACAAAAGACACTGGGAACATGAAAAGAAACTTCCTTGGTTGGTTGTTTCTCATTTTTCTTCAGGTCTTTTACAAAGACTTTTTTAACATAGCACTGTACAAGTAATTCTTCCAGGAGAAGCTGTTTACTTAATGATAGCTTTCTAGATCTCATAAAAGAGGAGATGCTTCCAGGAAACATCATTATGAATAATTAGCATGTATCCAGATCATGAAATGGGCAAGTGGGAAAAGACTCGTGAGCTAACTGGTTTACCTTGTAGATCTAACAGGCAGAACACAGCTCTCTGTGAAAATGCCTTATCAGGTCCAGCTGGTAACAGCTCTGGCATGCTGTCAGGCACAGTATAAGAAGCTTTGCCTTTTTGAATCAGTTGATTAAAATCTATTGTGCTTATAGAGTACTGGGCTATAATCATACAGAATGAGTTGCTATGATGCTTCTAGTTCAACAGCCAACTGCTGTATTTTGGAAATTTTTGCATTAAACCCCCTCTTGTGTCATGGGCATACCTACACTTCCTGGGCAAATTATAACATTATTTTCTTTCTGAGCCCACCCCTATCAAAGGAATCATTGCTTGCCCTCTTCCATCATGTGAACATCCTGGAACGCCAACCCTAAAACAGTGTATCAGTGCTTAACAGCATCCAGCAACTGAAGGCCTTCTTCACTGTTTTTTCTGGGTTCACCTGGAATGGTTAAATGATAATCCAGTGACTTCCTGCTGCCCTTTTAGGTGGTGGCACACTTCCTTGTAACAGGGAGTCCTAGCACCCCTCACTGATAAAACCAGGCATAGGAATAATATCCAGTCTTCCCAGAGGCCCACTCATTTCAGTACCAAGCTGCAGGGGAATCTGCTGGGCAAGGGCTAAAGTGCTTTGTTCTGATCCATATTATGCCCCAGGCTATTTTTATGTGAAATAACTCCTCCTGGGACTGCAATGATAAGCATTTGTCTCCTTCCTTCCAACCCCATCACATTCTACCTAGGAGAGTTGGTGCAGCCTTTGTCTAGCATTTCCATCCATCTGTTTCCAAATAATTTCTTGTTTTCTCTTTCTCTAGATTCTGTAAATATCTGTTTTCCTCTTCTGTCCTGTTGTATACTTCATGCTTTCTAGGCCTTTACATTTCTTGGCCATGAACTCTCTGGAAGCTTTCACACTGGTCAGAGTGGGACTGTCCTTTGGGGCAATCCTGTCATCAGTGAAGGGAAATAAGCATGGTGAGATGGAGGGTAGGGGTTTTATTTGAGACAGGAGCTACAGTGCATGTATGTGTAACTGTTATGAGGAACAGGAATGAAATATTAATGTCCTTTCTGCTCAGGGGCCAGACAAAGACTGCCATGCCAGAGAAGAGAAGGGGTAGTTTCCACTCCATCCTTCTGTCTCTAGACCTGCTCCTCACTGAGACCATTTTAAGAAATCCTACACAATGGGTCTATATTATCTTACTTTCCAAAGTCATATACTAGATTGACTTGGCAAGATCAGTAACACTCTCAGTCCCAGGATATTAGTTGCAGGTTTATTTTCTGGAATTGGATTGAAAGTTCTTGTTAAAGATAATAACTATGGATTGTTGTTTTTTATTAGGACTAAGAAATATTTTATTTATTCGATGAGAACCTATTCTGACTCAAGACATAAATGTTCTTATGGAGTGCTGGTTCTGTATAGGCAAGCCTGGAGGGATGGGCTGGCAGATTCTTTTTAATCCCTTTGGAAGCAGGGTTGGGGATAGGGATTATTTTCTTCAAGGAAAAATGCAGATTTGGCATCCTAAAGCTATTTGTCTGAACTTGCTGGGTAGCGTGCATTCAGTTGTTTTATGCTAGATGAATAGAAGGGAGTCAGGCAGCTCTGTAACTTACACAACAGCCACTCCAGCAGGAATGTGGAAGACCCAGTTCTGAAAACTTTCTCTTGCTGAGAAGGGTTTTCACCTCCTTCCTATTCTCCTTCCTCTTCAAGCTTCCCTAAGGACAGGTTATGAACTACAAGGCTAAAGGGTGTTTGCAGATAGATCTTCTTTGGGGTGACTCGGTAATGTTATGCCATCTGTTATTAACACACAGATATTTGTTGGAAAAAAGTATGTGACAGGATGTGAACTGAAAGGTGAGACATGCTGGGAGGGGGAGATGCAATTCAGTTCCTGCTTAAGGCAACAGCCCAATGTTTTCCACAAAGTTCTGTGGTGTGAATAAGGGAGTGATGAAACTGTGCCCAGCTGACCCTTATCTCTTGAAGGGCAAGGCATGTAGAAGGTCTGTAGATGATAAAAATGGGGTTGAATCTAACTGTTGGATGCCTGGGGTAAATGGCCTCACCATTCAGCTGAAAGAGGGTGTGTTTGGGGGAGCACCAGTTTTGACTGAAGTGTTTAGTCTAGGTTCTGCCAAGTGTTTGTTTGATTTGGAATGAAATGTGGGATTATCTCCAAGAAAACAAAACCAGAATTTTCAGTGCTCTGCTTTTTATTTATTTAGACCAGCTCTTGAAACAAAAATATCCTTTCCAGGGCTCATGATTCTGCCTAAGAGTAAAGTGCTTATTCAGATACAAGGTGGACAAAAACAATAGTGCAGGTCTTCAGGTTGCATTGCTAGGGTTTCCCAAGTGTCTTCAGAAGGACAGAGATGCTCTTTATTCCTTGAATGAGAAATCAGTTCTTGCAAATAAAGAAGAAATATTATTTCTCTCCTCTTCTCCTTTCAGATGTGTTCAGCCATGCTGAAACGGGGATTGTTCCTATAGGTGTAGCCATCTATTCCATCAATTTTTGAATTGATTCCTTGCTAACTAATATGAAATAATTCAACAAAGCAGAAAAGCATGACCATAGGTGAAGAAGAGCTTATATGCCTCTTGCTCAGTCTCATGGTCACTTGCTACAGACAATACTTCAAAAGAAAAGTATCATCTGCTTTGTATGCTTTGCTTATTGTACTTGTTTTTATGTCTAAATGTTTACATATAATATGAAGGAAATCTCAGAGCACAATGAAATTATTTGCTTCTTTGGAGTGGAAATAACTGAACTTGCATCAAGATTTTTGAATTGAGGCCACGTGAAACACTAGGCTTTTATTTGCAAAGTTGGACATGTAAATTTGTGCTGAAAATTGAGACTTCCTTCCAGGTGTGTCTTTACCCTGTCTTTCTATAGTAATATTGAAATCTGGCCCTCAAAACTTCTCCCAGTATATCAGCAGAACAAGAGTTAACAAATTTATACTCACTGAAAACATACAAGACTGAATATTTTCAGTCCCTGCAGTGAATTTGTCTACCTTTAGATATGGTGTGCTCTGTGAGAACTATTGTGAATAAATTTCAGGGCATCTGAGTGTATAGGGAAGACAGTAAAATTGCTAGTGGTCCTTGAAAATAATGCTTGTCCTGTTAAACCGTGACAATTCTTTTTATAATACAATATTAACAGAAAAGAACTGGCCTGTTGTCCTGGTTTGGGCCAGGATAGAACTAATTTTCTTTCTTTTAATTTTACTTTCTGCTAAGTCTCTTGTAATTAGCTGTACTTGCTGAAATTAACATAAAGTTTCTCAGTCGGTGTCTGCTTCTAAGACTGTTAATGCTCAGTATTTATAGATATGTCTAGAGAATGGTATGCAGAACCAAGGCCACTGCTCAGTTCTGAGAAATATCTTATGCTCTAGAAAAAGAAAGGGGGTAAAGGGGCTGCACCTGCAACCCTCCTTTAGGGTGGACTGGAGCAGGTGACAAAAATTGGCCAAATGGAGTATTCCATCCCATACACACCATACTCAGTATAAATTTGAGGGATGATGAGGGTCAAGTTCTTCATCCATGGCTGGCATCCTGGGAGGCTTCCATCCATTCATCTGCCTTTGATCCCAACCCATGGCCTCCTGAACCCATGTGTTCCTGTTTCCAGCTCCTGTCCGCTGATGACTCCAGGAGCCCAGTCTGGGACTTTTCCAGGGCTGCCCTGCAGCCTCAGTGGTGATGTGAGAGTTACTGGGTGGAAGGAACATCCCACTTTTATATATATTAAATATATTTTCTTTTTCATCATTGCTGTTTCATTAACGCTGTGTAGTTTATTTCCCAACCCTTAAGTCTCTCTCTCTTATTCTCTCTCCTTTCTCTATAAGGAAGAGGGACTAATTCAGTTATTTTCCCACCCAACAGTAAACCATGACATCCGTCAAGGAGAAGCAACTAGCATTCACAAAAGAAAGGTTTCCAGATGTGATTAATGCAATAATAGTCTAGAGTGTTTGTGCATGTAGGTGGGTAAAGACTGATGTAGGAGAGAGGGAACCAACAAAGTGTCGGTTCTTTAACCTGAGGAGATTTTATCTTATTCTGTAGCTGTTTCAGCTGATTTAAATGTTACTTTTGCAGTTTTAAAGCCCTGGGAGGCAAGTGTTTGTGCATTTCTGGAACCCTACAAAGCATCATCTGTAGGGTCAAGGATGAAAGTTCATTTTAAATTACCACCCCCAGTCCTTTTCTGAACCAAGTGGATGTTAAGCATCTCAAAACAAACCTTTTCAGATTGGGAGTTTTGCCTTTTACCTGTGCACCTGCTCTTCATTTATATCCACGTAGCGTAGTGCACGCATTGCTCAACCCTCATCTCACAGGAAGAGAAAACATCCAAGTGGTGTTTTTGTGAGCTTGTCTGCACATGTGCATACACTCTTACTCACTAGAAAAAAACCTCTTGCTTTGAAAGTAAAAGAATCACTTTCAGCTCTTTAGCTGAGTGAATGGAGTGGAGACTGCTACAGATCCCATTGCCCCGCCTGCTCAGGGACCTCTTGTCTGCTCAGGGCCGCAGAGAACATTTAATCCTCCTCCTCTGAGAACTTTCCACTGTGGGTTTCTGGCTTGAGAAAACCTTTTTTTCCCCTCCTTTTTCCTCAGCTCATATTTATGCTATAGCTAGTTAGAGTGAACACTGTCTGGCTTTGGCTTATGAGACACATGAGCCTTAATCATCTATCTATGCTTTACATTTCCCATAGCATATCTTGGTTTATGATACACATGCTTCCTAGTGAATAAATTGTAGTAACACATAATTTATAGAATTAATTAAAAGAGATGCACTGTTTTTTCTCACAGTACTGTCAGAATGCTGTCACAGTCCCACAAGGACTTAAAATCCTTCTAAAGTGATGCATGTTTTTTTCCCCGTTTAGGTTGCTAAATATAGTCTACAAGAGTTTACTAGAAAATAAATACAGGAATAATCCAACTTCCTTCTCTTCAGTTATTGACTGGATTTCTAAAGTTAGGTCACTGGAAATGTCCAAGCAAATGAGCATTTGTTCACTGAAACACTAAGAAAACTCTTTGAACTTCAGGAACACACACATTTACTGCAGGATCTGTTCCTTTACCCTATTCTCTCCTGTCACCAGGGTTTTGACAGAAGGGGCAAATTTTTTCACAGAAAGTGCTTAGCACAGTTCTCCAGAGCGAAACCTGTCCAATGTCCACAACAACTTCAGGTTTCATCTACCTTTACTGCATGTGCACAAAGCATGTCTTCTCCTGTCCCCCCATTCCTTCTCCTGCAGGCCCCCTCCCCAGCCCAAGCCACAGAGGGTCCCTCCTTCAACCCCAGGACTCTCCCCATTCTCTACCCAAGTTTTGGTTGTCTCCTCAGGCCTTGAGCACCCCACAGCTGCTGGCAGAGAGTTTGTGACCCTGTGGGACTGCCACACCAGTCGGTGCCCCATTTGTGCTGGGCTTGTGTTAGCCTTTGAGGAGATGATGTGTTTTAAGCATGGTCTCAAGAGGGTGTGGAGGAGGGATGGTGTCCAAGGATGACCGAGGGGGAAGGGGAATGCAGAGCTGTTCTTGTTTACTGCTCAGCACCGTGGGCCTGGGACTCTGGTTGCTCTTTAGTAACATACATAGCCTTGCTACCCTTACTCCTCTTATCTTGGACTTTTCATACTTGTTTAAGAAACATTAGTGCCTCAGACACAGTGGAGCTCATCTCCCCCCTCCCTGGCAGTGTTCAAGGCCAGGTTGGATGGGGCTTTGAGCTACCTGGCCTAGGGGTATGGGCCCTGCCCATGGCAGCAGGATTGGAACCGGGTGAGCTTTTCAGGTGTCTTCCAATCCAAACCATTCTGTGATTCTGTGAGGGAATAAGACAAAGTCCCATGCTGGCTACATGGCATGCACAGCCTTTGACATTAATATCCTAGCACCTGGTTTAGCTATTAATAAAGAGTCTGATTGTACGAAATACTAAAGTGTACTTAGATTATTAGAGTATTAGAGTATTATTGTTTTCTAAACCTTACAATTTTGGGGTCAGATTACTTGGGACAGAAGCTGTAGGAAAAAAACCCCAAAATAAATGTGGCTTGCGTTGTGTCCAAGGACTTTCTGTAGCACTCAGGACCCTGTTGCAGGTTAAGTGAAAAGTTGCAATCAGTGTCCATCAGGATTTTCAAAGACATGCCTCTAGTTCTTATGGCAATCATCAGGGAAATTTCACATTTGAGAGGCACATTTCTACTTCTTCCTGCTTTTCCCCTTTTCTTTAAATACTAGCTCTTTATGCTTCTGAAGGGTTTGAGTTAAATATTTTCTAAGCAGTTAGACTATCTCTCTGTCATTCTGTACACTTGACTTGGAAAAGATAAAAGGTTTATTCTTTTTGGTTTGTTTTTTTTTCTTAGAAGGGAATTCTCAGCATTATGTCATTTGGGCTGCAAGCCAGTAACGACAAATATATAGGGAGTAAATGACATTATTGTCTGTGGCAGCAAGGATGGGAGTGTTGCTGTAAAGAATAGTGCTGAGGAAAACTTTAGGCTCTGTGCTGAGATAATTGAATGAACCCAGAACATAATCTTATTAAGAAGTTAAATATGAAAACCTGAATCAAAATTACAAAAAGGGTGATATATCTTGTCCTATCCAGATGAAGAACTGCTTTAATCTGACAATTAATTTAGAGAAAAAAAATAGCAAAGCCCTACAAAATATAACTACATTCTCTATTTGTAGTTTAAATCAAAGATAGAGACCTAGAGATGCAGACAGGCATAACGAAATTCTTGGAGCTGATACGAGTTATTCTCTTGAATTACTTTATCCAGAGGATTATATAGATTATTTATTCTGTAGATTTTTACACTGGTTTGGCTCTACTACAATAACAAATCTTCATTGTTAAATTGTAATATAAGTATCTATATTTCATTTGTTAAGCAAACATAGCATAGCTTCTGCTTTGTAACCCTGTGTTGGTTTATATTTCTGTATATACACATGGAGCTGAGGAAGTCAGTTTTGACAAACTTAGCTTTGACATCCGTGTGTGAGGGAACTTCAGTATTTTATTCATTAAATGTGGGCCAGAGATTATTTTAATTTTTCTCTTTTTTTTTTTTCATACACCATTTTCAAGTGCTGATTGTGCTAACTCCTTTGCCCCCGGAACCATATTCTTGAACACCAATCCAGCTGAATTTTTGGTCTGCAGGAAATGGGGCTGTAGGTGGTTTCTGTGAGCCTAATTTCAGTGCTGAGGGTTTAGGAGAAGAGAATTAGTAGGAAAAAGATCCCAAATGAGGTTCAATAGGGTATGTAATTAAGCATCTTCTCCCTTTATTTTTTTCTAACGGTGCGCAAATTTTGTATATAATGCCATTTGTCCTCTGCTACATGTTCGCATTTCTTAACTTTTTATTTCTGCTTCCTGAAGCAGGGTCCAGATGGAGTGCAAGTGTCTGTCTGGTTGTTCTGGCAGGCATGAACAGTGGGCCAGGTTTGGGCATGGTTAGGTGTGTTCAGCAACAAAAGCAGAAAATGCAGTTTCAGGTTCATCCAAAGTCTTGTGTATTGTCTAAGTCATACTGAGCTTTATTTGCACTTTTGGTTCAGGCTTCCATAATGATTTTCTTCTTAAGGTTGTCTTTGGGATTCATTCAACTGTTCAGCCCAGGAGAAGTCATGGGGGACTCGCAGCATGGAAGGCAAGCTCCATTTTGAAGCCTTGACAGACATAAACTGCTGTCTGTCTCTTCATTCCTGCAGGGATGCTGAACGTGCACTGATATATCTGGAAATTATGCACAGAAGAAAGAGACAGAATGGCTTTTATCCAAAATATTTTTATCATTTCCAGTTTGACTGCTTAAAGTGGTGAAGAGAAGGAAGGCCTGTGTTTGTGATTTTGAGAGGACTTGTATAAGAGCCAGAGATTTGTTGTTACAAATTCTAAAAATCTACAAGGAAAATATTAACATGGGCTTTGGCTGACTATTCTCTCCATCTTGAGGGGAATTATTGCCCCTCATAGCATAGGAGCCATGTTATAGTAATCAGAACCACTAGCAGGCAAGTATTTCCTTGCTCCAAGCAAGACAAAAAAGCAAGAGACATCTCTTTTATCATCCTGGCAGTTGTATTGTCAGCTTCCTAAGTGAAACCAAAATAAAGTCCTGGGGCAAATTCATTCAGAGAATCACCAATTTTTTACAACTTCAATCTCAGATTTAAAGTAATGTTTAGAATGATGCAATAGAAGCAAAATATCAGTTGTCTCTTGTTTTCTGTAACATCCTTATTGTATATATCTCTACTGCAGAGTCCAATTGAACCTTTTCTGCTTTAAGTATCATGGAAATAAAAAGGAGAAACGGCGGGAGGGAGGGAGGAAAGTTTCTATTCCATATAGATTGCATGAAAAGATGAGCTGCATTAAAACTGAATTATTTTTACTCATAGAATGCAAGAGGGAGTAAATAAGACAGCTAGCGTGGTCATGAGGAATCCTTAAATAATTCAGCTGAAACATTGCATAGAGTATTTTTGACAATAACAATGTTCATATTTCTACCCATAAAAGCTCTCATATCTTTAAGTTTTAATATGAAAAAAATGTTCAGAGAAACTTTGAGAAAGAAAAGCTTTAGAATGGAATTTTAGAATGGCTTGTAATCCAAAGCCATTTACACATAACTTTGTTGCTAAAGTGCTTTTAATACTGGTTTTCTGTTATGCATTTATTAATGAGCACTAAAAGATTCTTGAGATTTCTGTAAAATTGGATCAGTCTCATCGGGCTTCGACAAACTCTTTTGTTCTTTGAACAGAAAAATTCAGCATTAGCTAAATGCTGCTGAACACGAGTGGATTTTTTCCAGTAGGATGTGAACACAGATAATGATACTGCAAATGCTATAAAAAGTACATACAATCTTTGCATGGCAATCAAACCTCTCCAGTGCCAAAGTTCATACCTCAGCCACAGGTGAGTGGATCTGGTAAAATTAAAAGAGCTTTAGGGTTTATAGCAAGGTAAAATAATAACCAGAAAATGTTAATGATTAAAAATGAAAATTTTTTTCCACTTTAATTATTTTCTGTTACTAAGAATGCAAAAAATTTCTGGAGAGTCATTTTTTTGTTGAAGTTTTAGGCCCCATAACAGGTCTTTCCTCCAGATGGGGATACAAATTTCTCAAATTGACCAAACATTTCAGGTATTAACTAGATCTAAAAAGCTTCTGACCTGCTTGAGGTTTGCACAAGTGAGTTCCCTCCATTTGACATGTGCTTGGCATAATACCAGAGAGAATACAGACATGTGGTCAGTCATCTAATGGTAGAGAGGTCCCGGGGAAAAGGATGACCCACCTGCACCAAGCAAGAGAGACAGAAAGAAGCCTGTGGGGCCACTGCAGGCTTATCCCTAAGGTGCTTTTCATTTGATTGCTGTACTGGAAATTATTACTCACCGGTTTCAGCAAAAGCCCTTGGCTTTTAACATTCTGAGTTTTGTTAGCATTGTTAGAGCACCTTAAGAAACTTAAAGCATTCATTGTCTAAGGATGAAATTTGTTCTATGTACTCACTAAGAAAATATTAATTGCATTGAAGTGCAAAGTAATTTTAAACAGAAGTGGTGGCTATCTTAACACATAGCATAAGGGAAATTGTCCCCACTCAGTTCCTTCAGCTCCTTGCAAGCCCAAATAAATGCAAAATTTGGGTTTGCAGCCACTATCACCTATGTGAGGCCTGTGCTTGTAGCCACTCTGTTCTAGCATACCAGCTTCTGGAAGAAGGAGTGCTGAAAACAATAGCCAAAGCTTGAGCCAAAAAAATTTTGATAGAAAGTATTTTTTTTAAAGTGTTAAGATGTCTTTGAAGTCTGGATTGATTTTTATTTTTTTAAGAGCCTTTCACCATTTTAAGAGCCATTTTTTTTAATAGCCATTATACAACTTGAGGCAAAAATACCTTTACTAAGCTACTTCCCCTGCAGAGCTGCGAGTTCAGTTCTTTGACATAATATATGATACTTTTAATCACATTTTTGGTAAACCGGCCTGAAAGTGGAGGGAGAAACGGGGGAATCATTGTTTGCTTCTGAGCCCTAGTGTCTGCTAGAAATTATTAATGTTTGTTTCACAACGGGGTGTGATTTACTTGGTTGCAGTCAGCCATTGTTTTGAAATATATTTTGGAATGTTTCCTTTATGAAAGGTTTTTATTTGCTTGGGATTCATGATTCTGTATTTCTTTCAGCTGTTCACATGTTCTGTTTCTACAGATTGCTCACTTTTATAGTAATGGGTTCAACTAATAACAAGACATTTGTTTCAAACTACTTTACAAAGCAAAGTGAAAATCTAACTCCTTAAAGCTGCATTAAACCAGGATCTCATACATTGGGCATTCTGCTAACAGTGGTCCTGGGATTTAACTTTTAATAGAAATCTTCCATTATTTCCTGGAAATAATTAAATAAAAGGTGGTCCTAAATTTTTGCAAGTGTGGTGAACACATTTTCAAACATGATGATTGGAACTGAACTGGTTTAAATCTTTTTAATATGTTGGAAGACAGCAGTTGGTTTTCCCATTTTGTCTGACCATATGTGACCAACATAAAATGGATCTCAGTTTGTTACTGATGATCTGGGACACTAAGACTCAGTTTTAGCAGTGGAGAGGAAAGTGTAGTTTTCTTTTAATGGATCAGTTCCATATGGATCAGTACAACCCAACTATTACTACAACCACCCCAACTTTATCAGAGTGAGGAATGTGCCTGTGGGAAGAACATGGAAGTGGTTGGACTGGTACAAGCATTGGAGTTAGAGTGCCTTTCTCACACTATGCCAGACTTTGAAGAAACAAGCTGAACAACAAAATTCAGACTCAGGCTTTTAACTCAACATTGTCCATCTTTACTCCCAAGTTACAAGTGTTAGGATAAGAGGAAAGGCCCCAAGTTGCACCAGGTGATGTCTAGATTGGACATTAGGAAAAACTTATTCTGTGAAAGGGTTGTCAGTCATGGAAACAGGCTGCCCAGGGAAGTGGGACCAGGGGTCACCATCCCTGGAGGTATTTAAAAGGCATTTAGATGTGGTGCCTAGGGACACGGTTTCATGATGGTCTTGCTAGTGCTGGGTTAGCAGTTGGACCTGATGATCTTAAAAGTCTTTTCCAACCTAAATGATTTGAAAATTCTGTAAAGGTTGTAGTAGACAACTAGAGTACTACTGTATGAAACCACAGTACTCTATCTCTTGTTTATATCCTGCTTCACATACAGGAAGCCTTGCTCTCCTTTCTCTCACCTCTCCACACTTCCAGGCAGAGCAGATGAGCTGGGGAGTAAGTGGTATTCTTGCATTCCTATGACTAGTCTGTTATTTTTAACTACATTGAGTGTTTCCTTTTAGCAAACATCAGTCTGGTTTTGCTGCAAGTCATTCTGTTAATCATATCATATGGAAGTCAATGCAGAAGACAAACATAGGCAGTCCTGAAATCCCATACATCCCCCAGCACTTGGCTCATCTGCCCGGGCTCCTGAGTGTTCTGCAATACCATGGCTCACTTTCCCTTTGGCTGTCTGCTCACATTGGTTGGCCTGAGGTGCTTGTTTCCTCTCCAAAGGAATTCACCTTTATGTTATTTTCTCCTCCTGTGTAACATTTTATTTTATTTTCTCACTTCATGTTCTGACTTATGATGCATGTGGGATGTCTAGAAATCAAACAGAAGAGTTGTCTGTCATGTGCCCCTTTTCCTGCTTCCTGTGGTGATATTCTCTAACAAAAGGAATTTTAATTGCTCCTACTGCCACATTACAGGGCCATTGGCTCCTTTTAGAGATGAGTTTAGATTCAGTGTTTTTAGTGGGGCTTCCAGTTTCTGTTTAAGGGAAATCCTACAAAAATAACTTCTATTTTGTAGGAAAAAGCCATTCTCTGTAATATTTTGCTTTCTGATCCTGGCACATTTTTTGCTGCATATAATCTGGGACTGTTTACACATACATCAGACTTCCATGTCTCAGCTGAAGATTATAGTTTAGAAGCATGGAGAGAACTGGCAGGCATCAGATACTTTGCTGCCCGGTGGTACTGCAGTTTTATACCAATAATTACAGTGAAATAAATACAGTTAAACTTATGCCTGTGGGTTTTGGTGAGTGTATAGTTGATAGGTTGTTTTCTGAAAGACCTGAGTCTGTTACTTTTGCAGCCAGATGGGATTTCACAGACAGATCTTTTGTGCGCAAATTTATAGCATGCTTAGCTAGTTGGTCAATGAGTTACTCTCTGCTCAACAAAAATGCAGATTTGATCAAATTATTTTTTGCCCAGTTGGCTATTATTCCATTTTTTCTCCTATACTGTTAACCTAAGTTTGTGGCTTTTTTCTTCTGGAAGTGGCTTAAAATGAAATTAGAAGTTGATGTCATCAGTAGTAAGAACAGTAGAACTGATGAACATTGTGCATATACAGATACTCAGCTGCTATCCTCCTTCCTTGCCAGGCTTTTGTGAGTCTCAGGGTATATCAACTTGGAACTTAATTTTTTTTTTGTTGTTTTGGGCTGTTTTTTTCTTATGTGTCATCACTTAGCAAAGTAACACTTACCAGCCACCTAGAGCAGTGGGTGAAGAAACTGTCAGCTGACAATGGTCCTATCATTTTCCTGTGTTGCTACAGATGACAGCGTTCCTAGGGCCAAATTACTTTGGATTGTTTCCTGCTGCTGTCCTTGGGAACAAATGGAGCTGGATGTGCTCTGAAATGATTCCCCTTCCCGCACCCTCCCCTTCAGCAATGGTTGGGAGGAAAGGGAACTGATTTGTTGGGCGCTGGAGCTGTTTCCCATTAGGGGGCAAACTTTAACAGCAGGATTTTGGAGTCAAGTGTGTGTTGTTTGGACTGCTCAAAGCTGTTAAACAGCCGAGAGAAGCAGACAGTTGTGACTTCTCCATTTTTTATATGATGAGATCAGTTTTCAGGAAGGACAATGGATATGAGTACCCTATGCTGTAGTCACTGACAGGATCTGCAAAATTTCTGTCTCCTGGATGCTCAGAGGTACGGGTGAGAAGCGAAGACCCATCTCAATGAACAGTAGCATTGTGTCTTAGTTTTCAAAGTCTCTTTCTTAAAGGCAAAGTTTAGATATATTAGGACACTTTTAGATGTCTAGACATAGGTGTCCTCGTGTAGGCAAAGGGTATTCAATAGAGATCAAAGAGTTGTTCAGGAGGTCAGTTACAGCTCCACACTTTTAGTTGAGGTGATCTAAGCATGGTGGTATCTGAAGCACCTATCTCACATGAGCACACCTACATATCACCATATGTTGTCTGCTGTGTTTGGTTGTGTTTTTTGTTTTTTGGTTGTTTTTTTTTTTAATTTAGGAAAGAAATATTCACATTATTCCATCAGAAGATAAAGAGGACCACAACAATGCAGTGGGGGAACCAAACCTTTTTATCACCTCTTTCAAGGGTGGTGGTACTGGTCACCTTCTTCTTGCCATCCTGGCAAAGGCAGATGGACTTCTTCTGTTCCTCAAAGAACCTGGGTGGGTGGTGGAAACTGGTGGGTGGTGGTGGGAGAAGAGGAAAGACATCAAGTACTTCCAAAGCTTAGCTCACAGAAAGTGGAAGGGTAGCAGACATAGTCTATCCAAAGAGTCTGATATCCACCCGTCTTTATGAAGATAAACAGCTTCCTGTGTTTCTAATTATTCAGAAGTAACCGTCTTTAATAATATTCTTTCTCCAGCAAGATTTTATCTTGGAATAAATCCTGTCATCTGTACAGCTGATGTTAATGAACTTGCAAGTTTTGGCTCAGTGCTGGTGTTGGCCAAGTGAGATGAACTGAGTCAATATCCGTACCAGTGAAACAAATCCAGTAACATTTAGATCAGATGCTTTCCCCCTTACTCCCCTTTGCATTCAGGCTATGTTTCACTAGTGTACTGTACTTGGCACCTGAATAAACACTTGCAAATATTTATAATTCCCCACCTTCTCATTGGGGGCTTTCTGAGATCTTTCCCACAACTCTCCCATATAAAACAGTTGAATCTCTCTTTGTTCTTAATATAAACATGGAGGTAATATGCCCCTTGTCACAGCAGACATCTGTTATATGTATAGTAGTTATTCTGCAGCTCACAGATTAATCATTGTACTCCATCTCATTTTGCATTGTAATCTGCAAATTACAATGATTCCTTGAAGAGACAGAAAACAGGTTTGTTCTTTGTATTATTAATAAACTCTAAATCACTCCCATATTCTCAACTGGATTTATGTGATTTGTTCCATTCTCCAGACGACAAATATTGGCTGCTAAAGACACTTTACTATGATGGGCTTTGCTAATTACCATGAATGAAGCTTGAATTGAACACTAATTAACTATTTCTGTAAAGGGTTCATCATAGCAAAACTTTCTGTACTTGTGTAAATTAATGTTTAACATCCCATGACGAACACGCCCCTATCAACAACTGGTTTGTAGCTCTTAAAAAATGTTTCTATTTCATTCTGTAAGTAATGAGTTCAGTCAGTGCACCAAAAATAGCTTTGTCCTAGGTTTACACTAAGACAAATTATTCTTGAAGTGCATTTCCAGTCTTTTGGGAATCAGCATGCTTTCTCTAATATGAGCATCTTCCTCTCTTCTTTCCTCAATGTATATGTTTTTAAATAACAAGAGAATTAAAAAACATCCATGAGGGCACTGCAGTAATTCATATGTAGGGGGGCTAATGTACAGGAATATTTTCCAAACCAGTGTCTCTTTCCGTGGTTTTTTTTGGATTAGTCCTATAGTTTCCATCTCTGGTAAAAAATCAGTTACACTTGGGATCCTTTCTTCCATTTCATCCTCCGCAGCCCTTTGATATGAAGGAGAGCTTTGGAGAATGCAGGGCCAGCCTTTTTGTGATCATCTTCATCTGAAATTTTTTTCTTTGAAAAGGAAATTTTGTGTTCCTAGTGTAATCCTTAATGGATTTCGTTTAGTTTACCGGCATTTCATAATGGTGCATACTGGAGAAACAAATGGCCTCACTTTGATGGTAAACCACCAGAACAAAGAGTTAATCTGCTCCCTTGGTCTTCCTCCTACCCCCAAAAGTATTGATAGCAGAAGAATGGTGGTCTTAGGAGATTCAAAGGTAAACAACAGTGATCCACACTGTCTACAGCCGTTCTCTCTTAGTGCTCTGAAAAATGAGCCAGCTCCTGCAATTGCTTGGATTGTGTTTCTCTGTGGCTGAGCATACTATACAGTCTACTATATGTTAGGAATCTAGTTTCCATATATACAAACAAGTGGTTCATTCTGCAAATATTTGAAAGCTAAGCAGAAAGATGTGGTGAACACTCCACCCAATTCCTGGTATGCAGCTAAATGATATTTTAGGGTATTTTGTTGTTGAATAAATGCTAGGACAACAATGCACCCATCTAGCAAGATTGTGAAAAGACTGAAAATAAAATTACAAGTAACCATGAAATCAAATATTAAGGGAGAGGTCTTTGCTTTTCATAGCATAGGTTTTTTTTTTGTTTTGTTTTGTTTTTTTTTTTAAATCTTGACTTCAGAACAAAGAAGCCTATCCTGCAAAGAAGAATTCAAATGTGATTTCCAGGAGGTACCTCTAGAGTATTCTTTTAAATATATGCATGCATGTATGCGTATGTTTATTTATATATATATATATATATGTAATTTTTTTCTAAGGCTTTTGTTTAACAATTAATTTCCCTTTCCATTTGGTTTGAATTATAGTATGTGCTCGAGTAATTGTTCTTGGAGAAGAGTTGTGCAAATATATATCAATCTAATCTGTTTTCTAAAAGAAATTGTTCCCTGTGACTCTCTTGGCCCTGTTGAGTTTGTGCCATAAAGTCCCACTTTACTTTCCTCTTTCCAGTATTATCCATGGTTTATCTTCATTAATCTCAGATTTTATACCAGTTCTTTCTCCTTCATATGGCTTGAATTTTGTGCAGAGCCTGGGACTGCATACGTTGTGAGCTAGACTGCAATTCAGGAGAAGTAGTGTTTCCTTTCTTCTCTATGATTTTGTGCCCTTGGGACTCCAGAAAAGTCCTTCAGTGCCTCTGACTACTCCTGAATTTTTGTCTTCTTAAAACCTCATGGTGAGCTCTTCAGAGACTCTGGTTTGTGCTCTCACAGTGACATGAAAACATCTATGAGTGTCTAAGTGCCACTATAGTTCCCTAAAAGTGTATGCCTTAGGAGAAAAGTTTCCACCAGAAATATGAAGATATATTTTTAGTGCATTTTCATGACCTGCTAAGTGCATCTACGGGCTAGTTGGATGGCCACAACTGGTTTTGTGTCTTATTACATGTGGTAGAAATCACAGGTGGAATAGTCTGCTTTGAGGTCTGCAGAGTGACAGGTTTAGGAGAGCCAGCACTGTCTCCAGAAGCTGGATCATCTGGATCTTTAATTATAAGCTCATGCTGCCCAAAAAAGAGCTCTGTGACTGGTAGTTAATCCTGTAGGTTACATTATCATCAGACTGTTTAACCCAACACCTTTAACCTTACATGCTGGCCTAGCTGAAACTTATGACTGGTCCCTCTGTTGAGCTCAGGTCTGGTGTGATGAAAGGTTGGGTGAGGTTGTCTGCTCCTGGTCAGGTTGTGAAATTATGCATCTTTTCATTAAGTAAAGGTTTTGGATGCCATTACTTGGGTGTCTAGCAGATGAAAAAGCTGCCTCAGATGTGCAGTTTTTTGTAAACACAGACTGACTGATGCATTCAGTTAAAATCTAATTCCAGGCTTGTGGCTTACCCTTGAAAGGCTCTCTTCCATCTAGCAGCACCACCAAGATCTCATTCAGACTGAAGCAGGGCCAGCTTTCTGTCTTCCAGGTACCCATCTTCTAAAGTGCTGAAACATCTTACAGGTGTTACTGCCTTCTGTGTCATAGGAACCCCAGCAGAAGAAAATGACAAGGGGACAGCTCATCTTTCTAGCATTTCCAGGAATGGCAATAAGGCAAGTTCATAGAAGAAAACTCCACCCAGGCCTATTAAACATTAAGATGATGATGCAACTATTGGCTTGGAAAGTCCTAGATTGTGCAGTGCCAGGAACTGGTAGAGTATACAAGGGACGTATCTCTGTCTGCTTGCCCTTTTCTCTTACTCTGTTCCAACAAATTCAGTACTTTGAAACCAGCTACTGAATTAACTGGATCTTCGGTGTGGTCCTGTAGAGCTGGGCTCTCTCTTAGCTTCTTAAATTGTTTCCCAAAAACATTGTGTGGTCTCCACAGAAAGTTGGCAAGGGACCCAGATCACAAGCTTGACAAAATGTATGTATTGTATGACATTTAATATGAGTGCTTTAGTAATCTCTAGTGGGCCAAAGGAGTAAACTGGACTGGGCAGAGGCAGTCAGCCAGCAAGGGCTGACTAAGGAGAGTAGAGAGACTTTAAACACAGAAGTTGACCAGACCCATCAGTGTTCAGATTGAGATTGTGTATTCCTGGATGTCTATGTGCAAAGTGGGACTGGAGAAATCCTGCTGAATTGTCAGAAAATCTGAGCTAGATTGTCAAGGGCCACTTGAATCAGCCATAAAATCTGACTCCAGAATATAGGATAGATCAGGGGAAGTAGGATTGTCTCTCTGAACTCAGGGTCCCTGGACCTACAGCAAGGAGACAAAAGATAAGAGTTCTTGCAAAGTGGACCTGAAATAGCCATGGAGGAACTTTCTTAGGAACGGCTGAGGATTTTATCTGAGTTATGATTGACTCATTTATCTTTTCTTTCTGTGCTTGTATCTAAAACTCCTTCATTAAATCTTGTGAAATAGACATTCCTACTGAAAATGCCTGTGCATTTGTTATTAAACGTGGTTTGAAGTGAGTGAAGGTGTAGCTGGTAAGCTTAGAATACATGCTTCCCATAGGGGAGGTAGATGGGATAGAGGGAAATTAAGGATCATAGCCTGCTTTCACGAAATCAGCAAAATGTGGGCTGAAAGATGCTTCTCCCTTCAAGAAGGGAAGCAGTAGAAGGACTCCATGACCATTCCAAAGTAAGAGTCTTGTACTGAGGAGAAGAACCATTACCATCTTGCATCTGACAACGCATCTTGTGTATTCTGCATCATGCTGTGCCTTGAGATACATCACAAGTAAAAAATATGGGGCAAATAATGTTTTTTTTCTTGGCCCATCCATATGTGTAATATGGAGCAGGATGGCGCCTTAATCACCCTTAACCAAAGGCAAGCCATTAAGAGATATATACTAAAATAATGTGATCTGGTCAGAGAAGAATGGCAACATGGGCAGTAGAGTTATTTTAGCTCACTAGAGGAAAAAGTGAAACTAAGGTAAGGTTTCACCCTGTTCTCTGAGGCAGATTTCAGGCCTGTTTCACTTGAGGAGCTGTAGGCCACACTGATCAATCAGCAGGGATACCTGTTTTTCAGATTGGGTTGAAATGATAGTTTATTAATAAAAATAACAATTTGACTTTGTAGTACTATTCCTTACTGCTTTTTTGCTGTTCCTTTCTAAATTAGAAAACCCTCATAGACATTAAGCTTGGCAACAGTATTGTCTTCTTAGTGTGCAAGGTACACTCCACACTCTTGTGTGTGCTTAGTTATAGAATTTATATATAAAACTTAGTAAGATACTGTGGTAACAAGGGGAACATTTTCAATAATATCTCAAGTACTGGATATTCCAGTCGAGTACATGGACATGAATGGCTGCGTAAGTTCCCACTAAATGTGAGTGGCAGTCAGTGGCAGACTCTGCCTGTGAGGTATTGAGCATTTGCCTTAAGTGACTGATATTACAGAATGCTTGGCAGTTCCACTGTATGATATTTTTCATGAATTTCCTGCCTTTGAAATTCCAAATGGGCCTCTTCAATCTCTATAGAGACATTAATTTTGCATCTGCCTTTATTCCCTATGGAGAAGAATTTTTTAATTAACTCCAAATAAATAATTTTAACAAACTGTTATAAACATAGTCATGAAATCCAGTGGGTAGCTGCTCTGAACCTCAGCTGTCCCTTTCCTTTTTTCATCGCTGGAGGCAATCTTGTCTCTGCCTTGTTACATATGACCTCTTCTGCCCATCCTCTCTTCTCACATGTATCTCTCTCTCTGCTCTCATCCAGACCATTTTGATTCCAGTCAAATAGCAGTCTCTTAGGTGCCCGTTCTTCAAAGTGTACAGTAATTTTCCATCAACATCAAAGCAAATTACTCTGATTTAGTTTCTCTTTAGAAAAGGAAATGTTTCTTTGTTTTCCCACTGGAACTCATTCATCCTTGCTAAGTGCTGCTGTAGATATCATTCCTTCCTTACAAGTTCAGTTCTTTTTTTCTTTTTTTTTTTTTTCCCTGAGAATTGTGAATTTCAGTCAGGCAGTTTTATTTGCCATTTGAAAGGAATGTATTATGTCAGCATAGCTCTCTCTTTTGTGCTCTTCTAGTGCAATTGGAATAAATTAATTTGTCCAGACACAAAATGGCTTTACAACTTAGTTTGAAAAACTGGAAGGGCCATGACAGAGCAAACAAATAAATTTAGCATATTTTGTGGCATTCAGGTCTTGGCTTTCAAATCAAAACATGTAGCTCCCATAATACTCATCTCAGAACTTTAAATTAGTATCTGGTTTTGTATGCTTCAGTTGAATTCTTCAGGGCAAAGCTCTGCTTTTTATACATTGCTACACACTAATTCAAAGATGAACTTCAAGTGACAGTAATGAATACAGAAAGTGAATATTTGGCATTTTTCATAGAAATAAAGAAAACACAAAGATATTAAATAAAAATCCATCTCCCACCAGATCTGAGAAGAAAAGTGACATTTCTACTAATTTCTAAAATACTATGCTAAGATTTCTAGATTACTCTTAATGTATCAGAGGAAGAGAGTGGGTTTGGAGAGGAGTTTTAATGATGCAAAATGGCTGATGGCTCGATGTTAAGCAGCAGAAGCATTAATCAACCCCAATCTCATAGGCATTTATGTCCAATCATGAAAGCTACCCAGCCTGACTGAAAAAAGCATTCAGATTATCTTCTTTCATGGTCTGATGTTGATCTGGTAGACTGCTGATGCAAAATGCAATTTCATAGTACAGGTTTAGATGTCAATTGATGATTTCCAGAAGTCAGGTCACTGAGGTTCCCTAAGGAGCTGAGAGCACACACTGGGCCTTGCTCTCACAATGGCTAGGGCTTACTTTGTCAGTCTTGACTTGGGTCCATAGCCAGCAAAGTAACTTCAATCCTGTTCTCCAAAAACTTATGACAAAAATTAACTCATGTGTGTTTCTCAGTTTGGGCTGGAAACATAACAGATTTCTGTGTAGATTTTTCTTTAGTGTTTTGAATCAGTTTTTTCTTCCAGGTCCTTTTTTTAAAAAAAAAATGTTCAAGAGTATCTAGTGTGCTTTTGCTTTCACTCTGTTTTAATAAATAATGAAGCCTATGAAGGGGCAGAGGCCAGAGGAGTTGATTTGTTTTTTATAACCTACCTGATGCTGCAGACTGAAGATACAAGATATGAAGAGAGAACTTAAGCTCCAAGCCTTTTTTTTTTTATATGACTGTTTAATTATTTGTAAAGGTAAAAATAGTTTTGGCAGCTTCTATTTAATTTATTGTCAGATTTTCAAATATAAGTAGAATTTCTACCATGTTTACTTAATTATAAAAACTGTCTTGGTTTGAGCTGCTAAAGTGTTTCTCAGCTTCATTAGTTTGAAATAAAATCTCAAAGCAACAAGTTTTGGGGTAATTAGTGCAAGAAAATAAAGATTTTAGCAAGGAAAAATATAAAGCATGTCAAAAAAGTTGAAAACACAGTTCACAAAGGTTTTTGGTTTTGTTTTTTTTTTTTAGTCAACTCATCAGAACACGCAGGGCTCTCCTGCACAGCTGTGCCTGTGTGGCAAACATCCGCGGGGATTTTTCTGGCTGTCCCCAGGCTCCCAGATTCAGGCACGTAGCAGCTCAAGCTGCGTGGGAGAAAGGAGGCATAGGAGAAAGTTATAAAGCCTTTTGCAGATAATGGCCATTTTTTCTAATTTACAACTAAATAGTCTGGTTTAGTTAGTAATCCTGACAATGAATAAGCTTTACTGAAGTGCAGTGTGAAAAGCAAACAGCACTCTGGAGTTGTTAGGGCTTTTTTTTACTGTTACTTCTTGAAGAGTTAAAGTGATTACAGAGGACACCAGAAAATATTGGGAGTTCTTCACATAACTATTCCATGATTTGAGACACAAGTTTTAATCTCTGCTCTACAAGGCTAGAAAATCTTGTCCAGTGGGAACTTGAAAGGGGTAAAGCAAACCTTCTTTGTCACTGCCCTCCCTTCTGCTACTTTCACTCTATCCCAGTTAGGTGAGATCACAGCTCTCATATCAGCTTGCCACCCAAGCTCAGAGAAGGTGCCTGAGTTTAGATTATCCTGATTGTGCCTTATCTCCCATAGCCTTGGGGGCAGCTCTTACCTAAGTGCAGAAGTAGCATCCCTCCTGCTGATTCAAAGTATCCACCCCAGCTCTTTGCTGGCTTTGTAACTACTGTGCATCGGTAGTTTTATACCAGAATTCTGCAAAAGGGAAGAAATAACAACTAGGAGTGTTTGTTTGTTTGCTTGCTTTTTCAAAGGGATTCCTTCATTATTATATACGTTCCGAAAAGGTCTTGAAGAATGGTGGATCACACAAGGCTCTGCTTGTATTTTGCATTTCTGGGAAGGGTTTGATGGCTCACCCTGGTACCTAGCACCAGGTGCCAGAGAGTAACAGCTGTGGGAATCTATTAGGATAGCATTTGCAGTGATGCTGGTGTTTTAAACTGCTCCACCAGGCACTGTACCATGGTTGTGTGAGGTGAGCTACCTCGTCTCACAGCAGGAGCAGACATATTCTCCAGAGGGAAAGAACTCGGAGAGAGGGGTTT
This sequence comes from Phaethornis superciliosus, assembly GCA_023637945.1. NCBI lineage: Eukaryota > Metazoa > Chordata > Aves > Apodiformes > Trochilidae > Phaethornis > Phaethornis superciliosus. The sequence goes on from JAJQWJ010000001.1 coordinate 124,900,219, forward strand.
ATATGACCAGATGGAGCCACCGTGAAAATCTGGTATGAGCTTCCAGATAATTTAATAAGAATTGGCAAGAGCAGGACATAATTTCCTTGATGTTTTTTTGATGAGAGGAGAGAGTGGTGAGGTGTTAATTAGGAGGGAATCAGCTCTCATTAGCTCTGGATATACATGATCAGTGGTGTGCTTTTCTTTCTTTGTTTTAGATGCAGAGCATTGCATTACTGACATTTAGTTTGATAAATATTTGAGAACCTGAAAGACAGAGGAGGAAAGCAGATGTCAGGTTATCCCTTTTAGTGGTGGAGGCATATCAGTCTAGATTTTCTCACTGGAAAACTTGGTCTTTCTGCCTGACCCCTCGGCAGTGATGGAGTAACAGCTCAACACCACAGAGTGTGAAGACGCCCATGTTAGTCAGGCTGGTGTCTTCTATTTTGGATCCTGGTGAAGCTGATAAGGTTTAACTAGGAAGTTACAGTACAAGAGGTATGCTAGCAGTGGCTTTTTAAAATAGATGTGCACAGCTGAAACGTAGTGCTAGCCTCTCTCAGATCTCTCTTTGGGGCCCATGACATGTATTCTTCCTTCAGTCAGGGACTGAATTTATATGGGTGATGCTGGAGTGATGAGAGCTTGAACTGCAGGAAGCAAGGCCAGGTGAAGGTCATCGTGGGTTTGATGGAGAAGAGCAGATTCCTAAGCTCCTCGTCCAGGGGCTTGTTGCAGGAGCAGGGCTGTGTCACCATACTGCAGGGACTTCCAGGGAGAGTCTCTCAAAGAAGCCACATTTCTTCAAGCATTGTCAAAAATGATGGGAAAAAAACAGCAAATTGGAGTCTGAAAATTTCTTCCTTATAGTAAAATCATCTCTTCGTCTGTGTGTTTCCATGAGAGTCCTGTTTCCCTGCAGAGCAGTCAGCTATATGAGCAATCAACTCCTGGCTTATTCACTCAGCCCCCACACACTGAAGAGCTTGGTGAAAGTGCTAAATGTTTTTCTTTTTAACTGCTTAGCCAGTTTAAACTAGTAAAACTTCAATATATTTTTTGTTTGGTAAAAAGGTGGCCACATAAAATTATCAAAATTGCAGTAATTAACAAATTACAGATATGTAATTCCTTAATACATTTCGGATATGTAACTCCAAAGTGTAGGCAATAGAACTATAATTTATAGGTTGACACATGAGTACAGCTATAGGCAATTCCAGTAGTTGCTTTGCTGCTCATTAAAATAAGTGTACAGCTTTCAGACTAATTATAGCATGCAGCTATGTCAAAAACTAAGCCCAGACAGTGAGACAGGAAACCTTCAGACAGAAGTAGATGCTCAGCCCCACTGCAGCTTGGAGATCTTTCTATGTTTGAACCAGTGGTCTCCCTAGACATGTTATTTTGTACAGCTTACTTTTGCTCTCTCTCCTCTGCCTCAAGTCACCCAAAGATATCCTGTGTCAAAAAGGGGTTTACCAAAGGTGCCTGCCACACAGCAGCTGCTCCTTTTTGTTTTTTGGTTTTGCTCTTAGAGAATGCAAACCCGGCCTGGTGACTCTCACTCTTTTATTATTAGAGAACAGATTTCAGCAGCTGCGTGACCATGTGAGGGCAAAAAAAGAAAGGATTACTATTTTCTCCCTCATGCCCTCTCATAAGTGGAAAGAGTGGATCACACTTCAGAAATATTTGGTGCTGTGCTAAATTTGTGGTTAGGTGCACATTCACATGTCAAATAGTTTTAGGCAAATAGATATCTCAGGTGATCCGGATACCCTCATGGAAATGTCAGCTTTTGTGAGAGGTGACTTTTTTTAAATAAGTCTATAGATTAATTTGTCTGCCTACCTGTGTTCATGGTCCTGTAAATACAAGTCAGGTGCTACCGCTCATTTTAACTATGCATGTATATAAAACAACCAACAGCTTGCCTCATTACCCTTTTCCATTAACGAGGCTTGACTAAACTTTTGGGAAAAGGGCTGTATTTTATTGTCTTACAGCAGTCAGTGTGTGGCAGGCAGGGTTGGTGGGCTCCTCTCTGGAGTATGGGGGGTCTTTAGCTCTAGCACTGGCACCAGCAAGTCACTCCACTTTCCTCAGAGCAGGCTGTACATGTTCTGTGTTCAAAGAGATTTCTTCTAAAAAAGAAGCAAGCTGGCCTTCAGCTTCCCCCTATAATGATGGGCTGTGTGTGCTTTCTAGCATGTGCTCACTTCTTTTCTCTTTGCTGAGTACCACAAAAGCATCCTCACTTCAAGATGCAAGTTAGGCTTGATAAATTTTGGAGTCTTAACTTCAACTTCACTGCCTTCAGCTACCTCTTGCTCATATCTTGATTTATATGTTTTCTTAGAGAAGACATTTTAAAAGATAGAGTAGATTTGGCAGCAAAAGAGGAAAAAAAAAAAAAAGAAAAGAAAAAAAAAAAAAAAGAAAAAAAAAAAAAAATACAAAAAAGGAGAAAAGCCCTAAGATTCTGTATCTCGAAAAAGCTTTCTACTCCATCTTGACACATCTGTAAAAAAATCTCCTGGCTGCACTGGGGCCCTGAAGCTATGTGTGTTGGAGGCCTGGCTGTATAATTTGTGGGGCACAGTAATTCTATAATTATATTGCTAATTGTTTGCTACCAGTTTTTTTATAATAACAGAGTGAAGTGATTTATTACTTAACATTTTTACAGGAGCTTAGACAAGCTGTTCACTGAAAAAGAGCACTTGCATTATAGCTCCAGATAGCTGCTATTTTTAAGGGCATGCTATCGAACTGCATGAATGCCTTGCTAGAAGGTGTAGCCTTGCAGAAGTATTTCAGGCAGAAAGCTTCAGCAGTGCAGTGCTTTTGTAGTCTTGCCTATAGGTATATGAAAAAATAAAGGGAGGGAGGATGGGAGAAAGGTTAAGAGTAAGGGGAAACTGTCTAAGCAATACTCACAAAGAAATAATTAAAAAAAATGTATATAGGAAGAATCTGATTTTCAAAATGGAAGACATGTTCCAAGAGAAAAGTGGAAGAACTGGATTTTGTGGGAGTGTGAAGTATTTTCTCATTCAGTAATGAGAAAAAATTGGCAGTTTGGAGATGAGACAGGAGTTTCTCTCACAATATCTGAAAGAGCTAGAAATCAGAAACTGGGTGGCAGAGGCAAGATGTTTACCTGTTTTTCAGTGATCCTTTGGATTATTTCCTTTTTTGAGCTGAATTTATGTTGTGGTAGCCACAGTTACTTTCTCTGTTGGTGGCTATTGTTTATCTGGGTGCTGCCAAAGATGCTTTTGCTTTCTAAGGTTTCTTTGCCTTGGCTGGAACAAAAGGAATAGCTGCACCAAATCATGCAGGCAACACATGGTTTCAGTGGTTTTGTACTTCCAAATGCTATAAGATGGGAAGGTACTGCATTTTTTTATATATATTTACTGCAGAAATAAAGAGGTAAAAGAATAAAATTAAAAAAGAAAACCACAAAACAAAACTCCATGCTTAACTACATGGAAATGCTACATGGAGAAGATAAATAGCTCTTTTAAAAATAATTTTGTCCCCATATCTGGGCTGGTGCATTAAGTGCATAGCAGTAGTTACCTGTGGGGTGTTTGCCCTGAGAGTATTTTAACTTTTGAAATACAAGTTGTGGTATGGAAAGAGAAATCCTTTTTTCAACTCTAGGTATTAAAAAATGAAACAGATCCTATATTTCTCTCTTATTCCTGCAAGCTTAGTTTTATTGCTATGCTTCATTTGAGACTCCAGCTTTTGGACCTAACAAAAGCTATGATTTTGCATTAGATTTTTACTGTTTGCAAAGCTGAATGTATAGCCTTATAATTTCAGAAATATGAACTAGGTTATGCAATTATTATGAAATAATCTTCTTTAAGAATCATATCATATTCATAGAATTAATTTCTATTTCTTTTTTATTTAATTAATTTATTATTTTTTCAAAAGAGTTGGTTCTGATATAAAATACACATAATACTCATTTCCTACTTAAAGTTGCTTAACGTAAAGACTAGTAGATTAAACAGCAGTGGAAAATATTTGAATCTGGAAACCATATTAAAGTAAATATATTTTGAAAATTAAGTTATAGCATGTGTGTGATTAGATGTGTAAGTTAAGTGTTCTGGAAAATATGATACTCAACACATTATCTAGCTCAATCTATATGAGTTGTTTTGGCAAGTTCAGAATTTACATAGTAGACTGAAGTCAATAGATAAGAATAACTTGTTCAACATGTCCAGACAAACCGGTCAGAAAAGAAAGAATGAGAAAAAAAAAAAAAAAAAGAGCAATAGAAATATTTTAAGCAAAGGGACAAGAGCTTGGAATCTCTTGGATATGAGAAGTGAAATAGAATACAGGAATATGAACTGTAGCTTGGCATTCTTACTATTCCAATTAAAACAGTTCAAGACTATTTCTGCTTCTCTCAAAATCTGTGCTAAGGTCTCTGTTTTCATTAGTAGTCCATAAGAATACAACTTTTAGCACACATGTCCAACCCATCAATAGTTATTTTTCCCCTTTTCAATGTGATGAAGCTCCTGACTTTGGACTTTTAATCAGGAGAATTTGTCTGTGATGAATGTGTGGCATTTCTATCACTGGGGAAGAATGTAAATTTCTGTTGGAGGGAGGCTAGGAGCTGATCTTCTATTCATGGACTTAGATTTTGTCATTGCACTCCTTGGTCACAATATGAAGGTAGGAACAGCCTTTCAGAGTCCTAGTTCAATGCACTGCTTTAATTCACAGCAATTACCTCACTTTCTTGTAATGTTATCCTGGCGGTAATCAGAATGGACTTTAAGGCTTGTCTTTTGCAATGTTCCCTTGCAGTTCCATGTAGAGCTTCCAATCATAATCCTCACTTTTATACACTGTTTAATTTGCTTTAATATTTTACTTTTCAATATGCTGTTCTGTAGACCCTACAACTGCAAACTGAAGTATACATCCAAGCTGAAAGCCAGGGATATTAACTGGTAAAAAATTGGGCTGATGCTTCTCCATCTCCACTTGGCCTATGCATTTCTCCATCTGTCAAATGGATACACTGCTATTTGCTTTCTATCTCTGGTTGAAATTTTTATGTGAAAGACTCCAGTATTGTCTTTCCCTTCCTTATTTTTGCTTGTGGCTCTTCTTTCTGCTTCAAAGTAGCAAGCTGTATGAGTTGCCACTAAAGGTAATTTTTAGTAGGTACCTTTTCAATCAATTTAAGAAAAAATTAGAAAGTTCTCTGAGCTAAATAGCTAAATATGTACAGAAGGTTGATCAACAACTTTTTTTTTTTTAGATATAAAATAAGTTATAGGGTACGGTTCTGTGAAATACATATCTCATAGACTAGAACTATATACCCTGTTATGTGTTTTTTCTGTAAGGGTCTATGGCTAGTCAGGAAGGGGTAAATAGAAAAATACATTTACCAATATTAACTAGCCACTTCAAACCCACCTCAGAAAGAAGCATTTAGGTTGGAAAAGAAGCACTTAGGCATTTAGGCATCTTCTCAGAAAGAAGTATTTAGGTTGGAAAAGACCTTCTAAAATAATTGAGTCCAACCACAAACCTAACCTATAGCATTACTCTGCATATATTCTTCCTGCAGATTCACACACAACCTGGACACGTATGGTCCTGCACAAACACCATCTTAAATGCAGCAAGGCACAGGGATCTTTTGCAAACACAAAAGATCTCCTTAGCCTCGTCAATCACAGATTAATAGAATCATAGAGTGGTTTGGGTTGGAAGGGACCTTAAAGATCACCTGCATGGGCAGGGACACCTCCCACCAGACCAGGTTGCTCAGAGCCCCATCCAACCTGGCCCTGAACACTGCCAGGGAGGAGGCAGCCACAACTTCCCTGGGCAGCCTCTGCCAGTGTCTCACATCCTTTGCAGTAAAGAAGTTTTTACTAAGATCTAACCTAAATCTATCCTCTTTCAATTTTAAAGCCATTACACATTTTTCCTATCACTACATGTGAAGCCCCTCCCCAGCTTTTCCTCTAGGCCACCTTCAGGTACTGGAAGGCCATTGTAAGGTCTCCCCAGAACCTCCAGGCTGAACAGCCCCAACTTGCTCAGACTGTTTTCATACAAGAGGTGCTCCAGACCTCTGCTCATCTTTGTGGTCCTCCTCTGGACTTGCCTCAGTCAATAAGTGAGGTTTCCTCACCCCAGGAAGGCTTCTGGCAGCAGCACCTGAACACTGTGATCCAGGGACATAAAGTTAAGAACCTGCTGTGAACAGATGCCCCTCTTCTCTATCTGCACCTATAGGAACTCAGAACCTCAAGTTAGGTTTGAGGAGTAATTCCCATAATTTGGGATGGACTGACTTTCATCCATAATGCCAAGGTCCTAAATTCTGGTGAAAGTTAGCCAGTTTAACTTCACTATATCAGTAGCTAAACTTTTTGAACTGCTGAGTCTTTTATAGATATGTGGAGTGTCTTCTAGATCATACTGCCATCCCTCACCACAAGGTACTCAGTTGAGCAGCACTATGTATGTGTGTGATGTATGATCCTGGATTTCTGTGTGTATCACTTAGAATTTGCAGAATCTGCACATTTGGGACAACTCAGGGGTCCTTTGGAAGAAAAGATACAAGAAGGGTTTTTTTTGCATTAATCTATTAATATACATTAGCCTTCAAAAATACTTCATACAGATATCAACCTCAGTTACAAGTAAGAGCAGACAGTTGGGGTTTCTGAACTAATTTTTGGAGCTGTTTTCAAAGTACAACCTTTCTGCAGTGCACAGACGCTTTAGAACCCTCAGTCAGCTGAACTGTAGTTGCTTGTCAGGCATGTCGGATGCGGGGCTGTTACAACTAACTAGGATTAGCTCCTATCTTTCTCATTAGTCAGACTTCTGATACTGGTTAAAAAGTACATTTTGCAACTCAGTTATTTTGAGCTGGAAAATATGGCCACAAAACTGAACACTGAATAAATTTTGTCCTTTGAATATGTTCTCTGAACCTTAACAAAATGCATCACGGTGAGTTAATAATTACTATTTTTATACTATGTTATTCTATGGAAAGTATCTCTCACCGGCAGGAAAATACAAGGACTTCTAGGAATCACTAGGGTATAATGAAAGCTGCCAAAAATGTAAACTAATATGGATTTTCTTATGAACCATGAAAATATTTTGTTTAAACTAAAACAATAACCTTTAGCCTTTGTATGAGAACAGCAAAAAAGTATGAACAAAGATTTTTTAAAAATATGTGCATGTAGACATCTGGGGTCTCAGACCCTATATTTCTATTAAATAAATGAGACTTCAGCTGTCTAGAAAATACCAGCCAACTAAACTAACATCAGAAGATCAATGAATGATCTATGAGCAAATGGAAAATTTGTAGTCTGATTAAATCTGCAAAAAGAATCTTCATAGTGGGGTCTCCTTTTTTTCCTTCTTCTTTTTTCTTTTTTTTTCACCCCCCCACTTCTAAAGTGCCTTAATATGGATTCTTAGTGTGCATTTAATTGCAGCTTCTCACATCTAGAGGTGATTTTTTTTCTGAGATTTTCCTATTCTGCTCCTACTTCTTCCACTCACTAAGTCACCAGGTTTTAGCCAAAGTAGCAGCAGTACTCTTGGAGCAAAAGTGACCTACCCAGCAAGCACCACCTGACAAGGCCGTATCTGGACAAAAGAAATATTGTTCTTGAAGAGACAAAAAGTAAGCTCATAGGATGCTACTTGTTAGGGTGTCAGAGTGTTGAAATGTTTCAGCTTTCTAAACTGAAGATCAACCATGGGGGCATGCAAAAAACTCAGGAAGCCTATGAAGAATGAAGACAAACAGAACTAGACTAATCTCTCCAGTAATGTACTTATTTATTTATTTCCCTTGATAAATCCAGCTATGGATAAATTGAAACCCTTTACTGAGCTAAGCCAGGTTAATAATTGGGTTTGGTAACATCAGAAACAAAATTAATTTTCTCATTATGAAGATTAACCATAAAAGAACCATTTTTGAGGTTCAGACACAAAATCCAGAACACCAAAGAATACTTTAAAATGGCCTGCTGTGCCTTCTCTGTTCCCATTTCAGAACAAAATTATTACTTTAAAATTATTTTTTGCTAAAGGGAATACAAGGGTTAAATAACCTGAAAGAATAAAAGGATTAAATAAATGTTCTCCCTGACCCCAAGAATATTTTCACAGTTTTGATTCAATAACCCAACTAAACTATCCCTTGTTAACAAGATTCTAAGTACAAGGTACCTTAACAACAGCTCCCAGGAGACACTGTAACACCTTTGTCAAATTCAGTTTAATATAAAAGTGGCTGAGAACATGTTCATTCTGAAAAAAAAAAAATAGAAAAATAGGTATTTCAACATTTCCATCCTAATTTTGGAAGAAAACAAACATTGAAATATTAGAATTTCCCCCAGGATGAAAATTCTAATATTTTGCTGAGCTCTAGTTTCCAATAACTCTTACACTTTAATTTTGTAATATTTAACTTAATTTTTCCCATGTGAGTATTATGGCAGTAGTGGGTAAAACTTCAGTCACCTCACAGATTAGGCATGCAAAGGAAAACAGTTCGTATATGTAGAGGGACAGATTTCTTCCTTCACAAGTGCCTTCCTCTCGTTTCCCCTGCTGATGAGATGTCAGTTTATTACAGACTTGATGAATGGAGTTTCCTTTCTCCGGAAACAGTAGTCAGGTCTATGGAAGCATTTATGTAAAAACAGACATTTCCTCCATGGAAGTCTCCTTATTATCCCTTCCCTGGGCTATGCTGGACCACAGTCAGGGAGAGCCCGAAGGGAAACGGTGAAGTGCGGCTGCTGGGATGTTTGTGGGAAACAAAATTTAGCAGTCCTGGTCTTAAGAGTCGTGAAGCCACAATCGACCCCAGCATGCACCTCTGTGGTGTGCTGAGTGAGAAACCTTCTGTGTAGTCAGTTCCTACATGCTCAAAAAGTCTGATTTAACCTGATTTTCATGCCTGGGTAGGGCAACTTTACAGGCACGTGCACTGAGCCTTGTTTCGTTACGTGCATCGCTTCTCTTTAGGACATGAAGTTGCCCTCTCCCAAGATGGGTTTCAAACAGCCCAGGTCTAGGGTTGCAGCTGGTACAGGGCACCTCCAAACCAACCAAGCAAAATGTATTGCAATGCAAACAAGATCCAGTTCCCATTAAAAGTAAAGGTAAGATAACAAGAGCTTCCCCATAGCCTATACTTCCCTAAATCTCAAAATACTTTACAGATTAGCTTGGTCTAGCTATTTCAGCTTTGCAAACTGCAAAAAACTGAGGTGTTGACACAATTACAGTTACTAAATCACCCACCACCTTCTGTAGCAGTCAGGACTGAAACCTGTGACACCAGACTCCAGGTCTTACACTTCGATGTTTAACCCTAAACATCAAGAGTTCCACTGGAGATGTGATTTTGGGTCTTGGTCTTAATTCTGTTCTCCCTTCTCAGATGCAGCAAATCAGTGTCTGTCTCTGTCTGCTGCTTCTGGAACACCTTTCGACTGCTTTTGGGTGTCTTTCCTGGTAGGTTCTTACACCATCGTCATTTATGAAAGAGGGTGTCACTTCAACTTGTGAAGTAAGAAGGGGAGGAAGAAACGGATGAACACAGCTGCTGAGACAGCCCTTGACTGTATGACAGGTTAGATTGGCTTAAGATTAGACAGTAATAAATCCTCTCTCTCTGTTTTTTTTTTTTTTTTTTTTTTCCCCCCTGCCCTTGCAACAACTAAACCAGAGAATACCTGGTTTCCTCCCTTTGGTGTATTAATACAAAACAGTATATGGAATGTTTTTTGCTGCTTGTTGTAGGATTGTCTTTCAGCTTGGATTTCTTGTTTCCATACTTGTACTTGGTGTTTCTTCAGTGCTCCATTATGATATAAAATATCTTGCTACACCAAAATACTGCTATAGATCAGATTCAGTCAAGCTTATTAAAGGGCTATGCTGACTACTGATGTGCTTGCTTCTCATCCTCTCTTTCCTAGCAGAGTCTAAGGAAATGCTTTATGTTACAGACTGGCAAATTTGGATTTTGGTGGGTTTCAAAATTATAGTATCCTTTGTTTTGGCCCTCAGTTAGTCACTTACCTCATGACAAGCTGCTGCTCCCATAGGTGGAGTAGAGGTTTCCAATTCTGAATCCTTGCTGTGATATACCACGCTCAATACCACTGGTGGTGGTAAAGGAGGCTACTGCAAACAGTTTGTTCATAATGGTACAAAATGAGGACAAGCACACTTTTTTACTCTTTTGACTTCCACTCATTTGCTTATCAATTTATTTTTTCCTACCCACCAACCTCCATTTCTTGTCATAATCTAATGACTAAATTAGCATGAACCATAATATTGCTTTTTGTTACCAGGATCTATTTTTGAAGGTATAATAAGAAGGGCGATAAAAAAAATCTATATGTCTTTTCTTCATTGATTAGAAGGGGTGAAATTTATTTAAATACACATTGTTGTTATTACTACCTTTTTTGATAAAATATGCAACCTTTTCTGAAATCTATGATAGCTGAGCATCTGATGTGATCATGTGTTAGTGATAGGATAGGAAAGAAAGAAAAAAAAAAAAGGAAAGGGGAAATGTGTTGAACTTGTTTTCATTTGGGTTTGAAAGGATTGTTTTTTTAATGTGTGTACTATTCCTAGCTTATTGTTTCTGACTCATCATAAGAACCCTTTTCAGGAACATTTCCTGAAACGTGGGCCCATGTGTTTATGATACGTGGAGCTTGACTGATCATCTCAGTCCTCCCTATTCAAGCCAGGACCTATATGTTGTCAGATAATCAGATATGTTGTCAGATAATTGTACATGCGAATATCCCAGAATAAACTGTCAAAAAGAACAATCAAAGGCAAGTACTGTATGTACTACATGGGCTCTGGTGCCTGCTATTCATATCATTTATTTGCCTTTCTCTGCACTCTGAACTGCTTGTGTGTTTTGAACTAGTAAAATATCAGATTAAAATATGTAAATTACTTGCGGAAGTGGGATTTGGATCCAAAGCTCGTTCCCATCAAAGATCAGTCCCCCTGCTTCTGGGCTGCAGAATCATGGTGAGCTCTTTAGTTGGGTCTCCCCTTGCCTGATACATGGTTTTTACCCTGGTCCATCGAAGGATGGGAAATGGTCCAACTTTTTCTCCAACTGAATCCAGCTGATCTAGCCCAGGAACTAAAACTAATAATATGGTATGTCCTGAGGTAGCCCTTGTACAGTTATGGACCTCAGCTTGCACAGAGACTATTTTTGTATTGCTAAGAACATCCTCTACTGTTACTCTTAATGGGAGATGTCTTATGAGGCAGTTAGACTAGGTTCAACTTTAAGCAGAGGCAACTTTAAAAAAAGTAATGTACAAATGTACAAGCTTGATTACAGTTATGATTAAATCATAACTTAGAGAAAATACTGAATGTAGGCGTTGGTATATGTACCACAATTAATACAGATACATTATGCATGCTATTATGTATTATATGGTAGGATACAATGATGGTACTAAAATAAAAGCTGTAAAACCACACTTAAATAGACATATAAATACTTAAAACATTTCAAACCAGAGTGGAAAATTATGTCATTGTTGGTTAAATGTTCCTTAATTTTTAAATTATTCTTCCAGTGCCTTATGCTTCTTGGCAAATATAGACAAATAGGCAGATCCAAAAAGTTCAGGTTTCTAATAATAAATGAGATTTTCCATCCTTCCAGCATTCAATTTAGCAAACTACTTTTCAGGAAAATATTCCTAGGGTGCATGTGGCTAGGAAACTGCTGTTGGTAATGAAGCAGGGTGAAGATGTTTCCACATATTTAATGCAACCTTTTAAGTATTTTAAGATTTATTTTATCTGATCTCAGAGCTTTCAATATGTCCTCTTAAAAACTCTTCAATTATCATTACTTCAGTTTTTGCTTATAAAGTTTTTTGTCTGCAAGCTCATTACCTATGCATCTTTAGCTTTCTCTTTTATTTCTAATACACTTTATCACAATTTATCTATCAAAGATGATTCTTGAAATACTAAACCATTTCTAAGAAGAACTTAATGTACTTAAACTGTGTCTTTTAATTCTATTTTCCAAAAAACACCTGAGTTTACCTAATACAATTCTGTGTGAAAATCAAATCCTTCTACATATTGCTTATGTTGGTTTTTTAAGGAAAAAAAAAAGAAAAGAACCATGGGATCAAAAAACAAACAAAAAAAACCCCAAAATCTTTTCTTCTTTATTAGTGATATTAGGCAGTCTTATGAGTGTCTTTGATAAAATCTGAAAATAATTATTGTGAATCAGTTAAGATTCTAAAGTTGTACAAGACTTCTTAATTTTTTTTCCTCCAAGTTTTCTTGTGAAAGATGAATTCTTCATTTCCCTATCCCATTGTATGTGACATGTTGTATCATCACAGCTCATGAAACTGTCATTTGAAGTCTCTTGAGACTTTTTTTATGATGTCAAGATGGCAGAGGGAATATCTGTGCAAGTTCAGCTGCTAAAGGTAAAACAAATAAATCTTGCTTTAAATTATATTCTGTTTGAAACAAACCAACCATAGCAAGTAAATTCTGGGTTGATGCCTCTAGAAGCCAACCTAGCTCTGTTTAGCCCATTATGAAGTACTATTGCATCCCATTAGTGAATATGACACCAAGACCTGAAACTCCTGAATTTGCTATAGATTTGGTAAGGGCTATAATGAGAAAATTTTTCTGTTGTTTTCTTATCTGCCAAATAAGGAGAGAAAGCTGCATAAACTCAAGCAGATGATATCTGTTTCTTAAGTGCTAGGTAGTAAATACTATATAACTAAATTGTAATACCACAGCTGTAATAACACAGAGGAGTGATCAACACTGAAAAAAATATTTGTTCCTTCATAAACCAAGGAAGGCTGGATGAATATATTATATATATATCTTGCTAAATTTATCTAACCTATTCTCAGTAATTACAGTGATAGAGATCTTTGAGCTTCCTTTGGCAATCTTTCACAAGTGCTTCACAGCACCTGCCATCTAGACTGAACCTCATTTTCTTCAATTTAAAACCTCTTCTTGTTCCACACATAAAAAACTTGCTAAACAGATTTATTTTTTAAGATTTCACTGGCCTTCACAAAGATGCTACTTTTATTTTGTAGACTGATTCGAAATTCCAAACATTGGTTACATTAATTATAGTGCTCACACATCCACCTTTTTTGTCAATTTGAACAAGCTTAGGTAAAATGATCAATTACATTTTTGTATTTTTTTTTCCTCTACATGATTTACTAATACAGGCTTTAGAACTATATTTTTCTTATTAAGCTTGGTATTGCTAAAGTGAAGATAAATGTTATTTCAAAAAGAAAATTTGTCTATTTTGTTTGGGAGGTGATGTGTAATAATTGACCAGTCCAATAGAAATATGTTCATAACCACAGACCAAATTCCAAAATCCCTCTCTTCTTTGCACGTGAATGATTCATTTCAGACATCCAGCTTTATAGACATCATGAAATACTGTGGTTTTGAGAGGAGGATTTCTGATACAACCTAACTCACTGATAGTATTCAAAGTCAGGAATTCAATATTGACCCAGTCAATATCAGTGTGCTGAATTGCTTTGCAATCATAAGCAGAAATTTAATCTGTTCCTTCTTTGTCCTTGGGATGAAAGGAGGCTGGAGCCGGGGGGGGTTGGTCTTTTTTCCCAGGCAGCTCTCAGCAAGACAAGAGGGCATGGACTTAAGTTGTGCCAGGGGAGGTTTAGGTTGGACATTAGAAAGAATTTCTTGAAGGAGAGGGTGATCAGACGTTGGAATGGGTTGCCCAGGGAAGTAGTGGATTCTCCATCTCTGGAGATATTTAAAAAGAGACTGGATGTGGCACTCAGTGCCATGGTCTGATAACCTCAGCGGTAGTGGATCAAGGGTTGGATCAAAGGTTGATGATCTCTGAGGTCCCTTCCAACCCGGCTGATTCTATGATTCTATGATTCTATGATAATAGAATAAAAATAGTGCTGTAGTCAGAACTGGAATGCCTTTTTTGGTTTTGTCTTCAAAAAAATTAATGAAAAATAAAAATGCTCCCATTTAATTCCTCATTCTAAGGACTGTAGCCTGACTCTAAATTTAGACTTCCACTACAGCTCAACAGAGACTTTCTTTAAATTTTACTGAAAGCAGGACCTGGCTTGTTTGCAGCTTAGCTTTTGAGGAGGCACACAGCAGGGATAAGCAAACAAGGCTGTAGGGATTGACTTCAATAGAGGTTCCTCCAGACGTGTCACTGCGTTTTCCTCAGAGATAAAAACCAAGAGATTACAGATCAACAGTAAACTTCCTTAAGGTGAGGCCCATGGTCTAATGACTCTTTTTGTTTTACAAGTTCCAGGGTGTGTTTGGGAAGAAAAGCTTTTAAGACAGCTGAGGGTTGATGATATATTTTATTTGGTGCTCACACGGGGCAAAGAGATCCTTTTATTCCTGCTCAGTTGTATTGGAGGGGTCATGCTACAAGCTCATTAAAGGACAACAAATGGTTTTGTTGATGTTGATGTTGTTGTTGCTGTGCCTTAAAAACTGTGTCTGTTCTGGGCCCCCTGAGTAGCAGGTTGGCTCAGCTGGAGAGGTGGCTGGGTGGTTAGGGGCTGGATGGGTTGCAGGGAGAAGGAGCAGGAGGAAGTGAAACCACAGGACTCCCTACATGATGTGATTGTCTAAGGCAGTGGGTTACAGAGATGAAGGGGAATGAGGAAATGGTGGCTGCTGGTAGCCTGTGGTGTTCTTGCTGAAGAACAGCTATCGGAGGTGTACCTGCTCAATGAACGCATGGTGATGCTGGTGCTGCTGAAGAGGGGTGGGGATGGGGTGCTGGGGAGGGGTGGTCACGGGGGCTTGTCTTTGCTAGGACAGCAGGATCTACAGGTCCCACCTGTGGGACCCTCCTGGCTTTGGCTCCCTTCTCCCCGTGGCACATGGAGGACTTTTCAGTCAGCCCTTCCTCAGTTGTGCCAGTGCTGCTGGAGTGTAGGGTAGGGTGGCATGAAGGACAAAAAAAGAAGGAAGGTGGCTGTTACTGGTGGGAAGAAATGTTTTCTTTGGTGAGGATAGGCAGGTCAGTCAGGAGGAGAGGGAGTGAATACGTTGTCTAACATGTCTGCCTGTAGTGAAATGAGGCAACACCCAGGTGCTGCTAATCACCAGGCAGTGGGTGTGAGCCTGTATTCAGCCCACCTGTGCCTGGTTAGGGCTGGCCCCAACTGCGCAGGGGCAGGATCAGGAGGCCAATAAAAGGCATGGCCTCCAGCAGAAGCTCAGCTCACTTGCAGAGCAGGCCAGAGGAGAGGTTGGTTGTGTTGGGAGCACTAGCACTGACCCTGACCGACCGACCGACCGACCCTGACCGACCGACCGACCGACTGACTGACCCTGACTGACTGACCCTGAAGGTATCAGCTTCTGCCAGAGCACTGGTCTGACTTCAGAGCGTCATTCTCCAAGAAAGGTTCGTCTTGCAACATCTGGTAGAAAATGTGGGCATAGACCTTGGTCTAGCCCCTGCTCTTGACGAACCAGGAAAAAGAGAGCCAGTTTGGCGTGGATTAACATCAACAGAAAACCCAAGGAGTTGGGTGAGAAGATTCTCTCTCTATCACTGATTCACCTAGAAAGAGAGAAAAGAAAGATGGGACTCTCATCTAGCACCCCTGCTAAAGAAAAACCAGCAACATGGATGAAGGAGCAGGAACTCTCCTCCCTCCCGTCTGCAGCAGCTGCGTGGGAACTTTGTCAGGAGGTCGGTGATCTGCTGGTTGGCCTCTGTACCCAAGATAGGTTCATCTTACAACATCTGCCAGTGTTTGATTATGAGACAGTATAATAACACAAAGGTCTTTCTGGCCATAGGAGCAGGTCAGGGGTGTCTCTGTGCTGTAATAAAGAGGAATATTTCATTGGATGGTTGGGCTGGCAGATGTGTGGGGAGTAGAAGGATGGAGGTCTCCATCGCCACTATTCACAAATGCTGCTGAACTTACTTTCCCATTCCTGAATAGCCACTGAGATTACCCTGGCTCCCATCCCATTCATCCCTACTGGTATTTCCCACAGCCATTCAGTGATGCAGATGCTCATTAGGAACTTCCAGAAGCTCCAGACCAGCTATTCCTCTGTCTGCCAGGTTCACACACATGTAGATTTGCTGGAGAAGTGGAAAATGAAGGAAAATGCTCCTGCTGCATGTGAAGCAGCTTTGTATTTCCTCTTGGTTCCCATATTGTAGGAGTCCTCCTGTGGCAACCTGGATTAGTGGGAGGTGTCCCTGCTCATGAGAGGGCGTTGGAATTAGATGATCTTTATGATCCCTTCCAACTGAAACCATCCTGTGATCATAGGAATGATCATAGGAATTTCATTTTGATCCAGTGACCTGTATGTCAGCCTGGACTCTTACAGCTTTTTTCACGCCTAAGTGAACTGGGAGTTTAATGTTTCAAGAAAATACGCAGGTGATCCTTGGGATGAGCAAGTGTGCTCAGTGAGTGTTAATGCAGTGAGGTACAGTGATGTTTGCACTAGTCTGAAACAAGATGGTTTGAGTATTACAAGCAGCAGATGTATCCTAGCAGTTCTCTTGAGTATAGCTAACAAAAAAAAATAAAACAAATCTGATAGTGCATGCTAATGCATCCAGACACTGTCTGTCCAGTCCAGAGCTTGTTCAATTGTATCTGTAAAAAATGGCATCTTGCCATGAAGGTATACCTGTTCTTTTCAAAGGAAGAAAGGTGATTTGAAGAAAAAGGAGGGTTTATAAGTGGTAAAACAAAATCTTAAAGAAGATTTTGGGTCAGAATACAGAAATGAAGATGTAATGGGTAAGCAGAGAAAAGATACAGAAAAGTTAGGAAAGTACTGAGAACACAGATTGACATGGAAACTAAAGCACACAAAAGAAGGGGAGAGACATCATTTAGATGTCTTTCAGCTTAAACTACATGTAGCACAATACAATATTCGAGTGATTTCTAGGGTAACATACAGATTACACAGTACTTTCAATTACTGAATAACTGTCGATGTCTCCTGGGCTTTCTTTGGCCTGTCTAACCATATTGGAGATTACTTCTGCATATGCTGTCCATGAACAGGTGGCAGCCTCCATCTTAATGGTCCATGCAGACAGAAGTGGGTTAAAAGGTATTCCCTCCTTGTGATTTTGTATTTATTCACAAAATGAATATGAAAAGAAAGAAACAAACAAAAAAGTCCTTAATCAAAAAATCCTTATCAAAAGCGTCGGTCACAAGAAGCACACAGTATGTCTGTGCATCCCTAAGAAGAATTAACAATTAGATCAGATGGCTAAAAGGTAAATAATGATTCAGGAATACTGAGAAAGATATAAAATACATTAATAACCATGCTTCAGTCTTCTTCAAGTGCAAAATGATACACTGTGAATGTATGCTTGTCTAACATACTGTAGTAATAATAACTTTCAGTCCAGGCATTTTTTCTCTTAAGCTTGCAGGATGTCAGGCTTTTCTTTCCAGAAGCAGAGTCCCTGGTGGAACGACTGCATTGCTGTCATAGTGCTAATACAGCCATCCAAGACTGAAGAGTATGAGAAAGCTTATTTGAAATAGTTTGAAACATATGCTGACAAGCATTTTCAGTCATGCTCCCGTTCTCAGATCCATGTATAATGGGTATTCTTTCTTTTAAAAATTACTTAATTATTTAGAAATGTATATTTAACTGTAGAGAGTCCTGGCAATTATTACTTGGGGTGAAGGTACATATAAGCTATGTTCAGTTTCCATAGCAGAACTATATATACCTTTGTGTTATGGCTCTTCATCTATGTCTTACTTAAGGATGTCTGTCAAGAGCTAGCTAAACCAGCCTTCTTATTATGAAAGAACACAGGAACCTTTTTTCCCCTTTGTGGTTAGGAGCAGAATGAAGCAGTTCTCACAGATTAGTCATAGATTTTTTACTTAAGGCTTTTTTTTTTTTTTTTTTTACCTTGCATAATGATTATTTTCCTCTTATTTTAATCTGGAAGATGAGAAACTGCTGTTGTGTTGGTACAGGCAGGATTTACTTGATTTTTTTTTTCCCTGATTTTTTGCAGCTTGGGGGTTTGTGAAGAGCCTGAGGAAAGGGCTGCAAGGGTAAAGAAAACATAGCTCAACATTTTGTTTTCCTCATGAGCAAATTAATCACAGTTACAATTAAATATGCAATGACATTTGCAAAGAAGTACAGCATAAATGAATTGAACCTAACTCATTTTTTACAGACTTGTTTTACATGAAATGTAAATACTAGAGAAGGGTAAGTTTTGCTTTTCCTTCTGGTGTCCCTCAAGACTCCTTGCTAGAGTCTTACCCAATATGCTATGAGCCTGATACAGATAGGCTTATGTGAAATTGATTATTATACTCTTGTAATATAAAATGAACTTAAAATGCAAATGTAAATAACCTACACCAATATTAAGCACCAATATGTTCTGATGCCAAAGCAGTATAAAGATGCCTCAATGTAAATGAAAATCAGACTATATGTTTATGTGAATTACACATCTGCAAAATATCTATAATATAGGACATAGCAGTTGTTTAATTTTTACCTAATTAGAGAGGCTTAAAAACATCTGGTAGTTGACACCAGTCCATTTTTCCATTGTATCTTTTCTTGGTAAATTGGGAATGGAATACAATATATCCCATGAGATGCTCTTTATGACAGGTGTGCATTTCCTAACTGGTCATTGCATGACACTATTTGTTTCCCACAGATACAGCTGGAAATACATTTATTTGGCACTGAGGAATTGCAAGGTAAAGAAAAAAAAATGGTTTAGGAAGAAACTTACATGAGAGATGTAGATATATAATGTTTGCAGAAATCTCAGTGTGGTATTTCATAACTTTTACAGGCATTTGCTTTGACAACCAAGAAATAATAAAATTAATGAGGATTGGTGCATAATTTACAAGTTTAGTATAAAAAGCAAAATGAAAATATATGTTTTCTGATTAGAGTGACTCCCCAAGCATATGTAATTTTTTGCTCATGTGTAATGAGTTATTCTTGTGCTTTCTGCCTCTTGGAATAGGAGGGACAGTGAGGTTGGTCAATTTTTGGCCAAGGGGTGGATTGAGCTACGTGTGGGGTCCATGGGCATGGGGACCAGAGAACTGAGCTTTCCTTCTTTCTTCTTCCTAGGAAATGTGGGAGCCACTGGGACACAAAAGAGAGACTGAGGGAAGACAGCTCAGCATGGAGACTCTCCTGATAAAAGAAAGAGCAGCATGTGCTTTGCTTTAGCAATAGCATTGGTCTGGCACTTTGTGTAGACTAGTAAACTCAGTAGGGCCATAACATTATCTGGACCTGAGGCCAATATATGTGGAGCAGCTCATAGCTATGCTATTAAACACTTACCCTCCAAAGCAGTCATGTGGACCACCTATCAGCAATGGGCCCAACTAAATTCCAAATGGTGCCTGGAAATAATTTGAGAGTGCTCCCTGTAGCCGAAGTCAAATCCACACCAGAAGTGAATGGCACCCCCAGCCCCCAAATTACAGTGCCTGGCAGCATCATCTTGTGTCATCTACTGGTATAGGCACAGTCCAAATGTTTCTGTTTCATTTGTTGTTCTTGACTAGGAGTTTCCTTAGAAAACAGTATGAGGACAAATACAAACTTGTGAAAATTTCTAGGTTACCTAAGCTTCCTGGCACAAAAAAAAAAAAAACAACATAATTTCCCTACTCCAGGACTTCATTTTTTGTAAAACTTCTTTTTTTTTTTTAAACAGGAAGATATCTTTTATAAAAATATCCACAATTCTTTTGGAATGGAAAATATCCTGTAGCCCCTTGCCATAGAAAAGATATAGGGCATCTGTATGTGTTTCAGTCCCATATGTGTGTCTCAGAAATCATATGCATTCAGATCACAAATGGTGTGATCCTGCTGTTGTGTAGCCCAGGATCCCTCCTTGCCCTCAACCAAAGGAAACTACTACTTTTAGGATTTTTCCCCTCAGATGTGTGAAGGGAGATGATTGATTTTCTGTATTGGACTTGGCACATTAAAAAAAAAAAAAAAAAAAAAAAAGCAAATCAAACATTACATTGTCAAAGCAATGTAATTGGTTAGGGATTTTTTTTCCTCCATATGGAATATGGAAGAACCTTCACTCCACATCAAAACAGTCCCAGTTCAAAAGCTGATGGATATAGAGAAGTGAGGTTGATGTAGGATTCTTATAATTGATTTTCTGTGGACAGATCATGTTTTCTCTCAATTTAGGTGTGGTATTTTGTTTTGGTTTTTTTGTTTTTGTCATTCCTCTGAAGCTGTTTCTGCCCTTACCAACCCACTCTCCCTCCCCCCAAACAGCCAGTGCTTAATCTGATGACATTGTCAAAATGGATTTATAGATCTGTTTACTAACCAGGATTTAGAATGGGATGAAACAAGTTTGCCCCTGAAAATGGATATAACTGATGCTGTTTTCAGAGAGCTGATATTTGCCACAATATTTTAAAAAAGGATTGCTAACAGAGAATGATTTGTAGCTAATGGAAAATGAGGGTAAAAATATATATTCTTGAATAAGATCTGAAAATGGCAGCCTGGCATTTTTAAAACCAAGAGGTGAAACATAACCACTCTGCAAAAAGCATTTCCTCTTTTCTTTTTGGCATCTTTTCACTTGTATCTAGGGTGGTCCTCAGGATTTGTGGGCTCAGGGAGAACAGAGAGATTTCTCATCCAATATTCCTTTCCCTCTCCTCTCCTCTCCTCCTTTTTTTTTCCCTTCCCTTCCCTTTCACCACGTCTGAGTTAAGGTTGGTTCAGAACATACCCTGTACCCATAAGAGCAAAATGCAGAAAATGCATTGTTGGCACACTGCTTTGGGTTGGTGTGGAGGAGCACCCAACAGCTGCACCCTGGGGGCTCCCAGGTTTTTTTGGGGGCTCTGCTGCCACCACTCCCTGCGTGCCCCCTGTGCCTGCCTCAGGGAGAGGAGGGGTTTTGCAATGTGTTGTCCCCTTCCTCAGGGGGCAGGGAGTCCCACAGCAGGGAGAAGGCTTGCTTTCCCTCCACCCTGCTCCTTGCATCTCTGCTGGTAGTTGGTTCTTTTGGTTATTTTGTTGGGTGGCTTCATTGCACCTCGGAATTGCGTTTGCAGCTTTAGCACAGTTGCATTTTCAGGCCTCTGTCTGAATCTTCTCCCAACTGCTTTTCTCAGTCACTGTAATCTAATATTCTCTGGTTTTTACACTGAAAATTTCAGGCCTTGTTTCTTCCAAAATACACATATTAATGCTATTAGCCTCCCCAGACCTTAAGCCCTGCTCCATGACTTCAGAAAATGAAGGGTTTTATCCATTGTGGGAGGAAAAAAATAATATGCTCCTTCCATTTAATAGTATCACAACCAAACCCAATGATGTGAGAGAGCCCATTGGCATTTAAATGGCCCTTGCTGAGGAGAAGCACATTCCAGAGGAAATTGATTTTCATGTCACCAACTTACACATATTTTGAAAATTAGGTTCTGAGCCACAGGGTTCACAGCTGATTTATTTGTCTTTATTTTTTACTAAACTTGTTCAAATTGATTTTTAGTGAACTAACAAGTTGCCTCTGACACAGACTGAGGAAAGGTTCATGCAAAGAAGGTATAGTGCAGCGGGGAGCATTAAGTGGAGGTCCAGCCAGCCTTGTGAAATGCATAATAACTGTTGATGGCAGCAAATGACTGAAGTCCAGAAAAAAAGACTGGGATTCATAAACCTAAAAGCTGGAAGGTGATAATGTGGTCTGCTCTCTGTATTTCACAAGCTGCTGCACTTCATCCCATTATCCGTGTTGAACTCAGGGCTTCCTGTTTAAGTTAAACATGCCTTCCAAAAAGGCATCCGGTTGTGATCTGAAATTAAGCAAGCTTTGCTTTGATAGCTTTTTTTTGACGACTGAAAAAGTCCAAACAAATGGTTACTTTTAATTTAACTTGATCTGGCATCAGCTTCTGACCACTGAGGATAATACTCCTCAATTAATGAGCCTGTTAGTTTTCCCCATGATGTATCCATGCTGCAGCCCTGTCACCTGACAGTCTCCTTCTCATTAAGCTCAATCTTTATGTCTGTCTTTTGGAGATATTTTCTGTCCCTCAAACCCTTTCTTTCAAATTTTTTTCAATAGCCTTTTGGAGATGCAAAATGTAGATTGTAGTCAGCATCGGAGTGTGTCACTGTGTGTCTCCTGGTAGTTATGTCAATTAAGAAAATCAGTTATTTGCCATAACATACAGAAACTGATTGCATTCAATGAATAATCTCCATATACAATAATTTAAGAGTACAAATCCAGCCAGCTTCAAGTGAGATTTCCAGCTGGTGACAGCTTGCCTTCTGTCACATCACTACATATATGGCTGGTACTGGTTTTGCAGGATTCTGTAACCACTTTAATCTATGCCAAAAATATTTTTTCATGAAACTGCTACACACTTTAAATTAAAAATTTCTGTTCACCACATACTGTGAATGTTCTCTTCATGTCCTCATCAGCAGTCATAAGGTGTTTGAAATTCTGCTGGTTCTTTTTTTTTTTTAAAAAAAAAGGAACAAAAAAAAGAAAAAAGGTTCTTCTTGCCTTAATTGGTTTTTATTTGTGTTTTCTTTGATAATGTGCTTTAGAGAAGAGTGAGAGAAGAGGAGAAAATCCTAAAGAAGGTATAGATAACTCCTTAACTGAAGGGTTGTTTCCTCTCAGGCTGGAAACTGGAGATAATAAAGGTGTCACTCCCATACTGACGGCCTTCTCTTAGCTCAGATGACTTCAGCCTTGTGGAATCTCCTGCACCTCTTGGCAGCCCTTAGAAGATAAGGCTTCTCACCAAAGAACTCTTTTGGCTTGTCTTGCTTTCCTCACTTAAGAAAGTGTGCATTCATGGGATGTAAACTTGGCAATGGTTTTGATAATTGCCATTTGTCTTGCACATGGTCAGTGCTTTCCCCTGTTATTACTGGTCTCTTCTAATTGTGTCTGGAATTCTGCAAATGTGAGGAATTCAGGCTAGATCTGGCCTGGGTTTTTCAGGGCAGTTGCACTTTGACCCTTTTTAGGAGATGATTGAAGGGGACAGCTGGAGTTACTAGTTTTCTTTATCCCTTCCCACCCCCATCCTCCAAATAAGCCCCCCTAAAGCATATGATGCAAGATACCGATTTTGACAGCCAACTTGGTGCTAGGACAGCATGCCTTTGACTCTGTGAACTATGTATTTATCCCAGCTATTATAAAAACCCTGACTTTTTGGAAAGAAATATTGCATAGATAGGACTAATTTCCTAAGTGTTGCATTTCTTCCATGAAGTTGATTAGGAGAGAGGTTTTATTGCTGGTTCATGTCTGTCTCCCCAGTGCCACTTGGAGCTTGCTCTTTATTTTTGAAAGCATGTTGTATTCTACAAATGCCAAATGGCTGGTTTTTTTTTCACTTACAGGTAAAGTTCAACCTTCTGGTTTGTCAAATTTGTCTATCTGAGCTCTTGTGAGAATGCTTTTAAAACTAATTGACTTTGTTTTAGATCTTTTCTGAGACCGAGGTCATGAACTAGGCAGATGACACAGCTTCTATGATGTGCTCAGTGACACTACAGTGAGTGACCTATTTAGAAAAATATGTGCATGTAAATTAGCAAAAGGTACTCATGATATTTGTGTCATAACTCATTGGGTCCATTACTTCTTACGTTGTTGGGAAACTCAGATTGTAAGTTTATCAGTGTTGAAAAAGTGAGGTGGCTATTTCTATCATGTTTAGAGACTTCTAGAAATATGCTTGATGTGGCTGAGATGA
Source organism: Phaethornis superciliosus (assembly GCA_023637945.1). Classification (NCBI taxonomy): domain Eukaryota; kingdom Metazoa; phylum Chordata; class Aves; order Apodiformes; family Trochilidae; genus Phaethornis; species Phaethornis superciliosus. The sequence goes on from JAJQWJ010000001.1 coordinate 124,924,185, forward strand.
TCTCAGTGTATAATATTATCTTTGTGTTTTCACAGTTTTAATCTTGATGAACTGAGTTGCCAGTGGCTGGTGTGTGAAACGACTGCTCCTGCAGAGTCTGGAGATACTCAGAAGATGGTTGGTGATCCCAGTTGCCATGTACTTGTGAATGAACTTGGTAATTTGGGTTCCCTAGCTTTCACCTCATGACTGTCACTGTAAGAACTAAAAGAATCCTATTTGTTTATTGAAGCCATATGTTAGTCTCACTCTGTAGTTTTCTTCTGTGAAATGCATACTGAAAATAAAATACAGCCTTGCACTGTCCTTGTTTGGTACAGTGGTGATCTGAATGGATTACCTGTAAGTTAGTAGCAAGTAATCCTCGCCTTAAACTGAGATAAAATAGCCAGTAATATACTGCATGATAAAATTTTTCTGTAGACTTAAATGAAAGTTTGTAAATGCTTCAAATAGAGAATTCTTCCCATTAGAAAGGCTGGGAGAAGCCACCTGAAAAGTAAACAAGTCTTATAAAAGCGCATGTAGTTAAATGATTTTAAAAAGACCAAGAAATAGGGTAAAAAAATAGGTGTTTACAACTCTTCTGTCTCGTACATTTTGAAAGCAATAGCTAGAGGGATAGTGTTGACCTTAAAGTAAGGTTCACTTAGAGCACCATGGATTTATCTCATGTCATAGTTAATCCTGTTAATATTAATGAGGAGGTGGTTGTTTATGTAGAAAATCTGCTTCCTTTCTAAAGAAATCATAGTGTTAAAGGACCAGTCTTTTACCATGTAAAATGATGGGGTACTGTTCTGAATACAACACAAATACACTTTTCTTTCCATAGCTGAAAAGGAAATATGTATTTTTAGTTTGGCTCTGATATGTTTTTATTACAGTAGCATTTGAAATCTCAGTCTGGAAACTCCCATTAGAATGAACTTCAGTATATTTGAGTCCATCATCAGCAAATTTGCAGATGACACTAAGCTGGGCAGGAGTGTGGATCAGCTGGAAGGCAGGAGGGCTCTGCAGAGGGAGCTGGACAGACTGGAGAGTTGGGCTGATTCCAACGGGATGAGGTTCAACACGGCCAAGTGCCGGGTCCTGCACTTTGGCCACAACAACCCCATGGGGAGCTCCAGGCTGGGCACAGAGTGGCTGAGAGCAGCCAGGCAGAGAGGGACCTGGGAGTCTGGATTGACAGGAAGCTGAACATGAGCCAGCAGTGTGCCCAGGTGGCCAAGAAGGCCAAGGGCATCCTGGCCTGGATCAGGAACAGCGTGGCCAGCAGGTCCAGGGAAGGGATTCTGCCCCTGTACTCAGCCCTGGTGAGGCCACAGCTCGAGTCCTGTGTCCAGTTCTGGGCCCCTCAGTTCAGGAAGGAGATTGAGGTCCTGGAGCAGGTCCAAAGGAGGGCAACCAGGCTGGTGAAGGGACTCCAGCACAAGTCCTGTGAGGAGAGGCTGAGGGAGCTGGGGGTGTTCAGCCTGGAGAAGAGGAGGCTCAGGGGAGACCTCATTGCTCTCTACAACTCCCTGAAAGGAGGCTGGAGCCAGGGGGGGTTGGGCTCTTCTCCCAGGCAACTTTCAACAAGACAAGAGGGCATGGTTTTAAGTTGTGCTCGGGGAGGTTTAGTTTGAATATTAGAAAGAATTTCTTTACAGAGAGGGTGATCAGGCAATGGAATGGGCTGCCCAGGGAAGTAGTGGATTCTCTGTCCCTGGAGATATTTAAAAAGAGACTGGATGAGGCACTCAGTGCCATGGGCTGGTAACTGCAGCAGTAGTGGTCAAGGGTTGGACTTGATGATCTCTCAGGTCCCTTCCAACCCAGCCAATTCTATGATTCTATATTAAACCTCATTATATGAAGTTCATTAATGAAATTCATTATATTTAGATCTTCAATACGGTATTTATTAAATTCTGGTAGCAGGCTGTTGCAGATGACTGTACATATGTACGTAAAGAAGAGTGAAATTGTTTGCCCAGAGTTAGAATAACAAGCTATTGGCAGAACACAGACATTTAAATCTGTTATCTGGTCTCCTGCACCCAAGCCCAATTACAGATTAACTGATGTTTTAAATGTACATTTCTAAAAGAATACTCAGTGAACTTCTCTAATAGTCAGACTACAACAGCTGAAAGAAGATTTTTTTTTTCCACATGCAAACAAGCTCATAAAGAATTAAAAATACAAGCCATGGAACAGATCTTGCAGTTTCTTGCAGTTCACTTAAATCTCAAAAACCACAACATTAATAAGGGGCTTACTGCTGTATAGAATCAGGACTGAAAAACCAAAAACTCCATAACCAAGCCTGATAGTGTTCCCTTTTAAGATATTGACTAGTTTATTTATAGCTATTTTGCTTTTTGTAACAGGGAGAATTTCAATGACAAATGAATGTTGTAAGAAAAAATCCCAACTTCTTGCTTTTAGAACTAAAAATGTATTTTAGAATTAAAAAGATAGGCTATTATGCTCTGTGTTTAATGTTATAAATAGCAAGTTGATTTCATATGGGGAGAATTTAATTGCATAAACATTATTGCTCTTAATAAACTGAGCATAAATGGGTTTGGGGTTTGCATTTGACTTAGAATGAAAATACAAAGAGGAAAAACGTGGTCTAAAGGAGTAATTAATGAGAGCGTGGGAGAAAGATAAAGGTATGACAGTAGCAACACAAGAAAGAATATGAGGCACTCCTGGGCAGAAATGGACAAACCTAAATCAACCGACCAAATTTAGCTAGCTATTTAACTGAGAACTATATAGTCAACTCAGAGGAACAATATATGGGTCAAGAAAGAAATATGTCATAGGCTATATGAAATGAATTTCCAGGGTATTTCTGGCTGAAATATCATTGTTTCCCCATTCTTGACCTAGATTAAAACCTTCCTACTAAAAGTATCCACATTTCTTACTGAAGAGAAAAGGAAGTTGTCTCATGAAGTCTGTGCAGCATGGGTAGCATGCACTCCTCTCCTCTGCCTGACCTTATTGCTGTGGTAGATATCACAGATTTTTTCCCCCACTGCAGAAACCAATGTTTGTATTGGATGAGAACTGTGTGTGTAGGCGTTAATTATAGGAATCAGGTTCATAAACTCTTCCTGTTAGAAAATCAAACAGAGGTTTCAAGTTTTGCAAAGCTGCTATTTCCTCTTCACCTATTTTCCTATTGCAAGAGATTTGTACCAATTTTCTGTGGATTAATGAGTGCCAGTCCACATTTAACAGCAATATGACAAGTCACAGCCTTTCAGGATTTGTAAAAGGGGCTCTTGTTTGTTTCCACAGCTTCAGAGTTTACTTCTAAAATTTTCTGAAGTGGAACAGAAATAACAGTATTATCCTGGAGTTTTCCCTCAACATCTGCCGGTGATGGTTGAATTAGGAAAGCCAGAACACAGAGACAGCTTTAGGACAATGGACAAGGTGGAGCTGCAATGAAATCCTTTTTGAAGTGTGTCCACAGGGAGTGGCAAAGCAGAACTCCTGTTCCTGAAGAGGACAACAAAGAGTTGGCCCAATGATGAGTGGAGAAGAACTAACGCTGGTTTAGGCCACAGGATGAGTTGTCAACTCATTGATGGCAAGCTCAAAGTTGTGAACAGATGCATTATATGCAACTTTGTTGTTGGGTTAATAAACCAAAAGGAAGGCAAACACAGGGGATTTTGGATGAGACTAGGTAATACCCTAAAAGTAGAGCTGCTGGCAACCTGTGCTATACTTTGGACATCCTCACTACTAGGAAAAGACAGGGAGCTTTAGTTTCTTCATTCTTCTAGTGTGTAGCAGTGAGGTGGTTGTTAGGGGGGTGCATTGCAGCCAGTCATATTAACTGAGGTGCAGCAGTCTCTTCTCTAAAGCATGTTGCTGTTGAAGATATGTGAACTGAGGAGACTTTGTAAGTTTGCTACTAAGGCTAAGCATGTCAGCTCTTGTTTTTATTCTGTAGTTGTTATGTCACTATAAATAAGATTATCTATAAATTAGATTAATGAAACCCACGAAACTTACTTTTTCTTCTCTATACTGTCTGAATCAGTCTTCGCTAGATGTGTAATTCATTTTGGTTTTAATCAAGTGCAAATTGTGAAATGGAAGTCAAACTATTAAGCTCTTTTCTCAGACTGCTGTGATTATTAGGTTTCAATTTGATGTTTTAATTTCCTATCTTAGAAGCTTTACTGTTTTGCCTTATGATGTATGCCTTTAGAGAATTAGCTCTATAATTCCCTACACTCTCCCAACACCACTCACAAGTATGACCAACAAACTATTTTTAAGGTGTCATACTTCTGCCTTTGAACACTAGCCTGACTGAGATCCAGACTGAAAAAACTGAAGCTGCGAATCAGTATTTTTCCTCATGTGAGTGTAGATGATCCATCCAGAGCTTGTGGCTTTATAATCCCACGTATGGAGTCTGAGATTGGCATGCAGTGCTTGTCATCAACCTCTTCCAGAAACCTCTCTCTTACAGTCTGTTGGCAGGGTGGCAGTGCAGCTGCCAGTGCTGTCACCTCCAGCATTCTGTGCCTTGTGGCACCCACGCCAGGTGTGGTGACTTGTGGCTTTCATGGCAGGTGTTCTCACCTTCTCAACTGAGGGACTATCACCACCTCACTCTAGTCCAGTGAAATTTAGGGCTCATATTCTTTATATGGGGTGATTGGTGGTTGTAAACACCTTCCAAGACCTGGCATTCTTGTTTGGTTTGTATCCTGCTTTACAATGTAGAGACCGAAGCCTGCTTTGATGTCTCATCATCAAAGAGGAAGCTTATCAAGAAGGGAGAGTGGTTCCCTTTTCACCACTCAAACCTGTAACCACTGGTTCTCTGACCCTTCTTGTAGGGCCATCTGGCAAAAGGATGCTGGATTTCACAGCACTCCTGGAGCAACACTGAGTAGCTGCTTCTCAGCACCCTGGGAAGGTGAATGGTGTTTGACTTGTGGCCTCTAAGTAACTGCTGAATGACATCTTGTGTGACTGTGAAAGCTGGGACACTTCTGACTCTGGTCCCAAGTTTCTGGTCCAAAACTTGGAGGGAAACTGGAGGCTGCTTAAATTGAGAAGGGCAACCAGTAGAAGGGCACCTTAAATCACTGCTAGTGTATTTGTTACACAGTGATTTTTCAGGCAGTCCAGGCAAAGGAAACAATAATATGGAGTGTGGAATGGCACAAAAATTAAGAACAAGTGGTATGCTTTTAAGTACAGATCAAATACCCTGCAAACAGATTGTAAATGGTTTAAAACGAGGAGTTAGGCTACTGCATCTGCAAGAGCTAAATTGAAATGTGTGTAACAAACCAAGAAGGGCTGGAACCAGGATTAGTAACAGAAGGCTGGATCCTAGTTATCCAGGAAGGTGGTGTAGCAGGAGCTCATCTGTTGATGATGCAATGTGATGCCTGTGCTACACACCGTCTGGAACATTCTTTATATCTAGCTGTAATCTGGGCTTTTGGACTGAATGTCTCTTAGCAGACTGGGGGCACTGCCAGTTTTTCTTCCATGTGTGAGAAATTCAGCATGTACACTCCCTTCACCCAAACCAGATAAGAGAGGTGGAGACATTGGTAGACTCGCTGCAGAAATGCACTGCCTCGTGGGGCTGGCTTAGAGCAGAAAGCATGCTGGGGCTGTAGTGAGAAATAAAGATTAGTACCTGTCCAGCAAAAAGTCTCTGTATACAGTTCATGGGCAGGACTCTGAATTTTTCCACAGAGTACCTCATTGGGATGAAGGAGGCAAGGCATGTGGGGTGTTAGTCAGAGATAAGTCAGATCAAGATGATACCCAGTGTTTGGGAAACCAAGCTAGGATTCCAAGAAATGGTACAGTTTTGCAAGGTGGCAGGGAAAGATCTTTCTCTTGGGAAGCAGTATTGTCTGCCTATTAGAAAACTGAGCTCTGAGGAGTGCTGTGCAAGATGCTAAACAATTTCCATTCAAGTGCACAAGCCAATGCTATGCCAGAAACAGTGATAATAACACTAAACAGCTCTAGTTTAGTCCTTTCACTTCCTTCTCCTGTCCTCCCCCTCCCCACACACACACCTAAAGCAAAGATGTAGAAGAATATGCGTATAAAATCAAGGGCTTTCACCTTTTCACAGAGAAAAGAGAAACTAAGGAAGATTTTGTGGCATGGAATCCCAAAACTCAGAGGGAAGAATTTGAGGAGTATTATTGTGGAAAGGTGAACTCTTTCTTTGTTGTGTAATAGATAGTGGAAAAGGTAAGCTACTGTCTAATTGGTCCACTTTTAAAAATCAAATTTCTCCTAATCCTCAAGAAAAGGCTACTATTTTTTTTTTGTTATAGCAAAAGATGGTATTGTTCAAATTTTCCTGTAGCCCTATCTAGCAATTTGGCACAAAGTAAAGATGAAGTTATTTAATACTTATGGAAAATACTCTCAATATGGGGTTACTCTAACAAAAGGTATCTGGGAAGTATGGGCTGTTGCTGGCTAACTTTTGGTTTTTTAAACAAAAAAGCCGAAATCAAGAATAGCTACACTGCCTAAAAATTGGTTATTTAGAAAAAAACTACTGACATCTGTCCAATCCCAGGAACATATGCAGATGAGGTATCCCTGGAGCCTGATGCTAAGCTGCAGCCTGGCAGCTGCTGCTTCTGTGTGAAAACGTTGCAGATACCTGTGATGGAAAATAATGCAAAAAGCAGGGGTGCTGCAAGAGCTGGTGGTGTTGAATCCAGATTATGGTGCTAGGTACAACATTTTCTCCACATCCCTGTGTTTAGATGTTTTGCCTAGGTCTGAGAGAGAAAACTGCTCTGTCAAAGCACTTTCACAGAACCAGAGCATTTTTTGTATGAGGAGTAATGGGCTCTTACAGTTCCAATGTCTGCAGGGAAACCTGAGAGTCCCCACAGCTCCCAGCAGAGTTGCATCTCCTCAGGACTTTCAGGTGCTGTGGAAAGAGACTGTCCTGTTTCAGGACCAAAGAGCCAAATTCACTACAATGAGTTGAGTATTATATTTCCAAATTTGGAGCAAGGATGGTTGATGCTGGAAGAGAGGATCATGCACTTTAACCCATTGCAATGCTTAGAGACATTCTTGGGTAGAGACCCTTTCAGGGTAACTCCCAAAACACCGTGCTCAGTCACTGCCCTGAACCTGCACTTGGATTGAAATAGCAGAGTGAAGGTTAAAGGCAGAACTCTCTGGGTCCAAGCTAAAAAAAAGAACCACTGAAAGTCCCAGGTCAGAAATGAACTAAAGCATCAGGATTGAACTGATTTAACTGATGCTCTGGCAACCTTCTATCAGAGAGCTGCTAAATGGAAAAAGGAGCACAAGGCCATGTGTGCCAGTTACAAAGAGTCACTGAGTTATATTGCATATTGGGTATCTGTCTCATCATGTCTAGTGCACTTTTTTGATGTTATCAAAGACCTCCATAGTTCAGTGTAGATGTACATAGACCTAAAGTATACTTTTGTGTTTGTAACTGAAGGGAGGTAACCATGCATGATGCAAAGTAAATACTAACTCTGTACCGCTGTGTCTGCTGAGCAAATAGTGAAGATTCCCTAGGGGGTTTGGGAGACAGATACATTCCCCTGTGTTTTTGACAGAAGAAAACAAAAGAAAACAAAAACAAAACAATCAAACAAGAAATAAGATTATCACTTATAGATTGGAAGGTGACACCTGATGAAGTATTAAGGATTTTTCTGGAAGCATCCTGTAGCTTTATTCAGATTTCATGCCAGCCATATCAAATTAAGCAAGAATGAAATAAAATTTCAAAGGTAGTCACCTTTTAGTAGCATATGCTGAATATAATTATGAATGGAAAGACTCTTCTCTCCTGTTTTGTTTTAGCAGGGGAAAACTGATATTCCTGCACTTACTCCTGCAAATGAGTAACTTGTAGCTAGAAAACTTCCAACAGAACTTTGCAGTGAAACAAATTGCTAAACCAATGTATCCAGAATATTTGTTCTGGCAATAATATTTATGTGGCTAGAGCTCAGTAAATCTGCCTTAGATTTTTAATAAACTATTCCTAGATTTCTGTTAGTTTTATTATGAAACAGGGAATACACACACCGGTATTTTGAGCATGTGTCTTTGAGGTGTTAGACCACTGCTCAACGGAAATAACTTTTTCAGGGACATTGTTAGCAGTCTTTCTGACAAAGTAATTTTCTCTGAGCGTAAATGTGATCTATGAAAATTCTTTTAGTCTAAATTAGATACCAAATAACACAAACTTATGAGTGATGTATATGGAGAGGAGATGAATTTAAAACTCTTTCAAAGGCTTGTGAAAAAAAGAGCCTTTTTCTTCTTAATGTGTTGGAGTGAAGTTGATAGTAACTCTGTAATTTGAGATGTAATAGGGTTACAATGACACAGGACATGACAAGAAATAAAGACCAAAACTGAAATAAGACTGCCAAGAGAAGCTCTAATTTCTAAATTTGCAGGTATTGCCTCATTTGTATGTCATACTTTTGACATGTATGTAAAACAGCCAGTTTGAAATGGTGATGTTATTTATTGTGCAGAACCATAATGTTCTCTGCTCCTGCCTCTTCTGGTAGTTTTTCTTCTTTTCTTCTATGTTGTTTCTGAAATTGAAAAAGTGTAGCAACATTCTAAATATTTCAGCATAATGAAAAAATATTATGGTTTGAAAGGTGAAACTTATGTGGTTTTTGAATCCGGAAATCCTGGGGGCTCAGAACTGTGGTTTCTGAAGTTGTCTTGCGTGTTGCAGTGGGTTATGATGAGAGCTTCTATTTTTCTTTAATATTATATTTCAGTGATTGAGAGATTCCTCTACTTGATATTTTTGAAAGGGTAAAATTAGATTAACTAAACCAACTGAATTTAGGGATATACCTATCTTGATGCCAGTGCTAGAGGTTTTTTCGCCTTCTTTTTTTATTGACTATGAAGTTGACTTTTAAGAATTTTTCAAATGTTGATGGACAAATCTTCCCTTGTGTAAGAGTGCTTACTGTGGAGCCCTATTCTAAGGTGCTCATTTTGTGACAAGCTATATATTGGATATTGAAGAAACTCACTTTTGACAGGTGTTTCATACATTATACATTGAAGTTTTCTTCTGTCAGGCTCCTACTAATCTTTCAAATCTGCATCTACACTTTTCTGATGGGATATATTGTGCATGTCCTGGGGTTATGGTTCATGCATCATTACAGATCTTGCCTAAACTGTATATTTGGGTTTCCTTTCTGAGGAAAGTGGGGAATGATGTTGTGTGATCAGGTTTTGTTCTGATAGGGAACTGGCAGGAGCACAGAGCCAAATGCAAAGCAAGGAAACATGAAAGTTCCCTGACCAGATCAAGCTAAGGCTTCACCTATGAGAGCAAGTATTTATCCCATAAATATATATATATATATAAATGCACACATATGTATACCCACACATTTCTTTTTGACATGAGGTCATTAATGAGTAGCAGTGGATTATACAGACTGACATTTTCACTTGTTTTTTCATTAGAAATCCTGAGATAATGGTTCCTTTAAATTTGCCTAAGTTCTCTAATGTTTTTCATATGTAAGCAACTAAGATAGGTGATTATAGCTTTTGTGATACCAAGTTACTTACTTGAAATTAAATTAACTCCTTTCCCAGCTGCTAAGTCATGTGGTGTATTTAACACACGTATGCTTTCTTTTAAGTTGCTGGTCATTTTACTAAAAATTGTTATATAAATAGGCTGACTGGAGAGAGTAGTGTAAATTTTCTTGTAAAGTCATCCAAGAGAATCCTCTATTATCACTCCTGTTATTGCAGGGATTATAAAAGAGCATAGTTTTTGACAGCACTAATAGCTCTGCTGCCAGTCTCTTCTTGCTGGGGTTCAAAGATCAGCTACACTTTATGAGACTCTTAGACCAGGGTGGCAAAGCTGTGAGAGTTTTTGTGGCCCATGATACACTATAGTTTACAAGACAGTATGGTTTACAGAGGAATGTTGTGCCAAGGATCACATGTGGGCCTTTTAGCCACTCAATAACAGCAGACAGTTATTTTAATCTGCGTACCCTGGCTGACAAGTTAAGATAGAAGTGTCATCACAGCATACCCCTTCATACTTTCTGTTGACTGATTTACAGCTATAAATTCATACTCCAAAGTCTTCGTCTTAGACTGTCACTATGATTTGCATATAATACTCGAGAGTCCTAGATTTCTTGCTTGTTGGCAGGTATCTGTTAGCCAATATATACTGATCTGCATTGCAAGTCCCTGTTCCTGATGGATCACCTTAGTAAAGCAGTTCAAGTGCTTTGATCGTACCAATAATTCAGGTTCCTCTTGTTCTCACTTGACAAGCAGATCTTGAGTTCAGCCTTGGTGGACAAAGGAAACTGATATTAAGTACTTATTCATTACCAGGTACTGGTAATTACCAGTACTATTCTGTGAATTACCAGGTACTATTCTGTGAAGAACCCCCATCCAGTACCTGCCTAATTTAGGGTTTCTTGCTCTCTCCCTCTGAGCAACTCAATAAAGTCTTTTACAGTTAATCCTGCTTAAAATCACAGAATCACAGAATGGTTAGGTGGAAGAGACCACCTAGATCTCCCAGTCCAACCTTTGACCAACACCATAATCTAACCACTAAACCATGTCCTTAAGGACCAGGTCTAAAAAACTTAAAATACCTCCATGGATGGTGACTCCACCACAGTCCTGGGCAGGACATTTCTATGCCTGAGAACCCTCTCAGTGAAAAAATGTTTCCTAACATCCAACCTAAACCTCCCCTGGTGCAGCTTCTATCCATTCCCTCCAGTCCTGTCAAAGTTCCCTAAGGAGCAGAGGCTGTTCCCCTCCTCACTTCAGCCTCCCCTGAGGCAATTGAAGAGAGCCCTGAGGTCTCCTCTCAGCCTCCTCTTCTCCAGACTGAACACCCCCAGCTCCCTCAGCCTCTCCTCACAAGACTTGTGCTCCAGGCCCTTCATGAGGTTTGTTGCCCTTCTCTGGACACTCTCCAGAACTTCTGTGTCCCTTCTATAGTGAGGTGCCCAGAACTGAACACAGGACTCAAGATGTGGCCTCACCAGGGCTGAATACAGAGGGATGATCACCTCCCTGTTCCTGCTGGCCACACTGTTCCTAATACAAGCCAGGATGCCATTGGCCTTCTTGGCCACCTGCACAGACAGCTGACTCATATTCAGTTGACTGTCAACCAACACCCCCAGGTCTCTTTCCAACTTACAGCTCTCTAACCACACTTCCTCAAGTCTGTAGCTCCCCATGGGGTTGTTATGACCCAGACGTAAGACCTGGCATTTGGCCTTATTAAACCTCATACAATTAACCTTGGCCCATTGGTCCAACCTGTCCAGGTCCTGCTGTAAGGCTTCCCTACCCTCCAGCAGATCAGCACAGACACCTAGTTTGGTGTCATCTGCAAATTTACTGAGGTTACTCAATCCCTTCATCCCAATCATTAATGAAGATATTAATGAGAGCACTGAACCCTGCGGGACACTACCCATGACAGGTCACCAGACAGCTTTAGTTCCATTCACCACCACTCTTTCAGACTGACTATCCAGCCAATTTTTTATACAATGCAGGGTGTGTTTATCCAAGCCAAGTGCCATAAGTTTCTGAAGAAGAATGCTGTCAAAAGCTTTACTAAAATCCAGATAGACAATGTCCACAGCTCTTCCTTCATCCACTAGGCAAGTCATCCTGTTGTAGAAGATCAGTTTAGTCAGACAGGACCTGTCTTTCATAAACCCATGCTGATGGGGCCTGATCACCTGGTTATCTTGTATGTACTGTGTGATGGTACTCGAGGTACCTGCTACATAAAAATACAGAAACTAAGCTGTGTGGCACCTGAGAGCCTGAAGGTATTTTGGAAGACTCTCTTGCTGCTGCCATTTGGGTGGAGCAGCTCACAAAAAAATGCAGTTGTAGCCATTTGTTGAACATTTGGCCAGCAGGGTGGGGAATGCTTATTTCATGTGGTGACTGGACTATCAACCTGGACAATGAGAGACCTGTGCCCTGGAGTCCTGCCTTTCCTGGGAGCGTGTCCCACGTCCTTTTGCTTGGGTAACCTGTCTGTGGGACTAAATTGAAAGTCATTTGGGCAGGCAGGGAAAGCCAGCCCTGGCTGTAGTCAGTTCCTTCTTAGAGCTATGTCCATAGGTGCAGAAGAGGGAGGAGAGGCTGTCATGACAGGGTGGTTGTGCTGCTCTCCTACCTTTGACATCTGGACTCCATCACTCACCTGTGTGGCAGGGAGACTTTAATATCAGGGGCAGCCTGAGTGTTAACTCTGGATTTTCAAGTCCACATTGGAGATGAAGACCCTGAAAGTTTAGGAGCCCACAGCACCTAACCAATAGGTGTGAAAATCAGTTTGCTTTCTTGTGTTCTCTCTTTCAGGCCTCTCTGCAGGGACCTGACTGGTTAAGGCTGTGCCAACCTGTTTAAGCTCACTGCATTTGAAACTCTGCTTCCAGTGGTAAGCTTCTCAAGTAAACTAGCACTACATTTTTCAATGAAGAATGTGTGCAACAGTGTGGGCAAATACCACATCTCCACACCAGTCTTAACAAAGTTCCAGCATACTACCTCAAAAATACTGCTGACAATATGTTAAATGCAAACCTTTCATTTAAAAACAAGTGCATATTTGTTCTTTTTATTTCTGTTTGTAGTAATGGTTACGTATACAGGATTAATTTGTTTGACTAATTTCCCTATTACAATGGTGTAATCTAATCCAGGTAAAGATACACAACTATTTAAAGCTTTTAATGTTTGCTTTCAATGTTAACTCTCCAGCTGTGGTTAGAAAAACAATTCTTTCAGAAATCTGATCTGCACTGATTTCTTTTGTAGTGCTTTTGGCTTCTTTCAGCTCTCTTCCAAACCATCAATAACGGTGTCTTCTGTTATTCATATTTGTTTTCACAAATCCTAGCTAAAGAATGCAAGAAAGCAAGCAAGATCTCTTCTAAATCAGCAGTGACTTGAATTGAAAGGAGCAAAAATACCATTCTGCTGCATTCTTTCATGAAGTGCTTTCATTTAGGTCCTGTTAAATAAGACTATCAAACTTCTAAATTTGTACTTATGTTGAAAACGCAGTTGTCTTTCACTGAATGTTATTAGGAATAACCTCCAGGAATAAAAAACCAATAAAATTTAGCCTTCAAAATGTCATGGTTTACTTAAGTTTAACACAAGAAGATGGTACTTTTAGTATTTTGCTTTGTATCACTCAGTAAAGGTACTATTTTTCAGTCAGAACCACTTTTATAATATTTTAAGGCAAATAACCAGTAACACTAATAACCTACTCTTGCTCATTTTTTTCATATTTTCATTTTTCATTTTTTTAAAAAAATATATTTTTAAGCAGGATAGAAGAGTGCATTAATGCAACACAACGCTTACATATACTCCCAAGTTTCAATTTACTTTTTACAGTAAAACCAGCTTTTTACAAATGAATATTTCATGCTTTTAATTGTAATGTATGATATACAGCAAGATTCACATTTCCTTTAAAGGTTTCGCCACTCTGAATCCTTATCAAAAGTGTTGAACAGTGACTTCAGAGCAGATTTCAGCAAAGGCAATATAAAAAACATGAAAGATTCATATTCAAATTTAATCCCTGTCCAGAGGCTCCTAAATTAAAAGTATTTCCATGTTTTTCATCATTAAATACAATACTTTGGAGTTCTAAATCCTGGTTGCATCCACATATGTCAACTCAAATGAAGTTTGGAAAGAGAATGCCTTAAAATGATGTTACTGTGAGTAGCTGCTGCTTAAAAGAAAAAGAAAAAAAAAAAAAAAAAAAGAAAGGCACAAGTTGCAAGGGTTGAAAATTTACTCTAAAATAGAGAATCCAAATGAACTTCTGAAAAGACAATATAAATTTGTTTCAAGAAAACGTGGTGACAAATGTCTTACATTTAACTTGTATTTCATAGTATCTCCCTATCAGAGATACTGTTCTTGCTACAGATTTATAAATTTTAAAACGTCCCTAAGGATCTCTTTGGAAAACTGTTGATTAAAACCCTTTCTTCCTTTTCTTTACTTTGCATTTAATTTTATTTCTTTAATTAGAACAATAAACTGCTTTAATAAAGCTCTGTAATAGGTCTAACTCAAAAGCTTAAGAACAGAATGGTTAAGACTGCTACAGCTTTCAGAAATTTTAATTAGTTTAGGAAAAAATACTTTCTGATCAGGTTAGTGCTTTTATGTTAATTGTTGTGTCTATTTTGTCTTATGGTCTCATAAAAACAGAAAAACCCAGTTCGTATTTAGTAGTATTTTTCTTTTTTTTTTTTTTTAAAATACTTAAATTTGAAAGTCTGCAAAACAGTTAGAAAACATGTCTTCTGTTCACTCTCAGGAGGTTTCTTTTGCCCCCTTTGCAATTATTTTTTCTGATAGATTGTAAGCTTTAAAGTGATATAGTTATGTATAGAAGGTACTTGAATATATTAATGTGCAAGATAAAGGTCTGATTTTTTTACGTTGGCTTGCATATTAAGGAGTACTCTTTCTCCCATATTTTGTTCCACTAATACCAGACAGGACTAATTTAAGAGTGGAATATTATTCAGCATAATGAGGCATTTGAGAGTCAATGAAAAAGAATTTTAAAACCGTAAACTGGAAATAATCTGTCAAGTTTATAGAAAAAAAAATTACTACACGTTTATACAGCTTGGAGATATGTTTTACTGAAATTTTCTTTTTACAAGTTCACTTTCTCCATGCCTTTCTCTTCTTTTTTTTTTTTTTTTTTTTTTTTTTATATTCTAAAGCACAGTCAATTTTGTCAATTCAGGCACTGCATTTTCACATATCCATTTAGAATTAATTTTTTTTTTCCCCCAGATGTAGGGACATGATGTAGGCTATGTGATATAGGGACAGATGTAGGCTATAATCCTACAAAGACTGTATGCATAAAGATGATGGGATTGTTGATGAATATAAAGTTAAACATGCATTTAATATTTTGCAGTAATACCTTTAAAGGAAAGTATTTACATGAAAGGCATGTTATTGAAGCAGCTAATGTCATAAGAAATTGGTTTTCATTGATTCTGAAATCTTCTTTCCTATAATAATGTGCTTTCTCAGGGAGGAGAATGTGTGTGCAGTATACGCTTCAGAAGATGAGAAATAGCACATAAAATCCCATATTTTGCAATGTCCAAAATGCTTAGGTTGCTTTTTTTTTTTCCTTTTTTTTTAGCTTATTTTCTGTTCTAGGATATGTGCCAATCTAACACTTAAAGTGATGAGGTATTTCTTCTGTGCCCCAAGGCTAAGAACTGGAGACAAAGGTTATGAAAGAAGCAATGGAATAAAATCTTGATGTCTTTGAAAAGGAAAGAGCAGGATTTTGCCCAAGATTTTGAAAGGCTTGCAGTACTTACTGCTATTATGATAAATATCTCTGTTGTATCTAAAATAATATCCCAGATTTAAGTACCATTTTAGTAGCTATTCAAAGGTATAAGGTGATGGAGCCTGAGAGGAGTTGAGGTAAGACAAAAGCAGAAGTGAAGTCATGTGGATAAGCTTATTCTGCAAGTAGCTGAGGAATATAGCAGATCAGAAGTACTTCACATATAAACTTTTTAAACCAGAAATTTACTTTAAAAACTACTTTGTGAGAATGTGCTCTTGTAGCCAAAAATTATGTCTTAGAGAATTGCTTTAGAAGTTCTAATATTTTCAGATACTTATATTACAAGTATATGTTTGGGTTTTCTACCCGTAGCTGTACTTTGATAAGTCAAGCTTTGATAAATAATTATGAAAACTGCAGAAAGATAACTGGAAAAAATCTATTCTGAAAAAAGAAAACTTTATATTTCATTGTAACTTTTCCCTAGTCACTACATGGATGACTTAGTTCAGGCTTCAGATCAAAACAGCTCAAATGACTGAAAGCTGGATGTAAATCTGAACAGATATAGGTGTAACAGTGATAACTTTTTTCCTTGAAACATAAGGGAAAAGTACAAAAGTATGTAAAATGGACTGAATTAGAAATTCATAATAAAACCATTAGTCCTACACTGCCTTATGCTAAGTATGAAGTAAGTTAACATAATTAAATTAATTTATTAGAGATTCCTACTGCAGTACAAGAATTTTGTCTTGGTTTTGTTTTTAACTTTTTTTTTTCCTGTTCCAAATCCTAAAATGTTTGGTATGGGACTTAATTTCCAAACTGTCAGAAAAAGGCCTTCCAGAATAACCATCCCTCTCTGTTTTTTTATGTGACAGGAGGGAAAGTAAAGACCCTCTGTACAATGCTGAGCTTAAAAATAAACTTTTCATGTTTGCAAATAAGTGAAAGCACAATGGGACCCTGTGTTTCAGTCCTGTGTCTGTATTCATCATGGATGCTTAATTATGAAGCATAGAACTAAAGCTGAACTGTGTACCCTTGGTTACAGGACCCAGGGGATGACCAGATTCACTGCTTGGTAACTTGTTCCTCAGGCACCAATTACAAGCACACCAGGTAAGGTTAAATAAAAAAATATATGTAACTCCTGTATGCTGTGGATTTTACTCCTTGTTGGAAACAGAAATCAAGAGAAACTCAGTAAACTGCCCTTTTTATTACCTACTTTATACGAAGCATTCAGCAATACCTGTAAAATCCAGTTTATATCACCATTTATTGTTAGAACTACAATGGAACAATATTTTGTAATATAAAATTCTTCTGCTCTCCTTGTGGAAGAAGAAGGGGTATGATCTTAGCTGAGAAACTCTCTCTGCACTCTTACAGCCCTTATTCCACTTCTTTTTCTGATGATGCTCATGTAGAGCACCATATGAGGGAATTTCAGATTTTGTTTATGTCAGTAATTAATCTTAAAGTCATAAGAGCATGTTTATTTTAGCTCTACTGGTGATGAATTCTTTCTGCTTTCAGGTAAATCACAGTTAAGAGAGCAGTTGAATAATTCATCAATACAATTTTGAACAAGTTAGTTTATCAGATGTCAGAAAATATACATAAAAAGGAACAGGAAAAGCATAGAGCACTCGTAATATTGCAAATATATATGTATGAAAAATATGGGGTCTGTCCCTCTTTTAAATTTTAACTAGTATTAAGATGGTGTGGTTGCTTAAGTTTAACAGGGGTAGGTCCCAGTCTGTAAGGGTGAAAAAGACAAGAACATCATCTGGTATGCATGGATGAAATGGAAAACACAGAAGCAGATACACATACTGCAGTAATGTATTGGCTCATGTTTAAACATAAATGACTGTATCAACAAGCACACAGCCATTAATAAGCAGCTGCAGACTGTGTTGGAGATTTTATCATATGCTTGAGTACTTTTTGCTAATGAGAAAATGCTTCGTTTATCAAAGTATATGGTGGTTGCATAGCAAAGTGATTCCAAGTTTCTTGTGTTGTACTGGGAATACCAAAGGAAGTAAAGAATGAATCAATTGGTATTAGTATAAATGAACAGATTTAGAAAAAACAAGTGAAGAATTCTGCACTCTAATAAGACTGGAAAAGTCTGTAGCTGAGAAACATATTGTTTGCAGAAGGTGTGCTAATAAATTTGTGGAAAAAACTAATAAGTTTTCAGGGATACAAAAGGGACAGGAACACTGATTGTCAGGATCAGTGATCAGACAATCCCTATCATTTACAGTTTTGATCAATAAAAGTAGTCTGAGCTACTCATTTAAGTACACTCTGAAGGTAACCAGGAAAAGGATGCTTTTCCAGTGGGCTATATATCCTATCTTGAACATAAATGTTGAATGTGAGATGAATTACTGTCTGTAAGTTCTTCTGTCTCTCTGGTGAACAGAAGTGTTGCTTCCATGAAGGGTCCCATGTCATTGCAGCACACTTACGTATTTGTTATTCATTAACACTAAGTAACTTACAATGCTACTGAACAAAGCACATAAAAGACAAAAAAAGAATGTGAAAGTCGTTACTAAATTCATAAGCAGATATCAAAACCAAACGCATATTAAGTGACCTTCCAACAGTATGAGTTTGCAAATATTAAGTGTTTGCAAATGTTAGTGTTGAGTATAAGACACCCATTAGAGGTTTTTTTTATTTTTACAAGAGAACAAAACATCTCTATATGAATATTATTTTCCTTTAAGGTCTTATAAATCTAATGGCCCGACACCTATGGACACTGACGAAAATGTCTGAGCTTATAAAGTGGGAAGGTCAGGCTGAAAACTTATCCCCAGACAGTATGGATAATCTGGAAACAGCAAAGTAAGCAGGTAATTTTTAAATACATCAGTATTCATTTGCTTGTTTATTTATGAATTTGTTTACTTTATTTTTAGTTAACTGTTATTCCAGCTTGATGACAGAACTTTATGCTTAAAGTTTGGAGAAAAAAATAGAAATATCAAAACTATTAATAGGCTTTTGTATTTATTATAAGATTTAAAATACGGAAAGAATATGTGAGTATGTGAAGAACTGTAATAATCTCATGGGAGTCAGTAGCTGTAATTCTGTAATTCTTTATTACAGCCTGCAGCTGGTGTTTTGCAATGTTTGCTATATTAATTCATTATTTCTTGAAGTCAGTCAACTCTAAAGCTTTAAAAATAAGTGTTAAGTTTGGTAAAGGGTCTTTATGTAGAAAAATCTCATCAAGGTCTTATAGAAACATGTGGAATCATGAACTAACGAGAGCCAATCTTTGCGAGAGACAAGCTTGGGCTAGAAGTACAAGTACAGGACAATTATTTTCTCTTTCAAATCAGGTATACCCATTACATTGCATGTAATTCCCAATCTTAAAATATTTTTATCATCTTTAAAGGAACAATAGTGTATTTATATGGACTGTATGGGCTGTGAATACTGAATAAGAAAACTCCTGCTAAAGGTGGCAGAGCAGTGGAGAAAAAGAGAAGAATGGGACTCATGAACAGGCTAAACAGAGCAGTAGTTTAAAAACATCGTGGAAACTTCATGTTATTTGTTTTATTAGCTATGTTCACCTAGAGATTTTAATATTCAGATAGTGATCACAAAACTCTGATCCTGAGACCATTCAACACTTGCAAGGCTGTTGGAAATGGGCCCTCCGCAGACTCATATAAAATTCTGACATTTATAGCATCTTTATAGTTTCTAACCAAGGGTGTAAAAGGGCCAGGTAAACTGTCAAAAATTCTTTAGGCTGATGATTTACAAATTTGAGGATGTGCTAGAGGAGATATTCCTGACTGGCAGTAGGACAGCTGTCCTCTTGTTAGGATGACATGTTCCATGGGCATCCCTTGCCCTGTGAGGTGGTAGCACTGATGGAGCATGCCAGCCCCATTGGAATGCTGTGGTTTGGTGCCCCCTGTCAAGTCATCAGCCAGAGAGAAAGGCAAAGGGGGCAGATGGGAAAAGGGGCATCAGGAGAGGAGAATACGTAACACTGGCCTTATGCAGCACATTTCTGCTCTGTTGGGATACCAGGGCTTCCTCCCTCAGCTTCTGCATAGCAGCCAGCCCTGTTGGTTACATCTGCTTCATGAACACAAAACTACACACAAAAACCCCTGTTACTGTAAGATGCCTTTACCAGAACTTTGATGAATTTGCTGAAAGAGTCCAGTCTCATTTCTGCTTCACTGACATTTACCAAGCTGCACTCGTTCTGTTGGAGTGCGACATAGCTATTGATATATAAGAACCAAACATAGATTTACACTTTGCTTCATACTGATTGCCACTTTTACTTAAAGAGCAATGGTATCTGGTAAGTGAATTCCAAAGAAGTCATAGTGTAAAATATTTCATATTTATTTTGGTGCTATGTATGGCTACTTCCTGAACTACTCCTTAGTATAATAAGAAATAATATTATACAAAAAGAGGTTTAAATTAAGATAAAGCAAAAAGAAGTAGGTAATCCTAGGAGTGTTGTCATTCTGTCTGAGCTAATTCAAACATCACTGTCTTTAAAAAAATATATGGAATACTATATGATTTCTGATAAGTCTTATTGTTTAGTTCTTTATTAGTTGTTTACTGCTAAATTCACTCTGAAGCATCTCATGCTATCCTACTGTGAATTTACACCACACTTGAAATGTTGACAAGGTTTTATTTCCGACAAAGAACATTTTATGTAAAATATCAAAAAATTGTACTATGTCTTGTCAAATAATCATAAGCATAAAATATAGACTTTTATGGAACTCTAGCACATACCTAAAAATGAGTTTCATTGGGTACCTGGTAATGAAATGCCAAACATCTTCAGAACTCTTTTCAGTAATATGGGAATAGAAAAATCTAGTGGTACTAGTTACATTTTAGGCACCAGTTAACAAAATAGTTAAAATTACTTCTTTCATCAGAGCATGGACATCCAAATATTGCTTACTCTAGGTTAAAAATGTAATTATCATTTTAATTTTTTAATTTTTACTATTTCATGTCAGAATTTCTGCCACTGGTTTCATTTATCGGAGAGGCAGCTTACACAAGCTGGAACATGGGAAATGCTGATTAGGAGGCCAGGAATTTTTATGCTGGGGGTGGTTAGACACTTGAACAGGCTGCCCAGAGAGTCCGTGAACATTCTGTTCTTGGAGGCATTAGTTGACTGAACTAAGCCTTGAGCAAGCTGTTCAGGTTAGACCTGCTTTGTGCAGGGGAGTTCTAACATTGTCTGAATATATGGGACTAGAAACCTCAAATGATGGCTGCTAGGAAATGCTCATGGTGAGATGAACTGTCTGAGAAAAGGCTGCTCATGGCTGCTCTGTCAGTACAAGTAATATTTTGTGGGTATTAGTGATAATAAAATTCAAATAAGGTGATGAGTTATATATAGCACTAAATGAGCTTTCCTAAGGAAGACAGACCATGAAAGGGGTAAATTTGATTTCATGGTTTTTGGAATACAAGATGATTTGCTGTGATAACACGACAATGATAGATATAATTGACCAATTTAGTCATAATTAGTTTTTCTACACATTAAGAGTATTAAGTGGGTCACCCTAATATATCCACATCCCTGTGCAGGGTTGACACATACTATATGGGATATACTTTGGGACAGCAGCTGAGAGCTGGGATACAGTAGTGTAAATCCCCATCACAAATGGCACTTGATTCTTTGCAACTGCAAAGAATGGGGCAACTGCAATTGGGCAACTGCACCAAGCTCTTGGCAATCTTAAATCAGACCATAATTCACACCACTGCTAGGCAGTGCAGGTCATAAAGTGTGCTTTGTTGGAAATGGCTCACCAATACAATGGAAAACAATGAATTCAAAACATCACAAGATTTCAGGTGCAATTGTATCCTGTCTCCCAGAAAACCGTTTTTGGAGAATTGCTGCTTTTGCATTGCCTGGAGTGAAGATTGCTCTCAGAGATCTCAAAAAAAAAAAATAAAATTGTGACCAGCCTTGTCATACCCACAGAGTGGGCCTCTCTTGGAGATCTAGACTAGAGAGTCCAGTGGAGGGCAACAAAGATAACTGGGGTATTGGAGCATCTCTTTTATGAAAAAAGGCTGAGAGAGCTGGGACACTTCAGCCTGGAGAAGTCTGAGAGGAGACCTTATCAATGTCTACAAGTATCTAAAGGGTGGGTGCAAGGAAGACAGAGCTTGACTCTTCTTGATAGTGCCCAGTGGCAGAAGGAGGGGAAACTGATACAAGCTGGGACACAGGAAGTTCCATTTAAACAAAGCACTGGAAGAGGCTGCCCAGGGAAATCGTGGAGACATTCAAAACCTTCCTGGACACATCCCTGTGTGACAGTACACGAGGTGATCCTGCTCTGGCAGGGGTGTTGGATGGTTTTTCAAGGTCCCTTCCAACCTGTAGCATTCTGTGATTCTGTGAAATTGATTGGAGAAGTTAAACAGTCCCACTGGTGCTGCCTTGCTGCCAGCAGGCTGAAAATCCTGGCATTTTCAGAGGCTGAGAGAAGTTAGACAAGTTAGGCATTTCAGTTCTAACAAGAAAGCCAGTTTCACAGAGCAGCTGTGCAGAATATTAAAGTCTAGATTGCTTCCCAAATGTCATGTTTCACTGTTCCTAATGTGAAAATTTGTATAAAACTCTGACTCATGATAAATGTGATTTTTTTGTTGTTTGGTTTGCTTTTGGGGTTGATTCAGTTGGAAAGAATATTATTTATAGTATTTTCAAGCAGGACACTGTTTTCATATCAGCTCTATTTCTAGGTAATCTTCAATTTAATCTGCTAAAATTATGCTCTGTTCCTTTGGACTGGTCTTCAGACACAAATTACTTCACCAGCCTACAAAGATCTAACACTGAAAGTGTCTGTCGGAAGGAAGTATAACAAATTGCTTAAGTTTTCTAGAATCCCTCCTTCTGGCAGAATCACGGTCCTAAATTGCTTTTGGGGTTTTGTTCCCCTTTTACTAAAACGCTTTCTTCAAATATCAAACTACCTAAACTACCTAGTTCCAACTGTTGTGCTCAGTTCAGCCTTTCCAGAGGTTTGGGAAAAGGGTCTAATTTCTTGTCTACCCTCTCAACAGAGAATGGAAACAAATCCTTGTCACTAACCACGACTTTTGCTAAGTCAAGTTTTCTGGCCTAGTACAAAAGAGATATAGCACATAATTTGAGAAGTGCCTGGATGGTAGAAAAGTGACAACATTTAGATGTAGCACATGTAATAATCAAACGAGATTATGAGATAAAATGAAAGCCTGTGGGAAGGATGGTAAGCTTTGGAAAAGAAGCAGATTGTTGGTTGCTCTTTGGAACAGTTTGAGGGTGCTGAAGAGGACAAAGGCAATTGAAAGCTAAGGCAAACATTAATTTAAAAATAGTACAGAATTACAGTTTGTGTCACTGAGTGCATGGTTTTATATTTTCTAAGGCCCTAGCCTCAAGGCCACAGTGTGTATGCTGGGAAGGTGTTTGTAAGCACTTTGGAGCAGGGAAAAAGATTTGTCCTGAAAGGCCAGCACTGCCTGTGAATCCAGATTATAATTATATGGTTTAAAACATTGTTTCTGCAATTCACAGTTGAACAATCTGAGCATTTTTACTCTCCAGAAAGCCTCCAGAAAGGAAAATCTTGCAGGTCACAAGCAGAGCCTTTCTCAAAGCTTTATTTATAGCAGGAGATCTCACCACCACAGTCAATTAAACCTTTTCCTGGTATTCATATAAACCATAAACACTTTAGACTTCATTATCATTGTTCTTTCTTATTTCAGTCTATTAGACTTTTATTTTCTTTCAATAAAGCTATTGGCAAGCAGCAACAGATTATCAGCCAACACCTTAAGATCTAGTCTAACTCCTACCCATGATTTAAAGCTGCATTTCACCTCTTAAGGAAGAATGACATCTGAATGTCAGCCTCTCATTCAGATGCTGTTTAGAGTAAGTGTGAATGGCCATTCTAATATAAAAGAGAATGAAATGTGACCCTTAGTAAACATGAAAGTAAACTAATTAGTAGCATTGTTTTTGTGTATGTGAAGTATATCTGTTATCTATTAAGAATATATTTTCTGGAGATGTTCTGAATTTGAGCTACATGTGGGATTCTCAGCAACTGCAGAGTTTTTTGCCCCTTACATCCTAACACTTGGGTCCAGAAGCTGAAGTCTACTGAGCAATAAAAGTTTGTTTTGGTAACATAGCCTGTGATGGTCCAGAAACCACATGAAGCAGAAGGTGTTGCTGAAGTGACCTTTCAGATGAGCATGACTCCTAAAGAAGCTGTTGGTCTGGGACTCTCTGCTGAAGGCAGGAAGCTGTAAAAGGGTTTCCTGTTCTATAAGCTAAAGCAAGTTAGAAGTATGCTAAAGCAATAGGAGTGCTTCTTTTTCAAAACAATCATGGAGCAATTCCATCTCTGCTCTTGTTTAGAGTTAGCTGGAAAAAGACGTTTGAGATATCCCAGTATTTCCATTGTATGTAGCTGCTGTCATGTAAGTCAGCTACTGAATGAATAGGAATAAAAAATCCTGCCTGCACTATTTAACTTGAAGTGCTGGGACAATCTCAACAGCATGGCTTTAAGTTTTTCCATTTTTCCTGTCTTTTTTTGTAATTTCCACATGGCACAGTCTCTGCTTTGCTTCATGCTGGAATGTATAGGAGTGTTTATTGTTTTGTTGGCCACGCCTGAGTTAGGATTAACAAAGGCTAATGCTAGAGTAGCAGAAATATGGATAGAGATACTTTGCAGAAG
This sequence comes from Phaethornis superciliosus, assembly GCA_023637945.1. NCBI lineage: Eukaryota > Metazoa > Chordata > Aves > Apodiformes > Trochilidae > Phaethornis > Phaethornis superciliosus. Next base: position 124,948,476 of record JAJQWJ010000001.1, read on the forward strand.
TGTGGCTTTCCTTCCTTCATTAAAATTTAAAAATTTCTGCCAGGTGTTAATTTTAAAATTAGAGATTTCTAGACCCCTTCTTTTTCATTCTATTCAGAGCAAGGTATCTATCCACTCCTTAGACTCAATCTGTTCTTTCTCTTTCTCTTTCTCTTTCTCTTTCTCTTTCTCTTTCCCTTTCCCTTTCCCTTTCCCTTTCCCTTTCCCTTTCCCTTTCCCTTTCCCTTTCTCTTTCTCTTTCTCTTTCTCTTTTTCTTCTTTCTCTTTTTCTTCTTTCTCTTTCTCTTTCTCTTTTTATAAAACATGTGAAGATTTGGGTTCTGTTTGGTTTATATTGGCTTTGTTATGTTAATTTCAATTGACTTAATTTTGTTCTTTCTGTAAAGAAATAATCATCTATTTGCTCTAAAAGCAAAAACTATAATTTATGTTCTTACAACAAATTATTTGGGTTAATTTTCACAATTTTTAAAAATTAATATAAAATTAAAAACAACCGCTCATAGCAGGTGACTATGAAAACTTGAGGTCAGGTGTTTGTTCACAGGTCCCTGTAAAGTCACAGTTAGTCACAGCAACAGAAACATGCCTACTGTGCAGATGGTAGTGAGATCTGTCAGCCAGATCAGTGACCTTTATGAAATGTAGCCTTATGACAAGCTTAACTTCTCTTCTTAACCCCCAAGTGGTCCATTTACACCTTCATACAACCTTCCATTTCTCCACCCTGTGGTAGATGGATGCATGCAGATTTTGTTCACATCACCACTGGAACAAAACAATAAAATGTAAGCTTCCTATTTAAAATAGAATTTCATCTCTGATTTATACTGACAAAGGCAAGGAAATCTGAAGCAGGGGCTAACTTGTTCCTTCCTTGTTTACAGGTGTTGGTGTGGGATTCCAGAAACATTTAGCATCTGTGTGAAGATGATGCTTTCAGGTTGAATGAGTATTAGAGACTGCAATTTAGCATCAGTGGTAGCGCCAGAGCTACAATCAGGAAAAAACCAAAACCAAACAAATAAAAAAAACAAAAAAACCCCACAAACAACAAAAACCCCCCCAAACAACAACAACAAAACCAACAAAAACAAAACCACAAAACCAAAAAACAGAAAAACCCCCAAAAATATAAGACACAAACGAACAACAAAAAGAAAACACCAAAAAAAAAACAAAACAAACTACCACACAAAAAAACAGCAAAAGGAAAATCAAATTCTGTCTAATCCAAAGTGCATATACACACTAAATGTTTTCAGATGGATGGCTGAGTTGGCACTCAGCTCGCATCACCCAAATCTTGTGCTTTTCTTGCAATAATCCTTATGTAATTACACATTTGACATGTGAAAACTGCCAATGTGGTTTGACACTGCTTAACAATGTGTAATCTTTCATGTTACAGTCTGTAATTTTCTTAGCTGTATGGGACACTATATGCTGTCAACTCTGCCTTCTGGGTTCATTGGAACTGACAGGCTGTGTATTTGTCAGCTTATTTTTGCTTACTCAACACGGAATTGTATATTGAATTCAGACTCTGATTATGTGAACTTGAGAGGGAATTTCTACAGTTAGAATATGGTTAATTCACTCTTGCTGTTGTAAATCTTCGGAATGAATGGACTGGGATTACTGTTGCATATGGAAGACAGCCTACTGGTCTCTGATTTTCCATCAAAAGCAGATTACCATTTCCAATTTTAGGTATCTGTTCTTCAGATTGTTTGCTTATAAGTAATGAAGAAATGCTGTAAGAATTATGAAATAAAGGGAGCTTTGAAATGGAGACAATTTCAGAATGTCTGACTCAGTCTTAATCAAAGAACTCTATATGGGGGGTTTGCAGGCTTAGAATCGACTTTGCTATGATTTGTACATAGAATTATGAATGTGAGCAAGAGAGCAGGCATTTGAGATATGACCAGTTTTCTTTAATCTTTTCCTCACATATGGGAATGTAATCATCTGACTAAAATAGCAACACAGGCTCTAGAATAGTAAAAAGGGAAAATATTTAAAATCATAAAACATGGTGTGATAAGACTACTATAGAAACGGTTTTCAAAGTTTTGCAGACGCTCTTGGCTTTGGAAGACAAAAAAAAAGTAGTGCTTTAAGACCAAATGTATGCACCAAACATATGTTAAGAGTCATTTAATAAAACATTACAGTTAGCATACCTTACTGCTTACTACTTATTTCTTCCCATAGTAAGTCATTGCAGCTCCCATCTTTCTTCATAAAATGTAGCTGTGTTTCAACTTTTTTTGAGAGTGAGTTCTTCTGTAAAGAAAAGAGACCACATGACATTCCCAACTTCATATCTGTTCTGAATCATCATAATAATTAGATGGATACCCTCAATGTATGTCTCTTAGGCTGCACAGCCTAATTACAGGACAGATTGTTTTGCAAATGTCTTCCAAATGCTTTTGCAAACATCCTCTTCTGCGGGTGTTTTGTTTCGACTATGAGTATCTGTAAAACAATCTTTCTATTTACCCATTTTATACATTTTTTGTCAGCATCTTTAGTATTTCATAGGTAGTTCAGCTGCTTGTTTCACGAGGCTGACATATAATGATGATTAATCTGTGTCTAGGTAGCAAGTAGATGGTACAGAGTGTTTTGATGTCTGCATGTAATCGTTGTACAACTTGAGAAGTTGTCTGCTAATCCATCCAGATTCAAAAATTGTTTTCACATAAAAACTAAGCCTCTTTAGAGATATTAATATGGTGTAATAAGTAAAAGACTGGTTGGAAAAGTATCAAATAATTTGCAAATATTTCCTGGAAATAAGAGGATTTAACTGAAGATTAAAATTAAGAAAATTTAGTTAACTCCACGAGTTCCAAAAAGGTTCAACAGTTGTCCATTTTTTTAAACTTTGCTCTTTTGCTTCTATGTGATTTAGTGCTACATGATTCGCTGTTCTTTCTCTTCTCATATTCCATTGTTTTCAGAAAGTTAAAAGAAAAGGGAAATAAATACTTCAGTTTCATATAGCATTTAAGGTATTCCTCTGGGAATACATTTCAGGATGGGATCTGAGTTCTTGGATCTTTTTTCCTATGCATTTTTTTCTTCAGCTACCTGGTGTTTTCTGTATGCTTTACATTTTATGTGAGCACTGAAATTCCTTTAATAGTTTATTATGAAATTTTTAGCCAATTAGTTCTAGGAGTGAACTACTGCAGTTTCATTCCAAATTCATTGAAATGAAGGAGTTTTGTTTTTATCAGTCCTGGATGCATTTACTACACTGTAAATTCCCTCATGAAAAAATATTCACCGGCTAACTCTCCTCATGTTGCAGCAAGGTTAATGTAGAAATTAACACTGTGGAGAAGACAAGCCTACTTGGGTTGTGTTATTAATTGTTTCAGATGCTTTAGCTTCCTACCAACCCTTCAGTCTGGAGAAATGACACTTTAGGACTGACACAAATTATAGTACTAAATTACTTTATAGTCATGTCCCCACTGAGATGCCATCATCTTTCTTATACTCCTGGCATCTCTCTATCCAAAAAGCAATGACTCAATAAAAATAATTAGAGAGGTGGAGAATGACTGAGTGACACCTATACTAAACGTACCCACAAGCACACATCATTTCCTGCCTCTTGGAGCAGAGGAAGGAAAATGTACTGTTCAAACAGTACGTCACTATGGCTGGCTGATTCTTTGCCAAAGAAGGATCCAGTTGCATGGATTTCGAAAACACTGCCACTTCTGGATTGGAAATAAAGCACTAGAAATTAATAATTGGGCTTGGATATTAGGTTGTGTACAGTAATTTCATTGTGGTTTTATTAGATCAGTAAAATACCCGCTGTGGAATAGTATCACAAGGAACTAATTCATGTACCAAGCTTGAAGTCTAATACAGGCCTAAGAGTTTAGAGAAAGGGATGGAAAGAGGTGAAGGAGCTATATAGAGGTTTAGTGTTTAAAGAGTTTTCTAATGAGAAAGGAGTAACAAGAAACTAAAGTCTAATAAAGCAGATATTGTAAGATTTCAAGTTTCAGATTACCTTAATTTGCTTTGTAAATTGCTAAGGAAACAAGCTCCTGGGACGCTTTTTGTAATATGCCCCTTGTCAGCCTGTGTCTCTTTCCTCCCATTGGTGCTGTACGTCCAGGAATGTACAATTAATGCAGCTGAGAATTCTTAAGCTTATTTCAATTAAATTTGAACCACCATTTGATTAAAACATCTGTGATTGTGTTTGTTTTAAATGTTGTTGTATGTCTGGCACCTTTACCCATGCTGAGTAGAGTCTGCCTGCAATTTGTGAGCTTTTGAACAAGTGAATCTTTGTGGTGCTCTCTCATCAGCACTTCAGATCCTGCTCTCATTTTTCTTTGTGTGCAATCTACCAAAAAACTTTCCTTTATAAGCCACAGGATCTGGAATTATCCTGGTGTTTGATATTATACTGGATTTGTATCACTGTGCTCAGAAATCAAAATTTGATATTCAAAGAAACTCTTAACCAGAGTTGTTCCACAGACCACAGTTCTTCAGAATAATGATCATGTTGGTCAAAGTTGTGCAGGAATAAATTGTACCACTGGCGTAGCTGAGTTGGCAGAAGTCCTTAATGTACTCACAGCTATGCCAACAACACAGTAGTTTTTTATTGTGTGAGAGAAGGGCGAGATTTATTTATATTGTTACAAATTGGAGCGTTGCCTCATAACGTGTCAAAATGCATTTAAAATATTGTATCTGAAAGCAGCAGTCCTATGGTGATAAAAAACTAAACCAAAAAGAAGTCTTAAAAAGCACATTAGTACTAATCATTGCCAGATGAAACAGATAGCATATCTAGCTTCTGTAGTGCAATAGTAATGGTAACACCCGACATGGAATATGAGGACCGAGTAGAAGGACGCAGTGTGAGTAATACTGACTTTAGTTTACATTCATCTATAAGAAGAGCCAGTCAAAACTGAAAGAAATTTATCTCTAAATTCTGAGAATTTTTTCAAAAATAGCAAAGGATTGTGAAGAATATCTGTGAGCAGTTTCACAGTCTGGTGTATTTCATCATGAACATTTAACACTCCACAACATTGACGTAAAATATTAAAAAATTAATTAATAGTTTTCTACTAAATTTCTGTTGACAATTTTTCTATTACTTTTTTTGTCTTCGTGGCCAAAAGAAAGACAAAAAAACTCTGGTGATAGTGAAGTACAAATATGTGTCATGAAGTATATGACTATAGTGCAGCAAATGGGGGGGTGTCTTGAACCCCAGAACAATATAGCTACCATTGCTCTGAAAAAAACCATGATATAATTGTTGTGCACTTTCTGTGCAGTGGCACATCTCAGTGTTTCTGTATATTGTGAACTTCCCATAATAACTGTACATAAAGGAAGCTAAATCATTGAAGATAAATATGTAAATAGTGTGAAAGCACTATCAGTGTATTCCAGATACAGCCTTTGATATTCAGAATTTGTTTTCAATATCTTTCTTTTTGCTAGAAAAATCCTCAGGGCTTGCTTTTTTCTCTGCCAGATGCCTCCCAGACAGGAGGAGGTACTTGCCAAATTGCTCACCATGCAGCAGAAATGGCAACTGAAAGCGATTATACCAAACATATGGTTCAAAAGAAGACATCTGCTAACAAAGATTAGGGATACTGTGGCAGATTCTCACTTGTTCTAATGAGCCAAATAATCTTGAACATAAATCCATTAGAACAAATGAGAGTAGCCATCAATGGATTTTGCATCCAACCTGCCTCCTTCTGCCTCTCCCCATACACTCCTATGCTTGGCCAGCTTGGGTGGGCAGTGGTATTGTGTGAGATATGGGCATACTTGCCAGAAATATTTCCTAAAACCATTTTAATTAGTTACAAAGTAGTAATAATAGAACCTGAGTGAAAAACCAAACCGAACAGTTTCAATGGAATGAAGGAAGACCTTAAAGTGGGCACATGGAGATTTTAAGTAACACACAAGGAGGACAAAGGCAAGTACATAATTTCTCATGTCTGGAGCTTACTTATGATTTTTGTCCCTATTCAGTTTTGTCATTGGAGAGGCAGCACTCTTTCAGGCACATTAGCAATGTGGTCTCCTTAATTGTAAAGGAAAAAGTGAAGCTCACTTGCAGTTACAGGCTTGAGAATTGAGGGCCATGGCTTCTAGATGAGAAGAGCTCAGATTTATGCACTTATATTACCTTGTAAGTGTCTTAAAGTGTATCATGAGATGCTATGCACCACACTGAGGCATGAGGGATGGTATTGAAACACAAAGTGTTTGTGAGAATGCGTGGTATGCATACAAATCCATGAGGTGTATTTATATTAAATTATACTGTGCTATATATACAGGATAAATGTGTATATCTATCTCTATTTAGCCATAACTAGAGATATAGATAGGACTCTGTGTGTGCCTATCCATAATTGAAATATATACAGACTTATTAGGTTTCCTCCTGTTTTAGGGAAAATATTCTGAAGGGTCCCCAGGTGAACAGCAGAGTTAAGGTCCTCTCCAGCTTTATGAGAAAGGAAACTCCTTTATGCAACTTGCTTTTGCTTAGTCTCTGGAGTGTTACCTGATACATTTTCAATATAGTTTGTAAAGTATGATGGAAATGTTCCAGAAAAGAGGTGCAATGTTAAATATAAGATTATTAACAGCATTCCATCTGGCTGTGCAGGTAGAAGGTGTGTGCGCTAAGTTCTCAGACTTTTAAATTAACATGTCTATAAAGCTTTAAATTTAAGCAATTTAAAGTTCTGTCGTCATTTAAGAGGGGGAGGTGTAAGTCCCTGATTATTTTTCAGTTTTCTACATACTTATTTCTGATTTCCTAACCTACCAAGGTAATAATTTTTTTTTCAAATTATGATATTTTCATTTGTTGATTTAAACCAATTCTGAATTTAAGAGAAGTTGCTTAACCTATCTACTATCCAACAAAAAATTACAGATGCCTGGACAAATGTTTAAATTATACTGACTGACTTATGGAAGCTATACAATTTTCCCTGTAGCTGCAAAAATCAATGTGCAAGATTGTTTAGATACGAAAATTTCAGAAGTTCACATGTCATGTTTTGCCTTTTTATTGGACATTATTGTCCTGCCATCTGGTCTGGATATGACATTTTGTTATTCTCCTTATGAAAGTGGTAGCACAATGGAATTCAGGCTTCTCTGGAGGCAGAATCACCTATTCTAATTTCAAGTTGCTAAGTATCTGGATGTATGCCAGTTTCTGCATCCCTTTTTTTTTCCCAAATGGAACAATGGAAGTGGACACTTCGGCCTGCCAACCACTTTAACAGTTTGTACTCATGCTTGGCCCCCTGTAGAAAATGAGAAGTTAATTTTCTTTGGTATGCTTGTTCAGATGCCTGCTGGATCCTGATTGGATACTCAGTCCTGGGGTTAAACTGAGGTGAGAGTCTTTAATCCTCAATTTGCCTGCCTTTGTGTGTTCTGGCAGATTGTGTAAAGGAGCATCTTCAAGATATTTCAGTGTGCAAAACCTCTTTGCATTTTTTTCTTATTTCTGTTCAAGCTTAAATACAAACAACGCAGTGCAAAGTTTAGGGAGCTCTTTAATACTTTAAATAAGAAAAGCTGAAGCATTAAAAGAGGCTGAGCTAGTGAAAGCTGTTCTCAATATACCTCCAGAATTATGGCTGAGATCTGGTAATTCCATTTAGGTGAACACTGTGTTTATATTCTGCTGAAATTCCTAAATTCTTATCTCTTTCATTCACCTGGAAGGTTCTCTTATTTTTCTGGTTTTCTGTTGGGTTTTTTTTCTGTTTTTTTCTGTTTTTCTAATATGAAGGAAAACAACTTTGTAAACAAAGAGAAAAGTAATCATATATGCAGTATCTTACGCAATGTATTCACATTATCTCCCTGCAAGTGCATACATTGCAATCATAGGTGGTGACAAACAAATGAATCAGACATCTTTTGGGTAGTTAGTAATTTATTATTGCAACTGACTTGTTTTCAAATCATTTGAAGACACATTCATACTTGTAAATTGTTCTCCTAAAATGTATTCATGAGCCAATGTCTTAAATTAGGCCTTAATGGCGAAATGGATGAAGCATTAGATAATTCTTTCGTCCTCTAGTCATGCAAATAAAGTTAGTAAGTGCTGTCTTTCAGCCTTGCTTTTTCTGTTTGCTTGTGAAGAACCTGTGAAGAACCTATGAAAAAAAATAGGTTTTTATGTGTTGCGACAAAGGCTGACTATAAGTGAATGAAGTGATTAAAAAAAAAGTCTTTGAAATGTGTTACAAAGCGTACACATGTGTGAGTAAGAAGTCATTATTTTATCACTCAGAAATGTTTTGTCATTTAGATTGCTCAACAACATGGTCAAATACTATATTTAGATGCTTCCTTTTTTAAAGAAGAAAATTTAGGAATTCTGCTCTGCTCTTCTGTTGAGCTTGAGTGCAGACCAAAGGCACCCTCCACCAAAACAGCTAATGGACATACTTTGCAGAAGCTGGTGAACCACAAACTTGAAGTAACTACAGCTGATGTATTCAAGGACATTTATTTCTTAGTAAGGCTTCATTTGTGCTACACTTCTGCAATGTGTTTAAAGCATTTGCCAATAACAGTGTAGCTCTACTGAGAATGTCAACAGTGGAGTCTTCAGAATACATTTAATTTAGAGATTGGTATGTTATGGTAATATTATGGATAGGTATATCAGAGTATTCATGGTAGAAAAAACACAGAAGTGATTTGATAGATATAAATCTATTAAGATTTCTATAGTAATTTGTATAGATATCTATTTCTAGCAAAAGTGTTTCACTTGGTTTCCCAAAATTTCTGTTTTTCCTAGAGTTCTCATTTATGCAGACCATTTTATCTTTTCACTGGTAGTCATATTCTGTGACCCACTTTTGTATAATTATCACAAGTATGGCAAAGGTTGAGTGAGTTTGCTTGGTCAGTACAATCCTTTAAAGTCTTTTTTTTCAGATTCTAATTAATGTCAGCTGGATTCAGGTAAGAAATGTAGTGTAATCAAGCTTTAGTTTATTGAGACCCATGCAAAGATCTAGAAATAGGTCAAATATGAGTTCTTAATAGCTATGAAACCCTTTACTTAACTTTTTCCCATGAATCACATCTGTGTGCCTTTAGCATTTGGCAGTTTCATATTACTGATAAGGTAAATGTCTGAATGTTATAATTTATAACTCTAAGATATGAAGAACTACTTTCAAACCATTGGTTGCTCAGCATTCCTAAAGCTGAGAAAAGATTGATTTGATGGAGCTTCTTCAGAGTAAGACTGAATCTTCCTATTTTGTGGTGCCTGTTTTCCTGACTTTTGAGATGAATCATGCCCTGCACCTTGGAACAACCATGAAATGAGAAGTCATGCAAGTGGGCTGGCTGCGTGCACAGCCACAGTCTGATGGATTCTGAACATGCAGAGAGTTGCTAATCTAAATATACTGGATAGTGTTTGATCAATATCTGGAAATTATATTTTGCAGTCCTAAAACTACAGTTAAGTTTGTGATCAATTTTAAAACTATAAAAATATATTATATAAATTATAGGAAATCTCCTCTTATTGGGGTTTTAGACATACTCAGGGCAGTATCCTCACTCCCAAGTTCCAATATTCCTTCTATGGATCATCTTTTATATACTTTCCCTGAAAGCAGATATATTCGCATCTTAAATTTTGAAGGCATTGTGATGTACTGGATAAACTGAAAAATGCAAGGCAAATAATGTAGTCCTTACTATGACTCTGAATATATTGAAGCCATTGTACATGCAGAGCTTCCAACATGCATTATAGATTCTAAAATGACCACTCCAAAATATATGTATTGTTAGTTGTGACGTGTGTTTTCAAATATATTTATATTTGCTATTGAAAATGCTGAATTCAACAAGCCTCCCATGACACTGCAGATGCAAGTACAATAGACTGCAACAGATAAGAAGGGGCTTGGCTGAGCCAGATTATGATGGTGACAGGCAGTGGAACTGTGCTTACACATTTTGGTTGCCGCACTGATTGATGTGATTTAATTTTCCAGACCTTTCTTTTTACCTCCCCTGTTCTGCTACCCCTTTTGGAGCACTGAGCAACAGACTGAATTGAAGATCTGCTCCAGCCACAGAATTACCTTTTTTGTAACGAAAATAGTGCTCAGGTAACTAAGAACATTTACAAACCCTAAAAGGCTAAAAGGCTAAATCCCACCTCCATTTTAAGACTGAGCAACTGAAGCACTAGAAGAATAAAGAATAGCATTTTCAATTCAAAAATATGGCTTACAGTCACTTTGGCACTCTTGAAAAATGGTACTTGGCTGTGTTGAAGACAAATGACAGTGCCGTATCTACAATGTAGTCTTGATTTCATGAAAGTTGAGGGGAGCATTTCTGCTGGGTGAAGTGATTTCAGCACTTAAATATTGACACCATCTTTGTTTGGTCCTTCCTATCCTATTGCTGCTGTCACAGAGGAAGGAAGGAGGTAGGAGAGAAGAGACTGCCTGTTGGTTAGTCAGCTGACACTTTAGTAACTTGTCAGTGGTTGTCTGGCTCCTTTGTAAACATCCTTACTGGTGAATCTATCATGTTGATGCAGAAAACTTTGTCCTTCCACCTGTTTTTGCTAATCTCCTTGCTAAACCTTCCATTCACAGATATATCATGGTTGACAAGCTCTTAAAGTCCTCCGGTCATGTCAATAATGGTGACTGTCACCTCTCTTCTCCACCCTGGGGCCTTCAAAAGCTGGGTCACAGATGGGTTATCCAGGTTGACAGTTTTTATGAAACACCAACTGGCAAAAGAGGGTCTGATATGCATCTTGAATTAGCCACATTAAAAAGTCTTGTGCTTTAGAAAAAAAAGAAGAAAGAGATATTGCGGTGACAACATCTCTTTATCATGTGATAAAGCTTCCTACTTATTTTTGATCCAGAGTGGGAATAGGCAGTGAGCTGCATGTGAAAAGCTGGCATACTTTGGGAACCATTATAAACTGTGACCTTGTCATAAAGAAAGGAGGTAGAGAGGTTCCGATTTCTTGCACATACACACAAAAAAATAATAAAAAATTTACTGAACTTCCCATTGCTTATTGACAGTGGAGCCTGAGTATATAGCTACTGTGCAAAGCAGAAGAACAAAAGAACAAAATCTCCTTCAGAAGCAGAATGGAAGATCATAGTCACACCAGCAGTGCTGCAGGGAAACTCTGAGATCGAGGGACTTCAAGAGGCATGGAAACACCATGATGCAGAGAACTTGCTTAGGAATTTTTTTGAAAAGAAGCAGTCTGAGAACTGCTGTCTTTCGAGGGTAGTGTTAACAAGTTGCAGCACTGATCACTTGTCAATGCCAAGTCACTGCTCTGATCCAAGTTCTAACCAGGCTTTTGCCCATGTTGGGTGCAGGGTAAGGAAACGGGAGTTTAACTTGTACAGGATCAGCTACAGCTTTAGTAATTTCTAGCCAAATCTCATTGCTACTTGCAGCAGAAATCCCTTTCCATATGTGTAATGATTAATCCTACCATACCACTTCTCCATTCTGTCGCTATGACTTGCTTGTCAGTCAGGTGAGGGATTTGTTAGGGCAGTTCAGGGAAGCATATAATTCTGAGTGACATTATCCTCTTGGTTGGGGTCATTGCATGAATGAGAAGAAATAGAAAAAAAGGAGAAATGAGGGGAATATCTTGTGGCAAATGCTATTGTTGTTGAGATAGCCTGTCTGAAGACTTGGTTTGGAGGTTGGTTTTTAGCTCTTTAAAGTTGCATTGTAGCTTGCACTCTGATTTTCCAGGTATCAACATGGTCAAAAAATGTTAAAAGTGCATTTTTATTAGCAGTCAGGGAGTCTGACTGCACCACCATAAAGTCTTCTGCTGTTCTCTTAGCAGCTTTGCTTAAATTCAGTTTTTGATCATTGGCTTCTTTACAACTGAGTGAATACCTAGACATTTTATTGAAGCATAACAAAATCAAAAGCAACCTGTGGAAGCCAATAAAATGACACCTGTTTGCTAACCCCAAGATAACAAGAAAAGAGAGTTAAAATTAAATCTTCATATGTTAAGTAAAATCTTACTCAGCTCAATTTTTAAAAAAAGACCCAATATGGCAGACAGGAATTAACCATTCCCTCACCATAAAGTAATATTAAAAAAGCATCAGCCTAAAACTCTTTACTATGGTAATATTATAATATATATTTAACAATCTTGAGCTGAGGGAAAGCCTTCTGTACTAGCACTTGATTACTCATCAAATTCTCAGGTGTTTATTTATGTGAGACTTCTGTCTCTAACTGCTAAGGAGGGCACTTAAAATTTTTATAATGTGACTAACAGATCATTGTCTATGCAGGCACTGTTCTTTATAAGATTGCTCACTTTTAGCATGCAGGTGTTATGGGAGGTGTTGCAATCCAGCTTTGTTGGCAACGTTGGCATCCAGATGATAGTAACTGTGCCAGTGTCTTTCTTCCAACTTTTTGAATATACCCACATCTATCACTCTGCAATGACCAGGGATGTAAGCCTGGTTTTCCCTGATTCAATGTTTTCTGTATTTATCTTCATGAGCTCTAGCAGTAAAAGGCTTGAAGAAATCTAGAATAAAATGACACAGTTGGGGAAGGGATTTATTATGTTTTGCCTAGATCATAGAATGACAGAATTATAGAATAGTTTGGGTAGGAAGGAACCTTTACAGGTCATCTAGTCAACACCCTCACAGTTAATAGAGACATCTTCAGCTAGGTCAACCTGACCTTTAATGTTGCCAGCAATGGGGCTTCTATCACCTCTCTGGGCAAGCTGTTCCAGTTTTTCACCACCCTCACTGTAAAAAAATATCCTCCTTATATCTAGTCTAAATCTTCCCTCTTTCAGTTTAAAACCTGGTACCTTTTGTTAATAACACTGGCAATGGTTACTCCTTTTCTTTTCTCTATTTTGAAAGCAGTACAAATACCCTCAAGTTCTTGACAATCTGCAGTTTGTTTGTGTGCTTGAGACTTATGAGAAAATCACTGTCTTTCTGAAATATGTCTGTCGCTCAGCCTCCCTTGGCTTGGAGTCAGTATGTCTGCTGGCATTCTGAAAATTAATTCAGCTACTTTGTCCTCATCTTCTGCTATGTTCCCTTTGGTGCAAATAGGCTAAAAAACCCTCAAACTGCTAACTGTTGGCAATGCTTTGTTTTGGGTTTTTTTGTCGCACATCTGAATCAGATTCCCTGCCATGTTTAGTAAGTTTTGTCTCATGCTTCTCTTCCATATGTGGATGAAGAAGGGAAAATATTGTGAAACTATGGATATAATCTATTTCTCTATAGATATTTGTCCTTTAAAAAAGAAATGCAACAGAAATAAGTGCATAAATGGCAAAATAAACTTGTGTAAACCATACCTAGTGGAATGTTTGATATGATTCCTCTCCATAAACCAGTTTAATTCATCTCCTTCCTGAAAGAGTGAATTCTGTATCTGAAAGTGAAGTTTGCCTTTTATAACTTTTTTTAGTATGTTGTAGCACACTATAGATTGCTGACAGTCATTTTCTTAGCACCGAATCACAGAATCGTTATGGTTGGAAAAGGCCTCTAAAAGCACCTCGTTCAAGAATCAATCCTGAAAAAATCACTATTCCCACTACAACATGAACTGATGTGACACATCTACAATGTATTTTAAAACCTCCAGTGATGGTGACTCCATGATCTTTGTGGACAGCCCATTCCAGTGCCTGACTGCTCTTCTAGCAAAGAAATTCTTCCTAATACCTAGACTAAATCTCCCCTGGTGCAACTTCAGGCCATTTCCTCTAATTCTCTCATTACTTACTCAAGAGAAGAGGCCAGCACCCACCTACAACATCCTTTCAGAACACTTCACTTATTTGGGAGCTCATGGACAGAAAGTACAGAGACAACTAACTTTATCACACTAACACACTAAGGTCTGATATCATTTGTATCAGAACTGAATTTGATAGGGAAGATGGAGTGTTGGAACCGCTTTCAGATAACTAAAGTGAATAATTTCTTCATATTATTTAAAAAGGTCTAATGTATTTGGCCTTTTTTCTCAAGCTTGGGTAGCAGTAGAAGAGCACTATAATATATTAAGGGGTTTTTTTCTGAGTAAATGAAGTTATCTAGTATTAGTGGGGAAAGATATGCTTTCGTATATCTCTGAAAATAATATCCTACTTGTATTGCTACCTCACATTACAGATATTTCAGATCCAGTTACTTTGCAAAAAGTATTCCAACCAAGTCTGCTTAAAAATACAGAGAACTGAGTAATATCACTATGCCAAACAGGCCTATTTCAAGAGCTGCTGAAAAATCTTAGTTATGATTTAGTGAAGGGCATAGTTCTCATGCTAAATTCATGGGGGTGGAAAAACATGCAAGCTAAAGAAAACTATATCTTAACATAGATGTCTACCAAAGACGTCTATTAATAATGTAAATTCTACATTTAACTTTTCTTAGGAACAGCAGCATTTATCAGGAGCAGAGGGTAAATGTAGAAGCAGTGGTCTTTTAGGAGGAGTTCTGCTGCAACCACCATTTCTGCTTTTTAACACTTGCATATTTTAGACCTCTTCAAATACTTACTTCAGAGTTAGCAATTGAAATACTGTGCTAAACTAGAGCATAGTAGACTTCTGGGTTTCTTGGCTGTATCTCTGGTGATTACTTATGAAGGGTTCAGAAGGAATGTACTCAGCTAGCATGGCTGAAGGCAGGCTCAGAGGTTTAAAGACGGAGTACACATCTAGAAATGAAGTTCTTTGAGTATGAAGAGTCAGAACATAGCTTAAAGACAAAGGACCTGCTGTGTTTCAAGTTGGTCTGAATCTCTTAATCCTACATCCAGTCCGCTGATGCATACAGGAATGTAAATGAGTTCAGGGTATGGGAGAGATGAGACAGAGATATGTTTGGTTAGCCTGGACAGTTCATATTTTGTTTCACCTTACTGGAACTTACTTTGGTTACACTGGCTGAGATTCTCTTAAACGGATTATGCTGGTACAAAAGGAATCATATTGGTGGTAACTATTTGTGTACTAGTTATACCAGTTTATGTATCTCTGTTTGTCATTCTACCTCTGACCCTTGTGATCTCAGAAGTTGTTCCCAGCTGAGTTTATTTCCTCTGATTTTTTTCAGTGGTGGAATATCTTTCTAAGTACAGAGTGGAAAACCTTAGGGAAAATGTAAAGGTTTCGGTAGGTTTTACTTTGGAGTCATATGTATGTACCACAGATGTACTTTATTCTTTTCCATCATCTGTTTGGGAAACACATTTCTATTTATTTTTTTGTTAAAAACCAGCAGCTTGACATTGGAGTAGGAAAAAGGCAATATTTCCTATGGAAAATAGTTTCTGGTGGGAATGATGCCTATAAAGTTTTTGTGATGCTTTCACTGTCTGCAAATCCAGTACAATACAATGTTACAGCAATGCTTCCTATGTAAATCCATGTTAAAATCCCTGTAAAAACAAAACAAACAAACAAACAAACAAACAAAACCAACACCAAAACCCCTGACCAGGGAGGAAGAAAGGCTGTTGTATAGTAAAAAAAAGATTAATATAAAAACTTCCTTAATTAGGTCAGAGAGTTCAAATTTGTGTTTGGCTTAGGAGGGATACCAGGTAAAATATAACATCTAATGATATTTTTCCTGAATAAATGAGTAACCTCATACTTTTTCTCCAATTTAATTAGAAAAAAAATTACTTAATATGAGTCAGAGCAGAATGTGTTGGCTTTCTCTACACAGAGACCCATAGCTCTGTATCATTTATGCTGTGAGAAAAAAAGGGGTTTTTAACCCAAAGTACAGCATGTCTGCCTGGAAAATGCAAGAGCAACATTGTTGAAAAGCGTATCTATTGTACTGTTTGCCCTCAGTAGCTTCTGGTTTCCTTCTTTTGCTTCAGGATATCAAGAAAATATGTTGAGATCATAGATGAGGAGTTACTGCTGGGAACCAGGAGCTTTTGTCTTCCTTCCTGTATTTCCTGTTGTGTCCTCACCCTATTTTATAACTGAAGACATTACTAGGCAGCCAAGAGGAACCTGACCACTTGCTCAAGAGATCTAAGTAATGCAGGAATTTACATACTGGCTGCTCAGAGCATTTGCAAAGTTTTGTGCAGACTTCTTTTGTCAAACATGTGAGCTGGCTAACTATGCCATTCACTGGTCACCTGTGCCTATAACTTTTCTTATTTATATACCTTCCTTGGCTGCCTGGGATTTTCCAGGTGGAAACACATGAAAGATGTAGTCCAGGCTTCTACATTCCTTGATAAAGAAATGCATCCTCCCTTCTCCTTCCCTCTGCTACTCAGACTGCAACCACACTTGCTCCAGTCACTGGCACAGACTGATGATCAGCAGGAAGTAAGAATGATCCACTCAGCTTTTTCAGGCTGTCTGTAGCCCAAATGCACACTTCCTCCTTCACCACCACCACCATCTTGTAGCAGATGCTCTTTCCCTTGCTCAGTGTTTCTTGATGTGGCAGCCTCCATAAGGGCCCCCTGTTTCGAATGATCTTTCGGACACATGGGAAACCCAAGAGAATTAAGAACCAGTTTTAAATTTGGCATACAAATTAAAGGGAAATCTGCAGATGCCCCAGACATGCCCTTTGTCTCATGAGCTATAAAATCAAGTGCCTAAGTCACAAAGAAATATAAATGAAAATTAATTTTTTTCCCTAGATGATGCTGCTCATTTTAATGCCTCAAACCATGACAGGACTACAGGAACTGATTGTGTATAAATATTATTTAGTTTCTATAGGATTAGATGGAGTGACTCAACAAGGAGTAGCATGTTAAAAATTTAACCTTGCTATAGCTCTTTGTGACACTCCCATGATCTTCAGAGGCTGGAAGAGTTTGTTGAAGCAAATGTAACCCAGTATAGTGGGTCTCCCCCAACTTTGTCAAGGACTTGCTGTCTTGTTGGCCTAGGGCAAAGGAGAATGCCCCAAAAGCGTAAAACTAAGTTAAGGTAAAATCTAACCAATGTCTTACCCTCTTTCTATGAAATTAATTTTTGTGAAGCAGTATTCACAAGCTAAAGAATAATTAGATTTTTATATTGTAGTGAAGTGCTCTGGCAGGGCTCTTTATGGCAATAGGATTCAGAGTATGATGAGAAATTTACTCAGTGAGGAATTATGGTGTCCCTGGATGCTGAAACAGTTTCCTTAACATACATTTTAGCAGCTAGGTTGTCCAGCTTGAAAAATGGTGAAGGTGTGTAGGGGGCTGTTTCCATGGTTTACAAAAATACATCCTATAAACAAATTTTCCTCCTGCGAAAGCCTATGTCAATTAAGTCTTCCAATTAAGCCTCAGTAACATGTACATGATGAAAATTTGCATTTGTGCAGTATGAATGGGAATTATGCAGAGTAATTTCATGGACTATAATAGTCCTCAGACCAGTCTGGGTTCAAAGGTGTATCCTTTCTCTTCCCCTGGGTTTATTGGCACCTTTTGGTTCTATCAATTACACCAAGGAAATGTCAACTTAGAAGGGTAACTCCCGGGTTACCATGAGTGTTATTTTGGCATGTCTGAAGTAGTCTCAGGCACAGGTCTCTGACAGCTACTCTGGTGAAGCTTCTTCTCTTCTTGTAGCTCTTCAGGGTTCTATCTTCAAACCATATTAGTCTTCTGTTGTTGTGGGTTTCTTTGGTGTGGGGTTTTTTTTGTTGTTGTTGTTTTTTCTTTTTTAAATACTGGTGTCTAGGTTACAGTAGCCTTTTAAAACATTAGATGTACCATGCAGATGACAAGACTTCCTTTCTGAGCTGTCCCTTCCAAACTTGATTTGTTTCCTGCAGTTTCTGAACTTCCATGAATATTTGGTTCCGAATTTGGGCCAAAAACTGCACAATATTTTGATCTAGTGAGTTTTTTGACAAAGCATAAGCTTTATGTGTGGAACCCACTATCTTGCTGGACTGGCTCTTTCTTCACAGTCCCTTTGAGGGTAATTTTTCCATTTCCTGTTACTAGAGACAGCACTCTTGGAGGCAGCTTTAAATCAGTAGTATCTTTGATGTTTTTCTTTCACCATTCCAGGAACATTCCCAGAGTGACACTGATGCTCTCCCAGGCTGTCCAAATGTGTATTCATGGCAGGCTTCTGCTAAGCTGCTGTAACACCCTCCTGCTCTGTTTGCTAGCTTGCCAGATGTGAATAAGCTCCAGTTAATTGAAAATACCAGATTTTGAATAGTTTGCAGTTAATTCAAAATGCTACGGCCAGATCGTATATGTGCTTAGACGTTATGCTGCTCATTTTTAACTATTGCATCACTCTTCTGTAAAAACCAAATAACTGAGACATTTCTCAGTTGTTTGAAACTTTTTCTTCTCAGTCTTACAGTGCCCCTAAAGAAATATGTTCAGGGGATCTTTCCAAAGCAAGCTGAATACATCTGACGTAAGTGGAGGTCAGGTAGAGTAAATGGACTAGTGGTTTTTAAATGACAGCTGAAAATGAGGTGCTAACAACCCAAATTGTTTTCTGTCAGTGCTATGGAGTTGCATACCTACAGATGGGAGGAATTAATTTTCTGTCTGTCACTATAAGAACTTCTTTTCTTTTGCTTGTGCCCTCCATCATGTTAAACTGGAATTTAGACTTTTTTCTTAATGGAACTTTTGCAGTCATGGCAAAAGCAACTTAGAAAAAACATTTTATTTTGCTATTATTTCTTGTACATCATATACTTTGCAGTATTTCTATTCTAACCATTTTGAAATAGAGTGAGTCTGTTTGTTAAAGCCAGGTATGAATACTTGTTATGTATTCTCCCAGGTGTCCTAATTCCCCTGAGTAACCCCACTATTCAGGGTTGTTGTGGTCAGATAAACTGGTTATAAAAAGAGGGAAAACTTCAGGTCAGATCTAAGAAACAAAGAGTTTCCTATTAATTTTTCCCTTAAATTTCCCTTAAATTCATATTTAAGGGAGTGGAACATCTCCCTTATGAAGAAAGGCTGAGGGAGCTGGGTCTGTTCAGCTTGGAGAAGAATGAGGGGTGACCTCATCAATGTTTATAAATATGTAAAGAGGCAAGAGTCCCAGGAGTCAAGCTTTTCTCAGGGGTGACTAATAATAGAATAAGGGGCAGTGTTTATAAACTGGAGCATAGGTGGTTCCATATAAATGTTAGGAAGTTTTTTTGTCACTGTGAGAGTGACAGAGCACTGGAACAGGCGGCTCAGTCACGTTGTGGATCTCCTTCCCTGGAGACATTCAAAACCTGCCTGGACCCATTCCTGTGTGACCTCCTGTAGGTGACCCTGCTCTGGCAGGGGGTTGGACTCGATGATCTTTTGAGGTCCCTTCCAACCACTAACTTTTTATGATTCCATAATTCATCTTAAACTACAGCTGCTGGGTACTGTAACTGTGTAATTCAGAAATGACTTTTCCTCCCCCTCCAAGAAAAAAAAAGAAAAACCAAAACAAAACAGGAAACATAATAAGTATGTTACGGAAATTGATCTTTTTCTGCATCTAGATATTAATTAGGGATCTTTGTGTAAGCCCATCTCTTTCGGGGCCTGCCTGCACTGTTTCTTTCCTCTCCTGAAAGAGATCTGATGGGATGGCAGCACTGGCTTGGCGATCTGTTGTAGGGTACCAGGCAGTGGGGATGGCTTCACTATATATGTTTTATTCTATTTTTTCCAACAGTTCCCCTGCATATCCAAATCTTAATCCAATAGCATAACCCTTAAGCTGTGCATTCATACAAGCAAGGCAATGTGTAAAAGGAAGAGAGAGATTATAACAAGAAAGTAACAAGATACTTTTTGGGAAAGTAACCTGAAGAGCAATTTAACAACAGCTCACAGGTTTACAAAATCAGAAGTCTCCCATATCAGAGCTGATTTTGTAGAAGGAGAATTATCTAAGCACTGTGCCTTATAAAACTGCAAATACTGGACTGTTCTGGATCTTCAGTAAAAGGTTTCTCACTTTGAGATTTTGAGTAGTCATGATATATTGGTATCTCTGCATATGGTAAAGTCAGAGAGAGTTCTGTTTTCCATGGTACTGTTTAAACATAAATATTCAGGAGAGGATGTGAAAAATTTGGAAAAGCCTGTGTGGTTTAGTATGACTGGGTGAATCTATCAATATCATATGATTCGGGTGATAAAAACAGAGGCTTCAGGCAGGAGGATACATGCTAAGGCCACTCCAGCAGCTGGAAACAGCAAGTGCAGTGGTAGAAACTGTTAGACCAACCAAGCTGACACAGGTCATAGACAGCAGGGTGAAAATGAGATGCTGGTTTAATTATTTAAAATTTAAAAGATGAGAGTATGAGTCACCCGGCTTCTCTGGCATGTGGGTCTGATTTCATTCCTCTGATGAGATAAGTTTGGTTCCTTACAGCACTTGTTTACATACCACAGAAACTGCCTTTTGTAAAGTACTGAACTGCATGTTATTATGATTGGAAGTCAAAAATATCTGATATTGATTAGCTGTGAATTAAATGGACTTAGGCACTTGGTAGCTGCTATATATCAAAGTGGAGTTACGGAAGATATATCACTGAACAGAAGTATTTCAAATACGATTTTGCCAAGATCAGTCACAGGTCAGTGCTATTAAATACTGCTTTATAAATTACTGAGAAAGTAAATATAAAAGCGGCGCAAATAAAATTTATGGATAATATATACCATGTAAAAACATTGAGACTAGAGCAGCCAAAATAAGCAGTCTGGATTTCTTAAACTGGTAGGAAGCAAGCAAAAGCTGACATCTAAAGTCAGATGTCAGGGTTTCTGCCTCTAGAGAGTCTTGCCTGAGAGGCTGCATAGGCTGGGGATGCAGGGCAGATCCTGTGCCACACAGTCCTCTTCCTTGGCATGTTGGTTGAGATGCTGGCAGCAGAAGGACACACTGACACTGCTTCTCATACCTGGGTCAGTATCTCTTCCTGGCTGGCACTACATACTGCCAGGTCTCTCTACTGAGACTTTTCCTATGAGCATGGTTATGGACCCACAGCAGTGAGTGCCACAAGGCAAGGTTTAGGTTAGAAGTTTTTTTCAGGACCGTTGCTATTAGCAGAGCATGAAAGTAATATTTTGAGCCCTTAAATTAGGTCTTCACTGTTAGTTGTAGTTTATTTACCAACACTAACCCTTGAGAAAAGCAAATGAACACAAAGGGCTCATATCACATAATTTCATTCTGGGTAACAAAGTCTGCAGAAATTACAGTAGTTGCAAAAACTGAGTGGAAGAAAAGGGAATTCTGAGCTAAGGGTGGGTAGTTGCTTTTGGAGGAATGACATGAACTAAAGAGAAAGTATTACAAAATTAGGATATTTGGGACTGCTGAGGTCTGTAGCCTTACTATAATTTTGTGTGTGTATATACATAATTATTTGTGTAACTCTGTCTGCCTATTGTCTCTCTGTCACAAAACTGTTATCAAATTTAACAAAGAGCAGAAGTAATTTCAGAAACTCCAGGTCAGTTACTGACTTGTGCAGTCATTTACATCAGGACAAATCCATATAGCCACCAAAAGGAGGGTATACAACTCTTGTTTCTGTCACTTATTTTATGTTGGCACCTGTGCATGTACTGCTCCATGGGAAGGGGAAGGCAAGGAATGGCTTTTTCTACAGAAAATTCAACCAGGAAAGATATCTTCCAGCTCAATCACTTCCATGACCTGTCCCATTGCATGGCCATTTCCGCTCTAGTTCTCTGGCCAGGTAAGCACAAGGAAATCACTGCCTCTTCATGTCAGTGCTGCAGACTTGCATTGGATCAGGTCTCTGAATAGCCTCACTAGATACTTGAATTTGGTTTTGCAATTGTCATTGTCATGTTTTGTTACTGCTGTCTTTCCTTACATGTGGGATTTTCAAAAGTGTGGGTTACTCAGCCATCTATTCTTTTTTTTTTTTTTTTTTTTTTTCTTTTTTTGCAAACCTGTTCCTCTTGAGTTTGGTAGTTGAAGGTAGCTTCCAAGGGATTGAAGCTGTCCTAGACATTGTTAAGTATGGCATAAAAGCTTTCCAGATAAAAATGGAGTGGTTTCTTGATCTGTTTTATGCCATGGTTGAAATATTCTAGCATAATACAAAGAGACATTAGATCAGCAATGGATTATCTATTTTCTTTCAGGCTGGATATACACTTTGGGCTCTCCTTGTCACATCTGGCGTATCACTCAATCAGAGGGATGATAGTGAAAAATCAATGTTTTGACTTCCCAGAGCAAATGTAGTCCAAGTGAATTACTATATAGTACACAGCATGAAGGTATTAGCTGAAAACTCCCAAAACCATGTGGAACAAATATCAGTTTGCTTCGAATGTACATTTTAAGAGGTGGCCATGAATGAAGCCTAACTAGCACTACAGCTGACTTCTCCTTATGTACAGGAAGGTTTACATTTCACATTTGCTGAAAGATTTAATCCATCATTGCTAACACCCAATTCTTGGTGCTGCGTATCAGAGGAACAGCTTGCAATGCCTTGCACAAAGTAACAAAGAAAATACTGAGACAGGAAAAAACAGAGTCATGGTTACAGACCCTAAGGCTATCAACAATGACACTGAAAATGCGGGTGAGAGCCATATAATCCAAGTCAAATGAGGTAAATGATCTTCTGGAAAATGGATGCTGCTGCAAGGCCCGGGACATATCTGTTAGGATTTCTAATATTCATTAGAAGTATGCAAAGAGAGTGAGCTCTCCTGGAAAACTTAAAAAAACCCCAAAAACATTTATGAGCACTATAGTCATTTTGGTTGCCAAACTGTTGCGTTGTACATTCCCTTCTTCTTTTTAGAATAAACTATTAATTCACTTAAAGCACTTCTGAAAACCTTAAATAATTGCCCCATGGAGACACAAGGGAGGCAAATGTCAGGCACAGAGCTCATGTGTAATGCATAGGGGCAGTGTGGATGACCCAGGTTCCCCCACTGTGAGAACAAAAAATGGAAAGGTAAGTAGCTGTGTAAGAGGAGGAGGATTTCATGTAACACAGTCTCTCCTGGAGCTTCTACCTGGGGTCTCATTTGGAGTTCTGCTGCCCCACCCTAGATCTAAGGATGCTGACATCCTCCACAAGAAGCTGAGTGTTGTTCCAGCCATGACTAACAGGGGCACAGCTTTCCAGGACAGCCAGGGAGGCATAAAATAAAGAGATCCGAGGGACATGGTTACTTCTTCTGCAGGCAGTAGAAAATAAACACAGCTGAGCCTCAGAGAAAGGTCTTTTCTTCAGATGCAGTCTTCAAACACTTGAATGGGGTGGGGCAAATTTAAATGTAATAATTTGGTTGTAGCCTTTCTTCTTCCTGGTGTGAATAGGTGAGTAAATCAGAAAAAGAAGCTAGAAAAAGAGGAGAAAAAATCAGGAAAGTGCAGGTTGATTGCAGTGGGAAGCAAATGTAAATACATACATGTCCTGGCCTCCCCAGAGATGACTTCCACTGAGGTGCAAATTACAGTAACAGATGTGTAGTCTGTGAAGCGATTTTGGGGAGAAATTAAAGTACTCACAACTGGACAGTTAGGAAGTACTGCTATTAACAGATTTCAATACCTGTAACTAGCTCTGCCTGATGGGCAATATGGGAAAGCTGCTGGAGGGGCACTGGATAAGCAGGATTTCTCTCTCAGCACTCTGTGGAGCTCTTTGACCCCCCGAGCTTCCATTGCAAGAGCTGCTCCTCTGTCCTGTGGATGCTGGGCACAGGCTGAAAGGAACTGGGTGGCTCACACTTAGCTGGTGACATGGGTTGTCTCAGCTGTCTTAGTGCTCCAGTGGCCTTGACCAAGTTGCTCTTTATTTCCGCAGTGAGCTGACTGGTTCTGTGTGCATATCTTGTAGGCACAAGTGACCGTGTCCACAGGTAGTGTGAGACTGCTTGCTCTATTTGCTGGGGTCTGAAATGGTTTGTCTGCTCTGCTTTATGAGATTTCATTACAGGACTTGAAGGTGCTGGGGAAATGGACAAGGAGCTGCAGTGAGGGTGGACCAAATCTGATGATGCACATGGCTTCTTTTGATGTCATCTGGGTGATGGTGTTCTATGACTGTGCTGCATAGCAGGCTGAAATTACTCTATGTCTTTCACGATAAAATGCAATGTTTCTCCTCCTCTGTCCTGAGATAGGTAACTTTTTCTATTGCTCATATATGGTTTTCACACTTATCTTGTCACTCTACAAGCACTGTCAGTGGTTTTGTTTACCCAAAGTGATTTTTCCAGTACACAGTCTACAAGTGAACTGCTCAGGAATTGCGTTATATTTTTTTGTAGTCCAGCCCCGCAGTCTGCCTATAAAATCCAACCACAGCACAGAGATGTGCAGTGCATTTTAAACTCTATAAATTCCTCCATCTGTAAAACAAATTAAGCTCTACTATTGCATCCCAGGCTATTTGACTGGTAAGAGACTAGTATTCTGCAGTTGTACCCTGTGGGCATGGTGATGCCTTTTGGAGGGGACAGGTGGGTTGATGTGTTACATACCTGATGTATGTTTGAAGCTGTGACCTGTGAAGTTCTAGGGCAATAAAAAGGTGATATTTCAAAGGATAGACTGCCAACAGAAAGTATTGAAATCAAAATGATAACAGCTCATCACTTTGAGCTGTCACAGCAAGAATGACTCTCTAGCCTGGATGTAGATACAAAAGCATTCTGACAGCATTAAGTTCAACATGAATTGCAGAACCCACCAAAGTCTAATAACTGGGAAGCTCAGGTTGCTGCTGCTTGATGCATACCTTGCACAACTGAGCTGTCTTTGTTAGAGGTACATGTCCCCAAGAGAGTTCATTTGCTTCACATGTACTTAATGTATAAAACCACAGAAACTGGACCACCTCAAACAACAACCAGAAGGATGAAATACTAATTCTGAGACCACAGTAGTTGTTGCCAAGGACTAGATCAGCTCATGGCTTGCTTTAATAAAATCTGTGACAACTGGTCTGCTATTCTCAAATACAACCATGATACTTCTACACTTGCACGCCACTCAACACACTTTGTTTCTGCTATAGAAAGGTTTCACTTGCACGTTAATGACTGAATGATTTTCCCCTCGCTGAACGTGTCCTGTCAGGAAAGGGCTTCATAAGTATTCACACAATTTCTGAGAGCAAAATGTTTGTTAGAAACAGCTGAAGCTTCCATTTTCTTCTTCCACCACTTGATAAAATTACTGTCATGTAATTGCTCCAACTATTTTCTTCTTTTTGTAAGAAAATAAAAAGAAAATTTGCCCCTCTCCTCCCCCTCCTATTTCATGCAAAATAGGTTTTCAAGTATGCAAATTGCACCCAGGCCCATCTCCCTCTTTCAGTTTTCCTGTTATGTTTTCAGTTTTGCTCTTAGTGTATTTTCTAGTCACTTCCTTACACATTGGGCTGTGCCTTTAATAGCAAAAATATATGTCCAAAAAAGAACATGTATTTAACAAATGCAAGTCCTATGTTTGTAATGAAAAGACAGTACCTGTTTCTTCACTGGTCTGAGATTGTTAATTTATGAAATCTTCTCCAAGTGTGAAAGTTACATTTCTTTTCTTTCTAGTTCACAGTAGAGTGCAATCTTTATTACTGTAAAAAAAATTTCAAGTAATTCCAAAAAAGTATTCTTTTTTTCTGTTTTTTTCTTTTACACATATTTCTATATGATAATTTTAGAGAGGCATTAGAAGCTCTCGAGCCTTTGTGTAAATAATTCAATGCAACTTAAAGAACTGAGTAATGACATTTTATTTGTGCATGTGTATTTTAATATAGCTTCAGTGTAAGAGAAATAATCTAACGCTCAGATGACTTTTCCTTTTCAGTAGGAAAATGTGAAACAGCTCTTCAGTGCACTTTTACCTTCATTTCAAAATCCAGTGAATGTTGTAATCTTTAGGAAATCTTGTACCTGTGATTAGGATAGCCTGATTACAAATTTGGTAGACAGCTCAAATCTAGAATTCTATAATTTACACCTTATCCATCACACTACCAGTTTTTCAGTACTTACAGATCTGACAAAACCCAAGGCTGGGTCTGAGGTTCCCACATCAAAGCCTCAGAGAAATGCAGGTGTCTGACCATGTACAAGTTGCACACTCACACCCGAGGCCATGCTGTGGAAGCTCCTCACTGAGCTTAACCATGCAAGACCAGCTCCTGCAGAGTCCCACAGCCTGTCCAGCACAGCACTGCTCCTCTGGCTTTCCAACTCTGTACTGGACATCCCAAGGGGTAGCAAATTTGTGCTGCAGCTTGCCAACAGATTCCTCTTCAGTGGAGTGTGGGATGGGCAAAACATGGAGACAGATTTAACAGGCTTGTATTCCCTACCCAGCAGCTGGCTTTTTCATTTGGTATGAGAGGCTGTCCAGAGTCTAGTAAATATTTTCCAATAAAATTTTTATTTCAGTGGAAATTTTTTTGTCTCTGAGAAATAGACAGGTTTCCATTTCTGATGAAGGAAAAAGTTAAAGATCCCCCAGCTAGCTCTGGGTGCTATCAGCACCGAGCCTGAGCACCCCTTACAGTCCCATCACTTCAGAAAAGAATCATTATACCCTACAACCATTTAGGATTTCTGTAGTTGCCATGTCTCACAGATGGGCTTTACATTATGTCCACCTGGCCCATGGGGTAAGGTTTATTACAGGTACACTGGGAAATGAATGTCCCACCATAAAGGGACTAAGTAGAGAAGACCTCAGTTTCTCAGAGAAGCAGCTGGAAAGGCAGTCAATCCCCACAGTGGGGATACCCACACTGCTCATCCTGGGCAGGTGTTCCTGGCACAGCCAAACCTGCTGCTACAGCTGGCAGGTGACTGTAATGACTCTTGGCAGAGAAACCAGGTGGTGAATGGCCATGGGGTCTGCACCCCTCCCTGCCCCTCAGCAGCCAGCCTGGTGTGCTGTGTTGGAGATTGATGGGTTTGGCACTTACACTGACAACAGAAAAATGCAGGAGTTTCTGCTTCTGTCTGTTTTTCAAGTATCTCTTGTTATTTGCCTTTTAGGACCTGTAGTCTGGTCAAGGGAACTGTTGTGTATGTGAAAAGTGTGGAGGGAGTAGTATGACAAACTCAGTAAAATGTTCTTTTGCATTTTCAGTGTCCTCTGTGCTTTACTGGATCTGTCAGTCTCTCCAGCAGGAAACATAGCTGTAACTCAGGAAGGGTTTCAATTATCTTCTTGTTTACTGGAAATAAAAGGAAACCTCAAGCTGACATGTTTCTGAAGAAGAATCTCAAAGGGTACATACTTTATACCACAGAAACCAAAAGGAAGGGGAGAAAAAAAAAAAAAAAAAATTCCTGACTAGCTCCAAAGCCTCCAATGGCCAAACCAGAGGGGAATAGAAAATTATTAGCTTTTTTTATCTGGAGTCTTATTGTTACCCATGTCTTAAAACCTTAGTACATACTGGGGCACCTTACTGTCATATTAATGAGCTGACCTGTCATATCATCAGAGGCCCAAAAAATTAAGAAATCAGAAACCAAGTTGATAAAAATACGTACAACCTACTGCAGGAACACGTGGGCCTCAGGGAGTTGAGTTGTACACTGTAGATGATTATAGGGAGGTCACAGTTTACCACCTGAACAGTCTCCCCTGGGTTTTAACAGGGGAAGTACATCTCACCAGCTGTCATCACTACATGAGCAGCTACAAAACAGTTCATAACACCCTTCCTTTTCCTGCGTGTTAGCACCACCATTCTCTGAAAGCAGAGGCAGTTCTGCCTTCTCCCAACCTTCCTGAAGGCATTGCCCAGGGATAAACCTGGAGTCCAAAGAATCCTTTAGCCCAAGTCTGTTCCACAGCCTGCAAGCAAATACTGCGGGGAGGGTTGAGTCATGCAGCCACTTAGCAAGTAGTAACACTCTGTAAATAAAATCATTATTTTAAAAAGCTATTCCAAATAGCATTGAAAAGAAGACATTGTACAGTCGTTTTTTGCCTTTTAAAAAGTGCAAATCACCCTCAAGCACTTGTTGTCTGGTGTGGTAGGCCTTTGAAACATGGCTTTTTTTATTTGCCCTCTCAGTTCTAAAGAAGGACAAGTTTCACTAATTTTCAGCTGGTGGTATATTTAATTCCTTCAAGGGCAGAATTAATTATTTTATGCAAAATGAAATCAGTATTTAAAAGTTTGTATCTGAATTTTGATGCTTCATTTTGCAGCATATGTTTGAAGCAATAAAATTTCATGTTAGATTTGTTTTAATCAATTTTGGTGCTAAAGCATGCAGAAAGCTTGTATTATGCCATAGAAAACGGAAAGAAATAGGGCTTCCTTTCCTTTCCTTTCCTTTCCTTTCCTTTCCTTTCCTTTCCTTTCCTTTCCTTTCCTTTCCTTTCCTTTCCTTTCCTTTCCTTTCCTTTCCTTTCCTTTCCTTTCCTTTCCGTTCATTTCCTTTCCCTTTCCCTTTCCCTTTCCCTTTCCCTTTCCCTTTCCTTTCTTTTTTCCAGGGAGTGAAAGTTCCCTTTACTTCTCAGCCTTGCTCACAGAGATTTCTAAGCATTTAAATTATTCTGGCACCTTCACATTGTAAAAAGCACATACTCCTTTAAAACTCTCCCATTTTCCCCAACCTATGAGGTCCCAAAGTAAACAAAATTGATTTTTTTTCTTCTGCAAATGGGCTCATTCTAATGCTATTTTGATATCAGAACTCCCTTGTTGCAAAGAAAATGGCACTACCCTCAGTTTTTAGACACAGCTGGTAGTATTTCCAAATTAATGAAAATATGTCCTGCAGCACTTTCCATAAGGGGTTAAACAATTTTGTCCACTCCTTCCTTCAATTACACACTCAATATTACTGGAGGAGAGAGCAATGAGTGGTGTTTAAGCAACAGAGGAAAAAGGGAAGAAATAAAAGTAGATGTTGTTGCCAGAATAATGGAACCCCAAGGACAGTGACTACATTTTCCTACCTATAGATCAGCTTACAAGCTAAGAGGTTTTTTTTTAATAGTTATGTTTAATTAAACATCTTTTCCCACATGTGCCCTTAATTAAGCATCTATTTGCTGCCTCTGTGATTAACATAGGTTATGCCAACATGTTTGTGTAACATTCTGTAGACTTTTTAACCGATAATGTCTTTTGGTTATTCAAGCAGTTGTAATTTCATTTAGAATTAATCAAAGTGTGGAGCTAAATTACAACCATGGGCCTATTGGTTTGTCATTTCTTAGATAAGAGTTCAGTGTGGTTCAGAAAGGACTTGAGAAAAAAAGAAAAAGAAGAAAAGAAAAAAAGAAAAAGAAAAAAGGAAGAAAATTTCTAACTTTTTGCTTTTCTCTGCTCAGATGACTTAGAAGGGTCAGAGCACTTCTGTAAAGCTAAAAAAAGAAATAGGGAAAAAAAAAAAAAAAAGGTTTAAAGTAAGACAAGCAGCCAGCCTCTATCCACTTAATATTTACAAATATGAATTTACTTAGCCAAAAATAACCAAATAGCCAAACTTTGTCTGCTGTCCACAATGACATCATCTGCTGGCTACAGGGATCTTGGATATGGAGATCACTGGTTACAGAACACAGATTATTTAATGTTTGGTTCTATTTCTCTAGTGGCAGATATGCTACTTTCCTGCCGTATGACTATTTGCATTAGTTGCTCAGACATCAGATTTTACTGAAAAATAAGTATCTGAACATGGGAATCAGCCCACCAAGTGTATGAGCCAGTGATCAATATTCACTTTACAGTCCCTGGAGGAAAATAGGCACTTGCAGAGCATAATTCCTAAACCAGATGCCTAAAATATCTCACATGAACCAAGAGCTGGAAGTGCTGATTTCACCCCTTCAAATACAGCAGCAGCAGCAGCCTACAGTGCTTACCTTGGGAGTGGAGGCATCCGTATCAGGGATGCCTGGAATCTGGGATGATGTTTCCTATCTCACATGTCTGCTTTACAAAAAATACTGCTATAGGGTAAAGTGGCCCTCATGTATACAGAGCTGATTATATTTCTCTAGTTGCAGAACTGTCTGAAAGCTAACTTGACAAGTGAGTATAAACTTAATTATTCCCCACCCCAGTATATTATACCAAAGCATTTGATGATGCTTGAGAGAGCCAGGAGTTTGGCAGGGCAATGGCTTTCCTTTGCCTTGGGTCTGTGACTGGCTGTGAAGATCCTGGGTGGGAGGTCCACATGTGCAGCATCTGGAACAAGGGAGAGCAGAATAATGGTGAGGTGGCCTAGCATGATAAAGTCTCCCCCCTTTCTTTCCTGTGGATCACCTGAAGCTGCCATTTAAGTGTAGTGAAAAGCTACTTCAGAAGACTGTTTATGGGTAAATTTAAGGAAATCTTTGGGAAGAAGGCTCCAGTTTCAGGAGGTGCCAATGCCATTCAGCAGCAAGCCTTTCGGTAACAGTGGAAGAGTAGAGACATATTGCCTTTAGAGCAGATGAAAATTTGCCTGTGTTATCTCCCATCTACTGTCTTCAACTAGAATCTTTCAGACACCACTAAATCAATTTTCAGAGATCTAGGGAATTATTTGAATAATTCTGTCCAATCTGTACATTATGAGGTAAGTTAAAATAAGCTGAATTCAGAGAGGCTATTTGCATAGTTAGGAAATCTTAAAATGATTAAGATTTTGTAGGACTGGATCCTTCCCAGTACTGCAAGCCAAACACTGTGAGGGGATTTTGATTTTCACACATAAAGTCTTAAACAAAGACTCAAAAGTATAGGCTGAAAGACCTTATCCACTCCAGCCTCTTAAATATTTTACAGGCTTATCTCCCGCACTATTTTGAGTATATTATCTAATCTCTGTTTAAGTATTTCCTCTTCTGATATATCAGGGTTTCTCTCAGCAGACTGCTCCATTGATGAATAACTCTTATTTGTAGGTTTTTCCTCACATCTAATCTAAATTTGTTATGTTTTAGGTGAACATTCTCCATGATCAACAGTCATCAAGTCTTTCTTTCATCTTTTTTCTCTCAAAAGTCCTTAAAAGCTCCATATTTTGTATAAACTAGATGTCCTTTCCATCTTGTTTCTTATATCTTGCAGCTTTCTTGATGTTCTTCATCTTTGCTGCTTTCTCATCTTCACAGTGTGAGGGTCAAAGGATACCCTAAGTACAGCCACAGCTGTCATGTTGATATGTGATTTACTATGTCCTTACTCTTAACTACCGTTCTTTGAATGTGTGTTCTTTATATACCAGTTGTATTTCTGATTTTCATTTGTATAGACACAACGTTTAAAAATGCATTTTAACTGGGTGTTTTCCATGGGTTTTGGAACAAAAATAATTCACTCTGTATTTTAAGCAATGGCTGAGACAGATAATTTTTTATTAAAAACATTTGGTTTTTCAATTCAGACACACTCTTCCTTATGTGCTGTAGAATTATTTCCTTTCCCAGATCTGTGAACCCCAGGACAAAAGTTGTTTACCAGTCCTTCAGCTTTCCTACATAACAAGGACCTCTAAAGAAACATACCCATATTTTCCCTTAAATACTCAGAACTCTCAGAATGTAAAAATATTGCTGTGCCTTTACCATCTTTCCCTGAGTTTCGATGTCTTTATGCACACAGGCTCAAAGAGTGGTTTTGCCTGGATATGGACTATGTAAAACTAAAGATGCAACTAGTCCATATGTTCTACCAGCAAATAATGTTGTTTCAGTCAAAATAATCTGCATGCTATTAATTTTAATCTCTGTAGGCATGTGATTTATTTTCACATGTTGTTTGGCCAATACTTATATGCCAGGTTGGATAGAACTTGGAGAAACCTGGTCTAGAGGGAGGTGACCCTGCCCATGTAGGGACTAATTGGGACTAGATGATCTTTAAAGTGCATTCCAACCCAAACCATTCTATAATATTATGATATGTCCTAGTTTAAGGAACCTAACTGAAGAGCCTAAGCCAGCTGTGTAGTTCTCCTTCTCCATGATTGTTTAGGAGAAGTGAATCTCAAGTGAGAAGCCCTCTCAGGCGGTTCACTTATCTACAGTTTCACAATTTGTAGTGTTCCTCTTCCAAAAACTGCAGGAAATCTTACTGTGACTGATGAATTTTTAGCATTTCACAGCCTTTAGAGTCAGGTAAATTCATGTGGAAGAATTGCAGTTGCCGAGCTGTGAGTCCACCCATAGTGCAGGGAAAATGCACATGGGGTTTGTGCTGGGCAAAGAAGGGAACATGCAGTCCTGCACTACCTTTCATACCCACACCCACTCTGAAGCACCTTTCTGGGCTCATCTAGGATTTCCCTCTTCAAACACCTTCTTTCATCATCAACAGAAGATAATGTAAATATATAAAAATATAAAAATTCAACTAGCAATAACTGATTTATTTGCAGCATCTTCTTTTTCCTCTGTGTAGCTTAAGATCATTTTACAAACTCCTCTGATAATTGCATCAGTTCAAATACTTAAAAACATTTCTCATAACCCCATCATTAGCATGGTATGCTCAATATGAAGGGTGTTGCAGCTAAAGACTTCTTGAAAGGACTTGAAAACAAAGCTTCAAGTACAGCTGGTCAGCATTAAGCATCACAGTTCTTACAATCTCCAGTGTTGATGTTGACATGAAGACAGTCCCTGCTATCTGGAATCTAATGGCATTAAGAGCTAAGTGTTTTCCAAATGTCCTTCTTAGTGTAGGTATTTGGAGTGTATTTTCCTTGGACTCCAAGGAATTTCCACAGTTCTGAAAGCCTGTTTAATTGTCTGGTTTATTTTCCATACGTCATTTTAATCCCTCTCTAATCTTTGTTAGTAACAACATTATAATGACTTCATTAACTTTTCTAGATAAAGCGTTTAAACTTTTCAGGAACAAATAGCTTTTTGCTGGATCTTGTACTAATTGCTTCACCCAACAGCACAACCTTGAGTTTTAAGTGTATTTAACAAAAACACAAAGCGCTTGTTTAATGTGAGCATGTTACAGAAATATGAAGAACATGTGGTGTAGGGGTAAAGATAGTAGTTTGTTGTATTACATAGCTTTTAATGGTGCATTTTGAAACACTGAGGAAGAAAGCTCAATTCATTTCCCAAGGGTAAAAATAATTCCATTAAACAGTAGTCTTTAACTTGTTTCGACATCTTTTTTCCTGTGTAAAGGTTAAGTAATATGGTCAAATTTTATAAGTAATGCTTTATTAACGAAGTAACTTACATTAAGGTTGTAAAATTGAACACCAGATCAGGAAATAATAAAAAGTGAAGGTTGTATCATAAAGTTAACTGACCCGTACAGGTCATGTTCCCCAGATAAGGTACTTGCTCAGCTGCCTGCAGTATGTGCAATTGTGAGTTACAGCTTCTGTATACCTTCGCCTTTCAGTTACTTCTTTCTTTAATATTTTCATTTATGGCCTGAATGTTGAATGAATGTTGGTTCTTATATTAATTTTACTTTGCATTGGTGAGAAGTACAAAGTAGCATATCAAAACCCTGGGCTTCCTTTTAGCAGAGCAGATAAATTACCTGCTGTGTCTCCATAGTGCTGGGGCCCAAGTTTGTTGCTAGTATAGCTGCTAAGGTGGAAATGTTGTGGTTTTGTCTGATGTGCTTATGCAGATATAATCATGGAACCACCGGCTGAGAGACAACAACTTCAGCTGCTTCTCAGATGTGTAATTGCCATTTCAGTACTTCTAGTGCATTTCAAGGTGAAGTCAAATGACTTCAGTGCGTCACTGCAGAAGTTAATTTAGCATGACCATTTTTGACTCTCATGAAATGAGATGGAACCTTTTACATAGGCCACTCTGAGGGATCTGCTGGAAGGCAAAAGCTTATAGCTGATGAGTAGTATCTATTTCACTGCTGGGAATCTCTGGACTGGACAGTTAAGTTGTTCAGCATGTGTCTATGTGTCCAGAATGACAGGATTGCTCCTAGCATTTCAGACCCACTATGTTTTCTTGTGGTGGGTTGACCCCAGCCAGCAGCTAAGCACCCACATAGCTGCTTGCTCAGTTTCTCACCCCCGTCCCAGTGAGACAGGGGAAGAAAACAGGGGAAGAACAAAAGTGAGAAAACTCATGGGTTAAGATAAAAACTATCTAATAAGAGAGAGTAGGGGAAAGCACAGGAAAATAAGTTACTTCTTTCAGGACAGATGAAGGCCCAGCTACTCTCCAAATAATTATCACCTTGGAAGTCAACTCCCTTCTTCTTACTCCATCTTGTTTTTCTCTGCAGAGCATGACACCAGGGGGTATGGAATAGCCCTTTGGACACTTTGGGTCAGTTCTCCTGGCTGTTTCCTCCTAATGTCTTGCCCACTCCTATCCTGCTCACTGCCATGGGGCAGAGTGAGGAAAAAAAAGGCAAGCTTCTGCCTTGAGATAGGCAAGTACTGTTCAGCAATAGCCAGACATTCGTATGTTATCAACACAATTTTAGTCACAAAGCCAAAACACTGCACCAGTGCTGGGTGCTATGAAGAAAGTGAACTGTCCCAACCAGACCCTGGCAGCTGGGTTTCTCCAGCAGTCAGCTTGCTCAGAGAAAGCTGTATTCTGCACTACAGCATTTTGTATGATTTAAGTGGCAGTGCAGAAATAACACTTGTTATTTTGAAATAGTAACGTATTCAGGGTTTTAGGTTTTTAGGGCTAGCACATCTTTTGACATAGCAAGAGATGCAATGTGCCAGTATCTTTGAGGAGACTTCTGTGTTACACAAAGGCTGTTAGAACTGAATCTACCTTATTTATAAGGTACTCACTGTTGCCATTCTAACTGAGCACGTTACTTGATTTGAGGATGAGGTAATGTAGCTGAGAACAAACAATGAGCTATTGAATGAATGCTCTTATTGCACCCCATCAGAACAGAGTGTGCATTGTGGGATGCTTGGTGATGCACAACCCTAAGCGAAACTGAAGTTGCAAAGATGCAGACACCAAGATGAGGGATGAAATCTTGTCCAAATCAAAGTGAAAGTAAGTGTTGCCATTGCATGGAAGGAATTAGAACTTTGAGGATGAATTAACAGCTTAATGCTGGAAACTGTGGGTAAACAGTGCTGTGCAATGAAATTTGAGAGATCTCTGTTGCTTTAAACTCACATAACTAAATTTAGCCATTTTATTGAGCCACTCAAGTGTGGACAATTTCAGCCTACAAAGAATTTCAGAAGCAAACCTTGTAAGAATTCAGTACAAGGATACTGAACATGCTGTATTCTACCCTCGGATTTTAATAGGGGAAAATATTTCAAGGTATATATTTAAACACTCATGGCAGGATTAGGGGCTCGTGCTGCTTGTTTAAAATATAGGAAATATATATTATGGAAATGTATTTTTAGGGAATATATTTATTAGTGTACCACACTTATCTATGCCATTCAATCAACATTCACCATGGAAATATACACTAGGCTTCATTTTCTGGTACAGCAACATGGACAGGACTGTGTGTTTAAAAAATGGACAGAAATGGAAAGAAGAAAATCCATCAGAAGTATTTCTCATAAACTGTCTTCAAAGATGAAGAAAATATGGTTAGGAAGGCATACAACAGAAAGAGAAATAGTACACTGATCAGTCACCAATGTTCTGCCTGAGACTGTGGTTCTCGCTTCTACTGGACAAAGGTCATTGGACTTACAAATAGTTACTATCTCAATGGCAGGAATTAAATTTACCTCCATAAACTGTTCAAATGAGTTATGCACAGGAAACAAGGTAATGACACACTGATTGAGAGTATCCATTTAATGTGGAGCTTTCTGTGGAAACAATTTGGAACACTGTAATAAAGAAAATAACACACTATCATAAACTGCATAGATTTCTAATGAGTCTTTTAAATCCTAACATTAAAAATAAAATATTTTAGAGGTCAGGTTAGAGCTTTTCCTATATAGCCCAACTATGAATGCAGGTTCCAACCTATAGGACCTCTTCCTGGAGAACAGGAGGAACTGGTTACATGGTAAGTAATTTTACCTTGACATTACTTGTAGATAATGCATGTGTGACAGCAAAGTAAATGGATGTAAGCCTAGGTTACTCTCAGGCTCAAAAATTGTCTATTACCATATTTAACTGGTGTTTACACTTTAAAAGAGTCATGCAGGGAGAATGTAGATCCAAACCTTTCTGGTTTGTGTTTGAGGAAAAAAAGTAATCATTTCACTGCAGGACTTTTTGAAGTAAAGGGATTCTCTCTTGTACAGGTACCATGTGTAGTACATGCAGAAAGTTTTCATGTTTTTTCCAGCAGTTTAATGAATTCACAGTTTGGGGGTCAGCAACTGAAACATGAGATTTCATGCCTGGCTATATTATACTAAATCCTATGACTGATTCACAATACAATGTTTGCTTCAAGGTATGGAGGTAAGAGGTTATGTCAGGTGTAGAATATGACAGCTTTCATCATTACACTGGGGGAAATAAAGCACATGTACAGGCACTGAAGAGGTGGTAGGAAAATTCTTAATTGAGGAAGTGATTTTGGATAAATGAACATGATGTTTATTGTGGGCTCTGGGTTGGCTGAGAGAAAAAGTGCTAGCCTAAGGACAGAAAGCCATACTTGAAGTAACATCAATTTTAGCCTAATAGCCCTTTTAAACTTCCTTTGTTGCTGGAGTTTTGGGAATCTGATGGATTTTAATTGGCTTCCTTAATGTGAAAAAAATTATACTTGTACAGGAACTGGTCACGAGCTGACTGGTGGTAAGGGAATACATGGATGTGGAATCCAGTGCTTTCTCACAGGAGCATGAATTTGGTCAAGCCAACATCCTCTTCTTACACAGTGAAGCCACAAATCAGTTATGTGTCCTGAAGGAGTCCCATGAAGACCATTACACTGAGCCCCACACACATATTCCTGATTCCCTACATGTTGTACAGACTATTTTAGGTATACTTAGTATATACCCATTTTTATGGGTATTGTTTTTCTCAACTTCTAAGCCAAACTCCTCCTGTATCATAAAGCTAAATGTTTATACCTGAGGGGAAGAGAAAAATTGTAACTGAAGAAGTATTTAAACCATTAGGAATGGTCATTAGGAATAGTTTGACTGCACAGTTTGTTATTTGATGATCTTCAGGTCATATATTACATGGGGATAAGAAAAGCTGTAGTCCACTGGATAATGACAATTCCTAGATTTTGGGTGGTACTCTGTTGTTTCTAACCCTCCACAGGTCACTAGGAAGCCAAATCTGTGTCTTTCATCAGTTTTGAGTTACAAGTAATACATCCAGGGGAAAGAATTAAAAAATATATATGAAATCTATATGTCTGCTCTGCAGAGTATAGAATGTGCTTGTTTGTAGGTACTCACCCTATTCTGTATTTATCTGTTCAGATAGGGAAATGTCTGTTCATATATTGCAATCACAGCTTTCTAACAAAGAAGACCTGTCTCCAGAAGCTTAACTATTACATTTTCTAGAAAAGGAACTGGAAAGGTGTAAAACAAGGTCTTCTGACACAGCTTCTTTCTGTTGATATCAGCATTTCAATTCTCGTTTCCTAACCTTCTGGCGTAAGATTTGATTTATGGAACTCTTCATATGAAAATGCTGATAGGACTGGAATTATTTTTATGCTGTCAGAGTGTACATGGATATCATAGAATCATAGAATCATAGAATCAGCTGGGTTGGAAGGGACCTCAGAGGTCATCAAGTCCAACCCTTGACCACTACCGCTGCGGTTACCAGCCCATGGCACTGAGTGCCACATCCAGTCTCTTTTTAAATATCTCCAGGGACAGAGAATCCACTACTTCCCTGGGCAGCCCATTCCAATGTCTGATCACTCGCTCGTTAAAGAAATTCTTTCTAATATCCAACCTAAACTTCCCCTGGCACAACTTAAGTCCATGCCCTCTTGTCTTGTTGAAAGTTGCCTGGGAAAAGAGCCCAACCCCCCCCTGGCTCCAGCCTCCTTTCAGGGAGTTGTAAAGAGCGATGTACTTTTGTCATCTAGCGTATTTTTCTTGGAGTCAAATGTAGGATAAGGTGGGCATTCTGCAGAAATGTCCTACCACAGCCCTCAGTATTACTATAGCTTTAAGTAATGGAACACTTTCATAGGCACTCAGCTGCGGTGAGGGAAGCGTTCTCCCCTCAGGAGACATTTGGCAGCGCTGTGCTAAGCAAAACTTCAGGCACTCTGCCCCATTTGGTATCTGTGGAGTTAACTAAGTTAAGCTCACTGCCGGATAGCCTCTTTCACCAGGAATGCGATTGGTGTTTACCTATATAAGGAAACCTGTTAGACTTCAACAAGCTCTGCAGGGCTGGGGACTGCCCTGTGTGTGTCTGTGACAGAAGAGAGTGTGTGTGTGTGTGACAGAGGGAGTGTGTGTGTGCCCCTGTGTCTGTGAGAGGGGCGGGGGGGGACGACGAGACGGTGTGGGTGGGAGGGAGGGAGGGGAAGGGGTGCGCAGGGGCTGGAGGGAGAGCAGCAAAGGACCCGTCCCCGGCAAAGGACCGTCCCCCCCTGCTCCTCTGCAGCGCCGGGAGAAAAGAAGAAAAAGTGTCAAGAGGGGGGAAAAATGGAGAAGCAGGTACGTCAGGTAGCTGGAGGGTGGCAGTGTTAAAGAGACTGGGAGCCGGAGGTGGTTCTTGCAGCTGTTGTTCTCTCCTAAAAATGGCTTGCGAGGTTTCGGGGGGCTGCAAAGCAGAAAGGGGTGTCTTGGGCAGAGCAGCCGCAGCTCGGAGAACAAGTCCTTCGACTTTTCTGACATGCCGTGTGCTTCTGGCTCGGATGCACCTTCTTTTTACCGGCGAGATTCTCAAAACTTTCTCTCTGATGGAACAGAGATGTGAGCTGAGGCTGGGAATAAGGCTGAGATGCTTTGGTTCGCTGTCTGAGGCTCTGCAAATGCACGCTGTTATGATGAAGCTAGCGTGTCTGGGAAAAGAAGTCCTTTATTTATCTGTTTATTACCTGAAAAAAGTACAGTTTGTAAGGGATGTGCTCTTTGAGCATTCCAAGGGTTTTGGAGTACTTTGTTTGGATGTGTGTGACTGCAGCTCAGTCAGTATAGCTGGAACGTGTTTGTGGGAATACAGGGAGTTCATACAGCAATAAAGATTTTGCAGGGAGTTAAGAAATAAGTTGCAGGTACTGTTCTAGGAAATGTAAGTGGAACTTGTTCTTCTACAATAGGGATTACCCCAGTTCAAAACACGGGTATGTGTTCCTTAGGAGGTATTTGCATATTCTGATAGCCTTACAACAGACTCCTGGTAAAAGCCGCACAGAGAGATTGATTGTTGCTTGAAGATTTCGGTCAGGACATAATAAAAAATAAAGTTATTACAAAAGTTATTTAAAGTTATTTCTAAAGTTGTTTAATGCTGATGCATTGTTAATTTTGGAAGTTCATTCAGGTTTTATGCAGTTATGGGATGAAAGGTATGAAACGAAAGATACTTACAGATGATTTCTCTGAGAAATACCTTCTAAGAAAAAAAGCGAAGTGAAAAGAACCAGTCAGAAACAGGTGAAGTTGATTTTCAAAATGGTTTTGCTTTTCTGATCTTAGCAGCTGGTAGATATACGATTTCTTTTCACTTATTTTCACTGTTAATCATATATAGGTGTGTAGGTGAATGCACTAGTCATGAAAGCTGTAGCTCCATCTGTAAAATACATTCCTATGACTAAGGGTTTAAAAGCTTACAGTAAAGATGATAATTATTTTAAAATGCTCTTCCTTCTATGCATTTCTAATTTTTATGAATGAACGCCTAATTCAAATTAGTAGTATGGTATTACCTGGTTAAATTCATTCAGAATACAGAGCTGTCAGAATTAAAATTCACTCGTGTTGACCAAGATTCTTATTAATTTATATGTAAGACTTTTCTTAACTCCTGACTTTGAATGTTTTGTGATTATGTTTAGGTATTAATGGGAATGACAGAGAATAGCCATAGTAGTTTCCATAAGAGACATTTATAGGACCATCAACATTGCAAAGTAGATAGCAAGCTCCTAAACACTGTTTCAGGGCTAAAGCTAATGGGTTCATTGTCATAAAGTATCTTTGGTCCTGGTGAAAGTCAGCACAGAAAAGGAAGTAGGGCTGGTGGTCCAGAACTGTAAATTTCACTTGTCTTACTTCTTACCCATGTGGTTTTGTGGATAACCTTCTGTGAATTGTGTGGCAACACAGAAGAAAGATTTTTAGCAAGGATGTTAGTTAGCAAAGTATGGCTCTTTAAAGAAGCTTTAAAGAGCAGAAGACTTCAGGGGAAACATGCTTTTAAATTACCTTTTCTTGAGACTCTCCACTAAAATGCATAGCCTCCCTCAGTTTAGTGTCTATACCGCAATCACTAATGATCCTTTGAAAGTGAGCTAAAAATCCAGTTCAAAGTCCACACAGTATATTCGGGGTTGACATGAGTTTATTCTGCCCTGAGATCTGAGCAGCTGTCTGTGTGGCCACACTGGTGTGGGACTGATCCTGGCTGCAGACTGCCCCAGGACAGTTTTATGGAGACAAGGGTCAGTGTAGGATCTTATCCCTTTCAGCCACAGTGTGTCCCTTGTGGTCTTCTCTGCCACTCACAGCGTGTATAATGGTGTGAGTTCAGATCCTGCAGCATCACTGTGGGACCCAGTGACCTCTGCTTGATCTCTGATGTTGCACGAGTTTTCATTGGCCTGAATGAACAAAAATTAAACTGTTTTCCAGCCAGGATATATGTCTTGAAGTTATTTCCTAGGGACATTTTATCCTTGTTTACAGTGAGGGAAGAAATGCAAAGTAGATGAAGCAGTTTACAGTAAAAGGAAGACCTCATGTATTCTCAGTTCACAAGAAAGCCCAATAGATATGGATGGGTTAAACAGTGACCCTTCCCCTGCCTGAGCTTCTGCAAACCAGTAGCCTACCCTTGGCACTGGTCTCCAATCCATGTTAATAGGTGATGTGTTTCATTCACTCATTAAAAAAAGAGCTAGCATTCATTATGACTTTGTTTAAAGATTAATTTTTCATTCATTCAAGGATTCTTTGATACTAGTTTTAATAACAGAGCTCTATTTGGGGTACAGTATGGGATTGGATTGTATATTTTGGAAATGAATATGCTGAACCCAGGCAACGGCACTGACTGTAGAAGTCTGTGACTACACCTATGGTACCCTCTTTGATTGTGTAACTGAGATAAGACTGAAGTAAAACACAAATACTTGATTTTGACAGCCTGAAGTTTAATGCATGATTGATGGAAATTTTTGTCTGTATGCCAGAGTTGAGAAGCACCAATTTATGTAGAGGTATGGCAAAAGCTTTGATTACTTGAACCAAAATCATCTTTTGCATCTCTGTCATATTACTAATGGGTTAAACTTATGACAACTACTATTTATTTGTAATTTAAAATCTAAGAGTACTTAATCCATTTAGCATATAGTATAATAACTTTTTTGGTTAGCTGTGAAAGAGCATACTAAAAGTTTTCATTACTTTTCACATATAATAACCTACTCATCCTACAAACATAAATTTTGTTTGTATGTTTGCTTGACTTGGAACCATCACCTCATACTTTCATTTTCTGATTTAAGTATAATTTGAAGCTGAGTGCTCTCACACATTGGTAAGAGGTGGCTGGGCAAGTCCTTTTTTTTTTTTTTTTTTTCTGATATTTCCTCACTTTTT
Organism: Phaethornis superciliosus; assembly: GCA_023637945.1. Lineage (NCBI taxonomy): Eukaryota > Metazoa > Chordata > Aves > Apodiformes > Trochilidae > Phaethornis > Phaethornis superciliosus. Next base: position 124,990,317 of record JAJQWJ010000001.1, read on the forward strand.
CAATAAAAAAAAGACTAAGCTTTTAGAGGTGTAACTGGAGAGCTTGAAATAATAAAAGAACATGCTGTACTATAGTTGCATGTTCCCTTTAGGATTTTGCTAAAGGCTTTACCATTCCATTATGCTATCATTTTGTAGTGTAAGCATTTTATATGGCATGTGTGATTTCATTGCCCTTAAGTGACCTTGGTAAATTCCTTATTTCCCCTGAAGCACATACCTAATTGAAAATTACCATCTGCAGTTGCAGAGCTCTTGTGTTATTCTTAAGAGACTGTTTGCTTAGAGGTAGATGGGTGTCCAGAAAGTGGGGCAAGAGCACTTCTTCTGTAGCATTCATGGTTATTGCAGGATGTTAAACCTTAGCTTTGGAGATGCATGATAAAGAATTATAGGAAGGGCATCGTAATCTGTCTACCCAGATCATCTGCCTCATTCAGCTATCCAGAGATCATGTAATCCACAAAAAGATATGTTGCTTCGTTAGCTTCTTCTCTTTTTTTCATTCTTTTGAATTTGTGTGTTTCTCTTGTTCCACCCTTGAGTAAATATATCTGGAGTCTAAAGTTAAAAATACCGTTCCAGATTTTAGCTGTGCTTCCTAGTCCAGCTGCTGTCCTCATTCCACAGCCCCTCGCTTGGCTCTGCTGTGCCACTGGGTTTGAGGATGTAACTGTGCTGATTCCAGTCTGCAACCACAACCTAAAAATGAGACATTATGTTCCTTGCTAGAAGCCTCTAGCCTAGCATTGCATTGCAGGGCCTGTGAGCCTGGGTGCTTAAGGGTCTTGCAGATGAAGGAGGAAAAAACCTGGCACTTTAAAGCTGAGGAGCGGCCCCGTCTCAGATCAGAGGACAACAAACTGTGCCCTCCATTAGAAAATAAAGTCTACAATGTCTGTATTTACATAGCACAAATGTGTAATGTAATTGTTTAGGACAGGAAAAATACAAGTACTTTAATTGAAACGGGTTAAGAAACATGAAGGATGAAGTCTGTGAAGATGTGAAACTGCCTTTTTATCGTGACGTCTTGTATGTTTATTCAGTCTGAAAAGTTCAGAAAACTATTGAAAATTAAGCCCCCCAAATTCCCTAATCCTGTGTTATCTCACAAGTAGTTTTATTTGTGAAAGCTTATCCTTTGAATTTATTTCTTTTTTCTGTAATAATGCCAAGTTATATTTCAAAACTCTGTATCAGAGTTGGAGTTTAGACATACATGCTACTTTGAGACTCATACAGAAGGGTATTGAAAATATGCAACATATGTTAGGGTCTGCATTTTCCAGCTGCTTAGAATTTATTTCCCTGTTGTGTTGATGAGTTTTTTCTTTCATTAAAAATACTAATACTAAGTCTAGTTTTTGATGGCGTAGCAACTAATTAAAGGAATTCAAAACTGCTTCTTGACAAATTTGGTGTGGTTCCATATTTTAATTTTTTTCATGTTAAATGTATTACATGTTCAGCAAGATATTTAAGAACATACTTGAGGCTGAGAGGCTGAAAGTCTGTACATAAACAGATGCTTTTTTCACAATGTATCTGTATCTGGGATTGTAACACATGTTCCCTTTCATATGCGCCTAATTTCTCTGGTGATTTTTTTTTTTTAAAGTAAAAAGTTATTATTCTCATGTGACTGCGTGCACAGAGGCTGGAACAACTGGTATTTGCTTTTAGGTAAATCAGTTGACACTCATAGGATTTTTCTTGAATAAATCAACATCTTCCTTTTATAGGTTTTTGTAAAACTTTAAGGGATGCGTGCAAAGTTGTGCTTTGTTTTTTCCCTTTGGTAGTTTCACTAGTTTTGATATTGATACTCTGAATGTCAGATTTAGGGAGATGGCATAAAAAGAAAAACATGAGTTGCCTTTGTTAGATTTCAGTTTACTAAATTCAGCTTCATTTCGGATTAGGTTATGTTCACATTCAGTGGCATGAATGAAATGACACACTGATACTTCACATAAAGTTCCAGTCATTCTGACAGGCTGAGAGAGAGCACTTGGTGTTAGTAGAGCACTCACTGCATTGCACAGTGCTCAGGGTATCAGCTTGGAAGCATCACAACTCATCCACTGTCCTCCTCTAGTGATGCATGTGCTCCTGTTGCTGAGAATCTACCACTTCTGTTTTCTAACTGCCCAGCCTGGAAAATTCCATATAAAAACTCAGACGAGGCCTCCTGAGGTGGATTTTTGGGGGCACACTTAATTTCACTCTGTGTGAAGCAACGCTAGTGTTCTGCTAGGTTAATTCTGTAAAATGAGCCATTGTTTTACTACACCTTTCATATCTTTGTCTCCTTCACTAGAAATTCCACTCCATTTTAGCTGAGGAGCTTAAGCATTAGCAGTTAATTATGAATTCTTACCTTAAGTATGGCAGCATACCCCAGGGTGGTTTGGGATACCCCGTTGGTTGTGGGCTCAAAGTTCTGCATCTGGGCTTAACACTCCAGTGGGCAATTCTGGCTACGCCGCACTTTGCCTTTGATACATTGCCATACCACCACCATTAGAGCAGTGCTAGACTACAAACATCTGTTTGCTTTTATTGCACATGTGTTGCTTAAGATGGTCTGCTTTTACATGATGTAAATCACTGGACTCAACCAGCCTGTATGATTAGTTTACCAAAGAAACCTTAAATTGTGTCAGTAAAATATCTGGAGTGTGGGGATGACATCTATGATATATACAGAAGAGAAAACTGACAAGTTCATGTCTGGACTCACCAATATTTCATATTTTAGTGTGTTTTTCAGGGGGTTGAAGAGAGTCATGTAAATGTCAGTACAGAAGAAAAGATTGCAGTGAAACTGGCATGCATCTATATATCAGACAATGATAGGAACAGAGAAATGCACTTGATGTTAGAAAACAGAAAGATGAAATGTCTATATCCTTTATTTTAGAATCTCACTATAGTCATGGCATGAGATGCACCAAACACTTTTAAGAAAAAACAGATTAATTTTGATATCACTGTATATAGTCTATAGTACTCTCTCAAATTGAAATGTTACCTGGAATTTGATAAAAATTTATCTGTTGCTCCCAGCAACTTTTTGGCAATACCCCATAAGTGCATGGATGTACTACGACCTAATATCTTTTGTTCTAATGTGCACCATTTCACAATGCTGGAATGCACAACAGGATTGCTTTGCTTTAGATTAATTAAAATTAACTCAGTGAAATGACTTACAGTTGGTAGCTCCAAAATTAAAATGTAAGCTCACATGTAAGTTAACCTAATGTGCCTTGAAGGTTTAGGTTCTTAGGTTTCTGTTCCATGAAGAGTTCAATTTGAACATTTTGCTCGCATCACAGCTAATGAAGCAAAATGTGAGGAGAAAATATGAGATTACCATCAAGCAGAGTCATCAGCTTAACAGGCTTTTAGTCACTCACAGACACTTTAAGTTTTTAAGCGATGCAGAATTGCTGTAACATAATAAAAATTAAAATAAAAAAATATCTAGAAAGGGATATATAAGTGAAAAGTTTAATTGATGGAGTCAGTATCATCTGCCAGGTTTCCAGCACATCACCCAGGCTAACGGAGCTAGAACTAAATTGGAAAGTAGTTTGACTAACTGGCAAGCTGTTCTGAAATCAAGGAATAACGGAAGCAAAAGAAGCACAAGTTGCTACAGTCAGAGAAGAATATAACTTATCTATAGAAAATGGGGAACAATTCAGTCAGCAGGAGTATCTGGCCTACTGCAGATTAGAAAATGAACATGAACCACTGATGTGACCAAATGTTGAAATGTGAAAGCCATTCTGGGAGACATTACTGAAGGTACTGTGTACAAGTGAGTGCAAGATAATCATTTTTCGCTGTTCCACTGTGATAACCCCCCCAGCCTGAATTTTTCATCTGGTTTTATACATCATACTTTAAGAAATATACCAACAAACTGGAGAAAGATTAATGGAAAGCAAACAAAAAAATGCAACTTGAAACCATGATGTAGGTTGGAGGAACTGTGTTTTATTCAAAACCTGGATTCTCAGAGTATCTGGTATAAGAACTCCTATGAACTAATACACTGTCCAGCTGCCTTCACCCAGGGATGAAAGATAAGCTGAGCTTTCCCTGCTGCTCACTGCCACCTTCATATGAGAATAAAAGATGAGCACACCAGATCTGGGGAGGGCTGCTACAACTGGGCAACTCAGTGGTTTCACCATCAAAGTGCTACTTCCAAAATCTCAGCTTGGGGAATTACTGTCTAGAAAAGAGAATAAAATATGCTGTAATACGTAGGCATGGTTAGAAATATGATGGCAATTCTTCATCTCAGCAGAGAGTGGAATAAAAGGCAATTTGCGGCAATGGTAGGTTTTGTTACATTTTAAGAAAAATGTTAGAGTTACAATGGTACTTTGGCACTGCAATGGGTTACTCAAAGAAGCTGTCAGATCTGCCTTTGCAGGTTCTTCATAGACTGATGGAATACCTGTTGTGGATGATCTAGGGATCCTCCTTATGAGCAGGGAAGTAGAATCATTAAAAAAATTGTGTTGGAAGGGACCTCTAAGAGTCATCTAATCCAGCTCCCCTGCAGTAAGCAGGAACACCCTCAACTAGGTCAGGTTGCTCAGAGCCTCATCAAGACTCACCTTGAGTATCTCCAGGGATGAGGCCTCAACTACCTCCCTGGGCAACCACCCATTTTTCAGCCACCTTCATGGTGAAGAACTTTTTCCCAACATCTGCTCTAAATCTACTTTTCTCTAATAAAAAACATTGCCCCTGCTCCTGTCACTACAAGCCCTTGCAAACAGTCCATCTCCAGGCTTCCTGTAGTCCCCCTTCAGGTAGGTACTGGAAAGTTGCTATTAGAGCTCCCTGGAGCCTTCTTTTCTCCAGGCTGAACAACCCCATCTCCCTCAGCCTGTCTTTGTAGAAGAGGTGTTCCAGCCCCCTGACCATTTTTGTGGCCCTCCTCTAGACCTGCTCCATCAGAGCCACGTCCTTCCTGTGTTCAGGGCTCCAGAGCTGGATGCATCACTCCAGGTGAGGTCTTACAGGAGCAGAGGAAAGCGGCAGAATCATCACCTCTCTCAATCTGCTGGCCACGGGTCTTTGATACAGCCCAGGATGTGATTTGCCTTCTGGGATGCCAGCATGCACTGCTGGCTCCTGTCTAGCTTTTCATTTATCAGCACCCCCAAGACCTTTTCTGCAGGGATGCTTTCTAAAACCTTATCCCCAAGTCTGTACTAATAATGTGGATTGTTCTGACCCAGGCTCAGGACCCTGCACTTTTTTCTTGTTGAACCTCATGAAGTTCACCTGTGCCCACCCCTCCAGTTTGTCCAGGTTCTTCTGGATGATATCCCATCTCTCTGTCTTATCCCAGATAGACCTCAGGCCTGAAGTTCCGTGGTTGCTTCCTATGACATTGGCTGTCCTCCTAGCAGGGAATCTGGAAATGTTTCCCAATTTCAGACTCCAACATGTCTATGTGCCAGTGCCATAGCAATGCCTGAGCTGGGCCTGCATCTGCTCTTTATCTCCACCTTATGTCCCCAGTTCACATAATCTAACCAGGTACTAGTAGACTAGAAGAGTAAGATGCCTCACTGGTGACACTTATTTGTAGGGAAGAAGAACAGGTTTAGCCTCAGACTGGTGTTATGTCTACAGTGTACAAGACAGTGGATACCCGCTGTTTCCCTCTTCATTCATTCTAATACTGTAGTTTCATTATTTGTGAATTTGGAAACTTTGAATGGCTGCTTTGCTTTTAGCTTCTAACCACTTTTTCGTTTCAAGAGTTATTGCCAAGACTCTCCTTTTACCACTAGCATTTAGTAGCAACAAATACAGAGCTTATACGAATGATTGCAGAATGAGCCTACTAAAATCATGGCTAAAGTGGGAATAGTTACACATATGAAGTTGCTGCTGTTTACAAAATACATGCCTGTTCCTACTACTGTGTAGATTATGTGATGTAGTCATAAAAGAACAGAACAGCACCATCTCTGTAAATGTAAAGCGAGCAAGAATGTAACTATTACAAATAAATATGGGGAACTTAAAAACTCCCTTGTGCCAGTGCAGGAGAGAGGACACTTCTTGCAAGCACTGTATCTCAGCAGAAAGTGGATTGGAAAGTTAATGTGACAAGGTTCTCCTTGGAGAGCCAAGTGTAGCATTTGGTTTGTTGTGTAAAATGTGTTATTGATGTGCTATGGGCTACAAATTACTACATCTCCCATGTTCATGTAGCAGTGCTGACTCATTGATTACTGCTGATCAATGCTGTACACTGTAGTGCTATACCCATTAAGCTCACTATGGACATAAAAGGCATAGCATTCGATCTGTTAGGTCCCCAATTAAAGTCAGTGATCCCAGAGAAGAATGTGAGAACAGAAAAAGAACAACAGGGAAATGGAAGTGAGATTAATTTCTTCTACTTCTTCCCATTACCTCATTCTCATGACTCAGCAGTTCTAAGGTCAGTCATTTTGTGAGGCTGAATTCCTAAATTATTTTTAATTGTTAGTGTCTAGGCCATTAAATGGCAAACAGTGAACTGCTGACCTTCCTACAATCAGAAAATTACTTCATACTATCAACCGTAAAAGACAGGTGAATATTTTTATTAGCAGAAAACCTTTTTTACTATCACAGGCATCCATTTGTATGAGTTTATCTATTCTTTTGTCTATGAATAGAGTATTTTCCTTTCATGAGGAGGGTGCAAAGGGGTTGCAGCAGGGGTATTTGTTGGCAGAACAAATTGCTTTCTACTCCACTGTACAAAGTCATCTGGCAGTGGCAGGGGCTGAATGTATGCACACACACCCTCCCCCATTCCTGTTGCTGTCAGGGGGCTCTTCTTCAGAACTGCTTTTCAGACTAGTATTTAACACAAATAGTGAGATGGCCACTTTAAATTTCCAAGCTTTCTGGATATGTCCATGTGGTTGATGACTGAGCACTCTATTTTGAAAAAGAGATGCGTTCTGCTCATTCCTCCTGGAGAGTTACTGTATTCCACAGTGGTTACTGACTTAATCCAGTCCTTATTCTGCACACACAGGAAGGGAACACTGTCTTGGGCAACTAATGTGTAACTGTTGGAAAATACTTGTTTCGTGATGGCAATCATTATTATGACTTTCAGTTACCTTCTCTGGGGACTGAAGCATATTACATTTCATATTCACAGGCAACATCACTTTCTGACTGTCATTGCTGAAGTTCAGAAGTTCTGCATCTAAAAATATTTTGAAAAAATTAACTTGAACCAGGCTACTAAAATATTTGGTAATTGTAGGCAACAGTATAGCCATATGTGTACTCAAAAACAGCTTTTAACATTTTGCCGAGAGGAAAATCCTCTTTTAAAATGCTTGGACAAACTAAATCTAAAACTAAAACTTGTTTGAAAGGCGACATTTTTCTGAGAAATGTTCAGTAATTCTCCTAGATCAGGACCATGCCAGTGGGTTTTCATGGCTTTATATTCTGAAGATAGATGTCAAAGTGAAAATCTATATGGAACATGTAACAGAAATCTCTTATCCAGATGCAGATTTGGTACCAATATTCAACAGAAAGAAACCTGTACTTTATAAAGAGCTGGGCCTCAGTCTTTTTCAATAAATACTAGATAGGGAAAGATGTGTCTTATAAATTAGGTTTTGTGCAATGCCTAGGTGTGTGAAATGTGTGGTTATGCTTTGACTGCTCTCTTTCATAATCAGTACCTCAGAACAAGACCCGGGCTCATCAGATGAGAGACTGCCTTCCTCTGGAGTTAAGGGGACATTTTCCTTAAGTGCCAGTGGGTAGTTTCATCACCCTGGGACTTTGTTCCAAAGGTAGTTGCTAAGAAATAATCTCTCAACAGTTGATCAGAGCTTATTGTTGTTTTTAAACACAACTAGAGATACTTTTGTTTTGATCTACCTTTCGTGTGATTAGCTTGCCCAGGAAATGAAAGATTTGTGTTGGAGATCTTTCCCTGCTTGAGGGGGTGCTAGTCTGTGTTCAGTATCTCCTAGAAAGTCAGTGCTAAGGCCACGAGGTGGCATATCTGTGTAAACATAAGCCTATTGCTTCCTGCAGTGCCTGTGCCTCTGGGAGAAAGATGGCAAAAGCATCCACACTGTGGTCTTCTAGTGAGAGCTGTCACCAAAGGAAGGGGGTGACCTGGTTTGTGGGCCTCACTTAGCATAATTCTTCATATGTTTTACGTTATGCACATGTTGACCAAAAAAAGATCCTAAAGCACTGGATCAAGGACTTTTTCCTCCCACATGGAGACTGCAAATGCTTGGGGAAGAGACAGAAGGAAAACTAAGGCTAAATCAAAACAGGCATTTCAGTGCCGTGAAGTCTCCATGTGAAGTTAGACACCTCCACAGGCTTTTGGCATTTGCATTAATTTGAGCCTCCTGAATTATGAATAGGTGAAGACAGCAACTAGGTACCGAGATGCTTGTACAAGCACTGAATCAGGTTTGGGGTTAATTTGGAATTTTGCAAAAAACATTATCGCAATCTTTTATTGTAATGGTTTAGTATGACCAGACTCAAAAGAAGTCAGTTTTATCATTTACAGCTGATTTCTAGATCTTGTGCTTGAGCTACCTTCTGTTTTTAGTGTAGGGTGAAATATATCTGCTGAACAAAGTGTGGGGAAGGTGACAACGTTACATTTTCCCAATCAGGAGAGACTGTTCTCAGGGCTGTTTTCTTTTGTGCCCATGTAATCATAAGGTCTAATTCTGTTGGAGAAGTCTTTCTGGTGATACTTCAGGCACAGCCATGGCTTCCTTTCTCTGCACAATCAGCATTTTCAAAGCAGTAATATTAGTCTGCCTGCAGTTATGATGGAAGACATTGATAACTTATTAAGAGGGACTGGAGAATCCAGTGTCCATGGACACCATTTCAAGGCTCTGACCCATGAATTAATAGTTAGTCAATGGAAGGTGAAGTTGTCCTAATCTTGTGAAAACTGTTTGTTATTCTTGTTTGAGTTTCGATAATACATATATTTAAAAGCTGAGGGCAGCTTCTCTATTATTTTCTATTTTCCCTTTTTACTACCTGTCACTGCTCTCTCATAGTGTCAGATGGACAGAAGTTGATTGTTTATTTACTGTTGCTACTGTAGAATGTGTTGAGCATTTGTGCCTAAAGCATTACTTCTCCATTCTCAATTGCACTGATTAAGTTTCTCTTTTAAATTTCTGTGAAACTATAGGGAGAAAGGGGCTCTTAAGATATGTAAAAAGGGAGAGGGTCTTGACTGTTTATATCATGCTTTGTTAGAAGCCCACACTTGGTTCTGGACAAAGGATTCCAGATGGTCAGCCTTTCTCCAAAGTGAGTTATGGCTTTACTTTTAAAGGGAGAGATCCCAGGTGCAGGAGACTTAAATAAGAGGAGATTTAATGTTAAAGCTGTCATTTTTTTCCCCCCTAAGGTAAGATAGGTGGAGTTCCAGTCTAATAAACAGTTGCAGTCATAAATAAACTTTCCATCTAACTCTTCAGGTGACAAATGCTGAGCCCTACTGTGCATGCATCTTACAGAACATAAGATCATTTATTCTTCTGCCAATTCACAGAAAAGACAAAACATCTCTTTCTGCTTCAAGAGATATTCTTCACCGTATATATTGCTTTGAAATCGGATTGCAAACTAATAACCGAAGCAATAGGATCAAGACATTCTTTTTCAGTATAGTGTAGCAGTTGGAGTGTGGTGTTTATCTGCCTTATATTCAAAATGTGGGCTATAAAGAATAGATCTGTATGAAAAGATTTCAGAGGCACGAAGAAGAGGAATTGTTCAGTATTTCATTCTGGCATGTATAATAAAGGATGCTGAATGAATACTGCAGAAGCACTCCAACTGCACTGATCAGCATAGAGAAATTAATATATGATGTGTGACAACTTTTGAAAGAGATCTGTATCCAATTATAAATTCCTCATTGGTTTATGAGAAACAGTTATGTGGAATAGGCTTCCAAGGGAAGTGGTGAAGCACTGTGTACTAAACCATTGGCAAATGAACTGTACAAAGTGTTTGAAGGCTCTTCAGAAAATAGAACTGAGAAGAGCATCAGTATGGACATGATGACACAGTGCAGTGCCTGTGCCTCAGTTCTTACTTGCATCTTGACAGTTGGGCAAGCCAGAAAGTGCTGTCTCAGAAACATTAGGATGTGCCAATTTAGAGCATTCAGAGGGTAAGAACTCCTTCCTCCATCACTGTTTAACTAGAGAATTCTCTGATTGAGCAGGTTTTTTTATTTGGAAATATGTATACATTGGAGATCAGAGTGAAGCGTGTGCCAGTTTAACTAAGGGTGGAGTTTCTGTACAAAGCACAAGAAGTAACAAACTCTGAAACAGCAAATGTCCCACAAGTTGGATCATTAGTCTGGTATTACAAGGGAGAGAGATAAGGTTTATCACCCTTTTTCTCTGTTTCATGGGATGGTCACTATGGGCTTTGTAGTTCATGTATAAAGTACATCTCAGCCACTCACTAAGAAATAAAAACAAGCACAGTTCAAACATAACTCAGCATGTGGTACAGACAAATTTTGACTAGTACCTGTGATCATGACACTGTTGTATTCCAAAAGCAGATTGATTCTGCTTAAGTAGCAAGGGCAAATGAGTTAGGTAGATGTTTCTGGTTTGCATTATTTTATTTATTGTTTTTATTAACCTTTTTTTTATAGGAAATATAAGCTGGCCAAAACACACACTTTTTTGCAGGACTGATTTGTTTTGGCTACATTTCCATTATAAAAAGGATCTTCAGTCTGAAGAGTAGCCAGAAAAATGAGGGATGTGGAAGACAAACATAGCAGCTAGCTTTGAATGTGCAAATGGGTTTATTTTCAATTCTCTGACACAGGCGCTCACCCAGTAATATTGACAGAATGGGATGTCTTGGATGGGTGACTGAAATCCTGACTTTGGGCTGCTAGCAATAGCTCCTAATGTTCCATTTTGTATAATAACAATTTTACTTTTTTTTTTTTTTTTTTTTCAGAAGGGCTCAGAGCACACATCTCAGGTGACTGTTGAAAGCATTTTATGAGAGTCTGAAATAAGTGAGTCTTCTGTCATCTTTTCTGTTTCAGACCACCATAAAATTACTTAGGTGTATAATAAGCATTTCTGAAAGGAAAGCTGTTTTTTACCTAGTGCTAACTTTGCCAACATAATTTATCTCCATAGTATTTCTTCCTGCGCCTCTTCGCTTTAACTTTTTTTAAAAACCCAGTCTGTTGGAATTGCTGCATGATGAAGCCAGCAAGCATGGTCCTATATGGAAAATGCTTCTGCAATGACTACTCCATAAGGGATGAAGGGGCCTTGTTTTATGTCATACTGGTTCAACTGGCAGCTTCTTATACAATGTTGTATGTTCCTGGAGCAAGTTCAATTGGCTTTTAGCTTGGGAGCACTTAACCCTGTGAGCTACCAGCTTCACTCTTATGATGCACCACTCCAATGCCACTGGGTTAATAACAGGACCCCAATACTTCTCCTGAGGTCTCTCTTTTGAAGAGGTTTGCTAATCTGATTAATCCACAGCTTCATGAGCCTGTGTCCCTGTCTGGGGCCCTGAGCATTTGTCCCCACTCTTGCAGATGTTCTTTTTGTTCAGGCTTTGATCCCCTTTTCCCAGAAACTCGAGCACTCTGCTGAAAGCTTGTTCCTTTGGTAAACCTGAGCGCGGGCTGAGCAAGACTTGCAGCCTGTTAGGAACAAGGATCCTTAAATCTAACAGCTTTACCTTTTGTTTTTCAGCAGTGTGAATGTACAGTCACACTGAGAAAACTACTACTTTGCTCCCACTGGATTGGAGTGCTGTAGCCTACAGTAAGTGTGCCTGTACCAGCTACGTAAGGTGTCTGTGATGAACTCATCTCACTGGCCAGTTCTACAGCATTAAAGCACTTATTCTGTCTCAGAATTAATTAAACAATACAAAGAAATCACACATCTCTTGCACAAAGTTTCAACGCTTAAAAAATTAAAAAGGGTTAATAAAAGGTTTGAAAAAGCACTGCAGCATTGTTCCCATGGGAGAAGCGGGAAATGGAAGTAGAAGGAATAAAATTTATTGTAGATATTACTTGCTATGTTAGGTCATGTGGACCAGAACAGGGATCTAAGGCCCTGAACCTGCAAACACTTACACACTTGCTTAACTTTACTACATTGTATAGTCCCATGTAAGTTAATAGGTCTGCTCACGGCAATAAAACTAAACATGTAAGAAAGTGTTCTTAAGACTGAAGCCTCATATTTGATTATAAATACACCAGAAATCGAGTGAAGGGTTTTGTAGAATGGCTTAACAGACCATACTGGTAGTTAGATGATTTTTTCATCTGAATTTTGAACAGCTGGCAAGAAGCCTATACCTTGTAAACTGAAAATGCCAGTAATAGCTCCCCGTTAGAGGAGCAGTGAGTGAAGTCTTACTGCAAAGAGGCAGAAAGAGTGAGCATGAAATATTTTACAGATGCTACCTTTTCCTTTTGCTCTTCCCACAGTTCTTCTGAGATTGGCTCCATAATATTTTGACAGGGTTAAAAGCTATTCCCCTCCTTTTACCTATCACAGTTTACTAACCAGCATTTTCATGCAAGATTTGAAGTGGAATGTTGTAAAGTTATATGCTTTTAGTCTGTAAAACTCTGGACTATGTCCAGCAGACCATTTTTACACGGCCTGGATCATTTTCAAACAAACAGGATCTGTACTAGGGTGCAAAATTTTAGACAACTGATGCATTCTTTAGAATAAATGCAAGTTGGCTCTCTGCCTCTTATGAGAGTCTGGTAAGACACCCCCACTGCTGCCTGGGTCTGTATTTCTGGAGACAGGAATTGCGAGTGCTGACAAAGTAACAAATCTTAAGGTAAGCTTTCTTTCCTCTGTTACTCTGAGATTTTCTTTTTAATTTATTAGTCATCCAAGAAAGATGAGTCAGGGCACTTAACACTTCTGGATCAACATATCTGTAATGTTAGGGAATAAAAATTTTATAATTTATAAAAGGCAAATATGTTACGAGGTGGTTTGATTATTTTTTTTTTTTCCTCTTTAGTGATAGACTGACTTCCCAAATCCATGATGTCATTCCCAGCAGAAGTTTGTTCCCTGATAAGTTTCAAAGTACTTCAATTCAAGCCTCTGCTGGAATTGTTCTGGGGTGGGTAGCAACTCCCGTGAACTTATCTGGGGAAAACTAATGCATCTCCTTGCAATGATTTACTCGTTGCATTATTTCCCCTTATTCTTCACATTTCTGCCATGTATTCTTAAGCCCATAACTTCTGGATCTTCATCATTCTATGTACCTTTTACCTGATGGGATCACCTGTAACACCTTCTATTAAGTATCTTTTTCTCACCATAGCTGTGATGGGAGTAGCTGAAGTGTTTATCTCCCCCACTGGATTCAGCTGGGAGATACTTCATCAAAGAGGAAAAGTATCAGTCCTAGTAGGAGTATGGGCAAAAGAGGGCTGGATGTGTTTGCTTTTGTCTCCCAGGTAAGCCAGCAGGTCTGCTTTATTTGTTGGGGAAGGTTCATAGGAAATGGTCTTGAGTGACCACCACTTTCCCCGTGACCAGTTGGCAAGGAAATATGGCTCCAGATTATCTCCTGTTTTAGATGGGAAATTTGGCAGGAGTCCTACAAATATATCTGCTTCTCTGTGAAGCAGCAGTTTGGCTTATTCTCCTTAATCCTCCTTGCTAGACAGAAATCCTAGAGACGCTGGCAGAGACCAAGTGAATGTCCTCTGTGTATCAGAGATGTTAAATATGAGTAACTACAGCTAGAAAGTCTGTCTCATTTAAACTTAAGCCAATCTTGCACATTCCAAACTTGCCTCAGAAGTGAATTGTGAGAACACGTGCAGATTTTTGTCCTGAGGCTGGCAGGGAAAATGTTGGAGTCTTTGGTACTGTTAGTGTTACAAGTGCACTGCATACTAGCTCTGTGAAGGGGCTGTGGTATTTACAAAGTCCCAAAATTACATCCCAAATGTGCAGGCATATATTTTATACATTTTTTTCACAGCTAAGGAAAGTTATCTCAGACTGAGTTCCTTGTGACGTGCTCTATGGCTCTAGAAAGATATCTGAGCTCAGGTTGCCTTTAAAACCTTGGGGGAATGGTGGAATGGTGTAGCCAAGCTGAACTATTGAAAAGGCGCTTAGGTGCTTTGGTCCTTCTGAATTCATAGAAAAAGCTACAGTCTGCTGCCAAAAAACTCAGAAACATAACAGCCCAGCTGCTTGCCAACACTTGTTATGCCTTAGGAGACATTCTTCTTTGTTCCTTTCTTTCTGAATGTAACCTGGGTTTGACCACAGTAATTATACCTTTGTACTGGGTCTGGCTAGGATAGAGTAACTGTTTTTCATAGCAGCTCATATGGTGTTACATTTTAAAATTTTGACTGAAATAGAGCTGGTAACTCACCAATATTCTAGCTTTTGCTGAACAATGTTCTCTCAGTGTCAAGTTCTTCTCTTTCTCACTCTGTCACCCTGCTGAATAGATTGAGAGTGGAGCAACACAACTGGACGGATGACCTGAAATAACCAGAGATATTCCATACCATTTAATATTGTGCTTAGCAATGAAATTGAAAATAGGGACCTTTAGCTAATTAGTTGTATTTTGCTTGGGAACTGTCTGGCCATCAGACTGTCCATGGGAGGTGGTGAGTGATTGCTTTTGTGTCACTTGTTTTGTTTTCTTTCCTCTTCTTCCACTTACCATTTACTTATTTAGCAATTATTTGGCTTTGTTTGCTTTATCTTGACGTTAAGTTTTCATGTTTTTATTCTGCCCCTATGCCACTGAAGGTGGTAAGGGGAAAGTGAGTATATGACTTTGTGGTGCTTATCTGCCCGCTGGGGTTAACCCGCAACAACTGAGGACTGAGCTACATATCCTCACAAGATTCTGCCAGCATCATTCTTTTGGTGCATCCAAATCTTGCCTGATTTGACATCTTTAAAAATATGTGTGCAAATGTGAATATGCAGGTTTGTGTATGCACCAGTAAAAGAGAAAGAAACCAGCTGCTGAAGTAGAGCCCAACTGAATAATCTTTTAGTATTAGCAGTTCTTTTCCACTCATAAGTATTTCGATGACTATCTGTAGACTCTGTTAAGTCCAAAGCTGGCTCACACCCTACTGGCTCACAAGTAGGGCATTTTCAAGCTATATATTTCCATGTCTTTCGTTCCTCCTCTAATAATTGTTACCAATTCTTTTTGAGAAGTAGATAACTCTTGGTTATGTCTGTATTTTTAAAATGAGATCAATCGCTTTAAGAAGACTAAATGTTAGAGATTTTATGAGAACTGGATGAGCAGATTCAGGAGGAATATTTGTTGCTGGCCAGTCATATTTGAGTTTAGCTTTTTTGCAATGGAACCACCAGAAAGACAACAAGAAGAGTCTGAAAGCCTTTTCTTTGAAGTTGCAATATTAGTGGAGCACTTTTTCCAAGCACTGCCAAGTTGATGGTATCTTTGAAAGCCAGAAAACCAAAGTTGACAATTCTTTTCATGGTTTATAGAGTTGTAGAGGAAAAATATGCTTTGAATTATGTTTGAATAAGATCCTTGAATAATTAAATAGGGGTGTGACTTGGCCCTCAATTCCACTGAGTATAAAGAGAAGCTGTCCATGTGCAAGGAGATGCAGAATTAGAATTTGACTCTTTACAGATTCTACTTAATGAAGGAAACAAATGAAATTTCTGCTTTTTTTTTTTCCTTTTTTCTTTTTTCTTTCTTCCTTTTTCTCTTTTCTCTTTTCTCTTTTCTTTTTTCTTTTTTCTTTTTTTTCTCCCCTGTCTTTTCCAAGATGTGTGTAATAGTCATTACAGGAGGTGCTTTAAGTTTCCAGATTCTGAGGATGACTGTCAAAAATTAAAATTCAACTGAATCAATATGAAAACCCTGTATTAATCACCTTGATGAAGTTGATTGCTATCTTGCTTATTAAAGTAACTCTTCCAAACTGTAGGAAGTGCTGGTTTTAAATTGAATATTCAAAAAGAAATAAGTGGTTGAGGAGGAATTTCTGTCATAAAAGTAAAATCAGTATCTCTTTATTTTAATTATTGTTTTTCTGAGAAGTACCCACCACATTAAGCAAGAAAAAAGTTTCTTGCAGTGTTCCAGCAGGAAGTATGTAGCTTTGGTTGTATAAAATGACATTGCTGAGGAAGGTAAACATATTGAATTACTCCATTAATAGAAAGGAGATGGCAGTACAGTAGTTTTCCCCCAGGCACTGAGTTTCACAGGTGCTGTAATTATGGTGGGCTACAATCATGCTACTGTAAATGCAAAAATAGCAATTTGCAATTAGATGCATTTTTGTGTGAAATGTGATAAATCAAGGGGTGGAATTTGTCAGGTATCAGTTCCCTAACAGCAAGAATGTTTATCCAAAATACAAAAGCCTCACAGCTGAAATCATTATTTCCTCATGTTTTCACTCAGTTCACAAGAGAAATATTAAAACACAGTTCCTAGAAGGAAGCTTTTTGGTCTCTTTATTTACATTCACTGGGTAACGTGTTATGTAGGCATATTTTTGTCAATATCCATACCTTGATCTATGTGCTTTCTAAAAACTGTTAGGTTGTCTGGGAGATGGCACTACATTGGTGCTGCCTGTCATTTACTTCCTGATTTGGTGGGACAGAGGTGGTAGATAATTAAAAAGAGCTCATGGGAAGGATTCTGTGCACCCGTCGCTCTTGGTCAGTGAGAAGTGTTTCTTCCTCTAGGAGAGTATGCTGAGGTTATCTGCATCTTACTACCTAGACATCACTGAATTTCCTTTGATAATGCTAAGAATATGTTGTTGAAAAATGTGTAACTGAGAAAGTGTAACTCCACAGTGAGGAATAAAGTTATTTTATTCATGACCTGCTATTGGAAATCACAGCTTCCCTGGGAATTGCACTTTCTTTGTGAATTTAAATATTGCAGTTCTGGGGTTGTTTGCTGAAGGGAGAGGTGTTTGTTTTCAAATAACAAAGTAAAATTACTAAATGATGCATGTACAGGAGTGTGGCATTAAAGACTTCTCCAGCTTCTCTGGAGGAGCGGGGTCTGTCCTTAAGGAAGTGCCCTAGAAGCTCCACTTTAGTGGCAGAGATGTTGTAGCAGTGCTGTGACAAAGCAGCTTTGCTGGTCACCTGGCTCTGAGAGGCTCCAAGCCTGTAGTGTACATTTACTCTCTTTGGGTGGAGACAGAGCCAAAGCCTGAATGGTGCAAGCACTTGAGCCTGATGGAGTCTCCCTGCATAGCACCTTTTCTGGGCTGACTTAAATTTTTTAAGGTGCAACTGCTCCCCAGCCTCCTATGCAGTATTTATTCAGTGGGATATAAGCTGAACAAGACCACTGCAGTAACAAGAGAGTCCATAAGCACAAAGGATGCACGCTGAGTAGTAACAGTAATGTTTTATGTTTCACAGCTCTTTAGAGATTGCCACATTTTTGTCACATATGGGCTAAAATGATATTATTTTTTCTTTGTTTATCCTTGTTTTAACTTGGTTCCCACAGAAAAATGAGCAATTAGATTGCTATGGAAGTTCTCCCTATCAAAATGCCTGACAGGGCCTCTCTGGCTTTCTCATTGTGGAAGTGAGTCATCCACCTACACACCACTGATTTTTCTTATCCTGGTGAGTGCACTGTGGATAAAGGGTCAAAGTACAGGGTGCAGTCAAAGATTGGGGTTGTGTATGCTGTTCCTCATGGCCCACCCAGGGAGCCTGGGCCATTCAGGATGAGGTGATGCAGCTCCCCCGAGGCTGAATGATGCCAGGAGTTGAGAAGCCAAGTTTGGGCTCCAGGTCTCACTAAATACAGTGCTTCTGGATTATTCACCCCCAGAATCAGTGAGGTGTCCATCTGGAGGGAGGGAAATCTGGAGTAGTGAGACCCCAGGGACAAGCAGTTTCCTTGTCTTTGGGTGTAGGAGGGGTTGATCTGTAGCCAAGGTTTACTACCCTGTATGTTCCTGTTGCCTGAAAGTGGTTTGGCTTACTGGAATGCAATAAAAAGGCTAGTGCTTGAACATAAAATATAAGTGAAGAAGCGTGGGTAATGTGTGAAGTGTTAACCAGAGTCAGGCTACAAATGGTTGTGGTGGGTGCAGGAGTTGCCTGCCAGCCCCTGCAATGGAAATAAGTTTCCATTCAGTCTGGCTCTGAGTGACATCCAGAATACAGAAGGAAAACAAGCAGTAACTCTTATCTTCCTGCCAAAGCAGCTCCAAAGTGAATATAAACACTGATTGTGTAGGGACCATCAATTAAGCTAAGATGTATTTAGAGCAGGTGCAGAAGACATAATGAGTGAAAAGATAACTTTATAGTCTTGCATGCTTAAAACAATTTGGTTTTCTGATGCCGTGTTTACTGGGAAAAGTATTGACTTGATAGTTGGAGGCTGTGAGTCATTTATGAACAGTTTTTAGTTTAATAAACACACTACAAACATCAAGAAAGAAGGTTTAAATTATGAGAACTTTAATGCTGGTGAACGTTTTATTTGTGACTGCAGTAATATTGAAAGAAAATCTGAACTTGTGGATAGAAATTTATGGACTTTCTTGTCAAATTAGTCTGATTTCTTAATGAATGGTTATGCAA
Source organism: Phaethornis superciliosus (assembly GCA_023637945.1). Taxonomy (NCBI): domain Eukaryota; kingdom Metazoa; phylum Chordata; class Aves; order Apodiformes; family Trochilidae; genus Phaethornis; species Phaethornis superciliosus. The sequence goes on from JAJQWJ010000001.1 coordinate 125,009,060, forward strand.
CCTTCCATATACTTAATTCCTTAGCAGTGTTTAGAGGCGTTGCTGAGAATGGGGCTTTCTCATGTATGGTTCTTCTGAACTTGAAAAGCCATTTCAGACAAAGAGTAAGAGAAAAGGAAACATTTGTTATCTTCACTTTACAGAGGAGGATCTGAGAAGTAGAGGAGCAAGGGACAGAGATTTTACAGAGACACACTGCTTTTAACAAGACAGTTTAATTGGCTTTTCATAAAAGAATTCTGCAGATGAAATAGGAAGCTGAACCCTCATATCCTAATAGTAACTGACGATAAATGTGGATTGATGTAGCTTTTTCAACTCTGATTTTGGAAAAGTCTTCCATGTCCCTCCCTATAATAGGTAAACAAGATGAATTTATCTTTTGGTTTGTTTTTAACATGCCTCACCCTTTGTTCTTCCAGGATTTAACTATTAGCATTCTACACTTCCCACTCTTTGCTCTCTCACTGAAATTTGAAGCAACTTATAATCAGTTTTTTAGCTTCTTTGGTTTTCTGTTCTGGTAAGACAGCTTTACTATTCAGGGATAAAGGTGGTAAAAGGTAACACCTTACATGTTAATCAGAAGCACACCTTGGTTTACTGAACAGCTTAGGGAAAACCACTTCCATCATTTTGGCCTGCTCAGCTACTAAACTAGCAAACAGAAACATCTCTTCACTGATCCTCCCTCCAAGCCAACTCTCCCCTTGGTAAATATATTACCACATTAAAACTAACCACTGCTAGCAGAGGTGAAGCAGGACTGTAAGTAAAGAGCCCGTGAGCTGCTCTGAGCCCATGTCTGTGTTACATGAGGAAGGCACTGGTACTGGCAAGTGCATCCCCCCTGGGGTGGTGTGAGGCAGAGGAGGGGTTGGCTGGGCCTTCAAGGCAGCATCATGGGGCACTGGGATGCCAGGACACAATGATGCAAGGTAATGCCAATGCATGGACACCTTCCAGCACTGCCTCTCCCTCCCTTTGCACCATGGCTGGGCTGTGCGTAGAGAGATCTGACAGTGATCTTCTACAGTGTATCCTATTTTATATATCTCATATCTATGAGCCAGTCTGCTCAGAGGGACTAGAAGATGGCATTGCTCTCTAAAGGGGAGAGGAGGTGGAGGTTAGACAAGGAGGCTAAGGTCAGGAAGCTTGAGGTCACTGTTTTTGTTTATTAGTATTATTTACTACTTACTTCCCTACAAAATCCCACAATATACCATCTAGTCTGAATTACTGAGAAGAAAGACTTTTAGATACTGGGAAGTATATAAAAGAAAAATGGACTGCTGATACCAACAATGAAGCAAATGTTCCCTGTGATTTCATCCCATTTGTCAGTGGAAAGAAAATAAATCCTTTACAAGGGCAGCAGGATTACCTGAGAGCCCCCAGGGCTGACCAAGTGAAGAGGATGACGTGAGGATGAGTGTTGTGGTTAAAAGAAGCCGAAGACTCATGGACTGCTAAATTACTTAATCATCACCTCTTCTGTAACACAAACAGGCATGCATAAAGACACATAGGAACATGCAGTTCTTCACTGTAGCTGAACATATGCCTTCATTAATGTGAAAAAGAGAAAGTTCTATTTCAGTCAAGCATAATTTAGTTTGCTGTTAAATTCACAGTTACGCTGAACATGTATTTGTACATTTGGTTTTAGTTTACCTCAAACTGTCTTGCCATTTGTTTTCAGTTGATCTCAAACTGTCTTGCCATTTTTAGGCCTTAAATATTTATAAATCAATAGAACACTTTTTTTTTTCTCTTTTTTATTCTTTCTATTTTTTTTTCTTTAAACCAACCAAACAATTCAATGTTGCTTATCTAGTATGTTTTTATAAAACTCATAATTTTTTTAATATATAAAAATAACTTCAAACTCTCATTCTGCTAAATCCTGCTAACAAGGAGCCCCATAACAACAAGTGAGTAGTTTCCCCATATATATATATATAAGGAAAAGAGGAACAGAAGTGAAACATAGTTACTTTTATACTTCAAGTGTGTTATAAACAAGAGATGTGAAATTGAACAATGAAGACAATGCTTTATGTATACTTGTAGTTGCTCCAAATTTGTCTATGAATGTAAATATTAATTTAATTAGACATTTAATAAAGTGTAGGGCATACATATGCTATCATTGCACCCCAGGTTTCCCTTTGAAATAAAGAGATTTATTTTTAATATTTGCAGAAAGATGTGCCAGCCTGGGTGTGGATAGCAGCCATATATGCTGTATGTATCTTATCTTAACTACACATATCTTGCCATATGAATTTACAAAATACTCTTCGAACTGACATGAGGATATTATTCACCTTTAAAATTCAAGCATTAATTATTTTGTTTTCCAAATAACCTGATTATTTTTCCCCATGCAGATGTACTTTTAAGTCCTGAAACACTAAAACAATTAGGGAGTTACAGCTAAGATTAAAATGGTCTCAAAATTAGTTTCCTCACATGATTTTAATTAAAATATAGAGGCGTTTTTAATGAATCTTCCATTGAGAAAAGTTTATTGCACATGCTTTTTTGTGTGTGTCTGTCATACAACAGTTCAACATTCTTTTAATTTTCATAATTAACTTAGATTTGTATTGCCTTCTCAAGATACTTTTCTAAGCCTTTGAGGATTTTGAAATACAAATGCCATTTTAATTTGCTTAATCTATTAAAAATGTATGCATGCTTGATTTTTTTGTTTGTTTTTTTTTTGTTGTTTTTCTCCTTCTTCTCTCTTTCTCTTTATTTTGTAACCAACAGCAGTTAAAAGAAACTTAACCTCTTATGACCCTGACAAGCCTCCCCCTGAAATATGACACTACGTGGTTCAGATGTGAAAAGTCACATAATTTTTCATTACCATTTTATCCTAGGAATTATGCTTATAGAAGGAAACACTAAGGTGTGTGATGGAGCCTGCAAAAGCCTCAAGGACAGGTGGCCCAAAAGAGGTGCTCTATGTTACTTCCACTTTCCAGGATGGCAGATACTGGGGTGAGGAGGAGTAAACCTGAAGCTTAATTTTCTTCCTCCTCCTTTCTGTAGGCACAATCCCTTTTGAAACTGAGTCACCAGTAGACAGTCATTTGGGTTGGGTTGGTTTGGTTTGGTTTGGTTTGGTTGTAAGTCACCATGTGCCTTGATAGAGGTGAAGGCTGCCCTTGCAACCTGGTTTTGCTGCAGTCACCTTTACAGCCTGATTACTTTTGAAATGTCTAAACGTAGAGGATGAGCTCTTCTTGTTGAAAAATTCCTGGTGTACTTGTGGCTTGATGTAAATACAATGTGGACTTTTCGTTTTCTCGCAGTTTGGATGCTCAAATTACACAAGGTGGTTCTGCTGTTAGATGGTATCACTTGTTTCTGCGGTCCCTTCAGTCACTCCCACTGTGTTAAACTGAAAGTAATTAACTTTTAGGAGGTGTGTTTGTTATAAAAAGCAGTCTCTCCATGTGGGCATTAGTTCTTTATTCTTAATAGACTGAGGAAAACTGTCTTTCTTTCTCTCTTTAATTATTTTTCCCTATTACATAGCAGTACTGGAAATACAGAGAAGTAGAAAGTCTATGAAGGGTGCAGGTGAGAAAAAATCCAATATACACCTCTCTTCTCCCTATGAAAGAAAAAGGAGTTTTAGCTTCATATAGATGATTTAATTTGGGTCCCTGTGCTTTAGGAAACCAAACATCTGGACCAGTTTATTCATCATTAATGGCCATGTTACAGAAAAAAGCCACACTTGGTTCCTTAAATTTGGAATCATACAAAATTATAGAGCTGGCCATATCTCCCAGACCTATGAAGGAAGTGTGGATAAATACCTGGTTTCCTTGTGACTGAGCAGGAACCAAGCTATTACATTGAGGCAGCTGCTGCTCAATCCATCTGTGTCTTTAAAAGAGATCAAGGGAAATGATCTTTCTTTAGCTTGGTCTGAAACTGACTTCTCATCAAGGGGCTGCAGGAGGCCAGGGCAGATCTCTGAGAATGGGAAAGGTTCTTGGGCACTTGTGGGTGACTGCAAAGGTCTCAGCCATGATTTTGGTCTGGCAAACTAGAGTTATATTCCCTGTTCCCAGGCACGGTTTGGGCACTAGCATGAGCCAGGGATAACCCCTTTTAGGATTTAGGCCTGTGACCACCCTGTTTCAGAGGGCAGGAGAATTTAACAGTGTGAATGTGAGTTATTCCATGACTGTTGGCCTCAGTGTTGGGGAACAGTCCTGGGCTCATTTAATTGACTCATATAATTGTAGGTAGGCACTGTGTCCCAGTAAAGTGTTAAGCAAACAGGGGAATTTACCCTTCCTGGATTTTTCATCCCTAGTGGGGCAATGAATAGCAGCAGTGTACCTGGTGAATATTTTACTACACAGGTTTTTGAAAGTACCACCGCTCTTGGCTGCGCCTACAGTGCTTGTGTTTTGTAAGGGGCTCAAAAAACTAATTTAGTAAAGAAAAGTAACAGCAGGTGGGATTGGATCTCCATGTTGCATTTAGGTGAGAAGATAGTATGTCCTTGTAGGCTGGACTGGGGTGAGAGGAACATGGATCAATACCTGCCTGCATTGCTGACTCTCAGGGTGATTTTGAGGTAAATGCTCCATCTTCAGAAGTGAGAAATGAGTTTTCCTGATAGCAGGATGCACTTCTTCATGTGCCGTAATTCAGTCCCTAAAATGGTGGTCTACCAGACACCTGAGGCCATGATTTTTTCAGGTTTGAATCTATAACATGGGACAGAGTAATAGCAGTTTTCTCCATCCTTTTTCCATCTCTTTTAATACACTGTAAGTTTCTTGAGACCAGAAATACTTCTTACTCTGCATAAAGATCTGAAATGTCATTTCAGAATCACACTTGAGTCAAATTTTGGCTGACGAAGTATAGTACTTATCTTTAAAATAGTTTTCATGTTACTTTTATTTACAATAGTATATATTTTTAGAAAATACGCATATAATATGATATACAAATAATGAAAAAAGTTTGAATCTGCAAAACAGGCTTCATAACCAATGAAAAAAACAAATATGAATTTTAATAATGCATTTTACACAAGAATAAACTGTTTGCAGCTCAGCTTTTACAAAGGATTAGAAAGAAATTCAAGATGGTGTGCTAAATTATAAGTTGAAAGGGAAAAAAACCTATAAAAATACAGACCCCTTATTGTTTCATTTCTGCAGATTTTCCAAAACTATCGTTAAGGCTCATTTTCATTACAAGCAATTTTTCAAGATGTTATTTAATAACCTCAGGCTGTAAGTTAGCAAGCAAGCTGTATGCAGATATGATTTTAATTTTGTAAATCGACTTCAGAAGAGAAACTTCTTGCCAGTAAAATTCTCTGTAAAACAATGACTGCGACAGCCTTTAAGCAGCTTGGAGGTGAAAATGTGTGTGTTTTCGTTAGTAAAAAGGATTTTTCTATGATGTTGAGTAGATTCAAGTGTGTCTGTGCACTTTTGCTAGCTCTAGTGACTGCTGAACATTGCATGTGGATGTTACTCAGAGTGTAGAAGACAGACTGGTGTCAGTAAGCTACTCTGGAGCTTGGAAGCCCTCACTGCTTACTCATTACATTTAAAGCCTGTTTTTGTGAAGCTTCAAAATAACATTCTTCTTTTCCCTAATGTGATGCTTATTATTTTATAGGTATTTAAAATTACAGTGACTTATTGCAATATCTTGCTTAGGTGGAAATGTAGGTCAGCCAGAGCATCAGTCTAGCCTTTGGTAGCTTGTGGTGATAAAACTGTATTGCCTATTACTGGCCCAGATGCAGCACCAGTCAGTCTAATTAAAATAATCCTTACAGGTACAGTTTCTTACATTGCCATGCTTGGAGCCCGATGTTATATGCCTTGTCTACATTGTCTTAAGCTACATTCATTGAAAAACCTAACTATGCTGTGATTCCCTAATAGCAACAAAACACACTCTGTATTCTTTTTTTTATAAATAACACATCTCATGTTTCTCTGTTAATCGAAAAGTGAAAAATGAGAGACTCTGATGTACAACTTAATCTATAAGGTAGCAATTATACATTTAATTATATTTAATTGGAAAACATAGTATCTGTAGAGCATCATCAGAGTTTTTCTCAATTTAATTTAATGTAGACTTGCTGACCCTTGCTAACTCTTAAGTGTTCTTTCTAAATCCTCGTGCTGAATAGGAAGTCTTGTTTGCAGCAGACAGCTAAAATTAAGAAATATAACAAAGCAGAAAATGAGATTATGTCTGTGCAATTTAAGACAGCCACTAAGAATTAGTTTGGCACAATTTAATGAACTTTTGTCTGATTTACCTCCCTTTTCTTGATCTGTGATAGGGAAAAAATTCAGCACAGCATAAAACCAACACAAGTATTCCCTAAGTACTGTACTTCCTATGGGTTTTCTCATCCAAACTTAGTATGAAATGCACTGTACAACTCAAATATACATGCATGAGTTCAGAAGGAACTTAATTTTGTCCAAGATTTGACCAATGATTGTGGCCTGAACTAAATCATCAGAAATTGAATTAAATGGGGTGGTGAGGGGAGGAGCAACAGGCACAAGAATGTGTAGAAATCCTTATCTACAAGAAGGGACAAATTCTATGAGGTCATCCAGAGTAGGTCCATGGAGAACCATTTAGCAATAGGTGTAGAGTCAATGGAGGCCCAGAACAAGAGACAAAAGCATAGAATACAAAGGCTCCAGTAGGCAACAGTTCCAAGATGCTGTGCTCTGCCTGATAGCCCGTTTTATTACCTCTACCATTAAAACAATAAAGGCAGCCAAAGGCATAACATTTGCAGAACATCATCTCCTTTGAATGGGTATATGTGTGACCCTGACAATGTTAACTGAAATGAAGAGTGACATAGTTCTACATCTCTCTACAGGTGAAAAGAAGCATGGACTAGTTTTTGCTGTCTTACAGCGCGTAGACAGAAAATACTAAAAGAGTTTTCCTGAAATAGTTTAAATTATGCTGCTTATGACTCAGTTGCTTAGGGAAGAGAGATTTTTCTTTTCCTTCAAAAAGCAAAATGCCATGATACTACTATTACTTATAAACACAGGGCAGACAACAAATTTGTGCTCTTGAGAAGTGTGTGTCTGCAGGACATCTTTTGCTGGTAGATTCCCATGTGGAAGTCCCATGTCCTACTTTCTGCAAACACAAATAAGATCTACACAAGCTTATATAAAAGGCTAAGTTGTTTTCCCCCTTCTCTGCTTCTGGGAGAGGACTTCTCCTCCAAGACTATGGGTTGAAAAGGGCAAAACCAAAAGGGAGAGCTCGGGACCTTTAAAATCTGTGTTTTCCTTCACTATTCTGTGACTGCTGTTTGGGGGTCTTTTGCTGGAGTGCCATGTAAGCCCAACTGGAAGTATCTTATTGCCTGGGGAAGGGACAGTGGGCTCCCCCAGGACCTGCACTGCCTACCCTCAGGCGAAGTAAATTTAAGATGGTGCATTACAGTCAGGTAAATGCTAAGAGAATGATCTGTAGGAAACTTGTGAAAGAATATTCAAAACTGCTCTACTGTTTTTTTTTTTAATTTCAGTTTTGGTTTTTTTGTTTGTTTGTTTGTTTAAATCATCACAATGTAACATCATGAGCCAGCAGTGTGCCCAGGTGGCCAAGAAGGCCAATGGCATCCTGGCCTGGATCAGGAACAGCGTGGCCAGCAGGTCCAGGGAAGTGATTGTGCCCCTGTACTCAGCCCTGGTGAGGCCACAGCTCGAGTCCTGTGTCCAGTTCTGGGCCCCTCAGTTCAGGAAGGAGATTGAGGTCCTGGAGCAGGTCCAAAGGAGGGCAACCAGGCTGGTGAAGGGACTCCAGCACAAGTCCTGTGAGGAGAGGCTGAGGGAGCTGGGGGTGTTCAGCCTGGAGAAGAGGAGGCTCAGGGGAGACCTCATCGCTCTCTACAACTCCCTGAAAGGAGGCTGGAGCCAGGGGGGGGTTGGGCTCTTCTCCCAGGCAACTTTCAACAAGACAAGAGGGCATGGACTTAAGTTGTGCCAGGGAAGGTTTAGGTTGGATATTAGAAAAAAATCTTTACAGAGAGGGTGATCAGACATTGGAATGGGCTGCCCAGGGAAGTAGTGGATTCTCTGTCCCTGGAGATATTTAAAAAGAGACTGGATGTGGCACTCAGTGCCATGGGCTGGTAACCACAGTGGTAGTGGTCAAGGGTTGGACCTGATGATCTCTGAGGTCCCTTCCAACCCAGCCGATTCTGTGATTCTATGATCTGTTTATCAGAAAACATTTTTTTTGAGAGGTCTGAAAATATTATTATGTTAAAATTGTGTTTGACTTACTGTTGATTTGGGCTGTCATTTCCTTTGATTTATTGCAAGGATAGTTCTCTGCCTTTCTTTATTAAACCACCTTAATTGGGAACCCAAATAGCACCCTTGAGACAAGCATAGGGCTGATGGCAGCTGTATATTAGAGTCAAATCATCCTGTTATCAAAAATAAATCATGGTCTTTCTCATTCACAGGATTTCCTTCCAGTGTTTTATCTTTTTCTTTATTTTTTTTTTATTATTATTATGACTTTTCTCAATGAAGACTTGACAACCGATAATGAAAATCATTTGTAGTTCAGGTTGCCTGGAGAATGAGAGGGATACAAAGCTGACTGAATTTTATGAATTCATCATTTGGCAGGCTTTCATGATCAAATGCCTGTATTAAATGCACACTGCACAAAAAGGTGATTTTTAGAAGACAGAAACAGGAATTTTTTAAGAACCTTCTAATCATGGTTACATGTAACATGCAAAAGGTTGTGCCAGCTCAGTACAGATTTTGTGTAAATAACTGATCACTACCCATGTGCTCAATAGAAAAACTGAAACATTCATAAGAAGTCAAATGTCACTGGGAAGCTGAAACTTCTGTTTGTCAAAGCAGGAGGAACTGACCTTAGAAAATTACTCTCTTTCAACGATTTCTCTTAAATTACGTTATTGTAGTGTGAAGGGAGAAGATGACTCTTGCAGATAATTTATTGCCTGAGTGAAACTGGAGGTTTTCTCCTGCTCAAACTATTAATTACAGGTAGTATTATGAGTCTCATTCCTGTCACACCAGGCAATGCTTAGTTTTGTAAATGAAAATAAAAATGGGCTGGCATCAAGACCAGCATGACAGATGTGGAAAATATATTTTCTGTCTTTGTAAGGACTGTGAATAATAGCTATGGGTTATTGCTATGGGTTATTAGGCCAAATATTGCTATTCTCTGTGCACTTCAAAAGAGATGAAAGTCATTCAAGAGATAAAAAACCAACAGTAGAGTGCCACGTGGCCAGTGTGTCTCTGGTGGGTATTATCCAACAGCTGTCTTACCTTCAGCATCTCTTTCTCAATGGAAATGAACTGTATACCCAGATGCATCCTCTGGGGGATATACATAGAGCTGCATGCCCACCGGCATCATACATAGAGCAGCTCTGAGAGGTGGCAGAGAAGAGTGGAGGCCAAACAGGGATTTGTGGAAAGATGTTTGCACACTGGATGACAAGGAATTTGAGGAGCTGGAATCAGTTTCCTTGCACAGGCTTTTGCTGTCTGCATTCCTGCTTCCTCCTTCATGTGCCTGATGTCTTCCTCCTCTCTTCCCACTGGATCGGGATGAAACAGAAAGGGATTCTGCTTTATTTCTCCTCCATCCGCTCCGCCACACCCCCACGTTAGATGTGGGACTTCTCATTAGCATCACTTTAACCCACCCTACATTTGTTTAAAAGGGGTGGAGAAAGCAGGGAGCTTCCTGTGTCCCCCAGAAAGACAGCACTTTCATTAATACACACCTGCTGACATGAGAGTCCTTGACAGGGTTTGATTATCGCTGTTTCAAGCAGGAGGTTGGCCCAGATGACCTTCCAGCTTACATCCATCTATGGTCTGTAATTCCACCATGGTTATTAGGAGGAAAAAAAAACCCCAAAACCACAACAAACCCACAAAAAAACATATCGTGAAAGATAAGGATACATAACTAGCAGCTGTGAAATATTAGTACGGTGAGGCAAGATTATTGCTGCAGTACTTTCCTGGGGAATGAAAACATAGCACTCCTGGGTGAAGCCTGTGGTGGGAAGCATTCCCAGCATGTCACACAATACCCCTGAGACATGGATGATTTGATTATTCTCACAATTTCAGCCACAGCACGTTGCTTAATTAAATAATGTAAACATACACATGCTATATCTGTGCTTGCCACTTGGCGAGGCTTTTTCAAAGTGGGTGGTGCTTGAAACCGGAATTTTCTCAGTGAGAATTCTAACATGGACTGGGAAAAACGTTACATTTTTTGAAACATCTGTAATCATTTGAGTGTCATATAAGCTAATTAGCTGTGTATGGATTTTAAGCAGTTGACTCCTTTTCTGCTATGTTCAGGCATATTTCCTGTTTTACATTCTTGAAATCTTTATAGATTTCCTAAATTCTGTAGAAACAAAACCTGAAATCCACCTAAACTAAGTATAAGATTCAGTAAGATAGACTCAGAATAGAGAAGTTCTGCCTGGTTTTGGGAGGGGGGTTGTGTGTGTGTGTGTGTTTTGTTTTGTTTCCTTTGTTTTGGGTTTTTTAAAAGATGTTTCTGCTAAAAAGACAAAAAGTGTATCAACATAGGTGAAGACCTCACTATGTGACTATTAGGAAATGTTATAAAAATGAAAAAAAATTAGTGGAGAAGCATCCTTCAGTTCCCGTGCATTGGAAATAAACCTGGGCGCAGAAGGTAATAAAGCCTGTAGTCTACAGACAGAGGCAGAGTATCTATTCTTACCACAAAATGTAAGTTGGCTCTAAGTTTTGAGGTCAAATACAGAAGAACTTGTGGTAGTAAGGCGAGTGTGCGCATAAGGAGTTTTCCATGCCCAAACTTAAATCAATTAAAAAATAATGGATCAAAATTATGGATTTTGGTAAACGAGAACAGTATCTTTGCAGACAAACAAATAATTTACTTTTATTTTTTTAATCCTTTCTGCTAATTTATGGTCACTGTTAATAAATAATTGTATTTTTTGCTTTCCAAGGATTAAAATACTTTCTTATTCCTCACTCTAGTCCCCTTCTCATACTGGTTTTCTTTTTTCTATTCCTGTAATCCTGTGCTGGCTGCAGTGAAAGATGATGTCTTCAACCATGCTACTTCAATTTTCTTAAATCCTTCTTTCCCTTGAGCAGCAAGATGATTGATTTCTTCTCTCTAAATCTAAACCTCACAGCTTTCCTTGTCTCAATTTAAGTATATCTACAGTCATTTTAAATAGAATAAAATGTGTCCTACCTTGGCGCACTGTGGTCTCCTTTATGGACTTCTTCTGTTTGTGTTTTAATTGGAAGGAATCTGTAGCTAATCAGTCACTTATGCGTAATGGGGGTATGTGATCATATGTCCATAGGCAGGTTTATGAAGCCTGGGAACTTGATTGTATCCTGTATCACTGTATCACTGACCTGTGAGATACCAAGAAGAAAAAATACGACGGCTCATACAGACTCAAGAAACAAAGCCTTTCATTATAGGTTTTCCAGTTCCTATCACAGGAGATTGACAGCACTAATAAACTGATTCCTGTTTGGAGGCTCATGTGCAATATGTAGTTATGAACATTTTGCACCACCGTTGTTGCCTCTGGGAAGCTCTTAAGAAAAGAGTGGGTGTTGTGGAAATGAAAAGGCAATGAGCCGGGGAGCTCATCCTCAGCTGGGGCTTGGGCACAGTAGCTGCAGAGTGTTGGGCAGCCTGGGCTGATGCTCATCAGACTAGATGGCTTGCAAGGAAAATGTATTTCACCATGCAAGGTATCTGGCCTCTTTCCTGGGTGCTCCCAATTAGGCTCCTGAACTCATTTTAAAATGAGTTAGAACAAGTTAAACACCTTTTTTTTTTTTTTTTTTTTTTTTTTTTTTTTTTTTTTTAATGATGAACATCAGTTAATTTTACAGGCATCTAAGGGAATAGCAAACTAATTCAATAGCTCTTCACTGCATGAATTTGAGCTGACTTTTGGTCAGGCCTGTTCTGGGTGCCTCCATCTGTTTTTGTTCCATATGAAATCAGATTCTGCCTGACACTTTGAATAGGAATGTATTTGTCAAAATTTTTATTGTGAGCTTTCTCAAATCATTTTTTGTTTTTTTTTTCTTAAATTAACTTCTCAATGTATTATATGTAAGGATGGCGATTAACTGAAATCCTGATATCCTCTAAACCCCATATGCTGGTGAATAGCTGAAATTATGAGCAGCTGAGCTGCCTGAGTCCTCTTGCTGCCTGGTAATTGATCTGGGATATTGTATCTGCCACTGAGTGTTTGTATTCTCTGTAGTGGCAGATGACTTCGTGTCTGGTAATAGGACAAAATCAACCATCCAAAACATTTCAAACTATCGGTTAGAATTAGTGATTAGCCTCTGCAAGAGCGTAGCAATAAATCTGCTTTATTTCTCTGTGGTCTTTGTGACAGCAAGCAGCAGAGAGACCCTAAGTGGAATTGTTATGAGTGTGTGCTTGTGCCTTTTCTCCCTGCTATTTGTTCATTAAAGATTAGCACTTTCTCTCAATGAGACTAGTTAAATGCTGCTGTTTTCAGTATCTTATGGTTTGTCTTTGTTATGTTAGTACTTAAAACTTTCACTCTCCAGTCCAGTTGTGAGCTCCCCTCAGAGTAAGTTCTCGGGTAATTCCTTGGAGTGCCTCCCTGAATTAATATTACTTTCAGTTTTAATATTTAACTTTCATACTAGGAAACCAAAATATAAGGGAAAGCAGCATCTGAGTTTGCTCTGGACTCTCAAATAAACAGGCATCAGCAAAAGCTGGAAATAATTTATTGGTTCTCTGTCCGAGCTGATACTTATTTTTAGGTGTTGTAGCTCATAGATCTCTTCAAAAACATAGGTTTCAAAGCATTAACATTTACTTTCTAGATTTTCAGTAATGGTCAGATTTCTTAATTTTGTTTCTCTCAAATGACAAATCACAAGTAAAATGAGGAGCCTGCACACCTCTATGCTGCAGGCTAAGCTGCTTTGAGTACGCTGCTCAAACTTCCTGCACAGGCAAGAAGGTCGTTCACTGAGAGGAAAAGAGGAAATATCATCCCCATTTATAAAAAGGAAAAAAAGACCCAGGGGAACTACTACAGTTAGCCTCTGTGCCCAGCAAGTTCTTTGTGGAAACTATGCTAAAGCACATGGGAAAAAAGGAGAGGATTGGTGACAGCCAACATGGCTTCACCAGGGGCAAATTGTGCCTGATGAATCTGGTGGCCTTTTCAGATGGGGTTATGGTGTTAGTGGAGAAGGGAAGAGCAACTGATGTCATCTTCCTGAACTTGTAGAAAGTATTAGACACTCTCCTGAAAATCACCTTGCCTCTAAATTGGAGAAACATGGACCTGGTGGATGGATCACTCAGTGAATAAGGAACGGGCTTGCTGGTTGCACTCACAGTTGCAGTCAATGACTTGATGTCCAGTGGAGATCAGAGATGTGAGGGACTTTCCTCAGGGATCACTACTGAAATGGGTTGTGTTTAAAATCTTTGCTGGCTACATCGATGGTGGGATTGAGTGCACTCAGCAAATTTGCTGATGATACCAAGCTGTGTGATGTAGCTGACATGCTGGAGGGAAGGCATGCCATCAAGAGGGACAGGCTCTAGAGGTGGGCCCATGCCAACCTCATGAATTTCAACAAAGTCAAGTGCAAGGTCCTGCACATGGGCCAGGATAATCTAAATCAAAGTTAAAGTTTGTAGAATGGATTGAGAACAGTCCTGAGGAAAAAGACTTGGAGGTATTGGTTGATAAGAAGCTCAATGTGAGCTGGCAGTGTGTCCTTGCCACCCAGAAAGCCAAACATATCCTTGGCTGCATCAAAAAAAATGTGGCCAGCAGGTCAAGCGAGGTGGTTCTCTGCTCTCATGAGACTCCATCTGAAGTACCAGATCTAGTTCTGGGGCCTAGATATTAGGAAGGAATTTTTCACTATAAAGGTGGTGAGACACTGGCACAGGTTGCCCAGAGAAGTTGTGGCTGCCCCCTCCCTGGAAGTTTTCAAGGCCAGGTTGGATGGGGCTTCAAGCAACCTGATCCAGTGGGAGCTATCCCTGCCCATGCGGGGGGCTTAGCACTGGATGATTTTTAATGTTCTTTCTGACCCAAAGCATTCCATGATTCTGTGGTTCTCTAGTGGAAGTGCTGTTTTTACCTGTGCTCTGTGCAGAACATGTCTACCACTGGGGCTCCAAGTTTCCTGGGCCAAGAGAGATCAACCCACCATGACTTGATCTCTGTAGCTGTAAAAATGTGAAGGCTCTTGTGAGTGCCTTCCTTTGGGAAGTACCCAAAGAGCTGTGAGGAAAACCTTGGAAAGTCCATGGTGAGACCTGGCTGAGCAGTGCTTCAGGTCATCTCAGTGTTTCTCTTTCAACCAGTGGGATTTACTGGGTCTTTATATTTTCCATTCTTGGGAGCAAAGAGAATGATAAACCTATTAGTGATGTAATTGCTACCATTAAGTAGGATGGCAAAAACATATAATTGTACGTTCTTAATATTTTTTCTAAACTATAAAGCCCTACCAAATGTATATATCATCTACAGATGCTTCTTGCTGAGAGCAACAATTTTTGAAAAGAAAAATAAAATACTTATCAAACATTTTATAGTGATGTGGATGTTGGGATCTTCTCCCAAGTAACAAGCTATAGGGCAAGAGGAAATGGCCTCAAGTTGTGCTGAGGAGGTTTACGTTGAATATTAGAAAAAAGCTTCCTCACTGAAAGGGTTTTCAAGCACTAGAACAGGCATGGAGTCATCATCCCTAGAGGCATTTATAAGATGTGTAGATATGGTGCTTAGGGACATGGTTTAGTGGTGCACTTGGTCTTTTCCAACTAAAACAATTTCATGATTCTGTGATAATGAAATTAAATAATTCCCCCTTTTTTTTTTAGTCTTTCAAAAATGACATGACACTGAGATGAGTTTTTTTTTAAATTTATACTGATTACAGAGATAAGACACACTGTTAGAAAACACCTCTGCTTTCTTAGGGCAGAATTAATCATGTATGGTGTTCTGTATTATCTATCTTAATCAAAAGAAAGAGGTATGTGATTACAGATTGAAAATAGATTTTTATATCTATTTTCCATTTTTTAAGCTGTTTTGTAACTGGTGTAAGAATTACAGGACATAAAGTTCCATTAGTAATACAGTGTAAATATATCTTTTCCATTTGTCATTAAGAGATATTCTAAAAGAATAAGACAGCAAAATGGTTTTATTCTGTGAAAAGGAAATACAAGTCAAATCTTGTGGTAGGAAGCCTGCAGCTCAATAGCAGATCCTCTTAGTTTTTTCAGATTTGTGGAATATTGCATTATAGGTATTTTTGGTGTCAAATCATGGAAAATTAAAATTCAAGGCCACAAGTCAAAGAACCTCTATGAAATTGAGTTTCCAGAGCAAGAAAGTCTGAGAAACTTCAACTTTCTTCATTGGAACAGGTATTGATCTGCAGCTTCCTTGCACCTTCCATGTGCAATCTGACCCCAGAAGTTTATTGTGGCTTTAGTTTGTGCAACGTTTTTACAGATTTGTGACCTCCTCAGGAAAGGTTTTAGATGCTTATTTGGCATATACATCTTTATCACAATGAATGCAGGTTGGGTATGCAGTGTGGTTGTGTGTAAAGTGCTGAATTCACAAGGTGTGTTTTGCTTGGTCTATGTTAATTAAGCAGTCCTTTTCCTTTATAATTTCAACCTCTATAGTAAAGTTAGGAAAACCCTCCTCCTCTCATTCACCAAAAAACCCCCAAATAAACTCCAAACCTTGGGCCAGGTGTTTGCTTCTGACTGAAAAAGCATGCTATTTCCTCATAATTAAAAAGTTTACTAAAATGCAAAATAATAGATGCTTTCTACAGCATATATCATAGAATCATAGAATTGGCTGGGTTGGAAGGGACCTTTGAGATCATCAAGTCCAACCCTTGACCACTGCCGCTGTGGTTACCAGCCCATGGCACTGAGTGCCATATCCAGTCTCTTTTTAAATATCTCCAGGGATGGAGAATCCACTACTTCCCTGGGCAGCCCATTCCAATGACTGATCACCCTCTCCGTAAAGAAATTCTTTCTAATATCCAACCTAAACTTCCCCTGACAGAGCTTAAGTCCATGCCCTCTTGTCTTGCTGATAGCTGCCTGGGAGAAGAGCCCAACCCCCCCCTGGCTCCAGCCTCCTTTCAGGGAGTTGTAGAGAGCGATGAGGTCTCCCCTGAGCCTCCTCTTCTCCAGGCTGAACACCCCCAGCTCCCTCAGCCTCTCCTCACAGGACTTGTGCTGGAGTCCCTTGAATGCAACAATAAACACTATCAGAAAAATCTTGTGAGACACCACCTGGAGCACTGTGTCCTGCTCTGGAGCTCCCAACACAAGAAGGACGTAGAGGTCTTGGAAAGAGTCCAGAGGAGGGCCATGAAGATGATCAGAGGGCTGGAGCACCTCTCCTATGAAGACAGACTGAGATGGCTGAGGTTGTTCAGCCTGGAGAAGAGTCCAGGGAGACCTTGTAGCCTTCTTACAGTACCTGAAGGAACCTGAAGGAGTCTGCATGAAAACTGAACAGGGATTTTTTTATAAAGACCTATAGTGAATAAATCACCATTCTGAGATTCTGTGATTCCATAAAATAGATAACCTGGGGCAGTTCCACACAATGGTGCAGTGTAATTTACAGAGCTTATTTGATGCATGCAATGATCTGCCCTTTTTGAAGTGGTAACTGTGCTGTGACAGAAATGGGAGCTCTAGTTATACAGTCTCATTGCAGTATCTGTACTCATACTGAGTTTATTCTTATATTTCTCTACAAATATACGTATAAATATATTTAAATTTATTACCCTTGGAAGAGAGATGGGCCTTTTGAAAGAAATGGAGATTTCGGAATGACTGTAGCTGGAACTACGGTTAGTGCTCTTACAAAAATCTTTTTTGGACGACTGTCATTCATAATGAATTTGTTCACAGATAAAGCCAGTTCTGTTTAAAATTCATGAACATGTAAACACATGCATATGCTGATTTTGTTGATTACATTTAAGTATTTGTAGATTTAATTCAGAAAACCCGTTGACTTATTAAATCACTTTATGGATATAAGGCAGATGTGGATTTTTAGCAGCCTGTTATAATCACAATTCAGTTTACTGTTCTGACTGAACATTCTTGAAAATGAAATGCATGGTTCATGAGTTTGGTGTTATACTGGAGAAGGTATCTGCCTTTCTACACCCCTTTTCTATCTTGACTGTGGACACTGATCTGAGTTACAGACATACATTTTATGTTGAAGGTTATATATTTGTTTTCTGAAGATTTAGTTAATCTTTTTGTGTGAACAAAAAAGATATTAGAATTGAACAGGTTGAAACTGTTGTTTTTTCTGTTTCTAAATCTTCAAAGGACATTTTGCAATTAAATGAATGCATTCAGGAATTCATGGTGGGGGAGTGTATAATCTAATTTGGGTAAATACACAGAATTTTTCTTTAGTTCACATCTATAACTCCCATTCTTTTTATCAGTAATTAAACACATGCATTAAGCGAAGGCTCTCACAATGTTCTGTTTCATTGAGAATTTTGGCATGAGAACAGAGTGCACATTCATTACAGCTGGATATGTGACTGACCACAATAGCTGCAAAGGAACAATTACACTTTATTAATTCAATAATGTTGTGAGGAAGCAAATATACACTGTAGCTGTGAAGATGAAAAACATGCATCAGTTTCACAGCTTCAGGAGAGCATCATTATGTGCATCAGCTTATGTACAGGAGCAAGAGCTTAACTCTCCTTCTGGACACTCAGTTCTGGAAAAAGAGGCTGGTCTGAGGTGGACCAGTACTGAGAAATTATTTTCTGCAAAGGCAGAGTTTATTTTTGTAAGCAACCTAGCTTTTTTTTTTTTTGCTTTTCTTTTCTTCTAGAGTTGGAATGCATGAATAAAAAAATAAAATAAACATAAAAAAATAAACTGGATCTGGGTAACCCCATGTGTTACCTAAACCAGATCCAGATTTCATAGGATAAGGGGCAATAGTTTTAGACTAAAAGAAGGTAAGATTCAGACTAGACATAAGGAACAAATTCTTTACAGTGAGGATGGTGAAACACTGGAACAGGTTGCCCAGAGAGGTGGTAGGTGACCCATCCCTGGAATATTCAAAGTCAGGTTGGATGGGGCTCTGAGCAACCCAATCTAGTTGAAGACATCCCTGTTCATTGCAGCAGAGGTTGGATTAGACGATCTTTAAAGGTCCCTCCCAACCCAAACCATTCTATGATTCTGTGATTACAATAGTATGAGTACAACTAATTTCACCAAATTGTAACTTTACAACTTTAGTGACTGTTTTCAGCTACTCATATATTGGCCTTTTATAGCCAGAGGATGGAAAAATACTTTCAGAGGATGCTGAATCTAGTTACAGATACTGCTGGCTGAGCAGGAATGTCTTAGTTTAGGATAGATGCTTTTTGTTCACAGCTTCTGGACTGCCTGCTTCATGTTTACATTAAAACTTTGGAGAGTAGGAAGAAGAAATGGGGGGAGGGAGAGAGAAGAAGTACTTGGCTTAAGGAAAAATGCATCTGAAGCAATTAGAGAAAAGGACCTGCACTAGCAGTGCCACCCATTCTTATATTCCTGAGATACATGAAGGAGATAGGTGAAACTTTTAAGAGTGATGAGTAGAATAAATATGAAAAATAAGAGTTCTAAAATAAAACATTTTTTTTATAGTTTTTGTAATCTGAATCCAGTAAATGTTGAAATAGTTTGCTTTTTTGTTTCTTCCAACATTAAATGCTGCCTTGTGTTCACAGTGAAGCCCAAAGGTGGTTTTTCTCTAACAAGGACCATGCCAGTTAAAAATTTGTTGTAGACAAGAGTGGTATTCTGTTATCCAAACATCACATACAACTGTTCTCATTCTGGAATTATAAGGCTGGTGCTGACTGTTTTATCCCACATGCTTCTATTTTGTGGAAGTTTATATCACTGCATAAGATAAGAACTAATATCAGCAAATTAGTAACAGAGAGGCAATTTACCAAATGATGAGTTTGCTTGCGTAACTTAAGCACGTATGAAAATTAATAAATTCAAGGGATTTTAGTGCTTGGAACTTTTACCTTTTTTTATTATTATTATTTAGGCATCTGTACACTTTAACTTACAATAAGGCAGTGAGGGGCCTCTTCTCTTATTGTAGTGTTTTACCCTCAGTAAATGACAGACGTTATTGGTACGTAGAGATTCATTACACATTCTCTCACTGGAAAGCTTTCATTGCATGCCATTAGATAACAGCGTGTGCTCAGTAGCTGTGGTCTCTTAGCAACTAACTCTGTCTCTTTCTTTTAAATTCTCCTTTTGTGACCCAGAGGCAGATTTCAGGCATAAACCTCAGCCCACATTTCTATTTCCAGGACAGTCAAACTGGAATGTTTTGGGGGATTATATGAGGTCCACGAAGTGCAAGAATATATTCTTCTAAATCTATTGCATGTGTTGAAAATGGAGATAAATTTGTATTTCTTAATTTAATAATAAATGTATTATTAGAATCCTGCCAGCTTCTCGTATTGTTGGTAGTGATGTGCCAATATATTTTAATATGAAGGTTGTCTTTAAGCAAAGACATAACTAAAATCTGCAGATCTGGCAATATTTCATTCATGTAGAAAATGTGTAACCCCTTTCCCTGATGTAGATTTTAATGTAGATACCTTTTGGAGGGCTGGTTTGTTGGGTTCTTTTTATTACATATATGTATCTGAAACAGGGATGGACAAAGAGGAACATTCCTTCCAGGCAGGAAACTTGGGGCTATGCCTTCAAAACAATTAGAGGTTTAAATTCAGATCCTTGTGTGCATGCTCTTAAAGCTGCCATTGCATGTTTTTCTTATTGGAGATTTTGTTTGCCTTTCAGTGCCAATGTGTGCAGGAAAACCCTTTCATTCCTAAAGAAAACCCCAGGATTAAGAAATATTTTATTAATCAAAATCTATTCATTCAGTTAAGGACTTGAAAAGAGTTACTCTGGTGTGGTGATAAATTGGTGTAATGAAACATGATTCTTCTAAACTCTAGATGTATTTTTATGTCTAGACAGGTTTGCAGTGAGGAGCGTGTGATTATAACAAAATATGTCAGAATGAACCCAAAGGATTTTTCACTATAAGCTCTTATTAATTTTTTTTAGTTATTTAGTTTATTTTTTTTTTTTTTTTAGAAATGAAGGCATCTATGTTGTGTAGAAATCTTTCTGAAGTGACAGTTCTGGTTGACTCTTCTATGCTAAGCTGATTAACGGTTTCTGACCTTTCAAAGTATGTCGTATATAATCCTAGAAGACCACCAGAGTTGAAACTATTCTGTTATTTTTGATGTTCCCATCAGGCCTTCTGTCTGTGTCACAAGAAATCCTAATTCACTTGGTTTTAGTTAATTTGACAGGTCATTGTTAACATCATTACTAATAGCAACAGCTACATGTTACACATGTTTTGACAAGAGGAGTCTTCAAGACATGGCAATACCAGTTAATTAGAATAGAAGAAAAGTGCTTATTTCTTTTGACCATGAATGGATATCTTCTTAATATTTTGGGAGTAGATGGGAAGGCATTATGTTTATTTCAGGAACAAACTTACTTCTTACTGGCTGAAACCAAGCAGGAACTGTGATAGAAACTATCTGCAATGTCATGCAGATCATCACATTTAGAAAGTTTCTTTTTCTGATAGGGATTTGTTAAGTAGATTTTGAGGGAATCGTCATGCCACAAATTAGAGTTGCTGCTACTTTATCTCATTTATTATGACCAACTCTTTTTCTGTATGCGTAACCAAATTTATTGTCGTGATTTAAGAGCTCATCTGTTGAAATTTTTCTCTTCCTCAGAGACACAAAGTTGAGAGGATATAGACTCTTACCTAGAGAACGCAATGCAACCCAAATGTGAGCTTCTAAGAAAAAGACTTAAAGACCATTCCTAAAAAGTCTTTCAGGTGATGCCTGGTTTAAGTAGTCATTTGATTGAATAGAAGTTTCATGCAGATGGAGACTGACATTCACACACAGTAAAGAAAGATAAGAGGATGAGATTATGTGTGGTTTAAGCAAGAGAAAATTTCAACATGGAAGAGAAAATATAGCACAGGATTTTTTTGAGAGAAGATTGTATAGCGATTTATTTCCAGTTCATCAATCAAGGAAGCATGCAAATTCTAGACTGGACTGAAGTCAGCATCTGGTCAGTAAAAATGATCCTATCCTGCTTTGACTTTCCCATTTTGGTATAAAACTTACAAAATATACATGGAGAATGGGTTGGCTTTAAAACAAGAACAGAGCAAATCTTCAGGAGGAAAAAATTCAGTTTGGTACTACACTTGGAATGAATATCTATATGGGTGATTCTTAAAAGTGACTTTATACAAGGCACTGAATTTTAGGCACATCCCATAAGATGTTCATCCATTCCTAATTAGACAAAAGTTGAAGAAGTTTTGTGCAACATTTTTTTGTCACGGTATTCATCAGATCCCAAGCCTGTACTTTAAGGTCTAATTTATGGTTCTCAGCTCCCAGTGATGTTGGCCAGGAGAGTGCACAACACTTTCCTCCATGCCTGGCTTTCCACTAGAAATTTCTATGTATGTGGAAAAGAGAATTGGTGCCTATTATCCTAAGAGTTACAAACTAAACCAAATGCGACTTCTCTGTCGCAAATGGGAATCCTGCCACAAATGTAGTGATGGGACTGGTGTAGGAAGAACCAGGGAGAGGAACTGGAGGCCATAGATCCCAATATATCTACCTACAGCAATGAAACAGACTGCACTGGCCTTGCTTCTCTGTGTCATGGGATGAGGAAGAGCAAGCATCTCAGGTTGCAACTGCTTTGTTTGAAAGGGTTGGTTAAAATATTTTTATGGAAAATGCCTTCTGAAAGTAGGGGGGAAAAAAGCAGTCTGGTGGTTTCAAAACAATGTGCTTCTATTCTTTGAACTCAGAGAAAAATATACTTGTAAAGCATTCATGGAATGGATAATAGTAGTGGTTTACTTTGTTACTTTTCCCTGAAATAAGCTAGAGAGAGCTCTACCTTAATCTGTTCTCCTTCCCAACCTTGCTTTTGTTGCAATATGATTGCTTTCTACATTCTTACGTCTTAACGTCTTTATTTGTCCTACACTTAATTTTGTTATTTCTAAGAAAAGCTGTGTTAAATTAAACATCTTGGTAATGTTATATACCTTTTATACCTATATAGGCATACACAACTATATTATTACCCTATAATAATTTTCTTTTAAAAAGGAGAAAACGAGGAAATTGAAGTAACAATAGAGTCAATAAGAAGGGGGACAAACTTGATTAGTAGCTTAGGCCCAAAGAGTGTGCTGTAGTTTGGCATTTCAAGAAAAGAATGACTCTGAAGTTGCTTTCTTTAGGCAGTTCAGAAAATGCCAGTGCAGCAATTTCTCTAATCACAAGGATCGACATTTACTTTGAGATTGAGCCTGCCTGTTTGTTAATTAGCATGGTGGAGTCACGTTGCATTCAGCCCTGTATCTCTACGAGATTTACATTTCACAGGGAGAAAGTGTCTTGATAATGAAACAATGCTTTGCAGAGATACAGACAGAGAAGCACAGCTGGATTATGTAAATGTGATTTATCCAAAGCTGTAGCGCACGAATCCTGTTATTCAGATGCTGATCTATAACTCACCAATGGCTCATGCGATTTCACATATACGTGCTCAGTGATTGGTATTAACTTTTAAGATAATTTATTTTTATGTGTGTCATAAAAGGCTTACATCAAAGTTAATATGTATCCCCTACATCTCCCCTGACAGCATTTCGTGATGTTTATCTTCTTCAGCTTTGTCATCAGTCACAGTGATGTTTTTAAAAGAGGAAGATTGCTACTCATTGCATCCCATTTAGCACCAAAATTAAGTGAGAGACGCGCAGGAAATTAAAAGTAATGTCCAGTGCCTACTTGTTCCATTAGAGTGTCACTGTCCTCCCTTCAGCTGGAAGAATTGCTAAGATTTTTTTTGTTAGCTGGAAAAAAGCAGAAGGATGGGAAGAAGAGTTTTGCAGAAAGCTTTATGCATAATGCTGCATCACCTTTGTTGGGATTTGGTCCTAACTCATTTGATCCATGTTACATTCCTCATGCTTCCACCATTGAAAATGAGGACTTGGGGCTTTGTGCTTGCAAAAGCCAGGACAAGGGCTTGGCCTTCCATCATTTTGCTGTTTCTACCCTTCCATTCTTGGCAGGACCAGAACATGCTTTTAGCTCAGTTTCCTCACTGACCATTGTGTGCCTTGTCGTGCTCGCCATTCCCTGCAATAGCTGTGAGATCTGATGTCCTGTTTCAAGCATGGCAAAAAGATGCAACCCTTCAAAGGGGGTTAATTTCTGAAGGCTTGTGAAGAGAATGCTCTGGGCAGAGGAGAAGGACCCATACCTCTGCCCCAGCAAAGGGCCAAAAGGCTCCTGCCCAAGCAACTCTGCATTGGCTTCATCACATGGGACCCCTCCCCATCCTGGGCAGCAGCAGGGAGATACAGCAGGACTGGCGGGAACCTCTGTGCCAGCCTGTGTGGAGAGGCACCAAGGGAACAAAGCACAATCCCTGAAAAATCTTCCTAAATAACCAGCTTTTTAATTGCTGAAAAAACAAAATGTTCTTCTCAGAAAACTCGGCTTGCTCTTAAACCTGAAAACTAATATGTTAATACAAATAATGTTTCTGCGCCATTAAAGTAATCTGTAAGGGAGAAATAGGAGCATCAAACCCCCATTTTGAAACTCATCACTTTGGGGAATTTCCTGATTGAATCACTAAGTTCAAACAGAGAGAAAAACGTGCTGACAGCATGTGGCTTTTTTGTTCTTCTTTGTGCAAGTAAGAAGATTTGAGTATCTAAAATCCTCATTGTATTTTAGGAATGCAAGAAAGGGTCAGGAATTGTAGAAAACAGAAGTTACCATTGTTAGTTGTTGACCTAGGAGCCTGTTCTGCTGATTTTTGAACAAGTGGGCAAGCACTGACAAGTAATTGAAAGGAGAAATTTGCAGATGGTTTGAAAATTGTGTCCAGAGGTAGAGAAAGCAGAGAGCTAAAGAACTCCAGAATGAAAAATCATATTTAACTGTTGCATGTATGTTTATTTATAGTTGAAAACCTATAATCCACAGGGAGTAACTTTAAATAAAATGGTTTATAAATATTATAAACTCTGGTCTCCACCTTGTTTAAAAAATATAACGAAGTAAGATGGGATTTCAGCTTCCAGGCATCCAAAATGTAAAAATCTTCAGGTTTTAATATTCACCACCCACAGGAAAGAAAGAATTTGAGTGACAATTATGAGCTAGGATAATATTATGAGCTATAGAAGTTTATAAAGACCACATCCAAATCTCATAAATCTGACTTCATAAATGGTAAAAGAAAGGATAGGCATAGGTATTATTTAGAGGTTAGATACAGATAGGCTTGTATTAGAGGTACAGAGGCCCCACATGTTCTCCGAACATCTAAGCAGTTACAGGCAGGATCTCTGGGGAATCCCTGTTTGTGTAGTTCCAGAAGTACTTCTAAGTAGACAAATTAAGTGCTTCTCATTTTTCTTCAGATGTAAAACATCTTTCAGTTTGAAATTCTTTCCTTTGAGAAAAACCTCAACTCAGGAAGTATTTCTGTGGTTGACTCCTCAACTGAAAATGCCAGCAGGGCTAAACTGCAATAATGTTCTAGTGGATTGCAGGGCTGGACTCACAAGGGTAGGCATATGCTACTGTAATTGCACTTCAGTCACAAAGAAAATTGCTTATACTGTTTATTGACTGCAGGACAACAGAAAGACATTCTGCTTTGCCTTCTTTCTGCTTACACATCAGTTGTGTAGTTCAGACTCTTTGCTTTCAGGGAGATTGTGAAAGTGCTGCTGGGCCAAGGACTTCTTGCTACATTTGTCACATACTTTTATGGAGATCAGCTGCACTTACACATAGCCATTCATAGGCTTTCTTGTTCTTTCCTTTCCTCCTGGGAGTGCAAGGTCTCTTAGAGGTCTTACAGACTTAAGTCTTAAAAGTCTATCCATGCCCAATTGCAAAGATTCCCACTTGGAAGTCTATCTTTTTTGTCAAATGGAATAATGCAGTGTTCAACCAAAATGATTTTCATTTCCTGCCCTTGATACGCTTCCCTTGCTACTAAAATGGTGAAATTTCAGAGATGGTGCAAGCAACAGAACTGTTGTACACCACTCTCTCCTTCAGTCCATTTGTCTGTTGTTTCCTTTTATTTCAGTCTCTGCTTTTAGTGTTTTCTATCAACTTATACAGCAGACACTAGGAGATTCCAGCTAATGTGTACATGTAAAGAGTAGGGAAATGTAAAGTTATTAATGAATTATTCATATCAATAATTTCCATCATATTGGTGGATGCCTAGAGGTCACTAACTACAGCACAGCATGTTGATGACAGTATTTTTCTTTTCTGCAGATATGTGTCTTATAGGATTAAACTTTAGGTTTTTTAATGCACAAAAACCCACATGAATACTGTAACAGTATGTGCAAGGTATCAGTTGGATGGATCCTCAGGTGTTTTCATTGCTATATATCCATTGAAATGATGCCTCCACCACTCCTTGTATTTTTACAAGGTGCAATTTTTGACACTGGACTAAAGCAGGTTGTCTAATGCCACACTGACTGTCTGTGGTAGAACTCTTCTCTTGACTTTTTACTTTGTATGTGCTTTCAAAATAATTAAATATTATGAGTAATCTAAAATAACAGAATCTGAAATAAATGACTAATTGTCCTTGGCACCACATACAGAAAGCCATTAGTGTGCATATTGTGAATTCCATCCAGCTGCCACTGGAGTTTTGTTAAAATTTCCATTTACTTCATTGTGACCTGGAGCAGCTTTCAGGGCTAAAAAGTCTATCCTGTCCATTTAGAGTAGCATTCCAGTTTAACTAAAGCAGCTCCATGTATAGTTTTTAATCAATAGAAAAGAAAAAAAATAATATATCAGAATGATTACAAGAGGCAATTCTTTGACTAAATATCCACTGCAATTTAATTTACAATGAGGAAATAAAGCTATTGGCTCAGGACACAAAGCATCGGTAAATAATACGTAAAGCCTCAGGAGAGGCACAGATGTTTAAAAAATTTTCTTTCCTTTTTATGTCTGTATTTCCTGCAAAGGAAAACCAATAGTATTACATAATGTGTCTAGGGTCTTCTCAAGAAAGCCTTTGGATAAGCATGAAGTGCATGAAATTTTAGAAATTTTTAATGTCAGTGACAGCTCATGAGCTTTGGGATAGAAAGCAATACTAAATGAGAAACGTGTAGGTGACACACATGTTACTTAAGTCACTTGAATTTCAGCTAAGCCGAAGCCTGGAATCCAGACATCAAAACTTGACAGATAAGATGTTTTACAGCCCTGTATGGTTTTGCCCAGTTCCTGGTCTTATTTCTGATTTCAGGAAAATGAACAGAAAAACTCTTACTCCTGACACTGAGAAATGTCTGGGCCCTGCTATGAAGTTGCCATCTGAATTATACCAGGATTACATGGCCAACACTTGTCATCTTCAAAGACTTTAGGATAAAATTGACATAAGTACTTTTCCTTGCATCTGCTTTATGAATTACCAAAAATTTCCATCCAGTTGACTTGTAGCAGTGGGTGAAAACCGTGATGCTTCTGTTTAGCACAGCTGGAGTACTGAAACATTGAGTATTGTGTTGCTCTGTGATTGCAGATGGGGAGGTATCACACACCTCAAACCACAAAAATTATTTGTACTGTTTCTTTTTAGTAGATGGTAAAAAATATATCAAAAGAAAAACCCCAAAACTTTCAGGCAGTGATGCTACTTGCCTATACATTGCCACAGTGACCAGCTGGTAAAATAGAAGACCACCTTGCATGACTGGTCAAATTGCTTCTGCATGCTGTCTGCTTTAAACTGCTCAGCCCTGCCTGCTCTCTGTAAGTTCACAAGAGCTGAAATCCAGCTTTCTGCAGTCAAACTTAATGACCTCAGAAATGCTGCTAAAGTGAAACTGCTTCTAGTCTTTATGTATGCTTTGTTGTGAACATTTCCTCCAAATATTCTTAAGAACCGTTTATTGACTGGCAGTATAAAGAAAACATTTCTGGAGAACGATCTAGGGAGTAGAGAGGAAAAGGTCCTCTTTAAACTGTGTTTAGACCTTTGAGATTGTGAGCATTAAGTGGCAATAGATCTTTTACTAGCTCTGGGAGCTGCAGTTGGTTTCATTCTGAAACTGAAGTATTCAGGCTGGAAAAGACTTTCAGAAACACAGACATTTAGCATATTGCCTGAACAACAGCCATGAGCAAAGTTGTTGGTCACAATAACACATGGATATAATTTGAATTAATTAATTTAAGTTATAGGTGCTAATAATCAGAAGAGATCAGCGAGAAATGGTTTACTGAGTACATTTGGGAATCGAATACTGTTGCACTGTTTTATTGTTTTTTCTCATTGTTTTTGAAAAAGAAAAATAAAAATTGAGGAATCCTTTGTTCAGTGCAAGGTGTCACACAGCTTCTGGTTTTCAGATAAAATGGGCACAGACACTACAGTGCTCATAAATCAGGATCTTTTGTGCCAGATATAAATTCCCCCTTGGTTGCTTTAAAGTGAAGTGGTGATCTGATGGTGAATTCAGCTTTGTTTTGGTAAGCTTGATTCTTTGAAGTATGAGAAACATAGGCTTTAACCAACATGATCCTCTTGTCACTCATGGTTGTTTCAGTGGCGTATATATTTAATTTGTAGTAATTCAAGACTTTTACAGAGAATAAAATATTTTCCTTTCTTTTCTCCTAACCCTTTCCTTGAGAGCTTTGTGAGATTGTTATCGTTCTTGCTTTAATTAGATCATTTCAGAGCAGTGCATGCTATGAATAGAACAGTCCATGTGGCAGAAGACAATACTGGAAATGTTGGCATAACAGCAACTTTTGTCCTTTCCATTAAGCGCGGTATTATATCTGCAGATATTTATGTCTTTTTTTTGGAAAATTGACCACTTTCCATTTATACTTTTTATTGTTGTCTCTTGGCCAAAGGAATCTTGCCCAGCTGGTATCTCTTTAGCCCACCACAAAAGATGTTTATTCTACCTAAATTTTGAAATTTAATAAACTACATCACAGACCCATTATGTTTATATTCAGGCCACTGGTGTTTCATTCATACCCATGTGCTGGCCTTACAATGAAGCTGAACAACTCATTGAAAAACAGTCCAGAACATGAAGGATTACTTATGCAGATTTCATTTTAGGCAGTGGTGACATTTTTGCAGTGATTGTTTGATTTCTAAAATAGACAATTTTTATTATTAATTTCTCTGAAACCCAAGCTTATAAATGCTGTTGAACGCATTTCTTTTTGCAGTCTTTTTCTGAAGTGATTATAAATATAACTTTGGTTCTTGAATAAGATACAGTACATACCTCTGTAATCCTAAACTTATTGTCATGACAGCTGGGGAGCTGGAGAGGAGCAGCATTCTCTTTCTTTGTGTTTCCCTCTTTGGCAGATAATATTGGTGCATGGTGGAAACACTGAAAAGTATACATCTTCCAAATGACACTCTCAGGCAATAAAAAAGAAAGAAGATTCAGCAGATTAAAGGAAAAGACTATTTAGCACAACGGCAAATAAATCCACTAGAATTTTAGCAAAGTTTAGTTTTTAAAGCTCAAGAAAAGGAAAGTTAATAACTTCCAGCACTGCTTTGAAAATTAGAAAGATTTTTAAAATTAAGAGAGTAAGAGGTCACCTAGCCGATGAGTGAAGGCTTGAGAAGTTTTACTTCCACACTGAGGGCTTGACATCATATTTGGCACTAAAAATTTTGTATCTTCTTTGCAAGATGCAGATTCATAAAAACATATGCTAACTCATTTAGTACTTCAAAATTTAGAAAAAATTTAATTTGTAGGTTGCCTTGACTCTCCAGGAGTTCAGCTTTCACCTCATACTTGTTGGCAGCTTTGTTTCTTTTAATTTTATTTTCAGTGGTAAATAACTACTGGTGAAATTATAACTGGCTAAAATGTATTGGTTTCACATAAGTTTTAATTTGGAAAAACCAAGGCTGAAACAGGATTCCTGGTCAAAATTAGAGAGAAGTCTTTCCCACAGCAGCTAGTCTCACACCTGGGTTGTCATAGGCTGGAGTCATTGCCATGCCTGATTTGCTGCACAGATGTGTAAAATCAGATTATATCCAACCTTAGTGATGATGAGAAATGAAGAGTTTTACTTACAATTTCAAGCACCTACTACCATTATCCTAGTTATTTCTCCATGTTCTGTCTACATATGCACATGCTCCCAATGTCTGTGTTTGTGGGATACCTGCTAGACTAATAGGGGCTTGTGGCACAAAGCCATCAAGTTCAGATACCGTGAGCTAAGCAACAGTAACACAGAAAGCCACAACTACCTGGGAACTAACTACTTAAACCAAATATCCACAATGATTTGGATACCAAAGAATGCAGGTTAACATAATCTTCCTTTTTTTCCTGATCCTTTTCCCTCCATTTACAGCTTCAGAAAGGCATTTTTAAGAGAGGCAACGAGTCTGTGGCAGTTTTGAGAATAAAAGTCAGATTTCCTGGCTTCAAATCATGTGCTTTGACCACAAACTTTTTCCTTCTCAGAAAATCCAATTTTGTCCTGGCTTCTATCCTTGATCATGGCTTTTTATTTTTTTTTATTTTTTTAAAGAATCTGCAGAGTTTGGTTTGGTTTGCATGACATGGTAAGATACTTCTGAATACCGTCTTAGATAAACAATCTTTGAATGTTAATCGACAGTATTTTAACTTTCTTCAGTTGTTTGTTGGGTTTTTTAAGGAATGACTACAGTTACATTTCACCATTGTTTGTTCAGGATGTGTCTGAATCCATGACTGCTGTTTAACAGTCATAAGTATGTGTATTTTAAAAGGTGTGGAATTATTGGAGTATGACAAGAGATCCTTCAGATTCCAGCTACTATTTAGGTATTTAATGAGTCATTGCTCATGTAAGCTTCATTTTTAATTGTCTTCTTTTTTTTTTTAAAAAGAACTACATCTGTGCTATTATAGTTAACCTTAAAGGTATATATTCCACCTATCTAAAATATTAGGAGTAAAGTGCTTCAATACTATGATCTTTCCAGATACTAACAGGTGTTCTTCTGTTGAAGTTCTTCTAGTCTTAAGCTACACGAAATATTTTTAATTCGTAACTGCTGTCAAAATCTTCAAATGCATTTTTAGAGTCAGCTCTTAGTGTATAGTTCATCTGTGGTAGAAAAACTAGAAACCTGAAGGAGCTGATGATCTTCCTTTGCAGCTAAGCATTTAAGTACTAAGGAAAGGCTTACAAAATATGCTGGTGTTCCTTAGTTTTGCATTTTAGCACTATTTTCAGGTCTCGCATATCCTTTTTCTGATTGCAGAGATCCATAAATGCCTGGAATTTGCTGTAAAATTGGAGCAGTATAAATGGTGCTTTGCTCTTCTGCAAAGTTCTCTCTTCTCAATGCCTATTGAATGCTGTTCTGACAACTACAGCAACATAGGCAGTGCTGGCAAACCAAGAAATAGTAGGTAGGAACCCTAGTCAAGACTGCCAAATGTCTACTTTGAATTTCATGATCAGAGGTGTGATCCCACTTTTCTAAGATGCTATCACATAAAACATTTTTCCTTTCATTTCTAGTGTGCCGTTTCCATTCATATGCCAAAAGCATGCCTTGAAATGTGAACTTTAAAGGACTCTTCAGCCTTTCATATGTGAACACGCTTGAGTATCTGGCTGTAAATGGGGTGGAGAAATTGATGCCTAATATTTGTAATGCATCCACTAAGCAATATAGTTCAAAATATTACAAAAATTAAGTGCAGAATCACTGTTCTTCCAACTCCCAGGAATCAAAAGAATGATCACTGATGTGCTGGGGTAGAGGGAGATAATTGATGTTTTGTAGTAATAAAGACACCTTAACCCCGTAATCTGCTTGGAAAAATTACACTTCTCATAATTTTTCCTGTCTTTTCCTATCTTATCACATTTTAAATTGTAATGTTAGAATTAGGAACCCTGCTAACTGCATATATTTCTTAAGACTCAGAAAAATGGTGCTTCTGCTTGTACTTATAGACAGTTCAGCATACTTTTAAGTCCTTAGTATTGAGTATATAATCAGAGCTCTTTCTTTGGTATCCTTACTGCTTTAGACCGGTGCTCTCTTGTAATTCAGAGAGTGAGAGGACCTTTAGGCTTCATACTCAGGGCAGTGTAGCATGCATGTACTTTTAGCCTTATCCTCTGGAGAGCAATGAATTGGTTAATAATTTTCAGTAATTTATGTGTATCCTCTAGCTTCACATGAAACAAGGAGTTGAATACAAAACATCATATTTAACTTGTTACCATTCCACAAATAAATGTGAGTGAGTTAATTCCACTTGATTAATACTTGCTAGATTCAAGTGGGATGTGGAAAATCCACTAAATATGCCTATGAGGAAATGACCTCCAGAATTCATTTGAACTGCATTGAACTGCACCTTTCAGCCATTATGTGCAAATTTGTCAGGGAGATCATTCTGTATCCTCAAATATAATCTCCAGCATATCCCTGATGCTTGCTAACTCTCACTGTTTTATTTGTTTTCCTCATTCTCTTCATCTATCTAAAGGGGAGGGACAAAGGAGCAGAAAAGCCAGCTTTGTTTCAGATAAGGTATAGATGCAAAGTACAGGACTAGCGATGGGGATTAGAGAAGAATGTAAATTGTGCAGACCAGGGGTTCAGTGGCTCTCTGTGCCTGCTTGTACTGTTTATGTTTTATTCTGCTTTTGTTTAGTTTAACAAAAGCTGCTCTAATCACAGTCTCACGTTGTTTTATTTCATGCACGCACCCACAAGGATCAAACAAAGGCTGGTATGGTTCTGTTAATAATTTTTAATTCTTTGGGTTTTGTCACACTTTACTTTATAGCTGATTGTGGGAGGAGATAAACTCACATAAAGAAGCTGGAAGAAGTCTCCTTAATTGAAACTTTTCTTTCCTGCTTTTTCAGTGCCATGTGTAGGAAATCTTCTTCAGAAAGCTTTCTAGTCTAATACTTGCAAACAAAAAGCCACTGCATCTTGGCTTTAGTCTTAAGGAGTAAACTCCTTTATATAGACTTAGATTATTGAAACAGGAAACTATTATGTTGTAATTATAAAGCCTTTTCTCATTCAATAGAAATGTATTGTGGTTCTTGTTGAATTAGTATTAATTTCTATTCTTAGACATTAACTTTCCACATTTAAGTGAAAACAGACCTATCTTGTCAGATCATGTAAAATGCTGCCTACATTAAGAAATCTGTTCTGCAAGTCACATTGGGTCTTCTAGACCTGCAGTAGCATACCTGGTCACACATTCCCCAATATACAAATGGGTTTCTATGTCTGTTCCAGTTACACTGGTTTTGAAAAAAAAATGGGATCTTGTGTGGGTTTTCACTGTGGCAGAAGAGGTAGCTGAGAAAAGACTTGTTATAATCCCTTTGCAGTTCACCATCAGACCACCAAATTCCCACTGCCCAGATGATGCATCTAGTTAGGAGCTGCAGAACTGAAACCTACTTTAGGGCCAGTGTTGCATTCTGGTGCTGTTGAAATTATTCTGTCTTTTTCTTTTTTCTTTCTATTTTTCTTCTTTTTAATTATTATTTTTTTTCAAATTACATACAACCCTAGTAGTCAAATTACTAGTTTATTGTTTTCAGAAGTTTTAAACTCAGTGATTTCACAGGATCATAGATCACTTGGAAGAAACTTTTGGTGGTAATTGAGACCAACTCATTGCTTTGCTATAATCTACAAACATACATGAAAAAGCAGTTCTTTAAGGTTTATTTTTAGCTTAAAGTACATATTATTGCTGGACCCCAACTGGTGATATAAAACACCTTATCTAAGAAAGGT
Source organism: Phaethornis superciliosus (assembly GCA_023637945.1). Classification (NCBI taxonomy): domain Eukaryota; kingdom Metazoa; phylum Chordata; class Aves; order Apodiformes; family Trochilidae; genus Phaethornis; species Phaethornis superciliosus. Next base: position 125,042,312 of record JAJQWJ010000001.1, read on the forward strand.
TACAAAGAGCCTTCAGCTTATGTAACATTTTCCATGTCTATAAAATATCAGTTTATGGGGGTGTGTGACTTAGCAAATCTGATAATGGCAAAGATTTGTTTAATGCTTATTATTTAAGTTTCATCCACGTCTTGATCTTCCATTCAAACTGGAATCTTTTGTGTCTGATAACACCATCAGAGGGAAAAAAAGGGAAAAAAAAGACTTTGAAAATGTTCTTTTACATGATGATAATCAAGCACTTATCCAACTATTAACTTCAGTAATGTACTGGGACGTACATAAATTACACTTAATGTCTTTTAGAACGAAAGATGACTGGAGTGTAGAAATATGCTCTTTTTAGGTTCAATCAGTAAGTCTTTCTTCAGTATGTGTTTTCTTTTAGATATAAAGATTTCCCAGTGAATTGTGCTGTTATTGGAAAGTGTTAGGTAATGCTCTTCCTAAAAATGTGTTTAGTGTAGAAACACACATTTGTATTTTCAGAAAGATGTGACAGCATCTCTGCTCTTATTTTTTGTCATGTATCTCAGCAGGACAGTTCAGTGATCTGCTGGGTCTTCTTGTATGTGAATATTTATCTCTCAAGACAACGAAGCACAGATCATTACACGTCTGTGTCAATTACAGTGTGATTAGTTCATCTGTCTCTTAATTAGGTGTGTGATGTGCCATGTTCCCTGATAGTCTCATAACTCTGTTAGTGCCAGATGACTGTCCTGGAGTCTGGAAGAACTCTCTTTACTGGTTTTTGAACTATCTGGTCAATCCACAGCCACGTTTCATGGATCTGCTAAGTGCAGTGATTGAATCCAGCTGCCTGCATTCCTTGTCTTGCTATCATTTGCCAGCCACTCACCATGAGAGCTGGGCAGGAAACAGTTTTCCCATCCCATTAAAATTTTCAGGGATTAAAAAAAAAAAAGAAAGAAAGGAAAGGAAAGGAAAGGAAAGATTATTTTAAGGCCGTTCACCAGATAGGGAAAATGCTTCAAGATTCACCCCTAAAATATCTTGTTCTTATGACGTCTCTTCAGATGAGAAGATTCTGAGATTCAAAACTCCACACTGTATGTCTTCATGAAATGTTTTTCTTTTTTGAATGAATTTTTTGAATTATAATTTCCTGATGAAAAGCAATTAATATCCCATCCCAAATTCTTGACTATTTCTATGCACCAGAGCCACTATTTGCATGTGGATGATCTGTCCTAGTTGCAAAGGGTAGATCTTTTTTTTCCATTTGAGTGGTTGCCACACCTTTGGGAAAAGCAGACATTGCACATTGATTCCCCTCTCCCCTCTTCACATCACCCATGCCTCATATAATATCATTTGATGTATCTGCTGAGAGTGTGGATAAAATTTACAACCCCATTTTTCTTTGTAGCCACTGTCAGTGACTCAGACCTAATAGCAGTAGTAGGTACATGTCTGTTCTCACAGTGCTTTTTTGCTAAAGGGGAGGGTGTACCCCCATGTCTGTCTCTTCCCATTACCTGCCTAAATGTCAATTTTAGCTTTAATTTTAGTGCTCCAATTTTACTGTTCATGTTATTATACACTATTATTTTTATATTATATTGTATTTTAAAAGTACTATATTCAAGGGACTGTACCAGCATAGTAGATGACTTACACAGCCTAAAACTAAGGATGTAATGGTTTATAGTCCTGCTGTTCTCAGCTAAAATTCCTGCTATGGTGTACTACTTAAAAAGTCTACTGATTGGAAATTTTGACCTAACACATACTCTATGGCCATAGTGGCATTCTCTCTTAAGGGAGAATGGGAGAGGGGAAGAAAGCTAAAGATTAGTCTAATATTTTTTCTCACTCAAGTTGGGTATTGGCTGGTCTTGAAGGCTAAGAAGGCCTAGAGCTAATTGGTGTAGGAATGAGGAGTAGCAATATACTCATACACCAGGTAACTGTGAACCCTGCAGATTTTCACAGTACAGGTAAGCAACCAGTTGACCACTAGGACTGCTGCAACCAGCTCCCTAATGCTGCTTTAGGATGCCCACGTGTGCAAGTGCAGCTTCAGTGGATGCAATGTATGCCTACTTTGTCACAGAATATCACAGAATCATGGAATGATTTGGGTAGCAGAGACCTTAAACATCGTCTAGCTCCAACCCCACTGCCATGGGCCAGGACACCTCCCATTAGACCTGGTTACTCCAAGCCTGATCCAACCAGCCCCTGAACACTTCCAGGGATGAGTCAGCCACAACTTCTATGGGCAAACTGGGCCAGTGTCTCACCACCCTCATAGTGAAGGGTGATATATGATGCTGTCCCCACTGAATGCAATAATAAGGCTTCCAGCTGTTTTTCCCATAGCTGAGATTTTATCTGTTGGCTCTGAGGCATGTGCTTAGACTGTGTGTCTGTTCACTCTTCCTAGACTTTTCTTTGTAGTACTACAAAGGGTGCATAGTGTTTGTCAAGAAGCTGCCAGTACTGGGCCAGTCTATATAGAGAGAAACTGCTGGCACATCTGGCTCTTCAGCATCTGGCATATTGCAAAGAACTGGGCAGTACTGATTTATTCTGCCAGTGCAGCTCTTGGGTGTTCAGCACATCACCTTTTTCTCTTACTGGAGACAGTATGATTTGTTGAATGTGATTTGAAAGTCTTATTAAATTGTAAGTGAATCCTTTTAAAATGAAATTCTGTATAGGCAAAACGACTACATAATTTCCACATACTGTAAATCTCTCTTCTGATTTATAGTGATTTCTATTCATTCTGTGAAAAGATCAGCAGTAACAGGAACACAGCAATGAACAGCTTTTTCTGATACTTTCTTTGACCAGTGGTGTATAAATAATTTCTGAAAGATACTATTAACTTCCCTGGTGGGACAATAAAAATGCTAAAAAATTCTAGAGGCTGAAAACAACTCTACCCACCAATTTTTTTCTTATAATAACAGGGCCTGGTAGCTTCATGATTATTTCTTTAAATAATTCAAAAACAACAACAAAAATAGCAAGGTATAAGGGTGATGGTTTCTCATATATATCTTTTATTTATAGACTCAAAGGCCTTTTTATGATACTCCTCCACAGTCTAGCTGGATATCTCATGAAAGTTTAATGGCTTTTCCCCAACAATGCTTATCTTCTCAGGGAACAATATCTCCATTATAAGGACAGGTAAGGAAAGACCAGTGAGCTCAGGATTACCCAAGGTCACAGTGAAAATACACAATAGCAATAGAGGTGGAGGGCGAACTTGAAAATGGTGCATTAATACCTCGTCTGCCTCTCCACAGTATCCTTTCCACTGCCACACACTGCTTATTTATAAGGAGCATCATCACATATTGTGAGATCAGTTTTGTGTTAATGGCAAGGCGCCTACCATTATTTCCCTTCTTCCAAAGCTCTTTGAAAATGTGTTCGTCAGCACCCCAAGCTGTCGCCCGCGAGCCATTCTTGTTGTCACAGTGGCTATTCAAATGACAGAAACACACAGGAAAAAAGGTTCGGCCGCATGAAAGGATCCCCACGCTGGAAAGTGACCTCTGGCTGGCAGGAGCGCCGGGCTGGTTGGATGCGTGTTCCAGCATAAGCAGTGCTGACTTCCAGCCTCCCGGCACAATGCCTGGGGAGTGGGGTCACCCTGAGGCCCCCCTGCACCCAGGCCATGGGGTTGACCTCCCCCCTCGGGGAGGCTGACCCTTTCAGTCCATCTGAAATGGGCTCAGGGGACTCCCAGCCGGAGTGCGAGGCTCAGAGCACGGCTTTTCGGCAACAGAAATGGTAATAGGAGAAAGCATCAGTTTTCCAAGGCACCGCTGCTGCCAAAGAGTATGTTCACTTCCATTCTTATTTAAATAGGCTGCATATTCAGGACTTTGCTTGTTTGAAAATCTCTGTGAGATCTCCCAGGAGAGGAAAATAGAAGCGTGCTGTCGAGCTTCTCTGGCAATTAAAACAAAAATAGAGACACTTACTCTACTGTGATTTAGACTATCTAGTTTCAGTGGTGTGTATGCACATATGACATGTATGCATACATATGTGCATGTCTAAGTGCATGTTTGCAGGGAAAAAATACACATTTTGCTATAATTTTTCATCAGCGAAAACACTGTGATGTCTGAATTATTTAATAAATGTAGCTCTGTGCAATTGGAAATTTTCTCAATTGATTAATCTGGATTCACTCCAGTAATTTTGTTCAATTCAGTAGAACTATTTGTATGAATGAGAGATGCCACATCTTGTCTTTGAGCTCATCCCACCAAGTAGTTACCATGTGGGCTGAAATGACACACATCTGAAAATAAACACATTCTGCATGTTTTTTTTATGTAACTTGCTTCAAGCACTTCCAATATTGTTTGCATTGCCTCATCCTGTGGAAAACAAGTCAAATTAGCTCCATTATATAAAACTGGACATTTCCAGGATACAGTACTAAAAATGCTGTTACCTCTTACTCTTATGGTATACATAGTACTCGTGGTTCAAATGAGTTTCGCTCAGGAGATTTACAATCTGAGGATTAGATTAGTTTGTCTTGAATATGAGAGCATGGATGAATGACTGAAAGACCTTGAAATCTGGTGCCTTCTGAATCTGAAGGCTTCTGTCCAGGCAGATACTTTGGGGAGTTATTGTGAACCTGGCCTGTGTAACAGCTCTGTGTAATCCTTCCCACCTCTTCTTTAACCTCGACTCACATATAGAAACCTGGGAAAATTTTTGTTCATCAAGATTAAAACAAGAGATGTAGCTTACCCTAGAAGAGAGGTAGGGAAATGGTCAAGGTGGTGGGGAACAGGTTGATAAGTGAATATTTTCATATAACTGACTGCTGTACTTGGCTAGATTTATTTATTTATCTCATTCTTTATCTTAATAAAATTGTTGCTTATACATAGCCTTGAAGAAGAATGCATTTTAAAAAAATTCAGCAGAGTAAATGGATAGAGATGGCTGGCAAAATTTTTTCACATGCTACATATGTAATACGATGGGGCCTGGCTGCTGCTGGCATTTACATTTTAAAGCCCATTCCTCTCAAGGACTGGGCAATTTATTTTTTATGTTCTTTCAAACTACACTCTGATGACAATTCTCATATCATAGTAGCTCAGTGTAAAAAAAATGTACATGAAACTATGAAATAATGAGGTCTTGTTATGTGTTTCAGTTTCTATGACTTTTTGCTTCTTACTCATAAAATGACGTGATATTTAAGGTTGGAAAGGACATCTGGAGGTCATCTGGTCAAGCAGATGACTGGCCCTGCTCAAGAAAGGCAACCTAGAACCAATTGCCCAGGACAGTGACTAAACAGCTTTTTAATATCTCCAAAGATGGATACTCCACAACCTCTATGAGTAACCTTCACCAGTGTGCTGTCATATTTAAGGAGAAAGTGTTTCCTTAAGTTCAGAGGGCATCCCCTGTGCTTCTGTTTGTGCCCCTTGCCTCTGTTCCTGTCCCTGGGCACCAATGAAAAGAGCCCGGTCCATCCTCTTTGCACCTCCCCTTCAGGTATTTTTTTATATATTAATAAGATCTGCCTGAGACACCTCTTCTCCAGGCTGAACAGTGCCAGCTTTTACAGCCTTTCCTCATTGGAGAGATCCTCCAGCCTCTTAATCACCTTTGTGGCTCTGCACTGGACTCTGTCCAGTAAGTCCCTATGTCTCTTGTACAGGGGAGCCCAGAACTGGACCCAGAGCTCCAGGTCCCAGAACTGGACCCAGGTCTCACCAGTGGTGACTGCTGGCTGATGTTGCCATGACTGGCCAGGGGCAAAACTGATAGCTGAGCTCAAGTGCATCTACACTAATGCATGCAGCCTGGGCAACAAACAGGAGGAGATGGAAGCCATTGTGAGGCAGGACAGCTCTGATACAGTCACCAGAAACATGGTGGGATGACTCTCATGACTGGTATCATACAAAGCATGTCTCTAAGCTCTTCAGGAAGGATAGATAGGGAGGGAGAGGTGGTGAGGTTGCTCTATATGTTAGGGAGTGTTTGGATTGCAGAGAGCTTGATGATGATAGTGATGGTAAGATTTAGTGTTTATGGGTAAGGATGAGGGGGAAGGCAAATAAGGAAGATATCCTGTTGGGTGTCTGTTATAGACCACCAAACCAGGATGAAGAGGCAGATGAGGCACTCTGCAAGTGGCTGTCAGAGGTCTCACAATTACCAGCCCTTGTTCTGGTAGGGGACTTGAAACTACCAGACATCTGCTGGAAGTATAATGTAGCAGAGAGGAGACAGGTAAGGAGGTTCCTTGAGTGTATGGAGGATAACTTCCTGAGACAGCTGGTAAGCAAGCCTGCAGGAGAAGTCTCATTAGATCTCCTATTCACAAACAGGGAAGGACTGGTGAGGAATATAGGGGTTGGGGGCCATCCTGGGCTAAGAGACCATGGAATGGTCAACTTCTCAATCCTAGGTAAAGTAAAGAGTGGGGTTAGCAAAACCTCCACCATGGACTTTTGGAGGGCAGACACCAGCTTGTTTAGAACACTAGTTCAGAGAGTGCCTTGAGAGGCAGTCCTAAAAGAAAAGGAGTCCAGGAGGGCTGGACATTGTTCAAGAAGGAAATCTTAAAAGTGCAGGAATGGGCTGTCCCCATGTGCTCAAAGACAAAATGTCAGGGAAGACAACTGGCCTTGCTGAACAGGGAGCTTTTATGGGTACTTAGGAAAAAAAGTTTACCTTCTTTGGAAGAAGGGGCAGGCATCTGAGGATCAGTACAAGGATCTAGTTACAGGGAAAAACTAGGAAGGCAAAAGCACAGATTAAGCTCAATTTGGCTACTGCCATAAAGGAAGGAAAAAAAAAAAAAGTTTCTACAAATGCATCAATAACAAAGAGGGAGTCAGGGAGAAGGTAGGTCCCAGATAACTGGAGGTTTGCCAATGTAATGTGCATCTACAAGATGATCCAGAAGAAGGATGTGGGGAACTATAGGCCTGTCAGCCTGACCTTGGTGCCCAGAAAAATCAAAGAGTGGTTCATATTGAATGCACTTACATGGCAGGTGCAGGACAGCCAAGGGGGCAGGCCCATCCAGCATGGGTTCAGGAAAGGCAGGTCCTGTTTGAACAGCCTGGTCTTGTTTGGTGACCAGATGACCCACATAGTGGATGAGGGGAAGGCTGTGGACATTGTCTATCTGGACTTAAGTAAAGCCTTTGACACTGTCTCCCACAGCATTCTCCTGGAGAAGCTGACAGCTCATGACATAGATAAGTGTACTCTTCATTGGCTTAAAACCTCTCTACATGTCAGGGCCCAGAGAGTTGTAGTCAATGGAGTTAAATCCAGATGGCAGCTCCTCCCCAGTGGTGTTCCCCAGGGCTCAGTTTTGGGACCAGTCCTATTCAATATCTTCATTAATGATCTAGATGAGGGGGTTGAGAGCTTCCTCAGTAAGTTTGCAGATGACACCAAGTTGGGTGGAAGTGTCGATCTGCTCGAGGTTAGGAAGGCTCTGAAAAAGGACCTAGACAGGCTGGACCAGTGGGACAAGGTCAACAAAATGAGTTCTAACAAAGCCAAGTGCCAAGTCCTGCATTTTGGTCACAACAGCCTCATGCAACGCTACAGGCCTGGGGAGGAGTGACTGGAAGCTATGAGGCAGAAAAGGACCCAGGGGGTGTTGGTCAACAGGCAGATGTATATGAGCCAGAAGTGTGCCCAGGTGGCCAAGAAGACCACCAGCAACCTGGCTTGTATCAGTAATAGAATGGCTAGCAGGAGAAAGGAAGTGACTGTGCCCTTGTATTCAGCGCTGCTGAGATCCCACCTTGAGTACTGTGCTCAGTTCTGGGCCCTTCACCACAAGACAGACATTGAGCTGCTGGAGCAAGTTCAGAGAAGGGCAACTGGGCTGGTGAAGGTTCTGGAGAACAGGACCTATGAGGAGAGGCTGAGGGAACTGGGAATGTTTCGTTTGGAGAAGGGGAGGCTGAGAGGACATCCTATTGCTCTCTCCAAAGTTACCTGAAAGGAAGGTGGGTGCTGGCTTTTTCTCTCAAGTGAATAATGATAGGACTAGAGGAAATGTCCTGAAGTTGCATCAGGGTTGGATTAGACTAGATGTGAGGAAGAATTTCTTTACTGAGAGAGTAGTTGGGCATTGGAATGGGTTGCACACAGAGGTGGTGGAATCGACATCTTCTAGAAGTATTTAAAAACTGTGTAGAAGGTTAAAAACCTTCAGGACGTGCTTTAGTGGGTGATACAGATATTGTTATATTTATTTCCTTGAGGGGGGATGTTGGCAGTTGGACACAGTGATCTTAGACATCTTTTCCAACTGTGACAATTCTGTGTGATTTTGTGTGACTAAAGGGGAAAACTCATGTTGTCATAATCAGGAATTGTTCAAGTTTGCCTGAAAGCTTGCAGTGGTCCTGACTGGAAGGTCTGCCCAGATGTCCCAGATGATTGTACAGTGCTCTGCCAACTTTTGAGACAATGACAGGCTGATATAATGAAAACTGATTAAAAGTAGCTGATATTACTTGCACACAAGGAGCCTTTACTAAGATTTCTCTTCACATGCCAGCTGCCAGGTTCTCATCCAGCACCAGTTGGCCACTTGAGAATATGTGCTGGTGACCCAGGGAAGACACAGGACCAGCCCTTAAACCACCCAGTCACAAATAGAGTTGGCATGGAAGTCAGTACATATCATCCCCCTGACTTCAGGGAGAGTTGGAACAGACCCCTAATGCCCTCAAGAAACATGATTATCGGCTTATCAAAACTCAGATCGGATAGGAAGTTCAGTTACAGCTGAATAGGATATTTGTATGAAAATTAAAGCTGTCCCTTTTGTTTCTTTCATAAAAGCTGTAATTGTTTAAACTCTGCAAAATACTTGTACGTAGGACAAAAAGGATTTCTTACCACATGATCAAGGTTGATTTTATATCCCCCTTTTCACTAACCTAAGATGCCTTGGAGAACTGTGTACATGTCAGGCTACATTTTATTGTAGAGCTTAATTGCTGCAAAGGATGATCTATTTGCTAGAATTTTTGTTCCTGTTAATAAACTCTCTTGGTAGTTATATAAACATTTACTGTAGTCCATTAATGAAAAGTGGGCTGGTGCAGGTGTTGAGTGTACTACAATAAAATTTTAGCAGTCAAGAGGTTGTTTATTGTACTCAGTCACATGTTCTGTTGTACTCCCAGGTATTGAGACTGAAATGGAACAAATGAAAAACCAAGATTAGAGCCTCTTAAAATAGGAAGTAAGTTAAAAGAAAGCATTTTTAGCCTCTTTCCTTTTTTCTTTTTAGTTGCAAAAAATATGTAATTAATTTAGAGCAAATAATATTATGTCTCCGAGCAGACGGTCCGTGATTTTTTTTTGAATTTTATTTTTTTTTTACATAGTAAATACCATTGTCATAAAAACAATGGAAACCAAGACAACCTCCTTTAGGTCTGCTAAGCTTGAATGTAAACTGAGCTGCCCATAGAGAGTTGGTGAAAGGCTTTACTTGCTGTAATTGTAATAAAGGAAATTTAAAAACCACAATCTGTTTCAAGTCAAAAATGAACAACTGAATATTGTCTTAAACAGTTTTTTTCACTGTTCTTGGCATCTCCATTCTCTTTAGGCAAATAGCACTATGGCATTCAGGATACAAATGCTATTTCTTTTAGGTAAGTAGAACTTTGTTGTTTATGAATCCTTCAGTCCATTAATTCAAAGTTTGTAGTTTCAGAGTCTTTGCTTTACAGTGCAAAAAAATAAAACATAAAAGCTAGGAATAAGTTGGAAGTAGACATCAAAGCATATAATCTATTTGTTTGTGGTCTTCCCCTCATGTAGTAAACTTTACATGTCTAATGGGCTTGATAAAATGTTGAATGCATTTGATTATCTTGTGCAGTGTATTCTCATTATTTTTCTTGAATATTTATTCCAGAAAGGTGTCCTTTCTCTGATTTGGATGCTATTTTATCTATTAAATACTAAAAATGCATTTTTAAAAAAATAAAAAAATTAAAGAACATCTGGGAGGAGGTGTGAATGTTTATGCCTGGCATTAAGCTTTCATGTGAAAATTAAGACTAATGCCTTTATTATTTCATGATGTTATCGTTATAATGTTATTTTTAGTGTAAGCAAAATTTAGATTTCTGGCCCAGTTCCTATGTTACATATGTCTTGTATATGTAACAGCGTTTTTTTAAATCGTTTTCTTCACTAAGGTGGTATGCTGGCTAATACAGCTACTGTGTCGCTGTACATCTGCAGGGTCTATCTCATCTTGGTGCTCACGGTTTTACACGGTTTAACCATAGGAGGGAGCCTCTCCTCTTTCTAAGTTACACGAGAAGATGCAGTGATGGGCCTTTGGCAGCCTCTTCTGAGGGTTTGCTTTTGGAAGTCTTAAGTGCTTATAAGGCTGACCTACTGCAGTTTCACAGGAAGGGACAGTGACATGGGAGTCGAGACTGCTAGTTCCTGGAAGAGCTTTGCAGGAGCTATCAAAGTCTGCTCCCAACAGGCTGTGAGAGTGTGGTTTTACTTGTGTATAAATGGGATTCAGTTTTAGCAAAGATTTGTCGGGATAAATACCTGCCAGCATCACTACAGCTGCTGCAGGAGTGCTTGTTTGGCTGATGCTGCCCAGGTTGCACTGCATCCTTTTCCATGGCACTTCTGTCTTTGTTATGGACAATCATTATTGGGCAAGTAAATAGTTTGATTGTTGGGCATTTATTACAAGGAGGTTAGGTTTGGCCTTAGCACAAAGTTTACACTGTTCAAAGTAAAACTCGTGTTTTATTGGAGTTGATTAAGCGGAAGGAAACCTGTGGGTGAGTGTATTTAAATACATTTGTGACTACATTCATTACATTGAATTGGATCAAAAGCTGAAATAATAGAGATATAAATTAATCTGTCAAGTTAGAAATCACAAAATAAATGTGGAAAGGAAAGATATCATTGCAGAGGAAATAATGGAAAATGGTTAGAGAAGTTTGAGCAAAATAATGATTTTAAATTACTTAGTATAAATATTAATACCCAAATTAAATTAAACTCTAGCTAATTTCATTTTTTTAAAATCCATATAAAGGAGATCTAAAGTAAAGTTTTTAAGTGATCAGAAATTATTTTCCAGCTTATTTGTGTTTGATGATTCAACTTTGTGGTGAGAAGAGTTTTCTCTGATGTTTCAACCATCAGGCCCACCCTCCTCTTGTTCATCTTACAAGTCAAAGCTGGGGCACTGGATCTGGAGTGGTCTCTGAATGGGAAATGGTGATTTTTGTATGGATGATGATATGGAGCTGTATTGTTCCTGTGGTACCTGGAGTGAGAGTTTGCAGTGAACTCCAACAGGAAAGTGAAGTCTCACTTAGGCTGACATGTTTCTCTAGCTTTGCAAAGATGATTTTCCAAGTTTCTCTCCTTGTTACTCCAGTTCTGGGCTATTTTATTGCTTTAATCCTCTGCCCACTCAATGTATACACTGAAATCTGTGCTGGATAGCAACAGGTTTGTCTTAGATTATTCTGCAGGAAAAAAAAAAATCACACATTTTATCACAGCAAGAGCAATGCATATTATTAACTTAGGCATTTCTCACACCTAATATTCTACTATTTTCCTTTCATACATTATTGGATAATGTCCAGATAAAGTCGTATGTTGTCTTCTCTTATAATGTGAATTTGATGATAACTCCTAGGAGGAATCTCTAAAGAGGAGGTAAATCTGCAACAGTGCTTATGTTACAGATCACTACTACAAATTCTTGTTTATATAAATAAATTTCTTGTATGGAGTCTGATTAACTGTAAGACATTGATGATGCCTATGTTTGCAATAGTTTGCAGGGTGTTTTCCTGTAAGACTACGTGTCACTATGCCACTTTATTCCTTTCTCTTTGTCCCTCCTTCCAAATACATCCAAGTTAACTATATGAATTTCTCTTTGTTTTGGGAAAATGGGCAATAATACCACTATGTAAATCATGGTGTATATGTTTTCACTGTAGTAATATGCAAAAACTGGAATTCCAACTGTGCTGCGAAGCTCTGAACTACAGGGAAAATATGTGTGTCTGTTCCAAAGTGAACTCAACAGCCTGAGGCTTGGAGCCTTGAATTTTTTATGCAGATGTTTGACTTTAAATACTGAAGGGGTTACAAAATTCTTCATGGTTTGGCTTGCAAAGGCCTTTCTTCTCAATGCGTAGTGTTGTGTGCCTGCTCTTATCAGGCTGTCTGTAGCTTGGTTGTGATGACAATGTCAGGGAATATCTGTAGTATGGATGTCTCCTGATCCCAGGCTGCTCCCTCATCCCCAGGCAGGCACAGAGGGTTGCAGAGGGTGGGCTGGATTATGGGGATTTTTCCTGGCTGCCAAACTGACAGTGTTTGCTCATCTCTGATCAGCCTTTCTCTGAACATACCATGTATGCCAGAGCATCTGAAAAGGTACTTCGAATGTGTTTACTGTCCAGTTTATAGAGTAGCATCCTTCTTTCTCCTTACAGCTTATGGATGGAGGAGGATGAAGGGATGAGAAGATAGGATGAGAAGATAATCTTTTACGAGACACAGGCTGTTCTTTCCATTTGATGTTTTATTTCTGTTGTTCAATCAAACTTTAGGAAGACCGACACTGTTATTGATGTTCAAGGCTAGATACACCAGCACTGGTTGATGAGCTTTGAAGTTTCAAGCCAGATATCCTCAGTTCCACACATACACTCCTAAATGCAAATCCAGCTGTGCTGTTGAATCCTTGCTTTCATCCAACTTATAAGCAAAGACAAAGGTAGAGTGGGTTTAGACTGAACCCATGGAAATCAAAATAAATACTATTAGAAGACATTTGACTAAGTGAAACACTGACTTGACTAACAGTCTTACTAGAGAGACTCTCTCCAATCATCAGAGTTTCTTCTTTCTTTTCCTTTTACCCATCTGTCTCCCTCTGCAGTGTTCTTCCCTCACTGCTAATTCTCATCTTCCCTTCTCACCAGGTCACTCCTCTTCCAGATTGTGGAACTGCCACCAAACTGCATTCTCAGAATATAAATCCTGAGAAGAAGCTAAAGAATAGCCCTGAATTCACCATACTTAGGTTATGCTGGCTGAGCATAGAACATTAAACAGTCTTTAACTATGAATGAAAAAGTTTTTATATTAATTGGCTAAATTAAGGAGTGAGTTAAAAGTTGGGCTTTCTAGGACACTTAACTATTCATAGAAGTTGTGCTTTTTTATCAAATGCTTAAAAGAAAGATGATGTGTGTACCCCTAGAGCATGCATTTCCCTCTATTTATAAGGATGTGCTGCCTCCCTTTTCTATACTGCCTTTAAGAATTACTGGGCATTTCTTTCTAGAAGGTAAAGAACTGCAGTGGATGGCACTAATCAGTCACACCAGCAAATCTCAAAGAGCTTAGTAGGCTTTAAAGTTTAGTTTTGCTGGGGTCTTTTCCAGTGCAATTGCCTGCACCACTCTGCTTGCAGAAAAGATTATTTGAAATGAACTTCCAGTTGCTATTAAAACTGGGGCTATTATGCAAATACCCTTGTGCTTTTCGTTAGTCCAAGAAACACAGAAAGGAGTAAGTGCTATGGAAAATAAAAGGTGTTTCCAATGGATGATATAGATAAAAAGAGGGCATAATTGTGAGCAAATAGAGAAAAAAACCCTTATGTTCCTGAGTGTGTAAACCTGCTGGTATTTCCTGAGGTTCAGACTTTCTTCAGGCATTTGTCGCGAATTAGTCTGAAAGTTACATTCTGCTACAAGAATCAGAAGAATAGGCTCCTCCAATTTTGTAGTGCCTGTTTTTCCAGTATTATGTGCTATTGAGAGGTTTTTTTCCCCTAATTTTACCTGGCTTCCAAGTCTAAAGGTAACTACCCTTTTTATGCTTCATTCTTTGTTTTGACAGGTAGAGGTCTTCTCCTGTGTGCTTATCACAGTTAACTGCATGCTGGATGGTACAAACTTTTGCTATTTAGAGGTTATTTATTGATATCAGGTGGTCTCTGGAGAGGTCTTTCAGTTTCTAAAACGTTTAATGGCCTTTCTTTGCAGTGGGAATGCTCCCAGATTGTTAGAGAGAGACAAAGAAACAGTGACAGCAGTTTAGAAGCTTTAATTAGGATATAAATGGTTCCCAAGTACAGCTCTTAAAACTCCTTTATAAGAGGTGAAATGCACACCATACAACTTTCAACATACTAAGAGTGCCATCTAAATCCCTGAATGGAGTCACCTAAGGCACGTGTGTAATTCTGAGATGGTTCTCAGAAAGGAAAATAATTTTAAGAAACAGAGTTGAATTTATTGAACAATGTAACTGCATGCATTTCTCTGTATAAATCTGTCAGATTTTGCTATTTTGGATGTCAGTCACTCTCTGGCTCCTGTTTGATTATCTTTCAAAGTTCCCATGAGTTGGGTACTACCTCACAGAAATTCTACAGAAAGGAAAATATTCATAAATATGAAAGCTCATGAATTCTGTAATCTGAAATTAATGGAATATTTTTGGAAAGACAGAAGCATTTTTTAAACACATTAAGTCACATATATTTATGCCATTTTTTTACTTTTGGATTGACTTGCTGTATAACTTTATGAATATCAAATCCAAAACTAGAAACAATAGCAATATAATTTGTGTGATAATGAATACAAAAGATAGAAGAACTTTATCTCAAACACAGGGTAGACTAGTGTTTGTTTTCAAAAATCTTGTTCAGAGCAGAAGGATCACTGGAGATGGGGTGCACTAGTGTGGAACAGCAGAGACTTGTATTCCTGCCCAAGATTTCCTCAGGCCAGGTCATTTGGCTTCAGTATCCACTCATAAAATCAGAAATATGGCACCCTCCAGTATTAGCATAATGAACCCATCTGATTAGATCCACAAGCAGAAACAAAGACGTAAAGATATTAGCAACCTGTGTTCCTCTCTAAGGAAATAAGAGGCTGACTTCACAAGCTAGTGTGTCTGTTAATGAGCTCAAGCCTATGGAGGTGGAGCCTTGAATTTCAGAGTTCATTCACCATCTTACTTTTTCATGGAAAGTCAGTTTCTTCACAGAAAGTTCTGTGAAATCTGGCAGGTTTTGTGTTAAATACATTAATATTGCTGATCATCTACATTCAACTATGGAATTTGCAGATGCTAATTTTTAATATTTATTAATCCTCTAGTATTTTATGATAATTTTTAGTTAATAAATAAAACATTTTTGCATTGCAATGGTTTGCCTCAGATTACTGCAGTAACTTCTGCAGTTACTACTTCTTTGCCCTGTGGAATTCCTTCCTTCCTTCCTTCCTTCCTTCCTTCCTTCCTTCCTTCCTTCCTTCCTTCCTTCCTTCCTTCCTTCCTTCCTTCCTTCCTTCCTTACTTCCTTCCTTCCTCTCTCTCACCTGATGTTGGTATTTTCTTACACAAAAATATGATTTGGCATAAACCATTGGGATTAATCTCTCTCCTAGGAGCCTCTTCTTTGTCCCCTTACACACTAATCCCAACAAAAGTTGAAAGGGCTTTCCAAACCTTCCTAATTTTGAGTAAGGAAAAAGGTGTTCCGGGCATTTATTGCACACATTTGATTCTTTTTCACTGTTAAAATGACTCTGTGTGGTGGAAGATCCTCCTCTGCTCCTGTCTCCTCCTTCGGCTAAACAATAATGGGGAGACAGAGCCATGAAGTCACAACCCATATTGTGAAAAAAAAGATCTCATCCATCAAACTGTCACCTCAGTTTTCTGTCCAGGGTCACAGAGGAACAAAGTCAGCTTGTGTCAGGTTGAAATAGCATTGGTAAGTGTTTGTGTGTGTGAAGCTGGTGGTTTGAAGTCTATTTATTTTGTTTGAAAGGCTCAAACAGCATGCTGCCGAGCAGAGGAGCAAGCAGGAGGAAGTCTCCTTATAAATTATTACTGGAAGGCTCACAGCCGTCATTTATGATGTGAAATTATGCCATCTGCTTTTCTAGGTCTTTCATTTACTTTGTGGAAGCTGTTTGTTTCTGAGTTTCTGCATCTCACAGAAAGGTAAAAACTTGCATTAAAAACTAATATGATGATAGCATTTCTTTAACAAAGATTTAAAGCTTTCTTGAAAACCGAAGTATATGCAGGGGATGTTATTTCAATACCTGTGGCATGCTTTCTAGACAGACTATATGAAAAATTGCTGTCTCTTTTTAGATAAACTGGGAATGTAGCTAGAAATCTTTCTCTCATTGTGAAAAAATGCAGGTTTTTGTTCCTATTCTAACTATCAAAAGCATTTCAGGGAAGTGCCAACATTTTTTTAATGTTGCTCTTAATCTTGTGATTCCTAATGTTACTAATTTCACATATTGTCATTTTTGTTATACTTTTGTTATTGGCTTTCCAGGGCAACATTTTTGTTATTACTTTGCTGTTTGAAATATTTAAAGATTGTTTATGTGTTCTTTGTGAAAAAGAAAGTTCTTAGGCCCAACAGAAGCTTTATAAAGCTAATTTTAAAAGACTGAGAAAACAAGAGAGGCTGACTACTTCAGCTCCAGCTAACCCAGATGCACCCGGGTAACTCTTGCAAGTACCCAGGGGTACGCTCATTTCAGAAATGAGCTGCTGAGAGGATGATGGATGGAGATGTGCGCTTCTCTGTGCCTTGCCCTCGTGAAATACAGGGTGTGCTGCCCAAGTGCCTGGCCAGCTTGTTTGGAGACCCTCCTCGAGGCTGGCAGTGCCGTGGGGATGGGGGTGCTGAGCGGCAGCAGCATCTCTTCCCCCATCCCCACCCTCCCCTCGCCCCCCGGGAGAATCGCTGCTGCTGAAGTCATTTGGTGTGCGCTGCTTTTTCCTCTGCGAGGATTAGGGAGCAGGAGAATTGGCTTTGTGAGGAGGCTCGGAGAGAGGGAGCTGAAGAGAGGCTGAACAGTGGGGTCGAAAGACTTTAGCCTTTCATAGTTCTTTCAGTCAATTCATTCTGGGAGACCAATTGCATGCGATACGGCAGCTGGGGGTTTTGTTTTCCTTTCAGCTATATACTGTAGGAGAAGCTGGTAAGGTTATTTTTTTTTTCCTCCCCCCCTTGTTCTACTATTCCATGATGCTATTGTAATTGCTTTATCGAAGTGATTGTTGGGTGAAGCGGGGAAGTTGGTTAATGATGCTGAGGGTCCCCTGCATTGTCTCTGCTTTGTGCAGCTGCACAGTTCGCGGAGAGGCACTGTTTACAGTAGAGGGGCTGGTTTCCTTTGAACAACTTTGCTGTTATTTTTCCAAAGTTGTTTCAACCTTTCTTTCTGGTGAAGCTAGGAAAATAAGCAAATAAACGGACTGGGCTGTTTAGAATTGGGTAAATTTATAGAGGCTGCAATTTGTTGAAAAAGCTGTTCTGCCTAAATCCTAGTTTCAGATGTTCTGCCTTTGATGTTATCGGATTTGTCACTCTGCTGGATCAACTCCAAAACTCGGTTTTATGTGAGGACCTACTCTCACAAATCTTTTCTTTGCGTTTTCAGCAGGGACAGGATAGGTCAGTTGAACTGATAGCCAAAGAAAACAAAAATAAAATGTATCTGTGGAAGGTAGAAATATATGAGGAAAGGAAAAACCCATGGGGAACTCTGGAATCAAAAAATAACTGAAGAAGCATTAATTCCTGGCACTAATTTTTAGCAGACTGCTCCTGATCAGTGTAACAGGAAGTGTGTGGTTATGCAGAGAATATAAATGCTCTTTCAGAAGATTCAATATGCACAGGTGCATATCCTGTCTAACTACACCCTTCCAAAGAGGGAGTTACCAGATTCATCCTCATTGAGGTATGGGGGGGGGGGGGGAAGGAAAAGAAAACCAGAAGACCCTTTCTAGCTATCCTGTCCCTTGCCTCTCTTCTTGTTATTTTTAGAATAGTGACTTGTGTTTGTCAGTCTTTTATTTCCTTTCATATTATCGTGGGAAACTTTAGCTTGAATTGGTTGGACATACGTGAGCGCAGCTTGGGGCATACCATGTCTATTCCACAGGCAGGCTATGAAAATCCTGCTTGTGACTCAGATGAATTGTAAAGGCCATAATTACCAACAAAAGTTTCTTTTGTGTTCATTCAAAAATCACAAACAAGGTAAGGGGGAATGATTGACAACAGTTACACTACGGATTCACAGAGAACCAAAAACTTGGTCCGTGACTTAGTTTGTTAGTTTTTCAGGAAGTTTTGACCTTTTTCACTATTATTCTGTCCTTTCTGGTGGACTATTCCCAACTCCCCTATTGAGGCTAGAATGTCTTATCTAAAATGTGTCTTTGTAATTACTGCCTATAGTCTGTATCTCTCTTTCCAATGCTATGCTTATTTGTTGATGCCGAAACAAAATTGAGAGATGCATTGCAATCAGACCTCCATGAAAGAATGTGTATCTTTTATATGCCTCACATGCTTAGCTATTGATTTCAACTACAGATTTCACTCTGAAGTAATGAAGCGCCACCTCCAAATCCTGCAAATTTATACTCAGTTCTAGCTCTTTAGTAATGGAAGGCCCAAGGATATCAATGTGGTTACTCATGTGAGTAAAGATTTGGAGACTCATTTCCCATTCATGAATGAAATGGTTTAGGAAGTGCGCAGTTACTATGGTTCTCTTCTGGCTTAAAAACAAAAATCTCCATTAAAGCAACTGCTAATGAGATTTGTTAGAGGGGCCCAAGGACAGAAAAATTCACTGATATAATATAAGAATGTGGTACACTCTTGACAGCAGTATTTCTCTCTTCAGTTTATTAACAGTTTAGAAACAGGGGAAACATAATTTATCTCTTTGTACCACGCCATGAGATACAGACATGACCTTTGAAATACCACCATAATTATGAGTAACTCCTCCCTTTGAAAAGAAAAGTTAATTTAATGTGGTCTTTATCCCATATTCCCCCCTACACTTAGTATTAACTGTCAGTTCTGGCACAAGACAACAAACTGATATTTCAGACTGGGCTTTTCCTGGGGTTCTGTAGACAAGGGTACAGAATCTCTGTCATGCAGCATTTATTACTTTCACAGCCTTGGTCTCATTAGAAGCAAACAAGGCAGGATGTGTTCCCTGGCTATTGATACACCAGTTAAAGCTCCTTAGTTCTCTGGTGGAGAAATTAACTCGGTTCAGTGTTTCTAAACTATTCAACAGCATCCTTTGGTTTACAGAGACAGAGAGATATATTTGCTGCTAGTTTTTTCCCCCAGTTTTCAGGAATTCAGAATTTCCAAATGTGATTTTGAAGAAAAAAGAACTCACAACTGAAATTATATCTGTACATGTGGATGGTAAAGGAACTACACTAAAGCTGCTATGCAATACAGCCCTAAAATTAACTGCCTGAAACAGAAAAGTGGCTATCCTATAATTTTTGATAAAGCAGAAATATATACACTTTTATGTGGCCATTATTGTTAGAAAAAAGTCTTCTAATTGTAAGTGAAAGACCAGTACAAATATTGCATGTATGCTTAAAGAAGTAAATCTTGGCTATTAGCATCTTTTATTACATTAAAGCAGAACAAAATTGGTTCCAAGGGTGAAAGGGATTGCATATAAATAAACCTAACAACAATTTACTCATAAAATTAGATCAGTCTGAACATATTCCAGCAGTCATTATCTAACAGCTATTTGTCACAACTGGAAGGTTTAGTCAGATGGAAATCATAATGCTTCTCAAAACACATGCACAATTCTGTAAAAGAAATGGTAAGGTTGGAGCCACCGCACTGGTGCTGTGCTGAAATTTGGTGAATTTTTTTGCAAGCTTTGTGTTTATGTTGCATAAAGACCAGAAAAATAAACAAACACACACACCCCCAAAGCAAAACAAAAAATTTAAAAGTGTTTTCTGTACTAAATATATACATCTATAGGCATGTAGAAAATTAGTTGCAATATATTAATATATTAAAATGCAGAATGAAGATTATTTTCAAGCTGGTTTTGTTGGTTTTCTTTTACTTGTACTCTTGCTTACCACACTGTAAGCTGTTGTAAAAATGCATGCTAACATCCTGTATCTTCTATGTTAACTAAACGTGCTGTATTCATAATAATACAGAAGATTCACAAAGCCTATGCTTAGCACTCGTGGTAACCCATTTTCTTAGAAATAACTACCTGAAGTGAGTGTCACCATAAGTCAGGAGCTAAGCATGGTGTAACAGTTCTACTTTTCTTATGCTTAACTGGAAGTAAACACATCTGGGTTCTCATGGGAAGATGCCATTTTATAAACAGTAAGCAGCAGGAGGTCCAGGCTAGCGGAACAGGGTAGGAATTAGAGAATAGGTCTCCCACTTGACTGTCTAACAAAAAAAGAGATTTTGAATGTTGCTTCAAAATCACCTTTGTTTATTTGTGGTTTTTCTAACATTTCTGTGAAAGCAATTAGATATTAATACAAGTATTTTTACTCATGAATTAATAGAATAAAGAACAGACCGAGTATTTTTGTTATATATATTTAAATGATAGTTGTAGTTTCTAAATTCATCTATGCAGTTTTCGAAATGTTGATGAAATCCTGCACGACTGCTGAAGCATCTTTCCATTATGCACATTCACCAGCACCTTAACAGCACAGAGTGTTTCATAGCTTGGGATTTGCTTGTTTTTTAAATCCAGAGTAAACAGAGAGAATTTGAGCTGCTGATCCTCTATAGGATGATTTCAGCACAAGAACAGTGGGATATTGTAATGATATATGACTGAGGTTTGCAAAGTTTACAAGCATCCCACTATCTTCCCAGAATAAGTTTCAATGATGTATGTCCATCCATATGAAGTATGTCATCCATATGATGTATGTCCATCCATCCATATTTTCCATTGGAAAATCTGTAACATTTACAAGCATGTTGTCTCCTCTGGCTGGATGTGGTAGGTATCTTTCATCTTAGAAATCTCATTCTTTCAGAAAAGTAGTATCTATCTGCATGATGAACTTCTAGGGTCTAGGAGACTGACTTGTGGTCCATTATAAATTGCAATTCATGCCACATGGTGTGTGAGAGTGGGCAGGATACTGTCTGTCAAGGTCTCAGAGTTGATCCAGAATGAAATTACTGAGACGTGCGGTCTTATCCAATTAAAACTTCGATTGAAATGTTAATGGTCTTTTGGCTGACACTTACAGAAAGACCACCAGTGATTTCCTAAGGGGAAAGATCTATTAGCTTCCAGCCATACCTGAGTCTGGCTAAACCCACTACAGTATTGGCTGACATCTATGTTGATTTGTAAGATCTTTTGAAGTTTTCTGGAGTACGTGCAGACAGAAAAGAGATGGATTATTTTTACTTCCATGAACTGGAGTATCATACTTCAGTGCTAAATAAAGGAAGCTAAGGGTCAACCTGTCAGTCAAAACTCATCTATGTTAGAAAAATGTATGAAGCTTTTTTTTTTCCCCCCACACTGGTCCTTCTTATCCAGTGCAACCAACTGCGTAAGTTTAAGCTGAGACTTCAGGACTTCAAGGGCTTTCAGAGAATTTTCAGGCAAAATAAATTAAAACCAAGAAATTTTGCCTTTGCACCTCTCCCAAAGTGGTCCCAGTAGGTACATTAAGGGGATTAGAGCTTATGTTAGGACTTCGATCTCAGTTTTAATTTCTAATTTTCTTTTGTCTATTGAGTTTAAACATGTCAGATTTAGGCAGTTACTGATTGCCATTTGTCATTGGTTTTCTTCCTGGTTGTGGAAGAAATGAACATGTCCTGGTGATACATAGTGTACTACAAAGAGACGTTGCTAGTCTTTTGGAAGATCTGTCAGTAACTTCTTTGCTTCTTGCAGTTTCAAGACCATCCATTATACATTGTTCTGGGTGGGTGCTGTGCCCTTTTATAACTAGGTGCTCCTTCCCTTGTCAACTAGGAAAAACTCACTGCTAGATCTACTGTTTGAGAACAGAGAGGGACTAGTGGGAGATGTAAAGGTTGGTTGCTGTCTTGGACAAAGTGACCATGAGATGGTTGAGTTTTCAATTCTTGGGGAAGTAAGAAGGGAGGTCAATAGAACTTTCTCCCTGCACTTCCAGAGGGCAGACTTTGGTAAATTTAGGAGATTGATCAGTGCTATCCCCTGGGATATATTCCTCAAGGACAAAGGAGTTCAGGAAGGCTGGACAATCCTCAAGAGGGAAATCCTTAAGGCACAGGACAAAGCTATATCTGTGCATCTTAAAACAAGCTGTCGTGGTACAAGACCAGCCTGGCTGAACAAGGAGCTTTGGGCAGACCTCAGAAAAAAAAAAAAAGGGAAATCTACAGGCTGTGGAAGGAAGGGCAGGCAACTCGGGAAGATTACAAAGTTTCTGTGAAGATATGTAGGAAGAAAATGAGAGTGGCCAAAGCTCAGCTTGAATTAAATCTTGCCAGTATCATTAAAGGTAATAGAAAGACTTTCTATAAATATTTAAATAGTAAAAGAAGAGCTAGGGAGAATCTCCCCCCTCTACTTGACCTGCAAGGGAAACTTGTGACAATGGACAAGGAAAAGGCTGACCTGCTGAGTGCTCATTTCACCTCAGTCTGTGTCAATGGCAATTGCTTCCTAAGGGTAAAGCTTCCTGAATTGGAAGACCCAGATGGAGAGCAGAATGAAGCTCCCATAGTCCGGGAGGAAATGATGAGTGCCCTGATGTGCAAAAGTCTGTGGGACCGGATGGGATCCTCTCTAAAGGTACTAAAGGAGCTGGCAGAAGTGCTCACCAAGCCACTCTCCATTATTTATCAACAGTCCTGGCAAACTGGGGAGGTCCCAGTAGACTGGAAATTAGCAAATATAACACATTTAGTTACATCTACAAGGGTTTCAAGGAAGATCCAGGGTTCAGCTCTTCAGGTTCAACTGCCCATGTTGATTAGATTGTCACTGAGCCACCTTGCACAGTTAGCTTGTCTATAGACAGCTACTCATAATTTGAATAGCTGCTGGGTTTTTATATTGTATTATGTCACTACTCTTGAAGAAAAATTGCTGAGTTATTTATGGACCAAAATTAAAGTGTTGTTGTTCATTATGGTAACGGGAAGAGAAGAAAAACAGGAAGAAAGGGGGAAAGTGTATTTATCCTATATTCTGAAGAAGGCATGTACTTTGAGTACTGATGTTAGGACAGTGTGCTGCTTTGTAATCAAGAGAGAGACCTTATCTGAATTATTCAAATGCTGTGTAAATCCCTAACCAAAGGGGCATGAAGTCTCCTTAGACTGATTCAGGTGGCCTTGGTAAGATGCTGAGGTGCTAATATCTAGGGCTGGTCAATAGGAAACATCAGGCATGCTCGTTATTGCTTAGGTCACCTGAATATGGAGTACTCTCCTATGGTTATTCAAAGTTCTGTTAATAAGTTTTCAGATTAAGAGAATGTACCCAACAGTTATTTTCAAGAAATTTATTATTCCTTTCCCTTCCTATCCCATCCTATCCTGTCCTGTCCTGTCCTGTCCTTTGTTAACCTATCCATCTAATTTGGCTAAGTGCTATCTTGTGTAGTTTCAACTGACTTCTAGATGTACATGCCCCTCTTCATCAGCTTCATAGGACCATTGCCCCTGAGAAAATAATCTGAGGGAAGATATTTTTTTCCTTTTTGTTATGCTCCACTTAGATTTAGTCCTTTTGCTGAGACATCTTTAAACTTCCAGGTTTTCATTAATACCTATAGTGTTTGTCTAATGCATTCGTGTGTATTTTAAACCATATATGTAGCCACTCTATTTCACCATTCTTTCGTGCGTGCCAGAAAATAATTTCCCCAACTGACAACTCCAAATTACAAGCCCAGTTATTGTCTGCTTTGAGGCCCATAATTAGAGCTCAGATGGTAGGGCAATTGCAGGAGAGAGCTTACCAATTTACATGTTAATCAAACATAGGTTGATGGGCCATGATTAACATAGGCTCAGGCAACATCTTCATTAACCAGAAGCACATCATGAGGCTGCCTGTCTTCCCACCCCTGAGATTTTTTCCCAAGAAAGTACATGTTCCTAAATAGATGTTTTCCATAGCACTGTTAAAGCTAAGACCTTGATAATTGCTCTAATGAGGGAAGTTAGCTGAAAACAGTCCAGCCTTATGTAGAACACCTGAGGTACCATTGCATCTTTATTGAACAGCCTGGCCAATTTGTAACCTGGATCAGCTATGTTATTAAATAACAGATTTGTGCCAAAATCACATTGAGCACAGAATATGTTTTTTTTTAAGAACTGTGGATGGTTTTATCTGATTGATTAGTTCCACATGTCCACAACCCCAGGAATCTCTCCACAGGAGCCCACATGGAATCAGGATAAGCACAATTTAAATATGCCTTTGTAGCTGAGTAACCTGCTGAGCAAGACTTCATCTCTGTTAACAATGTCTCTCCTGACATTTTTTTTTAAATGCTGCTAGTCTGCAGCTAATTTATTTTACAAGTAAAACTCAACTTTCTCCATGAAGATATGTTTTAAAATTCCTTGAATACTATCAAATATTGTTTTCAAAAGCTAGTTTGTCTGAGGACTAACTCCCAGTGGGACTAGGATATGTTTAGAATTTTTACCCATATGATTCCTTGCTGTACATCTTTCACTACAGCAAAATATACACAGTGATATGTCAATTTATATGTTCAGTGTAAATTTATATTTATTTTTATTTCTAAAAGGAAAATCCTGTTAAGAAATGTTTTATTTCAGTGGAAAGAAGATCTTTTATTGATGAAACCAGAAACTGAACCTCTGGTATTATATTTTCCCACTTTTACAAGAGTGCAGAATAGAAGTGCAAGTAACACGCACGCTGTGTACAATTTCTGTCCTTGCTTTCATGGTTGCTGGTGTAAGAGCTGGTGGTGATGACAAGGAGAAGAATGTCTGTTGCGTTGGGTAGAATTGACAGCTAAGCAGAACAGGGAGCAATTTATGACCTTATATTTTTTATTAGGGCATAACATTGTGGTTTTCTGCTTGGTTTCTGAGGAGAGGTATGAGCTGTATTTGGAATCTGCACCAGTCACTGCACGAGTGTCAGATGCTGGCCTGGCCTTCCACCCCAGGGGCTGGTGTCACAGCCTCACATACATGAAGTCTTCTCTCATTACAGAAATACAGGAAAGATTCCCTGAGATCAAAACCACTTAAGAAATACAGATACCTCTTGCCAAAAGAGGGAGAATTTATTAGTGGAAAAGACCCAGGAAGCTTCCTTAGTCTATTTGCTTGCCAATGTCTTGTTATTTCTTATATCCTCTCAAAGGCTTCATTATGTTCAGTTCATCCTTGGAGGCTTTAGCAGCAGTTTGACCTCTTGTTTAGAGGATTTTTTAATTTTTTTTTTATTTAATGTTCATTTAGTTTCATGCATCTGTTTATAGCACGTATCATCCTCCTCCCTTCATCACAGGTCAATACACAAACAAAAAGACATATATTCTGTATGTAACTATAAAAAAATATTACATTTCTGAATATATTGTAAGCTTCAGATGAAGAATTTGTGTTGAATCCTTTTATGAAAAGCTAACCTTTAAGGTTATTTAAGTCTAATGTTTACCATAATAAAATAAGAATTTCAAACCTTGAAATAGTGCTAGAAATTAGCACTGACATATATGAAATTAGCCTTGACATATAGAACTTGAAATTCTTAGGCTACAAAAAGAGAAATTTTAATCTTCATGGAACCAAACATTCAAAAAGCAGTTATCTGCAGTTACCATATTGCATTAATGCAGATGCTACCAATATTTCTTAACCTAAATACAAACAAATTGTTGGGTACAATCTTTTATAGTCTGAACACATACAGATAGAGCTGCCACCAAATCTACTGCAGTCTACAGATGTCACATATTTACTGAAAATGTCTGTTCAGGTGAATAACATGAATGTATCTAGGAAAACTGAGTTTTAAATGGCTGAAAAACATAATAGAAAGAAGCTGATAAAGACACCCTGAAATGCTGATTCTTGAATTGCTTTTTATATTTGAACTCTGGTATTTTACCTGTATTTTAGCTTCAGACATTAGCTCTGAAAACTCTGTTCTCTCTAAATCCAGAAAGAAACTTTTCCAACAGTAGGTTATAACTTCAGCCTTACCTCTCCTAGGACATCAGTTGGGGTAACTGTGCTTGATAGCCATTTCATCTTCTGATAGATCTGCATTATTAGTTGGCTTTATACTATTCCTCATTTAATTAAAAATAAGATTTATTTCTGCTAAGCTTAATGAATCAAACAGCTAGATAGTTTCATAGTTAATTTCAAAGTCTTTCCATCTGGACTTTCAGGTGGTTCGTGTCATTTTAGCAGAAGCTCACATGCTAGATTTAACACATAACTGCGACATTTAAAACCTAAGTGAGAAAAATCTCTACTTTAATGACTTAAATTTGATGCCATTGTAATGTTAAAGTTAGAAGAACTATCCTTACAGTTAAAGAAAGTAAAATGCCATGAAGTGCAAAAGTTTTTAAACAGAGGAAACACCCAAACCATCTAACTTGAAATTAACAGTTAACAGCAAAAAGTGTTTGCACTTTTTACAGTTAATCTGTAACTTCTTCTTCTCTGGAAAGATCTAATCGCAGCACCTTCTTGCAAGGGTTCTGGAACGTTATTTTTCTAACTTTTTTTTTTTTTTGAGTTCTAAGTTTAAATACTGAATTCAAGTGAAAGCAATCAAGATTCAAAGCAAAACTTTAAAACATGGTGATGTGATATCAGTAGGTGATTAATTTGCAAGTCTAAAGAGAGAACAACTGTTTTCTACAGTTATATGACTTTCCATTTGAATACTCACAATGTACTTTCAAAGAGCAAAAGATCTAAAAATATATGTCATATATTCCCAGAAGTATTAATGTAACAATTGCATTTACACAGTCTTTTACAGTCAAAGGAAATCTGTACAAAGTATTCCTGTTTTACAGAATAAAAACAAAGACAGTGTTCGGTGATCTGATCATGATTCTGGTATTTTTGAGCCAAGAAGGCCTCTAGTCTTGTTCATGATCAGAGCAATGAGGATCTTTCACAGATGATCCTCTCGTCTATGAGAAGAAACTCCCCTGGAATGAGTCCCAGGGAGAGGGAGACATCCTGAGGGAGCAGGTGGGGATTTTTTGAAAAGAAGACATGGCTATTTGAACACCATTGTAGTCATTAATGATGCAGCCATTAAGCTGAACATACACAGAGAGTAAATATTTATGTGACTGGTAATCTAACTGGAAAAAATGGAAAATGGTACAAAAATGCCAATGTTTTAATTTTTTGTTTCAATTAGGTGTCTGACTCTTCCTATTATGCTATTTCAGTCTTGTCATCTTTCTATGGAGCTGCAGGCTCGTGAAATGCTAGATCAAATTGAGAAAGGTAAAAGAAAAAAATACAAATCACGTGAGAAAAAGCAGTCCCAGAAAAATCAACCAGTTATAGTCAATACTGTTCAGTGTGAAAAATGTGGTGGTGTTAATTCCGTCTCTCTCTTTTTTTTTTTTTTGCCTCCTGTAGGAGATCATTAGAGGGCTTTATGGTCTTTCCAGATCAGTACAAATGACATCCTATATCTTTATGTGTCTCTATGAATTTGAAAGATGTGACCTCCATAGGGGATACTACTGTTGGTTTTACATCATTAATGTTTCCCTTCATTTATTTCTGCGGAATACCTGCACTGTCTTTTAAAGTGGGAATTGCCTGGGGTAACAAATTGAATCTTGAATCTTTGCACCTGATGCCACGAGAGCCTATGAATTAGTTATGGGCTAGGAAGATAGAATCCTAAATATTTCTATTTCTCATAGAAAATATGACCCTTGGGGTCACTAACCAACAAATTTTAAAAATGGACTTTTTAACACAAAACCAATTAATTATTTACACACGTGGGTATTTGCCATTAGCATCTTTAGAATTAGAAGTCCTTGTTCTTCCAGATTCACTTCTGCCCTGGAGACTGTAGTTGTGTTAACAGCAGGGTTCAGCCTAGCACCATATATATATATAGCACCAGGAAATACGAAAAACAGAAACAGTGAGTTAAAGCAGGGCTATATGTGTCCATTGCTTTTGGTCTTTTGAAGGAACCAAAGATTAAGCTATCTTATTTCAAAGTTACAATAGCATAGAATCACCAGAAGTAACTGTACTATCACCCGTCTGGTGGTTTATTATTCTAGCACATTCATGGCCAGGATGAAGTAAATAAATTATTGAGTGCTGTGGGTGATTTAATTTATGTATGTATGTATGTATGTGTGTATGCCATTGTTAGAGCAAACAGTAGAGAAAAACCTTGCATCCTACTATAACTCCCATGGGGAAATCTTAATGCCATTCAGCCAGGTGGAGCTTCTGTGTGCTTTTTTTCCCTTTCACTGCCATACGCCTATCCATCATAATACCCTGAGCACTTTTCATCCATGAAAACTCTTTGCTATAGTAATATATAAGCTTTGTAAATAAAGTCTGGCACCCCTAAGGGGAACAATATAGACTTCTAGGAATTCTCATATATTTAATCTGTTTTAGGGCCTGAAAAGTATATTTCTGTAATAAAATATTTTAAGACCTTTTTGTCCTGGGAAATTTCTTTTCCTTGGCAGGTGACCTTTACAGGTCCAATCTGGCTAAATAACTACTATGGATATGAACATTTGGGAGTTTCGAATGTATATGGTATGGTGCAGGCGTTTATTAAAGATTACTCCAAGGCTAAAGCACTTCCCCCTCCACCCCCTCCCATTCCTGACCCCCAATACCTAAAAGCATCAAGGTCCATGTTATCCTCACAGATACATGCAGAGAGCTCTCACTGGTTACAGTTAAAGCTTCATGTGTGCATCCAAGGGTATTACTTTCGCTCTGAAGATTAACTAGGATATGAGAGAATAGAAATTACTTTTGTATACCCCTTTCATACATGTTATGGTTCAAAACATCTTACAAGGAAACAAATGAGATACTGCTAGCACAGACAGAGCACATAAGAAGGCTGAGAAGACATTACATACTTCATACTTCAAGCTCAAGAAGAGCTTGATTATTAATAAAAGCAATAGGGGCTAGAAACACTGATGTTACTACTTTTCCTTCCTCCTCCTTTTGTATTTTACACCCATGAAAGAATTTTTAACTTCAGAGTTTTTAAACCATTATCTTTATACAAGGCTCAGAGCCCCATTGAACATGATCTTGGATGTTTCCACGGGTGGAGCATCTACCATCTCTCTGGGCAACCTGTTTCATTGTCTCATTGCCTTCACTGTGAAAAATTTCTCACTTACATCTAGTCTGAATCTACCCTCTTTTAGTTTCAAACCATTAATCCTGGTCCTATTACAACAGGCCCTCCTAAGAAGTCTGTCCCCACAGGCCCTCTTTAAGTACTGAATGGCCACTTAGATGTTTCTGATCCAACACGACTCTTGCATGCACCTGTAATTTCCCTTCTAAACCCCACTGTGAGGAACCACTCTTTCAGGGACTGCATAGCTCTCACTGCTTGGAGCAGTCTGAATTCATAGAACTGACGTCAGGGTTAGATTTATCTGATGATATTTCCTTAACTGTTTAATTTGTTAAACATTTAATAACACATTTCTGGAATGACACACTCAATATTTTCACCATACAAATGAGCAGCAACATGTGCATCTGTCTGTTTCTGCCTTTGAAGGGATAGGATCTGGTCTTGGGCAGTGCCAGAAACTTGCTGCTTTAGTAGCTCAGGTGGAATAATTTGGATCAACGACAGATTTTCCTTGCTGATTATTCTCTGCTTTACAGTAAGCAGGATTATGGGAGTCATCCTTAAGAAATGATCATAATAGAATCGAATGGTTAAGGTTGGAAGAGACCTTAAAGATCATTTAGTTCCAACCCCCTGCATGAGCAGGGACACCTTCCATTAGACTGGGTTGCTCCCACCAGCACCCACCGCCTTTTAGCAAAGCCAGCAGCAAAGCTGCTGCTGCTTTCCAGCCCCCAGCACTTGCTGTGTTTGCAAGGCATCAGGGGATGGTCTGTGCAATACTGGTGAAAAAGGAAAAAATAGAAACCCCAGAATTGTATAGACACATGCAGTTACACCGTAGCTTTACCAATGTTTGACTGCAGGGGAAGCCAGAAGGGCGGGTAATTAATGTTAAATTAAAATGTTGGTAATGTTGACTATGCAATTAACTGGTTTTTTAAAAAAAGTAATGTAGAGGTGAGCCATATAGCTAGTACATTATTGACAACTGTGTTGGGTGTGGGAAACAGGATAGTTTGTGGGTTGTCTTCAGAAACAAAGCTTTCTGTAGTCCTTTGCACACAAAGAGATTACCAAGCCTGAGCTAAAGCTGATAAAGGACATAGGAGCCAGAAGACTGTTTAAAGCAACAGGTATTTGACTGGATAGCCAGTGTGTTCTACACAACCTCCTCTGCACTTTCTCTGCTGAGGAAGGGAGCCTGCAGCAGTCTTTCTAGCTGTAGCAGGACACATTTTCCCTTCCAGGACCTCCCTGCCTAGGTTGACATGACATGAGCACAAGGAAGGGTGTCTTTTCTTACCTGCAGAGAGTGGCTAGCTTTCAAAAAGCATTAACACCCTACCAGTCTCCACCTCTTTCACAGTCCTAATATTTTAGCTTAAAAATCATAACATGTTAAAGACAATTCTACATTCCTTTTCTTTAGCCCCTGGCTTTTAAATCATGGGGTTACATTCAGGTCAGACTGTCATCTCTCCCTCTGAAACAGTCTAAAGGCTAATTCCCATTTTAAAAAGAAAATAAATCTTCAGCTCTCACATAATGACTTGGTATTTGGAGCTGAGGCTTCACAGAAGAGATCAAATAGCCCTGAGCCTGAGCCTTACAGAACTGTAAGAAATGGCAATTCCTCATTATCCCATAGAGTAACATCTCCGCTATGGTTTTAAAATGGACCAAAAGGACCCTTTCAGTCTTTGAAGGTTCCCTGAGAAAGATGA
This sequence comes from Phaethornis superciliosus, assembly GCA_023637945.1. NCBI lineage: Eukaryota > Metazoa > Chordata > Aves > Apodiformes > Trochilidae > Phaethornis > Phaethornis superciliosus. Next base: position 125,073,363 of record JAJQWJ010000001.1, read on the forward strand.
CCAAGGATACAGTCTTTGAGACAGGAGCTGTATGTGTCAGTGATTGTCACTTCTGCTCTGGACTCTCATATTGTTGTAGCTGCTCACTGAGGTGTTACACTGAGTTAAATTGGATGGTTGTGGCATGCAAAGCAGTAACGAGATGCGAGATACTGCGCAAAAGTTAATGACTCATGGGCACAGATGGGGCCAGAAGTGATTATGAGCAGCTGCTTGACATTAAACCCCTAGAAAGTTTGAGAAGAGCCGAGGTGGAGGAGCTATACAAAGAACAGCTCGTTCTCCCTTGACAACCTTTCCTTAAAAAGAGAGCAGAATCCTTGTCCCGTTCAGACTCAACCATGAGCTCATCACAGCCTGCACTTTTTTGCAACAGCTGCAGCTGTGTTACAGCAGCCTCTTGGCTTGTGCTAATGGGATAAAAGCATTTCCATGTGCTCCTTTTATTTGGAGAGCAAACCACCCCTTCCCACAGTCTCCAGTGTATCTTCATTCCCTTGAAATGTTTTCAAATATTAAAGCCTGTTATGTTGAATTATCACTAAATGTCTGGGAGGAAACAAAATCTTATGGCTACTTTAAGGTGTTTCAAGACAGGCATGTGTAAATCACAAATGTGCAGTCACTTATGGGAAGTTCAGAAGCCAGCAGAAAGAAGTAATATGTACAGAAGTGTGATCATAAAACTTCCACAGTCTTCCCAACCATGAATGTAAGGGTTTTGCAGTGAATATCATTCCTTAGTGAGGACCTCTCATGGTCCAGACCTGCACAGGCCAAATTTGCAGCCACACACAAGGTGCTGCATGGTGACAAGCCAGAGGCACTGCCTTCCCATCCAGGCTTTCATAAACAAGCCTATAAACAGGCAGATTGTTACTGGGACAACTTTGTGCTTTGTCTTGAATGCTGTTAATTTCCCATGATTTAAAATCAAGTCAAGGGGAAGAGCCCTTTCATCCCTTTTACCAGCCATCTTCAAAACAAAATTTTTTTCTGAGATATTTTTTTGCTTGCGAGAGTATGGAATGAAGCACACATGGGAAAGTTTTCCCTATTATATACTCCTGCTATCCCTGCTGTGCTTGTCCCTACAGAGGGGTTTCTGATTTGAGGGAAATTCTGTATTATTCATGGACAGTGGATCAGACACCAGACATCTACTCTGATTTGAATGGAGCTTTGTGTGTGTGTGTATATATATATATATATATACAGACAAACACACATTTAACATGGCTGTGTCTACTCTTCCCCTCACACCCTCCTTTTTCTAATACAAAAGCTATTGCTTTTGTTAGGTTATGCTGTAGCAAGACAGCACCATAAAAAAAAGTAAATTACATAGGCTACCTTGAGGGGCAGTGCAAAGGAAACAATACCAGTGGGTAGCTGTTCTTATAGAATGACTGAAAAAAGAAGTGTATTTCCTTCTTATATTGTTGGGCTGACTTCAAATCAAAGTTCACAGAAGACGTCAGTTTACAATTTAGCATCATTCTCTCTTCATTCATAATGACATCTGGCAGATACAGCATCAGCAGGCAAGCTCCACTACCCTTTTTTTTTAGAGAGAATTTATATGTCTGTTGAGAAGCTACTGCTCAATCAAAATAGAAACAGTGGCTTACTTTCAGTTTCTCGCATGCACTACCTGCTTCTTCATATAGTCTTTCTTTATTATTAGGAAAAAAACTTCATTTTTTTTTCCTGACGTTTGATCACATTACTCTTTCTTCTTGTATAAAATTTTCTTGTAAAAATTTAAAGTCCAATGTTTCTGCTGGAAAGTCCTCCTATCTTTCTTCTCTGAAGACTTTTTTTTATCTTTAACTTCGTATCACACACGAATAAAACCCATTAGCCATAGGAAGGTGCTATAAAATGTTTCTGGGAAGGGGATGTAAAAAAGGATACACCATGTTTTGTGGACAATGCTTAAGCTGGTATTGTGGTTGGAAGAGCTGTATCACTGTTTTTTCCCATGAAGATGGGGCTGTTTGCTAAAGCATTGAGATTGTGTGTTGATGATGCTTGTCCTCTAGGCTGAGCTCTAGAGAATGCTGATAAATTCCAGACTCTAATAAAACATCTTTCAGAAACATTAACATTAGCAAAAAAACACCCCATCTTTTACACTTCTCTATTCCATGTAATGGATGTTTTTAACATTGTTTGTCAGCCTTTCTACAAAGCATAACAGATGGTCACTGCTTCTAATGAAATAATTACATTACATAATTGGGAAAGAAAAGACTTGGGCTTGATTTTTCAATGTCTTATTTCTTGATTTCTGTGAAGTGTCTTGCATATGTAACTGTTAATGGCCCTGATAACACCCCAAGGATAAGAAAGAAGGTTTTGGCTAAAAAATATATTGCTGGTTTTAAATGAAAGAATGGCTACTTCCCTTGGTATTGTTTTTTGGTTTGGTCACTCCCTCTGTTCATCAAATGTAAGAGGGAAAGCTCAGTACAAAAGTCTGTGAAGAAGCACAAGAGCCAACTATGAGTGATGTGGTTGATCTACACTATTCTCAAAGACAGACCTTGGGAGTGCTCAAAAGCACCTTCTTCTTGATCCGCCCATAACCTGTCGACAGAGTTGCTTAAAGGATTTAGCTTCCATACCTTCTGGGTGTCTTTGCTCATTCTTGGTGATGTGCTAAGCCAGTTGGCTGAGGTATTACTGAGGTATTGAGATAATAGATACGTTTATGTATGCAAGGATGATGCATATGCAGTGGAAACTGGCCTCTAACTTAGGTTGGGTTCAAACTCCCAGGTCCAGTGTTTATACAGAGATGGAGAACTGCCTGCTGGAGAGGTTATTCTGCTCTCTGAAATACTTTTGTCCTGCTGAGAACCTGAGCCCACTATCAAAACAGACACACTGGGAGTGTTCAGGAGCACACTGGTAAGATGGAGCCTTCCTGCAGCACGCTCCCTCCTGCATGTGAATGGCAGAGTGAGAACAGAGACTCCTCACATTTAGAATATACTTGATTCCTAAACATTTCAAGAAACTATTTGGCCTTTGACATTGATGACATACCATAGATTGCTAATAATAGCATGCCTGAACTTGTGTTAGAAAAATAAGCACATCCCTCAGTAATTCCCACACTCCTAAGTTAAATCGCCCCAATATTGTATTAGTGCCAGGGCTGATGAAATACAGAGGAATAGAAAAACCTCAGCTGAATAAAATTTGTTCTCCTTTGAGGAGTCTTTTTATGAGACTGAAAAGAAGAACAATAAGATGTCAGCTAATCATTTGTCAGCATCACTGCTCTTGGACACAGACAGGGGTGACAGGATGCTCTTGTTCCTACCCTCTTCACAAGTGTCAAGATCTTGCACAAAGCTGCTGATGTTCTGCTGGATTATTATTGCAAATGCAGTTTCATTAACTACCCCTAAAATAAAGGAAGCATGAGTAAGAGTAAGAGGAGGAATTCACCAAGTTAAGATAGAGGAATTCCTGGAAGGAAATACTATGAATAGATGTGCTGAGAGAGGAAGCTCAGTCTGAAGGTTAAGTTGTATTGGTTTTGTTCAGGTTTTGTAAAAGGAATCAAATCTGCCTCCAAGAGGATTCAAAATTGAAATTAATTCTAGGTTGCATGTTTTCTGAACACAGAGGTAAGGACTCAGCCTGCTCACAACCACAAATAGTAGGAAACTGATTATTCATGAAGAGGGAAACAGTGGGATTTATGCCAAAATCTTGTATTTACTATTCGTGCACCTGGAAAGAAACGAGTAATGGTAATCTGTGAGTACAGACAGGGATAAAAGTTCATTTCATTATGAGGAGACCTGATTTTTGCATGAATCTTGCAGGATGTAGTAATTAACAGAATAATATTGTGTCCATAGAGTCAATACATATAAAATAGATGCCCTGGGATTAAGCCAATTTCTCAACCTGCTTGGATATGGCATTCAAAATTGTGTTGTTTGATCTGAAAATTCAGTGTTTGGGATTGCTGGGTACTTCTGAAGGTAAACAAAAAAAGTATCTATTAAACAAGGTGAGACAGAAGGAATAGGAAAATGAATAGGATGGATTGATATCCACAAAATTTTGAGTAGAATGGTTTAAGTTATCTGGGCCCCTCAGTTCAGGAAGGAGATTGAGGTCCTGGAGCAGGTCCAAAGGAGGGCAACCAGGCTGGTGAAGGGACTCCAGCACAAGTCCTGTGAGGAGAGGCTGAGGGAGCTGGGGGTGTTCAGCCTGGAGAAGAGGAGGCTCAGGGGAGACCTCATCGCTCTCTACAACTCCCTGAAAGGAGGCTGGAGCCAGGGGGGGGTTGGGCTCTTCTCCCAGGCAACTTTCAACAAGACAAGAGGGCATGGTCTCAAGTTGTGCCAGGGGAAGTTTAGGTTGGATATTAGAAAGAATTTCTTTACGGAGAGGGTGATCAGACATTGGAATGGGCTGCCCAGGGAAGTGGTGGATTCTCCGTCCCTGGAGATATTTAAAAAGAGACTGGATGTGGCACTCAGTGCCATGGTCTAGCAACTGCAGCAGTGGGTCAAGGGTTGGACATGATGATCTCTGAGGTCCCTTCCAACCCAGACAATTCTATGATTCTATGATCCTGAGGTTTAGTTGCTGGTGTTTGTATCCCCTTTATGCTGACTGTCAGGCTCTCCGCCTTAATGGTCAGAATGCAGCCGTTCAGCCCCACTTTCACAAGCAGAAAGCTGGCCCTCAACAACAACAACACAAAAATTCACCCCAAGGGAATTAACGCTGGGAAGAAAACATATCACAGATTTCACCTATGCAAAGTCTGGTGGGCTTTAAAGACGGTAACTATGGAGAAATAACACCGTAAAGACTTCACGGTGGTTGTAGCACTGGGGCACCAAGTGTTAAGATTGTGTACTCTTGGTGGGCAGCAATTAGCGTGGCTTTCTCTGCAATTATTCAAACTGGGAGAAAAATAGTTGCCATTTTGAACCGGTGCTGTCTTATTTTGGCACGTAGAAATCAGCTTCGTGCATTAGAAAGGTTTAGAAGCAGAATTCGTGTCACACCTCAGGAACAAGAAGACTATCTTACGATGTTACAGACGGCATTATCAACAAGAATCAACAGAACTCACTGCTGTACAGAGTTGGGTTTTTTTTTAATTTATTGTATTATTGCTGAATTCGCATCCGAAGCTCAGCTGAGAAGCAACCGGAACTACCAGATGCAGTTCCTACAAGAAACCGGTGTCACGGCTGCCTCGAAGGGAGCCCGCGGCGCCTCCACGCTTCTTTCCCAGAGAAATCGGCTGGGAAATCGAGAGCAAAGCCTGCGAGCTGCCCCGGGAGAGGCGGGCGGGCGGTGGGCAGAGATGGGGGGAGCGGAGGGAGGGACGGAGGGAGGGGTGGGGAGGAGGCCGCCAGGGGCCGCTGTGCGCCCGGACACGGGGCGGGATGCGGGCCATGGCCTCCCGGAGCCTCCGGCCTGCGCCCCTCGGCTGCGCGGTCTGCGATCCGCTCCTCTCTTCTCTCTCCTCTCTCCTCTCTCCTCTCCTCTTCTCTCCCCTCCCCTCCCCTCCCCTCCCCTCCCCTCCTCTCCTCTCCTCTCCTCTCCTCTCCTCTCCTCTCCTCTCCTCTCCTCTCCTCTCCTCTCCTCTCCTCTCCTCTCCTCTCCTCTCCTCTCCTCTCCTCTCCTCTCCTCTCCTCTCCTCTCCTCTCCTCTCCTCTCCCCTCCCCTCCCCTCCCCTCCCCTCCCCTCCTCTCCCTCTCCCCTCCTCTCCCTCTCCTCTCCTCTCCTCTCCTCTCCTCTCCTCTCCTCTCCTCTCCTCTCCTCTCCTCTCCTCTCCTCTCCTCTCCTCTCCTCTCCTCTCCTCTCCCCTCCTCTCCTCTCCCTCTGCCTCCTCTCCCCTCCTCTCCTCTCCTCTCCTCTCCTCTCCTCTCCTCTCCTCTCCTCTCCTCTCCCCTCCTCTCCCTCTCCTCTCCTCTCCTCTCCTCTCCTCTCCCTCTCCTCTCCTCTCCTCTCCTCTCCTCTCCTCTCCTCTCTCCTCTCCTCTCCTCATGCTGTTCTGTGCTCTCCTGGAGCTCTCCTGTGGGTTCTGCCCTCTGTCCATCCAACAGTGTTGTTTGGGTCAATGAATAAGCACTGAGGAGTCAATCCCAAGCCCTCTGCTGCTATAGGCTTAAATTTCCCTTACTGCATTTGTGGGATGTAGGTGTATACAGGGCCACAGAAGTGGTCAGAGGGCTGGATCTGTGAAGAAGGGCTGAGGGAGCTGGGGTTGTTCAGCCTGGAGAAGAGAGGGCTCCATAGACAGCTTACAGGAAACTTCCAGTGCCTGAAGGAGGCCGACAGGAAAGCTGAGGAGGGGCTTTTCATAAGGGGCTGTTGCAATAGGATGGGGGTTAATGGTTTTAAAATAAAAGGGTTGCAACTCGACATAAGGAAGAAATTCTTTACAATGAGGATGGTGAAACACTGGAAGAGGTTGCCCATAGAAGCTGTAGGTGCTCCATCCCTGGAAACATTCAGGGTCAGTTTGGACAGGGCTCTGAGCAACCTGATCTACTTGAAGGTAACCCTGTTCAGTGCAGGATGGGATAGGACTAGGTCACTTTTAAATGTCCCAACCCAAATTATTCTATGATTCTGTGATATGAGAAAATTTTGCGGGCGGTTGTTTTCATGAGCTGTGTCTCTCTTTGATCTAATAGCTCTTGCAATTTTTATGTACATATGAGTTCACTGCTCTATTTTAATATAGATCTGCTTATTTAAGTGGAAAACTTACAATTCTTTCTTTTCCCACTTCTCTGTCTTATCATTTATCACCCCATTTACTTTTTTGTGCTTATTCCTACAATCATTACATATTCTGGAAGTGCCTTTAGTACCCAAATAGTGGAACAAGTGGCAGAATCATTATGATAGATGATGTCTGCCTTGGTAAACAGAAGGGTAGCTTTAGGTTTGGGAACAGATTGCTTCAAATTGCTAAGTCTTCAGGTGTCTGACTTCACCGTCACCTTCAAACTTTACAAATCAGGTTGGCATGTGCTGAGTAGCAAGGAGGCAACAAAAGACATTCTTACACTTTGGAAAGGAACCCAAATATGGACTGAGTATGGATGGGTTATTTTCTGGATAACAGAGGTGGTGATTGTAGAACAAACATGACAATTTTACCTCTGCTGACTGCAGCACAGAAATGCTTCTCGCTGAATGCTTATTATTGTATTTGCAGATTGACTTCATATGTACCACATGTGTGTATTGTTGTTGCATTGTGATTTCAAGATTTTATGAAGTGATAAGCCACATATTAATAGTTATAACAGAAGGTGCTTGAGTTGTTAACATGGTAACACCTTGCAAGAAGAATATGTTATACCCATTTTTGATTCTAGAAATATGCAACATTCTGCACTGCAAAATACATAGGGTAGGTGCCTAGTTACTACTTAGATCTGCTTAATATATTATCTTCCACAAATTCCTATACTGTTGCTCAATCCTTCTATAAAAATTTGCTGCCCCAGACTGCAAAATATTAATTCATTTCCCAGGAATCTCGTTGGGTACAAGCTGTGAAAGCGGATCTGGAAGTTGCAAGCACATTTGCTCTTCCTTCTGCTTACTCAAAAATGAACTGATTACTAACACTAGAATAGAAACAGGTGTTCAAATATATCTAAGTAAGTTTTAACCCTAGCTTGGAGGAATCTTTTGGGTTTTTTCCCTGATCACAATTATGTTATTAGTATTATATAGGTGAAACCCTAGTCACGTTCAGCTCAGTGAAAATTATTTTGTTATTACAGAAACAAGTTTCATAGCAGCAGGTTTCCACCTATGACTGCAGCTAATATCAATGAAAATTTTAAAAAGGAACCATCAGGTATATCATGGTCACAGTGGCCCAAAGAATGTCAGTGGTGATTTGATCATAATAAAAAATTGGTGAACTTTATGTTTATTTACATGCTGGATATCTTAACAAACAAGGTAAAATTAAAAGAAGATAAAGTGTTACACTTTCATTTAGTTGCATCACAAAGGGGACAGACAAGAATATAAATACCAAATTTTGTCTTTACAGTAACTCTTTTCAGCTTGCCCTTCTGAGTAGGCAGTGCCTGAAAGCACTTGCCCGTGAGTAATGTCTTATTACACTGTCATGATTTAATGTGACACATTTTTTATCTAATTTGCATGCCTGATAATAGACTTCCTAAGTATCACCTTCAGGTCCATTGGAAAAAAGTGACCCAACTGAAAGAAACGTTGGATCAAATGTTGGTGATGGGACAATCTCAGGGCCCTGTCTGAATGTGAGACAGAGGGTACAGGTCATTAAAAGCTATATGGTCTGTTGCCATGCTAATGTTGAGTTCTTTGTGTAGTGCAGGCTTGTTGCCTTGTAAACACATTTCCATGACTCATTAAATCCTCTGAAGTACCTCTCACAATTCCAGCACAGTGGAGCAGTAATTTTTCGATTAATTATAAGCAGGGTAGGTAATGAGCTACCTAACTTGTTCCCTTTTCTTGATGAGAATGGTTAATGACCTCTCGTTTCTCTAAACAATACCAAAATCCACTTCATTTGAAAGATGGAGTGGAAAGTCTTTGAAAAAACAAAGTTCATAAGCAAATGCTAGCTGGGCAACTATTTTACATAACAAGTAAGAATATATATTTTGTGAACCTATTTAGTATTCAGCTTAAGAGACTATAGTTACCATAGCAATCCCTTATCACCTGTTAGAGACACTTCAACATCTTAATGAAATGTGCACCAAATGCCTTACTAATATTTGTGCAATGATGGTGATACTATCTTTTAGAGTGAGCTACACTGCAAGATAAATGTGTAAAAATGCTTGAGATTCATGAGTCCCCTGTCTTTCTAGTTTGCTTAAAAATATCTGTTCTATTTATCAAAAGGAAAAGAGTAATGGGTACAAGGAGTCACTGGGGAGAGCAGGGTGGTGGGCACACATCACTTTTTACCCACTGTGTGCTCGTGATAACCACCCTCAGTTAGGTGCTCTGAAGGCTTTAGTGGTTGTTGTGGCCAAACAGAGGCAACATACAGGAAAAGGTTTTCCAAAAGGGTTGAACATGGCAACTGATAGGAAGGCACCCAAAATTACTTGGGTAGCACAGATCCCTGCCTTGAAATAGTTACGAATTTACAAAGGCAGTTGTGTCCTTCACTTTATTCGCAGGCTTCTGAATCACATAAAACTAACAACAGTTATTTTTCTGGCTGTAGTGACAGCTTCTGCCATTATAAACTTTGCATTTCAGGTGCTCTCCCTTCATTTTCACCTTCCAAGCTGCTTCAAATGGGCAGGGCTTTACACTTCTGTAGTCTAAAATATGGGTATGGCAGGTGAATTTGTGTCGGGGGGAGTTATTTCTCTGCCCCATGGCCCTAAAGTTAAGGATACTGGCACGACCTGCAGAGCTCCCCTGCTGAAGTGTCATCCCCTTTTCTCAAAGGACTCTATCTCAAGATCCCAAGATACATGGAAACTGGTTTTAGTCTCAGAAGTTTTTTGCTTCGAATCTTCAATATGATTCTTGTTTTTCTCTTCATTATGAAGGGCTGTACACTCTGTAGGCTTCTGAGCACACATGTAGGATGGTAGCAAAACTGGTGGTTACCGAGTGGTTTTGTTGTCTGGCAACACGGTTAGAAAATTCAGTCTAGTTCCTCTGTATGTGCTGTGGAATCTTCATGTCCAGTTTTGGTCTTCAGCACTATGTAGTAGCAAGTTCTCCATGCTTAATTGCAGGTGGTAAATAGCAAACTGAGACTTCTGAAAGTGTGGGTGGCTGGAGATGGAGCTGACAGGACTATCAGGATATTATTTTCCCCATTAGCATCAAGGTAAAGGGCCTTCTTGGTGCCCCAGAGGTATTGAAAAAAGCCTCTATGATACAGGAGTTAGGACCTGCACATATCATTGCAGCTTCATAGTGTATTACAACAAAATGTGAGCTGAAGAAATGTTGGAAAAAGAGGGAAAGAGAGTATGAGAATATGTGACAAAATATGGCCCTAGGGATTGAAATCTACGTGAAATAGCTTAGAAGGCATGCACTGACTTCCACTCCTGGGGTAATGTGAAGCAGCAGCTACCTCTAATTTTTTTTTCCTGCTCTTGGTGCAAAATAATGTTGTCAGTGAGTGTGTTGCAGACATACATTAGAATGGTTGGGTGTACTTGTAAAAAACCCACACGTACCCATTAATGTCTTCCATAGCTGCAAATTTCAGCACTGACATGACAAATATTGGCTAATAATAAACTGCAGAAGTAAAAGATGCAAAAAATTAAAACCTAGTGGTAAGCATTTTATTTCTGTGCTAGCCTGCATATGCCACAAATCTTACCTAAATCAGATTTTCTTCTTTAGTGGATCTTCATTAAAAAGTTTAACACCAATTAAGGAAATACAGTTGTCATGGACCAGGCTGTTTGTTTATTTTAGTATTTTCATAAGAGTATCTAATAAAATGAGAATCAAAGGATTGGATTATAAAAAACTGGTTTGCCTGGAACCCGTAGAAGTATATTGTCTTTGCCATCATTGTCTTTTATTGCCAGTGCCATGTAACAAAAAGGGAGGCCTGAAGAGGGGCCACATCTGGAAATGTGATCTAAATAAAGTAAAAATTCTTTTGGAGACTGGTAAACCATAGTATATATGTCTGTAATTAAAAGGAACGATGTACAGTGGCTCATAAAAGTACCATCTGAAAATGCTTTAAAGGTTAAAAAAGGGCTGCTTGGTGCAGCTGGGAGGGTGAGACCCAACCAGACCAGTCCTCCCAGGGCTGTAGTCCCAATGGGCCTATTTATAAGAGTAGTGTTTCAAACCCCTCCTTAGCTAGTGGACACATAAATAATTCTAAGCAATGCTCCCTGGGAGAAAAAGTCTTATTGCAACAATTTCTCTCTGAACCTGTCTCTTATGTGACTAATGCTTTGTGATATCTGCCCACATCCTTGAATTACTTAATTTAAAATTCTCAAGTAAGAAGGTTCTTTTGATTTTCTTCTAAATTCTTTGCCTGTTTTTCTCATTTAAAATAGAAGAATGTGGGTTTTGTGTGTGTATGTAAAACTTCCAATGTAAATATATTGGATATTCAGTACCAAGGGCCTGGGCAAAGCAGGGGATAGTAATTTGGTGTATCATAGGTAATCTGACCTTGATGGTAACCCCAGTGAACACCAGAAGCTTGAGTCAAATCATGAGTCACATACGTTAGCAAATTCTCAGTTGTATGAAGAGGTTTTTCTGGGCAGAGTCTAAGGACCAGATTTGGGATTAGGCTCATTGTTGTCATTCCTCAGCCCACCCCCTGCAGACCTCATCTCACCACAAACGTTGCAATCCATTGCTATCCTGTATAGGGAAATATTTACCTTAGTTGTAGGGGGAGGCAATCTGAAGACTTCTTTCTTTTTAAGAGAGGAAGTCCAATAATATACATTTATTTTTACTTGAAAAATTTGAATATGTTTCGCTTACACGTTCACGTGTGCACACACAAACGTGGTTTTCTAGAAATAATTTCAGTAGTCTACTTGTACTGTCTGATTAATACTATCTTTTCAATACTAGCTATTTACATTTAGCCCAAAAACCTGTATTCATATCTATAAAGATTAGTCTTTTTGTGTCTGTTATTCCTGCTTATGGACTGCTTATGGAATTCCTGCTTAAGCATGCCTCTGCTGCCCTGTTTACTATAATGTGTAAAGATGTTTTCTAGATTTATTCTCCCAATTTTTATTGATTTATTCATTCCTTTATTATCCTCAGGAAAATAAAAGCATCTTCAATATGCAATTTGAGAATTAAAATACAGGAGATTAAATGCCTTGCCCATGGACACACAAACAGTTCACAAGTTGTAATTTCTATTACTGCTGTTTAAGGAACAATCCCAAGTCACTGTATTTGAGAAGGTTTCCATCTGAACTTGTAGCTCTACAGCTGACAAATAAGTGACTTGTACATCTTTTGTCCCAACAGTGGCAAGCAGCTGGCATGGGAAGCTGGGGCACTGGAGTGAAGAGATAAATATTACTGGGGGATTTCAGCTGCAAAAAGTAATTTTCTCATTGTTAGGTTTCATGAGAAAATGCAGGTTATTGAAAATAATTTCTGCCGAGAAAAATGAAGCAAAATATTTTTGATTGACCGGAACCTTTAGACAATTTTGACAACTTTGGCTTTGTTGATATGAACTGAAACATCTGATTTCAAGTCAGTAAAATATTGGTTGGTTGCCCCTCCAATGGCAGCTTGCTTTATGGTATTTGTAGAGAGATGCCTGGCTCCATTTTCATTTCAGTGTGACCCAGTCTGTGAAGTATCATTCCAGGGAAACACAGAACTTTGAAGTATTCAAAAATTTCTGATATCAAGACGTGGAGAAGAATAAACCGTGCAGAAATAATCCATTTCTTGTGCTTTAATGCCTTGCCTCATCTCTGGGATTGAAAAGATGTTAAAATTTCTTGTGTCTTGGCAAGTTTTTGAACACAGAGTAGATCTCTATAGTTCTTCCTGGGCATGGCTTAGTCCCAGCAATGTTTATTATAAATAAATATACATATTATTATTATTTCTCACATCTAGAACAGACTTCTGAGTGGGATATGAAATATCTAACCTGATGTGCACAGGCTGAAGAAAAACTCTCCTTTCGAGCAGAATGGCTTAAATGTTAAAATGTTACACATTTTTGGTAAACCTATGATTGGGGGTTTTCATTTGGACGGGAGGGGATTAGCATGGTTTGATGGTCTCAGTAATACATGGATAATGGGAGTCTGAGTACATACCTGCTTGCCTCAGGTGACAGCTTGGATTTTAATTTGTTTCAGAGCAATTGTGACCAGGTCATCAAAGATGTGTGGTTATATGTTTGGATATGGCTCCTGGAATAGCAAAACAGTGTTGGTTTTGACAGCTACTGCTTGATGTTTGGTTGCAAAAGGCATACATTATACAACTTTTGCTCTTTGCATGATTTTTTATTTACTTATCTGGAGTGATTGCATGACTGATTTTTTGCAATTGGTCACTAATTAAGTAGTTGGTACAAAATGCAATTAAATTAAGTTAGGTTGGGGGTTTTTTTCTGTGCTAATAGGTGTTATAGACACATAAGGTAACTTGTGTCTTGTTACTTTATCATTCTTGTTTTCCTTAACTATTATCTATTAGTTTTAAGAACAATGAGATGTCATTGTCACTGAAGTATCAATTAATTGTAAAACTCTAGGAAATAAAATGCACAAACATTGGTAAACTAATTATAATTTCCATTTAGTCCTGTTTGTGTATATATACGAGAGAACAGATGTTTTAGAAACTCTTAACCCTTATAGCATCCTACTTTTTCAGTCTTTTTAGCTTACAATACTGCCATATAATTTTGGAGTAGACCATCAGAGCTTTCTTATCACCAATTTGTTACACATGAATGCTCAACAACTTGTTCAGCCTAACAGATCAAGTATCCGCCTTGTAAATACAAATGAAAAAACAATTCTTCTTTTGATTAACTACCTTAATCAGTGCTGTCATTAAGGCAACTGCAAATGTATTGTTTCTTACTGCCTGTATGAGATGTGGATTACTTAGATTGCATAAGTGATGGAGGAAGAAGTTTTTCTGAAGACATCTCTCTTGCCTGTGACTGGTGCAGCCCCAAGTGAGATCAGAGCAGTCTGAGGAATGCTGCAAATAACCAAGTGAGACTGAATAATTATCTAAGGACCACTCCTCCAACAGGACTGTAGGATACTGTGACCTTTCTCATTTCTGCCTCTTTTGGTGATATCCTGCCAAAAAGCTAAGTCATTTTGCTTCAAAGGCAACAAATTTCCCAGCAGTCTGCCTTAAGGACATCTTTGTGCTTGTCACTTTCAGTGTGTATTTATAAATATAAGGATGTCTGTCTGACATGGCTGGTCTTATTTTTAAACTTCTGTTGGAAAACACGTGCATTTAAATACCCATGAGTCTGACACTCTGCCAGGGTAATTAGTTATCTTCACTGCAGTCACTGCAGCGATGTTGTTAAAAGCAGTTAAGTACTGCTTTGTGAGATCCAGCTCTTCACATTCTTATATTTAAAAATATTAAGTATATATTTTAAAATTACTGTGTGGCACTATCACATCTTTAGAACAGTTTTTTCATATTAGCACTACTTCAGAGTTTTTGCATTTTTTTATAATATCTCAAGAAATTTGTCTTCATCTTTCAACCTCATACTTTGTGCCAGCTCTTCTGGATATTATTTTTACATTCCAGTATTACCTGAGGTTATGAAATAGTATTTTGTCTTCTGGACATCCTGTTCTCCTTGCAGGTGCCAATTTGCAACTGCCAAGGGAAGGACTATAAAAACCATTAGAAATTAATATCAAGACCAATATGCACCAATATGTACTTCTCAAAGTGCAACAGTTTAGCTGCTTGTTTAGTTTAAAAAAGCATGTCTGTATTTTTATCAGTTGTCTATATTGCAAATTCAAGACAATCTATTCGTGATTGACTTCACACCTGAAGATGCTGATTTGCAAGCTAGGTTTTTTTCTTCCTAATTTATGTTCTGGTTCATATTTTTCCTGCTGAAATTCTTTCACTCCTACCATGCAATCAGATCCTGTGGTCTGGTCTGTCTCTGCACAGCTCAATAAGGACACAGAGTGGTTCTTCTTTATTTAGCATATATTGAATTCCCTGGGCCCAGAAAGATTTCCACGGCAGCTGGAATTCAGCTAATGAGAGAAAGTCCTTTGCTCCACTTCCTTTTCTACACTTTCCCTGCAGCTGGTGCAGACGTAGCTTGGTCTGGACTACATAAAATTGTGTTGTAGTGAAAAAACTCCAATAACTGAGTAATTCTGCATTAGGCAGCTTTGCATCTGGTCCACTGGTTCAAAACTGTTCCTGTGTTTGATATGTTATTGGAAAGAATTAAGGAATTAATTAGAATTTATTGGAAACTAGTTAAGGAAGGCTGGGTTAACAAATCAGAATATGCAAAAGTTTCAGGTTTTGAAACAGTGGTAAATTTTTGGTATCGATTGTGGTCTTTGCCTTATTGCTACTTAAAATCTTCAGACTTGCCATCTGCATTGATAAACACTGAACTAAGTGCCATCCCACTAAACTTAGTAGGAATTTTCCAGAATGAGAGATGACATACATGCTGCCAAACAACGCACAACACCAAGTTTACTATGTTAGTACGAATATATTTGTACATAATGTAAAATTTGTAACTGATATTACACAGTGGTGGTAGTATTTGCTGTGCTTTTATAAGAACTCCCTAAGCTTTCTGGCTCAGGATACACGCTAAAATTACCACTTTATCTTAAGTAGAAATAAGAGGCAGGATTGTGAATTAGCACCCAACACCCTGAGCTTTCACAAGTACCTGATAACTACTTTTACAAGGTCAGGAGGGGAACAGCATAGACTGTGCTGAAGTACCTGCTGGCCAAATGGTGCTGCTACTGGAAGCCCAGCTAAAGTTATCCCACCTTACCTCTGCTTTAGTGAACGGGGCAACATGGTGTTTGAGGTGCCAGGCTAGGTGGGAAGCCTCTGTGTCTGCCCTTTTTGCCCGGCAGGTGCTTGGTGTGTGACAAGGAATGTGGCAGACACCTGGAGCAAGCAGCAAGGGCACAGCCACCTTGGTGCTTCTATGTCTGCTGTAGTCACACACAACGCCGAGAGCAGCTTAACCTGAGGATTGATAAGGAAGATCTGATCATTACTAGCACTAACCAGATTTCAAAGATCATAAAACTGCCAATGATTTGGTGTCCTTCTTGGCCTTCAATCTTGAATTAACCCCATAAAAATACTCCAAAACTATCAGGCTCTCTATCATGATTTTGGTCTCACTTATACGGATCTGTGCTGCCAGTGATGCCTGAATTTACGTCTGGCCCCACCTCCTCTGGCTGCACTTGGCCTCTGCAGTTTCTCACTGGACAGCCTGTAGAAGTTTCCTGCTTCAGGCACAGATTCTTCTTTCACTTCCCAAAGACAGTGTGACCTTCTCATGCATGCATGAGCACCTGGGTTAGAGATGTGAAACTGGATATTCAGAGGAAAGTTTTAAAAAAAAAGCATCCACCTTTTCTTGCAACCCAAGTGAAAGCTCCTATTCCTCACAGCTAGCTGTACCAGTACGTCTTTGGACACTGACTGCCTTCAAAACCAATTATTCTGTGGACCCTGTAACTTCTTCTCATGCCACTCAAAACACCTTAAAATGATAAGTGCAAAACCTGGTTGTCTAGTCTACCACATGTTATAAATGCTCTCATGAGCACAAAGCACATTCCTCAAAGGTGGAAAGTGAATGGTGGAATTCGAGTGGGGACTATGACACTTGCTTATTTCAGTAAGAAAATATTACCCACCACACCCTGAACCTGTGTCAGTGATGAATTTTTTTTTTTAAATGTTTTTTTTTCAACACTAATAAGAGTTTTCATCCTGTAAAAGTAACTCATTTTTTGATGCTGCATTTTTTGTTTTCAGAAGAACACGATTTCTGTCACATCCTGTAAAGATGTCATGCTGCATATGCAAAAGTGTGCATTTATAGAAAAGTTCTGAAACTCTTTATAATATTGTTGGTGTTCTTACTGAATCTTTTGCTATCTTTCCATATGAAACTCTGAAACTGTCTGCAGAACCCCCTTCTTAAAGCTCTGAAACCAAATGCAAAGTTTTGGGATGAATCCTTCATAGTCCTTCTTAATACTGTATGTTCTGCAACCTTTTGCTAAATCACTTTCCCCAGGGAAGTTTATCCTGGGCAAGGCTCCAATTATGAAAAACATTTTAATGTTTTCTTTGAATGCATCTTGGAGAGGGTTCTAGATTCGACCACAGCAAAAGGCCTTCACATACCATGTACTTGTTTCAAGTGACACGTGTCCACTGGGCTATGTTTCAGGAACAGAGGAACAACATTCCTCTTAAGTGCTCTTAATGCACCTCGCTCTGTGCACTGCAGCTGCTTGGAGACTTTGTGCAAGTGTGCAGGTCTGGAGTGTCACTGGAGGATCACTAAGTGGTCTCCACATTGGTTTGTGTAAATGGCTGGTCTTACCCTTATGCAATGTGCTGATTTAATCCCAGGAGATAGTTGGTTTCTCTTGTACATTAGAGCATATAACTGGATCCTTCCACCTGGGGACACGCAGCAGGCAAGAGCACATTCTGCCCTGGATAAGTGTAATAGGGCTCTACCTTGCACTCTCCCTCCCTCTATGCCTTGCTTCTCAGCCAGACTGCCCATATTACACAAATTTACACAATTTACTTTCTTGGTTGCACTTATGAGAACAAGCGTTCTTGTCTTTAAAGGGAAAGCAGCTGAATAAATTTTTCAGACCCTTTCTTCTTCTCCCTGTGACATACCCAGTGCTGGTGCTTATCATAAGTTAAAAGGAAATATATTTTAGGAAGCCTTTAATTAAAATCTTGGCAGCACATCATTGTAATATTTTTTTCCCTGCAACTCAATTCAGTAAGATTTCTTGTACTGATAAGAATTTTTCTGGATGGTGACTACTTTTTTTTTTTTTTTCCTTGATAGAGAAATCCATTGCAGAAGCAAATCCATGGTACAGGGGCTTTTCTTCGGACATCAGATTCGTCTGATTGTTCCCTGAGATCAAAAGACAGATTTCCATTTAGAGTGGAACAGAGAGACTAAGAGGCTTCTGAAGTGATACTAAATTAGAGGCAAAGAATTTAGAGACAAGTGGGTTGTAATAATTTGCAGGTTTGTCTTTCTCTACATTTGTTTATATTTTTTATTCAAAAAAGGTGTAACTCAAACAGCAATGGCACTTCAGATTTGGAATTTTTCTTTTTGGCTTTTGTTTGATTATTTTAATGCAAGCCACCACGGGGCAGCAGATAAGAACTGATCTCATCAAAATCTGACAAATAAACAAACAAATAAATATTTTTTCCTTAGAGTTGCATTTGGGGTCCAGTGTTATCTTATACCAGTAACCAAGCTTCAGGAATGAGGAAATCACCCTCCCTAAAAAAGGGAAAGCAGATAACACTAAGCCAAGGATGATTAAACATTTGCCACTGAGACAAATAAAGCTTTTCAACAAAAGATTCCCAAAGCCTATGGGTTCACACACATACTTCTGTTCCTTCCGGCAGCCAGGCACTTGCTCTTGATGTAGAGGGCAGACAGGATTTTACTACTTCCTACTCATGTCATTATGTAATTTACTTTTTAATCTGAGGTGAGGAAATCGGTGCTTCTGGAGTGCATGTGGCTCCGACTAGTAGGGGATATTACCACTTTACCGGGAGGCTGAGGAGTGTTTTTGCCTCACTCTGATGTTAGTTTCAACTGGACATTTACATTTTCTTGCTGAAGTCCTGGCAGCCCGTTAAGCAGACCCAGAGCAGTTTAGGAGAGAATGGGAATAATCTCTTCCACCGCAAATTGACTTCCCTCTTTGTAGCCCTAGACACTGTTTCCAGCTGCTTTCAGTCTTTTAAATCCCTGAAAGCTTTCCTAATCCTCATGTAGGCAGCCTTTATGTTCTCTACCTCCCTCCCCTTCCTCCTGATTGGCGAGGTTATTTCATGGCCCAATTCAGCCAACTACTGCATCCCTGAGCTGCGGTTTGAAATAGGAGCCAGGCGGACAGTTGCCTCCCCGCTCCCGACTTTTAATAGGCTGGGGAAGGAAGGTTGGGAAACTTGACATTGTCTTCAGAAGAGTTGTTCCCCTCCCCAGCAAAGGTTAAAAAAGGGGGGAGGGGGGGGAAAAAAAAAAAAAAAAATAGAGGGAGGGGAGGGGCTGAGGGGAGAAACTTGCTTACGGTGGGAAACTTGATGGATTTCTGCCCTGCCGACAGCAGAGCGGTGGGAGCAGCCCCCTTGCCGGCTGGATGGATGATGGGAATCTCACCATGAGGCAGGTAAGGAGGTGTTGGCCGTGGGGGCTGGAGGGGCGAGGGGAGCTCCTTGGGGCTGTCGGGGCTCCCCTCCCTCCTCCGGCCCCAGGCAGGATCGATCCAGGGCATGAAAGCGGTTCGTGAGGGCTGTAAATCCATTTTTGAGTTTGCCGTGGGTTAAAGGCATTGTGTAAGCTGTCTCGCAGCCTCTGTTTGTGACATGCGAAAGGAAAGGACTCGGCTGTGTTGTAAGCCTAAATATGCCAATAATTCAGACCGGGGATAGTGTATTAAACAGCTCTGCAGGAGTTCCTTGCCTGGCAGTGCTTTAATCTTCTGTTTGTATTAAAAAGTAGTACTTTCAAGCTTCCAGCTTCACGAAAGTACTTTAAGATGGGGTTTCTAGGGATTCCCCCCCTTAAGATTATTCAAATGAGGTGGGTTTTTTAAGAGTTCTATTCACCTGAGGAGACAAAAGGAGCCTTTATTCTCCTCCTCGCAGTTAAAAGGCACGGTGGCAAAATGTTGTTTGATTCTTGTTCATAGTTTTACAACAACAATGTGTGGTTACAGGAGCCTTGTGGGAGCAAGGAAAACTGGCTGGGCTGTATCTTAAGACTGAATCGGAGATCTCTCCCAGTTTAAAAAAAAAGCCTTGCCAACCCACTTCCGAAACTTGCACTTAGTGTGTTATTTTCTAGGTAGGCAATAGGTAAATATGAGGAAACGAAGGAAGTTTTCTAGGTTCTTTTCTGTGGAGGTGTTATTCATTCAGCTCTCAGTGGGACTTTTATAGTCCGTGACCAGGGAATTCATGTGTGAGGATTTTGCACCTGTAGTGCAAATAGATCATTTGTTTTCCAATCACTTTCTGAAACCCTGGTGAGAAATCTCCGCTTCCTTACACCGGTATTCTGTAAGTTACAGGAGGTGGGAAAGGGTGAAGAAAGAAAGAATATAGGTGATGGGAGGAGGAAAGGTATTTCTTTCTCTCACTAGGGAAAAAAAAAATACTTTTATAACTCTTTAAAGAGAGAGAGAGAAGAATTCTTGTCCTTGCAAAGCAAAAAGGGCATTTTATATACTGTATAGCTCAAGTTGGTCAGTTGGACGCAGGTAGTTATCAGGAATCATTATCACCACAAGAGGGTACTTTGGCACAGGGGGTTGCCAACGAGGGACGAGAAAACAGCAGCAATGTTACAAGATGGCAATAAATAAAAAGTAAAATGCTCCGTCAAACACGCGCTTTAATCTCCCGAAATATTTCTACCTAAGGCAAAAGGCTTCATGGGTAATGAAGATTCACAGACAGCGGGTTAAAATTAAAAATATAATAAAAAAAATAAGAAGAAACAACAAGCAAACAAACAAACAAAAGCAAACAAGGCAGAGAAATCAGGATAGGGGTGGGGCGGGGTGTGTGTGAATGTTAATGCAGACACGTACCTTCCTTCCCCCTCCAAAAGGGGAGGGGAAGGAGACATTCCAGCCTCAGACGAGGTGCAGGCACAGGCGGGATTATTCCTGCAGGGCCCATCCCTTTCCCGCCGGAGCGCAGCGAGGGCTTCGCGCCTTCCCCAGGCGGGCCCACCCCCCCCCCTCCCACCTCACTGCTGCCTCCCGGGGCTGGGAAGGGGGGGGGGGGGGGGCTGAAACGCTGCCAGAGTTTGTTTAAACACCTGTCTGTCAGCGCGGGTTTTTACCACCCCCCCTTCCCCCGTGCCAAGTGAACAATTTGGAAGTATTTCTCCGGGTTTGGTTGGGTTGTTGCGCACAAATATTTTCAGTTTGGCGGGCGCGCCGCGAGGGCCTGAGGGGCAACATCCAGGGAGGTGGCACTCGGGGAAAAGGGGGGGGAATGGGGGATGGGGATGGGGGGGAGAGTTACGGGGTGCATGGGCCACCGCAGCAGGCTTCAGCTTTTACTGATTTCAGCGAGTGACTTCAGCTTTTTGACCGAGGGTTGTGATGAGCTGCGAACTCACCGTACCAAGTGTTTAGGAATCTATTACAGCAGACTCTTAGAGGCAGGGGGAGTTATGTGCAGCTAGAGCCTTTGCTCCTGTTTCTGGGTTGAAATTGTTCCGGGAAAAGAGGAATATGCAGATGGTGCGTTTTCTGTTGGCTCATTTACTGCCCTCCTATTCAGAGCAACAAAGAACTTTGTTTTTTTGCCTCATTCCCCCCTACACCTTTTGCCCAGCAATCCTCTTACCTCCACAGTTTCCTACCTGCCCTCCTGGTGCTCCCCCCATTTCTTCACTAAGCTGGCTATAAGCTAATGAGGGACAGAGTTAACTCCTTGTTAACTCCTGATTTATCTCCTTTTACCAGCGTCTGGAAGCAACTGCTCCTGGATAGCAAGGCTGTAGGATCTGTAGCTCAATTTGGGGTTGCAGACTTAATCATCAAGCAGGCAGTGCATTGCAGGTGTTGGAATGAAACCATGTATTGGGCTGATGACTGATGAGCAAGACGTGCATTAATTTCCCCAATAGAAGTGCAGGACTTACTGTAAAATTATAATAAGCAGCCTGTGGAGTTGGTAAGATTCAACCTACCGGTACCACTGTGCTAGGCCAGTAGTCTCTAGCAGGTAACAGGGGTCAGTGTAAATGTTGTGTTGAGATTTGTAAATGAGATGGTATAAAGAAGTGAGTTTTATGTAGCAATTGAAGCCTCGGCAAGAGGTGTCTCCTTGCTGTCTGATAGAACGATGTTTCATATAAGTCTCAGTAACCAAAATGGGGAAATCTCTGTCCTATTGCTGTGCATACAACATGAGAAAGTACACCTGAAAAATAAAAGTACACCTGCCACCCTGTAGAAGTTTAAGCATTCACAAGAAATATACCCATTTGAGTGTTCTAGGGTGCTATAAGACTAGCGTTAGGAAGTAGTATTGCAGTTTTTAAAGCTATGTAACATGGTTACAAGACAAAAAGCCCAACTTACCTGACAAGAAAAATTCCTTTGCAGGTAAAACATTTTCTGCTCTGCAGAGTACTTGGTACAGTTTATTACTTAAAAGGAAAATCCTAAGTAAGGAAAACTGCAAGTGATAAAACTCCTGAGAAGATGCCAGTTTCATGCGGCTGGTCATGGTTACCTGGCTGGATTCTGTTTGCTGCAGAACTGGAGAGGGCACTGTGGGCTCTGTTTTAAATTCCCGAAGCCTACTTCACAGAAAATAAAATGTTTGACTTTTAATATTTCATTTTACTCACTTTTGCCCACAACATATCCCTGATGTGCAGCTTGTGGGCATGTCATTGACAACAAATGCAACTCCTTTTTTTGGCCTATTCCTATTGAAGTCCTGTTGACTTTGATTGAGGCATACTTGAGCCCTTTGTCAAACAAAGAGGTTCAATAAAATGCCTGTTAACTGACAGGCCACATAAAAATGAAAAACTCTGTTTGGAAGGCACATAAGGCCATTACAGTTTATCATGACTGCAGTTGTATAGCTTTTATCATGCATATAATTCACTCAGTGAATAAATGCTGCATACAATATCAGTGCAAAACACATGCAAAATTCAAAATCAACCCCTTTCCTTACTGCTGTTTAGGTATCTAGCATGTGTTTCTTATTTCCTATTTTCTTTTGCATATCATTTAAAACTCTTAACGTGTTCTTCAGTAGAAAAGCGGTATTCCAATCCTGAGGTTCTCTATGCCCTAGCCTTGCTTTAGAAAATTCCCTTTTAAAGTTCATCCTGGGACGTTTTTTTGTTTGTTTGGCCTGTAAGGGAAGAATGTGCATCTTGGATAAAGCTGCATTTTTATTTTTTTTTTTTGTGTACTGGGATACAGAATAAAGAAAACAAGTGTACAGAGTCCGCAGGCTGGGAGTGTATCAGTTAATTAGTGGCTGGACATTGCTCTGTAGGAAGTCTGGCATGGTTTTTTTGTGCGTGTGTGTGTTGTCTGCTCCCTTTGATCACTTGTGTGGTAAATAGATGTGCAGGGTAGCTATAGCAACATGTGCTGTAGGTTGGTGGGAACAGAGGGGACGGGATCCCCGGACAAAGGGTAGTTTGTTAGAGTGGTTGGTTCTGATTAGAAAAAGGTGGCAACAATCAGGGCGTTTAAAAACATCAGTTTTGCAAAACGAAAATGGATGTTACCAGTTTCAAAGTGACGTTTTTTTCTGTAGCTCTGAAAGACCAGATCAGATGGAAGACTGGGGAGGAGGAGGGAGGGATAATAAAAAGCAGAAGCAAAACCCTGTAACACTTCTGAATGTAAAAATGTGCAGGCTGGATGTGCTAATTTTGGTGTTGCTGCACCACCTTTGCATTTTGCAAGGAAGCAAATTACCTTAGATAATGCTACAAATAGTAGTGTCTTTTAAATCTGCCTTTAAAGATGGAACGGTGATAACTTGATGCTATGTCGTACATCTGTACATCTGTCGTACATCTCTATTACCTTTCTCCAGTTTCTAGAGGTCCCGTGTACCATTTGTGATCTAAAGATACTGTACCCATTTCAGCATCCTACCTGTAGAGGTCAGACTTGAAGTTCTCAAAATCGTCACTCAACAGAATTTCAACCTAAAGCGAATACTATACAAATACAAACAGCCATAAGCTACTTTTCCCAGTAAGCTCATTTGGAATATTCTTAAAATAATCTTGGTTTGTCAGTGTCAGGTTATTAAGTAACAGCATTGTGCATTGATGGCAGCTTGAAATACATCAAATTTCAGTCTCGCCTCGTATCTTGTACAAAGCCAACCTAAAGCTTTTATTAGTGCCTGAATTATTTAGATGTGTATCTCCCTCTCTCTGATCCCCACCAGGCCTCCTACCTTTGATGAGATCTGTCTCCAGCTCTCTCTCTCCCTCCTGCCAGGGACTCTGCTGGGCTGGCTGCCGGATTCCTACTGCTGCCCCATCCAAGGGCTTCCCCATTGGGGAGGGACTGGGAGGCAGGCAGTGGGACAGAGGGCTTCGACAACTTCTGAGCTCTGCAAAAAGTTGTCAGACCTCAGAGTCCCTCCGCAGAGTAGCACCAGAGGTAAGGGGTCTGCTGCAGCCCGGGGTCGAGGAGAATAAACTGCTGGGAATGAACGAGGAGCTGGCGGTGGGAAATGCTCAGGGGATGTGCTGAAACTCAGTAAATGCTTCAGCCTGTGGAGAAAAAAATTGATTTGGCTGAGGGTGAAGGCTGAGCTGTGGGAGAAAGGAGCAGACCTGTGTTCACATACAACCATGTGAATAGCCTTTTGAATGTGGGCTGGAGTTTGTTTGAGTTGAATTGCAGGCTTCTTAGGCTACTCCTTTCTTTAGCCTGGTCTTGGGTTTGAAGTCTTTTATTACAGTTGTGCGGCTTAGAGCTTGTAATGCTTTAGCAAGCTGTAAGGAATTACTGCATATCCCCAAGATCCCTGGCTTGCAGTGCAGAATCCACCCTGTCTGAAAGCTGGGAAAGGCACTAAAGGGTAGGAAGCAGATTTTGATCTCTTTTCTAAACAATAAAAATAGCTCTTAATTCTTTAAAATCGTCTTCCTATTTGCTGTCATGTCGTGGTTGTTTATCGTTATTATTTGTATCTTCCCAGGGAGATGAGAAATGCCAGAAAAGCTGACAAATAGGCGATGTTTGTTCAGCCCTGAAGTATGATGAAACTTTTTTGATTGCATAAGTGTTGAAATAGTTGAGTGCAAGAACAGTTTTAAGAAAGTAAAACAAATAAAAGAGAGTCTAGGCTTTTATTCCTGGCTTAGTGGGACAATAAATTAGGAGATCCATGGGGCTGATAAGATTTTTCATTGTAGTGTGATAGACTCAAGTGAAAATATTTCTGGAGGGATATTTCATCGTCCCAGGAAGGAGCTGGTGACAAGCTATGACAGTCTCTCCACATTTTGAGACAGGGGGACTGATGTGTTCCTCATGCTTCTGGCGGTGCCGACAGCCTCCAGTCACACTGCAGCCCCTGCACCTGCAGGCCCACGGCATCAGCCCCCCCCCCCGCCTCTCTTCAGCATCCCAAGCAGGTGCTTATCAGTAATGGCATTAACATGGCTCTTCTGAGCTGCAGGTATTTAATTACTGAACAGCTGCATCAGGAGCACTGAGGAACCCCCCCACCAGAGCAGGAGGTCATACTTATTTGTATGATAAGTTATTTGTGATGCTGGCAAGCCAGTGCACTACTTAGGTGCAGGTGAAGAGAGAGCTTGCTCACATGAGACCCTTCCAACCATCTCTGGGATGCCCCTTTCTGTTGTTTTTTTTCTGTATGTGTTTTTTGTTTGTTTGCATTGTTTGTTTTTTAATTATATTTTTTACTAGAACCTTTATTCTGAGCATTACCCGAGACTGATGCTTTCTTCCAAAAAAATACTGAGAAATCAGCATATTGTATGGCAAAATGGTTCTTAAAAATTTTTATTCTTAATGGTTGTTTGATACACAAACATGATCCCTCTTTGCTGGTTTTGTTTGGTTGATTTTTGTTTTGTGTATTTTTTTTTTTCTTCCTGAGGGGTAATTGGGAGACCTAAAAAATGGAAGAAAATAAAAAGATAAACACTACACATTTGTGTTAACATATATTAATATATATTTTTAGAATTGGACTTGCCAAATCCAATCACTCTGTAAGAACATATGTCAGCAGCCCAGTTTCAAGGCACTCTTTATCACCAAGCAAGGTTTGAAAGTGTCAGAAGGGTTTTTATCACTGGAACATAATGGGTTTTGCCCCCTAAGGTTATGCTGCTATTGCAGATTCTGTGTGTTCAACAGAAAGATGTAAAAGCCAGTGAAAACTTCGGCTTTTTTGACCACTAAGGCTTGCCTCTGTTTCCTCCCTCAGCTTTTTATCTCCTTCCTGACCAGCCTCAAGCTCTCAGGCTGGTCTCTGGTCCCACCTCAGCTCTGGAGGCAGGGATACTCAGATACCACCCCTGCTTCTCATGTATCTGTTCTTGCAGGGGTCACAAGAGACTCTCAGCAGAAACTGATACAAAGCTGTTTATATTCTCGTGGAAAAATGTGTGCAGTAAATTGGACATATGGGGGAACACGAGCAGGGGAAGGAAAGCTACCCTGAGCAAGGAGAAGGACTTTTCAGGTCCCTTTCAGAGCACTGCATGTGGATACAGCTCCTGGGCAGGATCATGTGATGGCCAAGCATGGAGCAGATTTGGGATGCTCAGGAGAGTGTATATGCCTGGGTTCTGGTTGTTTTAAGAGGCATAAAAATTAGTCTGCACTTTCCTTGCTGACAGATGTGAGCTATGTGGACCTTATTTTTTACAAATAATATGCAATTTACAAAGCTTAGATTTTGACCTGTATGCAACATTATGCGATTCTACCACCCTTAGTAGCACCTACTGAAACAAGTGACAGTAAAGAGTGAATGGGTTAATTCCTAACTGGATAACCTCAGAAATTTACTCTAGGCAGAGATTTCAAACTGGCAGTTAAGCAGTTCAAAAGTGCACTATATTGTTTTGGTCTAATTAACACAACATGGTGATAAGACATTAAAGAAGAATGACAACACTATACATTGATAACAGGGAACATTAATGCCCGCAGACACAGTCTACATTGTAAAAAGCTGGAAAAAAGGGCTTATTATGTTAGATAGGTCAATGTGATTTGACCTAGTTTTGCTTTGCTGCCTGGAAATTATGTCAGTATTTGTTATGTCATCTCCTTGGATGAACAATTTAACATCCTTTTTGCATTTCAGTGTTGTCCTAATATTTTATATATATTTATGTACTCTCCAAATGGATCCTTCAGGCTAATTCTAGAGTCCTGGGAAAAACTGATTCAAAACCTCCTGAAACTGGCTTTCCTTTTATTTTTTTTTTCCTCTGTGAAACAGAAAGGAGTGAATTTAGTCACAGAAAAAATTATAGCTATAATTCTGAAAAGTATCTCATCCCTTTTCCATGTAAAGCTCATTAAAGTTAATGAATAAAGAATGACTGTACTAGCTTACCTAGCCATGTGCGCCTTTCCCATGCATGTTTTACATTGCTAGAAAACAGCATTTTTAACTGTACCTGGATGTGTATGTAAAATAGGGTGAATTAAAAGAATCATGCTTTCCTTGTGAAATGTATGAAGTCATCAGTATTTCTCTTGAAAAATCTGAGGTGGTTTTTTTTTTAGTCTTAAAGTCGAAAGGACTTTTCTTCATGCTGATGTTTATGCTGTTTTTTTGTTTTTTCTCTCCTTCCATCTGGAATTGTAAGGCAATACATTTTGGTTGCCAGGACTCAAATTGTGGTACATCAGGGAACAACTAGGGGATTAAATGCACTGTTCTTTGCTCTAATGGAAAAATAATCTGTTGCTGTTACACCTAATTAGAGTATTTTGGTAAGTGCTAGCAAAGGAAAGCTGTGTCTCTTCCTTAGCATTACCTACCTGTCTACAGCTGTGCCCTTTACTGGTGTGTAATGCATGTAGGGTATTGCAACGCTGTATCTTTTGCTTCTTAGTTTTCCTTGATCCTAAGGGGCAGATCTGAAAACTGATTTTGCTTTTTCTGAAGTCAGTGCGACTGGGGAGGGGGGATAGAATCCTCCTTCAAAATACTGTGTTTATGTGTTTATCCAAGAAGTATGCCTGTGAGTAAATTCACACTTGTGAAGAATGCTAAACAGACCACACTGACAGTGTGACAGCAAAACCAATCTTTATTTCTTGGGGAATTTTTTTTTTAATAATTTTTTCATTCTTTTTTTGAAAAATAAGAAACTTGTTTTCGAGTTGCAGCATGTGCTTGTTTCTTGCAGTGTTGACGTATTTTAATGAGGTAAGAGGTGTACAAGTTCCTCAACATTTCTTCACAAATACATCTATAAAAGATCCTACTTACTCAGATTTTTCAGGTCAAGTAAAATTTAAAACTGTAATAGCTATACTTTGGATGCAAATGCTTTTATGTCCCTTGTTAACCAGCTTAATTGGAACAAAAGCCCGATAAGAATGAGCATTCAGAGGTGCCTCTTCTGTGCTATAACATTTACCCTTGATCCCTAATTAAGCCTCCTTACTGAAGGTTAAAAAATCCTCCTAGAACATACCTCTCCTTGAATGTCTTGACTGCATAAGAAACTGTCATGAGGGAAGTCTGCTATTGCCTCCCATATTCCTCCACCCTTTAAAGCAAACTAAAGTGTAAACTGCTTATGAAAGCTTAGCAATGACTAGAAATAAATATCAGATAATCCCAGAGTAGTAGAAGCCTCATGCTTGAGGGAGAAGATGATTGTGGAGTGACAAGACAGCCAGCAAGACTGTGCATGGATATAGGGATTCACAGAGTTCTGTTTGGACTCTGATGCTTACCTGGTCCAACCTTCTCTTCAACACAGATCACTAAAGTAACTTAATCAAATCTTGAGCATTTCCAGCACACAAGAGTCCACCACTTCCCTGGGCAGCCTCTACCCATCTCCAGCTGCTCTCATGGGGGAGAATTATTTCTTTCTTGTGTCCAGACAGAATTTCTCTTGAAGCAGCTCATGCTGACTGCCTCTTGTCCTGTCAGCGAGCATCCTTGTGAAGAGAACAGTTCAGTTTCCTCTATAACTAACTTTTTAGATATTTAGAAGTGTGATTAGATCCCCCTTAAGTCTTCTGCTTTCCAGGCAGAGCAAACAGAGTTCCTCCAATAATTCTTCATATGTCAAGTTCATCAGCTCCCTGATAATCCTGGTAGCCTCTGCTGGATCATTCTCAATTTCTTCAACTGAGGGGACCAAAAATGGCCACGATATTCTAGGCATGGCCTAATAAGTGTCAAGTAGGTTGAAATAGGCATATTTCTTGATTTACTGACTATAGTCTTGTTAGTGCAGTCTAGGAGACATCTGGTCACCTTCTCTGTCAGGGCACACCACTGGCTCCCTTTCAGTCACTGCCTGACACCATTCCCTGGGGTCCCTTTCAGCAGAGCTTCTCAGAAGCTCATCAATCCCCAGGTTGTGCTGCTGCTTGGAGTACTTCTTTCAAGGTGCAGGACATCACATTTATCTTTGTTAGAGCTCAAAAGCTCATCTTATGTCTGAATTGTGAAAGTTACTTTACAGTCTCCAAGAGAGGCTCCCTGGCCATAAAAATACAAAATAAAAATACACCCTCCAAAAAGAAAAAAACAACAAACCCACAAACCCCAAATAAACAAACAAAAAAACCCCACCCAAACCAAACTAAAACAAAACAAACAACCAAACAAAAAGAAACCAAAAATAACCAAGCAAACAAAAAGAAACCAAAAATAACCAAGCAAACAAACAAAAAAAACCA
Organism: Phaethornis superciliosus; assembly: GCA_023637945.1. Classification (NCBI taxonomy): domain Eukaryota; kingdom Metazoa; phylum Chordata; class Aves; order Apodiformes; family Trochilidae; genus Phaethornis; species Phaethornis superciliosus. Next base: position 125,102,648 of record JAJQWJ010000001.1, read on the forward strand.
ATAGCCAAAGACAAAAAAAAAAAAAATAAAAAAAAAATCCCCAACCTTTTCTCCTTTATCTTGGTCTTATTGCATGATTGGCAACAAAGGGCTTTAGTTGTTTCTCATGCATCATCTGTCTTTCTGGACCAGAAATCCTGAGGTATTAGATCACTGATCTTGTCTCTATGTCCATGTTTTTTTCTATTGTCTGTTTCTATGAATTTATACCTGTAAATATTGTAGAGGAGTTAGCTTTAGGAAGGCAGACTGTGTTGTTGTGGTCTAGAAAATCTGGAAACTGTTACTGAAGGAAACTGGTTTGTGTAGAACTGCATTTTATTTCCCTGTTTATCTTGAGCTAATGGGGTAGATATGCCCCAAGAGAACCAATAACAAATGATGATGATTTTTCCCTTAAGGTTCCCTTGAGTTTTCAGACTAATTCCAGTACATTCTCCTAGTCCTGCAATTTTTTACCTCTTTGGATCAAGCCTTGCTGCCCCAGCCCTGTTGCTGCTCTAGGATTTCTATTACAGATGCCTTACTTCCATGTCTACAGTTTTTTGGCTTCCATCTTTAACCTTCTACTCTTTTCCCAGACATCTGGACAGCACTAGAGCTCACAGGAGCTGTAGGGAAAGCCCAGAGGGAGGAGTAGGGTCTTGAAGAAAGGGGAAATGTCACCTTAATCCCTCTCCTTTTTGAATGTGTTTTTAACCTCATCAGGGAGGTAAGTTTTGCCAACCAGGGACTCTTGTGCAGATCAGTGTGCAGCTAGAAATTTGAGCATGACAGAGAGGAAAACTGGTACCAATTTTTTTGTCTTCCCTTCCTTTTATCATTGAACTAGAACAGAAAAAAAAATTTGCTTTAAAATATTTTTGAGTCTTGCAAAACATCTTTTTTTCTGATGTTTGTGCCATTGATTGGTGCTACATGGATCTGCCTTTTGAAGATACTTGAGAAGAGGTAAAGAAAGGGGCGGTTCTGGCTGTGTGTTACCCTTACATAACAACAGCTCTCTCTTTCGTTGTTGTTGTTGTTGTTTTGGTTTTGGTTTGGGTTTTTTTGCACATTTTAAAATACCAGAGTGCATTCCTGAGACTAGACTGGGTTACTCAGAAAATGCAGAAGAGAGGGACAGAGAGAGGCCCAGAGGGAAAAGAACAATGTGGGAGTCAAGACCAGGAGGAGGAAAGAACAAGGACCAGGAGAGATTACCAAGCTTTCTTATAGTTGTGTTACAAAAGTAAAGGAAGGAACCTTTATACAGAAATCATGAATGAAGCTTGTTTGCAAGTGTTGAGGATGAAAATAGGAGTTTTCAGTGCTACGGAATCGGATGTTGGTTTTGGCAAACACAGATGCAAAAAAGAGGAATAGTCCATGAACTCCAAGAACTTGGAGGCAAAGAGAAGGAGGGCACTAGACGAAGATAAGGAAGGTAAAGACCTATGAAGGCATGCAAAGGGGATTAAACACAACAGCTGTTGTAACTGCCCATTTTTTTCTCCATTAAACTGTGATCTATCTCTTCTTGAAAGAACCATTCCTGAAGGTACCTGTCCTTTATAGACCCCTTTGCTTTGCAGTGTAAAGGTGTAATGGGATGATCAAGGGAGTGTTGTTTTATAAATCCTCTGGAAAACCATTTTCCTTGCAAGCTTTTCTTCCAAATGGCTATCGAAAGTCACTGCAGTATTCTGGGTTGTTGGGGTTTTAACATCTCTAAAAGTAGCTAAAAATATAAGTTTTCTTATCTAACTGCACAACTTTTGGCTTTTTCAATCTTGAGGTCATTACCTAGTAGGTGTAAATAGACATTTTCTACCAGGCACTGAAAATTTGCACATACCTTGTTAGAAAGCTACATAATCTGATAAAAAATCACATGTACCAGTAGCTGTATTCATCTTTGTTTCTGAAGTTTATAAGCCAGACTCATGGGGCAACACAGATGTAAAAAATTCTACACTGCTGTTAAAAAGGGCTTCATTCCAATTATAAGACCATTACCCCTGGTGTTCTTGTAGATCTTCCACTGTATAAAACAAGACTCATCCTGCACAAGTGACAGTCTGCCTGGACATAAAAACAAGCCCATGTTGCTTTATTTTGCAGAAGTCATGCTTTCCAAACCCAAAGTTTTTTCTACACAATGTCATGACAGCACTTATGTGGGAATACATTTTATGATAAAGACATTTGATGTTGTGATACATCATCTCAATAAAAAGTAATATGAAAGATGTGACACTAGTTAGAGGCTTATATGGCATGGACAGATACTGTAGAATGCTGTTCTTTGGGCCAGGCATAAGTCCAGCAATTGGAGTTGAAAGGTCACTGACTTAATTATTTTTCCCAGCGTTGGGCTGTTTCATTTGAAAGTGCTGCTGAAAGGCTGTTTATTAGAGATTTTTAAATTACATTTTAATGTGCTTTGCTGGGCAGATACTCACTAAGTGGTATTAGGATGGTAAATGCACTGTAGCAAAACTAGCGACTTTGAGGATTTAGTAGTATTTACAATAGAGGTTTGTTTACTTACACTTTTCTCTTTCTTGTGTCAAGCGAAAAGGTTATGCATGTCTTCAGGTGATAATGGACAAATCATTTAATTTAATAGGGGTGGTTTTGCTCCAAATCTGAAGGTCAAGACTCTTCCTCTAGTGTGTGGGAAAGAATGATACTCGAGTGATTAACACTCAGAGGAAATTTCTCAGAGTTTATTTTGGCTGGTCTACAGTTAACTCCCTTGGCTAATGGTGTGTCTGACTCCATGTCAATCACCATTTGCAGAGCTTAACTCTGAATAGAAGTTATTGGTCACATATGTTGGCCTGTCGATTCTTGTTTTGGAAACTGGGGCCAAAAATGGCACATGGGTAAATTGTAGCGTTTCGGGGATTTTGTTTCTATTTTGTTGGTGTTGAAAGACTTCAATTTTTGTAAAAAGGAAATATGGTGAAATCTTGGTGGAAGTCTTCTCCATGCCACACAACTTTGTTTTGAAGGGAGGAGAAGTTTGAGAGAGGGGTTGGCAATAACTCAACAGATTTCCCTTGGCTGTTGCCGCTTCTGCCTAGGCTGACAAATGGGTGCCATATGAGGAGTCTTTAATGTTATTAAAGATTGTATATGGATAAAAATTATGACCTAACATCACACCTTTGGTTGTTGTTGATAATCACTGTTAGCTAAGCTTGTCTCTGGAAAGAACTGGAGGAGAGGCTGCTTTTTGTGTCAGTAGACCATTAGCTGATGTGGGGCAAAGGGCAGCTATGACATTTTGGTGTACTGCTGCCAAGAGAGTCTCAAGTACCCACAAATCCAGCTAGCTGAAACAAACTGTTCATCAGGAAGAGGAGCTGGACAATGACCTACCAGAGAGCTTTTGGAAAATTCTGTCATGCCTTGGTCTTGTCTGAAAAGGGATTGAAAGATATTTTGAAGTTTACGTGCAGTTTTATTCACAAAACCAGTAAGAACTTGTGATATTGTTAATTTAAGAAGGCACTGGAGACAACTCCTTACCATGGGATTGAAATGTATACTGTGGCTTTATGGAATATGCTTCTTTGGCTTTATGGAATATGCTTCTTTTGAAATTATACTCTCTTCCCTAGCAATAGCCAATCTTTCTGTTCTCTGTCAAAGGAGGAAGTGAATAACTCACATTAAAAAAAAAAAAAATCCCTGTGAAATTTTGTGTCAAGACAGATAATATAAAAGAATCTTTATAAAACATAAAATCAAAAACTTTTTAATTTTATTAAAAGTAGAGTGAGTTCCATTGTTGAAAAGCAAGTCCCCAGTAATTAAAAGTGCTTAATCTGATTGGTTCTGCTGACCTCAGAAATAACAGAATTGGTCTTTTTTATAGCCACAGGATTACTATTCTATTTTAGCTATTCTGAAAAAAATCATAATGTGGTGGATTAACATCCTTAGCCTAGCCTATAGTGAGGATCTTGCTAGCTACCTTAAAGTAAACATTTCAAGTACCTTTGTTTATTCATAGGCTTTTATAACAAGATAATTAATCTGTTTATATTTTACTTTTTCCCTTATGCCAGCCCTATGCAGACAGATATGCACATACCTTTCTAAGAAATGAAGAAAAAAGGCTTTAAAAGTTTCATGAAGCATCAACAGCAGGCTATGTTCAATGTTCAAGTATCATTCAGTGTTTGTCCTGAGGCAGATATCAACACAAAATTTAGTAATGACGTGTAGATAAGAACAAGGGACCAATTCCAACCTGGAATGTAATTGCTTAAATATAATTCCAGCAATGATGTTCCAGTAGTTCAGAAAAGGACAAAGAACACCTATTCTCCAAATCCTCATTATAGAAGTAATGAAATGAGTCATAGTACCTCATAAAATATTTAAAGGAGATGGTATAAAAGATCAAAAGCCATAAAAACCTCTAGCATGACTCAGAATGAGGGAGATAAATTACTACTGTCCTTGCGCTATTAGGAAATTCTTTTGGGGCAAATTGCAAATAATATGAGGAGGTGGACTATGCTTGTCCCAAGAATGGTAGCTCCGTGAAATACACTCTAAATCCCCAAGTCTGTTCTGGGGAATGCTGCATTATGGATTTAATTCTGAGCATGTAAAATGCAATGATCACATTTTCCAAATATTCAGAACATTTTATTTCAGTGAATGAAATAATTTGCAGATGTTTTATTATGCCCAAATTCGGCTGTGGTTTAAAGCATCACGTTCAAGGTTTGGTGTGTGACTGTATTGTTAATATTTTGCCTGTTTATCTTTTAAATATAACTATGCTGAGACAGGAAGCCTGGACTGGGTCAGTGAGTGGTTCTGTTACAATTTCATGCCTCTATATGTCCATACTGCAGCTGAGGAGTTATTCATGTTTTGGTGGTGACCCCCAACTCTCCCAAGATAGCAACATAGACATAGGAATGAAGTTCAACATAGACATAGGCCCCTAGTTCTACTTTCAGATCAGCCACTCTAAATCCCATGTACAGTGACCCCTGCTGACCTCATGAAGTTCAACAAGGCCAAATGCAACATCCTCCACTTGGGTCAGGCAATCCCAAGAACAAATATAGGTTGGGTGGAGAATGAATTGAGAACAGCCTTGAGGAGAAGGGCTTGGGGCAGTTGGTGATGAAAAGCAACTGAGCAAGCAGTGTGTGCTCGTAGCCAAGAAAGCCAGCTGAATCCTTGGCTACATCAAAAGCCCAGCCAGCACGTCAAGGGAGGTGATTCTACCCCTCTACTCTGCTCTCATAAGACCCCACCTGGAGTACTGTGTCCAGTTCTGGAGTCCTCTGCACAGGAAGGACATGAAGGTGTTGGAGTGAGTCCAGAGGAGGGCCACAGAGATGATCAGAGGGCTGGAGCACCTCTCCTACAAGGACAGTCTGAGAGAGTTGGGGTTGTTCAGCCTGGAGAAGAGAAGGCTTCAAGGAGACTTTATGGCAGCCCTTCAGTACCTGTAGGGGCCTACAGGAAAGCTGGGGAGGGACTTTTTACAAGTGACAGGACATGGGATGATTTTGAACTGGAAGAGGGAGGATTTAAATTAGGCATTAGGAAGAAATTCTTCACTGTGAGGGTTGGTGAGACACTGGCATAGGTTGCCCAGGGAGGTTGTGGCTGCCCCCTCCCTGGAAGTGTTCAAGACTGTCTGGATGGGGCTCTGCACAACTTGGTCTAGTGGGAGGTGTCCCTGCCCATAGCAGGGAGGTTGGAATTAGATAATCTTAAAGGTCCCTTCCAACAGAAGCCATTCTGTGATCTGTGGTCTGATTCTGTGATCCCCTGGTGACCTCAGGAGAAAGACACAAGTTAAATCAGTTTATGCTGGTAACTCTCTAGTACTTGTCTGTACTTCTGTCCAAGTGCCCAGAAGCTCAGGGATGCCTTCTGGTATCAACTGGAAAGCATCATGGAGGAGTTCAGCTGCAGCTGGAGAAACCACAGGAATTGCCCCAAACAATCTTAGGAACGGAATCAGGAATTCCAGTCTGAAAATTGGTGTGAAAAACACAGACTGAAAACTGTAAATACCTGAGTGAGCACAAGTTTATCTATCTTAGTAGGTGGATTTTATATGTCTGACTGTAAATCTGTGTCTTATTATTTAAACTAACGAGTGGAGAAGATACATAAAAGACTACTTCCAGAATCAGACCTTTCCCAACAAAACCTTGCATAAATAATCTTTATCATCTGTGCAATCTTCAGACTATGTATGGGTTGTCATACCGAGTTGAAGCATCCCAATGTTATGTGGGATGTTCACTTTTACTTACAGAAGAAAAGTGATGGGAAGCCTTTTAAGAGATTGTAGTGAACTATTTTTTTATTAAGCATAGGTTTGATGTAGGCAGAACAATACAGAATAATGGAAATAATATGAAGCATTACTGCTGTCTGAGAATTCAGGTTTAGTGAAGGAGTGATGTGTTGGTGTTTCAGCAAAATCTAATGCAGGATGAGGGAGCAGGGTAGGGGAAAGGCATATCGAGATTTTTAAGAAAACACTAAGAAATTCATGATAGTCTGAAATCCAATAGTACTTTTGGTTTTCAATGTTCTCCCCTCATGCATTTTAAAAACATTAAAATAGAAGTGTTTTTTAAAAGAATTTTTATTTAAATGATTTATTCTCTGTATTTTAAAAAGAAATATTATTTATAGGAGACAGCAAAAGTCTTTGCTGCCTATGAAAGACATAGTTTTAAAACCTGACTTAAACAGGAAATCTAAACAGTGATGTTCTGTAGGTTTAAACAGAGCCATTTTATAAGCATTTTCATGTAATTAAACATTTGCAAGAGATTCAATGAGCCGTTTGAGGTGCATGAGGAAAGGTTGCCATGCAGAGGGAGCTTGACAGCCTTGAGGAGTGGGCCAATGGGAACCTAATGAAATCAGGGCAGTGCTTGTATCAATATAAACTGGGAGATGAATGGATTGAAGGCAGCTCTGTGGAGCAGGGCTTGGGAATGTTGGTAAATGAGAAGCTCAACTTGAGCTGACAATGTGGATTTGTATCCCTGAAAGCCAACTATATATTGGGCTGCATCAAAATAAGCCTGACCAGCAGGTGAAGACAGGTGATTCTCCCCTTCTACTCTTCTCTTAAGGCCTCACCTGGAGTACTGTGTCCATCTCTGGAGTCCTCAGCACAGGAAAAACATGGACCTGTTGGAGTGTGTCCAGAGGAGGGTCACAAAAATGATCTAAGCAATGTCTTCTATGAAGACAGGCTGAGAGAGATGGGTCATTATGCCTGAAGAAGCAAAGGCTCCAGGAAGACCTTATTTCAATACTTAAAGGGAACTTGTAAGAAAGATGGGGAGAAACCTTTTACCAGGCCCTATAGTCATAGGAATAGGGACAAGTGACATTTTATTCCCATACTGTCCTCGTTCTAGTCAGAGCCGGAGGACTGGATACTCTCTAGTGGCTGAAAGTCATTATTAAGTGCTCATCTAGAGCTCATCATCTGGTTACTTCATCTGATGAAACGTCATGTGCACCAGCATCAGTTAGCAATGTGAACTGAAATTTGATTAATGGAGTAGACTGATAGATTTTGAAAAAATGTTCTGATCACCTCAATGAAAGCACTCTCAGAAAGACAATACAGCAGGCACAGGAGCTTATGCTTTGCAAGTGCACAGATATCCTTGAATTAGCATATGCATTTGAACTGCTCATTTCCCTAATACTGCTTTCCAAACCAGGCTCATCCTGAGTGCTGATGTTACCAGTGCAGGTACAGTTAATGAGCAGGTCACACTCAAACCACTCATAAGGCACAATCGTTGTGATTATCCCTCAAACGAGGAAGTTAAGTTATATATGAGTGAACTTAGTTATTCTGAGCACAGTAAAAATCGTGAAGGGCAGACTTAGCAGGAGGAAGATGGTTTGGGGTCAGAGGAGTACTAATGCTAAACAGTGTTATAGTGCTAATCCTTTTAACCTCCTCTCTGAGCTTTGTTGCCAGGCCCCTATTGCAGCCTGATTATTCAGACTTCTCTCTGTCTTCCCAGGCATCCATTTCGAGCAGAGCTGCCTCTTTCCATAGTTATCTGGGACCCGAATGGCAAAAGGCAGCTAGTGTTTCTTCAAGGTGGCAGAGAGCTTTTTACTGTTAAAACATTGTAATTTAACCAAAGGTACGGAATATCTGCTGGCCAAGCATATGAATGTCTTTTGGGAAGCTATACTGCTCAGAAGTATGGGAGTATTGTATCTGTGTTGCATTCTTTCTTATCTCTGCTAACCATGGAAGGATCTCTTCTATAGAAAAAGCTCAGGAGTACATAAAGGCACCGTTGTTTCTTGGAGTTAGTGAAGCTATGAAACGCATGAACTTTGCCCCTTGCCTCTACAAAAGGTCTGCCAGTTCTATGAATTTTAAATCCATGGGAAATTTTTCTTGCCCTCGGCTGTTGAGTTTCAATGGCTAGAAGTCTTTCTGAAGTGATGCTTGAATGCTGTTTTTCTTTATAGCCTCCAAAATGACACCTTGTGCTTTTCTTGCATTCATAACACTGAGAAAAAGATCAACGAGTGTTCTCTGTTCAGATAACCATCATATATAATCTGGTCTGTTTGGCTGTTTCAACTGCTTGAATGTAGTGTTTTAATGCCAATTCCAAGTACTAAAATGTGTTTAACAGTCTGTTTTTTTAAAATCTGAGGATAAAAAAGCTGATGTTATGATCCGTGAAGGAGCTGTACATACAAACTGGGCACAGGAAAACTGGAACTGTTTCCTGTGTAATGATCCATGCATGGCAAAGATTGTAAGGAATGGCTGGCATCAAAGAACTATCTACAGCGATGGAGTCATTTTATGTTCCATTAAGGCCTTGTTATTTTAGTACTTCAGCAAAGTTAGACTGCAGGAAAATATGGATCTGGTTGCATAATTTTGGTAAGGAAGAAAATCAAATTTCAATGTGTTTGGCTATCATTTAGAGGAATTACATCCACCAAATTCTGATCTTTAGCAGAGTATTTTGGAGATGAACGGAGGGAAGCTTTAATTTGGTAAAGAAATTGTTTCATACTTAGCACTGGAAATGTGAATGCACATGTTGGCAGATGCAAACAGCGCTTTTTTGGCCATGTGGCTGCAACTTCATTTTTGCTTACTTAAGAAGATGTGCGGAACAGCCTGTATTTCCAAAAGTAACTAGTGACATATTAAAAAGATCTGGTTTTAAAAGAGTACTGAACACTTAGTCCTCTAAAAAACTAGTCGCAAGCTGGACACAAAAATATATACTCTTGTATACACTTTTGAAAATATAAGACACAGCACAAAAAGGGAAAGGGAATGAAATCTGCTTTCATTTTTTCCATCTGTATTAGAAACCAGCATCCTAACAAAAAATATTCCAAGATATATGCAGGCTACTGCATCAGAAAACCAAAGATCCCAAATTGGAAGCTCAGATAGGTCTCTCCTATCCATATTTTCTTGTACAGGGAGTACTGTGACTCATGTCAGACAATTTATCCATCAATTCCTCGTTGAGAATCCAACCTTACTATTACGTTAACTGTCAAACATCCTTTAAATACATCCAGTAAAACCCACAAATAAGCCTTGTGTCCAGATTTCTCTATGTGGTGATGCATTCAGATTGAAGGAGTATATTCAAAGAGACTGGTGAAACAAAAGGGTTGGACCTGATGGTCTCTGAGGTCCCTTCCAACCCAGCCGATTCTATGATTCTATGATTCTGTGAAAAGTGTCAACAAACACCAGATTGGCAAGATGTGCAGGAACTTTCCCCTTTGCTTCCTTCCAGGTTCCTATTGCAACCAAGCAACATCTTTCCTCAGCCAAGGAAACTACAGGCTGGACAATGCTGTGGTCACTGGCTGTGTAAGTGACCCAAAGCAGCCTTATCCTGCTGTAGGATGGAGAAAATTCATGTGAATTTGACCTCTGAACCTTTAGTTTTCAACCTGCTAAAGGTGTGATGATTAACTCTCACTTGTGTCTGACTGTGTGGCTTTTCAGGCTCTGGTTTCATGCAGAAAAGAAGCTGGGCTCTTGTATGACTCCAAGTCCAGGAAGCACATTGAAATACTTCTCTATTTTTATGTCAAATGTAATAAAATAATAGCTTTTAAGTAATTTTTCTAAATCCCGTTTGTGACTTCTGTGCATGTAAGGGTTGTAATAATGAGGCTCCTGTTGGCCTAGAGTGCTTGCCCTGCTGTTCTGTGATGGGAAAAGGTGAATATCAGATTAATTCTCCCTGACAGCACTCTGCTAACCAAGTCACAAACCAGTTGTCCTGGAAAAGTCAGCCTTTTCCAGGTGCCGTGTACCATCACACAATTCTCTTCTGCTCACTAAACAGCTGAGAGAGGCAGATGGGGAGCTACAGGGAGGCTTGCTAATACTGAGCATAAAAAGACTCCCCTTCCCCCTCTGTCCAAACTATGTCTTTTTAGTAAGTAATTTTTGGATATAAACAAATATCTGCTTCTGAAACAGGAAAAATGAAAGCAAGACTGTGGCCCTGTTTTTTTAATATATAAAGTAACAAAATAAGAAGATATATGTGAGATTGCCTTAAAAGATTGTATTCTTAAAAGATTTAGTCCTGAGATGAAGCACTACTCAATGTACCAGAGATCTTTAGCAAACAAGCAATCCATCGTAAGGATTGGTATCCTTCATCTGGTACAATAGGGTGATATTTATCTTCAGACTAGACAGAGCAAATCTTCTTTCTAAGCCCTTGTGGCTCTTTGAGTACCAGCCTGACTCAAAGTAAAGAGATATTTATTACAGAATCTCCTGTGGATGGTGAAATATTATATTTCAGATGGTTTATAATATCTTCTCTATTCTCTATGTTATTTTAAATTCTGTTTTGCTTTGCATCTTAGAATATGATGGTAGGATTTCCGTGTTCCCAATGCAACATGAAGGTATGTGACATAGAGTGTTTTGTTTGAGTGTTTTGGGGGAGGGGTATTACAAAAATGCTGCTGAAAATTAGCACCACTCACTGATTGAGGGCTCAGATTTCATATGTCTGATTTTCACTGTTGGGTCCACTAGTGGTGGCATATATATGAATAATTCTGTTCATAATATTGTCAGAAGCTTTTCCCTGTTACTTGGGTAGAAAACCTGAATAACATAATTTACTTCATTGGCTTCTAGAAGTGAAAATCAGTCTAGGCATTGTGTTTGCTCACTTAAATTTGAAATTATTCATGGTGTCATTGAGTCATTTTAACAATCTCATGCTTTTTCCTTGTATGAATGCGAATGTATTGAGTTTTCCACACAAATTACAGAGGTAACACCTAAAGAAGGGCTGATAATGAATACCATGTTGCATGGTGTTACATGGTAACATAATTCTAAACAATCTTGACCACATCTTGATTGCATACCAAGCGTTAGCCTACCTTTTACATAAAATTACAAACCTCAGTTTCACTTGTTATTAAAGCACTCAGAAAGACAAAGACTCTCACAGAATCATGTTTAATACACTGGTTTCCAGAAAATGCTAATTCTTATAACTTCATAACCCCAAGTGCAAAAAGCCAATGCAAAGCCACAGATCTTAGTAATATATGTTGGATTTTTTTGAGTACTAGCACTTCAACATTTCAAAATAATTTACAGTAAAACAAGTGGTAAATGCGGCAATTTCTCTTCTAAAGGCACTCTATCCTCAGTAGGTGTGATACAAACCCAGCATGAATGCACAGCAAAATGAAGTATTAACTTTCTTTTCCTCCTAAGTGTTCAAAACGTTTTGCTCCTGTGGGATATAATGTAAGCGATTCTAGATGTTTAGTCCGCAGTCTTCTATTCACCTTTGAAAAGCCTAGGTTGTAATCTGATTTAGATGACAATTGAAAGAGCTCAGTGGTCTCAGTTTAGTTCCTTATTTATGAAACCACCTTCACACACTTACCATGGTATTGAGCATGGCAATAACAGACCCATTTTGAGGCACACTGGCTCAATTGTAGTACAAGAGACAAGGAGTATAAACTTGGCTTTTAAAAAAGGCCAACCAATTGATTTCCATTGAACAGCACAAACATTTACTGAAATTTTGCAAAGTTGAACTCTCACCACTGCATGGGATGCCTTTATTCTCACAGATGATAGACTATTGTTACAAATGGCACGGATTTTGGTACTTCTGGAAAAGAAATCCTCAGGAGGAGAAACAGGAACTGCATTATGGTAAAAGGGATTTACACTGTTTTATTGAAGGTACCAATATAGCAGAATCTGGCCAGATGGTACATTAACCATACACCAAGTCAGACACTGTACTAGGTTGAAGAGATGCTGACTCTGATCTACATCTTCAGCCGTTTGTTTACATCTGTTCCATCCTGAAGGTGTAGTAGACATGATAAGGTAGTGCAAAACTCTGCAACAATAAACCAATTAATAAAATAAGTTTATACTGGAATAATTTAAAATTTGGCTTTAAGTAATAAGGTCATCAAAAGAGGAATTTCTTTATGAGGAGGATGTTTCTCATCCTGCATTATTAAATTTCTGAAAAGAAAGCTCTATTGTAGTTTCTGTAAAACACCATGCCAGTTAATTCCATTTCTGTAATCAAGTATGGATGAAAAACTCAACCATCAGTAAAGGTTTTTGCAAGATACAGAGTAGACATAGAAGAAGAGGTCTAGAGTATAGCACTTCAGGGGGCTAATGTGTGTTAAAGCTACTTCTCAAATGGGCCATAGCTTAATCCTAGTGCTGGTAGTCAAAAAATCACTAAAAATCACCCATCCAGGGAATTACTTCTGGTTGTTGGTCTGGTGGGCTGTGGTGATGGTGTTAAGTGGGTGGAGAAGAGGAGGGTTTATGTATGTATGGCTGATGATTGAGCAGCTGAATTTCAAAAAGAGGGGGGGGGGGAAGACAGATAAAAACTTGTCTGGGCCCAAGAGTGAGAAAAGAAAGAGAACAAAGTTTCCTTCAGTAAATTCAGCCAGTCATATAATCATAATTTCTGAGTTCCTTCGAAGAGAGCTACCCCACTACTACTGCTCTAAAGAGAAAACAAGATCATGAAATCAGAAGACAGCACTGGGGGAAAAAAAGAAGAAGAAAAAAAAAGTAGCTTGTAAATGAGTCAGGGTTTATGCTGAAATAATAACCTTAGCAGTGATAGCAAGGCTCCCGGTGAACCACTTGGTGGACTTTTACATCTGTCTTCTCAGATGCTGAGTTCCTGCCATTTTTTAAGTAGGTGTTTTTTTTCAAAGGAGCTTAGCATTGGCGACAGAATAACATATTCTCTAATGTGAATAGGAGGGAAAAAATACCTTCTCTCATCTTTCCTGCTGGTAATTCTAAAATATAGATAATATCTCCATATTGCTTGCATGCTTGTTTTGTAGTCTGTTGTGGGGTTCTTTTAATCCAATTACTACTAAATGACTTTCAAAAATCAATGTGGAGAAAACACGTTTGTTTTCTGGTTAACTAAAACAAATGAAGATTTGCCAAGGATAGCATTAAATCTTCTTTCAGCATTAAACATTTAAATAAGTGATGGCTGTGCTGCTGCCTTTTAAATTCGCATGTGGCTGACAAAATATTTCATCTCTCAGGCTTTCTTGCACATCTCATCCATGCTAATGGGAGGAAAACGTGTTGGGTTTTGATCTTTTGCAAAGAATAGTTCATTGACTGCCTGGTATGCTCAGCTCCTCAGAGAGGGTAACATATTGCTGATGGCTTTAGTCCGATAGATTTACTTCAGATTAGCTGAAACACATGGAGTCCTTAAGGACCATACATTTTTAACAGAAAAAAGCAGCAGCATACCATAACTTTTTTTCCTCTGCCCTTTAGATTAAATTCCTTTGCAAAAAGGGAGAAAAATTAATATCTTGCAGAGTTGAAAGCCTAAGTTGGCAACAAAGATCATTCAGAGTACAGTATATAGTTGAATTTAGGAATACCAATAAGAAAAAAAAAGTCCTATCAGTTCTGTTTCTTCCATATTCACTTTTTTGTTGTTTTGTTTGTTTTTATTTTGTTTTCTTCATTTGGTATTACTACGTGAGAAATGGGCTATATGACAGCTGCAGGGTATTCTACACATATATGACTACTAATCTTGACAGTTTACACAGGGTCTTTGTCAGAATAACATTTCAGAATATGGTCTTTCTTCCCCTTTAGGAATACTGTTGTTAAATTACTAAATTATAGGCACCTCAAGATGATCTGGAAGATCTGTTAGGCTCTGCTGCTACCACTTTATCTTTTATATCTTGCTTCTCTCTTTTGGACAGGAGACCTGCCATGCTTCTCACCAGAGTCCTTATTTTCTAGAGTTGTGGAAGGGAAGCATCCCAGAAAATATCATACAATCAGTGTTTTAAAAAAAAAAAGGATGCATATATGGCCTTTTATATGTATGTTGCTGACTGAGTTGAAAGACAAGTGAAAAAATGGTAATGGCTTCTATGAGGGGTTTTTCAAGACTTGGTTCTTAGAAGCTGGAAATGAGAGCTGAGGTTGACTTTAATCAGTATTTTAGACACTGTTTAAAACTGGGATAAGTAAGCTACTGAAAATGAACTTAATTTCTTGCTTTAGCTTGTGTGAGTATTTTTATATCATTAAGATGGGAGGTCCCCTCACCACTGCATCTGAGCATCTTCCAAGTGAATTTGCAAGGTTAGTGAAAAGGGGGAACGTGCAGTGGAACAAGCAACAAGCTCTGCATGGATCTTCATGGCTTAAGTAAGTCCAACCTTTGTGAAAGTCTTGAGAGAATGCTGGGTTATCTATTTGTGGTGGCAATCCAGGAACTTGAGCAAGCTTTGACGGATCTCAGCTGTCTTTTCACTGTGTTATACACCTCTCTCTCTTTCAGAGAGAACTGGTTTAGCTGTCTGAAGGTCAGGAGCTCAGGACATCCTGGCTTTCTGTGAGTTTACAGTGGGAGATGTTTACTTACAAAGGGGCATTCACTCTATCTCTTTTGGACATCTATCTCCAGAGGAAGATTTATCCCATCCTGAGGTGCCCAATTCACTCCATTTTCTAGGCAAAACCGAAACAGTTGGCTAAATTTTTCTCTACCTTTTCAATGGCTAAAATTTAAGTTTTGTGCTCAGTCATGTCTAGAGGAACTTACCTATCAACCCTTTGACACAGGAAACCTAAATTTCTTATGTATATCTCCCACATGTCTCTTTGCCCCATTTGCCCTTTCTCACACCTGTTTCTTGACAGTATAACCAGACCCATGCGAATCAGCTCATCCTGTCTGTGGCACTAGACATGACTGAAGTTGCCTTCTCTTGACTGAATAGGGAAAAGAAGCTTAAAAAATTCTAATTATGGAGTGAATGGGTCAAGCATGGATTTATATTCCAGGTATGTGACTCCATGGGAGATGATTCTTCTGCTGCTGTTGAGTGCATGTATCGATGCTGGTGAGGAGCTTGTAAGAGGCAAAAGATACTGCAAAAGAGAGTGCAGTAGCAGAGGCATCAGCAGATTAGTCTTACCAATTATATTTACTCTAACTTCCAGTAGCAGCAAAAATATTCTTTCTGCTACATGGCATCTACTTCTTTTCTCCAGTACCTCAGGTAATGTAATTCTTCTTCATCACAACTTGTGGCTGGAATGAAGATGATGAGTGTTCGTGTTCTGCTAGGGAATTTTCTTGGCTAGGACAAAAGCAAGCAGAAGAAAATACTGGGTTGATGCAGCAGAAGACAAAGGTGGTGAGAAAATGAAAGAATGTGACATTTACATTGTCACACTTGCAAGAGTCTGTGGTTTTAAAACTGATACAGACAGTCTCCTTCAGGGGAAGGGAGGAAGTGAGCTGCCAGACAGCTTGGTTTTCCAGAGAAGAAGTTCCTATGGGCTAGCTGTGGTTTAATAAATGCCCTGTAGCCATCATTCAAGCTTCTGAGGAGATTTGTTTGTTTGTTTGTTGTGGAAAAACTTCAATAATTCTCTTTGTTACACAAAAATCATTATGAGCGTGAATTTACAACAGATTCTTGGAAGTTAGTGTGGAATGCTGCAAAGGTGGGTTGTTTGGCTGCTTTTTTTTTTTTTCTTTTTTTTCTTTTTTTTTTTCCCCCCCAAGTCATTCTTGGATGTCAGGTAATGCTCAACCGGTTCAGTTGCTTTGTGAAATCTGGGTGAACACAAGCTACCATCTGGAGCAGCTACCTGGAGCAGCTGCTGCTATGTCTGACTGGCTCACAAAGCCACATTTATTTTGTTTGGCATTAATTAGATTGTGAAGGTGGTATAGAAAAAGGAAAGAAAAGAGAAGTTATTGCATTCCTGAGCTGATTATACATACAGGACTGACAAGTGAAGAGGAAAATTGCAGTGCATAGCTACAGTCTCTACTAGCAACTCAAAACTGAGCTAAGTCAACAAATGTGGATAAAGAATGACCTAATCTAGCCCATTATTTGCAGTGGGACTTCTGCTTTGTTGATTTGACCTATAGAGAGCTAACTAGAATAAGTTAGTGATAGCTGTGGCAAGTAAATGTTACCTGGAATGGAAAACTGAATTTATAATCTATATTAAAATTCCATCAAGTTTCAATGTGTAGAGTACAGCCAGGCATCACATGCTTTTTTTGTTAAATTATTGCTGAGCGGGTCTAATGCTTAAAATGAAGAGTGTATCCCATTGCCATGGGATTTTATGAAGGCCCAAACTACAAAAGGACTCTTCTAGGAAAAAATTACAGGGGATGGGCATATGGATGGTTGCCTGGCTGCCAGTTGCCAGCAGCAGAATGGGTATCCTTGAGAGGGGTTCAATCAGTAGCTGGTTGGTTCCTCTTTTTTTTTTTCTTTTTTTTAACTTGTACATCTTCTGTGGTAGATAGGCAGTGGTAAAGAGGGACATTTGTTTAATTTATAGCTGCTTCCTATGGAAAAATATGGCAGAATTACAAGTCCGAGGTTCAAATAGACTAAAATTATTAGCTGTAATACATATTATACTCAGATGGTTAATTGGTGTTCTCTGTAGCATGTTAGTATCAGTCTTGTATGACCTTCAGCTTTTGAAACATATTATTGAATGTGTGATGGCTTCTTCATTGACAGAAACTTGAAATTTAACACCCTTGCTTGTTAGAGAACCTTGTCATTCCTTCCAGACTGGAAATTTTCATGTTCTTAACCTGGATATTTCATAACAATTCCTCCTCAAGGATATCATTTACTGCTTAAATAAGAAATTGTTTGTTTTGTTTTGTTTTCTTGAGTCACTACTGGAGTCTTTTTTCTTAGGTCTATCTTCTAGACTTTGTTGTTATTTAAGCTTTTTCCTTTTATCTTGCCTGAGAATAAACACACCGTTTCCTATTGGTTTTGAGCTGGAACGTGTGCTTTTGGTTATAATTTATGTTGCAAATTATGATAGGTTCCAGTAGCAGGAGATTCTCTTGAAGAAAAGCAGAAAGTAAACAGTATTGTATTTCTTTCTTTGTCTCTTGTTCAGCATTACTTTTTTGGGTAAATTAATTTACATAGACTACAGTGATAATAATACTGAGAATTGCAGGGGCTCTGGAGAGCCTACAGGTTCAGCAACAGCCTCTTCTTTCAGGCTGATAGGAGCAAATACTTATGGGAGTCCTTAATCTATAATTTGGCAAAGAGCTGTGTTTCTTTCTGTGTAGATGCAGGTGCACCACTATGAGAAAGATGCTTAACAAGAGAATGAAGAGTAAAGAGGAAAAGAGGAAGGTTGCCAAAAAATTAGAGATTTAATAATAATAATAAAAAAAATGGTTGCTCTGTTACCCAAGATTGGTGCTCATATAATTTCTTGCAAATCATGAGTACTTAAAGAGGGAGAGTGATTAATGGGATAATTAAAGCTATATGTTTAACAAGTGCTCCTAGGTATAATGGCCTCATTAATTAAAACCTGAGCTTTGTAAGAAAGCTCTTTGCGATCTATACTGGTTTATGAATTCTCTCTTTTTTAGTTTTTGAATGGAGGGAAAATCAGATGAACAGGTCAGTGGCAGATAATATGTAATGCATTATAGTGATTTATTTTCTTTGGAGAATCAGAAGGACACAAGTCATGACATAAATCAAGCATAATCAGCAGGACCAGCCATTGTGGAGGTGTTTTCTTTAGCAGTCTCTGGAGGTCTGTGTTTAAATTCACATGTGATGTTCCATAAACCACCCTTTGAACTAAATGTAGACTAGATATATCTATATTTATATTTATATATATATATATTTATATTTCAAGCAATTTGCATTTCACTGAGAACACTGAATATCCATAATCCTCTTCTTTTACTCACTTGCAATGGTAAATAGTTATTTCTCTTCACTTGATAAACTCTTAGGAAAATAACATAAGGGTGTATGTGCCTCTATACACATCTCAGTCCTGTGGTCTTTTGCAAATGTAAAATCCACTTATGTCACTCAACAGGCTCTATGCTAAGTGAGGATTTGTGGTCCCTGATGCTTTGCTTTGCATGAGTCAATGTTCTTTATTAAAAAGTGCGACTTTCTTCTACTAACACATTTCAAAGCCATTAATTTCAATTTGCCAATGGTCCTAATTCATTTTCAAATATCCCTGTAAGACAGCAGATGCACCCTCAGGACTAAAGACTGTCATAAGCATACACTTGCCTTAATTTACATAGGCTACAGTGATAGTAATATTGAGAACTGCAGGGGCTCTGGACAGCCTACAAGCTCAGCAACAGACTCTTCTTTCAGGCTGATGGCAAAGAGAAATGTGGCTGGACTTAAATGTGAACATACAGTGTGTGCATCACTAAAGATAGCATACTATGTTTTAATACCAAGTCTAATTAGAGTGTTTCCTATGTGTCTTGATCACTTTTCTGCAATTTTTTCAGGAATTTTAAGTTAAATGAAATATTTTTTTTTTTTAAGAAACCTTGTCCTAATTCTGAATTCTTTGTGTGACTCAAAACTTGTATAATTTTCAACAAGGATGTTGGCTTAAAAACAAAGAATAAAGACAACTCGGTGCTTACTAAGGCCCTGGGACAGGGAAATACTAATTGCTTCCTTATTTTGCACAGAGCTCGAGCTTGCAGAGCTCTTAGGGAAACTCATCTTTTGATTTTTAGCACTGAAACACTACTGTTGCCTTCAGAAAACTGAGAGCTGGGCATTAGGCTAAAATATATATTTAATGACTGGAAATGTAGATTCATAATACTACTCATTAATACCACATAATCTTCCTGTGAGAATAAGGGTTGTGTTTCAATGCTTAAGAATGTAAATTTAAACTGGGTCCCTAATACAGTTCATAGTGGCTGCTTTATGAAAATGTGAACAGATTCAGGCAGTGTTTCTCAAGTTTCTTAATGCAGTATTTGTGTGCCAGTCTTCTGAATCAGCGGAGCATGTAGAAGTCAAGTCTAATCAGATACCTTCTTTGTAAAGCACCTCTACCAAAGAGATTAATCTGCCTGTTATGCTAATTTTTTTTTCTTTTAATGTGAAATACTCAGGGATTTACACATAGCCAGCAGCCTCAAAATCAAGGCTGACCTCTAAACCTCCCGAAGTCTTAAGGCTTTGTAGATTTACTGTCTCATTGTCCTCTGCAACATTTAGGATTGCCTTTCCAAATACTGTAGCAAAGACTTTTACTTCAGAAGACTTGTTTTGAAACTTCAGGCTTCATGTTTAAGAAGTTTCAGATCAAGTCTATTTTGGCATCATACTGCTAAAAATGGGGCTTACAACAAAGCAAAAGGAAACAAGTCTCATCTTTTAAGTACATAACCTTTTCTGTGTGATGAGTTTAAACAGGTAAACAATCCTTTAGACTGTGCTGGAGGAGAAGACAAAAAGGAACAAGTTCTTGAGGATTTGGATGGTATACTTTGTCCTTGTTTTTAAGCATACACTTGTACAGTCATATTCTTCAAATCATATTTCAGTAATTTGGGACAACTGATGTTTTCATACTCTTGCTCTGATCATTCCCTCAGTGTCCTCTGAAGGGACAGATTATAATTTAGTGCTGTATCATTGATCTAAAAATTTGGAATGGAGTAATTAATCTTCTCTTTCTCTAGCCAAAACCCAAAATGCAGCACTGAGCAAATGGCTTCGTTGATCACCAGGAATTGTTAAAAGCAAGTCTAGTGTAGCAGTGAAATGGGATGGGAGTAGCTTTTATTTTCTCCATCTCCCTGTCTCACCTACCCCCCAAGATTGCAAGTAGCTGCTGTACATTTTAAGCAAGGGGATTTTTTTTTGTCTGTGGCTTACTTGTAGTTTATAAAGATACTATTTTGTCTGAATAAAGGAAATCTGTCATTTGATAGTGCAATTCATAACCTGTTCATCTGATGTCAATAAAGTACTAAACGTTGCTCCTCCAGAGAGACACAAAATGCTTTGGGATCACATGCTGCTGTTGTAATTACAATTTGCTTTTCTCCAGAGAACATTAATGGTGGGTCATTTATTTTACAGCTTACTGGACCAAATTCAAATATTATTTAAATACCTTTGAAAAATGCAGATGAAGTGTCAGAGGGGAAAGTGGCATACCTGCCTACAGTCACCCGTCGTTGACTTAAGATTTCCATTAGTGAGACAAAAGATGTTTTATAGCTGAAAGACCAATTAATATTAAGCAAGGATGGGAGGAAGAAATGATACTCAGCATTCATATGAAACTGTTTCCTATTAAGGAGCTGTTCATATTGTGTCACGTGTTGCTCTTTCTGACATGATGTTTCTTGGTTTTTCCAAAAGGCTGAGCTGAATTTTTCCTTCCTTCAGTTTCCTTTACATGCAAAGAGAAAGTGACTAAAAGGCAGGAGCACCTGTACTTTCTCCACTTCTTTTACATCCTTAGGCAGAGGATGTGATTAATCAGTAAGGTCCTGAAGGTATTTGCTGAGAGCAGGAGAGCCCTACAGCCTGACAAGATGTTCAAACTAGCAGTGAGGCTGCTCTGTCTTCAGCAAAAGAGAGAGTCACCAATGTCTTTTGGATTGACCCATCTGTGATGACTGACAATATAGCAAGAGAAGAAAGAATACAGAGATTCTACTTTTTAACCAATTCTGTTATTTTTCTTGGTCTGTGTAGAGTAAGTAATTTATGCAAATGTGCTTCCTGGGAGAAAGGTACAAATCACAGGCATATTAACATATTTGTTCTAATTATTAATATTACAGCTCCACTGTGATCTCATTATACAATGCTGTGGCATCTGTTTTCTGTAGACACTAGACTGATTGTTTGGAGTATCAGTTGCCTGGTGCCTGCCACCAGCAACCATCAATCTAAAAATGTTTGTCACCTGTCCATCAAAATAAGATAAACAAAATTCCACAATTAATGAGCTTTAAGAAAAAAAAGTTTTGTATTTCTGTTCTGTACATGAAATGAGTGGCACAGAGAATTATGGGTTTTGAGAGGATGGCAAAGCAGTAAAACCAAGATTTTGAAAACTCTGTATTAAGATTTCCAAACTAAAAGTAAAAATCTTACTTTCTGGCTTTCTTATAAAACACTTGGACTGATTTTCAAGTCCAACTGTTTTTCCTGAGATATTTTTGCCCAAGTTACTAGCGAGACAACTGAACCCAACAAAAAGCTGTACTGGATGCTTGTGGGTCAGTGAATTCCAGCAGTAACACTGCGCCCCATCCAAGTTGCTTCTCCCAGTCAGTCCTTGTATTATATTTTTCTAGGACTTAGAATATTTTGTGGGAAAAGGTCTTCTTGTAGCCTAGCTTGGGACCTGCTTCTTTCTGTCTTACTGTTGTTCTGCCCCAGCTCCTAAGATGCTCTGTTTCATGCTTGCAAGGAGCACTTTAACCAGAGTTATACTGGTTTCCTACACAACACAACTACAAGATGTGAACATCAAAAGTCATGGTACTTGGCACTCCCTTACACTGGATAAACTCTTCCCATGCAAAGATGACTCTGAATTTTGTAGAAACAAATAGCTGCACAGCAAACAGGTAAATTCTTGAGATTCTATCATCAGTAGTATATTATTTCATAATGTACACGTTCTAAATTACGGTTTTACGGTGGTTCAATAGATTAGTATTTGTCAAGTCTCTGAGCTTGAAGCTATGTTAAATTTAGAAATGTTAACTTACCTCTCAAGTAAAATACTAGCTTAGTGTCTTAGACTGAATTCCTTCACAACCTGAACGAGCTAGGATATCGCCAGTTGTAATTTACTGAATCTTTTGGGCTTAACTTAAGAAGTTGCTGTCACCAAATACCTGCTCCTTTCCTCTGCTGTAACTTACTGCAACCATACGCCCCTTGAGAAATCATTTTTTAGTTTGCAAAGAAACTCATGGGCTGTGGTGGGGCACATAATCTATTGTTAAGGTGCTAACTCAGCAGAAAGGGGCCATTGGTGACTGATACATCTTGTGTTTCCTTAGTAAGATTCACTAAAGCTCTTAGTGGGTACTGTAAGTATGTAAATGCTTTGGCTCTGAGCTCTGAAGATGGTATCCTGTCGAACTGGGGTGATTTGATCACATTCAGTCATATTCAATCTCAGTCCTTCTGCTATATGCAAACCTAACTCCTCTTCAAAGACTTTTCTAGTGGGGCTTGTGTGAATTTCAATAGATAATGTAAAGGAGGAGTAACCGAATCATGGAATAATTTGGGTTGGAAGGGACCTTTAAAGGCTTGATACATGAATTCAGGAAGTGGAGGAAGGGAGATTAGTATGGTAAAGGATGTGGATATTTGTGAGATGCATTCTTTATCTTAAGCTAAGGTTTTTGAATGGTCACTGGAACAAGCTAGCATAGCCAGTAGCACAAGTAGAAATTTTTCAGGCTGTCAGTTTAAACCCATAATTATCAACTTGCCACACCTGTATGTGGATACTCATTTATGTGCAGTCAAAAGTGCACTGAAGCCTTTGCAGACATCATATAGACACACATGGGTAAGTTTTGAAAGCTTCTTCCAGTGTTGTCTAGTAAAATATTCAAACTGAAGAAGCATGCATGCAGAAATCAAGGCAGATATATCAGTAGAGTTAAGATTATTGGAATTGTTTTGCATCACTTTTGTGACTGATTAAGAAGATTTGAATTTAAAAAAAAAAAAATCTTTACTGAAACTCTGCTGTCTACAACCAAAGAGCATGAAAAATTCAGGCTAACTGTAGTGTGGACAGGGCAGGGCAGAACTTCTTAATAGTACTGGTCTTTGGACTGGTTGATTCCAAATGCATCTGGATGACTGTGAGCTGGCATGGCTGGAAGAACAGTCCAAAGAAGCTGCATGATGCTGTTTAATGAAAGATCAAGGGCTGAATATGAGCTGAGAAATCTAAAATCCTTCCAGCTAGGACTTGTGCTATGGCCCCTCTGGGCTACTTGTAAGTTGACTTGACTATAGATTATCCATGGATGTTTAATATAATGGGAAAGAGTTCCAATAGTGGTTATTCCTCTGCACATCTGTCTTGCTTTCTGCATGCTCATTTCACCAGTTATGAGATGTCATTCCACACACATGTTGACAGGCATTGCCAGCAAAAACCTTTAAAAAGACCTTATGAAGAGTGTTGCATTTGTGATGGTTCTGGTCTGCTCTTTCAAGGAAATTAAATGAATAGGAAATTAAATAATCACAACAGTTGTTTATTGTTTCACTGAGAACAAAGTGCAAGCTCTTCCATGAAAGAAAGACCAAAGGCAGGGTGGATTTGCAACCTTATGCTCAAATGTCTGTGGTATGTTTCATTTCACTTTGCTGTGTTACCATTGTATGAAAGAGGGCATTGCAACATGAAAAGCAGAGAACACAAGGAAGCAATTCTTTCCTGCTGTTTCCACTTTGAATGAATTTTTAACACCTTTGTTGGAGACCAAATGTCTGATGTGACTTCAGCAGGATTTCTCCTGGGCACTATGCTGAAGCATTTGTAGTGCTCTCTTTCAGTTTGCTGCTTACACACAAGCTTATCTTAAAAAAAAAAAAAAAAAAAAAATATATATATATATATATATCAATGAAGCAACTGTTGCCATCTTGCATTTCACCTGGTGAATTTCAGGAAGTGGGATCTCCATGGTGTTTGTAGGTAGAAAAGTCTTTCCCTCAGGTGCTATGCTCTTTCAGACTGTCTCTGATTTTGGTAAACTCCTGGTAGACTTGTTAAGTTTTTAAGTAGTATTCAGAGAAAACAGTAAAAGCAGGTGAACTGCTTCCTTAACATGAGTCTATCGGGCAGACTTCTGCCTTTCTGGAGGACTGCAACTTCTGAGATGCTCATTCTGTGTGTGACAGGTCTGGGCAGTCCAGGCCAGCCTCCTGTTAGGGGCCTGGGCATTGCCAAGTGGTCAGCACTCAGTGCTGGGGTAATTGCCTCATGGGCTAACCTTGCCCTGGCCGGGGCTGCAGGGATGCTCTGCGAGTGGATGCCCTACTCCTGGCCTTCTCTCTCTGCTGAGGCTGTCTGGAGGGAGGGAGGGAGGGAGAGGAGGCATTTTGCTGAGTGTGGGAGCAGAGCTGAAGGGCTGGCTTTGGGAGCGCGGATCCTGGCGGAGGCAGTTAGGTGGAGCGGGTTTTCCTGCAATTGTAGGGGAGATTTTCCTGTTGTGTTTCAGCCCTGACTTCTCTCGGGGTTGCAAAGACAGTCAGTGCTGCCACAGGATTGCTGGGACAGTGGTGGCTGCTTCCTCCTGACCCAACTGGACTGCTGGTGCTTTCTGAGAGGGGCAACGTGGTCCCTGACTCCGCAGCGATGTTCCAGCCAGGAGATACAGGGCGGGATCCAGCGGTGGGTATGCGGCTGAGTGGCTTCTGGGGAGCTGGAGCTGATGTGTAGGCTTGCCAGTGCAAGTAGTTTAGGAAGTGTTTTGTAATGCATTTAGCAGTCGAAAGGGAGGAGTTGAGGTTTGCTCTGCTTTGTCATGAATTATCTTTCTGGGACTGAAAGCTCAGGAAAAAGGGGAACTTTAAGTATCTTGTGTTTTTAGATAAGGGCTTATTGTTGACTTCTTAGTTATGGTGGAATTAGATAAAGGGGGCATTAGCATCTTCATGCTGTTAACAACATCTGGAAAATTGAAATTCTGTTTTCAAAATAATAGCTAAGGCTGAGATATGTGTTTACATGAGAAGGATGAAAAAATTATGATGATTCCCTAAAGTCTGCTCCACTACTTTTGCAGTCTTTCAAATTCCATTTATTTATGTGTTAGCGATGAAGCTACATAACCTAAAGTGACGATGTGTTTAAATATGATTCCAAGAGAAGATGTTTTTTTCAGAGAATGTACATTTTGGCACTGGTATGCTTAAAGTGATGGTCTGGTCACTAAAGTTATTTTGTATGTAAGTTCTGTAGTCGACAAGGCAACAGTCGACAAAATGTGCCATGCATGTAGAAGAATGAGAAGCATGTATAGTTTACAGGTACAAAATTTCTAATGTTATTTTCTCAGTAGAATATTTCAAGCCAAGCAATTGTCTGATAACAAGGTATGCTGACATTCAGTCAAGTTTTAAAGAAGATATTTAACAAGCTCTTGGGAAAAAAAGCTTGAGGCTGGGGGTTGTGCAAGGCATGCCAGTAGCTCTTTCACAAATAATACTCTTAGAGTAATGGTCACCTGCTTGCTAGCTAACAGGAAACATACAACTTATTCTAGTATTTTGAGATAAACTGTGAGACTTTATATGTTGTTGATGAGAAACATCTCAAAGGGGTGTAATTAAGCTGTTATTTAAAAGCTACTAAGCTATTTTGTGAATAATACTGAGACTTAATACTTGACAGACTGTTACTGAGGCACGGTTGCTCATTTTAGATGGTTTTTCCTACTCCCTTTGAAGGTATTCTAAATACTATCTGCAGGGCAATTAATTGGAGGATGTAAAGTAAATTAGTAAGTAGTCCAGCTACCTTTATCCAATGAATCCTTTGTGTGCGCTTGTGTGCATGTATACCTCTATGTTTTGCAAAACACAGCCATAGCTGGGCAGTGAAAAAGCATTTTACATTTATTTGATGAGGAACTCAGCAAGGCCTTTCCCAGGATCAGGATCATTCTGAGCATGGGAGAAGAGACGTACAAACCAACCACCACCAACATTTCAGGGCTGGAGGGAACTGAGATTCAAAGCAGCAAAGACAATGTAAAAAGCCCTTTCACTGAACAGAGTGAGCTTAAATTTGATACTGGACCTTTTGGCTATTGTACAGTTCTCTGGTTGATGTCAAGTAAAGCACAGACAAATTGGATAATTATTATTTCACTATCTGGATTAGAAATTGTTGTTACCTGCTTTCCTTGTATACTTCAGCTCCCAGAACGTTTCTCTGGTCATCAGTAGGGTTTTAAAAAGCTAGTACTATTTACCACTTCTATTTCTAACCTGAAAATTACATTGCTGATACAATGCAGCCCTTTATTTCTTAGCTTGAAGCAATGAAGTTTTGCCACAGTGCAGTTACTAAAAACTTGTGAGGCGGGATTATGTGGCTGTGGTTAATGTTTGGTTTTCTCTCGGGTCTTTAAAGAGACTTTAATGAATAACATTCTTGAAGGATGTCAGCACATAGAAGAAAATACTTGGGATCACCAGCATTTATTGTAATGTGTTTTTGTTACATAACACTTTCTCAAGAAATAAAATACACATGGGTGTGCCTCTGGCAAGCGAAACAGTATTACTGGTTCTTTGCAGAAAGCACCAGCTGAAATGACTTAGAAAGTCCTCAAGAGAGGTTAAGTGGAAGCTTGCCACCTTCTTAGGATTTAGCATTATTAGCAAGGAATACAGACTAGGGCTTTGCATCTCATTGTGAGGGAGGGGTGGTAGCTCACTCAACAGGCTGGGTTGTGATGCTGAAGCTTTTGAATGTCTTAGGGACAGAACAGGCGGCTCTTGTTAGCTGCCACATACAGCTCAGTACATATTTCTCTTCTCAGCTGATTTTGCAGCTTTTGTTTGTATTGGGGTCAGAATTTTTACTCCTGCTATTTTACTCATGAACAAGCCATGTGGGGTTATTTGGCTTAATACTGCCATTTGGTAATGCCAAGTAAACCGAGGACAGGACTTTACTAAAGTACTTACAGCACTCTTTGCTTGTGTGAGTGGAGAAACTTAAAACTTCGAAGCCTGTTAGAGAGCTGCAGTGGGCTGACAGGAAGGACAGGGATGAACAGTTGGAAGGACAAAGGTCTTGCATCTGGTTCATGATCTGCAGTATAGGAAGGCAATCTACTATTTTGTCAGAAAAATATAAATGAAATACCTGTAAGAATACAGGTTTGTCATCACAAGCAGACTTGTCTTAAGACTTAGTGCAGCACCCCATTACAGTTTCTGGGAACTGTCCTCTTGCCCTTCTCATACAGTGGGGACTGGAACCATCTGAATTGAGGAAAATCCCTGCTCAGTAGTGTCAGCTGAGAATGGGCTGCTTTGGGATCATCTGTCATCCTCTTAGATCTTTAAATACAGAGAATGATGGAAATAAAATGTTTTGCAAGACAATTACTGGAAGCAAATTTGGCTAAACAAACAATTGTTGAACTAATAAAAATAACAAAGAATAGATGTAGATTCTCCATTTTCTTTTTCTTTTAAAACTCAAGAACATGGGAAATAGTTACTTGTTAGTTGACGTAGTCTTAATTTCTAATGTTCTTTTTATATCTGGAATGAAAAAAAAACATTCTAGAAACTTCTAGAAAGCACAGATCACTTAATTGTAAAGATAATCTAAAATAGTTTCAACAAGATGCCTTTAGAGATGCCTGTTTCTTTCTGTTGACTACCAAAAGACCCCACAGAGACCATTTCAGATGAATGCCACTCTGTTTAGCAACCTCTGTGTAGCAAGAGAGAACTGCTATTTCCTCTAGTGATTTGCTTTGAGGTATTTGCAGATTTTTGTTCTTGTTTACAGAGCCAAAGAATGCTTCTAAAACAATCCTGCTAATGGAGAACAGGAACTTAATAACCTAAGGTGGGGTGGCAGAAACATGCTTGTAGTGGCCATGGTGATGCCAGTAGGATGGGAAACATCTCTGAGCAGGACCTGGGGTCTGGCAAGGACCCATGTGAGGTTTTTGCTCCACAGTTGGAGAAGTAGCCCTGCCTGTTCTCATTTTGTTATTTCTGGGCCTAAGAAGCTTAAGCTGGCTGTTTTCTGCACCAGTAATAGTGGTTCCTGTCAGAAGTCTAAAATAGATTACCTTCAAAGCACAGATATAATTTGTTCCTTATCCTCCACCCTCCCACAGTCCACAGCTAATTTTCTCTTCTAATTACCTGATTACAATCTTGGTTTTTAAATACACCATTGATCTTATGAAGTTCATTGTTCTGAGAGTAAAACAGGCATAAATTATGAGCTCCTCGGTGTGGGACAGTGGTGTTTGTTGCAGTCACCAGTATCTCTTTGTCGTCTTTGCATATGTGCAGAATCTAATTCTGAGCACATGTGTTTGCTCTTAAAAAAAAACAAAAACAAAAACAAACGAACAAAAACCTCAACAAAACCAAAACCAAACAAACAAACAAAAAAACCTTTTATAGCCTTTTTTTAACAATTGCGTAAGAGAAGCAGAGACCAGGACAGTAAGAGGCCAACATGTGTAATGCAACAGGGAGAGCTTTATATACACAAGGAGCTTTAGTTAGTCAAAAGTACAGCTAGCAGGTAGTTTAAATTTGGAGTCCTGTATGGCAGGTGAAGTCATTCTTTCATACCTGTTGTATTTCTTGGGGCATTTCTTTGTTTTAGTTTAAAGGCCCTCTGTTATTTAGAAAGCAGACCTTGAGGTTCTTCCTTGAGAATTTATAATGTCATTATCCATGTGGAGGCAATGCTTAGGAATTCAAGTAATATTTAAAACATTTTTTTTTTTGAGATGCAGGGAAAGAATTCATAGGACAACTTGGTGGAAAGAAAACACAATCATTTAAGCCACCTGAAAACCTGCAGTAGCTTAAGGGCCCCAGTGTTTTCAAGCTTCGTGAAGTTACAGATCTGTGTATGTGAACACATAGGACTAGAAGGAATGTGCTGAAATATTTCTGGCTCTTTCTGTTGCTGTATCATCTACACTAAAGATCAGGGAATACCATGTCACCTAAGACATTACACAAGTGAAATTCCCAGCTGTGGATATGTGAGAGTTTTCCAGCTCTTCTGTGTAACCTAAGTCCTATAAAAACTGATGGGGTTCGGTGTTTACTATTTGGTTAAAATTATTTTACCTTCCTGTTGTTGCAGAGTAGCAACCATCATCTCTGAAGGTCCTACTTTGAAATGAGAGGGGGGAAAAAAATAAATGGCATATAGCAATTTGTCCCCTTTGGCAAATTTTTGGGGTTGCTTCAGTCATTGTTTCCCATGCTACCAGTATCCAGACCAAGGTGTGAACTCAGTTCCTCACTAATTGTTGTATGGTAGTGATATACCCCAGAATAAATACCAGTTCCTTAAATGAAGAGTGTGAATGTAGCTGAAGAGTTTTTTGGAACAGATCTTCTTCAGCCATCAATTTGCTATGATGGCACTGCTGATGCCAGTAGACCTCTGCTGATTCACATGGGCTGAAGATCAAACAATCTTGTGTTTTCTTTCCCCTGAAGCATTTTGAGGAAGTACTGAATCTTGTATCTAAAGAATATAAAGCTACAAGAGTTGCAGGAATATAAAAAAGCAGTCAAAAAGCATTCCAAATATATACTAGTGTAGATTTATACCCGCATGTAATAATGTATCTAACACTATAGATAATATTAAATCAGGTATTTATTGATTGCTTTGGGATTTCGTTACATGATTATATTTTTTTTCTGTTGCCTTTTAGCTTTTGAGGCTCAGTTACAGATCTAGCTCCAACAAGGAGTATGTGATGTTGTGCCAAAGACCTTAATTCTGGGAGATGTTCTTGTCTCACTGAATAACTACAGGATTTGGGTTTCTGAAAATATAATATCCTACTGGCATAAGTTTTAACCAAGGAAGGATGTTGACTAGGCTTTTTCAGACTACAAACAGCATAGCAGATGTGCTTTTGCTGGATCAATATCCCTTAAATGTTGCAAACAACTATCTCAACATCATGGAAACACTACATGTAACTTCTAGACAAGGCAGCTAATCATTGCTCTGTCAGTGAAAATATGTGACTAGGATGAACTAGTCATTTTCGTTTATGCTGAGTATTTGCATGTCAGAAGTTGTTCAGCAGCACTGTCTTTTGAATATTTATTAAATATTCAAATATTCAATATTAAAGCAGTTTGCACTGCTTTGATAAAAAACAGTGGGAAAACAAATATTTCCTTCCTTCAGGATGTATGCAGTTTGCTTTTTTCAGCATTATAGAAGTTTTCACTAAACATTGATGAAGAAAAAATTCTGACTTTTTAATTAGTATTTCCTTTTTATCTTGCTTACACAAATTACACTACTTACCCAAATATCTCACTAGCCATGCTGCTGACAATTCCTAGCATCACAAGTACTCACAGGCTTCAGTGTCTGTGTTGCAGGTGGTAAAAGCTCCAATAGACTTTGGACAAAGTAGGCCACGAAGCAATCCATTGGTTTAATCACATTTACTAAATGAGATGTGAAACAATCACGTTCATTTATTGGATGGAAAAGTTTCTCCCAAGATAATTTTGTGTATATCCTGTAACAGAATAGGAAATGGCAAAAAGACTAACAATTTCCTTTTTTTTAAGAGCTAACAGAAGAAATTTCAAGTGGGTTTTTTATTGTCCATGGCAGATTTTATTACAAGAACATAAATTTAAAGTTTTCCGTTTATAGTGCACTGAACAGAAAAATACTGCCACTTTTAAAACTACAGCTCTATATGATGATAGCAGCCTGTTTAAGCAGTTGCCATTGTGTATTCAGGAGTCTGTTATTTTAATTCTTGTGCTATAAGCCTAGGATGCATGTATGTGTGCACATACACATTCATACATGCATGCCTTATACCTTTTATTACTTTTCATACCTGAATGATCGGATTTCATACCAAATTTCATTTCATATACAACTAGTGGAAGTTTAATCTATTTCATTTTCTAACTTTAAAAGTTGGCAAGTGTTTTCTTGGTAATCACTTAATCTACAAGTGTTTGGACTTTAATTTAGCCTGAAGTTTTGTGTCTATTTTTGACCATGTGTTTACTTAATGTAGAGAACCAGGGTGGAGATACCCTAACTGTAGTAGACATTTAGTAGTAGCCTTAACATAATGAATTGTTGGAAAATATTGTTAGGAAAAAAGCAAACAAACCGCTATTCAAACCTGCTTGGGGAGATTTTGGCCATAATTCACCAAAACCTGGCAAGCCATAATTTTGCCGGAGAGGTAACACATCAAAGATTTTTGGAACATGGCACAGTTCCAGTTCTTTTCTCCAGTGCCTTGTGTTACTAGGACATTTAAAATGTGCAAAATGGCATAGAGCTGTTTCATCCTCCAGTGTCACTGAGTTCACTAAAATTTAAAACCTCACCTTAATTTATTAAAAAAACCACTTTAATTCATACTATGTGCTCCACCTGGACTAGATTGGAAAGCAAAGCTTCATAGTACATCCTCTTCTGACACTTTTTCACTACTGGCAGGCCTTCTTCTTATCTTTCTGAAAGGATGCAGGAGTAGCTGGAAAGAAAAGGAGAAGGAGGCAACACATGGCCTCCTGAAACACTGCCTGCTAACTTTATTTATTTTATTATTTATATAGGTAGTGAATTATTCTGTGCATGGAGAATTCCATATTTTTGGACTGACAAAAAATGACCTCAGTATACTGGAATTTTTGACATATTCATTTTTAAGTGTAGTTTTAGATTTTAGTCATTTCGCCTCAGATATTATATTAACACTTCAGAAATACCATGTTCTAGATTGGATCTACTGATGGTAAAAAATGTTCTTTGGCAATATCATGATATTACTTTGTTAATACACCAAATGTAAATAATTATCAATACTATTAATCCCTAGTTAAAGCCATTGAGTTACAGATAAATATAAAGGCCATGTCAGGTCACTGCTTGCCCCTCTGGTAAGTGTTATTAGTTAGGCTGAAATTTTTATTACTGTAGTATCACCAGGTCCTGTGGTTTTACTGCTAGGTGTTTGGCTTTTTCCAAGGAGGTTAGCAGGATAATTGTTTTGCAAGTTATTGCAATTTTCTGATTGTTTAGATGCAGGAGTGGTAACCTGTGCACAAGAGCCAGAGAGTATCTGCTGTGGGAACAGCTTCACATAGCAACATGTGGCTGACAGTATCTATCAAACAGCAGATGATTTCTTCAGAATATAGAGTTGTGTTGTTTCCTGTGACGAAGTGCTAACAGTTCATTTTCATGGAAATCTCACCCCACCAGCACTTTCTGGTGTTTTTATCCTACTGCTTCTATACACTGCTGTATGTACTTTAAATATAGGGATCATCTGTAACACTGGAAGTCCCAGCAATGAAAATTCAGGAGTCAGGCCTGAACTGATTTTAGACACCCAAGCGCCAGATTTTCCTATAAATAATAATGTTTCAGAGAGTGATGAACTGCATCTTTTATGTCCTCCTCAGGAAGTTTATTTTTGGACATTGATAACTAGATTCTCATTGAGATCAGTGGTAGGAGTCTTCTAGACTTTAATAATATCTCTGTTCTATAATTTTTCAAGTATATAACAAATAGAAGGTGTAACACAGCATTTTTGCAGCACAGCATTCAGTTATGAAACAGCTTGACAGATTTTTTTAATGTATTAATCTCAACATATGTTTCAGTATATTTAAACATATTGAAATATATCTAGTTCAGCTTTAGTTTTAATTTCTCATGTCTCTTCTGAAAAGTTTTTGGGTGTTCTGTGCATTTGAAGGCAGTCATTCCACCAGTAAAATATACTGTGCTTAAAACAAGAAGTAAAAAGATGCTAATTCCACTAGGGATAGTGAAAGTCCTGCCACGAGCTACAGTGAGATCAGGATTTCATGTGCTGCCTTGCATACCCTATAATGCATAACTAATTGTTGTGTGCTGGGGAGATGTCACAAATCCAAAGTTACTTAAATATATATTTTTTTTTTTTTTAAATAATATTTGCCATGTGGCATTCACTTTGATATCCATTCTTAAAACAACCCTTTGTGGGTAGAAAAGTACTACTTATTTCAATGACTTTTTGGTAATAGTATAATTTTCTGACAGTAATTCTGTATTTTTTACAAATGTGAAATTCTATAGTCAAAATTCCTTCTTTCCTATCTGTGTCTGGAGACTGTGGCTTTCAATTTATGGGCCATGTTAAGTGTGGCATAGAAAAATGTGCATGTATAAAACATGCATATTTTTGGCCTCATCTACCCATTTATTCTAGTTATGGATTCTCTACCATTCTCAAGAAAAAAATAAATAAATTACTGAGCATGAAAGTTTAAGGCACGGGCCAGTGAGTTTGTAAGATTTTGTAGCTGAACCAGCAGGCACCAACCTAAAAGTTAAACCAGAATTGCAGTGGATTAAAGAGTAATCACTGGATTGCCCAGAAAATGCAGCCCCTTAAAGGATTCATTATTCAGTCCCAGATGTGTGCTCAGCTTTGATTACCTTGGAAGATAGGCTCTTATTCCAAGATGTTTACAGTCTAAGATCAGATTTTGGCACCCTTGCTCATACTGAATAGCATTAGTCAGGGCTGAGCTGCTGCTCATTCGGGTCAAATAGATCAGAATTAGTCATCAACTGAGATGGTGGTATTTGTGTAGAACCATGACAGTGATTCAAACATCTTTCCATGAGGTGGTGATGCAAATGGGGGTTTTTTTGCTGTTTTTATCTGGTTTTAGCAGAGAAAAAAAAAAAATTCTTTAAGTCTTTAAGAAGGAAAAACTGACTGAAAGAAATCTTTTAGGCACATGCAGGAGCAGGAGGGATTTTGAACAGGAAGGATAGCATAGAAGGAAGCCCCATATCTCAAACACAGCCCTAAGAAATAAGCCTGAAATATTGGCAGGTTTTCAATGAGATACCAATAGATGAGCGAGGTTTCGTTTTTCTTTTTTAAATGTTGTATCCTGCCAGCCTCAAATCCCCTTCTCCTATATCCATCACAGCATTCAGCCTGCAGGGTGAGCAGATAATGAGCTACATAGTTGTGATGTGGAAGGGATTCCAACAACATGATTGAGATTTTCATCTGGGACTTGTGGGATTCAAAGAGTGAAGAGAAGGAAAGGCAAACTGTTCTCCATTTGCAGAAAAGACTTTCATCTTTTCCTGTGCTGTGTGGCTAGGCTGAGGAGAGGCAAGGGGAGTTGTCTTCCTACTTGTATCAAATTGCCAGGCTTTTAATTTTGACCAGATGCACCTTGCAATTATGGAAGCTAATGAACAGTTATAAAGGAATTAGTCTTTGGCAGACCAAACTTTATTTGAAGATCAGCATCACAGGACATACAGGAAGGCAAACTCTGTGATGGGGGTCAATGCATTTTTAAAATTCTCTATTTTCTTGGCAGAATGAAAGGGTGCATTCCTGCAAAGAGACGAAGTACCCTAATTTTTAAGCATACATCTGGAAGAGATGCCTTTCTGCTCTTCCCACAGAGCGAGCAGGATTAAATACTGATGAGCAGTCTGAACCTTGCCTCTGTTGAACTTTCCTTTTTGCCATGGTTCATACTGGGGTTATAGGGTAGCATTCCTGTCACTGCCACTGCACTCCCCACACTAATTGTCATGGAGTACAGAAGGCTCAAGCACGCTTGGTTCCCAAGGCTGCTAATGAGCCCCTCGATCTCCTCACCCTTAATGAACAAAGATTTAGTGGGGGGGATGTGGGGGGGAAATGTGTGTTTCTTGTCCATGCTTCCTTTTCCCTGGTGAGGGGAGGAGGCAAGAGTTCACACAACCAAACAATGACTTTACAGTGTAAAGACGATGCAGCTGTGCCATCTGAAGCTATCCTCAGTTATGAGCAACAAAGATTAAATAGATGGTACTGTGAAGAGGGACAGCCCTGTGAGTGTGAAGCATAGCTTTTGCTTCTGCTTCACTGACCTGTCTGCTTGCAGCAGCGACGGGCCCTAGACAGGAGCTTAGTCAGGGAGAGCTGCGTAGGGCGACTCTTTCAAAACCTCTCTCTGTAACACCAAGAGCAGGAATGGAAGCAGAACGAAATTTTAGTTTATCTCTGACGGGGGTGTGCTGCTGTGGTCTCCAGAAAATCTCATGCCCTCCATTTAAAAGTCACTGATTCCTGATCCGCTTCAGGTGATTCAGAAGGACACTAAAGCAAGGGTAGTTCAAAAGTTTTAAAAATGGAGAGTACTCACACAAAAGTGAGGGCACAAATGCACACACAAACTCCTAAGCAAAGAAAGCATTTCACTTTCTTATTCTCTGGAGACTCCTCTTGTACTACAGATTAGGATCATCAAAAATTTGGGTTCAACTATTGTTTGTCATTTGCTTCATCCATCTTTGTGCATTTCAGTTATGTCACTGTGGGATTCTGTGGCTGTATTTATCTCTCTGCAAATATACATATGATATATGTTTGTGCATATGTGCATATATACTTATATGAAGAATACAGGTGCATATAAATACACCTATTTGTGTTCTTGAAATACATAGGTGTGTATTAGTGTATAATATATATCTTATTTGTAATATATAGCTTATTGTCTTAGAAACAACATTCCTTGGATATTTTCAGGTATATATTTGCACTGGTAAACACAGATATACTCTAAATGCTGTACTATTGCTATATTAGCAAAAGAAAATTTTGTTTTGTGAAAATAACTGTTAATTTTAATAACACTGAAAGAGTTAGGGTTATCAGGTATAATACTCTGGACTAATCCTTGCACAGTGCTTTACAAAGGTGAAGGTTTTTTTAAAAGTTGTACTGGTAGATGAATGAAGCCAAAAGCAGCATCTTCCGGAGGAATATAATTTTGCTGTAATAAGCCGTTTGAAGGCCATCATTTTAGTTTTTAAGAATGACCAGAAGCATCTGCTGTTTTCCTTGACTGCACGAGAGACAAAAGGAAAGACAAACTAAGGAGAGCATATTTTGCATACTTAAGTGAACAGAGGCGAGACAAAAAAAAAATAAAGCAGTCCAGGTTTAAATACCTTGGTGTGTGCATATGCAGGTTCAAAACTTTAGATTGCTCGCCCACCTGCCCGGCATGGTGTGTCGAGACCCTGGGAGCAGCGGCAAAACTTGACAACCCCCCACGGCTGACCCTTCGCGTTCTGTCCTGCCTAATTGAACTTTATGTGTCTTTCCAGATAGCTGACCGGCTTCCCGGGATTTCGCTGACGCCACAGGACAGCTTCGCCTGAAGATGGAAACACTGGAGTCGGAACTGACCTGCCCTATCTGTCTGGAGCTGTTTGAAGACCCGCTGCTGCTGCCCTGCGCTCACAGCCTCTGCTTCAACTGCGCGCACCGCATCCTCGTCTCCCACTGCGCCACCAACGAGCCGGTGGAGTCGATCACCGCCTTCCAGTGCCCGACCTGCCGCTATGTCATCACCCTCAGCCAGCGGGGTCTAGACGGGCTCAAACGCAACGTCACCCTGCAGAACATCATCGACAGGTTCCAGAAAGCCTCGGTTAGCGGGCCCAATTCCCCCAGCGAGACCCGCCGGGAGCGGGCGTTTGATAGCAACAGCATGTCCTCCTGCGAGAAGGTCCTCTGCCAGTTCTGCGACCAGGACCCTGCCCAGGAGGCGGTGAAAACCTGCGTTACCTGCGAGGTATCGTACTGTGAGGAGTGTCTGAAAGCCACTCACCCCAACAAGAAGCCGTTCACCGGCCACCGGCTCATCGAGCCCATCCCGGACTCTCACATCAGGGGATTAATGTGCTTGGAGCACGAGGATGAGAAAGTGAACATGTACTGTGTGACCGACGACCAGTTAATCTGTGCCTTGTGTAAACTGGTCGGACGACACCGTGACCATCAGGTGGCAGCTTTAAGCGAGCGCTATGACAAGCTAAAGGTTAGTGCTACCTTTCAGCCTTTCTAGTATGTGGTTGGGAAGGCAAGTGTCCTTTGGTTGCATGCTAAATTCCTCGTTTGGGCAGGTGCTGGTAAAAGGAGATTCACCGTCTCTAATCAGACAAGATACGTGTATACAACTATATGTGCATTTGCTCATCTACGTCGAAAAGGTGCTGGATTTTGTGTAAGGAAAGATTCCTCAGTTGGATTCCTCTGTGGATATCATAAGGAATAAGCAGTATATGCTACTGTTTAGATGAATTTTCTTACCTACTTACAGCATTGTTCATGGCAGCTGGCAAGGTTTAATGCTGACTGCACATACACAGGCACTGATGGAAATGTCAGGCATTCTTTGCTCTACTCATGATTACTTTTCATTTGGTTGCTTTCATTGTCAAAAGCCTTCGCATTGCTGCTAACAGGAGATGCATTTACCCGTGCTGGCTTCAGGGATGCCAGCTGCTGCCTCTCCAGACAGGGAAACCCAATGCTGGTTCCCCTCTTCCTGACCTACCTTCCACCTGAGCTTGCAGGTCATGCAGTCCAGGAAACAAAGCCAAAATTGTTTCCGAGCTGCTTATGGCATTCCTAGGGTTGGGTGAGCTCCTGGCAAATCTGCTGCCAGGTATCTGGGTGGCTGTGGCAGGCCCTGGTCCCACACAGGATGCTCTGGGTGGGGTGGCAGCAGGCATGCAGGTAGGTCACAGGGTTCCCTGGGGGCTCCCCAGGCTTCCAGCAGAGGCAAAACTCACGCTGAACAGTGAGGCCACAGCCTCCCATCCTTCTGGTTGTATGTTCCTCTCATGCTGATTTAGCTATGGCTTCAGAGAAAAGGCAGGAGTTAAGGATCCCACACTTCTCTCCCTCCTCCCCTTCCTGATGGTATGTTTCTACCTATACCTGGCTAGGAGGGGAATTTTTAAAGATGGGCTGCAACTGAGAAACCAGAAGTGTGGAAGGCAAAGCTTATCTGTCAGCTTTCTTGCTCGGAACTTTGGAGGTGGAAAAAGAATCAAAATTCATAGGTTTAAGTAACTGGAAGGGTTTTCTTAAATATCTTCAGACAGAAATATGTGACTGCACATGTCTATGATAACTTTATCCGAGTGCAGGTAAAACCTGCATATACATCCTATGCCTTGGTGCCTCTCTGCGTGTGCAGACATGCAGTTCATATTCTGTGATAGTATTAATTAATGAAAGATATTTTTTCTTTGTTTTTGATTTTGTTTTTTATTTTCACCTGGACCTGATAGCTTCCCTTCATCTCTTAAAGACTTTTGTATTTAGTAAGGAAGAGCTCTTATTTTTGCTTTCTGAATTGATTTGGTATTTTTTGTAGGCAAGGTTTTGGCCATTGATAAAATGGGACATGGACTATAAATGTGAATAGAGAGTGCATGGACTTGCAGTGCTTTTCAAGCATCCAGTAAGTTTCCTTAACAGGTGCTACTATTGATAAGCTGACAGCATGTTGCTTATAAACTTTATATGAGGAGGAATGCACTGCTGAACATGAAATACCTTTAACATTAAATACTAGATAAGTATATGCTTAAAGATCTTAAAAAATAGTGAAGATAAGATTTCTCAGTGTTCATGTATAGACATGAACTCTTGAAAGAAGACTTAAGTATGTATCTTCTCTCAAGATCTTTGACTTAACATTGCAGAGAGGGAAAAAATAGAGTATTTTTGCAGGATCTATGACTTTCCTATGCAAAAATGCCAAGGCAGACTCTTAAAGGGTTTCTCAGACAGACAAGCCACATTTACATTGGATGTTACCCAGTTTAGCTACCTTATCAGAAGCTTAATAGAGTACTTTCTGCCAGCCTTCCTGAAGAGTGATTCAAGTACTAATGTAATGGTTAGCATAGGTTAGGGTCAAATAACTCTTTCCTTTTAATGGCAATTCCTATAATTTATAATATCTGTATAATTTTTTTTTTAATTTTTATTTTTTTTTGTGTGTGTGTGTGTGGACTTTCATTGTACCTAAGCTGTCTAAAAGTAGTTCACACAGAAATCCAGTTACTATGCCCTTTGTTATGAGGCAGCCTATTTTACTTTGCTAATGCCAGCGATTGCATCAGTAACGCCAATTATGCCAGTGATTATGACACATTTATTCTTTGAGCCCAGGAACATTAAGCCTAGATAGTTCCCATCCAGATCCAGTGTCCACCTTCTGTTCACAAGAAGGCAATTGGAAGACTATGTCTTTCTTTCCTCATTGCCTCTTTCATCTCAGAAATTTGTGCTGTTTTCTGTATCAGACTCCAAGAATGAGATTTTCATGTCTGTAAATTGGCACTTTCTCTTCAGGAGTAAAAGAACGATCCCTCTTCACATCAGCATGTGGGAGCTGAGAGGCAACGATCTCAGGTCCATTTTCACATGTGAGTCTCCTCCCTCATAAATGGTGATATGACCTCTTGAGTCACTGGCTATGCTGCTACATAAATTTTAGGTAGGAGCTTGCAGATGGTCTTCATTAAATTACAGATAATGTGCGTGTACCATTGGCAAATTCAACTTTGAACTGGATCAGAAAATCTCCACCTGAAAAATGGTTTGTTGCTTGCTTTATTGCTGCTGTGGGTTTTTAAAAGACATATGGGGTTCAATAGGTAGGCTACTTAAATCTTTTTTTAAAAATTCTGGAAGAATGAGCATGCGGTAGCCGATAGTATAGTGGATTCATTCAAAAATGAGTGGTTAATTGTATCATTAAAAAAGAAAAACAAAACTGCTTCAAGTGACACTTTTTTTCCTTGAGATTTTTCTTTTTAAATCAACACATTGTTGATGCTAACAACAGTCACTGGTTTTGCTCTGGGTGTCAAGCTATGCTAATTTCTTGCATTCTCTTCCACCACTGTTACTAATTATTTAAGCAGTAGCTCACCCTTCATTAAGCAAAGGACAAAAGATGCCATTACAATCTAGCTCCTTTTGTGGCAAAAATGAAACCCCTTAATTAGGAGTCCTGTACACTTGTCCAAGAGAGGCGTCTATGCTGAAGTGTATTAAACAGCCAATGTAACATCAATTGTGGATGTCTGAAAATGAGAAAGTGTTTTCCTTTGCAACTGTGGCTCCAACTCTGAGATGCTTTTCTTTCTCATCTTGTGCTGAGGTGGAGGTGTTGTTCCCGGACAGGTCCTTTCTTGCATACTTACACAAATACGTGATACACCTGTACACTTATAGTTGGTTTAGTGTTTATAGATTTGTTGGTGGTGGGGTTTTTTAAGCAGATTATAGATAGGTGAATATTAAAAATGGAAACCTGGTAAACCCTCAACAAAACAAAGAACAAGAAATAGCCTGGTGATACACTGAATTTATCAGGTGGTAGTCAAAACTGTGGTATAAATACTTTTTAGTAGCATAAACAATGAGAGCTTTAAAAACAGAAAGTGCAAATTCTTATGCTTAGCCCACCATATTATATTAAAACAAATATCTGTGGCTAGTTACTTATGATACTGATTCATTGCTTTTTGTCTTGTTGCAATGAAAAGGAAAAGACAATTTTAAAAGACATTCACTTTTTTCAGTGAAAAGTCATAAAATTACTACTATTATGTAATTTCTGTATTTATGTGTTCTCAAGTAAGTGATAGGAAAAAGGAACAAGAGAGACTCTTCTGGGGAGAAAGAAATGACAAGGTATGGATGCAAAGATACCGCTCATATAGTACTACTGAAGAGGCAAAAAGAGGTGTAACAAAAGAGGAAGATAGATGGTAATCTATACTTTTAAATGGTGTAAAGCCAGCATAACTCCATTGAAACCAATGTTTTTTTACTTCTCATATTTACTGAGAGTATGGCTGCTGATGTGTTATGTTCTTGACCAAAAAAATAATTTTAGCACAATTTTTGTACTGCTTAGTCAAGAGAGATCTTTTGTTGAAATTAACTGCTGCAGGTTAGCTGTGGTTCTCCGTGTTTTGTTTGAATTTTATTAGTGCTGACATGTATTGGGCATGTCTGTGAAGGCAAGGCAGCCCTCTGAAAGGCACTAAGCAATTTCTAGGACAAAAGGGAGCCGCTTGTTTGTGTGGTTTCTGTGTAGTTTTAGAGGAAGAATCCATACATATCTCTTTTCTACACTGTTGCTTCAGGATTCAGGATTTGGTTTTCTATGGTGTGTCAATTCAATTTGTCACAAATATTTTTTTGGTGGGAAGTGGCCATAAACTCTTTCCACTCAATTCCTGTAAGCCTACTTTGGGTAAACATAGAAGACTTTTTGTCAAGTCCAAAGTTTCTACAAAGAGAGCAGAAAAATAAATCTGCTTTCCTGATATGTATATTAGGTATTTAAAAACTTTTCATATTTAAATATCTTTGCAGAGACACTAGCAAAATATGTATTGATGTGTTCCAACTATTTTTATTTTGCAATATTTTCTTGGTGCAGCTTGATCATTAGTTGGTGTACTCTGTTAAGAACCCAGCACTTACACTTTATATGTTTATATATAAACAGCTGGGTTGACAATCCAGAAATACTGGTTTCTGGACATGTTATGCACATACATGGAAATATATGCATATATACTTTTTATTCATTTTATGTGCATATTTATAGTACTGGTGTTAGTATATATAGGGAATACTACATATGTTTGTAGGAAATACACGTAATTTCTGGAAGTCTTTAAGTTCATTAATAGCTAGAATCTTGAGTTTGAATAAATACACATATACCTACGATTTAAGTAAATTATATAAAGTTTCATATGTGTGTAGGTCAGTAAAAGTACATTTCTACAGTTCCAGTAATGCAGGTTCAACATACACTTAAAACACTGTATCCAACTTGACAAAATGTGGAACTCGTGGACTTTCATTATTATTAGATTATTATTAGATTAGATGCAGCTTGATATTATTATTAGATTAGATACAGTTTGACAGATCCTTCAGTTTACTCATTTTTTATTAAATTAAAGTGATGGATGGTAATCTCTATTAGTGTGGAATATTATCTGATAATACTTAACCCATAAATTTATGCAAAAATTTAACTAGCAGCTAGTTAAATTTTTTGCATT
This sequence comes from Phaethornis superciliosus, assembly GCA_023637945.1. Taxonomy (NCBI): domain Eukaryota; kingdom Metazoa; phylum Chordata; class Aves; order Apodiformes; family Trochilidae; genus Phaethornis; species Phaethornis superciliosus. The sequence continues at coordinate 125,144,826 of JAJQWJ010000001.1, forward strand.
CATCTTATGCAAAGATCCAGAAATAATAAGTTGTTTCATGGGAGAGGTTTAATGTAGGAAGGAAATATTTTACTGCAAAGCTTTTACAGCAACACTTATTTTTTTACCTTAATGTATGAATATTAAGGCAGACTTCAGACCATTCTCTCTTTAGTCTAGTGTTATCTCAAGTGGCAGTGTTTCCTCCATCTGGTATTTCTGTGGTGGAATTTAGAAGGATAATAGAAATTTTATATGCAGTAATAACAACATTAGTCCTTTTTAAGGCAGGATTGCTTTTTGTGAGTTTTGTTTTTCTGGGGGTTTGTTTGTTTGTTTTTTAATTTTATACTGTTCTAGCCTAGTTTGAAGTTCCTTGAGTTTATGACTGTGCATAATGAATTAGGATTTAATGATCTTACAATAGTTATAAGTACAATGTGCCTGGTTTTACTCTATATACCCAAGGTCCTTTAAATAATATAAGCTGTAGTTTTTAAAACTTACTTTCACAAATTTAACAGTTAGCAAGTCTTTAAAAAATGTTAATTTACTATTAGTTTCCTTTTTTACTGGAAATGGTGGTGTTGAAGGCATAATCCGTTCAGGAAGAACAAGAGAATGAAATAAAATTTTAAAAACAGCACTGCATTATTACCCTGTTCTCATGACTGGTTTCCAGAGAATTCAGTCGACCCATTAAGCAAAATGTATTTTCATACTTTTCCATGGCTCTGGTCCAAACCATTCAGATAATTGACTTTAAGTCCTTGTTCTAGCTCTTAATTTGCTTATTGTAATGACCTCCTGAATAATAACCTCTTGAATGGTCCTTCACTGCTTATGTGTTTTTAGATATAATTCTCATGGGTTGGAGGTGGAAGATAATGCATGACAGATCTTTCCTCAAGATGAAAATTTCTGTTTAAACAATAAAGAATAAAGTGATAAAAAAATTAAAATGAAGCAAATAGGTGAGGTTAAGGGCAAGTGATGGACTTGTTTAGAACATTTGGTGATGGACACAGGCTGACCCTTTGTTTAGGAAATGTAGTGTCTGCCTAGCAGGGTAAAAAACATAGTTCCAGTAACAGCAAAAGCTAGGGATAAATGGCCTTTCAAAGGCAGAACATGTATGGGTTCTAGTATAGCAGTATGTTTTCTTAAAGCTTATGAATAGAATGAGTAAGCTTAGTCTTCTAGTGCTTTGCTGGAGAGTGGTAAAGCGAGAGAGTATGGCTAATAACACCATGGTCAGCAGGCTATGTCTCACACTCTTTGGTGCCATTGAGAAATGTGTGGAAGAGTCTGAATAGGGATGCCTATAAATCAGGTGATTATAGTCTGAATTTATCTTAATCTATACCCTTACCCTATTTAATGCAAATACTTCAAAAAAATAATGTTACAGTATATACATTTTCAGACAAAGGTGAAGGTAGTTGCTAGTATGCTGAAAGCAGGAAAAAATCCACCCCAAAACCTGGATGTAAGTATCTCTCAAATAAGAATTACAGAATATTCAATATTTGGCTTTCTCTCACACTTTAATTTAATATGTTAAATTACTCCATGAAGAGAAATTCAAATCAGGTTAACTCTGCCGTGTAATGACATACAATCATAGGAGCATGATTACAATATTTTGTTTCTTTTTTTTATGTTGAACAGCTTTCATAACTGTGGTTTTTTCGTTTTTTTTTTTTTCTTCCCCATATTGTCTGAACTTATAACACAAATCCAGCAATTAACTCAGTACTTCACATTTCATGCTTTACAAGTGTACATCTATTATTATTTTCTTTGGCCCTCTTGTGGATTTTTTTTTTTTTTTTTTCAGCAAAATGTGTGATTCCTAGCAAAATGATAGTACTTGTATGTATCCTCAGCACTGTGAACCTATACATATAGGCTCATATGAATCATATGTGATGCCTAATTTGGAATGCCTGAACAGTCAGTCCATGGAGAGGGAAGCTCCTCTGGAAGGTCATGAACTGCAACGCTGTGTTGGGTTTTTAAAAAAACACACACTTTGGACTCAAAGCCTGATTTCAGTGATATGACTGTGTGTTCCTTCTTTCTCCCATCTGTATCTACCTCTCTCCAAACCCAGCTATCCAGCCCCTGTTTCCCTCAGCATCCCTTGACCCTTCCTCCATGCAGGAAACCTTTCCTATTGTCAGGAAGGATGTTGTTGTCCCCAGGAGCAAGCACCCACACTGAGGACAAAGGGTGAGGGGATTTCTGCCCTTTAGAGCTTTCACATCACCTTTACTAGGTGCTCTCTCAAGCAACACAGAGCCTGCTCTGGTTTTCCAGCTCTCTAAAGTTAGTGAAAAAAGGAGGAGAAAAGAAACTGAGAAGTAGATTATTTTTATCATAGTGTGACTATACTGAGTTCCTAGACCTTCTGTCAGTGCTTACTTAAGCAAGTTTTACCTTTTAACAGTATAAATGCTTAACTGAAAGGGCATTGTCTTCATCAGTACAATGCTCAGAACAAGGTTGCTGGCTGGTAAGTTATTGGATATATCATTGGATTTCTTGATGGTATGCCTTATGGTACCAGAAGGCCTGCTTTTTTAAGATCACCTTTCTTTTTTTCATTTATCTAGGCTGAAGTGGAAGCATCACTTGTTTTGCAAATTTCTCCTTTGTATGGGCTGTTGGCCCTATGCAATCTCCCAGTTTGTGACTGCAGAAGGAGAAACACTTGCAGGGCTTTTTTGCAGTATGACACTATTGCACTTCCAGAATTTTTGGCCTATTTGTGTGTTTGCATTGAATACATGTTCCAAGTTGTATAAATTTTACTTAGAAAACAACAGAGTTTGGTGTGGGATGGTTTTGGCAGGCGTTTTTCCATTCTCACAACATTAGCTTTTTTTTTTTTGCAAAATTAAAATATCCTTGCCAAAATGTAAATCTGTCTACTCTTTTGACAGTTTGCAATTTTAGCTTCCTTACAGTATTTTGGCCATAATAGCATAAAATAACAGTATGATCCTTTAATTATTTAATACAGCATGAGAGTGATCAAATTCAGCACAGATGAGAGATGTAACTGGAGTGCCTAAGGCTAGATTTTTCTTTTCACAATTTATCTGATCAATTAGTTGTGGTATTGAGAATGATCTTCTAAACTATGACAGACCCCTCATCCATAGCCTCTTAGTGTCCCACAGAACATTGGCTGCAGAAACAGATGCTGACAATTTGAAAAGGCAAGAATATTTTGGTGGAGTAATATACAACTTTGTATCTATATGGAATGTAAGGGTTTTTTTAAAGAGGAAATCTCTGTGTGCATTTGTGAGTTTGGAATAGATGGTACTCCACTGTTCTATCATGTCTACAAGGTGCATCTGTACAGTATAGAAATTATTTAATTTTACTATGGTAATTCCCAAAGGGTCAATTTAAAAAAGCCCTGTAATATAAGATCATGTACAAGTAAGTGAGATATAGTCCCAGCTTCAGTAAATATTCATTCCACTATGCTTTGAACAAACTATGAAAGCAAGCATGGCAGGTACATAGAAATTTGATATGGTCACAGTAATATTCAGGCAAACTCTTGGCTTTGTGTAAATGCATAAGATTAAATAAGAAAAAGTTTTAAATTAATATGGACTAATTCCACTACTCAGCAAATAAACTTGTGTTTGATTCCTTAGAATTACTCTGGTCTGAAGTACTATAGCCTAACTCCCCCTTGTCAGTAGGCTGAACGTGGGGTCTATACACCCTGTCTAATGTGCCAGTCTGATAACAAATTAATTCTGATGTCCAAGATGATGTTAGCATAGTGTTATAACAGTACTCTCTACTGACTGAAAATTTACACTCCCTAAATTTGAAAAACAAACTGAAATGTGGGAGACTCCAAAATACAAGGGAATGTCTCTCTCATATCATATGAGATAAGATTTTCTCCTCTATCTCATAAATGTTTTAGATTATATTTTTAATGAAATTAGGTTTTTGTTACCACATTCTTTTTGTAGAGGGTATTCAAAATAAAATGAGACTAATAACCTGGTAGAATGAGAAAAGATCTTTCATGTGACAAATGCAACAACTCACATAAATTACAATAAATAGTAATAAAATGTATAGTTCTTTCTCAAAAAGATGAAAAATACAAATAATTTTTTTTAATCTTTTTGATACCATTACTTCCTAGTCCCATACTGCATGAATAATTTCATAAACTGTAACTTACTGTATGCTCAGCAGTTGTTGGTGATAAATCATCAGTGTTAATATCAGGACAGATGAAGGCAGGAGCAGCAGTATGTTGTTAGACTGAGTGGAAAGGGGGATGAAGCTCTTGTGTTCCAGGGCTAGCATCAGGATGGGATTATCAATATACTTGTTGTTCAGAGGTATGCCTAAAATCATAAGCTATCCTAGCATTTTTTTCTGTATTGTTTCCTGTAATTCTGTAATCAAGCATTTTGAGTTACATGCTTTAAGGGTATTTAACTTCAGCTTTGCTTCAGAAGATAAACACAAACTACAAATAAGCTGGAACATCTCTTCTGGCACATAGTGCTGAAAGATTTCTTAGCGTGCTTGAAGTGCTAGATCTGGAGGGAGCCATCACTAATTTGAAGGTGATGAAGAAAAAACAAATGATATAAGTGCTTCCCTGATCAAAGTAATCCAGTTTTCCTCTTTTAAGGTTTGTTTGCGCATAAGTGGCTGCCATTCTGACTTGCCAAAGTCTCCTGCTTTCCCCATGCTTTTGATACAGAGATTTCATGCTATCTGCAAATAACAATGTCAGTTCAGGCTTGTAATGCATTTGAATGTCAGAGAATTCTGAATTTCCATGTGTAAGTCGACTTGACAGGTAAAATTAGTTAAAGGTAAAAAAGATGAGACATCATCCTTCAGGAACTACTAGAGGAATAAAAACTTCCTGTGCCAAAGTAAAAAAGAACCTGCATTACTGTATTGTTTATACAGATGAGGTGCTTACCAGAAGAACACTACAGCTTTACTCAAAGGCTGCCTGGCAGTGTCTCAAGGTTCCCACATTATAGTAACCATCCCACTGAAACTCATCTCTCTGCTTCTGGAAGTTAACTGGAAGTTTGGAAGTGTGAGTCTTTATTCCCAAGTTTTGTTATTTGCTATGGTACAGTCAAACTTTAAAAGAGATTAAAGACAGGCAGCTGTTCACAACGTATGTGTCTCATGGTAGAGGCATTAAGCAGACTCGTTAGGCTATAGCTAATGACAGTGTGTGCAGACTGTATTCCAGATTGTGCCAGCAGCATATGGCTCAATCATATAACCTGTTCAAACTGGATTTGAACTATATCATTCTTAATAAGATACAAAAGAGAAGAAAACATTCTGATCAGTGTATGGATGATGGTTCACCTGAGTAGGTATTTAAAATGTTTTATGTGTGTCTCAAAGGCTCTAAACACATACATGCAAGAAATTCCATCTAAGGAATAATTGAATGAGTAAAATATTGCAAATAATAGTTGATTGACATAATCAGTTTTTTAAAAAACAGAATTTGTCAATCCAAAAATAGATGTTTTCAATGCCTTTCCTATTGTACCAGACTTGTCTATATTCTTAAAAATATAAAATGGAAAAAAATGTATGTGCAGATATGCAGGAGACTAATGGAGGTAAACGCTCAGGAGAGAAATTCCCTGAGTTTTTGAAGCAGTTGTGGTCCTCCTGGTGTCTGTATGGTCTTTCCTATGGTTCCTTGCTTCCCCTGTGTAGGCAGATGCTGGGGGCTGCTGGGGCAGTGGCTCACTCCAGTGCTGGGGCTTTCCCATGGCACAGGGTCATTGATCTTCAGCTTGGCTGGAGTGAGCTGTGCTTGCTTTTCTGAGAGTTGGTGCTTGCTGCTGGAAGGCTAGCACTGAGGGTTAGAATGCATCTGTACTTTGAAAACTCCACTGGGTGAGAGAGCTCCTGCATTGAGCCCCTTTTTCATCCTGAGGGGTTATAGGTGCCCATTTGCCAAAAGGACCCACTTGAGATACCTGGTGAGGTTATGAAAGATTTGGGTGATGTTATATGATGTTGCAACAATTTATTTCATGTGCTTTAAGTATGGGCAGGCGTTTTTCTCTCCCCTCCAATTGATTACAACCTTCAGTTTAAAAAATGTGCTGCAGTTTAGGGGGAAAAGGGCTTTATATTAGATGTACAATAATGTTTTCACCCTTTTTTCAGCATTTCTTAGGATCACTCTTGAGAAAAAAGTGACATTTTCACTCAGATCCAGCAGCTAGAGAGGATCTGATGAAGCCTTTTTGGGGTTTTTATCTGGTCTTTTGCTCTTCTGAACTAGCTTTCCTTTCAGACTTGATAGATGTGCTCCAGCTCTCCTGAAATTCTGGCACACAAAAATTCTTATGCAGGCAGGATGTTACAAATTACTGTAGTTTTTCTTCAGTAAAAATATTGTCAGAGCAACCTGTTTTCATCCCTTTAATTTACTTGATTACTTCCAGCTTTGTCTGTACTTACACAAATTGAAAACCTTTGTCTGAACATATAGTGAATTACTCTAAGTAATACCACCTCTTCAGGGTAATTAATTTAGAATCTTGTCTTTTGTTAAAAGAGGCTGGATAAAGAAGAAAAGGAAGAATGGAAAAGTGAAAACCTAATTAGACATGTTTTTTAACACCTGAAAAATATAAAGGTCTGAATTTTGAGCCATTCTAAACAGGCTCTTGCTCTGCCTAAAACAGTTTGCAAATTCTCACTTGAAAGGAATGTAATTTTTCTGTCAAATAAATTAAAACTGCTCTTTAATAAAAATTAAAAATAAAAATAAAATCAAGGAAACAAAATTGATCTGGAGTTTTGCTCTTATATCTCATAATGTTTAATTTCAGCACTGTTAAGTCAGCGAAGGCTTTAGATTTTAATGTCTCCAGTATCAACATAATTTTGAATAAATTAGGAGTCTTTTTTAGTCTGTTGTTGCCAGTATTGTGTGCAGAGTTGAGTGTTTGCAGTATAGGGATAAAAGTAAATTGTTGGGTTATGTTTGAATGATTGTCACAAGCTGCAAATTCAGATGCAGGAGGGTTTATTCTGTAATGACTCTGCTTACAGTTAGCAATGAAACTGTCACTCCAAGGAAGAAAGCAATGGAAAAGTAAAGGAGAGGATGCTTGGGTTTTAATTTTTTTTATTTTTTTTTCTAATATATACTATTTATGATAAGAACCCCATTTCACCCTGAAGGTCAAGGCAGCAGTGCCTGAGTGAATGAGTCCAGCTTGCAGAACTGAATCGGCTGTGACGTGTTTTCCTTGGAGGAACTCGTTTCCTTCCTGAGGAGGTCTGCGAGGTCAGGCAAATATCCGATCTTGGAAGCTGCCTGTCTCAGGGCTGCTCTCTCTGAGTCATTATTTCTACAGAAAAAGTTGTAGGGAAAGTCTGTCAGAAGCCCTGGAGTGCAGCTAAGTGCTTCAGTAACGCAAGGCCATTTTAAACTGGGCATGCCAGGTAGAAAAGTATTTTGAAGCTTCAGGGGTTTTTGCTCTTTTATATATTGTAGACACCATTTTGGCATTTTTGTTTAAGATTCAGAATTCGTGTAGCTGTTTTCTAGTGCTGTGAAGCAGTAAGAATTTGGTAATGCAAGTAAAAGGCCTCCTGCCCAGTCTTAAAAGTTCAGCCCTGTTACTACATTTGCTTTATGTTTACAGTATAGACCAAATTCTGGCCTTAGGCCGACCAGCAGAATCCCACACTGCTTCAGCAAATCTTACTGAATTTTAAAAATTATTCTTATTAATTATTTACTTGTTTTTTAAGTACTTACTATTGAGTATTCTGGGTTTTTCTTATTTATACCATTAGCATTGAGGGTACATTATGGTATCACTAAACTGATTAAACAAGCCTGGTATTGCCAAAAAATGGTTCATCCAGTTACATTGTTCTCCTTCCCTCCTTCCTACATGCTTCCACTGTGCCTGCTGAAGCAGCTCGAGCACTCGTGTCACCCTTTGGTGAGCTGATCCCCTGCCTTTCCTGCCAGAATTCCCTGGCAATGCAATGCTGCAGGCACGGGTGAGGTGGGACTGCTGAGTCTGCTCCATTTCCTCCCTCCTCAGACTCCCAGCTGTCTTCACTAAAAGCACAAGTGTACTCTAGGAAGATTGCTGTGCTAGGTGCTGGTAGTAGAAAGACAAGATGGGTGGCCAAAGTACAATTTCCCACCAGCCAAATCAACTTAGTGGCTGGCTTCTCTGGGTCCACCATTTCTGCCTCCGCTGCCCCAACCCATAGTGATGTGTCCCTCCCTCCTCAGCATCTCTGCCATTCTTGTCCAATCCCACCCACCCTGAGCCATGCCAGATCTCAAGGCTGGTGAAACAGCAACCCCCCATAGCAAGTGAATAATTTCCTGGATGTCTAGCAGGTTGTAATCATGGAATCATAGAATCAGCTGGGTTGGAAAGGACCTCAGAGATCATCAAGTCCAACCCTTGATCCACTACCGCTGTGGTTACCAGACCATGGCACTGAGTGCCACATCCAGTCTCTTTTTAAATATCTCCAGGGATGGAGAATCCACTACTTCCCTGGGCAGCCTATTCCAAATGACCCAGTGATGGGTCAGATTTCTCTGGCTCGGGCTTATAGGAAAATCTTATAGGAAGTAAAGTGATTGAACGGACTTTAAATACTTCCCTAAGCAAGGAGGAGCGATTGCAATTTTAGCCTGTAACTGTGTATAAAAAGGGGATACAGCAACTTCACTATGACCAGTTCTTTTAAGGGTTGCTCTCTTTAGCACCACAGGCTGCTGTTCAGATGAACAAATGTGACTCTTGAGATTGAGTCAGCCTTTCAGAATTTGGGAAAAGCTGAATAAAGAAAGATTTCTTTTTTCTTTGTGTCATTAAGTGGTCAAGAAGGTTTTTTGCCAGCTGTATAAAACAAGCAAAATAAACTACGGAGGTAGAAAAATGGTGCTAGAATTATACCTATACAAAGACATTTTTCAGTACAAAAATTCCTCACAGAAGTTACATCCCACACAAGATGTTAGCATTCTGGCAAAAGCTCCCAATGTAGCTTCTAATGTGAAGCTGTGGCTTTTGTTTGGAATAGCAGCAGGAGAATAAACTTTATCTTTGGAGGTTTTTACCCCCCTACTGCATATTTAGCCAGAAAAATTAAGCTTTACATCACCCCCTACCATGTGCTTAGAACTTGGTGTAAGTCATCCAGACAGTTCCAAAAAAATGAGCAAATACTTCACAAATCTGGCTTAAAATTTGGGCTGGAAAGCAGTCACAGGAGTAATTTGTTTTAGATTTCCTTGAGAACCCTTACTGGATTTCTAGTAGGGATATAATATTTTCTTCTTTAGGGAAAGTTCAGCCTTGAAAAATATGGACAAAGCTGAGGATTTATTATTTATGTATTTATTTTGATTTATACATATGACTTTTGAAATAGTCCTGGAATATTCCTTGAAATATGAGGGAATGGATCTGTCTGTAATCCCCTTTTAACCACAAACCAGCAGGACTTCAATAGCTGAGCTGCAGCAGGTGTAGATATATCTGACTTGTAAGAACTCCTGTCAGACTTCTCCCCCTTTCTCACAGACTGCAGGATCAAATGGGCTTGGGAGTCACGCTCACCATAACAGGCTATTCTAAACTAAATAAAGACTGAATTCCAAGACACATCAGAGTTAATTTGCCATTGTGTTCACCATATACTGTAATGAATCCTCATCAAATGAATGCAGCTGTTATGGTGTTGTATCCAAAATAATGTAATTAAATTGCTGCTTGGGGAATTTTAGTATATAAATTTGGCAGAGACTCTTTACTGGCAATTCATCAGTGGAGTATTTATAATCTTATTCAGAGAGGTGATCCTGTTTTCTGTCATTCTAAGAACAGAGAGAGGAGAAACAGAACCAGGATGACAAATGGCCAGACCAAAATCTGAAACGAGAAACCACAAGAACGTAAGGCTAATCCAAGCCATGCTGGAAAGCCTATTGGAAAGGCAAGGGGAGGGCAGGAGGAGAAACAATGGATGGGTTATATTAGAAAAATTCTCCACCACAGTCTGCAGTGACAAGATCAATGAGGAAAGAGAATCCACCAAAGGGAGCCTTGCAGGAGCCACAGCTTTGCCACCATCAGGGTAAGAAGAGTCACAACCCCAAGCTAGATGAGCAGACTTATCCTCCCCACCTGCTCCTCTCCAAAAACATCCTCTTGCATGTTGACAGTGAGCTTGTGGATGCTTGATCGTAATTTAAGCAGCCTTATCTGGGGTAAAGTGGTGACACTGGGCAGTTTGGTGCCTCATGTGATGAATTCCCTCAGAGCTGTCAGGACCCAGGCTGGCATAGGAAGATACTACACACAACTCAAACATCTGTAAAAACTTCCGTGATGAATAATGCATGCTGAACACACCAACATTGTCTTTGCTTGAGCTGTTCAAGAGCAAACAGGCAGTCACTGGAGTGCTAAGAGTTGGGATGAGGTGTATAATAAAAAAAGTTTATTGGTTACAAAACTGTAAAACTAAAAGCAGTGTCTCATCAGATTTTATTTGTACTTTATGTTAAAAGTGACCCCAAATTAAGTTTCAGGAGAGGAATTTGAACCAGAGCCAAATCTGAACCTTTAAATGTTTATGTTTAATAAGCCTTACCATGCCCATTCTAATTAAGCGTATATGAAATATTGCAGCTTAAGCCATACGTTAGTTTAACAGCTATGTTTCTCTTCCTTAGCATGTAGAAACACTCCTGGGATTGTGTTTCCAATATGAATACTCAGTATTATGGTGTCAGAATTTGATATACCTGAATATTTAACATTGCATGTTCCCAAAGGAGTTATCTAACTGTTCAGCTTAGGGACATCTGGTGAAATGGAGCCAACAAAGTTCTTCACATTATGTTCTCTTATTTTAATATATTTTGTTAGTATCCTTTAGTGTGTAGCAGTTGCTGACAAAGTTGCAGAAGCAGCAGCTGACAATAGTGTCAGCAGAAGTAGTTCAGAGTAGGTTTGTATGTGGTGGTAAGGACAAAGAGGAAAATTCCAGGCTTTTGATGAAAAATAGAAAAAAATCATTTGCTAAAAGAAAACTGTAGAGATTCAATGTTGAGATTAGTGATATGTTCAACATTAAAGTTCACAGAACATCTTTGATGTCGAAAGAACATTTTAAAATACTAAGAGTGGGGAGTACAGAGTAATTGAGGATCGCTACAATATATATATTCTTGGAGAAAAACTGTATTTTGAGGCTTTATATTCTTTCTACCTTAAGGTTTAAAACAAGAAGAATAAATGAGCATGCTGTATTCTTCTGTTGCTCAGCATTGGCCAGTAAACAGTCTTTAGGATGGGAATAAAAAATAGTTATTAGACCTAACATTTGGCCTCAAGGTAAATGTTCCAGCAACATAAATCTACTCTAGCAACAGACTGATGTCTCCTGATTTTGAACTGCCAGAGGGGAAGTGAAAAGAGAAACAGGCAGGGTGGGATTTGTAGGTCAGTCATGGATTTCATGTAATTCATTTGTTTATCTAGCTTTCCAAACCCAAATCTGTCTAAGATTTAGAAAACCAAATATTCATGTCTTCTTAGAGGTTTTCCAAATGACAGAGTGCTGGCAATCTTAGCAAGAGGCTGAAATCATTTGTTACCATGTTGTTTCAACTCACAATAAGCTTTCCAGTTATCCTGGATTTCATACGTAATACCTTTAGCATTTGCTGAAGGCAGTTGTGTGTCCCTATCCCATATCAGACCCAAAAAATTGTTGTATCAGTTGCTTAACAAATCCACTGGGATTTTTTTTAGCAGCATTACTGGATGATGATGTTGGGTTTTGGCCTATCTTGTCAGGTTAATTTGCTGCTGTAAAGTTTTGCAAGTCACTGAGAAATTGCTGGCATAACTTGGAGCTTCTTGGAAGGATCAGACTGGACTTATCCTGCAATTTAATCAATGGAGCTGGGAAAGATTTTTAGTGACCGCAAATTCAACACAAATGGGATTTTGATCCTGAAGCTGTTTCCACTTTTGAGTAGAACTGCAGAATCTGTTTGGGGTGAGGAAAAAAAATAGCCTGGAGATAAATTCTAGTTGTGTTGCCCCTCTTTTCAGCCACTGACTTGGGGATTATGGCATTTGATTTCTGTCTCAGTGTGAGAGTCTTGGAAACCACACATCCCTCTGCAAAAGGGCAGTGTCTCCAAAGAGAAAATTAGGGAATTTGGAATGCGCTCTTCTTTTATTTTTTTAATTTTTTTCCTCTTTCTCTTCATTATGTTTTGTGTCTTTCACTTGTGAGGGTAGAAACAGATTCTTCATCTCCTACTTTTTCTGGTGCCATGCATGGAGTCTCTTGTGTCTAGCCAGCCAGAGGTGCTGGGCTCTACCATCCCTGGAGTCTGCAGTCTGACTGGTTTGGGCTACAGAGCACATGGCCTCAATACTCACACCATAGATGAAACAGCTTTCACAGCAGAGACATCATTGGCCATGTTTGCCCTCCTGCTTAGTTGTCCTAGAGCCTGGAAGTTCAGTCTTTCTTAGAACAGGAAGACCTCCAGGTCAAATTTGTTCTTCTCCAGCCCAGGGTGGGGACAAGACCAAAGAGACGCAGTCACTTTTCTGATTCCAGTGTTTCGGTGTGGTTGCTGACCCAGAAAATCACTTACAGTCATAACCCTACACAGTGCAGAATAAGGTAATATTCAGTATGACAGTGATTATGTCTGGCCTCCACAGAGCTAAGCCGCCTGCAGAGGCTGCTTTCCATGTGTTGGCTTATTTACCCCTTTTTACTCCTTTACATTCTCCAAAGAAATGCTGTATTCTGTCTGAATTTATTTAAAATAGACCTGTAATTCATTAAGAGAATACTGACTTCTTTTTTTTTTTTTTTTTTGGCAGAGAGTGGTCTTAGATGAAGTTCAGCTAATTTATATATACTAACAATAGTGAGCTGATACTTCCTCTGATACTGATATTTGGCAGAGAGGACCAGAAGGAAGTGTTTCAATCCAATATATAAGAGAACAGCAAAAGGGAAAAAAGAGACTTCCTCCTTATTATGTGAAGAGAATAATATAGTACAAAGAATTTCCACCCATTAAAATGACCTTTTATTCTTCCAGACTGATTTGGGATTTGCAGTCAGTCCTATTTTGATCATTTTATTCTCTTTGCAACATCCCATCTTTGCTTCTTCACATCCATGATTTGCCTTTGTGTGTGGTGCATCCGATTCCAGCTGTTAACATTCAAAGTTCATTAACCAGGACACTTACTACTTAAGAGTAGTGGCCAAAGTTTAGACTATTTTGGACTAGCTGTTGTGGCTGGATTTTTGTGGTCCTCAAATCCAGTTATTTCTGAATACTTTCATCTTTAATCAACTGCCCAGCTATAATTTAGCAAGAGCACCAGTGGGCCAAGTTCTCTCAACAGGGATATTTAAATCAGCTTTCAGTCATTTTGCAAATCCCAAGGTTAAATCTCAGGTTGAGAAGCTTCCCACAGAGTTTCTGAAGAAAAAAACTTTGTTCCATGCTGGCAGCTTTTTGAGTGTTTGCATAAGTAATCACCGTGGTTAGTGAATGGTATGTTTTTCCCTTACAGATGAATAATAACTGGAGGGGAAAAAAGGAAAGATTTTTCACTCTTTTTTTTTTTTTTACTCAATCAGTACCATGACAATGCTTTCTTCTTTCATGTAAGGGAGGTGTCATATACTGAAGCACATGGCTTCTGATGCTGCTTTTGTCTTATCAGTGTTAGGAAACCCTTTGTTGGTGACTTGTCAGTGATATTTCAGCCCCAGAGTGCTGAGGGGCTTCTGTTGTTTGCAAGCCACGCAGTGTAGAAGAATTGAATTGTTCAAAGAATTTTCCATCAGAAGCATGCCACAAAGCCTCATGTGAATCTGACTTGGAAACCCTGGGGCAGTGTGGATTTTAGCAGCAGAAGGGACTTGGGGAGATGCTGCCAAATCTGGTGGAACCCAGCACCAGGTTTTACAATATGACAGAAAGAAGCATTTCTGATCCCAAACAAACAAAAAAAAAATGGCAGTAAGTTCTGTGATGCCTTGAGAAAGACTGATTTCCAAACACAGGATGTAATAAAGTAATAAATACCAAAAGAGTGATGTTCTCTTCTGCACTTACATGTTGGTTGCTGCTAAAATCCAGAAGCCTGGAGGCTTAACATCTTATGGAATGCACTCCTGACAATTAAAATTATCCAATTAATAAGTAATATGGGAAAAGCTGATTTGGTCAAAGTTTCAGTTTAGTCATTAAAAAGAACTGCTATCATAGTGAACCTTTCCTTCTGAGAATATCAGAAGCTGAATTTCTTGATGGACTCTCATTCATGAAGTTACTCTATTGCTTAGTTTTTATTTAAGTTTTTATTTATTATTATTTATTTAGTTTAGGTTTTTTTTTTTTTGCAATTGCATTTTTTCAATAACAGAATAAAGTAAGAAAGAGAAATTTTTTTTTTCCTATGGTTGTTGAGTGTAAGCCAGAAGTTCATTGCCAATGAGGCAACTTGTTTTAAGAAGGTGATGGTTTTTTGCAAAATACAGATATTGATACTCCAATAGACAGCTGATGGCAGCAAAAAGCATTTGTCCATTTCTGGAAAATAACCTCTTATTAGTTGAACTGAAATTTATTAATGATGGACAAGCAATAGTACTAGTTTTTACCCATCTTTTCAGCTAAGTTTAGCTTGTCTACTGACAACACAGCTGTGCTCTGTGAACTCTGCATGAGACCAGAGGGATGTTTGCTATTAGCTTTGTCCATTCTGCTCAAGTGGACTTTGTGGGAGAGATGGGCAAGGAAACCTACTCTGGTTCCCTCATTCTGCTGATTAAATTTCAGCAGTATTCATTGTTATGATATATTTTAATTCTTATCCCCGACAAGCTTGTAATAAAAAGCTTCCATACACTGAGATTTTCTTACGTGAGTTTTCTTTTTCAGGACTTTGCAAATTTTAAAGGCTGTGAAAGAGTCCCCAGAATTTTCAGATGGTAATTCTAACCACATGCTTCTAATTTGGCTAATTTTCATTTGCAGTCCTAAATATCTTTGGGATTTTCAGCCATCACCACCCAGGAATGTGCATGCTGCTCTGCACCCATACACAAGAGTTCTGATACTCTTAGGGCATCCCAGCCTTCCTGAAACTGGATATCACATAGTCACTTTCAACCATGCAATAAGTCTTCAATAGGTCCCTGGGAAGTATCACACTGCCCAGATGGCCTTTGCAGCCCCCAAAATTCTATATGCTCTTAATACCTCAAATTTATTGACTATACACAGCCTTTTAATTAGGAAATCTTGCCTAGCAATAATAGAGCCCTGAATGCCTCCAAAAATGTCCCACATGATAGTAGACATAGGTGGAAACAAAACCACCACTAGCTTTCTAACTACAAACAGATTTTTGTGTGGTGAGAATTACTTTTGCTGATCCACTTAACACTGTGTGTTGATGCTTTATGAGAAAAACTGACCCTGATGGGAAAATATCTGTATTGACTATTTAAAGTTTATATAAATGCCTTGCAAGCATATTGGCTGTAATAGTCTTGAAGGTAAAGGAATGACTGTGGGGTGCAAGGAAATCTGTCGCCAGAGTATTGTGCATTTGATCTTTATTTCATTCTTTACTTCTGTTTCAGTCCTCTTTATTTTCTTTATTTCATCCATAAACTCGTAGCCTACAACTGGTGGTGAAAACAGTAGAAAAATATGTTCTGTCTTTCTGCTGTCATTTCCAATTCATGCAACACTATTTCAATAGGAATTTGAAGTTCTGGAATGAGTTCTTAGTGTATCTCCTTGGTTTGTTTCTGGTCACAGAGTCATAGGACACACAAAATAAGTTAGTGTCTACTTTAAAAAGCAAAAATCATTATCTCTTGAAGGGTCTTTTTTTCCTTCTGAGACAGTATTCTTTCTTCCTGAGTTAAGATACTGCTATTAAATTACTTTGATTTTCTAAGTATGTAATTATCTTTTGAGTATCATAATATATTTTTTGGTTTCAAACAGCATGTGAAAATGAGGGAATTGCTGTGTCTCTGAAATTCATGGTTCTAATATGCTTTAAGATATTTCTACAACAGATATTCAATGGGCCTGTTATTTATTGGCTTCTTATTTTGAAGAACATCACCATTTTAGGTCTCATTATAGTTGCTGCTCTCTCTGAACATATTATGTATTGCTATTTGCCTGAAAGGAAGGGCTGCTTATTTTCATGATGTATAAATTAGTTGATGAAAATACTGCTTTTAATATAATTTAATAATTACAAATCTTTCAAGGCTGATATATTTTATTCAGTTACTTTGTAAAAAACATAATTATAAATGAGAGGAGGTAAAACAATGAAAGTTAGCATAAAAAATATGGAAGAAAAGGTAAATAAAAGCTGTATCCCAGATGTAGAGCCCCAGTCCTGTATGTGGAAATCTTGCTGTTGATTTAAATGGGAACATGCCCTTTAGAAAAATGACTGCTTACAAGATATAGGACTCTCATGTTATAAAATTATTTTGTATATTTACTCTAATTTTTTTTCAGCTCATGGAGAACATCGAAGAGCTAAAGACCATCAAACTAGCATTTAATGTCTAAAACAAGTTTAGTACACCTCTTACTTTTTATTAGCAATCTTCAGTCTCTTGCAGTTCTTCTGCTGTCAAAAAGAAGTATCTTTATTGAGGTAAACCGTGACCTTTTCATGTTTGGGGACTTGGCATAGGATGAACACTGGAGTCTCAGTTAGGTATCTGATGTGCAATAGGTGATTTCACAAAGCACCTTTGCAATTTGGCAGCCTTGTTTGCAAAAGAACTCGGGATCAAATGAGCCTATAGTGAATTACTTAACATGACCCTGTAGAAACCTGTCTCTGTAGGTCAAATCAGAAATTAATTCACTATAAATACTGTGGTTTATTCTTTCTGTGCTGTTCTGGGCCTCAGAGTACAGCAAGAGATGTCTAGCTCAATTCAGTAGCAACTTCACCCTTTAGGTAATGGTGTGAAATGTATTTACAGGTCTGAAATACACTGAAGAATGCAGGAATATAGATGTGACACTTTGTGAGGGACTTTTAAACATTTTTGCACATAAAAAAAATATCCAGAATCACCAGATTAAATCACACTTAAAATACTATAGGTTATGTTTAGGAAATTAGAGTTAATCTTACCCTGCTTCTTTCTACATTGCCTGTGACTCCTTACAATATACCATTCAGTTTTTATGATCCATTTTTAGGAGTGCGCTTCAGTTTCTGTACCCTCCTCTTTCAAAATTGGTATTGACATGTTTTTGGGGTGGCAGGTGTGACTCTGGGCTCATTGGCATCATCTGAAAAGGCCCAGATGTCTTCAGAGGTGGCTGCACAAGTACCAGAGGGAACTGATAGCTATACCCATAAAAAATTTACTAGACTTAGTTTGAGTGTTTTGTCTGCATCTTTAGTAGTCAAGTCTTCAGTGAGGTCCAGGGAGTCAAACTGTGTATAAACCATTTGAAAACACATCAGCAGAAACAGTGTGCTTTGACTGAGTGCTTAATCGACCAATTAAATGCCCAAGTATCATGAAATTCAAGTATTGTGAAAGAGGTGTCTGACTGCTATTCATTGACTCGCTCCTCTACAAGCATTAGTAATGTCATTGTAAATTATTTTTCTCACATATCTTTTGTCTCGCTTCAAAGAAAATATGTCTGGAAAGCTTTAAAATACTGTGGCTTTCTAAAAATATTTTTAAATGTTTGGTTTTGAAAACATATATATATATATATACACACACACACTCTTTCAGATTACTCTTTATTCTGTTTGCTCTGGTTTGATTGAAATAACACAAGGCAGAGAACATATCTCCGGCTGGTAAAGATCTGTACTTTTACCATGTATAGGTGTCAGAGGGTCTAATTTAAAGAGTAGCTTTTCATAGGTAAAGTTCTACAGGAGACCATGAAATACGTATTATTAAACCAAACAGTATAATTGCCTGCAGAATCAGTGTCTCATACATGAATTTTTTATTTCAGGCATTTTTAATCCAAATGTTGCATCTAATTTTTTATCCTAGTCTGACTTAAGTTTAAGGAGGTCAATTGACTTTCCCAAGGTTCATGGGGTTCCTTGACTCAATTCCTCAGCAGTCAGACTGAGTGACCTCCTTATTTAACACTTGTGCCTTTCACAAATTATAGAAGACCTCTGCTTTGAGGCTCTTAGAGATGGATGTTTACTAGGAATATTTGTCTGATAGGTTCATAATTATTTCAGATACTATTTTATAATACACTTGTAAAATGCAGTAACCTTCAGGATTGTAGTTAACTTAGGATATCTTGAAAAAAAGGCTGCTTTCAAATGAAGTAAACCTTTCTAAATAAATATATCAGATAAATTGTGACTGTTGGCTTAGGCTAGGGTTAATGAAGGCTGCTTACTCCACCCTTGTGGGTAACCTGCCCTTTCAGTTTGCTTAGGACTCAGGAGGTGGGATGATTGTGATGGGACCACTACCTTGAAGAAGTCACATCAGTCCAACATACATTGCTTGCATGCAAAATTTTTCCTCAGTTTTTTAGTACCATTTGGAATAGAACCTTTAGAACCTTTGGAATAGAAAGAATGCTCATGTTATCTGAAGGCTTTTAAGAAGGGAGAGGCATGAACAGTGAAAAACAATATAGTGTATATCAACCCCATGTAGTGAAAATACATGGTACATAGTGATCTGTTAGTGTCTCTAGTTTTACTACTTGCAAGAATAAGGGTCACTCATGGGGGTTGATGGGTTAAAATCCAGGGATGCCTTTTCAAAGCACTGAGCATAATTGATAACTAATAGCATTTTCCACAACCGTGTCCTGCTGGTTTTGGATTTTTTTGTTTTTTGTTTTTTTAATGACAGTACAAGAAACAACAAACTGAAAGCATCCCTTTCTCTTTGGCATATTTTCCACCACATGACAAAGCTACCTAGACATGTTAGAAGAAAAGAACATACTCTTTTAAATGCAGAGCTGCATAAAGCAGGACAGATTTACTTGAAAATTATAAATAAATGAAAAACAGAAGAGTCTTTTTTTATCTTCTAAATTTTTTCATATCCCAGGTTTTAATAAAAAGTTGCTGAGTCTTAAAGGTTGTCTAGGAGAGGATACATTTAGAGCATTACAGATAACATTACTGTATCTTGTAAGTCATCATTGCAAAGTGGGAATGTAGCATGTCCCACATGTATAAACAACATGAAAATCAGGGACATAACCTGATACTGCAAGTTTTGACTGTATTTATTCCTGTCAGTAAGCATCCAAGGTTGCAACAGAGATCACAGAGTTCATGCAGTTTATCTATTATATAGTGGATTGCACCTGAAAATCAACTCTTGGACAATATTGGAGACTGAAAATTATTTTGAAAACTATGACAGCTATAGCTATGTGGGTTTTTTGTTGTTTTGGTGGGTTTTTTAATTTTAAATCTAGATTCTTTACCTAAACTTTTGAGTTAAGGTAATAGCATAACGTAGGCAGGAGAGGAGAAAAGCTTTGTTGGAACTTCTGAGAAAGCCACAGTGTGAAGTGGGAGCAAGGTGACAACACAAATGTTCTTTCATCACTTCTATTGTGCTCCCCCCTCTTGAAGCACTTGGAAACTCTATCTACTCCCACAGTTTCTCTTTGTGTACCCTTAGTTTAAAGTGAGAACAGAAAGCATTATGTTCATCTCACCCACAGTTGTTGCCAAGCCTTGAGATGGAGTCTAGTTTTTTTCTTCTATCAGTAGGCAAGTACAAGTAATGTGCTCATATTCTAAATAGTAAAAAATGAGGCCTTAAGTAACTGAAAAAAATTTTCACAGTTCCTATCTAGGTTTTAGACTTGGACTACCTATTGTATTCCAAATATTTCAATGTTAGTTTCAAACAAAGAAGCTGACCAAATGTTTTGATTTTAATTATGTTAGATAGAAGCACCTTAAAAGTCTGACAAAGCATTGTGTCCTAGTGGAACAAATAGGGCATCCTGAAACTTCACAAATAATGAATGCTGCAGTGTGACTTCCAATAGAAAATCTCAGTATAGAGCACAGGCAGATCAGACAAGGTTTATCTTTGATCAAGAGCCAAAACCATTGGGAAAACAATGAATAGTATTTTTGCATCCTTTTATTTTTGCAGAGGACATGAGTTAAGAGGTGGAAACAGTTATTATTTATGTAAAGAGGGGAATTAATTGTTAAATTACTTTTCTCTGTTTGAAACAAACCTAAGACTCAATGAAATAAAACTGCATGCTCTCCTTCTATCCTTATTCTTAATATTGAATAGGTAGGTTGTCTAATCTTCTGTCATCTGCTGCATTATATTCTATTCCATTCTTTAGTCTGCAAGAACAAAAAAAAAATTAAATTCAGTACAATCTAATGCCTGGGCACAGAGCCACTTTTCATGCTGTAGTTCAACACTTTTTGGTCATTTTAGAAACAGTAACTGAATCTCCTGTCACACACATTATTAGGCCACAAAGATTCAATTTGCATTCTGGTCTAAACTTTCAAATAGAAATAACTGTGGATTTCTTTTTTTTTTCTTTTTCTTTTTCTTCTTTTTCTTTTTCTTTTCTCTCTTTCTTTAGTTTGTTTTGTTCCATTTTCTTTTTCTTTGTTGTTTTGTTTCTTTTTTTTTTTTTTTTTTTTTTTCTTAATTAAGGCATTCCAATCTGTGGTGCAAAGAAAATAGTTAGTCCAAACTGTTATTACAGAAATCAGAATGATAGAATTGTGAATAGGATTGGAAGCAGGACCTTTTGGGAATCTGGAAATGAACATCCTATTGTGTTGGGTTTTTTAAATGTAAATTCTGGTATATATAATTTTATTTATTTCTCCAGGAGCACTCAATTGTTAATAGAATATCTGGTGAGAGAGCAAGAAATTTCTTGAAGGAAAGGCAAAAGGAGAACTATTTCAGGATAACCTTTGTATTCTTCATAAATGTTCAGGGAGAATTCCCTCTTGGAAGTTTGTAACTGTTTCTAGAAGTGAACAAGGGAGAACTATAAATATGGAAGGGGGAATTTTGTGAAAGAAGATGATAGGAAATGTATGCTCCAGTCAGTAGGCTGACATTTAAGGCAACCTGCTTAAATCTCTTGTACGGGATACTGAAGCTGAAATTTATGCTAAATATATGTTCAACATATTTATAAACATGGAAATCATGGCAGGAGGATAGACTTCACACACTAGTATGTTTACACACAAAGAGAAAATTGTGATTCAGGAAAGAAAACATAGTTCTTAATGTGTAGCTATTTTAAAATAGTCATCTTGGAGCCAAAAGGAAAAGTAGAAACTATCTCGTGCTTATCTCCTGAAGTTCCTGGCCGGTGTAGTCAATTAATACCATTGTCTTTCTACCATTGTATTTACAAAGCTCTACAGTCTTCATTCATTTTTTGCTAGAATCTGTTCAGCCAGCTGTGATTTTCTTCATATATGTTTCCTTCCCTGTGCTCCCACACTTAGTTCCTTAAACCACATAGACTTCCTTTCTCAATCACTGCAGCTGTTTCCTTGTACCATCTGTCAACTGTTCTCTTTAAAACTTTCCCTCAGAGAATATGAATCTAAGAAATTAATTTTTTAAGATTTTTGGCACTCTGACTTTTAATGACATTTGTGGAGCTTGATGTCTTTCTTTGAGAGTCAGATCTCAGCATCCTGTACACTCAGGCTTCTCATCAGCATGCTTCATTTTAGCTTACTTCAGTCTTGCCTCCTTATGACTGTTGATTCCAGCCTTGCTTTACACATCCTAATTGTACAAGGCACTACTGTCAAAGTTGTATTAAAAGCTGCAGGAAAAAAAATTAACTGTTAGTTTTATGATTGTTTTACTTATAAACATCTGGGATAGTTCTCTAATCATAAATTGATGATTTTGAACCATAATCTGTAATGTTTACATAGGAAGTGGATAAATTAATTTAATTTTTGCCAACCGACACTCATCAGTAATCAATTCATCATCTGTGGGTTGTGGATAGTTATTATTGTTAAATTTTTAGCATAAGTTCTTTAACTTTTAAACAAGACAGTATTTGAGTAAGTGTCCCAGGAGGGGAAGTTTCAGTGCTCAGCTCTGCCTTTAATTACTACAAATTTCTTTTAACTTCACAATTTTTCATCAGTGACATTTTATTTACAGATAAATGACTCCTGCACTAAAGACAGAAAGGGTTCCTAGCAGTCTCAAACACTCTCAGTGTTGATAATTAGTACATTGACTCTTTCTTTCTCTGGATACTGATTTTTTCCATACTTTTTTTTTGCTACTTTTTTTTTTTTTTAGAAGAAGACTTGATTTGGTCTCTGCATGTTGGAGAAGTGGTGTAGTTCAAATGGATTCCTAGTGCTGGGCAACTGCATAATTCTCAAGGAGTTTAAGAGTAAGCATATGCTTATGCAGCCTGATGCATTCCAGCCTAAGTCCTCTGAATCTTTCCAGGAGTTGAGAAAAGACTCCCTTCCCACTCAACACAAGCAGAAATGAGGCATTTGCAAATGGTCATTGCAAATGGTAATGTTTACCTACCCAGATAGGATGGATTAGCTGAGTGCTCAGTATTAATCTTTGCAAGGAGTTAGCTAAAGAACAGCTTTTTAGGATAAACAGTTCTTGGTAATCTTTTAAAAATGTACTCAAGTGGAAAAGTGCCAGACTATAGATATAACTGCATTATTTTGATAATTTAGATCTTTCTCATTAAGTTAGACATCTTTCCCAAATTTGACAGACCCACAAATATCCTAAACATGAATGTGGTACTGGTAATACAATAAATGTTCTAAAATTGTAAAGCTGTATTCACTGTAATCCTTTCCAGGCTGTGTTTTATGCTTTTACTCATCCAATTCCAGCTAGTGATACTGCAGCAGTATTTTGGAATATTGTAATATGGTATACCATGTAATAATGTATAATATACAGTATCATATATATTTTACTTTACTATATAATTCTATATAGCTGTACCCTGCAGTATTATTGGTGACACAGCTAGTATTATTGTAGCACTTTCCAGCTGAGACTGTTTTCTTCTTTGAGTGGTGAATGCTCAAGAATTTAGCCTATAATTTATTCTTTGCTTTTACTTCTCCTGTGGCCAGAGGTGAGCCTTTCTTGGTGTGCATTGCCTACTCCCAGTCCAGGCTGGAGCCTCTTGGAAGGCACATTACGAAGCAGATTGTGTGGGTGGCAGGACTGACAAAGCTACAAGCAGAGCAGTACAGGGTCCCTCCAAATAAGCCAAATTTTCTCCCACACTCTGTGGATTCAGTTTTCCTTCCTTCAGTTCACAGCATGGTGTTCCTCCTGTGCAGGGTCACTAACTGAGTCCTCACTCCACTACTCAGATACATCATTTTTAATGAATTTGTAGTCATGTATCAACATATCCAAAACTTCTATCTCTGTTTTTTTGAAGCTAGCCATTCCGTTTGTAGATGTGTCAGCTAGCTGCCTGGAGGTATAACAGGTAGGCAGGTCAAAGTTAGAGAGAAGGATTAATTTAAATGAAACCCTATTGGGCTTCATTTAAATTAAACCATTTCTATAAAATATGTATTACCTCCCTTGAGAGTTCTAAAAAGTCACTTTTTCACCCTGCTTTTCCCTCCTCCCCCAGCACAACTCTACACAGTTAGTTAGATCAATTTTTTTCACGGAGTGGCTGTTGTATTTTTTCTGTATTGATGAGCAACCCCCATGCCTGTGGAGATTCCTATTCTGAGGATAGTCACCATGCTACATTTGGAACTTACTTATATAGAAAGATAAATATATTATAATAGTGTGCAAATATTTCTGACTAGCTGAAATGTGAATGACCCTTTGCTTGTAGAGCTAGCAGTAATATACTTCTTTGTGTTGGCAAAAAACAGATTTACAACAAGGTATGTAAATCAACTGTGTTGAGTTTATCCAAGATTTGCAACAGTTAATCAGGAGTTGGGGTGCCCAGAATGCAGTGCTTCATGGGAGAATTATTTTTTCAGTGTTTTTTAAAATGCATGACTTGTAAATGTGTCACTCAAATTCATGGCATCTGGAAAAACAAATCTGTAACATGTCTAAATAAAAGGAGCTTGATTTTCAGAGGGTCTGTAGGAATTTCAACAGTCATAAGCCTAAATAAAATAGTGTAGGCTCTACAAACATCTGAGGAAAATGTCCCTTACAGAATTTTTGTGAGCAGTTCCATCTGATCTGAGACCTCATCTGTAGAAGTGTTCTGCTTCACAACTTGCCTCCAGGTAACTTCTTACCCACTGCCTCACTGCTGCTGGCTGTTATAATAATCATGGACCTTTGGGAAGGATTTGTTTTCAACCAGATTAATATTTTGATGCTTTTGACTGTATGCTCCCACATGCTGTAGTGCTGATGAAAGGGGGTAAGAAAAGGAGTGCCCCTTTCAACAATAGCACATTCTGAAGTTATTTTAATAATTTTTGAAATAAAATCACTTGCTGCCAAAAAAAAAAAAAAAAAAAAAAAAAGTCAAGAGTCCTTCCTCTACTCAGGGAAACAGTGTGGGGTTTTGTATGAGGGAGTCTTTTCTGTAATTTTAGAACCAGTCTGTGAGTCATGTAGCACACATTGACTTTGCTATTTAATTCCTCTCTTTAAAATTGCACCATATGTAAACGAAAGATTCAAGGATGCCATAAACTCTCTCTGTGTCAATTCATTTTGTTCTCACCAAGGAGCTAGCCCTACCTTGGTGTCCACAGCTTGCTGGGAGTTCAGAGCTGTGACAGTATTACTCTTTAGTGCCATGATAGGCCAGGTAAGGAAGCCTGCATTAATAATTCACTTTCTGGAACACAAGTATATACATAGCCAGTAATGAGAACACTTTCAGAGGTCATGTGAAAGACATGGTGTCAGACAATAGAAATAAATGAGGTCATTGCTGTTCAAGCTTTAAAGTAGAGCAAGTCTTTTGTCCAAATGCATAAAATTAAAAAAGATCTTAGAAGGGAAGTAGGACACATTCATAGCAGAGACTAGCATCCAATTCAAAATAAGTAAATGTATTGCTAAATTATTAGGTTTAGTAAGTAATACAAATTTGCAACTGGAGCTGAGTGGCTGTTTTGCAGATTGAATGATGTTTGACCAAGGGAACATAATCACACACCACAGCTCATACTCTTCTGAGAACTGGCACTGGTTACTCTATTCTTTCCCTTTCTCTTTTATCATAACATGTAGTATCAGATGCTGACTTTACATTTTTCTGTAGTAAATTCCTCCCTCCTTTTTAGTATAACAACGCCAGTAAAAAGTAGGGGTCTATATGTTTCTCTTTTACAGCGTGTAAAGGGACTTTGTGAGTCAGGATTACTTTTTAGTGAACCCAGGAGATGCTGGCTCTGGCGTGAAGGCTGCCTGGCAATTTCTGACCCGTCAGCACCTTGTTCTCCCCGCTCCGTCACAGCTCATCACCTCCTCAGTATTTCTGCTACAGCTTTCTGTGGAGCTGTGTTTCAAACTGGATCCCTTATGTTGCTTAAAAGTGTATTCTCATTCTCTCCTCTTTCAGAAGTTTGTTTGTAAACCAGACCTGGCTGACAGTGCAGCTGCACAGAGGGTGGCAGTGGGCCCAGGGCAGCGGGGAGGGCAGCCCCATACTTCCTAAACTGGCCTTGTCACCACAGCCAGTAAGTGACAATATGATGCTAAAGACTATAGGAGTCCTCATGATCAGTGGTCTTGTAACACTTGTCTCTAACCAGTCCCCATCAGTTGGCCAGTGCATGCTGAGAATTAACTCCTCCAGGCTTCCAAAATATTTGTAGCACCTGCTCCCACCCCACAAAACCAGCAAGTGGCAGTACATGGAGTGTGGCTGTGGAAGGCCTCCAGTTTTGCATCGTCTCATTAAATAGACCTAGGCCAGCATTACTTGTGTTTTTTTCTTTTCTAGACGAAGGAATTGAAATACTCAGTGATGTGAAGTGGCAAAGGCCAGAGAATAAACATCACTTCTGGGAATAAAAGTCAAGACAAAACCTATGTGAAAAACTTGCTTTGTAGTTTTTTTCCTACAAGCCTCTGCTCAAAATAATGTGGCTAGAGTGTTACCACTCAGGAATGTTTTGCTAAAGACAAGAAAGTAACATAGTAGAACTGTTAAATTTAAAAGCATGCTTACAGTGCACTACAGCTATGTGCCATTTCCAGAATCTCTTAAAGAAGTGGTAAATCTTGTTTTGCTTAAGTATTTTTTTTTACAAGGAAATTGGAATTTGCTGGGATATTTCTCTGTAAGTTAAGTCAGACATAAGAACTCTACATTCAAAAGTTTTTCTTCCAGATAGTGACTTACTCCTTGAACAAATGGCTGTATCTAGTAGTTTAAAAGAAATGGCTAGCACTGAATAAAAATTCTGAGGGAGAACATTTCACCTTTGACATATGGCAAGTGTTGGATGGATACTAAAGATATGCAAAGCAGTCAGCAGAGTCAAGCTGTGGCTTAAGTGCTCTTAACTTACCTCTGGTTGTAAGGAACACAGGCAGGTTTAGCTATTGCCGTATCTCCACCTAGAATTTTTTTTTTCCATTGCGTAATCATATTTTTGACAGATTTGGCCTCAGTGCAAGATACATGAAGATAAACTTTCAGTAGAGAAACATGGATCGCTTAAGAGAATGAGGTTTTACCTGATATTCTCAGAAGTTCAGAATGGGCCTTGCATTTAGGAATCTAAGTTCCTTTAAAATAATAAGTGATAGGTATGAACAATGTTTTTCCAGACCTGTACTGTAGATGCCTGCTTCTTTAGGCATTTATGCACATCTCACAAAGTGCATATCTGCAATTGCAGCCAACATACCTTTGAAAAATGTAACTCAACACATTGAGCCTACTTTAACATCATCTGCTTCTTTACCTTGTTGCAACCCAAACCAGGGCCTCAGAACTGAATGTACATACAGATCAGAAATCAGTGCAGTTCAGTGCTGAAAATATCAACCCTAATATAAACAGGTTGCAGGGACAGCCGGGATGTAATGGCATCCATGGATTGGATCTGGTAATAACGTTGGAATTGGAACTCAGTGAACCCCACATATCCATAAATAACATTTTGGCATGCTTTTGAAACACTAAGATAAGCAAGAATTTCACTTCTTTTTTGGCATGACACAGTGTTGCCATGTGGCTGGGCACAAGTTTTGGATGCTGATGGTTGCAGGACCACATGACTTATGGCAGTGCAAGGCCAGGGTGGCTCAGTCAGGGCAATGGGGCTCATCTGGAGATGAGTCCCTGCAGTGTGCCACACAGCTTGGTGTCAGGGCAAAGCAAGATCTCTTCCTCTGCAACCCCAGGTGACAGAGACAGATGCAGCCTAGCCCAACTTAAACCTATTTGATGTGTACACTGTGGGTAACACAATAAAAATATGCCTCCTCTAGTCTTCTGATCTGTTTTCCCATTCTTATGAAAAAATTAAGCCATGGCTTTGCTAAATCCTACACTTCAGATCTGTCATTATATTTGTACTTGACAGCCCTGTATTAGCCTGAAAACTCAGTCATCTTCATGTTTTTAACATAAGCTTTTAAATGGCTCGTGTGGAAACTTAAGACTTGTATGTCAGATTAAGCAGCATAGCATCAAAAATATGACATCTGTGGAAGACTTGTAATGGTAAATATAATGAGGTACCTTTTCTGTTTTTTAAAATAAATGTTGGCAGTACAGTTAGGTAGGACATATTCTCAGATGACATGAATACCTTTGTCAGAGTCACAATTTACATCAGGAAGGATTTGCTCCCTAAAAGCAGATGCTTAAAATTCTAGACACTTTCCAAAGCAATAGACCAAAACCGTCACACATTTTGTGACAAAATACATTTTGTGAACTAAGTTGTAATAAGTGAAATGAAACCACTTTAAGTTTCTTCTTTGACTGGCAATGTCAAAAAAGAAGGGAAAAAAACCCAAAAAAACAAAAAAACAACACAACAAAACACAAAAAACCAAACAAAAAAACCTGCAAACTTCTCGGAGTTTTCTAGTTGGAGGGCTTACTAAAAAGAGCACTAAAAAATCAACCTACCTAAAGCTGATGACAAGTTGTGTTGTATTACACATTATGCTTGGTAGCAAGTAGAAAGAAATTATTTTATCCTCTAACACCCTGCTGACTTGCGGAGAGTAAAGAGCTCCTTACACTGAAATACCCTTAACAAAAATGGAAACCAAACACTCATATTGACATTGCATCCTTTTATTAATTAATGCTGGATTAGGAGAACTAGTGCTTTATTTCAGTTTCCTTTTCAAAGAAAGACAAATCCCACCTCAATCAAATAAAAGGTAAAATCCCACCTAAATCAGATAAATGGCAAAATCCATAGAACCAGAAACCACAGGTTGGTAATTAAGAAGAGTAAAGGACGCTTTGGTATTTTCCATCTTTGTACAAAAAAGCAGCATTTTCAGATCAACCATTGTACTGATTAAGTTTTTAACTTCTCACTTTTTGAATATAAGCAGAATTCCCCAGGTTGCATAAGAAGAATTGTGAGAAACAATTAAAAGCAGAACGTTTCCTCTATGGGTCTCATTTATGTGATTCCACTGTAATATATGATTACCTTTCTGCTGGCAGATGGAAATATTTTGCTAAATGGGAAAGTATAGCTGATATCATAGGAATCATTTGAGAATTACAAGAATGCTGTCTGGAGCTGACCTTTTCTCTGTCAGTATAAATCCACACAAAAGGTTGCAAAATTATTCACCTAGAGTCCTCTTCCTCTGTGGGAAACTAATTTCTAATTCCCATCATCTTTACACAGACTCAATCTTTCACTTCCCTGACACCTAGTCTCAGTCTCCTTGCCTTCTCAGATCCTTTTCCAGTTGCACATGCTCAGCATCCATGTCCCAAGAGTGTCATTTCCTTGTCTCTACATCTGTATTTATTATGAACCTTTTCCTTTGGTTCCCAGACTGCTTGGATCTCCATGGATGTTCATCTGTCTTAGGTAAGCCATCCCTTCCCACAGACCAGTGTTCTGCTCAGGGCTCCACCCTCCCTGGTCTCTTGCCCCAGTGGCTCTGCCCTTCAAAGCTTTATTTTCCCAGTCCCAGGTATTTTTCCATCACAGTAATTCCCACATGTGGATTCTCATGTCACACATGCTTTTTCATACTTTTAAAGAGGCAGAAGTGAGCTTCTGCTCAGTTTTTTCCCCCACCACCCCCTTCTCTTTCAACCATCTCTGACCCTTTTTCATTCCTGGGGTTCTTAGTATCTATCCTGCTCTTTTGCCCTGTCCTTTCCAAGCTCTCTTGTTTGGCTGTACTTCCAACCCAACTGACTCCCAGTCTCCACATCCTTTCCTGAAGTCCCTCTTTCCTCACTCTGCTTTTCTAGCTGTCCATCCCCATTTCTTCCCAGCACCCCCTTTCAATCCAGACCCTCCTGGAGCAATTTTTATCCATTGCTAGTCTCCCATGACTTTGTCCAACTCCTTTATCTGTCTCTAACCAAACTAAAACACTTGCTCCATTTCAACTTTCAAATTAAAAAAACCAACCAACCAACCAACCAAAGAACTTCTTTGCATTAACTACTGGGAACTCATGGGAAGGGAACTGAAGGCACAAGAGAGAAAAGCTCTCTGGTTTTAGATCTGGGATATGAACCTGCCTTGGATTATCAAGTGGGACAGGTCATTACAAGAATAGTGAAATTTGACATTTTGGTAGCCCTGACCTGTACCGTAATGCTACAGATACAATCTGCTGAGATGGGAGTCTGGAGCTTAGTGAGCATGGATGATCTTCAGAGCTTTTAGCTGCAAAACTGTGGTGTGCAGCTGTTATTACAGATCTTGCCTGAATTTGGGTGGACTGTCAGCAAAAAGCATGCAGCTGTCACAGAAACCTCTTCTGACAAGTTTAAGTCCAGCTTTCAAAACACTGAAGCAAAAGAGAATGACTTTTTATCACTGACAGCAGTGTATTGCCCCTAGTCTGTTTTGTGAAATTAGCTAGTGGTTTTATCTGGCTTTTTCATAACAAAAATGAAATAAAATCAGGCCAAGGAAACATTGTAACTGGAAAATTTGATCTGGAACAAATCAAGTTTGATACTTCTGTATCTAGAATCAGGGTCTAATAATGGGGTATATCAAGTGTGCATAATCATAGGTGAAAATACAATCACTGCCAATATGCTTTAGTAAGTGTCAAATATGTTCTGAATAGCTGAGGATAAATTATGACCTCAGCTACATCTCTGGAAGTTGAGTTACACTTAACTAATAGCTGAATTTAACCCTCTGAATATAGCAGAACTTCTACATTTTAAAACTTGCTGCAGGCAGACATTTCAAGTTCTCAGCTTTCTAAGGCTAAATATGACTCTGGTAATTGCAGAATCTGACCTTGTGTGCAAGGGAGACCTAACATTTCCAATACTAATTCTTTTATTTCACCCAAATCTCACAGTTGAACCAGAAGATAACCATTAGGGTATCTAAATCCAGCTTCAATGTGCTCATTTTGGGAGGTATGGGTGGGGGCTCTTTCCTGGATTGTGTTCAAGAGAAGAGCCTGAGCCTAATGGCCTAGTGGCCATAATGACATGACTGTATCTTAATGGGAACACACCACTAGCAAAACATGCCAATTAACAGGGGGTGTACTGAGCTGAAATAAATGGTTTTAAGTGATGATCATCCTGGTGTGAAATTATAAACTCCTTTGTTAGTATTAAAATGACTAATTACAACTCTGATAGTTGCACTCAAATTTTTATATCAGTGGGACTGAACAGAAAATGCTCTCGGCATTTTGCAAGACCTTCAGGGAAAAATGAGGAGCATGCAATTTTTAGCTTGCTTTTTAAATCTTTTTATTTTATTGCTGCATTATTTCAATACAAAGTATTATATAGTATTTCTTTCCTCTTCTCCAGTCCTTTTTAAAACTGAGTTTCCACAGGATGCCTTAATAACAAGACCCATACTGTATGCCTTCAAAAGAATTAAGGACTTTACTTCAGCTAAGTGGCATTTTTGACTGTGGGGGAAAAAAAAAAAACAAGAAAGCACACAATTTAATGGGACAGAGAAAAACAGGGCAGCCACACTGTTCAGGAAAAACTTATAAACAGGCATAAATTTTATGTAAGGCTTTGTAATTCATCTAGGTGGTGGCTTTCTTTGCACTTTTCTAACACTCCATAGTACTAAATTATCTTAATTTAATTTTACTTCTGTGTAAAGCAATCCACACACATTTTAAGGCTTTTTCTTCCTTTTGCCCTACAGCTTTCATATCAAGCAAACAAATGGTAAAAGCAGGCTTGAATCTGTTCTCTCCATTGATGGTATTTAATATGAGAGCTCTATGAAACTTCCATGCTGGTCAGTGCAGCCTGGGAGCACTAACCCATAACTATCTGGTGCCACTTGCTGACTGATCAGGTCTTGGAAAAAAAGTAGTAATTTTTCTACCCTTGCTTAGAGTGCCCAACCAATGCTGCATGGAGGAAAACAAATGAGATTTTTTTTTTTTTTTAGTTGAGGATATGAAACAGTAAAGGCTGAAGATGCCTTGGAGTTCCTGTTCTGTTCTATTTATCCCCTCCCACAATCACCTTAAAAACTGAATACATCCCTTAATACAGCCTCTTTCTCCGTGACAGATTCCAGGTGAAGTAGAAAGGGTGTGATGTTTCTATAATAGTACACTACACAGAACGTGTATTATTCACTGGAACTTGATATCCTGAATAAGATAAGAATTCAAAGAATAAATTAAATTCAATTAATAGAAAAAGCTATGTAGCCATATTATTCACTCATGCTTTGCAACATAATTTAAATAGATTAATCAAATGTACAACAAAATTTGGTACAGAAGGAGCTAAAATTATGAGCGTATTAAGCACATCTGATTTAACTCACAAGTTCCTCAAAATCCTAAAAGCTGATTTTCCTGAAATCTGTCTCCTTGAATATTTGAAACAAAATCTTAAATTCATAGCTTTTTATTGGTTCCTGATATTTTTATAAAAACACATTACCTTACTCCATATTTGGATGTTATAAGTCTCATGGTCTGATGAAAGACAAAATAGTACATAAGTAAAATTCTAAATTAATATACTTCATTATATTATTTATGTAAAACTTATGTAAGGCTCAACTATCTATCTTAAAAGGTCTTTAGAGTTTCACAATTTCAGAAAAATTTATGATTTCTAAACATAAGCATCTTAGTTACAGAATTACAGAATAATTTAGTTTGGAGGAGACCTCTGGAGGTTATCTAGTCCAGCACCCTGAGCAATGAGGGCAGGTTAATTAAGGTTTAACTCTTTCGAATATCTTCAAATTTAGAATTCCACAGCCTCTTTGGGCAAACTTTTCTAGTATGTGAACAACTTTAGTGTGACAAAAGCCACCTTTGCTGCAAGAGCACATGGCCAGCTTGTCTTCCACCAAGGACCAGTGGGGCTTTTTCTGCTGCCATCAGGTTGAGCAGCTGTTTTAGCAGTTACTGTGTTTCCTTAAAGAAAATCACCAAGTTGTTCTAGTAGATGCATTTATTTTACAATTATTTCCTTTCTTGCGTTCACATTTTATTTTAGTGGTAGCTGTTCAACCCGGAGTCTCAAAAGCAGTTTTGATGTGCAACTTTCATTTGTACCTAAGACATTTCTGAAGGTACCTGTAGAGAACTCTGCAAATTGCAGCAAATCAGACTTTTACTTAGTTTGAAGAGCGTCCAGCAAATAAAATGTCACACATTGGAATCACACCACAGTGCATATTTAGTGATAGGGATGTACAGCCTCAAAGGTCTAGACAAAGCCATCAAGAGCTTCTGGAATCTTGATTTTTCCGACTTGCAATTTCAGAACTACCTTCAGTCACAAATTATAATTTTTCATAAAATATTTCTGAGGTGCTAGGTTTAGAAGTCTCAATTGGGAATGTTTATCCATTAGGTTTTCAATTAATTCAAGTGTTAATGGACTGTGGCAAGGGCAATGTAGCTTATTATGTCAAACCTATGCATGTTTGAATCATTGCTTTTGTCATCATCAGTAATCATGTGTGTAGTTTAATATCAATAACTTTAATATCAAGTACACCAATACTACTCTGAACACAAAGTAATAATTAATCAATATTTTGAGTGCCTAGATTACTTGTCTGCACAAGCATGTATTACCAGCACATGGCATCTGTGATGAGAAGGACCTTCTAAACTTCACTGGCTTCTGATGAATCTCATTCCAAGCCCACTGCCAGTGCAGCCTTCAGTGGGCTTTTGGATTTAAGGCATTTGATTTTAGGGAAATTGAATAATCCGTACAAGAAGGATTATAGAGCTTCTCTTTTGTAGAAGTAATTGAAATTCATAGAGGGAAAGTACAAAGTATGCATTATTACTGTTTTATCTCTATTAAGAAAATTGGTTTATCAATTTTTATTTGATTACATGAATGTGTAATTTAAGGCATTTTAAAGCTTTGTGTATTCAGTGTTTCATTTGTGTCTTTCAACTAAAACAAGGTGGTTACTATAGAAACAAAGATATTGAAAGAGTTGAGTTGCTGTTAGCTTTGGGAACAAATACATTATTACAAAAAGCAAAAACCCTGGGGTATTGAACTATAAAATAGAATAAGATCCATACTGATTAATAAATCCGGGGTAAAAGCTAATTTTACATTGTGTATAGAAAAAGACCCACTGTGGCAAAAACAAATGAAAAAAGTGAAAGGTAATGGAGCTGTAATTTCAAAATTCAATTGTATTATCTAAATATACAATTTCCCAGGTGTAATTCCTATATCCTGCATGAACAGTTACAACGAAGTGAAAAGCTTACAGATACTAATGTGCTTTTCCTGCCACAGTATAACTGCAAAGTGTAAATGCATTTGGAAACAGCAGAGCTACCGGGAAAATAGAGCTGCTCTTAACATCAGTTATGCAGGCAATATATGGCATACTCCTCCTGACACCCCTTCAGCTATTTGCACGATTGTTTTCTTGGACATCTCACAGACTTGCAGGTTTATACACGGGGCAAACAGCTGTGCCTGCAGAAATCACAGAATCAACGCCTCTCACTATGGGAGAGCCTGTCAGCCTGAAGGTTGGCATGTGTTGCCAGGCTTTGCTTTCCAAATTCCTATCCTGGAGATAGGAAAAAGTAGACCAGAGTAGTAGGAATTAGAGAAATGTCAGTTCTCCTTTCTCATGCATAGCTCGTTTTTGACTGCTAGTGACCCTGTAGTGTTCTATATTAGGAGAGCGTTGCATAATTGAAACGAGCTCAAACTGGGTAAATGAGCTCAAAATACAGGCATGGAGCACAGTGAGCTAGAATAAGGGCACAAGCTAACACAGGCTGATTTCACTGTATTTGATAAAAACACCCATATGCATGTGCATACATGCATACATGTGCATACATGCATATGTACGTGCACACAGAGCCACATGTTAAAGAATGATTCAGTTATAGATACAGCTCTTTAACTAATAAATATATTTAAGAAATCATCAACCATAGAACATCTGCTTGGAAGAGACGTCGAAACATGATCTGTTCCAATCTTCTGTGGGAAACAGAGCCTAGATTATGTTATCTAGAGTACCTGTCCAATTGCATCTTGAGAACTTCCAGTGATGAAGACTCTACCATGACCCTGGGGAGGCTACAGCGAATGATTTGTAAAGATTTCTTGCATCAAGGTGAATCCTCTTTTGCTGCCCTTTGTCTTCTACATGTGCCTTCTTGTGAAGAGAAATCCTCTGTCATCTTTATAGTTGCCCTTTAGGGACAGGAATACTGTCATGAGGTCCTTCCTGAGCTTTCTGTTCTGCAGAAAGAAAAGACCTAATGCCTTCAGTCAAACCCAAGTCTTTCAGTCAAGGAAAAAAACAAGGGAAATTAAAAAGCCATAGTTTCATGGGGTATTTGAATGTTGAGAGTGGTAAATCAGGCGCAATCCTCAAACAGTATTGTGTGACCTTAAAATGCTATTGTCAGTCATTCACAGAAATACCAGAAATGTTCTCTCTCTACACATCTAGCTCATTGCATAGCTTATTTTTCCCATGTTACAGAACCTGTCTGAGTACCTATGCAAATGCATGCTTGTTTGTGTATGTTTTATATGGCTAAACAGGAGCTATTTCTCACAAAGTTAGTAGTCCTGACTCTCAGAAAAAACAGATGTAGAAAGTTCAAACCTAAAGTAATGTACTGGGTGAATTAAGTCCATATCTTTTCTCCAAAGAAAACTTTCTCTGTGATCAAAATCAAAATTGGTTAATTAAAGGCCCTAGATAATTACTTCCATGGGCTCTATAGTTTTTGTATCTTCCCAAAGTGCCATGAAAATCATATACTTAAATAATCATCACTGGTTTGTGTTATCAGTGGAAAAGTTTACCAGCTGTGATAGCAGGGAAAACTTCAAAGGCTGTGATAAATCATATGAATAATTTGTCCAGAGGAAGTCTATATAATTTGGTCATGTTATCTAAATGTGTCAAATGAAATGTTAAGATCTAGCTCTCTCTTTCACCGGGAGTAATTGGATTTTGACATATCTCTAAATTGCTAGTATTTCCCCCAAAATGTAGGCATGTACAAATTTTCTTGCCTGGATGCCTATAGTAAATGGTTACAGAAAAGAGGCCAAAGGTATATGGGAGGCTCAGGAAGGTTGGTTCTTCATTTTCATACTGCTAGCCCACCTGCTGTGAATGTGATCATCAGGCCATCTAGTACAGTTATGCATCCCTCATTTAGATATGCTGGAGTGGATAAGATGAAAGACTCTAAGCTTCTTTGTAAATCATTCAGAGGTAAATTAGAAGGCTTCATTACTCACACAAAAATTTTTTTAGAGGACCATCATTTCTGCATTTGACATTCTGAAGGAAGAAAAAGTAACAGGAAAATAGTGCTTAAAAATGTCCTTGATTTTTCTTAAGTTTCTAAGACTTCAAAGAAGGGTTGGGTTATACCTATCACTTGCTGTTCCTATAGAAAAGGCATTGTGGATTCAGATGTTCTGTTCTCTGTTATTCCAAAGTATTTCGTTCTTAATTGTGCATTGATAAAATTGTAGCATATACATGTACTTAAAATTCTGCTTTTATGATGCCAGATTTACTAATGTGATTTTGGATTTTTAATGTTAAGGACAAAGACCTTCTTTTTGATCTTATTTTACTAGTAAAATGTTCAAAGCCTCTTCCTATTAGAGTGTGTAGATCTCTTACTGATTCTTCTAGTTCTCTTATGATGAGAACACATAGATCTTTCCTTAGTGCTCCGCTTTTCACGTGAGAATCTGAAATGTGAGAAAAGGAAGAAAGTTCTAACTCAGAAGCTGCAGTACAAAATAGTGCACTTGAAATTGAAACTGTGATAAATAAGCTTCTGCTGGAGCAGTTTGTTTGAAAACTTACTCGGGAGTTTAAAATCTTACAGGTGCAAATATTTGGGCTTCTATTTACACCTTTTTTTATTCTAAAAACGTCCTTTGATTTCATGTGATGTGATCTAACACATTGCCAAACTACAGCAGAAACCAGAGTTCTGTGGCACTACTAGGAGTGTATTGGCACAATCCACTAATTCTTATCATTACAAGTTTTACCCCAGATAGGCTTTCAAGCTGTGTATAAGCTGAGGCAAAAACTGGAAAATAATGACTGGAACATAATCATGGGATTTCTAGTATTGATGAAGTAGAACTGGCTTGAGTTACGTTTCTGGTTTGGCATGCTTCAAGTGATTTATTATCATAGGAACATAATAAAATAAACTACAAAAGGACTTGCAAAGATACTTTGTTTAGCCAAAATTCACTACTTTGAAGTGTCCTTATGCAATTGCTCATATTAGTATGAACAATCCATTAGTTCATACTAATTGACTACTTCATATTAGTAAAATGAAACACATCTGTGATTATCTGCAATGTTGAAATAAGTGAAATACACGAGTCTGCTGTGACCTACACATGGGACATTTGCTTTTGGCTTGTTGGGTTTTTTTAACCATTCCATATTGTCAAGGACTGTTAAATAATAATCTGTCTTTGAATTATTTGGGCCTCAAATGATAGTTGAAGTAACATTGAACTGATTATTGCATTTTAATTTGTATGAATGTGCACTCCAGTAGGGACTAAAAAAATAACATTTTAGCTGGGGAAGGAAAAGAATTTCTTCAGGTTCTCCCCTGGCTGTAGCACACAGCCCTCACCTCCTGAACATTTTCTTGAATATCCAAGTTACTTTCAGGCCTTCCACCCAGAAACCTGTGGCACCAAGCACTTCTGGCAAAGCAAGAGCCTGTGACTGGGTTCAACTACAACTCATGAAATGTAGCAGGAGGTGAGAGGTGCATTGTGGTAGCATTTGGGCAGGTCAGACTATGACCAAAGAAAAAGAGGCAAAAAGAATGGTGTGGGAGATCAGAATGCATGGGAGTGGAGTTGGATCCAATGCTGAGGTAAAGGGAGTAAAAGTTTTTGGTGTTGTACATTATATGAGACATGATGATACGTTTGTCTGCTAATTCCTTGGTGTGCTCTTCTTTCAGTTTTCAGTTGCAAATATAAAGTAAAAAATATGTGCTCTTTCTGTTGTCATTATTTTTCTAGAGCATTGGTGTTTAAATTATGGTCAGACCTGAACCTGGGTTTCCAACCAAAAGCTCCTGTCTTTCTTGTGTTTGGACTTTTTGTTGTTGTTGTTGATGAATTTGAAATCTGGAGTTGATCTCTGATAAAGTATTAGCAATAAGGGTTAGGCAGATCAGAACAGAAGTTTCACCATAGTATGACAGAAATATGAAACAAAATCTGATTCAAACCATGATCTATACATTGCAATTTATACTCACTGTTTAGTTCAAACTTAACTCATTACTATCATTTTTTTTTAATATAGTCCCCAAGTATATAGTTCTACTATTATTTAACATTATTATCTGGTTATATCCATAGCAACTTGTAAAGTCAAATATTTAAATATAATAAGAACCCTAGCTGAAGTGAAGGATTATTTTCCTAACTCCTAAATCCAAGATATAAAGCTTGGTCAAAAGTTTATGCAGAAGAATACTGATAAATTGTATTATCAGGCCAGGTTGATAAATATTTTAGATATATAAGCTTACTTTTCAAAAAAATACTTAAGCCCATGTCGGAACTTGAAAACTGAACTTAAGTTCACCATACCAGACTTATTTTGGGGCATTTACTCAATATAGTAGAAGGGTTTAGTTTACTGCATAGGAAATCAAGGAAATGAAGAGCAGAAAACACAGAGAGATTTACACTTCTCTCTAGACCAAGCTCTAACTGTGGGTAGGAAGGC
Organism: Phaethornis superciliosus; assembly: GCA_023637945.1. Taxonomy (NCBI): domain Eukaryota; kingdom Metazoa; phylum Chordata; class Aves; order Apodiformes; family Trochilidae; genus Phaethornis; species Phaethornis superciliosus. The sequence goes on from JAJQWJ010000001.1 coordinate 125,183,399, forward strand.
AAAGAGCAGGTGCCAGAATAAGCACTAAACTGCACTGGACAGGTGCCAATTTTTTTTATTTACAAGTAACCTCTTGCAGCTGGAGCCTGTTCACTGGAAGGAAAAGGCAGAGCCACCAATGACTTCAGCAGTGCAAAACTCGAGCACTCCAGAGTGAAAGAAGGAGCTCATAGTTTACCTCTTTGCAAAATCCTGGAGAATTTATAAACACACACACACACACATACAAAAAAACAAAAACAAAAAAAAAGAATAAAAAACAAACAAACAAACCCCAAACCATAAAAAGTAATTGTAAATGGTCCTTTGTTTAGTACAATTCACCTTAAGTCAGAGTTGGGTCTTGCTGGTTGACTGGATGGTTGATGCTTGCCTCATGCACCATGCCTCTGGACGGCGGGATCAGCATTTTCCAAGAGCTGCTGTACTCTGGCTTCACTTGAGCTTACTGATGACTCCTAAAATGCTGACAGAGTAGTAGCTAGGAATATATTGTGCTCACAGATACACCTGTTCTCTCACTACAGATGAACTGCACAGAGACACTCCCGTTTCTTGGATAAATTCCTGCAGTTTAGCCCAATTGCTAGATGCTGCACCAGTTACAGGCAAAGCTGTTGTGTACCTTGGGTGTCCCAGTCCTCCCAGCTGTTCCAGGAGGTGAACTTTCATCTTCATTCTCTGGATGGACAATTAATATCCTCAGGAGGCCAATCCTTCAAAGTACTGTTTGCCATGCTGAGAAAAATAAATGCAGATGGGTGCAGCTGTCTCAAATGGCACCTTTGTCACAAGCCAGCAGAAAGAGCTCAATTAGGTTTGCAACAGCTCCACTGGTCTGCTGCCTAACATGGACCAAATCACCTCGTTGACCTTCTATAATCCTTGCCTATATAACCATCCTTTCTAACCTGCCAGTTTTGCATAATGTTGAATGGCTTTTTATACATACGTGGTTAGATAAGATGAAATTTTTCAACCGCAAAATGCAGTAATATCTACTGACTGATTAGAAACAGATTCTTTTCTATAATACGACCTCTTAAATAAAATGCAAACTTTCAGAAATGTTAGGCAGACATCTGTAGAAGCCAAGACTTTAATAACACTGCATAAATTGTGGTTCTTTAGATGAGCTTTTTGCTTTCTCTTCATATAAATGTCTGTCATTAGTTATGTGCAAACCTCAGAACTTCAGTTTTTGGAATGAGTGCTTCCCAGATCTCACTTGCAAAGGATTAGATTAAGCATCTCATGAGCAGGAGTGCTTATTGAAGTTCTGGTTTCAAGTATGTTCCATGTCCTGGGAGGCTGGAAGTGGAGGCAGCCAGAATGCTGCAGGACAGCTGTGCAACAGTTCAAGTTCTGCTTAACCCCCTCCATTGCAGTGGATTAGCCCCTAGGGAAGAGAATGAGTTTACAAACCCTCTAGCTCTCCGAAGTAAGTTTTTAATGACATGCTTTAAACTCAGGGTGTCTGGTATTTATTGTGCTCTTTTAACACTTCAGCTTCCGATCTGACTACTGCATAAAAATAAAAATAAATAAATTGACTATAATGGGACTTCAAATATATCTACAGCTTTGCAAACCTTTACTAAGTCATTTATAAGTCCAAGACTTAATTTACTCAAAATTCTTAATCTAGTCTTTCTTGGTCCTTGATTCCTATTTATTATTCTGGTCCTTTGATTTATGCTTCATGAGAAATAGGGCTGAGCCAACCCCCAGATCCCAACCAAACCAACCTTTGGATATGTTCTGATAGTCTAATTGGAATGGGAATCTCTGAAAAAAAATCCTTGCCCTATATATTCAGTTTTGTTACTATCTAAATTGGAACTTGGTTCTTAAAACGTTTGAAAACCCTCAGAAATCAAATTGCTTTATTTCTCTATTTTAAAGATAATGTTATTTTCTTTTCAATATTTAATGTCCATTTCATATTATGATTATGAAAACAACTAAGCAGTGTCAGTTCCATTCTCTGCTGTGCTTGGTAATCATGGGCCCTGCTACAGGCAGAATGTTTTTTAAGTTTATATACTGAACATCAAAAGAAATCTTCTGCTGTAGTGTACTACATATGACTCTTGTCCTGTCCTTTTCCCACAGTGGCCCCAGAGCTGAAATTTCTCTTATGCTCTGAGGAAGGGGGAAGCAGCAGTGAAGGAAGGCTAAAGAGCATGGCAGCAAAGCCACTCCCAAGGCAAACCAAGGGAGTAGTTAAACCAAAGAGAAGAGCCAGGGCTGCAAGTGGCAAGGAGCCATGGTATATTTGAGGGCATGGCTTTGTGGAGAAGCAACACACAGTTGTGTGAGAACACAATTGTAGGATTTCCCTAGAATATTGTCCTAGAATCTTCATTAATAGAGATTTTGTATGGTCAAGAACATGCAGTGCTTGGATTTCCTTTAATTTTCACAATGCTACTTTTTAGGTAAGGGTTGATTAAAAAGTGGCATTCCTATTAAATACGGAAATAGGCCCAACTTAGTTAATGTCACTTAAGTCATTTTTGCTTCAAATGTAGCTATTTTATTGCACTTTTAGTAGAAATGGTCCTGGACAATTAATTAACAGTGCTGTATCTCATGGGTCTGTCCTTGTGATACACTGTAATCACTTGAGGTAAAATCTTAGTCCCCAGGAGTGTATCTCCATCATAGCTGTTATTTCTTTTCACACAGAAATAGAGAGTGCAGTTGTCCAGCTCTGCACATTTGAGACATGAGGTCAATCATTCTTACTAACCGCAAATGTTACCATTTTCTGGCTGGAGAAATGCAGGGTCAAGCATGTTTATCCTATGGAAGAGCAGTCATCTGTTTCAGGACAAGAACACAGAATAAAAATTGGCTTAAGTTTTTCCATGTGCACCTGGAATGCCCATTTGAATAAAGAACACCAAAGGAAACATTAAACTCTCATACACCCCAAACCTGGCTTAAGACCACGCTTGATATTCTGGCAGTTCTTCTGGAATTGATTGGCAACTTTTCTAAAAGATTAGACACAAGTCCTGGAGGCAGCAGGCCTAGTTCATAGGTTATGTCACCACGATGAGGTAGAAACATAACTGGAGCACATGCAAGCATAACTTACTTGAATTAGCAGGAAAAGCAGTTTCAGCAAAGATGTGGTTGCATGGACTTTTTTAGCAATAGGATGTCCATCCAGCCTGCATGTACCAAAGACTGATTTACCATGTCAGCACCACCCTGGTTGCCCTGCTAGATTGAGTAAGTTAGGGTACAATCACACTTCTGCTTTGTGGTGTTTTATTCCTCATCTCTATTTTACTGCAGTGTAGCTGTGCAGCTTAGGGTTACATGTTTAACCAACCAAATCTGAAAATATGTAACCTCAGTTTCAGTTTGACCGTTTGAGATGTTGGGAGGGTGGCTGTGGTTCTCATGAAAGCTATGTAGTTCCTTAACCTAATTTCCCTATACACAGCTCTGATAAGCCCTGAAGGCTTCCGAAAGTTTTTTTTATTTTTTAAATCAGGAAGTAGCCTCAAAATATGCCTTACCCTGGTCAGTTCTGCACCAGAAGCAAAGGAAATGCAAACTGCTGTTAATATTTTCTGCCAAAGGGCTTTGGTCATGATGGATTTTATGTACATGTGAGCAAGGCTGGTGTTATAAATGACTGTCCCTCAGTCTGTTCATCTTAGCAGGTGATAGTTGCAGTGGATTTGTTCTCAAAAACTTCCAGTGAGTGGAAAATACAAATGTGTACTTATACTTAACAATGGCAGACAAAAGAATTATTATTAATGAGAAAAACACAGTGGCTTTACTTCAAATGGAATTTAAAATCTCATGGTAGCTGATAGCTGTATGTTTTATCTTCTGGCCCTTGGAATAAATATTTTTTATGAATGAGGAAAATGCCTCTGAAAAGAAGATGGCTGGGATGTCACTGCTTGCTTTGCTTTGTTGGAAGGCAGGAGCACACAAGTCAGCGTTTTGCTTCTTAAGAAGCTGACGTTAATTTATTTTGACAGCATTTTCAACCCATATAGTAGCTTAGGAATATGTTTGTGCTACCTTCTTATTTTAGACAAGCAATGCTTTGCGTGAGACTGTTAATTTGGTAAAGGGCATGGGTTCACATTTGGTTTTCATAGACTGATAGATTTAAAGGCCAGAAGAGACCATTATGATCATCTAGTCTGACCTCCCACTTCAGTTGGGGCACAAGCCTCACGCAATCGTTACTGCAACAAGATCATGACTTCACTGGGAACTAGACAGCAGTTTAAAGAAGGCATCCAGTCCTGAGTTGCTTTCTTCTAATTTTTACTATTAATATTTTCAACTGCAGACACCATTCCAGTCCCTGGATCATATCATTTTTTCGGTAGACAGAGTCAAAATAAAACATCACCCTCAACTGTCCTTTTCAATTACGTGTCTGTGATTCCATCTACTTGGATTTATTCCAAGATCACAGGAATATTTATGTTGTGTAGTTGTCAGGCCATGCTGAATGGGCAGTAAGCATTCTTTTCTCTTTATACTGGATATTGTAAAAACAGTTGCATGCACGCATGGAATGTCAAGGTCTTGGGCTCAGTTTGCATTGATAAGTCAGGAAGCATTCATCCTGGCTTTTGGTTTTCATGAGCAGTTTGCATCCACTGAGTTAGCATGCATGAAGCCTGTTCACAGAGCAAACACACAGAATCTATTGTCCTTCTTTTAAAACCCAGCTCCTGCATTTCTAAGATCAGTCTTTAATAGAGAGACAATGACAAAAATTAACAGATAGTAATGAAAAGAAGATAAAATGAAAAGAAGGGAAGGCAACTGAAAGTGTTCAAGCAATTATGATTTATCTAAAGCATTTTTAAAAATACAGTTGCAATTCAGTTCACCTGAGAATGGCAGTAGAATATTACATGGGATGAAGGAAGATACTTTGAATAAGCTTATTCTGCCACTCATTATAATGCAAGAACACAATTTCTCCAAACTTAAAACCTGGCTAAAATTCACTATAGCAGGAATTCTGGTCTGCAGCACTGGATCAATTTTTTAACATGGACAGAGCTCCAAAACTGAGGTTGAAGTTTTACAGAACCTGGGAATGCAACACTTTGTAAGGTCTTCAAGTTAAAGTACTTCTGAAATGTAAAGTCTTTCAGGCTCTTTCTGGCTCTCCCTAAATTAAAGAAAATCTGCAGGGCTTGGACTCCACTTCTGGTACATGCTCTCATGTGGTAACCAAAACAGTCCCATGATCTATACAGGAATGGAATTGGGAAAAGAATTGGAGCAAAGTATGGCCAAAATAAAATCTGGGTAAACATACTGCAATAATTGGTCAAGTCTTATGACCTTTAAAACTTCCAGGTTTGGCCAGTTTTAAGAGCTGCCCTTTAGTACTTGCTCTAGGAAAGACTGACATCAGTTTCAGAAAGCAGCTGCCTGTCTCTTGCCATTTAGTAAAACATTCACATAAACTGATGTTTTTCAAAATTCTCATCCTTCTTGACTTAAAAAGACCCTGATCTCTTGCAACCACACTGCAAGGAAACAAAACTCAAGGCTTTCCAGTTTAAAAAGTGACACAGTTCAAGGAGCTAAACCTTCAGGAATGCTTTAACTCTAATTTTTTGTTAGGCAACTCACTTGACTAATAGTTATTCTCCATTTTTACCCTTGGGAAGTGCAGAGGACATCAAGAGACCTCTGTGAAACCATTATAACATATATGGGTTTACATTTATATTCACTGGATATATAACTTATTCTATAATTTTGTTCTAAACTGAATATTTGAAAATATCCTGGATGTAATAATCTATATATAGAATCCATAAGTAAATAAGTTTCTATTTCAGAGAAGAACACTTGCTCTTCACATATTAATGGCCTTAACTGAAGACAGTTTGCAGGTTATTTAAAATCCTTGCAGTATTCCGTAACAGCTTTAAGAACATTTTTCTTCATGTATGTGTAGGTTCCAACTGTTAGCATTTATTGTGTCCCCTAGTATATTTGAAATTAGGCAATCTCAATCAAGAACTGGGTTTGTCATTTAAAATCTTTCAGTATAAAATATTAGAACATGTACAAAATTAATATATGGGTGATAAGAAGGTATATAAATATATATTTGAGAGTATTTGAACATTTTGTCCCCCTGAACAAACTGTTTTTAGAGACAAATGTTGTCTGATCTGGTAACTAAGTATTTTGACTTTGTATGTAGTCTCGGCTCAAAGGGATATCTAACAGCACAGCAAACATGCCTTGGCAATTAAGTGGTTGTTCACAGTACATCTTATGGAAATATGAGATATAGCTCAAACTGTTCAATAAAGAATGCTCATTCTTTTTACTCTTTGTTTTAATGGGCTATAAAATAAATGCAGCGTAGAAGGTATTTTTGCATCCAGAGCTTGTGATACAGCATATGTATGGTTGTGCTAAGGAGAAAATGCCAAAATTGTGTACTTCAGATACCCACTGTGCTTCTCAGAAGGGTTATATATGTAAAACCATCAAAATCCTGTGCTGTCTTTAATGAAACAGGACTGACTGCTCCCCTGCTGTTGCTGGTAAATGCCAAAATATGTCTGGCTCAACAGAGAAATACTTCATTTGTAGCCATATGTGAGAAGGAGTAAGGAGACTGTGGACCCCATAAAGGGAGGGCAAAGAAGAAAGTGTTTGGAAAGAGTATAACATAGGAGTAACAGTACCAGAAAGCACACGCACATATGTATGGGTTAATTGAATGCATTAAGGTGGTTAAGGGTGGAGGAGGAAAAAAAAGATGAGAAACATCAGGTGAGTTAACCCTAACTGAAGGGAATTAAGTGATATAACAGATTAATTGAGGAGGGAAGTAAGAGTGTGAAGTCCATTAATAAAAGATGAGGAGGGATTATATTAATAAGAGCTCTGCAGAGACACTAGAGCCCTTACAAGGAGAGAAGCACAGGGCTTGGTTCTGGTATTCTTGTTCAGTACTTCTGAGATGCTCAGACTGCTGCTGGGAGGACAAGGTACAGCTAAAAGGCAGGGACTGTCAGGAGCAGTAAGCAAGGCAGTAGTTCCACACATTTACAGAGGTGAATAACTTTGAGGAGCAGCTTGTCATAGCAGCAGTCCCTAGGATTTTCCAAATGCAATGTATGTCCCTCAAGTCACTGAACTAAATGACTGTTTACAGTCAGGACTCTTTTTAATGGTTTGCTTCTTTTTCTTATTATGTATTTAAGTTATAATGTAAAGGGCTTTTTAATCTCTGTGGAAACATTGCACTTCATGTAAAACCAAGGACTTCTTTATGGCCATGTACTCCCAGAAGATGGAATTTCATGTGAAACAGCAACTCTAATGGGATGTATAGGAAAAAGGATGGAGTTGATAGATCCATGGTGCACCGCAGGGTTCCTGGTCCTCAGGCAGCTAGAGCAGGGAGTAGGTCACAGCCATCAAAGACCTCCTCCTCCTCATGCACTTAGATTTCCTTCATATGGAAGTATTTGGAGGGGAAAAGGGAGGCTGAAATGTTTGTCTCTAGATTTCAATCTCACGTGCAATTGCTGTAAAGTGGCCAGGATATGTCCTCAGAGCTGGAAGCTGGGAAGCACCCCTGGCTCCCACAGTTGCAGATATTTATCACAGCCCAAAGTAGCTGATAGACACAAACCACAAGGTCTGCCTCACAAACACTTAGTGTGAATATGTGTGTGAAATAGGTATTTCATTTTAATGTGTAGAAAGGATGGTTTTCTTCAGAATTATTTAGTAAGAGATGTAACTACTAAACTGGAGAATTTAATCAATTTGATCAGTTCACCCAGCACCATGAATCCCAAGAAGAAAGTGCTGACCCATCAACTGTGTCCTTAGTGGTACAGTCCCAAAGGGTCACATGCTTGGACACTTCAGTTAGCAGCATTCTTTTGAATGCAGATATTAGACCGAGAGCAGGAAATAAGAAGTCAAAAAGTGTTCTCAGACAAAATAACCCTGGGGTTTTTGGTGAAATGTTTTTACCTTTGCCATGCTCCTTTCTTTTGACCCAATTAAGACTAATTGCTTAATCTAGTTTTTAGTAGCTCCTTAAAAACTGTTTTCTAGAATTCACTCTTATCTTAAACTTTTCTGCTCTTATCTTGCCATATTTGAAGCATAGACAAAACATGTAACGGAGCATATAAATATGAAAGTCTTATGTTGATACCTGTGTAATTACAGAATTCAGTAAGGTATATCAATTTTCCAACAATTCACCTAAACATTAATTTCTTCAAAATGCTAATGTGTACTTTTCTCTTTTTGACAGCAAAATTTGGAGAGTAACCTCACCAACCTGATCAAGAGGAATACTGAACTGGAAACTCTTTTGGCAAAACTCATTCAGACCTGTCAACATGTAGAAGTGAGTACTGACCTCCATTTGAAATACTTGTAAACTTAATTATATTCACTTCTAGTATTCAGGAACAAACGTTTAAACAAACAAACAAACCAGAAAAAGTACAGAAGTAAATTAAAAGAATGGTAAACTGATTTGGAGCTTTTTCACTGATAAATGTTATTCTCAATACTGGTGACCTTTACATTCCTAACTGTCCCCTTTTAATTATGATGTGTTTTCATGGTCTCCATCACTACCAAACTTGAGCACATCACTCACTATCTGTACCATGTTTTTATTTTGGGGTCCTTTGTGAGACAGAGTAATATTTACATATGAGAAACTGAGGCAAAGAAATAGTAATGCCCAGATCTAAAATGATACTTAGGTTTCTATTGGCCATTGTTTGTTTTTCTTCATCAGAGTTAAGTATCTAAATACATATGTGGACTCAAAAGTCAAACATGTATGTGTTTTCAGAAGAAGGGAGATGCTTACAGGCCTTTGACTTGTCTCAGTTATGTATTTAACTTTGAGTATCACAAAAGATTTGAGCACAGATGGATCTGAATCCATATTTCCCCCAAATCTGGGGTATTTTTTAGATGGCCCTGTGGGGGCTACTGCTCTACATGCAAATCAAAATAATCACAGACTACTTCAGCTATGGAAGCTGACAAAGGAGGAGATCAGAGCCTAAAATAGACTCTTTTCTAGCAAAACTTATATTTTTACTTGCTGTCATTCTGTAAGACCTTTTCTGTTCCATATAGTACATTCAGGTCATACAAAACTTGTAAAAGGCATCATGAGTTTATGTTTCTTTCAGTAAATATTATACAAACATCCCCATGTCATCAAACCACTGCTTTACTCATAGGCAGTCTGAGCCATGAGTCCCAGGTGACACACCAGGGAGAAAACATTTTCACCTCCCTTCCAGGTAAACTGTGTCTGAGCAACACTGGAAAACTAGGAAAAGCTCAACATCATGAGACATACATGCTTATTGACAGATAAATTGGGCCCGCTGAGATACATCAAGTTCAGCATTTGCAGAGCTATCAGTTTTTGTAAGTTCTATATTTGGCTCAAGGTGCCATGGGAAAGTTAAGGGGGTAGGAATCAGAAAAGCTGGTACAGCATAAATACTGCTGATTTAGAGTGAAACAAGCTTCAGATATCAATCACGGAGAAAGATATTTTCAGTTGAACAGCTAATTATTAGCCAGATTGACAGGGAAAGCTTACTTTCTGTCTGAAAAATGGTTGAGTTTCCATTTACATCACAATGCTGTTTGTTGACAGGCTTCTGCATGGGACAATTTCACTGCTGATTGCATTGCAGCTCCTGCAGCAGCCTCCTTTATTCAGAGGAGGGTTCACTCTGTGTTGCTAGCAGAGAGAGTGTTAAATAATGATAGTGTTGTGTAGAGCAGGTATTCCTCTTTGAGTAAAGCTGCCTATATGTGTGAAAGGAAGCCAGGTTTCTTCATCAGTGCTATCTAGGGAATAGCCCTGGAGAATTTGAGTAAGCAAGGCAGCCTTAACCCAGATCTTCTGAAAATAAAGGTATCATTTAAGCTAAAGTTAGCTGTGACATACTCTGCTGTAACCTAACCACCGGCTTGCTCTGCAGGCAGGCACTGTCATTCTATAGAAACCTCCTTTTATTTATAAGAAAGTCACACGGAAATTATCTGTGGGATTCTTTTGTGTCTTTTTCAGACTGAAGTTCAGTCACCTCATTAAGCTCAAGAGCAGCTTTTCTTGTGAACAGATTTAAAGTCACACCTTGAAAATCTGGATTTGTTTCAGGGCCTCATTGACTGTGGCAATGGCACGGTGCGCAGTAAAAAAGGGAAACCAAAATAAAATCCACCCCAAACGAAAACCAAACCAAACTAAAGCAAAACCCAAGCAACAACAACAAACCCCCAGACTGGTCTTGCAAGGAGATCATCTCATGCATTCCTCTACCTGCTCCACCTCTGGGGAGCCTTGCTGGTTTCATGAGTTTCAACAAAACCATGAAAGTCTGTCCACAGTATCAGATTTGAGGTGAATGTTTGAGATCTTTGTAACGGGCAGCAATAACGTCAGGCAGAAAAACTGCAATATCAGCTGGAACAACTGCAGTAGGTAATGAGAGACAGAGACAAGGCATATTTTCTTCCTCTGTTTATAAAACTCATAGCAAAACCCGTGAAGTAGATAGACCCAGGACAGGATAAAGCCTCTTCTTCATTAATGGCCTATATCCAAGATGGGCTAGATCTGGAACATTTAAAATTGCTTCTCCATCTTCCTCTGCAATTCCACAATGTATTACCAACTCCAAGGTTTACTATTACAAAAAAAATCCATCTTATTCAACTGGTAACAGATGCTCTGCTCTCTCTGGAGTCCTGCTTTAGAAAATTTCTCTGTAGACGTAAAGCAATAGCAGCAAAGTTGGTAATGAATTCCTACCACATTTTATTCATCAAATTATTCTAATTAGCATTTAAATTAGCTAAATATTAAGAAATGAGCTTGAGTCAAAACCCTGGACCTAGGCCACACTGGAAATCAGGCAAATGGGAGTGTGAAAGTAAACTTTAAAGCTATCTCTGTTTCTCAGAGCTTGATGAAATCTTCTGATATGTGAATATTTCCAGTGTTAGAGAAGCTGTGGCTTGAAAGATTTTTTTTAAAGTTAGTATGCTCTCTTTCTTTGTGCTTCTTTGTGACAGACAGAAATTCAGCCCAAATCAGGAACCTGAATAAAGGAGACAGTATATTGGTTGTAATATTAATGTTACAAATGTAATATTACAAAATATTAGAATAAGTTCTCAATTACTGTATTAGTGATGCCCTATAAGCTCATTCAAAGGTTGAAGCTGAGAAGGTGGTTAATTTCATTGGAAATGTTTTTCAATTTTTGATAAAATATATTACAGGTAATGAAGAAAAATATATTGTATGCAATTTATAAATGTGTAAAAACAGAAACAGTACACTTAACAACCTTCTGTTACATACTTTGATTTTCCTTACCTAATTTTAAAACACTTGGTAATATTTAGATTTTTAAGAGCTTAAAAGCAGTTAAGAAAAAAAAAGAAAGAAGCCTTGGGTTTCACACATAATTTGAACTTTGAAAAACAAGGAAGGAGAGGGAATTATTATTCCTTTTGTTAATGTTATTGAGTTTTTACTAAGAGGTGTATGGAATTTAAAAAAATTGTTAATGTGGAAATAAACAGCAACAATTTTTAAAGCCTTTTTCATGTCATAAACCAAAAAATTCAATATTACATGAAAAATGAAAAAGGAATGTCTTCTTTGGTTTTCGATATGGAGCAGAAGCTGATGTTTCTGCAAATGAACAACAAACAGGCTTCATGATAAATGAATCCTCACCAGCCAGACCAAATGTTGTCACAGAGCCACTGTTTCTCATCAGTGAAGGGAGCTGTTAATGGCTTCCCAGCAACTGGCTTCACTGCATGTCAATTACCCACCCATACATCCTTCACTTCAGACAATTATAACTTCAGCAATAAAAAAAAAAACAATCTCTCCTCTGTTTTTTAAACTAATGTTTATTCCCTCCTGAAAAAGAATTATCTTCCCTTTTCACTCCCATGAGCAGGAGAGGGCTGGTCGGGTTGTTCAGTACCTGGAAGCTGGATGCCTTCCAGCTTCTGGGGAGAGGGGATCTGAGGCTGCCTTTTGTCACAGCAACAGAAGCATAAATCTTGCCTATTTTTAGATAGAGCTTATCAATTTATGGCAAGATTTATCCTGATGGGGGTCCTGATCTTAGGGACTCCAGAAGTCAACTTTCAGTCTTGCATTCTTGTGGGTAGTTCTGGGCATGTTGGTAGGAAAACTTTTGGGAGTAAATAAAGCCAAACTTACATTCTTTACTGCTTTAAGTACAGCAGATATTATTAAGCATTTTATAATATGAAGAATTTTAATATCTGAATGTCTGGTATCATGCCTAGTATGAAATCAGAGGCTGTGCTAATACTTAGTTTAGAGTAACACTTTAAAAAAAAAAGACAAAACATTTTCTCAAAGAAAACTACACCCTGAAAAGTCAGTGCTTAAGACTGTAACATTTCTTTCTGTCCCAAGTCTTCCTGTTTACTAGGAGTACCCTGGCATACTAGTTTTACTCATCTTTCAGACACATCCCTAACATTTTTTTTCGTTTGACACTCATCTTCCCATCTCTCCACTCTCCTTTCCTCTGTAATCCCATCTGTCGTTTCGTGGTTTTGCAGAAACCAAGGCCATTAATCAGGAAAGTTTTGTTTTCCTTCTTTGGAGATAATGACAGGTCTAAAACCTCATGGTAGAAAGCTTTCTGCAGAGCACACCCTTGCCTGGGCAGTTGGCTGAGTTGTCCCTGGTGATCCAGCTCTGTTTGGGAAGAGTGGCTGTGGCTGCCTTCCCAGGGACAGCATCCCAGGGCTGCATTGAATGAAAAACTGATTCATATGATGAAGTTCAGTTTTCTCCACAAACTGAGAAAATTGAATACAAATGGCTACTAATCTGATATCTGCTTATTTGGAGCCCTAGTTCACATCCTTCATGCATCTCATAGTATCTGCATAAATTGTTTTTCAGATCATCAAAAAACAGCCTGAAGAATTTTATCTTTAAATTTTGTGAGCGTTCACCCAAAGAGAGATCCCCATAATATGTGGCTAAATCATCCAGTGGCCCTTAAAAGTCCACAAAAACATCTGTGCATGTCAGGAGAGCATCTACTTTGTTCTGGAGCTACTATAAGGCTAAGATGTTGGAGGGCGAAAAGAAAGTAATGTAATTTTTTATAACAGTCTAGGTACAAGACCTCTACTTCATCTGAGGGAGAAGAGGTTCTAGCTGGATCCAATCCCACTGGGTGAAACAAGGCTTCAGTAACTTGCCTGTAATAAATGTGCTACACACGTTGCTTGTGTGACTATTTGTAGACAAACCTTCCAAAGACAGTATTGTAAAAGTGGGGCTGACAGGCCTAGGATATGGCAATATAGATGAATCCCTGAGTGGTAGCATCCCCATGGTGGTACCAACCTTTTGCCAGGTCTGCCTGCCTCCCGCTGTGTGCTGGAAGGCCTTCAGTACACTGGAGCCACTGGAGAAGCCTGTGTCAAACCTCTCCCACCCTGCAGCATTGCCAGCCTCCCTTCCTCATCCTCCACCTGCAAGGATTTGGGGCTGCATCCTTCTCTTCTGACCTGGGGTTTTGCCAGCTATGTGCAGCTCTGGATTTAGCTGCCTCTCAGTTGAATCAAGGAAGGATTTAATGCTCTAAAGGCTTAGGTTCTCCCCTTGGTTTTAGTGTCACAGGTTTGGCTGGCTGACAAAGTTTTGTGTCACGGCAGATTTGCTTCTTTGTCATAGTTTCCAAGGCACATTGCTATTGTGATTATGTGAGGCATCTGCAAATGTGTTTTAGATCATGACATTAATTGGCGTAAGGCACAGATCTGAGCATGAGCCTTTTTTGCCTGTTACTTTTCTCCCAAGCAACTGGAGTTTTGTTTCTGGACTTTTTTCTCATTTCTTTGAGGAAATATATGATTAAACGTCTGTTATGTAGTCAATAGCATGAAGCTTCTCTCATCTGTTAGGCAGAAACATAATCTGAACTCAGCTAGAGGAAAAATAGGAGCAATTATCTAGGGGGGAGGGGAAAGGAAATAGGTTTTGCTTGTAGACAGCTTTATAACATCTGTATCTCAGTCTCTCTGTTTGTTTTGTTTTGTTTTCAATTCACCCAAACGTCATAGGAAGCAAATTCTGGACACTGCTGCAAAATCATTTTTGGTTGTATAAAGAAGGAAAGGAATTTTCCTCTAACTCTGTAACCCTTGAGCTGCTGCATCTTTCACATTCTGTTGGTAATGGAAATGCTCAGTTTCCAGCTCACTTCTAAAGATATTTGCTGCTGGCTAAACCTCAGCATAACATTCCCAGTAAAAAATTGTTTTTGTGTCTGTAAAACGGAGATTTTTTCAGCCTGGTTATATAATCACCTGGGAAAAAAAATATAACATAACATAATATAAAAATAAAGATGGTAGCACCTGGTAGTACCCAGTACTTCCTGATACCTGGTTTTGTGTGACTGATCAAAAAGAAAAGCGGCAAATTGGAAAATTATACATAATGAAAATTCAAGTTTCTGATAAGACTTCAGCTCTGGGATAGCCTCTTCAAATTTTACAACAAAATGTTTTAATCAATTTGGTATAAGATACATCTAGCATTTCTGTTGCTTGAGGGACAGCTAAATCAAAACTTGATTGTTAGTGTGATTCCCTGAGGATACTCAAACAATAAAGAGTCTTTGTGACAGTAAAAACCATAAGTACTCTGTTTTCAGTAAGTTTCATGGTTCTTACTCCATCTTGATATTTGGGAGCATTTCAATCAAAACCCAAGAAACATGAGAAGTTAAAATTATGCAAAAATTATGTGGAAAACCTGAATGTAAATCCTGGTGTCTGAAGTGCAGGGAATGGCCTTCAATAGTCATACATTGGTGACTACTAGTCATTTAGAATAAGGAATCTACTTTGCTGGGTGTTTGTTTAGATAGTAGTAAAGGGCCAATGAGTTAAATAAGCATTTACCATCACTGTGAAATATGTGGGGCAGATAACTTGGAAAATAGCTCCACTGAAATTTGCTCTTTCCTCTGCTTAAGTATTTTCCATTTTTAGGAAGATGCTTGTTCAGCAGCTAAATTTATTTGCTACATTAAGTGCTAGTAGAACCTGACTTTTTTTAAGTTGTGAAACAGACAGGAAAATATGACTTGAAGGAAACCTGAAGTTTGTGCTCTCAATAAGAGAATCATTAGTAAACTTCAAGATGTGCATAAAACCCAAATGAGGATTTTAAAGCATTTGCTTCCTAAGACAGTTTCTAACGAGGGAGGGTATAAGAGGCATGTTCTATATTAACAATATTTAGGTTAAATACATGGCATGATCTACTTTTGATTTCTAATTACTTGGGTTCTATGATTAATTTCACTCTCATAGAAGTTTATTTAATTCAATTAAAATCTCAGGTAAGCCTTAGTCCTGGGTGAGTCTTAATTTTATATAGAATTAGAGAAAAGACAAACTGATAAAATATGCTGCATTGGTTATGGCAATATGGAATATTCATTCAATGATGTCCTAAGTTGCCTAGCCAGTAGGCCCTAGCCTAGTAGACAAATATTATTTGCATAAAGAATTATTGACTATTAACTATTGCTTTCACAAATTGCTAATTAAATATTTAATTTGTCCTATATATATACAACTACAGCACTCATGCATACATTTTATGTGCAGATTAGGCATGTGATGGAATACATTAGTGCACCTACAGCTGTTTTGTGACTTCTGGAAACTGGAGTTTACCACAGAATGATCACAGTTGGAAAAGACTTCTAAGATTACTGAGTCTGAATGTCCATCCAGGAGAAAACAACAAAACAAAACAAAACAAAAACCACCATGCCCACTGGACCATGTCCTGAAGTGCCATAACTACTTGTTTTTTTAATACTGTGGTTTTTAAATATGTTTTTTTAATACTTGTTTTTTTAATATGGTGACTCCACCACCTCCCTGGGCAAGCCCGTTCCAGTGCCTACTTTCAGTGGAGAAATGTTCCTAATATCTCATCAAAACCTTCCCTGGTGCAACTTCAGGCCATTTTCTCTAGTCCTATCATTATTTGCTTGGGAGAACCAACCCCCAGGTCCCCACAGCCTCCTTTCAGGTAGTTGTAGATAGTGATAAGGCCTCCCCTCAGCCTCCTCTAAACTAAACAATCAAAGTTCCCTCAGCTGCTCCTCAGTCTTGTTTTCTGGACCCTTCACCAACTTGGTTGCTCTTCTCTGGATTCACTCCAGTGACTCAATGTCCTTCTTGTAGAGAGGGTCCCAGAACTGAACACAATACACAATAATGTATGATTGTACATAAATCAATATTAACTAATGCAGTAGGTAATACTTTGTGCCTAACATCAGAGAATATAATGTCAGCCAAAATCTTGGTTTTGGAACCTTCTGTCTTTGAGACATTTACCTTTGTGTGAACAAAATGGTTTGGGGTTCCTCCTTTTTCTGCCTAACATAAATAGCTGAACAGCAATTAAAGCAGCAAGGAGACCACAGGCACTAGTCCTCCATGGAGCTAAAGATTCTGGATCCTGGATGAGAGTTTTAAGTACTGAACTTAAGCCAATGAGGTCATTGGCTTCAATTTTATCAGTTCTTTGAACTTCAGCGGTCATTTAATTGTTTTTGGTTTTCTACCCAAAATGAAGCACAGCAAGGGGAATACTTTGCTCAACGTGAAACAAAGGCTTAATGTCAGGAGGAAAACCAAAACAAATAATTCAATATAACTCAAAATATATTTTCATTTTTAAGTTAAAAAAAAAGACTAACATAAAGGACAAAAACAATGACTGAAAATAAAAACCTAATATGTCCCTTTTACTGCATCTTGAAAAAAAAAACACCTCCTTCTTAGAGGTTAGTTTCATAGTTTAATCTAATCTTAAACCTCACTGCTGCCAAAAGTCATCCCACTTCTGCTTCATCCCTCCTCACTGTTTTTCTCTACCTGCTTCCCTCGTGTTCATACAACATCCACATCCATCAGGTGAGCTCAGCCTGGGTGGCCACACCAGCTTTTCATATGGATGGAAAATGGGGAGTTTCTTTTTTCTCAGCATGATCCCAGAGCAGTCTAGCCCAGTTATGAAATTGTGGTTTGTCTGTCTGTGAATGTCTTCTTTCCAGTGTGCTTTCTGATCCTGGGAAATGTCAGCTGTAGTTCCAAAATGATGCTGCATTTGTGTTCTGTTGTGTTCACTGAAGAAAGCTTAGTGCATGGACTTTACAGCTATCAGCATGAGTGCCTCTGGAGCAGCTCTTCATGAGAAGTTTCCAGATCATCTGAGTTTACGGTTTTTTAAAATGTTTTTAATGGAAATCTTAAAAAGACAATTTGTTTGTTTCCCATGAAACTTCTGGGTTTGTTCTGTTTTATTTTGTGATTGGATTGTAAATGTCACTGGAGGACTGCTAGGTGTCTTGCAGGTTGGTTTCTCAGCAATCTACTTCAAAGCACAGTGGGACAAAAAATTTTAAAGCAAAATTTTAAGGAGTAACACGAGTATTTAAGACTTCTAAAAAGGTTTACTTTTAGTCAAGATTGGGACAGATAGTCTTATCAGCTTGACCTAAAGTGGTTTAGTTATCTTGGCCCAATCAGTTCTTCATTCACAGAATTCCTAGGTAGCCAGAGTAAGTTGCTGTATTTTTTGTGCTGACCTTTGTTTAACCTGCTCTGAGACTGCCTCTAAACACAGGTCTCCTGGTTAGAGATAGATGTGGAATGCAAACAAAAACAAAGCCTCTGGCATATTTGAAATGGGAGATGACCACTCCTTTTTCTCTTGTGCCAATTCAGAACAAAGGAGTTGTAGATGATCCATTCAGATGGCAAGCTGATTAATATTTCCAAAGGCACAGTTTGTCATAATGGATAAAATCAGTTTTACGTTTAGATTAGATAAAGTCTGAAAACGTGTTATTGCAAGAGTTGGTTTTGCTCTATAGGTGACTGGGTTGAATAACCCATAATATTAAGCAGGGATAAAAAATTAAAGAAGTTTGAATCCATAAGTCTCATTCATTCTAGCCATCTATAAAATGAAAGGGAATAAATGTTTTCAGAAATGCACATTAATAAGTATTCTTTGTATTTATATTAAATAAATAAATGAAGCATGGATGATGGTAAAATATGACTTCAATGTATTGTTACTCTTTGAAGAAAAGGTATGCACTTTACACTGAGTCATTAAGAAATAGATAGGCCCCTCTCTTTAGATTAGTATAA
The DNA here is from genome assembly GCA_023637945.1 of Phaethornis superciliosus. Classification (NCBI taxonomy): domain Eukaryota; kingdom Metazoa; phylum Chordata; class Aves; order Apodiformes; family Trochilidae; genus Phaethornis; species Phaethornis superciliosus. The sequence goes on from JAJQWJ010000001.1 coordinate 125,201,720, forward strand.
TCCTTTAATTCATCTAGAGTCCCTAATGCCAGAAAGTATGCTCTATATTTACATGACAATGAAGATAGTTTTCACAGAATAAATAGGTATCAACTTTTATATGTCACCACATTATTTTTTCCTTAATTTCTGGTTTTGTTGTAATGCAGGATCAAAATCTGTAATGAAATACATTACAACAGTGTTACAGTTGTTAAGTGGAATAATTGCAATTTGCTTTTCTGATCTTTTTGTTTATTTGCGAGTATATAGTGATTCTATAATCACCAACTCAAACCCACTAAAAAAACCTGGCAACTCTTATTTACCTGTATGTCTCCAAGGGTAAAGAAACTTTTTCAGGCACCAAGATGATTTTAAAATAGTAAATCTGAAACTTAAATATATACCTCACTTTCCAAATCAGACTCTTTCTGCAACCTACTTTCTTCTACTTTGTATAATGAGTGGAGCACTAGTGAGTAAAAGTTACTCTGTTTTTGGTGAACTTATTCCATACAGTGTGGTTTTAAAAAAGCAGACTACTTCTGATTTAGGGTGTTTAATTTTGTTTGTCCTGTAGAGATTATTTGCTGATAGAGCACATGCGCATTTCTATTTGTGGACCAAATTGCCTCACCCATAAAGAATCCCAAAGGAAGAGTTTTGCCCCTGGAAGGAAAATTCTCCTGAGACATTAAAACCCCCTTCAATTCCAGTATATTAGATGGGGAAGTTTTGATGGGTATGAATCTAGGTCTATTTCCTTTGAATTAATCAGAGAAGCTCCCCTCTAACCCTGAACCTCTCTCTAGCTGTGCTGTAGTTCTGTGATTTCCCAAACATCTGCTGGGGACTATGAAACCACCACATTCATTTTCTTATGACCTAAGATGCAATTTAGCTCAGGTCTCTGAAGATGAAAGCCAAGGAAGCCTTTGCAGAAAGCAGAAAGCTTTCCAAAGCAGTTCTCAGCTTTTGGAGATGGGAACAGCTGGCCTCCTCTTCCCTTTGGTTTGGGAGGGCTTGTTGTTTCCAGCTCCCCGTCAGACATCTGAGGAACCTCCATTTTCTGTTTTTTTCTACACCCACTCCCTGAGGCAAAGGCCAGCAGACCCTATCCATCTGTCTGGAAAAAGTGGAAAGAACCCTGAAAATTTTTTTTTTTTTTTTTTTTCTGTATAGTGAGGTCATCAGATGTTAGAGCAATAGGAACAAATTCCCTACAAAAGCAGCAGGACTGGAATCAATCCTTGCTTGTTTGTTTGCAATAGAAATATTATTAGTTTTACAAATTCATAATAAAACCTCCTAGCCATTTTTAAATCTGTTTCGTGTCATGGAAGAGAAGTTTATACAAACAGAACACAAAGCCTTAGGTTCATAGTAGTTCTGGATACAGATTTCTAAGGAATTTGCTGATGCTAATATTAAATGTATTGATGTCAGTGAAATTTTCTGTAGAAAGGTGTCCTCAAGTCAAGCGTAAACTCTCAGGCAATAGATATCTCAGATTAAGAAGTCAACAACATTCATCTGTGATGGAGAAAGCCCAGATATAAGTCTGCTCTCTGCATAATTCAGAGCCTCCCACAAGCAAGGCGAGCAACACAGTCTCCAGACTTTTCTAATGCAGCTCTCAGTCTCTTTTAATGAAGTCCTTGGAAAGAGGGCTTGTTTTAATGTGGAAAAATGTAGAACATAAAACCTCAAATATTTTCACTAGACAGAACTCGCATTCCTTGGCCAGCCCCAGCTGGAAGTTATTGTCAAGGTTGCTGTTCATCAAAAGACTCAAGCAGAAGGAAGAGCCTTTTTTTTTTTTTTTTTTTTTTTCTGTAGCACCTGTACAGCAGAACCCTGTTCCATGCCTGTGGCTCTTTTGCCTGACATATGACTCCTCAGAAACATACAAGTAAATAATTCTCAATGCTAATCTCACAAATAGCCCCTTTAGGGCCACAGCTAATATGGTGCACTTAAAGTTAGGCATGTGCTCAATTATAAAGTTATTACTGAATCACAGGCCTTGTAGGCTGAAAATTTGATTAAGGAGTATTTCAACTTGAGAAAAAAACCCCAGATTAAATGATTGCTTTTTTTTTTTTTTTTCCATGCAAAGCTTAGCTATATCAAATACTTTTGGAATATTCTTTTGACTTTTAATAAGCTTGTGCAAGCTATAAAGTCAGAAATGTCTTCAGATGAAGTTTATAAAAAAATTAACTTTTCAGAATTCAAAGGAAAAGAGAAGCCTGCAGTCAGCGTGTAAGCAATCCAAAGGTTTTTTCCAAGCATTTTGTTTTTCTTAGTCTAGTTTTTTTTAAGTTATGATTTAATTAATACTTTATATTATTCAGACCAAACAGAGCATTAAATGAAAAAATGTTGACTTAACCTTCCTTTAACTCTATGTTTCATGACAGTTACTCCACAGATAAATTCGATAATACAGCCACAGAATGGTTTGGGTTGGAAGGGACCTTAAAGGTCTGCTCGACAGAGCCAATTTGTGACGTAAGTGGTGATAGAAGTAACCCTTTGAGTGGAAGGCACTCAAAAATCCTGTGAAGTAGGATTACAGGTAATTAAGTGCCAAAGTTGGCTCTGGTGTGAGCAGGCCCCAGAAGTGATCTACCAGGACCATGGGCAATGTGAACACACTTGTTGCCACTAACTGAGCCTATTTAGGTATTCCCTGTTTCCTGGTGGAATTTCAAGCCACTAATGGAACTGGAGCTGGGACAAGGGACCCTTGCACACTCAAGTACCCTGCCCGACTCATTGGACACAGCCCTGCAGAGTTCCATGCCAGAGTGCGGTGCCTGACGGGAGGCGTGATGCAGCAGGGGGGAGATGGGGTGATGAGAACCAGGGGGGGAACAGGAGGGACTTTGTTGGTTGCCTGGTTCTTCTAGTCTCCCTGAGGGGTCAGTGGAAAGACACTAACACTGCCACAGGCTCTGGGTGAGCTTTTGGGTCTTGTCTCTCCTTGTGGAGCGTGGTGGGAATCCAGGCAGAGCAAAAAAATAGGCACCTAGAACTGTGCAGTGGAAGGGTGCTCTACATCTTCACCTACTGCCTGCAGAGCCTTACCATCTGACTCCTTCCAGAAACAAATGCATTTTCTCATTATAATCCTGATATCTTTATTAATAACAAAGCCTGTAAACTATGCAATCAAACTTTAATTTTATGAAGGTTTGAGAAGGATAATCCAAAGCCTTAATGAAAGGAGGCCTTCATAAACAAGTCCCCTGTTTCCCCTGAGGACACAATGTATTTCACATCAGATTATTAGTAAAATTGGACCTGTTCCAAATTTAGATATATAAGCATTTGCTTAATCTTAATGAGCTCCATAATATGCTTACAGATAAATGCGTGTTTAAACACATTGCTGGAAGGAAAAAAAAAAAAAAAAAGAAAAAAGAAAAAAGAAAAAAGGCCAAGGCAGATCAAGGGGCTGAAAAATCAGACTGAAAAATCAGACTGAAAAATAACCAAGGGGGGGAAATATAGTTGTCATCTGGAACTGTTCCCTGTTGTTGTTCACCACCAGTTCTTACTGGCCCAGTGGAAAGGTGAAGTGGCTGTAGGAGCAATTGGCATGGGCTGAAAGCTGCTCTGCCCTCTTAGGAGCCACATATGGAAACACAGCTCTGCAATCAGTGCTTTAAAGTTTTCTTTAGTCTAGATAGGAATAGAATCTTTTGCCTTTTTCTTTGACTCTTTCAGGGTACATGTAAGCTATACATATATGCTGTATGTATTGCTGGTGGAGAAGCACGTTTTTCTTATCATACAGAATGCTGACTTTTCATTCAAAAATTCAGTCTCTCAATGTTTTGAAACAAAATATTTTCAGCTGAGAACCAAAACTTTTCTGGCTTAATTTTTCTTAGTTTTCAACAGAAGTCAGCATTTCTCATAGAAAGATAATATTCTTTGCAAGGCTTTTTTTGTGTCAGAAAGAGTTTCACTGGCTTATATTTTTGTATTGTCGAAAACTCCATCAGCACAGGTATTGTTTTCTGTTCCTACTGCAGAGGCAAAGTGGTAATAATGAAGATTGTCAACACAGGGGTTGTTAATGGCCACTATATGGACACTGAAAATAATAAATAATATGTTCAAATGTTAAATTCATCAAGTCAGACATGAGGAATCATTATGAAAGTAACCAAGATGAAGCAGAGAATATATCATGCTACTACTGTATGACTCCATAGATTGCACCATGAGTATTTAGTACATATCAAAATGGAGATGATAGACCTGGCAAAATTTCAGAGAAGGAAAACGGAGATGATTGAAGGCATAGTATGGCTTTCATACAAGGACAAAGTGAATCATTATACAATAAAAAAATTAATCCCTTTAAAATTAGTAGAAGTACAATGAAGACTCTTCAGTGTAGAAATGGAGCCTTGCTAGAGGACAAAACAGTGTTTTATAAAAGCAAAGGCAGCACAGTGTTTGTGGATAAGTTTCAGTAGTTCATTGTCCTTTCCAGTAGCAGAACTTGAGATCATTATATGCAGCTGGAAGGAAAACTTCAGAACCCTCTAAAGGAGGCACTTGTTCAGTAGACTGTGAGTTAATCTCTGGTGCTCACTGCTGTAGGATGGCAGGGATACATAAAGTTTGCAGGGGTTGAGAGGCTAACTAAATCCACAGAAGATAGCTCTTCTGAGGGTTAGTAATGGTATAGAAGTTGTGTATGGGTCAAGAAGATTCTGCAAATGATTGGAGGATGAGAAAATATTCATGTTGGGACTTCTCCCTAAGATGCTTTACTAGCAGACATTGGCATGAGCAGCAGGGAGAGATGGGGTACAGCATTAGATAGACTGTCCTATCCTATACTTCTCTTATGTGCATTAGTATTCACTGCAGCCCTATATATGCCTTGTATGTCTGTGATGTGTCAGACACCTCCTGAAGAGCCTTCATTTCTCACTGGTGTGTGCTATAAGTGACATCACTCAGTACTCACAAGACCTGGCTTTTCTCACTTGAATTATAAAAACCTGATGAGTATCTATCTGCAAGTAGTTCTCCCTGCAAACAAGCAGCTCAGGCTCAAAGACAGGGAAACCAAAATAGCACATAGATTATACACAGCAATGAGCAGAAAATGCCAAACAAAACAATCTACAAATTACAAATTTTAAATAAGAAAAAGGAAAATTGCCAAAGAGGTTTTGCTAACCAAAATTATTTGCTTTGTAGGTAAATGCATCCCGCCAAGAAACCAAACTGATGGAGGAATGTGACCAGCTCATTGAAATAATCCAGCAAAGACGACAAATAATTGGAACCAAAATCAAGGAAGGAAAGGTAATAACTTTACTCCTTAAGATCTCAAGTAGATCAACACTGCTTCCTCATGCTTACTTTTTTTTGACCTCAGTAAAAGGTCAAAATTACAAATTTGTTATAGTCCTTATGTAGTCCTGGATACTGATGCTTCATGTAAAGAGAAATTAAATATGTCAAGATTAGTATACTAGACCTCAACAGTATATTTGGTGTTTCTACTACTACATGTGATTATGATTTTGTAGGATAACCACAGAAATGGTGTCACCATCAGTGAATGATAATTAAATTATGTTTAACTAATGATTCTTTTACTGTGTTATATGTTTGACAATGTTTCCCTTGAAGTTTCCACCTTGCACAAAGTGTCACAACATTTGGTGTCGTGGCTGGCAATTATCTACATTAACATGTTAGTCTAGATATTTTAATTATTTATGAAAATATCATCACATTAAAATTGTTGCAGTCATTGTCAGTCTTGTGAACAGGACATATAACTTATTTACAAAAAAGAAAGGATTAAAAATATACAGGAAATTACATGCATGTGCATCTGTAATTACTGAAGTACTGAAGTACAACATTTATTAGTGACAAACATACTGAGTGAGAAAAATCTCTGCTATTCAAGTTTCAGCACATTTGGCTAGCAACCCGTTAACTGAGAAACACATTTGAGTGCAAGTACTGTTCTCATTTTCTAGGTACATGGTGTTTACTCTTTAACTGCTAAACTAACTAAGCCAGACATAAACTCTCCTTGTGTGGGAAAAGCTCAAGAAAGGGATAAAGTCAAGAGCAGGTTAAATGGTTCATGCAGCTGTCAAGATATTCCAATTAACTTGAAATTAAAAGCCTGTGGGCAAGGGCTGACTTAAACATGTTTGAAACCACAGGTCCTGTGCAATATGTGGCAGAACCTGAATTTCCTCATGCTGTTAACAAAATAAAATTCCCTTCAAAATGGAAAAGATGACCTTCTGCATTATTGTTTCAACTGTTCTTCTGTGCAGTGAGACCAGCTGCACTTCCAGTGAAGTAGAAAACTCTGTTCATTTGGATTTGTGCTAAAGACATGAGTTCCTTTTAAAAAATCTATTGTTTGCAAAGATATATTCTAATGTCCATTGGAGCGTGGAAAACTTATAATACAACTGAGTCCAAATTTATTTCAATACAGCTGATATCAGAATTCGTTGCCATTCTTTGTTCAATCTAAAGTTTTATCAGCTGAGGTCCCGTAAAGATCTGCAAAGCTTTACCTCAGATGTTAAAAGATTTCAAAGTTTCAAGAGACCACTATCAAATGTCACAAAAAAATCTGCCCAGTGTAGCTTCTTTTAGGAGAGCCTGTGGCTAAGAGTCTTTCTGGAAGGTAGGGTGTGGCAAATTTGTCCATGGAACTACAGTTATTGCTACAGAGCTGGCAACAATCAGGTACAAAGATCCATCTATGATTTTAAGGTTGCAGGAACGCACACGTATGACAATATCCTTAATTGGAGCTCCATCCTTAATCTCATCTATCACTTGAAACCTTTAAAATCCCACAGAGCATGTAACAGGAAATAAATCCAATTAAATATCAAATAAATAAGATAGTTTTACTGCAGATGTCATTCCCGCCATTGAGGGGACAGGGATGAGGAACAGTTGTCTTCTTGAAGAAGATGATATAAAAAAGAATCAAGCAAACAAAAAACTTAGTTCATGAAGAGATGAGCTGCTTAATACTGCAATGAACCTTTTCCTGGTTAGCCTGATGTAGACCAAATTGTAAGCTCTGCAAATGCACAGTTAGAGAAAATATTAAGGCAATCTATTAAGGTTCAATCTAGAAGCTGATCAGATCATTAGCATTATCAAAATCTTTATTTTTCTTTAGAAGAAATACCAATGTTACAGTACCATAATAAGTTGGCCACTATTTTCTTTTTGGAAGTTTTCCAAAAGGTTTATTTTCTTACTGATTTCTGCTGCTAGGTAGGTGCACTAAGGTATCCTTATCACTGGCTGGAATGCAGTTCAGCTCCTCAGATTCATAGCTTGTGCTCTAATTGCTGAGACTGGGAACTTTATGATGACTATAAATTCAGGTATTTCTGCCAGTTTAAACTCTACATGAGTTAACCCATTTTCTCATGTAATTGGACTTTAATGCCTTTCTAAACTCTGGAATTATTTCATTTCCCGCCAATTTCTTACTCCTCTTCAAACTATGATCCTGATATGATAATAATAGGAAGGACTCCCAGACCTTTCAGAAACTAGAAGTTTTGTTAGCCAACATTGTCTTTAAATGGAGGATTAACCATGCCCCTCCCTAACCTTTCAGATAATGATTACAGTCACATCTACTGTGTTTATCTCTAGCATATATGTTTGCAGTAATAATAACCAGCTCTCCAGCACTACTGTGCTTTTTTACGGTTAAAAATATCCAACAAGAAAACACCCTGTTTGACCAAAAAGCACATAATGAAAAGGGCAGGCATGTATTGTTAGTCAAATTGAACAGTCTTTTTTTCCATCAAGTTTTCTTTTCAGATTATTTTTTATGAAGCTCGTCTCAGCAGTAGGGAAAAAGTAGTTCATCTGTAAGATGCCTTTAACACAGATCTCATCAGTTCAGGGAAACAACTATCTAAATAGCCCTTAGTTATCATGTAAGCAAAAAGTACCAGGAAATTACATTTCTTCTGTTGGAAAATAGGCCAGCTGTGCTTGTTTTGGCTCTCCCCTGTTGTTTCCCATGTGGAAAATATTCAGGCAGAAAGGCTGTGCCTGTCCCCTTGTTAAAAATTTTACGTGGCTAGATGGGGCTCACCATCAAGCTAGTGTGAAAAAATCTCCTGTCAGCGAAGCCATTCATCTTAACTCCCTTTTTGCATTCCAGCTTTGCCTCGGAAGTGCAAATGCAACCATGATTTGTGACCTTAGAGATGTGACTGCTTTCTTATGTTTCCACTCAAGGTGGTGAGGTTGAGAAAACTGGCTCAGCAGATTGCGAACTGCAAGCAGTGCATTGAGCGCTCGACATCCCTCATCTCTCAGGCTGAACAGTCACTGAAGGAGAACGATCACGCCCGCTTCCTGCAAACTGCTAAAAATATCACTGAAAGGTAAAGAAGAGAGTCCTCTTCAAAAAACAGAAAAACATCACTTTAAGGCAGATGGTTTGTCGTAGTTCCTGCGTGTCTTGCCCCACCACAGATGTGGTCAAAGCCAAGGGGAGGTTACTTGACACATTGCCCCAAAGCACTACTTGGTACCAGTGTGGGAAAGACCTTACTGTAGTGCTAAAACAAAACATCTCTTTGAAAAGAGGAACAGTCAAAAAAGGGTGCAGGATAAGATTTAGAACAGTAATAACATGCACAAGTGAAGGTGGTTGCCAAGCAGATGTCTGGTGCCTAAACACTAAAAAGGCAGCTTTCTGGAGGCTAGAATTTCTACTCCATGAAAAAATCTGAGATTGAGAAAGAAATCAGGCAGTGAGTACATTCCTTGGAAGATGTTTGGAATTGACTTAGTGGATTAATATTCTACACAAAAGAAAAAGTGGCAAGGTAATGAAATTCATAACCTAGGGAACCTGCACCATGCACCTCTGAGGTAGCCCATTTGAAGAGCTGGGGATTCAACAGCCTGGGTGTCTGGAAATTACGGCAAGTGCTATGTTGAGTCCCTGTTTGCAGGGAATTTCTGCTGCTTCTAGGATCCTATCTCCTCATCAGCATGCCAGATATATCACAGTCCAAAGAAGAGGGAGCAAATGTTTCCAGGAAGCTGTGCTGTCAGAAAATTTGGTCTAGTTTTCAGTGCAGCACAGTGAATGTTGGAACATTCAAATCGAATTTCATCAGTATTTTCTGATGAAAAAGTGTTCTGCTGGAATTGTCTGTTTAGCCATCTGTCAGGAAACAAAACAAAACAAAAAACAACAAAAAAAGGAGAATGCATGCAGACAATTAAAAAGAAAACTATAGAAAGTCCGCTCATTTGTTCAGCTATGTTTTATTTCTGGGTTCACATTTTATTTTCACATTGTCCAGCCAGTTTTCACCTAATTGAAAGCATGAAGTTCCCTGTTCTTATTATATATTTTCTTAGTTCTGTCACTTACTCTGGAATGCCATATGCAGATTGTCTGAATATCAGAGTTTGCTGTAGATACTTACTCAACTTATAAATAAGCCAGCAACACTAGGTTGATCATTACATGTTCAGAGAATTGAAAAATCTGTTGAAAGGCAAGGAAGGGCAAAAGAAGTCAAGGCAAGACAATGTATTACTTTTTCTCTGTCAGTCTTGGCCCCTGGTTTGTACTCTGTCACCAGCCAATGTCACAGCACTTCTTTTTTCCAGCTGAAGCTGACAGTAAAACTACTACATGCGTGTCATGAATAAAAAGCCGAAGGTGAAGGTCTTGTTTTTTTTCAGTATTTGATGGAACAAGCAGTGAGGTAGAAACCTGTGGAGACACAAAGTTTTTTAAGTGACTACGAGAGAATATTCAGAGTAGCTCCATTTTAAACTTGTAGGTATGAACAATTGCATGATAAATACAGCCATGGGAGAGACACTTGGAGAGCAGAAATGAGACCAGCTGACATATGTGCCCAATCACATCTAATTCTTAGCTACCACAGATTGCTGTCTGTAATGAGATGGCTATGAATACCCTGAAAATCAGAGAATCATCTCAAAGAGTGAAAAACACCACGTGCTTGCAGACAAATTGCAAGTGGAAAGATAGACTATATTTGATTAATAAATTATTCCCCACAAGTAGCTCTCTTAGTTCTCTTGTGGTAAGTAATATTTTGTTTGCTTCTAGACTGCCCAATGAAACAGTCTCACCATGGCCCTGAGCTCCAGCTGCTAAAACAGTCTTCTGGAATTACACTCATTGCATTTCTTCATCCACATATTTCAAAGTAATTGCAGTCTAATATTCTCTGTTGTAAGCACAACAGGTAACTATGTATAGCAAAGACATTACGCTCACTACAGTGATTTAGGTCATACATTATTTACAGTGGATGGAATGCATTTATCCTAGAAAACCCTTTCCAACCAAGTACAGTGTCAGAGCAGGCTGAAGTGAAAGGGGAAATTCAATCCTCTGAACCTACTGTGGTGACACAGTGTCTGCAACTCTGAGCTGCTGAGCTCATCAAAAGCACACACTGGAACACACTCGCAGTGCACCTTTGGCATAGCCCCAAACAGCAGTCCTAAAGGGCCTGGTGATACAGTCTTCTTCACAGTAAATATGAGCTTTATGTAGGTATTTAGAAGAAGCTCCTAATCTTAAGAGACCAATTGCTTTTTTATTAGCAATGTCTTTGTTAATTTTGTAGAGGTGTGTGGCACCCCGAGTTTACCCTAACAAAGGCCTGACAAGAAACGCATGTCTTTTTCCTATTAGGCATAATATACTGTGTCCAGTTCTGGGCCCCTCAGTTCAGGAAGGAGATTGAGGTCCTGGAGCAGGTCCAAAGGAGGGCAACCAGGCTGGTGAAGGGACTCCAGCACAAGTCCTGTGAGGAGAGGCTGAGGGAGCTGGGGGTGTTCAGCCTGGAGAAGAGGAGGCTCAGGGGAGACCTCATCGTTCTCTACAACTCCCTGAAAGGAGGCTGGAGCCAGGGGGGGTTGGGCTCTTCTCCCAAGCAACTTTCAACAAGACAAGAGGGCATGGACTTAAGTTGTGCCAGGGGAGGTTTAGGTTATATATCAGAAAGAATTTCTTTACAGAGAGGGTGATCAGACATTGGAATGGGCTGCCCAGGGAAGTAGTGGATTCTCCGTCCCTGGAGATATTTAAAAAGAGACTGGATGTGGCACTCAGTGCCATGGGCTGGTAACTGCAGCGGTAGTGGTCAAGGGTTGGACTTGATGATCTCTGAGGTCCCTTCCAACCCAGCCGATTCTATGATTCTATGATTCTATAAAATACCATAGTGTCATTGCAGATGGGGGTGGGAAAGGTGGGGGAGAAAAAAGAAGTCAGAGGACTCAGGGAATTTTTCCCTGTGTACATGGAGCAATAGGCACTTCAATTATGCTCTCTAAAACCATCATTTCTACCAGGATCTGCTCTAACTTCTACAAACCACAGTTGCAAGAGAAACAGTGTTGAAAACTGTAACACAAATTATTGACAAGGAAACCTCTTTAGCTCAGTTTTTGAAAACTGTGCTGCAAACAGAGAGGTGTACAACTCAGTTTTTTAGTTTCCTAACTGTATTTTCTTAAAATACTACACAAGAAGTATATGAAAACAGTTCTTAGTAAACATTTGGCCTGGAGCCATTTGAGTCCTATCTACAGAAAAATACTTTAATCTGTGGAACTGCTAACTGAAACAATCCAAAAATTTTGATCTGATGTGTGTCATGAATGACAGATAACTGACATACATTGTGTGCATGGTCGTGTGTTTACCTCAAAACATGAAAAGTTAACAAATGAGGTTTAATAACCTCTTTGCTTAAATGGACCAAACTTTCTAGAAACATATCTGGTATCCAGCTCTCCAGTAACATGTATTTTGAGATATAAAACTGAAGGGTCTGAAAAACACATCTTGATGGCAGATTTCTTGTGAAAGCTCATCTCTCTATCAGTATGTCTAGATGGATAAAAAGTGGATGTAGCTCTTGAAATGAGGTAGGCAAGGAACCTTTTCTTTTTTGGAGGATATGTAAGTATGCTCATATGTTTGCAGAAAAAATCCTTTCAAAATAAACTGTGCTGACATCTGTTTGTTTTATCTTCCTCCCATGCTTTTTGAAGTTAACAGCAGCATGGTGTTGCTGAACAGCTGAGGATGTGTGGGGATCCAAACCAAGCCCTTGGGAGAACAATTCCAAGGAATGCCTGGAGCAAAAAGCTGCTTGGGAAAACACAGATTGTGAGAGATGCAGCATCTGTCAGGATTACTTAAAACACAAATAGAAATGGTGCTTTGATTCAGTGGGTGACTGGAAAGAACAATTCAAAGTATATTTTTGCTTAACCAATATTTTGTTACAGACTTATCTAACACTGCCTGTTAGACAAAAGCTAAGCAACAAGGGGTTTTTACTGAAGATTGTACTCATGAAAAAAGAAGTGAGAGAAGCCTGTAATTTATACCATGTACATAAAATACATGTAATAGTTTTTGTCAACCTTTTAGAGAAGTTATAACAATTATGGTGATTAGGTCCTACTTTGATATGAAAGTTTTCTTGTCTTGGGTGCTGAAAGACTCTTTTTCTTTTCATTATAGGGTTTCCATGGCAACTGCATCCTCGCAGGTTCTAATTCCTGAAATTAATCTCAATGATACTTTTGATACATTCGCACTTGATTTTACAAGGGAGAAGAAATTGTTGGAATGCCTTGATTACCTTACAGGTAATATTTTTTTTCTCAAGTTGCTACTATTATATGTTCCTCCTAAAACAGTATTTACAGGATTTGCTTCCTTCCTCTCTGTGATCAGTTAGCCTTGGCTGGTGGACACCAAGCTGCTCTGTCACTTTACTTTCTCAGCAAGGCAGGGTGGGAAAATAAGATGAAAACCTCACATAGATAAGGTCAAGATAAGGACAGAGGGATAGTTCAGCAATTACTACCACAGGCACAATAAATCTATCACAGAGGACTAATATTATTTATTGATATTAATTTTATTGATAATTAATTAATTAATTAGCTGGTTAATTAACTCAATTAATAGATTGTTAATTAATAGTGAAGTTATAAATTTATTTAATTAATATTTATATTAATACATTATAATAATTTGTTAATAATGTTAATAAATAATAATCTATATTTAATACATTTATTAATTTATTTGTTTTATTGATAATGAATTGCAACAAATGGATAGGGAGAAACACAAACAAAACATTTTCCCTCCCAGCCCCTCATCTTCACAGGCTGAACTTCACTCCCAGCCCCATAGCTCCTCCCTCTGAGTGGCACAGGGAGACAGGGAATGGGGTTATGATCAGTTCATTGCACCCTGTCTGCCATTCCTCCCTGGAACAGCTGGAGCTCAGCCTGGAGCAGCCAAAGGAGGGAGAGCAGGGTCCAAATCCTGTTTCCTACGAGGCTCCACCTATGACTCCCATCACAGAACCTCACTGTGTCTGGGACCAGAGAGCACAAGGTGTGGGATGGGCTCTTCGCAGAGCAGAACTCTGGCTTGCTTAACTGAGAGCTTTGACCTGAAGAAGCCCTCAGGATTAGATCCTTACTGAAGGCCTGAGTAATGTGCAATTTCAGAGTATTTAATGACTCACAAAGAGAAACAAATTACTGTAATTTGGAGTGTTTTTATTTCAATGCCAGAATTAGGACAATTCATTCCAGTTCAATTGAAAACAGAAGAGACACGGGGTAAGTTTTCATTTTCCAGGGTCTTTAAGCATCTGCTTTTAACAGTGAGAATTTGCAATGAAAGGCACAAAAAACTGTTATAAAACCATCTGAAAACACTTCCTGGGCCTGTTCTTTTTGCCCAGTTTGCAGAAGATAGACCTGTGTCATTTCAGAAGAATGTGAGAGTGCAGTCTCCTCATTGCCAGCCACTGGATCTTTTCCATGCAGAGGTCTGGCTTCTGGCTTCTCTTTAGAGGAAAGGCTGAGAGAGGTGAGGTTGTTCAACCTGCAGAAAAGAAAGCTCCAGAGAGACCTTATTGTGGCCTTTCAGTACTTTAAGAGGGCTTTGAAGAAAAATGGGGACAGATCTTTTAGTACAGTCTGTTGTGAAAGGAAAAGGGCTAATGGTTTTAAACTAAAAGAGTGTTGATTTGGACTAAATACAAGGAAAAACAAACTCCTATGAAGGTGATGAAGCACTAGAACATGTTTCCCAGAGAGGTGGTAGATGTTCCATCCCCTGAAAAATTCAAGGTGAGGTTTGACTAGTCTGTGAGCAACCTGATCTAGTTGAAGATGCCTCTGCTCACTTCAGTAGAGTTGGACTAGATGACCTTTAAAAGTCCTTTCCAACCTAAATCATTCTATGATTCTATGAATCAGCCAATAAGAGAACACATAAATAGTGGGTTTTTTATTTATTTATTTATAATAGCACACATAAATAGTGGGAAGAGAAAGGCTCTCTGCATGCAGAGGACAGTGCTACCCTTATCTTATTGAGCTGTGGTATTCTTGCCATATCTGAAACAGAAGTTTCATCTACAAGAAAATTCTGTGTGACTGGTGAATCAGTGTTTAGCACGTACTCAGGTAAATAATACACAATCATAATGTCATGAGTGCAATTTGAACTTTTTATACAGCACCAGTGAAATGCTATGGCATGTTGTGGTATGTGCCTCACCTCAAAATCTGCTGAGATTTTGTCACATTTTTCATGTTAAATATTCACCTCAAGTTCATCAAAAGCCAAAGAAACTAAAGGAAGGCTTAAGGAAATGCCAGACTGTTTTGACTTAACCTAGGAATCTACCTATAAAATAACCAGCCTTAGCTTCCTTTATAGTGTAAGAGGAATAACTACCTCAGTTTAAGACACATGTATCAAGTCAGTTGATTCCATTCTGGAGGTGCCTGTTCTTCCCCGTTGACTCCAAACAGAGGGTAGAGATACTCATTCAAATGTAGGTAATTGTGCTGTAAATTTTTAAAGTTATATGAGGTGAATTCTGTCTAGCTGTCTGCTCCCTCATCTGCCAAGTTTTCTTCCATTTGTACATCATATGTAAATACGACCATCTTAGTTGCTCCACACTGCAGAAAATGAAGGTTGTATCTGTACCAAAATGAAGGTTGGTCTTGCTAATCCTTTCTGTGGTCCATCATACTCGATGTGTCATTTACACAGCTCCTTCTCTGCTTTCTGCTTACCTCATCCAAAACCTTGAAATTTGCTCACAATACAGTCTAAGGGAACTTGCAAATGTGTCAAGCACTTTAGCTGTTTCTTCCTAATCTTCCATCTTTGTCCTTTCCCTTGATGCCCAGTGAAGAACAGTTTTAGGTAAAACTTTGTCTTTGTACTATTTTCCTTCACATTAATAAATAGCATATGGCTGCAATGTCAAAATCCAAAACATGTGTCCAAAATATTTGACCATAAAATACAACCTATGCAGACAGTTAAAATAAGTTTATGTAAATATATGTGTATATGTAATGTATATGTATAGTCCCAAGAGTCAAATGCATTTAATTCTTCTATATTCCTGTTCAGAAACTCTAGAGGAAAACTTATTTTATTTTACCCTTTTCAGATTGATGAATGGAGTCTTCAGATATCTTAAATTGAAACCTGTGACAGAGTGAATTGGGCTTTACTTTTAGCATATTTCACAGTTAAGTAAAATGAAGACTATTTGCAAGTCCTAGTGGTACATCTGTGTTGTGAATCAAGTAAAGAATCCTATGTTATATCTATTGTCTGTACTTCTTCGGAACAAAATGTCAAAGCCGGAATTACATCTTTATTCTCTCTGCTCTCAGTTGCCTTAGAAGCAATTGACCTTGGTTGTCCTCTGGAGATTTTTTTCTCCTTTGGTTCTCCCCAGTGTACTTTTTGTCAGATCTTCTTCATCCTTCATCTCCTGACCGCAGTTTTCTATCTGGCACATTTAAGTTTGCATCTTTCTTGCTTCCTAGGCTATTTCTTTCCCAAATATAAATTTACCTAGTTTGTCCTTATCATTTTTACATCTGTCTGTCCAAAGCTTCTGTTATCCAAATGAAAATCTCTAATACCTCTCTGAAAGTTGTGAGCCAGACATTGAGATGTTGATCTCAGTACAGCAAGACAATACCCTTAATCTTCGTCTGACTGTTCTATCCTCCGTATATATAGCCTTATGTCTCCTGAAAGCTTTCTTATCTCCCAGTTACCCAAGCTTTTCATCTGGAACTCATCTTTTTCTTAACATGTACCTAGCTAAATCCAGGCAATGCGTATGATTTGCAAACTCTCTGTTCAATAATACTGACATAAGGATTTTTTTTTATCTATTGTGAATCAGAAATACTTGTTCCATGTCTTAATACTTTGAAATCAATTGCAGAAACAACTGTTCTTTGACCTTGCAATTTACCCCACTTCAGAAATCGTATCTGAAACAATGATACATTTTCTTCATCCATCACTTTAGCTATGACTGCACAAAGAAATATGCTTTGCCTAGCATATGCCAGCAGTTTTTTTCACATTAAAACAACTTCATTCTGGAAACCCTTCACAACCTGTCTTTCCTCCTGACTCTTTCAGTATTAAAAGATCAAAAGCTTCCTCCAACAAGCGCTGTGTCTTTCTCATTCTGTTGATTTTGAACAGTTCTGGTCTACCAAAAGACTATGTCTAGATGGTTGTATGACTGAGCTCTTGATGCCAACTCATGTGTGAAACGTTACTAGCACACCAAATTTCTGTCCACGTATGATGTAATGGTGCCTTTCAGGTTCCTGCATGCTGGTTCAGTCTAGTGCCATGATACACCATGGAGCCAGCCATGAACATCTGAGAGAGTTTCAGAGAAGTCTCCTCAACTCCCTCATGTTCATACCAGTAATACGAATGTTTCTAACACCATTAAGTCAAGGAGTTGTCTTTGATCCTTGTCCTTTACTCAGTATCAAAATCAGTAAGGAACTTTTACAAAGTCAGTCACCTCATCTCAGCAGGAAGGTGGATTCTGAGCAAACAAAAGGAAGCTGAGGTAGTTTTAGTCACTCTCTGTGAACCTGAGCTGAAATAATTCAGAAATAGTCTCAATAGTCATCAGGAGCCACTGCATTCATGCTGGGCTTCTCCAGTGAGAGGTGGCAGCCTTCCTAAACTACCTGTCAGTCAAACAGCCCTCATGGATGCTTTCAGCCTGTTCAGAACAAAAGCTGTGTAGAAGATATTGAACTGACAGGGGTTATACTACCCTGTTTAAGAGGGAGCAGGTCAGTGACTTCTGGAAATAAATTTTAAAAACTGCTTTTCTACTATTAGTTACTGCCTTTCAGGCACTTCAGATGTGATGTCCGACTATTTAAGTGTGCCTGGTCAGTTTTGAGTCAAAGTCAAACAAATGAATTAAACTAGCCTTCAGCAATGAAGTTGAGTGAAGTTGATTCATGAATGCAGGTGGATGCAAGTCAATGCTACTGAAGCAGTTCCATTTCCAAATATTTGCTCTGATCCTCTATGGAGATGGCCAGCCCATGACCAAGGAGAGCTATAGGTGTTAGGAAGCAATTTCTTGAGCCACTGCAGCTCTCATTGGGCCTTGCAAAGTGCTGGCTCTGATTCCAGGTTCCCTCAAGGATGTAAATTTGGGACTTCAAGAACTGCTTCACTTTTGTTTTTCATCTCTCCTTGACAGTGGGTAGCAGTTTGTAACCAGAGCCTGTCAGCAGCTGAAGATATTAGCAGAATCAGCTGTCAAACTTCAGTCTTGTTATATTTGAAAGTCAGTGCTCTCTCCTCACCCAGAAATGGACTGGCAGCTGTTGGAGAATCTCTGCTTCTCCACCAGGAAACAAGACTAAAGAGTGGATATGAAGATCTCTGTCTTACAATAAAACTTTGCAGAACTGATAAAGACACTTCTTCTACTGCTGTGCTGGAAGTGTGAAGCCCCTGCCTGTGAAGCCCAGTGACGGAGCATGCCCGAATCAAGACCACATAGGTGAAGGTGCTGGTACAGCCTTGAGATTGTTCTGGGATCTCCATAGAGCTTTCCCTGTGGCACCTGAACCCTGTAGCAATACTAATAAACATGATAAGGATTAACAGTAAGTGTGATAGGGAAGATAACTAAGTCAGACTTCTGCATTATTTTGAAATTTATAATAAAACATTTGCATGCAGACTTCCCTGTCTCTCTGGAGAAGGACATGTATTATGTTTTATTCTGAGTGATTTCTGAATTGAGCATTGCTGAAGAGCTGAGCTTCATGGAGTATACTGTCAGGCATATGTGGGTTAATCATAAAAGCAAGAGAAAAGATGTCCTGCTTTGATCAAATATCTTTTCTGTTATTCTTATTACATGAAGGCTTGTAAATCTCCAGCCATAAGGCCAGCCAGGTGTGCATATGAAGAGAAAGCTTAGGCTGTCATTTTCAAAAGAGTTGAAGACACTTATGTGCTATTAAAATGCAGTTTACAGTTCATTAAACCTTCAGTAATTTTTGCTTTCCA
The DNA here is from genome assembly GCA_023637945.1 of Phaethornis superciliosus. Taxonomy (NCBI): domain Eukaryota; kingdom Metazoa; phylum Chordata; class Aves; order Apodiformes; family Trochilidae; genus Phaethornis; species Phaethornis superciliosus. The sequence goes on from JAJQWJ010000001.1 coordinate 125,220,210, forward strand.
TAAATTAATATTTCTTATCTGTGTTGTAGTAGTAACAGGTATGTTTCTCAAGTAAAAGATTTTGTTCTCTTAGGTGCAGGAAATGACTGAAGAAGACTAGCTGAATACTAGCACACAAAAAAATAGATCTACTTATGCAGCACTTGTCTTTCCAGAAGACTACAGGACTTTTTTTCTCCTTCTTTTGCTTATATACCCCTCCTAGATGACTGTTCTTATTTTAGTTCATTTCTCTCTCTCTCTCTTTATTAATACCCATCTGTCCCAAAGGTTCCTCTGCGGATAAAAAGGCATTGGTAAGCTTCCGTGCTGTAATATTTAAAGCATCACAAATCACAGTCATACCATAAAGCACATTTGAATGTTTCCTTATGCCCCTTGGTTCAAAGAAATTGCTTGGAAATGCGTTTGTACTTTAATCTTTGGGAACATACATCAATAAACCAGGGACGTGAACTATAAAAATTCTTAATGGAAAGTAAAATAGATGTTTCATAAAAACTAGTTACAAGAGTAAAGGTGGAATTTCTTCAGAGGGAGTTTTTTTGAGGCCATTATTTGTGTCTAACAGAAGCTAAAGAGCTGACAGCAAAAATACCATTCAGAGTTGCCTTCCTCTTCCTTTAATTCAGGCATATTGTGGTCGCTTGAGTCCCCTCCTTCCTCACCCCCTAACAGCTGGAAGGAACACTACAAAGCACAAGGACTTTTTCTTTGCTTGATGGTGACAGGGAGGGAAGATGACTAAGAATGAGGCTCCCACTGAGACAAGCTTGCAGGAAGGCCCGCTGGTCTTTCTAAGAAAGACTCCTTTGTTTCTTATTTAGGTGCTTGACTTCAGAGACAATGCAAGAATACAAACAAGGAAAATGTAGACCTAAGACGTTTGTTTCGAGTTTCCCTTCTTTAAATAGTTCTTTAAAATAAACCTGTGTGTTAGTACAGGAGAGGAATGTGTAGCCTGCTACACAGAGGTTGCTTGATGATGGAGAAAAAAGCAAAAAAATTAAAGGAAAAAAAACCACATCCAAACAAAAAACCCAACCAAAACAAAATAAATAAAAAGCAAACAAACAAACAAAAAAAACAAGCCATGCCAAAACACAAATAAAACAAAACAACAAAACAAAACCAAAAACACACAAAAAAGGACCAGAGGGACAACTTTAATAAAAACTGTTTTGATTGTCTTCCAGAATTACCTAAGCAGCAATGAATTTGAAGTTTAGGTTGTAATGGTCATATGGTCATGACATTATGATAAGAACTCTATGCCAGGCTGAAAAAAAAATCAAGTTGTATAGCCAACAGAAATCATATGCAATGATATTAGAAAGGATGGCTAGGACATAAATAGGAATTACCTTGATCTTTCTTATTCTCAATAAGAATTACTGAGCATGAAAGCATGAGTGTTTAGAGGCTTCCCCCAAATTGTATTTTTTAAATGCCACTTAGCCAGTCTCTGGTAGGCTAGGCTAGGCAAACATTGCTTTCAACAGTGAAGGCTGTAAATTCTTCCTATTGATATAGCCTTCAGTGGAACTTTGATAACTTATTGTGATGGTCAGGAACCAAACCAGAAGGAGTAACATGTCAATTGTACCCAGTAATTAAAGTTTAACATATCAACTGATACATCACTTGTGCTAGGACATTTGAAACTAAAGCTGCTTTGATACGAAATATTTTCAAAATCTGAAGTTCCTAGGTGGTTAAAGTGATAAAAAGAATTCCTCAGCAACATTTTTTCTTTATAATCTTAGTTACAACTGGAATTAGTGAAAAGTTGTTGAAAAATGTTTTATGGCGTAGCTGCAAACTGATAGATCAGATACATCTCCTAATCTCAGGTGAGAAGGGAAATGTTGTACTGATTGTGTCAGTAAGCCTCCTCTGTTGTATCTCACAGCTCCCAACCCACCCACCATTCGAGAAGAGCTCTGTACAGCTTCCTATGATACCATCACTGTCCACTGGACGTCGGATGATGAGTTCAGTGTGGTCTCTTATGAGCTGCAGTACACCATCTTCACTGGACAAGCTAATGTTGTTAGTAAGTATAAACATTCTCTTTTCTTACATTTTTTCTGTAAACCAAGTGCCTTTAAATTTAAATGTACTGACAAATCAAGAGCAAAAGGAAAAATAATTTCTATGTATATTTAAAGCCAACATTTTAAATCCAAGCCAATAATGATTTGAAGAATCATTTGAATTGATAATTTAAAAGTCATTCAGTTAAAAGTCCTTTTGCGTTTTCTGGGAATGCCATGTCATGAGACTCTGAGAGTTCCATGAAGTGTTCTTAAAGAATAGAACCAGCACATATTCCTAAAGGAACATACACGGTCCATATTAACAGGACCTACAGAATCATAGAAAAAGTTTAGGTTGGAAAGAAACTTGAAAGGTCATCTAGTCCAGCTCCCTGAAGTAAGCAGGGACATCTTCAACTAGATTAGGTTGCTCAGAGCCCCATCCAGTCTGACCTTGAATGTTTCCGGGAATGGGGTACCTCCATCGGCTCTGGGCAGCCTGTTCCAGCATTTCATCATTGTAAAAGTTTTCTTTCTTATATCTAGTCCGAATCTACATCTTTTTAGATTGAAACTATTATCACTTATCCTATCACAACAGACCATACAAAAAAGTTTGTGTCCATCTTTCTTAGAAACTCCCTTTAAGTACTGAAAGGACACAGTAAGGCCTCTGTGGAGCCTTCTCTTCTCTAGTCTGAACAAACCCAACTCTCAGATTGTCCTCACTGGAGAAACACTCCAGCTCTTTGATTCTTTTTGTGGCCCTCCTCTGGACCCCATCCAACAGGTCCACATCTTTCCTGTGATAAGTACTACAGAACTCAACACCAGACTCCAGATGAGATTTCATGAGAGCATGGTAGAGGGGCAGAATCACTTCCCTGGGCCCGCTGGCCACTATTCTTTTGATTCAGAGCAGGTTATGGTTGGCTTTCTGGGCTGCAAGCACACATTGCTGGTCAGCTTTTCATCCATCAGTATCCCCAAGTCCTTCTCTGCAGAACTGTTCTCAGTTCATTCTTCTTCTAGTCTGTATTTATACCAAGCATTGCTCCAACCCATGTACAGGACCTTGCACTTGTTAAATCTCACGAGGTTCAAGTGGACCCACTTCTTGACTTGTCTTTTGCATCTCAGGTCCCTTGTTGCAGATGTAGCCATGGAGGCAAAGACCTCATTTCCATTGCTTGGGCTAGTCTGGCACTTGGAAGGCTGCATTGAACTGGTTGTTAGAACTGCAGCCCTTTTGTCATTTAGATGCCCCTGGTGACTGGACCTTTATCAGAAATATAGATTAAGTCCTTCCCTCTGATTTTTACTATCTTCAGTGCTACAATGTTCAGGTCTTAGAATACTGAAGGCTAGGGGAGCAGACATCAGTGTAACAACAATTAATTAATTAATATGATAACTTTTTTCAACTTATAATGACATTCTCTATCATTGCTTTACATTTAATAATGTAGCACTTTTCGGTTTTGTTGTTAAATAAATATCCTCTCTGTTTTGGGCCTCTGACTTTCTGGAATGAACAAGCTTACTGAGTGTTTCTTGAATTGTTTTTTCATTAAATAATTATTCCTCTGAGGAAACAATATTGTCTAACCTTTGGCCAGGAAGTCAAAATTTTTCTCTTTTGATCAGTGCATAGTAACTATTGACTATAGGAGAATTCAATTAACTTCTTCCTGTTGCCCATATGTTTAATGGAAATATCACTAGCTGACTCATACTTGCTTTATGAAACTGAAGGATTCTGCAGTGAACCAAATCAATCAAAAGATGGAGTTTGTTCAGTTTCTGTGTATTTAAATTTGGAATTCATTGCCACAGAGAGTTGTTGATTAAAAGTCTGTTTGAGTTCAAGAGATGACTGGCTAGATCATGCAAGAAAAATCCACTGAGAGCAATGAAATGCAGAGACTTCCTCCTGGCTCAGGAAGTCCCTGAGCTGTAAGCCATTGGACTCTGTGAGAATGTGATGAGAAATGATTGCTGTGTGCTTTCCCTGTTCCTTATCATCTTCCTATGCTCTTGATTTTTTTCACCATTAGATTCTTGAGGTATGCACTGAGCTAGATAAGCTTAGATCTGCAACTTTGCAGAAGTGATTTTGGTCTTAGAAAAGTTGTTGAGGTGCTTTAAGAAAATCAGCATCATGGGCATGCTTACATGGTTTATATCATTGGCAAAATGGAGTGGTCCATGCCAAGTCTCAATATTGAGCCAAACTCTTGCACTGATTCATCTCTTGGTGTGAGTACCTCATTTTCTCCATCACTGAACAGGAATTAGTTCTCCAAGCAATCTGAAAGGTTATCTGAGGCTTCATGTGCTGGCATTTCAAAACCATTTGTAAGTAGCATACTGTGAATATATCATGCTATTAAGGATTGACTGTAAAGTCAGGCGGACTACTGAAAATTTGATCATTTTTTAACTGAAACCTCCATTTAGTATTTCACTAAACAACCTAATTTGGACAACACACTCTAAAATTTAAGCTTCTGCAGAGAGCAAGTAACATTCAAGACATTCTCCTATGTTTGAACATGCTAAATAGCAAAAGGGTCTAATAGTAATTTGGAACAAATTGGATAAGGAAGGAAAAGCTTCACTAATAAATCACTACTAAGCAGACAGGTCCTAATGATAACACAGCACATCCCTTGTTTTCTGACCCATTTTTGTCTATGGCTTTATGCTAGGAACTTCTGTGCAAGACAGTTATAGGCACTATGTGCAATCCCAGCAGCAGAAAGGTATGCCATTTCCACACCTCTGTGGTATGGGGTTTTACTCTTTGCTTATTAGTGAAAAAATAGCAAAGTATTACATTTTTAAGATGTACTGCAGGTTTCCCATGTGAAGGTGAAGGCTTTAATCTGCAAAGCGTGTATCAATTAGTCTCCTTTGAGAGATACAATATAATTTTGGGTTATTGCTTGAAGTGCTCAGTGTGCAGTCCAAACTTGCATTTTATCACTATGCAAAAATGCTGTCATTAATATTTTGAAAAAAAATCAACACTTTAAGAAACTTTGTTTATAAGATACTTTGAAAACCTTAAATAATAGCATAAAAACTGAAAGAATTAAAGAACTGGCTCTTTTTTTTGTTTATTCATTTTTTTTTAAATGTAATAGCTCTTATACAAATATCCTTGCTGTTAGTTTCAATTTATAGAGAGCTATAATGTTTAGCCAAATTAAATACATGTATATATAACTTACATGCGAAAAGGTTTTCTAAACATCATGAAGCTTTTTAAATTTTTAAATCTCATTATTTAACATATATTTTAACACCTCCAGTGGCGATGTTCCTCTCAAATCTATTACAGATCTACCCAGCTTTCTAACACACAGAAATCAACACACAGTTCATTCCAACTTTCACTGGTATGGGAGATTTGCCCACTAATGTCCTGATTTTGCTCAGGACACTGCTGACGTGTGCGTGGTGTTTGTGGTTTTTTGGGGTTGTTTTTTGGTGGGTTTTTTGTGTGTGTATGGTTGGACTCGATGATCTCAAAGGTCCTTTTCAACCGTGACTGCTCTGTGACTGTAGTGTTTCTTCACTTTGGTAGAACTTTCTTTGTCCTGCAGAAGGGTCTAGTATCCCATCTTTTACAGATGTCTTCCAAGATTATCCCTAAAATATCAGGGCACACCTTAGTGGTATGGTATAGCACAGAGAGTGCATATGGTATATGCACTCTTAAGTGGCATTACCGGGCACTGCACTGCAGTCGTCATGTTCTGATGAAGTTAGGTGATCATATTTTTCTTTTTTTTTTTTAATCCTGTTTTAATGGAATCAGTTTTTTAGCACAAATTTATTTCTGTTTATGGCATTTGCATGCTGTTGCACATAATTATCTTTTTAAGTTTATTTCTCTATGGTATCTCAAAAAGTTTCCATTGGTATTGTGTGTTTCCTGTGGCAGATAATGTAAGCAGGTCCATAGCTCACTGTCAGCTCTCTGTTTTTGTAGCTATGAAATAATCACAAGGGAATAGCTAGGGCAGTGCATTAAACCAACAAGCTTTTCTTTCCCCTGAGACGATAGGAATCACTTTGCATATGTACCCACCTACCACTCTAATGGAGGTTGTTTTTATTACAGGTTAATCTGTTTCTTAAAACCACATTGCCAGACTGACTGCATTTCCCACTCCTCAGTGCATCTCCCCCAGCAGAAGCATATATCATTCAGAGATTGCTAAGCATTCAGTAACAAAAACAAGCAATGCTATGTTTTTCTAGTGTATTTTCTATCCAACATAATCAGCTAAATTCTTTTTTATTAACTGAAAAATTGGAAAGTTAACATTTGATGGAAAAGGTCCAAATAGAGTACTTCATTTTGAATTCTATTTCATTCAGGAGAGATTATTTCCAAATGTGGCCAAACTGCTTGGCTATTAAATGCTTGGCAGCCTCATTCTGTGCATAAGGGCACCACAGAACTTTAAATTAAGCAGGTTTTTACTACAGCAGTTGTTCTCAGTTATACCATTCACACATTTGCATTTCTGAGAGGCAGCTAATCACCTGCAATCTGAATATTGTAAAGGATTTTAAAATTACTTTGTCATTATCTAGCTAACATGCATTATGATTTCATTATCCCATTTCAGTAAATTTTCAAGTATTCCTTCATGCATTTTTAAAACATCATGAAATTGCTCTAGTATGCTTCAGGAGGGTTAAAATTTGAACACCCAGCCTTTTACTAGCTGCAATACAAGGTGTCTTTTTGAAAAATCACCTCTCTCTCTTAAAAATAAAAAGTAGTAAATAATTCTCTCTTTCCTGGTAAATGGAATTTAGGTTAGTTAGTTTCATTGTCTAAATAGTAAAATTCACTGTATTAAGGATAGTTTATTGTCAGAACCTTGCCAGTGTTACATGGTTACTCTTCATATACTATAGGATAACATTTATAAGACACTTTGGAGCACAAGCTTCCATGAAAAACAGTAAGTTTATGATTGACCAGTTACTTTTTGAATATTCTAGCTTTTGCCTGTTTCATGAAGTTCTAATTTATTTAAAAAAAATATTATTTACAAGCTTTGGATTGCTACTGCGGCTTTTAGTGAGTATGTTTTAGTGACACAAAGAAAAGTTTAGGAGAAGACCAAGAAAACTTCTGTCTCTTTAAAAGTATGAAAAAGCATGTCTGGGTTTGTTTTTTGTTTTTTTTTTAATGGATGTGTTTTGCAGAAATCCTGTGTGTATTATTTTCTTTCACATGGGACTGCAGAGTGGAGGGGGAGTGCTATCTTTTACTCTCACCTATTATATTTGTTCTACCAATATGAATTGGTAATAATTTATTTAAACAAAGCATTTTAAACTGATTAAAATACTCAAGAGATTAAATAACCTTCCTATGACTTTTGTACTCCTCTTCCCGTTTTAAGGAATATATATTTTATTAAAATCTATGAGTGTAAATTTTAGTAGGATTTACACCTTGGGATTTTTCCCATCTGTTTTTTAAAGTGCATCAACAGCCAACACCAGGGAAATTGCTTTACAAATTATTACCTCCAGACTATGAGAAACTTGTTTTGAAAACTCACACATCCTGTACGGACATCACTGTGCTCACTGCACCACTGCAGGATGTAATTTAAATTCTCTACATTTTTGTAGGCCACAGTTTTAAAATACATTGTTTTACCACCTACATTACCCTGTAAAAATCTCTGGGTTTCTGAAACAACAAACCTGAATGTAGCCTGGATTAGGAGTGGGTGCAATAGGACACCCTGAGCTCCCACTAGTGCACCAGGGAGGAGATGGGGGCTTTTCCACTAAACCTGCTGCCACCAGCAAGGAGCTGAGGGAGAAAATGCTATCCCTGGGTGTCTGTGTTACCAGGCTGCTTGTTCATTTCCTTAAAATCATCTTCTTTTGTATTTTGAGAAGAAAGGCTGTACTGACAGGGCATAACTGGAGACAAATTCTTCTGATGCAGAGACAAAGTTTTCTTTCACACCTAAAAGCTTAACCTTGCTGCTAGTAGTTACCCTTCTGTATTTGGAAGGATTTGGGACTTGCAGTTTGACACCATCAAACTTCATTTCTAACATTTTTTATTTGAAGTTCCATTTAAAGCTTTTTATCAAATACCTCATACTCAGGCCCCTTGGTGATGGGACAGCAAGGCTTGTCCAGGAGATCCACCAAGTCAGTCACCACACATCCAACATTTGTCACACTCTGGGGTGCCTAAGGATGGAAAGACAAAGAAAAGGAATGCAAGGTGTCTTGTGTCATCAAAGAGGATAGAACCTTTGACTAGAATAGGAGTAAGGTCAAACAGGAGGTTCCCAACTCTCCCTATTGACCGTGCAGAGTTTAGGGTAGGTAAAAGCTAAACTCAGGAACTCTTCTCTTCGTTCAAGGCCAGGTGGGATGAATCCATATCTGCCTGAGACTGTTTTGCCATTAACCCCCAGCAGCAGAATCCAAGATGTAACAATACCTAAAATTATCGTGCCTTCTCTACACAGAAATTTAAATTAATCATTAAGTGTATTTTTTAACAATACAATAACTTACCCTGTGTGAGTATTTAGTGAGTATCAGGTATGAAAAATCCACATACAGAGGAGGAGAGAATGAAAAGGAGAGGAAATTCATGGCAATGCAAATTGTACCTTTACATTCTTTCATATGCCTATTTAGATCCAAGTTTTACACTTCATTAAGGAGCAATCAGCTTCTAGAAGGCAACACAAAAAAGGTGTAATGCAAGCCTGCAAATGTGCCCATTGGAGAGTTGTAGTGACTAATAAAAATCTATTTTTGAGATTATTTAGCAAAAAGCTTATGTATGGCCCATGTATGTCTTTAATACCTGTCACAAGTTTTTATTGGGAAAAAACCCAATATTCCTCTGAGCAGTCAGTGGAACATTTTATGCCAGGAAACTGTTGCTTTTCTCCTCTTAGGAAACCCATTCACACCCTGCCTAAAAAAATAAATATAATTCAGTAGGTATGGATTAGTGTAACGAGATGTGGACTGATGTTGCTAGAAGCAGTTTATTAAAGGTGCTAGGCATTGCTGAAGTTTTCATGGGGTATAATACTGGGTTCTTTTTTTTCTTTTTCTTTTTCAGGAAATAGAAAGATGATTGCTATAATGATCTAATTTTTCAAAAATCTTGAGACAAATAGGATTGCAAGGTTGCTACTTCTATCCACGTATAGAAAATGGTTTGAATCCCTTGTAGCTGATATTTAGGAATATTACATGTGGTCAGGATGCTCTCTGATTGGAGCATAAGGAATATCCTTGAAGTCTTTTCTCCCACTTTATGCCAGGAAACTGCAACAAAGAAATGTTCTCAATCTGGTAAATTGTGGTTCAAAGCCTATAACCCCGGTGTGAGTTCAGCCACAGGCCTAGACTTCCAGACTTCAAATCAGGGTGGCCTGAGGCTGTCCATCTCCCCTCATTTCAGATACCTGAAGTTAGAGATCTCACCTAGGCTAGTCATCCAGACTGCCACTGTGGCCAAGAAAAGAGTGGCGCTTGTGGTACGAGGTTCCCAACTGGAGAAGTGATAGAAATGACTCCCTGTTTTCTACCTCTCCTCGGGATCCAGAAAAATAAGTTAGGCATTGCAGCTCTTGGGTAGATGACAAGGTGATATGAGTCCCACCTGAAACTTAGTTACCCACTTGCAAAGCAAGATGAACAGTTTCTCAAGCACGCCTCTCAAGCATGCTATGTAATAAAAGAGAACTTTGAGACAAAAGCTATGGAATCCTTTGATTGAAATTTGGGATTTGAGTTCTATTTTTAATGATCTTTTGTTATGGGAAGTGAATGCCCAATTAGGGAGGGATTGGTTATGAATTCTTTATGAGTCTATAAACCTGTATCACAGGTCTTTTTCTTTCAGGCTTTGTCTCTGTTAGCCTTCACATAAAAGTTTTGTGTTGCCTAATATGCAGAGCTGAAATTGCTACAGACTTCTTAAGGATTCTAAATATGTTATTTATGTGAATATTTATAATAAGAGAGCTGTAAGACTGGCGAACCCTTAGCCCAGGAGCTGTTCAAACAGTACAGTAAGTAATATGGGTGATTGACTGCCATTGCAGTTATATCACAGTAGGAAAAAATTACGTAGATTAATAAATTCATATCAGTGGTGGCTTTTCATGGTATGCATATTGCTCCTGCCTCATTTGCTTTCTACATGTTACACTTCTGTGGTCGGCATCAAACATACTCAAAAAAGTTTGTAGCTAGAAAATTATCCAGCTGACATCTAAGAATATATATCATAACATTGCATTCATTAAACTTACTGTCTTAAATTACATCCTGGCAAAGACGGAAGTGCAAGAAACTATGCACTTATACTTAAGTGCAAGAGATTATATATGTCCCTATTTGGCCCCCCATGGTTTGCTTCAGGTCCTGAAGAATGCATACCTGGGCACTGTCAGCAGGGGTGCCTCCCCAGCCCTCCTACCTTTGCTGCTTTTGTTAGCTTTCTGAGGCTTCAACTGAGTTCATCCAAAAAGCAGCTTGATGGGATCTCCATGATCCTCTAGTTCTTAAGCAAGAAGGAATTCCTTGTGCTGTGCTGGGACAGCACAGCTAGGAAAAAATCTCAGCCTGCTCGTGCCTCTACTAAGTCATTCCTTAAATGTCCATTTCTTATGGTTTACTTCACATAGCAAGAACTTAAAAGATACCTTGGCCAAGGACTAATGACATGAGTTAGTGGAATTAAGTAGCGACTTGGTAACAGCACTTTTAAAAGGTATAGAAGCAAAATTCATATGGGGTCCTTAGGTACTTGGGAGTTCTCTACTCATTAATCTGTTACTAAGTGCTTAACGCGTTCTGACTAATGTGCCCTGTTTGAAATTGCAGGTTTATGCAACTCAGCCGACAGCTGGATGATTGTTCCCAATATCAAACAGAACCACTACACAGTGCACGGGTTGCAGAGTGGCACTAAGTACATCTTCATTGTTAAAGCCATTAATCAGGCAGGCAGCAGAAGCAGTGAGCCCGGCAAGCTCAAGACAAACAGTGAGTAACAGGAGATCAGGCACACGCGCCTTCTCCTTTCTTGCCCTTCTTTTTAGGTTTGATCTTTGGAAGACAGAAGAGCACAGAGCAGCTTAACTTCTTTAAAGTGCTTCCCACAACAAGAGCCACTTGTTGAACTCAATTCAAAACTGACAAAGTCTTCAGGACAGCAGAAATTACTTTCTTTTCTGAGGGATGCATCTGCAGGCTGGGCATGGGAAATATCATTTAGGAACAGAGCTAGCGGATGTGAAATGATTGAAAATACTCTTTGTGGGTTTGTTTTGATGTCCTTTCTATTATTTTTTTTTCTGTGCAAAGCAGAAACATTTTTGTTTGCAATAAAACATGTTATTTTTGTAAAATGTTCTTAAGATAATTGCTAGTTTAATTTTATCCTCCAAAATTATCCTTCTTAAGACACCTGAAAAATTTCTTAGCTCCATGCCTCCTCAGTTTGTTACAGTTAAACAAGGTAGTAGGGTAGCCAGAGATCCCACTTCAAAAAAAACACCAGCTACACAAATTATTAGCAGATGTAGCAATTTTAAGACTGATTTTCAGCCTTTTCTGTGTCCCAGCCAATTCCTCAGTCATGCAGTCATCAGAGGCAGCTCTGAGCACTGGATAGGAAACATTCTGATTTCTTGCACCCTCTGGAATCTGCTCATTGTAGGGGAGGGTACTTGAAGAGGGGTAATACTGAATGTCTCAATAAAGAGGCTGCAGGGAGTGGCACATACACATTTTGCCTTTTCTCCTTTCTGCTGTTTATCCAGCTTGCATATCTGTGTAAAAGCTGCTCATACAAACCCATCTGCTACCAAAAGTCTGCTTAGTGTTAAACCTGGTTACCTACCAGCATAACCAGAGGACCTATGTGGAAGTAGCAATATTTCATCCTTTTCTGTCCCTGTGACCCAGTGTGGTACAAAAGCAATTTCTCAGGTGACTGTGAAATGATGTGACCAGATAAACTTGAGTACAGAGAAAGACATGGTTCAGACACTGCTTCGGCAGCACAAAGGTTACAGACAGAGAAACAGGCCATATAGACTTTATAGCTTGCTACCAAGCAGTAAGAAAAAGCAGATAAATATGCCAAAAATGTTTTCCAAATGGTTTATTTCATACTTGATTATAATACATAACTAAATACACATTATGAGACAAGATGATAGCTCTAAAGATGAAAGTACTCCTTATCTAATTCCTGACCCATGTCTAATGATGTTAATCGAGAATTAGTGTTGCCTCAATCATATTCTGTTTCAAACGTCTGCATTTTCAAATTGCCAACAGATCTGACAAATATTGACTGTCACTGCTCAGATGAACTTAATTTCTTCTTACCCTCCACGTTAATGCTTTCAGGTTTACTGCATGAGAAATGCTGAGCTGTTTCTTCATAAACTCTGGACAATTTATATCTTATTTGAAGTACGTGTGTCAATGGCTGACACAGGCCTCATGAGAGTCCTCATTTCTGTTTTCTGTGCATGTCAGCAAATCTTCTGCTTACTTTTTTTTTTTTTTTTTTTTTTTTTCCTTTGATGTGAAAGACAGTCAGAAGCGAGAAAGGCTTTGCTGGATCTCTCATAGTCATGGTTTCTTAGTTGTCTCCTGGTAGAGGTAAATTATTATCCCACTTTTTGACACAAGGAGCAAGCTTGTCAGAACTGTGGGAGGCTATATATATCTACTGGGTTCAGTTTACCAAAAAGCTTCCTGTTATTGTCTACAAACCTCATGGTACAGCTGAAGATGCTTCCCAAGACCAACAGCCTCAGTAATGTTTTTACACCATATTACTTGGACCAAGGTGCACTTCACTTCCTTCTTTTTAATGCACAGCATCCAGCACCACATGGGCATCCTTCCAGTGCAAACCTGAATTGTTGACTGTGCTTGTTACAAATAAAGCTATTAGTGAAATGACAGACAAGGCTAGTGCTTGTTCTTATTTTCAAACTCAATTTTGTGGGATTTGAAATCATACTTTTTTGTAGTAATGATTAAGATGTCATTATGGAGCTTTATCCCTAGAGAATTAATAGAATGTAACTTATTCTAAATCTAATACACTGTGAAAAAAAAGCAACCCTCAGAGCTTTATTAGCATGTATATTGGTTTCAATTACATGCAAGAATTAGAGCATTCAGGTTACCTCTGGGTCAGACATAATGGGCATGATGATTATGCAGGGTGCTTTTCAGGGATTATTGATGCAGGGAAGTTAGTGCACAATGAGACTGACAGTAAACTGACAATATAAACTAGCTGTTGCAGAGAGCAAAATAGGTTAGTCTATCTTGAGAGCACTTCAGAGTAGGAGATTAATGTGGTTATGTCATATTGTGGGCTCCTTAGAGGCTCGCTAATCCACTCGCCTTCTCAAAATCAAAACCCAACTATTCTTCTGCCATCTTTGTCTCTGCCTCTCTAGGTCAGCCATTTAAACTGGACCCCAAATCTGCCCATAGAAAACTGAAAGTGTCTCACGATAACTTGACAGTGGAACGTGATGAAACCTCCTCCAAAAAGAGTCACACACCGGAGCGATTCACCAGCCAGGGGAGCTACGGAGTAGCTGGCAACGTGTTCATTGACAGCGGGCGGCATTACTGGGAAGTGGTTATAAGTGGTAGTACGTGGTATGTATGTAAAAGTATATGTGTGTATGTCAAAGTATATATAACTAGAATTACTAGTTCTCACTGTGCAGGTCCTGCCACAGTTTCTCTGATAGAGAAAGGTAGCAGAGGCATGGGGAACAGTGCAAGAGCAGGACAAGCATGCACTTTCACCTAGTTTGTCAGACTTATTTTCCCAATCTCCAGTGCTTTTGGACTCTGGAACAAGATCTGCCAGATAAAGAATCTTTATATTTAGTTTCCTTCACAGGACTTTTACTCTGTGGATAGAGATGGCTGTTTTTTGAAGCCACATACAGTACATTTTAAGATCCTAGTGAACTGGAGAGCTTCAGTTTCATCTTCTTTATACAAAGGGTGAACTTTGTAACTGGAATAATTTCTTTACTAAACATGAAGACATTAGCATCCTTCAGGAAGAAAAAACAAATAAATATAAGGGAAAATTAATGATCCAGTTTCAGAGGGAGAGAGGTCAGAACTACTTCTATGGGAGGGCTGCAGAGCAGCAGAGCTGTGGGTCTGTGCCCCAGGGTATGAAGCAAGGGACAGGAAATGGAGGAGTGCATTCCTCCTCTCCTGAATGATCCTCTGTGTCATAGGAGGGTGGATTTCTGAGGCCTTTTAGTCAGTGGAAGAGATGTCATCCTTTGGGATTGAAAGGCAACAGTCATGATGGAGGTTAATGGAGTGGATGCCCACTGTCTCAAACAAGAAAAATGCTGTTTGCCTGTGCCAACACTAAGGAGTGGAAACTGAGTAATTTATGGCACATTAATCTCTGTTAGTTGAAAACCCTACAAATACTACAGTGTCTCCAGAACATGAGGAACTTTTACATTTCTGTTATACATGACAATTCATGTATTTGCCCTCGGTGTCCATTAATGAGAACATTTTTACATATGAATTTTTACCCTGAACATATTGCCATAAATTACAGTTTGCAGAGCAAATTTCTTCACCTACAGTTGCTTCTTGGCCCAAAACCCAGTTACAAAAATGCTCATTTGAATCTACAAACCACACCAACATCTGGCAAAACATATTTGGGAATGGCAATAATGGGTGTTTTAATGTGTCCTTTGATGTTTATTCTTACATTCCTTCTTCTGGGCCATATATTAAAGGACCAAGGAGAGATCAGATTAGCTGACAGATAGTGTGTTTTAAAATCAATGAATAACTCTGTATTCATCTGTTTGGAAGTGGAAATTTGGGGCCCAGTGATTTAAACTCTGAGTTACTGAGTACTCAACAGCCTTCCATTTGAATACCGGAGGTGAGCGCTCCAAAAAATTACCATAGCAGCCAACCTATGGAAGATATGAGTGATGATAAAGTTTCTCTGACCTCTCAGACCCAAAGGAGAGAGAAGGAAAAACATTAATTAAGCCTGTGCAGATATTGTGCTGAAACATCGCTTAGTTAGAATTTAACCAGTGGAAGTAAGATGCTGGGGGGATGCATTCCAATGAGTCCTCTGGGCTAGCATTTGACTTCACCAAGAGAGAAAGATGGAAGGAGGCATTTGTTTCCTTGAGTTGTTTTTTGTTTCGCAGGTATGCCATAGGTATTTCCTACAAGTCAGCACCGAAGCACGAGTGGATCGGGAAGAATTCTGCCTCCTGGGTGCTTTGCCGCTGCAATAACTCCTGGGTGGTGAGGCACAACAGCAAAGAAATCCCCATTGAGCCTGCCCCTCATCTCCGGCGTGTGGGGATTTTGCTGGACTATGACAATGGTTCCCTGGCTTTTTACGATGCTTTGAACTCCCTACACCTTTACACTTTTGACATTACGTTTGGGCAGCCGGTGTGCCCCACGTTCACTGTGTGGAATAAGTGTCTGACCATTATAACTGGCTTGCCTATCCCTGACCACCTAGACTCCTCCGAGCAGCTGGCATGACTGCTAAAAGCCACAAGGTAGGACAAAGCATCTTCCCAGGGCAGCCAGGCAGCTGCCTGCAGGAGCTTGCCCAGAGCTGGCAGACCACACGGCATCCCGGCCCTCACTGCCGAATCCAGACAGAACTGAAAAGGGGAGAACCTCCCTTTACTGTGTACTTTGTATGGAAGGACAAAAAGTGGCTTTAATAATACCTTAGAACTTTCTCTTGAAGTTGGTTTTGCTTGGTTGGTTTTGTATTTAGTCTCTTACAGGAAGATTTATAAATTATTTATAATAAAAAAAAAGAAGAAAAAAAAAAAGAGAGAGAGAGAGAAGGGAAAGCCTTGGACACCTGGAAAAAGACTTCTTTTTTTGCACATTGATGGTCCTATTAATTAAAGTTTCATCAGCCCTTGACATCATTTTTTTTTACAGTGGATAAAAGCAGGAGATTGGAAGAAAGAAAACTGTGCAGTGGACAAGTCAGTATACTGCAGGTTTTATTCATTCATGCCAATGTTAGCACTCTCATTAGCAGTCTTAACTGAGTGCAAGATCTCCTAATTTCTACATTGGAGTGTGCAGACCAAAAAGAACAAAAATTAACAAGTGAGTAAGTGCAGCTAGCCAACACAGCAAATGAAGAAATTTTAATTTACTTCTGTTCACAGGTCAGTGCTCTCTCTGTTCATAAAAAACATGGAATATCTCCTAGAAATGTGAGTGGATAAATCATCTAGCGATTTATTTTATTGACGACAACATTTCCATCTACCAGTGCTTCACCTTCATCTTTGGGAAACATTGGAGAATCACCGAGGATACAAAAGACTGATCCTATCTCTGAGAATCAGCAATTGGAGGAGAGCAGCCAATTCAAGGTCTGACTGTAGGAGAATTTGGTAAAGCACAGCCTAGTTTAAGGATTGATTGTAATAGAAGATGTCATGGTTCTGATGGCAGACATGTGAATTCTTGTTGCTGATTTTACAAGGTTCAACACAGCAAGCCCAGCCAACAACTCGGAAGTGAGACATGTGCCACTTTACCAATGATTTTAAATTAAATACAAATGTTTCATTGTCGTACACTATGTAGTCTATAACAAAGCAAGGAAATCTGTTTTACATGTGCTGTATGGGGGAACACTGCAGCTGGGGGTTGGTTATATTTATATGATTGTCCTGGGTTGTTTGGGAAAGCACAGTTCTCTTTGTGAATGAGGAATAAATAATGAGTTTTTAGCAGCAGTAGGAATCTGCAGGGGCAGGCCCTATGTTCATCATGGTGTTGGTGGGTAAACTTCAGAGAGGCAACACAAGTTGTACCTTCTTTATCGCAATGCTGGATCAGGTGCATTTTTTTTTTCTCTTTTCTTTCTACAGAATAGAAGTCCTTTGTAAGTACTACAATGATTATGTATAAATGATCGTTTTGGGAGATGCTTGAGGCATGTGACAACTTTAAAAGAATGGTTTTCCTATTGTGTTTTGTTGTTACTATGCAAGTGGTGAAAATCTGCCTGTGTAGAAAGAGGATAGATTAAATAACAGCTTTAAGAAAAGATTTACCAAGTAATTTATAACCATGCTTTAGGTGTCTTTTGAAAAGAATGCCTTAGTGCACTTTGTTCACTCATGGGACCAAACTGAAGTGGTCCTAAGCTCAGCTTCAGATTTTTAAAATACTGATTCTCCACATACCAAGCTGTACTACAGTTGGCTTTATGATGATGTTGAAAACTATGAGCAAGATGAGGAATACATGCATGCCTATTTGGTTTTTCCATATTTAAAAAAAAAAAAAAACAGAAAATAAATGACTATCCATGTTCCTTTGATTCCCCTTTTACTAAAAGCTCTGCTAAAAGCTGAATCAAAAGAAGAAAAGTCTGACAATATGTTGATGGTAGCATGGCTTTCATCTGAGGCAGTATCACATGATTCAGAAGTAGGAGCCACTGATCTTTCCAGAGGAAAAATGTGTACATATATTGAACTGCAGTATTTATCGCAGTGTGTTCAATAATTTAGGAATTTATACCCTCAAAAATTAAAAAGTAAATAAATCCCTAAACATTAGAGTTTATAATTGATCACAATGCAGCCTGAGGTCCATTGCCAGGTGATATGGCCTGGGATATTAGGGATATACCTGAGATGACATGAAAATTATTGAGTTTGCAGATGATTGATGCAAAACAGTGATAACAAAATGCAGGAGGAAAGGAGTTTTCATGTAAAGTTGTTGCCAAGTTTATGCTGAAGAGGAAAGGGTATATTACCACAGTACATGTAGCAAGGCCATGTATCTTCTCTTTTGCCAGAAATATTAAATCTAGAAGCTGATTTCAGTAGTGGACAAACTTAAACAGTGTTCAGTGTTTGATCATACAACATGGTCAGAGATTGAGCTGGATGGAAGTAATACCATAAACTTGGAAAGATCCCAAACGATCTCCCATATTTTCATTGTATAGACTGTGAGTCTAAAGACCGATCATGGTCTGGGCCAATGTAAAAAGAATTGTCTGTTATCTACAGACCTTGCTGTATCATTTTTATTTTAGCACAGAATACTTCATTTGAAGCTAAAACACATTTCTTGTGTGGACTGTTCATTGAGTCAGTCCTCTGTGCATATGTTTGTGTATATCTGTATACATATGTATGGGTACACAGACACCAGGGTATGCACAAATACAGTGTGTAATTTGTCTATATGCATATGTACACATACACACACACACAGACTGACAGTAATTAGTCAGGTATTCCTTTTTTGCTTGTTTCTTGAATACTTTCATATTCTGTATGACTATGAGGAAACAAGTTTGCTATGAATGGTATTCTTCTGATCATTTTTTAATGAAAAGTCTGTTTATTTTGCAATACTTGATTCAATGCCTGATAATCAATAAAAACATCAATTTGAAAATGTAGCTTCTGTGATCTGTGGCATTTTACATGGTCCATAGTTATCAATTGAAATCTGGGTGAATGGTGATCCTCATGTAAAAATAAAACATGATGCTTTAATGTAGTGTGCAATCTTAGAAGAAGGTTTTCCCCTGTTTTTGAAAGTTTTATGCTAGGAATGAAATAGCATTGAATAATGCCATATTTACCAAAGGCAGATTTTTTTAGGTAATAGTCTGCTGAGATGCAAGCAATGAATGTAGTAGATAAGTCTAGTATTGGTATAATGATTGTTTCAAAGGTGTATTTAAAACCCAAGCTAAGATTCAACAGAGTTAAAGCAGACTGTAGCATAACCTCTTTAGAAGACAGTAGTATTGGCTCAGAGTAGTCAAAGTTAATGTCTAGCTCAAGGTATTGGAACCTTTCTTTTCTCTGAAACCAGATAAAATTTCCCATGTGTTTGGCTCTCATGTGTTAGTGCACACCTAATGGGGAAAAAGTAATTCAGGAATTTGTGGTATGTCATAAATTATTTAGCAGACTGTCAAGCCCACTGCGGTTTCCCATTGTTGCTTTTCAGAGAGCAATGATAGAGCTGAAGTTACTGCAGTTTCAGCCATTATTTGAGTCTTAGTCTGTTTTGGATAAGCCATTTCTCAACTGCTCAGCAAAGAAACCCCCACTAAGCAGTGGGTCCCAAGAGTAGAAAGCATAAAAATTCCTCATGCATGTGTACACTGAAAATCTGGAAATCTATAAGTAGAGGTGCAAATAAAAGCATGTTTTTTGTTACAGAAACAGTAGGACAATGAACAACAGTGTTTATCATCTGTTTTTATCCTGCACCTTAATTGCAGAGACTTTTCTGTTCATGTTCAAAAATGTACCAGGACACCCTTGACAGCACCAATGAAAGTATCAGCTCTTTAACCATTTCATTTTGAAATGGCCAGCATTTGCAGAACTGTGGCTGTGGGAGACTTCATTAAGCTATTACTTGACATTTAATACAGTGTAATTATTTCTTTCTTAATAATTCCAGACAAATAATAAACCAGACACCTAATTGTTCCAAGATTATGTTTTTAGTTACTACAGCACAAATTCCAGATAGGCCCATGCACAATAATAAAATGAGAACTGCCAGTGGATCTTATCTATGTCTCCAAAACTGAGCCTGTTTTAATTGGAAACACTGTCTTCATGTCTGGTTTAGGAATGAAGGTGTTGGATCCATGCAGAAAGTATGCCCTGGGCCATCTCATTAACTGGTGAGACAGCTTTGGGAAGTTAGAGATAAACAAAAAACATTCACAGGTTGATGTACTGGCAATTTTCTTCTAAATTCATCTCTAATGTCTTTTCACATGCTAATCTTTCCAGTAGTGGAAGTGTGTATTGAGATACAAAAATGTAAAAAGCATTCTTTTCCTGTGTTTCTGAATTGGTTACCCCTTTAGCAAATAGCAGCTTCAGCATAGTGTTCTGAACTTCAGCCTTTCTCTTCTCCACTTGGAGAAAAGCCCTGGTCACTCCGACGTGCTGATGGTGGCTGTTCCAGATTATGTTGACCCATTTTGGTTTATTGCACATTCTGGAGTGAAAGAAACTCTTTACATTTTAACCTTTGCTTTAGCGGTTGATTTTCATATAGAAAAAAAATGAAGAGACTGAAGAGCAATGAAGTTAAAAATGCTTCTTTATGGGTGAGACTCTTAGTTTGATCCATGAGGGTTAAGGCACCTGTGTACATAAATCTCTGTGTAAGGATAAACTGATTCATCATTTATGTGGGAGTTGAACACTACAGATCCAAGTATTTTCTTCTGAGGGAGGCTTTTGCATTAATTCCACTATCAGAGTGGAATATTCTGTTACTTTAATTTTTTTAAAATTACATTTCTGATTCAAGTGCAGACTATGTTAGTAAGACTGCAAGATAATCTTTCACCATGTAACATATTTTGGTATACTATACAGTGTCTCATGCCTTTGAGCCTGTCAGCTGCAACCACCACCTTTGCATTGTCACTTCTAATGTGCAGGATGGTGCTAAGTCATTGATCAAATATTTAACTTCCTCAAGTCAGATTCACTTTACTTTGAGTAAGAGGAGAGGCTGAGGGAGCTGGGGGTGTTCAGCCTGGAGAAGAGGAGGCTCAGGGGAGACCTCATCGCTCTCTACAACTCCCTGAAAGGAGGCTGGAGCCAGGGGGGGTTGGGCTCTTCTCCCAGGCAACTTTCAACAAGACAAGAGGGCATGGACTCAAGTTGTGCCAGGGGAGGTTTAGGTTAGATATTAGGAAAAAATTCTTCACGGAGAGGGTGATCAGACACTGGAATGGGCTGCCCAGGGAAGTAGTGGATTCTCCATCCCTGGAGATATTTAAAAAGAGACTGGATGTGGCACTCAGTGCCATGGGCTGGTAACCACAGCGGTAGTGGTCAAGGGTTGGACTTGATGATCTCTGAGGTCCCTTCCAACCCAGCCAATTCTATGATTCTAAGAAAGTCCATTAAAAATGGTGATACCAGTTCCGTGCAAGAGGCTTATATATTTTACAAAGATGATATAGGACAGAAATGGGCTTGAATACCATCAGCACTGAAGCAGTTCTGGTTTAGAATCATGACAGTGTATTAAGAAGGCATGATGTCTTTTTTTAGCCACTCTCCTACATTCTCATCAGCAGTGTCACTATTACTGCTGTGTGAGAGAGGGATGGAGGTAGCAAAAGAGAGTTCTGGAAGAGTGCTGAGGGAGGTCAGTCAGAGTGACAGGACAGCTGGAAACCTGCCACTGTTACCTGCCCTGGCTCCATGCTGCAGTTCTGCAAAGCAAGCCTGTGCCTATTCTTCCTTTTGTTACGGCTCAGCCCCAGTCCACGTTCCCAAATGACAGGAAAAAAGATACTACAATTATATGTTTGAAACTCTAACCTGAATAAAAACAGCAGGGCAGGGATGACAGCCCCAGGCCTTGATTCACTTTTATTCACCTAGATTTTTACATGTGCTGACTTCAAAGGAGATAGTACTGATTTACATAGAGGTAGGTACAAGCCCATGAATCTTTAATTTCCAAAGGGTCAAACTCAAGTGGAACAGGAGCCCCTGTGCAAATAGCTCAGCATTCCTACTAAAGCATGTCTTTGGAGAAAGCATGTCTATTAACTGCTAGTAAAGCTGGAGTTTCTCATGAGCTCTTTCCCAAGGCCAGCACAGGTGTGTTTCAAAATGCATAGTTCTTTTAAAATGTATGGATCAACAACATTCTTCTTGAGTGAATTGTTCAGGCAATGCTTTGCTGTTTCCTCCAAGCAGGGTGGGAACAATTCCGTAGCAGGTGCTGTGTTGCTGTTCTAAAAATCATGAGAACTGCAGATACATAAATTATTATATAATGCAGCAACATAAGACTATTGTTCTCAGACTTCCATTTTAAAATGGGTAATAACTACAAAAAGTTTAAAAGTCTACTTCCTCTAACTGTTTTGTCCTGATTTGTAAAATTATTTGAATGTATGGAGATGTTTCCTCTCAAGAAATATCGCTCAATTTCTTTTTAATACGCACAGATGCGTAGTAATTAGGAGTATTCCTGAAAACCCATTAATTCATAGAAAACCTTATACTCCAGCCTTTGAAAGACCATACATGGAGTCTTTGTGTTTTGCGTAATGTTAATCATTGAGGAAGTCATATGGGAAAAAAGCTATAGCCATTTGGATCACTGAAATATTTAAAAAATTACAGCAAACTGCCACAGTAGATGATGGAAAAGTTTTTATTAGCAATTTTTTATTTCTCCCTTATTTTAATTTTATATGCAGCACAAATTATTCAGCTTGAAAATATTTCTGTTATCCTTTAATTTCTTCACCTTTCTTTTATCATTTCAGCCTCATTTTCATATTTTAAATATTACAATTTCAATAAGCATTTTAAAAGTGGGATTTTTTTTTCTATTTCCGTGAAAATTACTTTTTTCAGGAAAACCACAGAAAATGAAATAAGAAGTTAAAATACTAATGCAACATGGCTTACTGAAAGTTGAGTATATTTATGAAGTATGGGTTAAAGAAGGAATGCATATAAGCCTGTCACTCCTCTACAGTTACTGAATTATTTTATTTAATTAATCTGGTCTTAATAGTATTGCTCTCTACTTAAAACAGAGTTAAATGACCTGAGTACAGAGCACAAGCAGAGGAATAGTACATTTTAGGATAACCCTAGAACAAGCTCCCTTTAATAGCAATATATCTAGATAAATGTCATTAATGTCATCTTGCTGGTTGCTTTTTTTGTTTGGTTGTTTTGGTTTGGAGTTTTTAATTTGTTTGTTTGTTTGATTGTTTGTTTCTGCTTTTTTTATTTCTAGATATTCTATGTCCACTCTAGCAGTAGTTCCAAGCTTAGAAGCATGTGTCTCTTTTTGGGTACCATAGGATCTAAATCTTTATGGAACTGGGGAAAAAAGTTCCCTATATAGCAGATATGAAGCGATGCTAGCACAGTAAGAACCTCTGTCACTGCCAGGAAACAATCTGATCTATTTCTGTCATAGTGTTTATGTGAATAGTAGTGATGGCCAAATTGAGAATGAAATAGGAATGTCTAGATCTGTGGGGGTTGGAAGAGGTGGGAGGCCACTTTGGTGAACAATGACTAGTAGTTACAACTAGTAGTGGTAGACACAACTCAGAATTACAAATTAGCAAATGGAGATTTGTTCCTTTTAAACCAGTAACATATCCTTTTAATTTCTTAGGTGACTGTGACCTCTCTCTCAGTTTATCCATCAGTTTGCATCCACCACTGAACATCTGTTAAAGCTGGAGCTGAAAGTTCTTGGGTTTTAACTGTTAGGTTTTTTTCAAAACACTTTGAAAAATATCATTGCTGATACGATGTCAGTAGCTTGTGGCAGGGGGTAGAGGTAAGGAACAATGTAGGACCTAGAGAATGAATACAGGTGCAGATTGAGTTCAGAACAGCATAATACTGCTTGTAAGCATAGTTTCCATAAAGCCTAATTGAAATTTTTCATGTAGGTGAGGAGACAGAAACTCCATAGAATTCAAGCTTGGCATTAGCATGAATGTCAGTCCAAAGTAGCACAGGGGCTGAAAAAATTGAAAAACAAATCTTTCTTGTAAAATTAATAGTTGATATTGTTTCTTGTCCAACAGTTGGGTCATGGCATTCATGAATTGCATATATTTAGAGAAACAGGAGATATTATTGAGAAAGTACTTTGAATTATGCTATAAATTCTTACAAATGCAAGACCAATTGAGAAAACTAGGATAGAATTTGAATGACATACACAAAAAAGAACAGGAAAAAACTTATTTATTCACAATTAATAATTCAAACAAGTGAACTCAAAACATCTTTTCTTATTAGAATCCTGATGCTGCCTTCCTGCATTTCTCCATGGAGAGGATAAAACAGGAATGCTTTGTCTTTGTGTTCTTATGAAGTCAGTGCTCCATATAAGTGATACTTGGAAATCTCTCAGGATGAATAAATTCAGTAGGAACAAGTACAGAGTTCTCACTAGTCTTGGAGCCTGAATAAGCCATTAGCCAGTTTCAAGGATAAATTACCACCAAGTTATGAATGCTCTTGTGTATTTTTAACTGTGCAAGAAGAAATATGTAATATTTTTTAAAAAGTAACCGATTTTATATAGATGTGGGAATAGACGTCATTTTTTCCAAATACAAAACTGCTACTTGCTAGAGAGACAGGAAAAAATTTTTACAGACCTGGTATAAAACACCTGCATTTGTGCTGCTTCTCATGTGCTGTAGCCCCAGGTCCTGACAACCTTTATCTGTTTGGGCAATTCAAAAGCTCTGCAAGTCATGCTGAGGGGTGGGTTGGTGTGCATGGGTACAACTTTTCCTAAAGGTGCTCTTAATGGCACAATTTTTCCCGCTTCCCCAAAAGTCAAACAAGGGGCAAGCCATCTCCCAAAGTTCATTAGTTCTAATCCTTCCTTGACCTTTCTCATGTCAGGAATAGTGAGGCCCTAGCCTGGCCCTTATCTGCACCTCTTGTGTGGCAACAGAATTATGCAGAGAAACTTTAAGCCGTATCCTCTAGCTAAGGAACTTGATGTTACAGAGAGGTTAAACTAACTCCACTAGCAAGGGCAAGACATTTTTCCACTACCTTCCCCAGCTTCTGCTTTCCTTGGGAAACACATAGGAAATCAGCTGCAGGACATGGCATGAAGCTAACATATCTCCTAATGTCATGTCCAAAAGGCTTAAGGAGAAAGTTTTAAATGGAGAAAATTTGAAATAGTATTCACCCTCATAGGAGGGTCTGTCTAAAAAGGCTGGGATGTATTTCTTTGTTTCCATTAAGTCATGGAAAACCACCCCCTTATGTTTGATATTCCTTGGGGGCAGACAGGCCTCACAGTTAGTTCTGAAGAATGGACAATCGTTGTTCCATGTTTTTCTTCCCACTGCCATAGAAGCTTGAGATAAGAAAAGAATTGCCAAAGTCCACTGTATGAAGGCTTATACCACCTGTCTTCGTTGCCAAAAGAAAGACAATGCAAAAATAAGCAGCCAAACCTGTGTGTGCAAAATTGTTATTTGTTACAACTGTTTCATCTCTGATACAATTTTTATTAGAATATTATAACAGTAACTGAAAAAAAGATGTGGAATATTTATCATCACAGAAACTCTGATAATGAAAGATAGAATTAGAAGTTGAAGATATATAAACTAACTGGGGAATACACCTGGGAGGGCAAAACCAGAAAGAGTTGCTACCATGGTGCAATGAGTCAGGTTAGAAGCTCACCTGGAAGACTGGAAAAATCTGTTCTACCATAGTCAAGAAAGGTTATATTCAGTAACATGGAGAAAGGGTCATCAGAATGGAAAGCCAAGGGAGATCTCTATGTGGTTTATGTAGTCTAGCAATTGAGGGCTGAAAACAGATAAGGTCACTGTGTTTAGGGGTAGCACCAGGAGAGGAGAATTACAGTTTTAAATAAAAAACAACATTAGTATTAGAATGAATTCAGCCATTTTTTATGGGCAGCTAGGTCCATAGAAATAAAGAACGTTACTTCACAGGACAGTGAGATGGAAAAAGGAACTTTGCTGCTTCTCTGGTGAAGCTCTGTGGGTGAGATTAATCTCCCTTCACTATGAATGCCCAAATATTAGTTAACTAGGCCTAAGCATATTTTCTAGACATCTTTGATAGTGAATGCAAAACAAATAGCAACTCCAGAGATGTATTTATCCCATTTATTCTAGCAGCCTACTTTTGGAACAAGTAGGATTCCTCACCATGATTGATCTATCACCATTGGCCATTTGAGGAGTCACCAGCAGCAAATGGATATATTTAGCAAATGGGATATTGATGTTTTTATAGTGGTGATTACAGAGTAAATCCATTTATTTGTATAGAATACAGAAATTTACAGACAGCTTCTGATCTAAAATCCTTGCTGTGCTGAAGTAAACAAGCAATTTTTTTTTGCCTCAATGAAGCATAGATTTCTAGGACAAGGTGAAGCATTTTAAGTCAAACTCATTAAGTGTAGAGATCTTCCTTAACCAAAAAATGTTCTGGCCACTGAGTCCTTTTTTCTTTTTTAAAGCAAATTATTTATAGTAATGCTTCAGTAAGGCAGCCATCCAGGTGAAGTCAATGAATGAAAATGCATCTGTTTAACCACACAACAAACTGTCATGGAAAATATATGTGCTTGTATACATTCTCTTGCATTGATTTCATGCACAATTATTTTAGACTCCAAAATGAGTAGGTTATCCAATGCTGCAAAATGCTGTCTCTTAAAAGTTAGCATCATCCTTTCTTTATTCTTAAAGTTTGTTTTAATAGATGTCACAATCACATCTCCCCTGGTGTTTCTTGAATTCATTAATTTCTTATAATAGTAAGCCTATATTGGTCTGATAGACCTACTATAAGTTTAAAAATCACAGTGCCTGTGCCAAACAGGCTTTGTTTATGGAATCAAGAGGTCCTCAGCCTAATTCTCTTCTAATGGAAAAGTAGGCAAAAATTACAGGTTAAAAGAAATGTGTAAGAGATAACTGAGAAATGCTTGCTCTTTAACATGTAAGTAGGATGCTGAGGTCGTAAGCACTTTACTATGAAATTTATTTGCATCTTCTACAAGGGAAAAAGGGTTTGTTCTCTGAAGGATAACTGAGAGTCCCTTTGATATTCATGGCAGATTGTTTTGGATGGCTACCATCCAGAAAGTCTTAATGGGGAGAGAAAAAAATTCAGTGGAGGGATGGAAAAATCCCCTTCTCAGGGGGTTTATCTTAGATTCACCTCTCTACACTTTAGTGATTAGTTTCAGAGGTTTCTTTTTATCTGTTTCTAAACAGCATGAGTATTTCTCTAATGATGCTGGGGTGAAGTATGATTCATCCTTCAGATTAGTAGAGTGCATAGTTGAGAAAACCCTTCACATGCAAACTATTGTTAACTGCTTCTTAAAAGGGAAGGAAATGACTCAGGCTGGAGAAATGTTGTAGTGAAGGCTGTTGATGGTCTTCAGGCTGATAGAAAAAGAATTTCTCAAACAAAAGGTGAGAGTTTCTACAGGAAGAACTTTCTGATGGGAAAAGGATTAACACTCCAGGAAGGATAGCTAAGGAAAACTGACAGAAAACCACCCAAACTAGATAAAAAAAATTGGAAATGGCTTAGATTTAATGGGATTCAAGTTATGGTGAAAAAAGAAATATGGACAGGACTGAGATAGTCTGGTGTGCTTTGGACGGATCAGTCTGAGGATTTCTGTTTGCAGAGAGTTTGAGTACAGCTTGTGAAACTGCACTGGCCCATCCTGGTTAGAAGATTCGGAGACAGAAGCAGCCGTGGAGAATAAAGGAGCAGAAATATAAGTCACAAAAGAGGTAACAGAGATAATTTGTTTTTTCTTTGCTCCTCACTAACAAGAAAAAGAAATTTGAAATATCCAACATCAGGAAACAGCAGATCATAGAAAAAGCGTCTGTAAAATTACAGTCTTCCTCCTTATCTCTGTGATGTGCAACATCAATGACTATTGAACTGAATACAGCTTTTAAGCCGTAGCTTATTTGCAGTGGTTGTGGCAACTTCCTTCATGACTTTTTTTTAAATTTTCACTTTTTGAACTTTTTTTTTTTTTTTTTTTTTTTTAAATTTTGCAAATTGATGTTCCTTCATTTCTGCTGCCTGAAACTCAATGAGCCTATGGTCCTGATTCAAGTGCAAGTAGGGCCTTACCTCCTCAGGTATTTCCTAATGCATACAAGTGTGGAATTAATCCTACCTCCTTGTAAACCCTGAGCCCTCCCAAAACCATGGTGGGTATGCAGAGCCACTTTCATTACAGCTCTGGTTGTTCCTGCCAAGGTTTTTGGTAAATTGGGTAAGTAGGCAGGTTTTGTCCCTGTGATGCCTTTAGGTTTGAGAGCTTGGTGGGTTGATGTGACAGAAGCAGGGCTAATTTGCCTTTTAAACAGAAGAGGGCACTAATTGAAGCAATTTAAAGCTGCCATGGATTGTTTTGTGTGGAATTTCTGGGATGGAATGTGTCTGAAGGGTGGTGAGGATGTTTGATTCTGGATGGTGAGGAAGTTTTGCCAAGGGAATCTCTCTGTCAAGAATATTAATGCAATGTAACTACAGTTACTGTAATCCAAAATGGTTCTGACAAAATCTTTATACGGTTGTTGTGCTGTGAAAGGTATTAAAATACAGAATTTATGTAAATATAAACTAACCGGTGTCTAGTTATTTGAATAAGATCCTGCAGATGTATTGTGGTATATATAAAAATCAATGTGTAATCTAGACTATCTCAGTTACAAAAGATAGTGCTTTGGCCATCTGTTGGTGATTTTCTTTTCCCAGGTTAAGGAAATTGTGGAGTCAAAAAGAAATAACAATTAATTAGGAAGTTTTAGATTGTACGGATATTTCTTGTTTTTTGTAATAAAGAATGTTAACTCTACCTCTTAATTTCTGCTAACGTACACCTGTGACTTTCAGTCCCTATTTTAGCTTGGTCAGAATCTAGCTTAACAAAAGTAAGAGTGGTAATAAACTTCGCCTCATTTCAGTTTAAGACAATAGTCAACAGGCTAGTAATTTGCTCATGAATCACTGCCTTGCTAAGGAATTCTCACTGAAGTGAAATCACAGGGTGTATGCAGCTGGAGGCAGCTTTTGAGAAATTTCTCTCAGTGACAGCCTTGAGGAAACATTAAACTTGCAGTGAGGAAAAACATGAGGTCAACAGATGGGTGGCTTGGCCTGACTTTTTAATGACAATAGAGAGCAGCCTTCATGGCAAGGGGAAGAGAGGAGCTCCCAGCTTCACACTGCACATTAGTTCAAGATGACTCCCTGAAACCAATCCATTCTTCCCAGTTCACATTAAATTTTTATTCCATGTAATTTCATAGGAACAGAAAGAGTTGTGGAGTAAAATAATTTTGTGGTGCAGAACCATTCAGGTCAAGGGCCATAACAGCAAAACTAAATTTGGATGGGTGCACAGGTAGAGAGAACAAAGAGGGGTTTTACTAGGAGTAATGAGGTGTGGACAAGTGGAGTAAAGCAAAGCTCAGAGGATTTTTTTCTGTCTCTGAATCAACATAGTTTTTGAGATTATTTCTGAGTCACAAATTCCAGCCAGTAGTATAAGAAAATGTTTAATTTCACTTCTGGATGAAAGACAGCTTTCCATCACATTCCCACACTCTTGCCTCAAATATATTCAAACTAAACTTGCTCACTGAACTTTTGCTAGAATGATCACACCTATTTAGTCATTTGGTTTTATTACCTAAAACCAAAAAAGACTATAAAGCACATAAGCCAACTACAATACACAGTTTATAAGCACTATGCTTTTCTCCTGGCAGAGGCATGACATGATACACAGCCAGTGGTTCTCTGAACTGGCATGCTGTATAATCTGTTTAGTCAAGCAGATCAAATGCCTAAAAAAATTGATGCCTAAAAAAAAAAATTCACCCTTGGTGAATTCAGTGTGCCTGCAAATGTCACTGTCCTGTGCTGGTCTCCCCCTCAGCCTTCCCAAGCAGGGCCAGGCCAGGCCCAAGTGCTGGGAGTGCTGAAGAGAGAGAGCATCATTTTCCTTCTCAGAATGTATGTTCAACCCCATTATGGTGCTGTGGCATATCAATACTGGTAAAGAAGCCTCACTGGAGCATACATGGGCCTGCTGAATGAGCTTAACTGAAGGTAATTCTGACACTAAGATCTGTGAACATCCATACACAGCAGTCAGACAACATTTCGCTTGCTGTGCTTGAAAAATTATATTATAACTCCCACATTCTTGTTTGTGTTTTTTACTTTGTTTTTTTTTTCTCTTGTTTTATATTTAAAGACCCTAGTTGTTTTGGTCTTTTCCCATAAATCATGTTTTTTGAGATTTGTCATCATTCCTTTTGCTTCCTTGTGGATTCTTTTCCATTGATCTACATTACTCTTTCTATAAACGGCAGTGCCCAGAACTGGATACAGTTGGAGCAGAAGGATAAAAACTTGCAAGGACACTGCCATTCTTCAAACACTAATATGGCTCTTGGCTTTCTCCTAACACCGTGGCAATGCTGAATAATGAAGCTGTCATAATCACTCCAGTCCCTGTAGACTCTTCAGGAGAGCTACCTCCAGTCTGTCTTGTCAGGACCATGTCTGGTTTTAACCCCAACTTGTCAAGATCATGTTTGTTTTCAGTCCTGTGCCGCAAAAAATTTACACTCTAGCTTCGTATCAGCTACAAATGTAATAAATACATATTCTGTGTCACCTCTTTGGGGTATCTATGAGTTAACCAAGATGGTTTCACCCCGAAACAGACCCTCCCTTCCTCTGAGGAATACCTGCCAGTGCCACAATTGTCACAATGAATTTCAAGATAGCTGCTCTCTGGGCAGAGCTCTTACAGCTACTTGTGTTGGTTTCAGTTTGATAACCTTTCCCTTACTCATTTCTGTGATCATCACAAGATAATGCCAGAAGCTTCACTACCTACGTGCCAAGTGCTACCTCTCTCTCCCCAGGCCTGTAGAAGGAGATAAGATTTTTCATATATATTTGTTCTTGACAAATACATGTTAAGTTCTACTCATTTTGAAGTTATTTCCTGGGTGTTTGACAATTTATTTTATATCAACAGGCACGTAAAGAACTGACAATGATGACTGTTATCCTAAAAAAAAAAAAAAAAGAGAGAGTGATTCTCTTTCCAAAAAATGCTAAATGCCTATTCCATCTGAATTAATATATAGTACAAAACAAACAAAAAAGCATTTCAGAGCAAAGGAAAATGGAAATAGATATTCTGTGGGATATTTGGTTCAAAACTATGACACCTAGATTATAACATGTATGTGAATAGTACCCAAGCACAGGCTTCCAGTGCCATTTGAGAAATCCCAAGGCATGAAACATAGCTATTGGGGCTTCCAGATGTGTCACAGGACATATGGGGGCCAGAACCTCTCTGGAGCAGCATCCAAAATATTCTGGATACATTAAATGGCCCGTAGTTAACAGATGGGTCATTCCCGAGTTGACCTAAATTAATCTGCCTTAATTTTGTCTTTTTAATCTCTAATGGAATCTGTGCTCATTCAGTTTTACATTACTGATGAACTTTGATCCCTTGTTTTTTGTAAACTCTCTTGGGTGTATCACCTTGAGCCCTCAGGCTACAAGAAAAATAAAACTCTCTTTATTTTTCTTTTTTTTTTTTTCATTTCCTGCCCTTTTAGAATGCAGTTATTTTTAGGTTAAATGGGAAGGGAGAGGAGAATCTTTTCCCTTTGCTATACCCTCCTCATAGCAGACTTACCAGTAGTTCTATTTAACTGCTTTTGAACCAGTAATTACAGTGAATCAGAAACCATTCCCAGCACTGCTACTTGCATTTGAATTACTGGTGTTCTGTCAAGTTTTGAAAAGAGGCAGGGAGCAAAGAAGGGGGATTCACATGCTGGTCTGAGTTCAGAAAAGTCCTAAGTGAATACAAAAATCATTAGCCTAATCTAGGAAGAGAAGAGATCATATGAAAAAAAAATCTCCTGCCTTCAGGGAATAAGGATTGCACTGCAATGCAAATGGAGAAACTTAAAATCAGCACGGAATATGCATAAGGGAAAAGAGTCAGCTAAAAGTTATTTTTACTTGCACAGACGAAGTTAACAGGCACCTTTTATCGTACTTAAAGCGTATTGCAGAACACGCAAATTCCTTCTTTTACATTGTGTGATTTATTCTTATTTAAAGCCAGATCTGTCTGCTCCCAGAAGGACACTTACTGCGATGGCTGGGGGTGCAAAGAGCTTTGGTGCTGCCTCTGTGCTCCCCACGTGTTAGGGCAGAGGGGCAGATGGGTTTGCATCTGCTGGAAGACAGGAGAAAAGCAAAGATTCCTTTTGGCATCCCTGACAGAGGCCACTCCTGTGCTCAAGATGCAGCTGGCAGATCTCTGCCTGGCCTGGGGGGAGCCTCATCCTCAGCAGCAGAGGCAGAGCCAGGGGGTCAGCCCCAGCCCCAGGGCTCTGCTGAGCTCCCCCTACTCTGAGGACTCTCACACTTGGGGTCTCATCCCCCCCATAGGCGTGTGGGGATCAAAAGCATCACGATGGTGGCATGGTGTTGCCTTCAGCATCTGCAGGGAAACAGTCTGTATGGCAAGAACCCATTACACACAGAATTGCTTTCTCTTCTTGCTACGTCCACTTTGGCAAATTCCCAGTTTTGAAGCTGGCCCTAACAAGCCACTTGTGGTCTGGAAGCTGTAGAGCTGTGTTAGCATTGGACTCTCCCAAGTTAGCACATAATGTTAAGAGGTAAAGTGGAAGAAGTGAACTGCTCTGTTGCAACATAACTCCCATGCTAGCAGAGCCATATACTTCC
Organism: Phaethornis superciliosus; assembly: GCA_023637945.1. Classification (NCBI taxonomy): domain Eukaryota; kingdom Metazoa; phylum Chordata; class Aves; order Apodiformes; family Trochilidae; genus Phaethornis; species Phaethornis superciliosus. Next base: position 125,252,776 of record JAJQWJ010000001.1, read on the forward strand.
CAGCTGAGTCAGGCTTACAGATGGCTTTCTGGAGTGTGGGTCTTCTCCATCCCCATGTACATCTATGGTTCGACCACTTAACATCTCATCCATCAACATAAGTGAAATACAAGCTAAGTCTTCAGAAAGTGGATTTGAAAGAAAAACATTTTTTAAGTGTCCTGGCAATGAGACTTAGCAACTTTTTTCCAAATATACTTCTTTTTAAAAAGCCATAAATTTGTAGCCTTACATTTTTTTTCCAGAATTACAGCAGCAAATTTAATTCAACAGCCTATCTGTTTTGTCTGCTTGGAAAAACAGACTAGAAAAAGTTAAATTAAAAAATGCATTAAAGAAATCCAAAAATTATTCAATGTTTGTTTCAGGCTCAACTTTAATTTAATATTGAAAATTGTAAAAGCATGCAAATGCTGTGGTTTCTGCTCAATGAAGAGTGATGACATTACAAGCAAGCTTAAATGTGTTCCAGTTATATTAAGATATTTCTTATATTAAGAATCTCATAATTTTAATTATGAGGCCATTTATATTACAGAAGGCATCTCTTCTTTTTTTCCGTGTCTCCAGGACAGATACTCCCAACCTTCCTGAAGTTAGCCCCTCATATCCTGTGAAGTGCTCCGTAGAAAGCTTCAGCTTCCAGGGGAAAAGCCAGAGTAGGGTAAGTTATGTCTAGCCAGAGAAGAAAGCTTTTGCAGGACCTCAGTGAGGGTCTTAAGCCATTTAAGGGACAGTTTTAGTCCACTATACTTGTGATTCAGGGCATAGATTCATTAAATAAATGTATGTGTATTCACACTATATATGACCTACCTTTGCTATTTTGCCTACATAAACTAAAGTTTCATCCAGAAAGGTTTCCAGACAGCTGGACTGGTAGTTTTTAGCTCAGGTAGGACAACTGGACTGTGAACTGGTTAGAGGAAAGAAGTCAGAGAGCTGTGGTCAATGGGACATAGAGCTGGAGGCCTGTATCTAGTGGAGTCCCTCAGGGGTCAGTACTGGGACCAGTAGTATGCAACATAATCATCAATGACCTGGGCGAGGGACCAGAGTGCACTGCCAGCCAGTTTGCTGATGATGCAAAACTGGGAGGACTGGCTGCCACACCAGAAGGCTGTGCTGCCATCCAGTGAGACCTACACAGGCTGGAGGGATGAGGGGGGGAAATTTAATGAAATGAAACAAGGGCAAGTGTAGAGAACAACTCCAAGTACCAGTACAGGTTGGGGACTGAGCTGCTATAGAGCAGTGTGGAAAAAAGGACCTAGGGGTCCTGGAGGACATAAGGATGACTGTGGGCCAGCTGTGTGACCCTTTGGCAAGAAGGCCAATGGCATTCTGGGGCGCATGAGAAGGGGGTGGTTAGTAGGTCAAGAGAGGTTCTCCTCCCCCTCTACTCTGCCCTGGTGAGGCCACATCTGGAATATTGTGTCCAGTTCTGGGCCCCTCAGTTCCAGAAGGACCGGGAACTGCTTGAGAGAGTGCAGTGCAGAGCTACAAAGATAACTGAGGGAGCAGAAAATCTCTCTTATGAGGAAAGGCTGAGGGAGCTGGGTCTGTTCAGCTTGGTGAAGAGGAGACTGTGGGACAACCTTACTGGTATTTATAAACGTGTAAAGGAAGAGAGCCAGGAGGATGGAGCCAGGCTCTTCTCAGTGATGTCCAATCATAGGACCAGGGGAAATGGGTGCAAGCTGGAACATAGGAGCTTCTGAGTAAACATAAGGAAAAGCTTTTTCACTGTGTGGGTGACAGAGCACTGGAACAGGCTGCCCAGGGAGGTTGTGGAATCTCCTCTGGAGAGATTCAAAACCTGCTTGGGCACGTTCCCATGTGACCCTGCTATAGGTGACCCTGCTCTGGCAGGGGGGTTGATCTCGATGATCTTTTGAGGTCCCTTCCAACCCCTAACACTCACTGATTCTGTGAACTGGCTTCTTCTCTCTTCTCTGAGGAGCGTGCCCAGACCTTGGCCTGGGGGCTCGCCCCTTGTACAGAGCCCACTGGAGCTTGGCAGTAAGAGGGAGCAGAAGAAGGCTATTTTGGAGGGCACCAGGCACTGTCTGCCAGTGAGCCAGGGCAACCTGAAGGCTGGCTTGTGGCTGGGAAGGGAACTGCCATCCAGGGACAGGCAGGGCACACCACAGGAGCCTGGATCCCTCAGGATGCAGTGGCACAGCTGTAACTCCTCTCTATGGGGCAACCTCTTCAATGGGTGTCTTTCAGCCCGTGCAAAGACTTGAGGAAGTTGTGAGTATGCAGCAAATCTTTGTTGGCTAACAAGTATTAATATGCTGCTGGGGAGGTTCTGCTGGCCCTGCAGCCACCAGGCAGGCAGGGACGTGCCATCCCTCATGGCTGTGGGTCATCTTACTGAGATGCCACCATCTGCCTCTGCCTACAAACACACACACACACACACACACACACACTTAGTCTGTCTTACATCCTTCACATCAGTATTTCTGTTTGAAGTCCTGCACTCCCCATTAGAGACTGACTCCCACCTTTATTTTCACTTTTCTTTGCTCACATGGCTTTGGCATAGGTGAGGGCTTAAGGACCTGCTGGGGATCATGCTCATGGCAGCACCAGGTAGAGCCAGTCCTGGGGCTTTATCTCCCTTGGCATTAAAGTTCAATGACATTTAGTGACTCACACCAGTACCTTCCAGTGTGAGTTTGTCTCCTAAGCTTCCACCCAAGATAGATTCAAAGATTTCAGTAGATGGAGAGTTTTCAAGATTTAAACAAATCAAAAATCCCTTTTTGAGCAATAGATATAGCTGGAAGTGGAAAATTTCATAGAAGAATGATGGTTTAGAACTTGGCATTATACACATGATCATTTGGAAAAAAATAAAAAAGCTTTTGTGGGGAAATTATCTTTTCCCCCTACTGTTTAAATCATCAGATAATTCAATAAACAGAGGAGCAGCTCTCTCAACTTGTCATACTCTCAGCTTTAATCTCAGCTATGAAAATCCAGTCCATTGTTAAGACTTAAAAACCTCTGCTGTGAAAGGGAAATATAATAACCTTTGCTGTATATACACCAGGTGTCATTCCCTAACAAGCACTGTTGACAGAGTGATGTTTAATCTTTGATGGTAATATCTAGGCTGTATTGAATTGCAATACAGACTTTCCAGAAACACTATCTTCCAGGATTGTAAAATCTATGGACAAACCATATGATTTTGTATAATGGCATTAAATACTATCTAGGACTGCCAGGGAAATTTGGGTAATACTGTAAGTTTGATCTCTTATGTGGGAAAAATCCAGACTGTTTAGCTTCATTAAGTGGCAAGATTTTGTTCCTGCATATCAGGTCAGCAATAAATTCTTATGTTACTGCTGTTATAAAACTCAGTAACAAACCTGAAGCTGTGTTACATGACCCTCCCCTAGGAAAGGTCAGTGATTCACTTCTCTCAGTGTTGTAGAACTATGGTAGGAAGAGCCAGATTTACACCAAAACCTAAGAAGTGTCATTCAAACTCAGTAGCACACTACTGCAATTTAATGTGCCACTACTAAAAAATTCATTTGACTCTTGTGGTCAAAGTGGATTCTCACTGAAAGCAGAATTTGGGAGGCAAAAAATGTTACTAAAATACACTGAGAATTCTGCATTAATTGAGAGTGACAGGGAAGAGTGAGAGGAAGAAAAGGCAGAAGGTAGAGTGATTTGCACCTATTCTCATGTGATGTTCTTGACCAGTCTTCTCACTTGTTAATAATTTGAAAAAAAACAGTCTCTATATATAATAATTTTTAATCCTTATCCTGCAAGACAGGTCGTGGCATTAAATGTCTGTGATTCAGTCTCATATCACGAAGATAGCAGGAAAATCACCACCCTTGTCAACATTAAGTCCCTAAGTAAAAAAACCCCAGCAAAAAAACCTCAATAACAACTCTCATGCCTGTTAGGATCTTTGTCTATGATATTTTTGTGTCTCTGTGAGACCCAGCTCATTGCTGCCAGTAAAAAGTAAAATCTGGGTTTCAAACCATACATGGCCACAAACTGGAACCCAGGAGACAGCTGAGCTAAAGGTTTTAAAAAGGCTCCAGCATCTCAGCAAAAGGCAGATCCTGCTTTGGTGTTCCTTGTTGTTCCAGAGCTTGAAATGTGCCTCAGTTATACCTCTAGGCAATACTAAAGCACATTACAGAATCTATAGGAAGGCATTAGGCATGCTGTAGCCAGGAAAGTTTTAAAATGAACTGGGATTAATCTTTCCTACCAATTAAATATTAATCATTTAGCCTAAAGTAGCACTTAGGTTCCTGCTATAACCAAGGGAGAAGGACAGAAAACTCTAAAGAGTGATTATTCCACCCTCTACTGAATAACCAGGGTGGGACAAATCACCTTTCATATACGTCTGAAGATCTCCACAGAATAAAGGAGACTAAATGATTAGTTAAACTCACAACTTTATTTTGAGTGAGCTTAAACTACATGAGTTTAATTTCACTGCAGGTGATTAAAATCAGGCAATTTTCACTGCAAGCATCAATTGTCCAGAGAATTGTTTAAAACAACCACTTCTGTCCAGTGTTGTAAATAGAGGAAAACATGGAAATGGAGTAGGGTTTTTCAGTGACATAATTCTTTTCTTCCAGGTAGCACTATTTAAGTCTTGTGTGGAAAGTCTGATTCAGCATCTTTTCCTTCGGATGCTGATTCCTCCTGGAGAGAGAACAAATCCTACAATGTTGCTAACAGCTACACCAGAGCAGCATCAGCTGTCCATGGGCCTAACATCACATACTATGCCATCACAATCCCAAGTATTATCTTTATAATTTGAAAAGATGAAACAAGCAAACCAAAAGAACATTTGGCCTAGAAAGAGTGTTGCATACCATGTAGTCACTGACTTTTGTTAAGGAGGAACAATTAAAACCATGGTAATGCAAATCACTCCAGGTGTGGTAACTCTGTAATTCAGACCCTGCAGTTTTACTCCAGGTGTGATAATTCCAAAACTCACCATCTGAAGTTCTGGAGCTGTAGAGAGATGAACAATGGGAGCTTTAGGATGTGGTTGGTGTTCTTTGTCTTAATTAGTGTTATAGCTCCTTGAGGACCAGTTCAGCCCAGTTAGGAAGCATAATGGGAGATGTCTCATGCTTTTCATTTTCTGCCTCTCACAATTTTCTCAGGCTGGAGACAGGGAAAAGGGTGATGTGGCTTTACTAACTTCCTCATGCTTTTAGGAACTATGGCTGTTTTCAGAGAGCTTGACAAGCTAGCTTCTTTGAAGAAGGTGTTGATAATTTCCATTAGCAGCAGACAGTAGTTTTTCCACTGGCTTTCACCAGTCATCCAGAGTACAAATCTGCTTTGTAGGAGGCAGACCACGTAATCCTAGGGGCTTCTAGAATTTCATTGTGTTTGATGGAGTTTCATTATGCTGGGGTAGTGAGGTGGTTAATACCAACCAGACAAACTCAAAGTTTTATGCCCCTGTAAGTTCCTGTCACATTTAGTTTATTTCTTCTGCAAAGAAAGATGAGAGTTCTTTGCAACAGATTGGTCTCAGGTTTAATTCAAAGGCAGTGTTTGAATGTCAGCTGTAACTGCCCTTTACTCATTACTGAAGACACTATACTTAAGCAGAAAGGAAAACACAAATAATAGATCCGGGCATACTAAATATATAGCAATGATAGAGATCGGTAGATATGTACATACATGCAGACACAGAGGCAGCCTTTACACATAGATGTCACTAAGAACATTCTGCAGCCCTCAGTTCTTCACCTTCATGCTGTATCCCTAGTCATCCCACTGCCAAAAATCAGCTTTTTTTAAAGGAAAAAGTGTTGAATTAGCTTCTTAACTAAGCAGCCACCTGCTGAATGTGCACAGAAAGAGACTGGTGTTCCCAGCAACAGCCATGGTCATGCTTGGGAATGATGGGTGATACAGCCAGGCAATACCAAGAGCAGCAAGACCTGTGTGGTCCTCTTTGGGGTTTGCAGCTGGCGTGTGAGGTTTAAGCTGGAGAGGAACTGGAGAGTATGTCTGGGAATCTCTGTTTCCCAGGACCATGAAAATCTGAGAACAGGCATTGCTGGGAGGGAAGAGAGCCTTTCTAGCAGGGAAAACCCTGTGCCTGTTCAGGCAGGCAGCTTGGACCAGGAGTATTAACCCTGCAACAGAAGAGGGCTGGTGTCCCACAGAAAGAAGCAGAAATCAAATTCAGCTTCAGCATCAAAGATGAGAAAGTCTGGGTCCATTGTTTTTTTTTTTACGTGTACCAAAAAACAAACCCAAACCAAATTAGGCTGGAGGTTGGGAAATCATCACAAATTACAGGACTGCTATAGAACACACCAGGATTTTGCCATATGCAAATAGTTGTCTTTTTGTGATTTAAGGAGATAATTATCCATATAGATAATTTTAGCAAGCATTTATTTTTATTACTGTATTGGCTGTAATTATAGAGCTAGTTTTTGGCATCATGAGGAATTAAACCTTGTTAGCTTTGTTAGCATTTCTTAAGATTTTCTTGATCTTTTGCACCCTTTTATTATTATGAAAGGACTTCTTCATTTTGAAAACATTGATTGAAATTACTGTGAAAGAACCATCTTTTCTCTCAATAAGACATATCATAGGGCATAAACATATTAAAAAAATCTGCCTAGTGCCCAAAACTAAGAGGCATTTCTCTCTACAGGATATCAAATATAGTTACTGTCAGCAATGGCTACTCTTTATTGTTACCCCATGTCTCTTTGCAGCTTTGATTGGGGTTTCTAATAACTACATTGTAAATCTGTCATCATTTTTGTTTCCGAGTTACTTTTCATCTGACAAGATGCCTACGAGTATATTGTGGACCTTTTTACAGTACCAGATAAAAGGCAGATGGTAATAATTCTCTTTGTTAGTTCCCCCTCTACTGACAGCTCTCTTCCTCCTCAAAACATGTCCCCACAGACAACCCTCATCCCCACAGGCATTTTTTTTTAATCTTTCTGCCCTCTTTTTTCCCCCATATTCTCACAGGACTCCCCATTTCATTAAGTCTTGAAGTTCTTACTCTTTTTTTTTTTTTTTTTTTTTTTTAAATTCTCTAAGTGGCTGTATTTTGTGGCTTTTTTACCACAGAGCTCCTTATGCTGGAGCTTCCCAAATACAAACACTGCCTCAACATAATGCAGAGACCTCAGACACAGAGCTGGGCAGGTGTCAACTTTTAATTTGTTTCTTCCAAAGCAGGAAGAGAGGGAGTCACAAAGGGGTTTCCAATTCATGGTCAAAAAGCTGAAGATATTGCATCAGGTCTGGACAGGATCCAGATGAAAATAGGAAGCTTAGCAGGTTCCTAGGTTTAATATAAAGTTGATACTATAGGAAGAAGGGAAGAAACAAGAAATAAAAAAGCATTTGCAACACAACAGAAGAAAATAAATGGAGCTGAGCAGGGAGCATAACTAAAAATATAAATATAAATGAGAAGAAAATGTAAATAAATAGTAAATGGGATACAGAGAGGAAAGAAAACAATGGTCACTGCTTCTCTACCTTTGGTACTGAAAAAAATTTTCAAGGCTCCAAGTACGTGTGTTTTTTAGAAAGTCTTTACATAGGCAAGTGCTGGAAAACAGATGTTTTGAGACTTTCTGCATTTTTTCTGGCAGTTGTCAAGGACAGAAGTAACACACTGGCTGGTGAACTCAGATGAAATATAAGCCCCCTGCTACAGACCAACCATTCACTGCTGACACAAAAATGGACTCTTCCTTAGCCAGTGGAAAAATTCCTGCCAAGTAAGACTGGATTGTTTGTCATTCTTTAAAAATTCCATGAATTAATTTTTTTTCCCCCTCATTTCTGTATGGGGTATTAACTGGAAACTCAATGACTGAACCAGAATGGTGTCATAAAAATATTTATATGCAAAAATGTACCTTTCAGCATGCCTCTCAATTTTAGCAAAAAAACATCCACTGCAGTAGTGCATCAAAGAAGGATATGTTTCCAGAGGTAGTTTGTAAGTACCTGTTGTTGTCTGACTTCATTATAGCTAACCCATGTTTTTATTTATCATTGGACACAGAGACACCAAACAAACACTAAGCTCCATTGTCTTAGGCAATATACAAGTTCAGGATAAAAAAAGAGCTAATAAAATGCCTACTGTGTGTGTCTGCATTAGTTGTGAGCATATCAGTCCTTCCATTTGTCCAATATTTCTGTATGGATGCTTCCATGTGTGCACAAAAAAAAAAAAATTAAATAAATCACATACATCAGCAAACAGTTTTGTTCAGGGAAAAATTGTCATGTGCCATAAGGCTTTATTACAAACATTTTTAATGACAAAATTTCTAAAAAATTAGCACCTTTTGACTTGGGCATACCTCAGAGCTGTGGAGTTTGAAAGGGACCCCTGGAGAACATCTCATCCAACCATTCTGCTCAGAACGTAGTCAGATGGAGCAGGTGAGCCTCTCCATAGACAGCATAGAGCATCCATAACCTCTCTAGACAGCCTGTGCCAGTTTCCCATCTTCCTCAGAGGAAGAAAGTGACAATTTGCCTAAAGAAACGAAGGATGCTGGTGGCCCTTTTTGTCACTCTGGCTCTTGTTCAGCTTGATGTTCACCATACCAGCCAGGTCCTCTTCTACCAAGCTGCTTCCCAGCCATGAGGCCCCAAGTGTTTGGTGTTATTCTTCTCCAGGAGGGGAGGAACAACTGCAGGACTTCACATTTGTCTTTGCTGAACTTCATACCATATACACTTTTTGCCCATTTCTCCAGCCTGTAAAGGTCAGTCTAGATAGCAGCCCACTCACCTAGGCTACCAGCCATTTGTCCCAGTTTTGTGACACCTGTAAATGTGCTGAGAGAGTATTTTGTCCCAACATCCAGGCCATTAATGAGGATAATAAACAGTACTGGTGATTGTAGCCAGCCTCCAGCTGGGCTTTGTGTCACTGGTCACAATCATCTGAGTCTGACAATTTAGCTAGTTTTTAATCCACCTAACTTGTTTAGTTCAGATATATATATTTGATGTCTTCTTAGTGCTTCCTTATATGCATAAAAGACTCCTTTGGACCCTATATGTTAAGAAGTCTTTCATGCACATCACCCTGCATCTGCTACCTACCAACCCAGTCTACTATTTTATCTCTTGACTGGGGGTCATTTCTAGTCCTCATTGTTCCGACTTTAAAGATCTCATGTTGGCCAAGCTGTTGGCAAAAATGCATTTCTTGTTTGGTCAGCTGGATCTTATCTCTTCTAGACAGCCCTCATCAGCACAAGAGGCACATCCAGGCACTGAGCTGCAGGATCTGCCCACTCCTGAAGCAATTCCCTCTCACTGTTAGAATGCAGGAGTCGATGTGCATGTGGATCCCCAAGACTTTCATCTCTGCTATGATAAAGTAGACAAACTGATGATTTCTGCATCTCCTCTGGTGGTTTTGTCAACATGGAAGAATAGCATGACCTAAAGTCATTCTTCCAAGCCGCTGGCAAGCGGCAGCCTCCTTAAAAAGGAGGTCAGGTTGGCAGATGAGGGCCTCCCTCCCTAAAGGCAGAAATATCCCATTCCTCACACTAGATGCTGCTTCCAGGAGCTGCCATGGGGCTCAGGCTCAGTAGCTGTATTTCTGGGCTGAGTAGAGTTCTCAACCCCTCAGCTGCTACCAGGGCACTGAACCCATTCAGTAGGTTTCAACCTGCAGGCAGAGAAGCAGTCATTCCCCTGAAGGCCAGGGTTAAGATGTTTGTCACAGTTCTAGACAGTAACTGGGTGACAGATGCTCTGTTTTTCCCCCACTACCCTGCCAGGGGAAGATGAAGAAGGGAATAAGGGAGAGAGACTTTAAGGCTGGAAGAAAAACTAGGATAGGTTTAATGAAGTGGTAACAGTGAGAGTAAATTACAAATATACACCTATATAAAATACGCAGATATGGAATTCACTCTCCTCAGCTGGTAATTACTTCCAAACCAGAAAAGCCCCACACCAGACTGGGCAGCAGATGAGGGTGCCCAAGTCCAGGGTCTCAATGACAGCTCACCACAGTCTTAGAGCAACCAAGCTGGTCCTGCCCGTGAAGGCAGGAGGTAACCTGTCTTGGTGAATGATGCTCTTCTCCAGTGAGAAAATTAGGAAGAGCAACAAACAGACCCCAACTCCCCTAGCACACCAGCCAAAGAAACAGCCAGAGTGCTCTCTTGGGATCCATATTATACTGAGCACAGTGGGAAAGAACACTGTGACTGGTCCATTTGGGTCACCTGGCCCATCCTCTCCTCTTCAGTGGCTCAGCTGCTCCACATTATCACTGCCACAGCAACAGGTTGAAAGCTGTGGGTGGGGGCCCAGGAAGGATTTTTTCTATCAGGGTCCTCTCAAATAAGGACATGTTTCCATCCATTGTGTATCCATTCCCGAAACTGATAGGCACAGACCCTCTCTGCCCCTGAGGTTCTCCTTGCACCCACAGGGAAGCTCCTGTTGCTCTCCTCACCATCCTTGAGACCATTCATCCTGCTGACCTCCTCTGTGAGCTTCATTCCCTGTTGACAGAGGATGCTCTGCCCTCTGATACACACACACTGGCTGCAAGTGAGGAGCCCCCTTTCCTGAGCCCACAGAAGGAGGTACTGGGCATCCCTCACTGCCTTGGATCTCCTGGGCAAGCTTCCTGTGGGAGCTTGCTTTGGGTCAAAGCCTCTGGTGTACCAAGGGTAGTTGCCCCCCTGGGTGCTGAGGACTGTGTCTTATGGCATGTCACTGCCAAGTACATGTACAGGGCTTCTGTCCCTGGCTCTTGTACTCTTCTGCATCTGTTCTGCAGCAAGCACTGTGGCTGTTGGATGACTTTTCTGGCTGCACATCTTCTTCATGGTTTGATCAGTCACTATTCAGGTCATCTGACAAATCCCTTTCTGTAAAACTCTGTTTTCATAGCATGCCATCACATATTTTATGCATGCTTACAGAGAAATAGACTCAATCTAACCTGTTGAAATATTGCTCATAGTCTTGTTCTTACTCTTCTGTCTTTACATAATGTGTACAGAACAGGTTAAAGTAGTTGTACGGGTGATACTTTTGTATACAAATAAATTATTAAATCATAGAATGGCTTGGGTTGGAAGGGACATTAATGATCATTTAGTTCCAAACCCCCTGCATGGGCAGGGACACCTCCCACCAGACCAGGTTGCTCAGAGCCCTATCCAGCCCGGCCTTGAACACTGCCAGGGAGGGGACAGGCACAGCTTCTCTGGGCAACCTGTGCCAGTGTCTCCCACCCTCAAATTAAAGAATTTCTAATGTCTAACCTAAATCTCCTTCTGTCAAGTTTGAAACCATTTCCCCTTGTCCTCTCACTACACACCTGTGTAAAAAGCCCTACCCCAGCTGTCTTGTATGCCCCCTTCAGATATTGGAAGGTTGCTGTAAGGTCACCTCGGAGCCTCCTCTTCTCCAGGCTGAACAACCCCACCTTTCTCAGCCTGTTTTCATAGGGGAGGTGCTTCAGCCCTCTGACCATTTCAGTGGCTCTCCTCTGGACACATTCCAGGAGCTCTGTGCCCTTCTTATGTTGGGGACTCCAGAACCAGACACAGTGCTCCAGGTGGGGTCTCACAAGAGCAGAGCAGAGGGGGAGAATCCCCTCCCTCTCCCGGCTGGCTGTGCTGCTTTGGATCCAGCCCAGGACCCGGCGGGCTTTCTGGGCTGCAAGCACACACTGAGGGCTCATGTTGAGATTCTGGTCCACCACCACTCCAAAGTCCTTCTCCTCAGAGCTGTCTGCAAACCTGTCTCCTCCCAACCTGTATTTGTGTATGGCAAGCACATGGAAGCCCATGCAGAGATGTGTACCTGTGCACAGTCCGTCAGGCATTCAGCACTGTATGCAAGGTGTCAGGCCCAGAAGCCAAATTCACCAGGCTCATTTAGGGGCTTGAATAGCTCTGGACTCTGTGTGGGGGACATATTAGGCTTTCAGACCAGAGTTTGGCATTGCCAGTGCTGTGGTGCCAAGGACAGGCCTGAGTTTCAGGCCTGGCTCTCCTAGCATCAGTGTTTGGGTTTGCCTAAGGAGCTACGTCTGTGGTAGGTGTTCTGGGAAAATGGGGTTGAGTGTCTGAAATAATTTCCTTAATTTGGATGACTAGAGGAGTGATTATGTGATTTGCACAGCAAATGGAGGGCTCTGGAATTACACGTGTCCCCCAGGAGAGCATCTGGCCAGCTTGACACAGCAGGAAAGTGTCCAATTCCACTGGATCCTGGAGAGTGGGGGATCCTGCACCACCTTTCTTAGTGAAGTTAGGCTGGCATGCAGCCAGGAAAGACAAACTGTGGGTCTCACTCGTAGGTTTTAGATGAAAATGAGCCAAGAGAATTTCCACACACAAGAGGGGAAATAAATGTTATTTCCATCAAAATATTTCATTATGGTAAATAACTTCCAATGCAATGAAAGCTACCATTTTCACAGGCAGAACAGAGCAAGAGCTTAAAGAGAAAAAAAAAAACAAAAAAACCCAACTAGAAATTACTTGCTCTACCAAGAAGTGCAATAGACTTCTGTGAGTGGAAAGAGGCTAGAAATTTTCATGGTTCTTGTTGCATGCTACAGTGGTGTGCAAGCAGTGTAATGATGAGCCAGTAAGTTATTAATTCAGTCACCACTAAAATAATCCTGAAAACACTCTAGGAATGTCAGGTTACATTAAATTTCTGTGAACTTATTTTTATTTATTTTAAGACTTTCCCTGGAAAGCTTCATAATTTCTTTGCTGCCTTACAAATCTAAGAAAAATGTCACGTATGTGTTCTCCGAGTTGTTTTTCAGGAAAGAAAAATAATTAAGTAGCAAGAGAACAAAGAAAACAGATGCATAGCCACACCAATGTGCTACAAAAACCCTACATATGATATTTATCTGTGAAAAATACATACAGCAAGTGAACACAGAATTGGAAATTGTCTGTCATGTTTTCTAAAACAAGATGGATGTTAATTACCCAGTAGTATACCCAGGGACTCTATGATGATTTTTTTTTCTATTTTGGGAGTCTGAGATTTCCAGAGGTGTCTCTATCCTCTCAGAAAACCTGAAATTATGTTTCTGAAGCAAATTTTTACAGCACTCCTGAATCCTTAAAAACCATTGACAGGAAACAGTATCTCTGAAAGATATTGCTGAGCTGAAGCTAAAGTCCAGTCCAATTAGTCATTTCCTTGACTGTGAATGACTGTTCCCTATGTACCCTTTTTAAAATTCTATAGCTGCGAGTCGCTCTCAAATGACCTCAGAACCTTTAAAAAATCCTGGTGACAGAGCTGAACAGTACCTTAATAGAAATACATCTCAACAGAAGAAAAAGTTTATTGACCTTTTGAATATTCAGGAATATGATATAACAATATATGGCTTAGTTAGGATGAGCATTTACATAGAATTAAACATGCTTTAAGTGTCCCTGTTGGGAGTCTACATCAGTTCAAACCAAAACTAGTTTGTTGATATATTTATTGTCTGGCAATAACACATGCTTTGGTCAGGTAAGGGATCAACAGCTAGGGAATTAATTTTTAGAATGGGGAAAGATTATTCATCCATGCTGCAATGGGCCTAATTTAAACATTTGTATTGTCAGGTAAGGAAACTGTGTTTAAAATTCTGTTATTATTTCAATGAGTCATTTGGATTCACACCAGACTCAATTTTTTCACATTCTAAGCCTGATAAGAAGCTCCCATTATGACTGAAACAAAGCTTTTACAATCTGCAATAGTTCATTAAAATTTATACGTTTTTTTATGGTCTTTCCTATCATCCCTTAGCATAGTTGACTCAAACTGACCATTTGTTTAGTGTATAACCAGGTTAATTTGAATTTTTAGGCTGGTTGCTGCAGGGAAACAAGGATCTTGAGTGACATTCTATGGATTTTCTTCAGGTTTGCTCAGCCGAGCATCTGCCTTTGGCATTGCTCCAGCAGCTGTCATCTGAGAATCTCCATGGGTTGGGATGAGGTCTGGGTCTTACCCTATAACCACCCCTTCAGTGCCACGTGCTGATCAAGCTTTTCTCAGCCTTAAGCTCTGTGGGTGTCAGTGAACCTCAGGGCTCTGTCCTGAGCCTTTCAGATCTTTCACTGAATTTAAACCCCCCTTGAAGCATTGATTGTGTCATATGGCTTTCATTATCATAAGCATGCTGATGATATTCAGATTTGTGGTTCACATTAACCTTTCCTACTGAGGTCAGTAACAGTATCTCTGAGTGTCTAACAGCTGTCTCCCTGTGGGTGTATCATAATTTTTTGACATTAAGCATAGGCAGTAGAAGGGTCTGTTAACTGGGCCTGATGGTTTCTACTCTTATTTTGGTTTTCATTTCATGGAATCTGCTCATCACCTTTAGTTGAGAACCTTGGTCTTATTCATGACAACAATTTGTCATCTCCGGCTCTTACTTTTTTCTTCAACAAACATAATTTCACCTTAACATCTCATAAATTTGCTTATACTTAATGATTACATCAATGTATGCTTTTGGTTTTGTGTTTAGAGCTCGCCTTTCCTCAAAAACATTTTTGTCATGGCAATGTATGTACAGTCTTCTGCCTGTAGAATTTCTCCTTCTATTGAAGGCATCTCTTATTATAGTGGATCTGCCAAGGCCAGTAGGTAGCATGTACTTAGTGACAATGTCTATGAACTTGGGCACAGTTCCTGGCTAGTGCCTGGGGTATTTGTCTTCTGAGCATGTTTGGCCAGCTTGGAGCATGGGCAAAGGAGCCAGTCAGAGACCAACCTTTTCATAATTTAACAAAATTGTCTCTGTGGGCATCAAAGGAGTGTATGGTCTACTCCCTGCTTCTCAGCAGGGGTTTGGGCTCTCAAGCAGGGTATTAAATGAAACAGAAAAATCATTCTCTGATGGTCCTTGAAGTCATTAGAGGGATGCTGCCGGGTCCAAGCAGCAGTTCCCCTCCTGAGTGACAGCAATGGGGCAAGCAAGAAGTTTCTCTTCAAACAGTTTAGCAGAGGGGATAGACATGTGGTTTTTCTGTATCAAAGGTTAGAAAAAAGGTATTAAGTTTTTTATTTTGTGGTTATTGAGAAGTGACAGAGATATTTTCTGGTTTTTCTCAACTTTAAAGAGTTTGCCAATTAGCTTGCCACAGTTAGAAAGGTATCCTCATGTGGTCAAAGACCAGCTTGTACTTCTTTTCATGTTAAATCCAGGAGGAACAGAAATATAACCTTCAGCCTATACTGGAAATTTTAAAAATCAACAATCAATTTGGAAAGGATCTGAAAGTCTGGAAATGGAGTCACTGTATATAATCAAATAGGCCAGAATAATGGTGATTATCAGATAATGATTATGTGAATTTTTTGGTACTGAACAATTTGGGCGTCCTTTAAAGTGGTGAGACCTCAGATAGATGCAGGAAGGAAGTCTGCCTGTTGATAACAGACACAGTAAGTTTCTTACAGTCAATATTTTGCATCTCTACACTACTTAGCTCTCTAAGAAAAGAGATTTCACCTCTTGGCTGAGTGCTGTCCCTCTCCAAGCAGCTTCCCTGCAGGAAATGAAGGAAAATATCATGTCTGTATGAGTTCTCCAAAAGTTTAGCTTGTGTCAGATTCGAGTGCATGGTTCAGGACTGCCACAACTGTGCTGTTGGGCTCTCTGCTGCCCACTGGCATCAGTGACTCCCATACAGGTGACCTCCTGCCTCTTCAATTCACAGGGAGAGGGTTGTACCCAGGAGGCAGGCAGGTAGGAAGAAACAACCACGAGGAAGGTTTGGCTGTGCAGGTTAGCTCCTTCCTGCTGAGAGCACACACCTGTGTATGCTCAGCTCTGCTGCCAGTCTCCCTTCTCCCAAATCTTAAAGCAGGTCATTGCTTTCTCAAATACACTCACAAAATCACGGACTGAATTGTTCTGGTTGGAAAAGATGTTGAAGATCATAGAGTCCAACCATTAACCTAACTCTACCAAGTCCAGTGATAAACCATATTTCTAAGCAGCACATCTACACATCTTTTAAACACCTCCAGGGATGATGATTACACCACCTCCCTGGGCAGCCTATTTCAGTGTTTAATAAACCTTTCTGTTATGGAATTTCTTCTAATATCTAATCTAAATCTCTCCTGGTGAAACTTTAGACCATTTCCTCTTTTCTGTTGCTTGTTACACAAGAGAAGAGACCAAATCTCATCTCACCACAATCTCATTTCAGGTAGTTGTAGAGAGCAATAACGTCTCCCTTCTGTCTTTTCTTTTCCAGGCTAAACAACCCCAGTTCCCTCATCCTCTCCTCGTAAGACTTGTGCTCCAGACCCTTCACCAGCTCTTTTGCTCTTCATAGAATCATAGAATCGGCTGGGTTGGAAGGGACCTCAGAGATCATCAAGTCTCACCCTAGCACCACTATGCCTCAATGTCCATCTTGTGGTGAGGGGCACAAAACCGAACACAGTATTCAAGATGAAGCCTCACTAGTGCCAAGGAGAGGGGCACGGTCACTTCCCCAGTCCTGGACATGCTATTCCTGATCCAGGCCAGGATGCTGTTGGACTTCTTGGCCAGCTGGGCACACTTCTGGCTCATGTTCAGCTGTCTGTTCAGCTGCCAGCAAACCCATGTCTTTCTCTGCCACTCTTCCCCAAGTCTGTAGTGTTGCATGGGGTTGTTGTGAGCGAGGTGCAGGGCCTGGTACTTGACTTTGTTGAGCCTCATACAATGAGTCTCTTAGGGGCCAATCTCATACAATTGGCCCCACTCAGGAGTAATTGCAGCTCTGAGGATTTTTATCTTCACATAGGCTCACTTTCCTGACAATCTGGGAACAATGGTTCTCTGCTTGATTTGAAATTGGGATCTGAATCTTGGTGTGTCCCCAGAGTGCCCCAGCTCCCATGTTACTCAGATAAATGTCTCTCATTTTAGCTAGGCGTTCATTGTAAGCAGTCATTATCCCATGAAGCAGTACAATAAATGTGTCTTGTCCATCAGGCAGTGATAAGTCTTACATTTTATGCCTCCATCTGCTCAGTGAACAGGAAAAAAATCTGACTGATCTGAATCAAGAAAAAGCTTAAAAAATAAGTATTCTAATATATTACATAAAGGAATGGTTCATTTTTTAATAAATTTATACCTATACAGCTGGGAATCAAAAGAAGCTTAGATAGGAATCCCTGCTCAGTAAAATACTTTATGGATGAGGATGGAAGAGAAAATTTGGGGAAAAAACCATGATGCATATTTCTCTTCTAATGTAATAGGTTATTTAGTTAAATAATTTTAGTTAAATAAGTTTGATTCCTCTACTACAAGGATGGTAAATGGCACAATGCATCTTTCTCTGCAAAAGGTTGCTTCAACATGACCTGCAAAGGGAATGAAAGTCATTACAAGCTGAAAGAATGGAATCAGACATATTTTTAACAGTATTATGCTGCAGGGAAAAATAAGCTTTAACAAGCCAAATACTTTCTAGGGGAGCAGGAGAAAGATTTGAGAGAATTGTGTAGCAAATTTGACTCACAGTTGGTTAAAGGAACAGGCAATGATAATGGTTTTATTTCCTAATATCACAGTATTTTTTAAAGTATTACTAGCTGCAATCTAGAGAAAGGTAAAGAACACAGAAAAACTTCCAACACCAGCTATAAGACTAGTAACCACAGAAAAAAACTTTATCTGAATTTAAATGCCTCTACTTCATGTAGCTAGATAACCTACAGTCATTTTCAGCGACTGGTGTAGATACATTTCTTTCCCGAATTTTTGGATGAAACTTGTCTTGCCTTTCAGAAATCAATATTTATTTATGATAGGGAAGTAGAAAAGTCATATCAAGGCATAATAAAACAGCCACAGTGAATGAATCTATGAATACAGATTTTGAGGTTAAAAAGTACAAACAATTCTCCCCACTTATTTGCTTATCTTCTGCACATTTCACCAACCTAGGTGTTACCTCAGTCCTGGACACATCTATTAGCTTGAATACTAGGAGGACTTT
This sequence comes from Phaethornis superciliosus, assembly GCA_023637945.1. Lineage (NCBI taxonomy): Eukaryota > Metazoa > Chordata > Aves > Apodiformes > Trochilidae > Phaethornis > Phaethornis superciliosus. The sequence goes on from JAJQWJ010000001.1 coordinate 125,270,859, forward strand.
CTTTGCCTATACTCCATTTACAAATAAATTCTAGGGCAGTTTCCCTTATCAGAATATTTAGATATCTTGTCCAGAACTCCTAGAAATAATTTTCCCATTTCTTCATTGCTAAGGTCATTCCCTTTTGGGAATACCAAATAAGAGCTGGAGCAAGCGTATGGAAACAAATATATCTCCAAACTTTCCCTGGAACAGAGTGATTTGAAGATGTCTGTTGAGAAAGTTCTTACAACCCATTTGTAAAGTGGCCTAACCCCAGTCCTGTTTTTTTGTTATGGCAAAGATAAGCAAAACACTAGGGTATAAGCAAAAACATATAAAAGTACAGATCCAAATATGCTGTTCCATTCTTCTGTAAAAGAGCTGTCTCTGTCAAGTACAAGCTTATACATCTTTTACTTTCCATATTATCTCTGTACAGCTACCCTACCTGCTCTGAACAGACAGTGATTTTGAAGGAGCTGGTAGAGGCAGTAAAAACAAGTATTCCTCTTGCAATCACTATGTGATGTGTCTCAATGCTCAGTGCTAATAAACATAGTTCTTACAGGGTTGTAAAGGGCATCCCAGCACAAGATCCTTGTAACAGACTGCTGAAGACAGGGTAGTATTCTTCATTATATTTTTACTACCTTCATTATATGGCAATGCATCACAGGCAGATGTGTAACCTTGAGCATCACAATAAACACAGAAAGCAAACCGAAACTAATTATGGTCATGTGAGTATTTATGCAGTCTAAAATGTCATTGCCATCACTCCTATTACACCAGTTTTGCTAAAGAAAACAATGTATGGCCAAGACTGTAGTTCATATCTCAAACTTTTCACATTTCTTTGCTTCTAGAAATATTTTCCTTAGACTTTTTTTTGTTCCAGTAAATCTTTATAGAGTAATTCTTGCCACTTTACTAAGGCTAAATTAGAAAAAGAAATCTGAAGTACATCATCCAAAACATTACACATATAAAAAACCTCTAGTTAGAAAAATAATAAGCTGATCCTAAAGAGATTTTATTTCTATAAAAATAGTCACATAAGAGCCTTTAAATTCAAGTTAAACTAGAGTTTCTAGGAGTTGTTTGGCCATTCTCATAAGACTGACAAATCTTGCATATGGGATCTATAAATTTAGTAAAGAAATTAAAGGCTAACTGAGACACAATTTGTTTTATTTGACTTGACCATATAAATTAGAATTGCATTTTCCCCATCTTAGTTGTAACTCAAAACTACGTTGTTTTTTTTTTTGTTTTTTTGTTTTCCTCATGTACAATATTTTGAATATATTCCTTTAGCATCTTGGTCTAGGCAGGGGCAGATCCTAAAAGCACACAGAATTTCAAAATAATGTAATGTGCAGCTGAACCAAAAACCCCAAAACACGTGTTTTGCATGCATTCCAGGATGACTCAGAAAATCTTTGTATAGGAACCACAGATGAGGAAGGGCCAGTATCATTAAAGACCTAAAGCATATACAAGTTGTGTATACAGGTTGCTTATACACTAGGTGCTTGGCTTTCAGTTCCAGAGGAACTGGAATCTCTCCTCAGCGCATGGTTAAGCAAGATACTACAGCGTTTTCCAGAGAAACCCATGCACTGATTGAAGAGGTGCTCTGATTTGTCACTAAGCAAGCTGAATATTGTCCTGCAATCTAGCAGAATTTCATTTACAGAACAGGTCTTTAGGAAGTGACTCCCTCTGACCAGCTGTAACACTCAGCCCTGCAAAGAGCCCGACAGGCATGGATGTGTTTCCTGCATGGCATGTGCATCTGACACACACCTCTACATAAATTTAGGTTGCCATGTACAGATACTTATGATACACAGATATCCAAATAGAAGAGCTCTACACTTTTGAACTCCCATTGTTCTGTCTGCTCTATGTGTTTTCATGTGTTAGAACATGTTTAATTAACCCTTGTAAACATCAGTCTTTTGCCATAATCTTCAGAAATGGAATATAATCCCTGCATTGCTCAACTCTCCTTAAGAACCCTATAACCCATCCCAAATATAGCAATGATCAAATATTGTCATATTCTCTCTTTTTTTTTTCCAGTTATACTCATTTCTCTTCACAATACCTGTGGTACATTTGTTTTCCAGTTTCTTTTACCCATGAGTTCTGACTATTGAACTTGGCTTTTAAGGGGACCTCTTCAGTTTATTTTTTTCCTGATAATTTCCAGATGTTTCCCATGGTGATTTGTTCTGTGATGCAGGAATTCCATCTGTTCCCTCCTATGCATTGGCTCTGCTTTATTTTGCATCTGCATCATGTTGCATTTCAGAGGGGTTTAATTAGTACTTCTTATTTGCTATACCACCTATTTGTCATAATTTCTCCATTGGTAGAGGGTCTCTTCTGCTTGTCTGAGTTAATTATTAATTATTACAATAAATAATAAATAATTTATCAAAATGTATTGGGCACTGATCTATACACTTCAGTGTACATCTGAACTCATATTTAAAACTCCCTGCAAAACACTATTCCTTAGCTTAACAAAGTTACAAAGATAATGGTTACTTGGAAGGTGATGATTAATGAAGACAATTAGGGTAGCATTAATATGTAGATAAAAGAAACATAAGAGTCTTGGAAAGAGTTAAAACCTTCCATTTGCCTATTGCAAAATAATAGATAAAAGAACGTACCCAACTTCTTGGTAGAAAATCAGTACTTCTCTGTAAATGTACTTGTGAGTAGCACCTGGAAGTAGCAGGTCAGTAGCCAAGCACCAGACATTTTATTTAATTCAAGCTACGTTTACTGTATGACCAGGCAAGACCTGTGCTTGACCCAAAAATTGTTTTAAAATATTTCAACGGAGAAGGGAAGGTGAATTCTGATGGTCAGCCAGAAGTTTCATATTGTGGTAAAACCAGCACCTTGATAGGTAATCATAAACTCTTTCTAATATATATGAGAGGACATTTGCCTCTTTGTATAATCCTATTTAAAACAAAAGCAATCCCACTGACAGCTGACAGTTTTTCAGTTGAAATTGCAGCAGGAAACCCTTCACAGAGCTTGTAAAAATCCAGAATCAACAGGCATGGTTTTTACCAGTCCCTGTATGTCTGTCTTTAAACATGATAGTTACATTCTAATCCTTGCAATTGATATGAAGTTATTTAAGTTACATTTTTCCCATATTAAATACGACTGCAGGAATTCTGGCTAAGCCTGAAGAAATTTCTCCTCCAAAAGAGTGTTTTTAAGGAGGTTATTGGTCCTTTCTTGTCATGTCCAGCATCCCAAAAAGGCTGGGCAGCAACAAGCTCTGGGGTGCAGGAGGTCAGTTCTGTTGTGCAGAGTATCAGCCTACAGAAAGCATTTCCACAGAGTGAAACATGTCTGGTAGGAAAGCACAATGTCTAAATCATGGAAATGTTCTTGGTATTGTAAAATTAGCTTTTGAAGTTCCCACGCAAATTCTTGCAGTTATAGAGAATATAAAACTAAATTAACTTCCCTGTTAAAGTCAGTCAGAACTATGATCAGTAAACGATGAGCAAGTATTGACTGAAATTGCATCTTTAATTATGCAGGGTGGTTGCTTGTGGGTAAGAGACAAAGAAGGCATTCAAACCTTTAGAATGCTTCTGGATAATTATCTTTTACAAACTTTAATGTCTTTATTTCATGCAATGTCTTTGTTTTCATCAAGTTAGACATAAATTTGCAATATTAACCTTTTATGTACAGGCTCCTAGATTTCATAATGGAAACTGTGAATTGGCAGTAGTGGCTGGGTGAAATCCTGACCCTGTGCTCCAGCACAAGACTTTATGAATCCGCTCTGAACTAGAAAAAACAAAACCAAAAACAAACAAACAAACAAAAAACCCCCAAAACCCAAACAAAACAAGAAACCCAAACAAGCAAAAAAACAAACCACAAAAAAACACAACCAGCCAAACCCTAAGAACCTGCCAAAATTTATTTTTAACTGATTGGTTCCTTGGTATTGCTCACAGTTTATCATTCAAGAAACTATGCACGTGAACTCAGGAAAAGGTAGCAGTGGGAATACCTGTAGCCAATATTGCTGCCAGAAATTTCATGTTGTGGAACCACAGGTCCTGCATGGTCCTGAGGGCAGAACACCTAATTATCATACTCTGGATCATTATGTTCCTTATTAAAAGGTTTAAGTTGTGTCCTCATGTTTTCTTTGGAATTCTCGCTGGTTTAGGAAATAATATTCAAGAATTAGGCTCTTAGATTTTGTGTGTTACCAGTTATCCAGTTGTCACGGTCTGTGACTATTAATATTTTATAATTTTGTTTGTGTGGAAATATAAGCAACTGCTCAGAGAAGTCCTACAAATTGCAAAAGTAACCGGGTTTATGGTTTGAAGAATTACAACAGTTTATGTCAGGGAAAATTACACCACGATGAAACGAGCCTTTGGAAGGAGTTAATAGTGGGAGAGAAACGCAGAGAAAACAGGTTTTTAAACAAATTAATCACCCCAGAGAAAGGGCTATTAAGAAAAGAGAGCAATTCTTTTCACCCTCTGAAGAAAATCGCCACCAAGAGCCGCTGGGCCACTGGTGTCACTGCTCCTGCTCACTGGGATGGCTGGGGCTTGATGCTCTTTCACTTCTCTTCGCTTCTGCTCGCTTCTGTTTTTCTCCTTTTTCCGCTGGATTTCTATAGTAAAAATTTCCTTTGCCTCATCAATTATTGCCAGAGGTTGCAAACTGGTAAATGCGTCTCTTCCCTTTGTATTCAGGTTCTCTGGAATTCTTTAATTCTTGTATCTGCTACCCATTAGCATTAGCTGTCGGGCAGCTTATCAGGAGTCATTCTGATTAGCATTTTGATGAGATTAGTCCTGATACAGTAAAATATTGTAAACAGGGAAAAGGAGGTGCTGGTGTGGAGGGGGTTTTGCTGATGGAAATAACTTTGATACACTTTAAATAGTGTAAACAGAGACGACGGAGAGCCAGGGTTTTGCCGATTCAGGAGGCAATTTTTTCTGTTTTCAATATAACCACATAACATTTCACCCCGTGGCTCTTGAGTCAGCATTCATACCCATATCCCATTCTGTGTGGATATTTTGTGGCTGCATTGCATGGGTCTTTTTTGGAATCTGTGCTCTTTTGGAAGTTCGGTTCCATCTCCAAAGTTTCCACTCAGGGAGCAAGCAGGAACCTCTCCTCTGCCTGGCAACATCACCGTCCCAAGGGCTGGAGTGAGGCATTGAGCCACAGCCTTCCCCACAGTATGTCCAGGCTCTTTCCTGGCTCAAAAGTCAATAAATTTAACATGTGTGGGGGGACACAGTCCTTTTACCACGCACGTACCACACCAGTTCATAAAACCAGATTCACCTCTTCATCAACCCAGTATTGCTGTAAGTGCCAGTACTCTAATGCTAACATTTTAATGTCTCTCTGAAATGTATTATTGTAGAATGATGTAAGGAATTTTACATTTGTATTTTTAAAAACTTCGAGTTGTTACCATGTCCCAATTGAATTTTAATGTCTTGTCCAAAAGGTCACCCAGAAGTTATCTCTCTTTGGTGAAGTCTATTGGTACTAAACATATTCTCCTTGATTCCAGGATTGCATTCTCAATGCATTGTGTTTTGCACACTGCCAATGCAGTGAATAGCAAATATTTGGATTGTATATATAAATGTGATTTGTATGACCCATGTTAAAATAACTTGCTCTTACTAGCACACTACTGGTATGGTTATCGAGACTTAGTCTACTTCCAATAATTTTCAATTTGCATTTAAAACACCCTGGTGAGTTGCTATCATTTCTGACAAAGATGCATAATCTGTTTCAGACACTCATATAGGGCTGAGCCATGTACAGAAAAAAATCCACAATTACCAAAAAACCCGAACCAACCAACCAACCAAAAAAAACCCCTACCAACCAAAAAATAACCAAAACCCCAAAACATCCAATCTCCCCCTAAAAAACCCCAAAAGCCTGAAGTGTAAGTCCCTGAGTATTCGTTCAAGTTTTGAGATGCTTTCTTACATGTTCATCTTCACCATTATGCCCTATTTTCTTTCACCCTAATAAGGCATAAAGCCTCTTTTATTCCTTCTTGCCCTTTTCTGTGGAGAGATTTCATCAAGAGAAACCAAATACAGCCATTCCTGTCCATTTACAATAGAAATCATTTCTTTCCTTCTTTCCTTCCTTCCCTCTGTGTGTTTGTTGGTTTTGGTTTGGGTTTGTTTTTTTGTTTTTCTTTTTTTTTGTTTTTTTGTTTTTTTGTTTTTTGTTTTTGTTTTTTGTTTTGTTTTGTTTTTCATGTAAACTGTTTAGAAGTTTAGAAGTTAGAACTGTTTCACATAAACTGCTCCTTGTATCAGTAGGCACTGCTTTCCCAAGGTGATGGGCTGATTTCCTCCTTTTCTCCTCATAGCCTTGCACCCTGGTAGCACTGTCCTGAGAACAGGAGAGTTTGCTATTAGCATCCTGAACAAGTTAACCTAAATCTTCATTTGTATGCCTTGACAAGTGAAAAACAGAGGGCTAAAACTGAAATGCACAGGGTTTGGAGCTTTACTGCTTCAATCACTGCAAATCAAATCATCAGGGAGAAAGTGTAGCGTTTGGGGCTCTGACACTAGTATTTGGGGCTCTTATGTTCTGCAAAATTTAAAGAGTTAGATAACTATAATGTTTTCAGAAGTATATGTTTAGAACTAGTTTAGGGGCTTTTTTGATAAGAGGTAGGGAATCACACTTTCTGGGGAAAAGCTGAGGTAGTACACAGCAGTTTGACAAACTGGCACGGCGTGGCTCTTCTTCCCAGCATCACACAATTGGGTTCAGTTTCAGTTTCCGTGTCAGGATGTCAAATTGTGACTGCTGGGAACTGAGCCAAAACAGAAACACCTCCTAGAGAGGAGGGGACATGGCTGAGCTCAAGAGCACTGCAGTCAGTTTGGTCCATGTCAGAGTGTCAGATACCAAATGTTACCAGGTCCTTGCTCAGCTGTGAAACCTGCTGGGATGCTGGGGCTAGGACAGAAGGCATCTCACCAGCTTCTCCTCGGGGTCAAGTGCTCTGCTCCCTTAAATTCCCCCATGGAGAGCAGACCTGGAGCCCCATGGAGTGCCCTGTCCTGCTGGCACATGGTGCAGTCTGAAAGGCCACTTTCTCTTGTTACTGGGTGGTCGCTGTGGGAAAGAAAATAGGAAAGCTTTGATTTCAGATGCTGCCTCCCCCCCCCCAAGAAGTCCTTTGTCATATTCAGATGAGTAAAATTAATATTTACAGTCTGATTAGAAGTTTCACCTGAATCATGAATCTGCTCCACATAAACCTCAGGGGAGGTTCAGGTTAGATATTAGAAAGAATTACTTTACAGAGGGTGATCAGGCACTGGAATGGGCTGCCCAGGGAAGTAGTGGATTCTCCGTCCCTGGAGCTATTTAAAAAGAGACTGGATGTGGCACTCAGTGCCATGGGCTGGGAACCACAGCGGTAGTGGATCAAGGGTTGGACTTGATGATCTCTGAGGTCCCTTCCAACCCAGCCGGTTCTATGACTCTATAAAATTTCTCTTTGTCCTAGGAGCTAAAATGACAATTTTCAGCCAGATCCTATTGCTAACTCCCTTTTCTTTTTATTGCCTTATACTCATATTTTAGTGTATCACAATCTTATTCTCATACTGATTATGCCCTCAGCATGAATATTGTTTCAATTTCACAGTACATTGTCATGATAGTCTTACTGAACATCACCGTAAATCCCTTAACCTGTGCACTGATGTCATACTGCTTTTTGATAAATAACATTAATAAATATGTATCTGATATCAACTATGTGTGCTTCTCAACTAGTATGACTATAGCACAGCTATAAATCACTTAAAGAACTGTTTTGGAAACATCTTCAGTCAAACAGGTCTTCCTGACAGCAAAATACTTCACAACTGAGTCAGGATGAGTCCAGAGGAATACTAAAATACAGATGACACATGATATCTTTATAGTAAAATCAATAGAAATCTAATATGGCATATGGAGGAAAATTAATTTAGCACAGCAATTTAAATTAATTTGCTACAATAGCACATACCGATTTCTTTTATTTGCTTTCTGGTACCTAGAAATTATGTATTTTAGGTAAGTAAAGACACTCTTCTATAGTGACCAGCTGCTCAGATACTGAAGAGCTGGAATAATTTTTTTTTAAAAATCTGTATCTTAAGAAAAGAAGTGGAGAAGGTATCTGCATGCAATAATGAAGGAGAGAAAACCACTTCACTTTCCTGCTATGGTTCTTACTTTTAAGGGTGGCATGTAATCAAAATATGGCTCAGTAGCAATCACAAAACTAGCTTGTGTGGTTTTATTTTTAAAAGCCAAAAAAACAAATAGCAACACACTCCACAACAATTTTCATATGGTGGCAAGACAGTTGCTGTCCTGAAATTGCCTTAAAGTGTAGAGCCATCCTTGCTTTAAAAATAGATTATTATAGATTGGCAATAGGAAAAAAAAAAAAAAAAAAAAAAAAGCAGGATTCTGACTCTGACTCTGACTCTGACTCTTCTGGAGTGAGATCTGCTCACGCAACAGAATTTTCATCTCTCTGCAGAGAATTTCTCAAAATGACAGCAAGAGCAAAGGAACACAACTGGCTGATTTACTTTCCTTATACTTTAGCCAGTATAAGAACACAAAGGCAAAAGGATTCAATACCAAAATGTGGTTCTGTTAAAATTGCCCAGAAATTCAATGCATTGACCGAACAAGCCCACCAAGTATTTCACTTAAAACAGGTGGGCTATAAAAGCAGAACAACCTGGCATATTATTACACAGAATTCCTTTTAAGTTCAGTCAATTGAAGTCTCTTTGGATCTACATTTGTTCTCATTAAAACTTAAAGATTTTTCTTTGAACTCAGTAGATCTTATCCAAACCAATAAAAAGGGAAGGGGCTGATGTGCTGAAATAATACACAATATAGATGGCATTTTTCTCATCTCTGCTTTGTTGTTTTCCTGAAAGCTTTTCATAGAGGTGCCCTCTCTAAATCAATACAGTGGCTGAGGTTGTTCTGCAGGAAGGTTCCTTTCACACCGAAACAAACACCTAAGGCAAGGGACCCTGGAAGCACCAAGGGACCCTGCTAACTGCAGAGGGAGTTGAGATAGCCAGCATAAACACAGGACTCATCCAGAAATTCAGTTCCAGATTCAGACTCATGTTGCTTTTACAATCCATGAAAATCGGTAGCTCCACTCAGTTGCTCTGACTTAGCACTTGCTGCCTTTTAAGATGCCTTGGGTCAGATATTTAGTTTGCCTGTCGTCTGCCTGACTATCATAGCATATGGTCTAACATAAAGCCTGACACATATTTGCCATACTTGCCATAGATTTTCTCGACAACTTCAGTCCTCTGACATGACCTATTTTCAGGACAGCTCTATGAAGGCAACTGACTCCTAGTAGCCACAGTAAACAAAAAGTGAGATCCAGTTACCAAAGCCTGGGCAGATAGTACCAAATCAGGTGCCTCAGTGCACTCAAAGCATTCACTGCTCAGGGCTGGCAGATCTGACCTGTGACTTTCTAAAGAAGCAACTGCAGACATGTAGAATAATTGAAAATGTCTAAACAGAGCAAAGATTTCCTACCCAGTAAGACCTATTTGGGCAACTGCACTTGCCCCCTCCCTAGGTCTAAAGATCTACTCAGCTGATGAAAAGCTATTCTAGATATTGAGTTCAACTCACTGTAGCACCTCACTTGTATCCAGAGTAAGGTAGACACACAAATACAGGTGTTTGAATATAGGGCTCAATCTGTAAATTAATTAATTTTAGATGAGATGAAGCCCACTGGAGTTGCTTTATGCAGATGAAGTTATATATAACCTTTGCTGATCTGGCAGTGATTGCCATGATTAGAATTTGCAAAGTATACATGTTTCTAGTGTCAATTATAAATAGAATACCTCACAAATTATGCACCTTATTTAATACCATGTTGCTCTCTATCACTCTGGTAGTTACTGTTTGTCAGCATTTCTCTTTACCTTTTATGAATCTGACTTTTCTCAGTGAGTTTTACAGCTTTAGAATAATTTCTTTTCAAATTAAATTGCACCCTGCTTTGCTTGTCATCGGCCTAAATACATTTTTAACCAAACATTGTAAATCAGGGAAAACATTTTTAAACTCAGACAGGTTAGTTATTCTAGTTATACTTTTGGCCTGTTATGTATAACATTTTAGGCTAGAAACAAAAATTTGGCATCATAGTTCTAGCTCTTCTCGGTGTCTGGATTTGGCTGAACAACCATTTTAGAATCTGTGATCAGGACTGAGTCAAAACTTCCCTTTTCCACCTAGGTTTAAAATGTCTGGGGTATAGATTCCTTTTTTCAAAAGCCAAGGGTATTATTCTGAGAGTTTTACAACTCAAACTAGTACCAGTTCTTAGAAAGAGTTATTGCAACTTGAGATACTTTTTTCATATCATTGACTAATTTCTTATTCCAGTTTTATTTCCTGTCATGATCTTGTCTTAGATGTATATCCACATGCCCATGCGGTATATATTATTATTTTGTTACCAGGTTGCCAGTCCTAGTAGCAAAAAGAAAACTAAGAAAAAAAAATTATTATAGACACTGGAAGGGGAAAAAAAAAAATAAATTGTGTGAACTGCTTCTAGGTACACAGTAAAGGTCTAGGGTGTGAGTACTAGTCACATACCTAAGCCATAATAATGACTTCGCTTCTAGTGTTATAGAAACAAGTATCTCAAATCTCCTGCTTTTGGATGAATTGGGTAAAGATCCTGTCTGTTTTCTCTCATTAGGATGCATAGCAGATGTGACATGTTAACTTAATTGCTGCAGCAGAAGCACAGAAAGATGCCAAAAGGAAATCCGCTGTCTTATTTTCATCCTCATGTTACAAAAAAAAATAATTTTTTTGACTTGACCAAAGTAATTACCCCTGAAAATTGTACCCTGAAAGCCACTTTTTTTTTTTTTTTCATACTTTTTAATTCTTACTGTGTGGCTTAGGGCAGGCAACCAGCATGATACAAGTTTACATATGCCTAATAAAATAAAACTGATCCAAGAAAGTTCACAACACCCACAGCTATATAATTCTGTGTCTTTACTTAGATAGCCAACAAGCACTCCCAAGGGGTCCTGAAGCATTTTCTGTTTCTGTGATTGACTCATCAGTGGATTGGAAGAAAAGTCTCCGTGCTTACTGAAGTCCTAAAGGAAGTCCAAAATGAGAACTGCTGATCTCCTTGGAAAGGATGTGGCTGCAAGTGCTGGGAAGTGTCTCCCTGTATGTGGTTTCTAGTGGATGGGATCACAGTTCCCCAGCACCAGATGCTCTCTCTTTGCTCTCCTTCTTTGGAGACCGGATCATTCCAGCCTTTCCCTCAGCTCTTCTCCCCATCCAACTTGCTGCCGGGAACTGCTGGCAGCTTGTATTTTAGTAGCATCAGGCTATGACAGAACAGATAACTCTGTGAATTGAAGTTGCTTTGTCCTTAAAGAATGATACATTCAGTAGTAGGAACGCACTTCCAATCTCTGTAGGTAGTCGTGTTCCCTAAATGGAATAAATGGGGCCTGGCCCATTTGCTTAAGTGATGCATTTATTCACCACTGGTTGGAAGAAACAGAATTTTTGCAGAAGAATCATTCCATCTGCTGAGTAGTTTAGAATTTTGGAGCTGAACCTCACCTCTTCCTCTGTATATGTATTTATGGTCTGTAATATGCAACTGTATCAGCTCTTGCTGAAGATCTTAAAAGGCTGGTAAATAAAGAGTCGAGTTAAATCAGCTTCACACAAGTGTGAGATGCAGACACATAATTTTTCAGTTTCTGGATGCTGTACTCTGGTGTGTGTCATTTTTGTATTCTGGGAAGCTGTTTTCATTATATGGAGAAAAACCTATCCAACCTAATTCACTGCAGTATGTAGAAATTGCATGCTGCAGGTAGCGAATCTAATCAGAATGACACCTTTTCTATCAAACTTGAAACTCTCCTGAAAAGTCCACAGCTCATATTACCTCTTATATTTTATGCTGCTTTAAAGTAGCTCTCATTTTCCCTCTGATTCCTGGGGAATTTTCATGAGCACTAGAAAACTCTTAGCTGAATCCTATTTTTGTTCTTCTGAGATTCAGTCTGGGTTTTACTGACATTACCAGGAATGTTTGCATGAATAAGGCAGGAAATATTTTATGCTATCCCCACAAACTATGCGATAGGGAAATTTGTCAGCCAGGCTTTCCAGGAACGATTGCGTTGATTTATCTTCAGCATGGTATGTCTCAACAAGATTTCTTCAAACACTTCATTCTTAAAGCTATTTCCCTTTAAGATACCCCCGACATCTGCAGCTTTTATAGCTTGAAGTGCTAGAAGGTTGCTCCTCATATGGTCATTACTTCACCAACAGTCACGCTTTTGACAGTCACAGACTACGCACTGCAAAATCCCAAATCTCTGACCCAGAGACTGGAATTCTTCTTTTAGAGAATAATTCTTCTAACTTTGTCCAAAGCTTTCTTGCTTTCTTTTGCTTAGCTTCTTGTTATACTTTCTGGAGTCAAAAAGGAGCTCTTTATCCCTTCCCATGAGCTCCCTACGTGTCACACTGGTAAGTGTGCTCTCTCCTGTCCTTGGCCCCCCAACAACTTCTCTGCCATGGCAGTTGGCTATGTTACAAATGAAGGATAAAGAATAATTTTTGACTCTGGAGTAAAACCAGCATGGCAGTGACAGTCACTGCTAGTCCAAGAGAGCTGGAGCATGACAAGAAAGGAATGTGGGCTCTGGAGAGAGCTTCCACAGGAGGCAGGGACATCCACAGAACTGGAGCTCTAAGAACCAGGAGGGAAGAACCTGGGTTATTATGTTCCATGCAGACCTACCAGAAAACAAGGAGATATCCTAATTTCACAGTGAGTTCAACCTTTTTTCCCACTACAGCTTGAAACAGTTCCTGTTTTAGTCTGGAGCCTCCTTCAGTAGGACCACAGCAGCATCCATCCTGAGCTGTGAAGGAAGACCTTTTGAAAGCTCAGGCTTGGCAGCTTTGTCTGAAAAAGCTTTGCAGCTGCCAATAATGCCCTAAGAGAATGACAGAGAAAATGTAGGCTGCTAAAAATTAAAAGGATGAATAATGTAAACAAGGTGATTAAATTCTGTAACCTCTTCAACTTCACAGCTCTCGGGTGGCTTATGTCCTGTTAAAATGAATGGATTCTGCAAGCTTGGAGAAGGAAATTAGAGTTAGGTTAAGAGACAAAAAAATCCAAGCATTGTGCAGTAAAAGGCACTAACTGCTAAACAGAAATTGCTATTTTATTTTATCCATCTGTTCTAGACTTGTGGTGATATGCCTCATTATTTTATGGGGTTGAAAGTGGCTACAGCCAAGGCTTGACAGAATGAAGGTATTTTTTCCTACCTAGTTATCTGATCCTGTTTAAAGCAGGTTTGAAGTGTACCATGCCCTCTCCAGGGTAATTGTATCCAACCAATTCTAGAATACATTAAAATATGATAAGAAAAATTCCTACTGTGTCCTATGTCAAATTTTCTGAGATGCGAAGTGTCTTTAAATTAAGAAAAGTATGAAGGATAAAACTTCTTGACAGCCATTCCTTTAGAGCAGACTGGTTTTCATGAAGATTAATGGGTATTACTGCATCTAATAAGTAGGGGAAAGAGAATAAACATAAACTACTAAACATTCTACAAGCTGTCATTTTTACATGTGGGCAGGGGATGTTTTGTGTCTCCATCTGTTGCCAAAAGTTTTGTCAGGCTGGGATGCTTTATCTTTTCTGGGGTGTCCCAAAATACATACATACATAATGGCAATCCTGTGAAGTATGCCCTACTTTTGCTGCAGCTGGACACACAGAATTGGCTAGAGAGCTGTCTTTGGCGTTATCATTAACATGCTTGATAAGTCCTGTGAAGGACAATATAACAAAAACACATGGTCAAAGATTCCCTTGGGATTCTTGAGGTTCAAAGCTGCAAGAGGACACATGAGCCAGTAAGGATGCAGACAGGCAGCTGGCCATACTGGGTCATGTAAGAGGTGCAGGTGAGCATCTCTGAGCATGTCCAAAGGCTCACACTCTGAACATGCCAAAATGAGATATGTGTAACCATGGCAGTGGAATAAGAGAGAGAGAATTTCCCTTTCCACAGGAAAATGTGGAGGAAATCATCACCGACAGAAATCTGAGCAAGTCTTGAGCTTGTAATGTCAGTAGCATAGGAAGCAGTCAGGCAGAGTAGAAATGTACCAACAGACTGACACCTAAGTAGTGAACAGAGCTCTAGAGAGACACATCAGTGCTGGAGAAGTGCACATTTTACTGTGAAAAAGGATCATGAAGTTACCACTCTTGAGGTCTTGGGTCAGAGAGGAACCTGGTGTGATCAACTGAAATGTCTCATGAAATTATCAGTCCTGATACTTCTCTCTCATATCATGAACACAGTTAGTGTCCCACATGAGGATTCCATGCCATGTGTAAGAACAGCTGAGAGGTGCTGAAATATTCTAGTAAGAATTAAAGCAGTAAAAGGACTTCAGTGAGTTCAGTCCCCTGTCATCTTTGGAAGTCACATCATGTAACCCCATAGGTTTATAACTGATCAAGCTCTATTATGCAGCTAATTAGATTTAATTTTTTTTTCTTTGCTTAATGCCTCCAAGTAGAAAGCTATTACAAATATTCACTGCAGTAATGTCTAGAAATCTCCTAATTATCATCATGAGCTTCTTTCTGGTCAGGTTAGTTCCTTAACCTAAATACCATGTTCTCCACAATGAGTTTTCCTTTGTTAATACATTTATAAAGACCAACTATAGCCCCTTTCAGACACTAATAGGAACCTAAACAAACAAAGTAAGTTGCTCTCTTAATTATTTACACATGTTATCCTTAATGAGTGGGAGGGGGGGAGAGGAGGAGGGAGAGGTGGGAAGCTGGGGACACAATCTGCATTAAACTTGATATGAGTCAGAGAATTAAACTTCTGCTCATCACTCAAAAGAAATATTACCATCATTATAAACTCATGAGAATGAGCTCTCTTACATGTACTTCTTTCACTGATTTCTTTCTTATTCTGTTGTTTGGTTTTTATTTTATCTTAATTTACCTGTAATATTAGAATATAGGGAAACTTGAACTGGTTTTCCTAGTCAATGTTTAAAGTGTTTGTACAATTTCAAGTATAAGAGATGCTATTTTAAATGTGTGCTTTTATAAATTCTTTGACAACTAGCTTAAATGGCATGGTTTAGACAGTATTGACATAGCAACATCCTTTGGTGTAATAGTTAAGACACTAATTATTAATAGTTAATGGAAGATGCAATGAAATCAAATCAAGTTAGAAGTACAATACAAAATTGAAATAGCCAGAATAAGTGCACTTTGGAACAGTTTATTTAGAATATTGGGAGTTTCTACAGCAGCATCAATTTTAAAATCAAGACTGCATGCTTTTCTCAAACACATGCACTATCTTAGAGAAGAAATCAATTCAGTGAAGTATTTAGTTTACACTAGGTGTTCACAGTAACCCAGTCTGTCAATAAAAACAATTTGTTTAAAAATATTGGACTATTGTAGTATTATTCAAACTGCTCTAGGCTAGAGCTGTAAAAAATTGGTAACTGCATTGCAGAGACTTGAAGCTGGTAGCTACCTACAGTAATAGAAGTTAGAGTGGCAGCAAAAGAAAAGCTTATACACAAATACAGAATAGTTATACTTCCTTTTAATATCAGTTTCCTGTTAAGATTATTAATTTCACTGGAATAGTGAATAGGTAAGATATTCACTGTTGGAGGTGGCAGGGGAATCAGAAGAATTGAAAAGCCAGCTCCCATTTGTGCTTAAAAGGAGCAGTTCCTGAAACTGAAAATCCCTGTGAAACCTCTCCATAGGTGTCAAGGATGCTGGGAGAAGCTGTCTGGTAGCTCTCTGCTACACAAATATTGGACAAAATGCCAATAACATAACAGGTTTATATTTATAGAGTACAAACACATCTCAGTACAGCAGACCTGCCCTCTTCATGTTCAGCATGAACAAAGTATTGACATATTGTAAGCAAGATTCATTCCAAGAAAATATATGGTGATGCTAAGCAGATGCTGCCCTTCAGTCTCAAAAGCATACAGCTGTAGAAATGCTGTTTAGAGGAAGACTCTGGAATTATCTAGTTTAAAAATCTGGGTTACAGCCAGAAGTCAGTCTTGGCATTATCTTGCATGTCTTAAAATCCTCTGGAGAGCAAGATGCCACACAGTGTCTGGGCACCTGTTCCAGCACTACACTTCCCTCCTGCACTTCTCATCTGTACTGCCTTCCAGACTTTCCCCTAATATCCGAACTGAACTCCCATTGTGAGGGCATTGCTCTCTGCTTTAATTGAAAGGGCTTGGGTCCATCATCTTTGTAGCAACCTTTCTGTAGCAGGATTGCCCCTTTGGCAAGCTTTGACTTGGTTTGCTCTCCGCTTAAGGTCATATAAGTTTCTCTACTTCTTTATTGCCTCCCAGTTATTAGTTATTTTTTTTTTACACCCCTAGATTCCAAAATCTATCACCATTTCAGTGTTTTCTGATGGGGAAAAGCATCACATTTCCCCTTACCTTGTGGTGATTCAATGCTATAATTCTCAGTTCTGCTTGTCTTACAAACCATTTGAGGGACAGTCTCAAGCTTCAGTGAAATCCTATGGGAAAGGTCTGAAAAACACTGATTTGATTTCTGCTTCAGGTGAGTGAGTCTCACCCTCTTCAATGTATTGACCATTCCAAAAGTGAAAGCACAGTAGGACTTCACAGCAATAAGGCTCCCTATACATAGCATGACTCTTAGAAACACACTAGTGAAAGAGTAATGATTTTGCCCTTCTGTCCATGTAGGGATGAAACTAGGCCTTTCTTGTTTCTCAATCAAGTGCAGAACAGGCTGAAGAGTGGCAGCACCATGAACAATTTTCTTTTTAATGTTAAAGTGATAGATGTTTTTACAGTAAGTATTAACTGTTTTCATGATTCTCTTCTGCAATATGAGGAGAGAGGAGTATAAGACAAATTTTTTACTAAGTGCTTACCCCATGTACAAGGCATATTCTTTTGAAGTATCAGTGCCCTTTTAGAACATCTGCTCTTCAAAGGAAAATATGACAACTGGTTTGAATAGGAATTACTAAACCCTAAGCATAATAGATAAAGAATGTGGCTGTCTTTTGATGTAACCAGAAGTCTTTGATGTATTTATAAAATCTTGGAACTCATCTTTTATTTTCAGGCAGTTAATATATGGATTAAAACAATTAGTTATAACTAACGCATTTTACGATGTTTTAAAGATGTCTTGGATCTTTCCTATTCTTCTTGCACTGCTGACATGCTTGCTACTTTTTGGAAGCTGTATCACTGGTTTCCATAGTCAGAGGCAGATGTGCTAATACAGAAATGCTTAATGACCCAAATAAAGCTTCCTTAATACAAATGAAAATTAAAAGCAGAGTGTGTGTTGGATGAGGGAAACCAGGCTGTTGCTGTGTGGCTCGTTTCATTTATAAATTTGACAGCTCCCTCTTGTAACAGAGCAAGAGCCAAACTGTACTTCTGTTTCATGACATGGTAGTATAATCCACACTAGCTCCACTGAGGCCAGTGAATTTATTTTCAAGTTATCTCTTGGGGAGCAGTATCTGGCCTTCGCTACAGTGGGATTTCATTTGCCACCCTATAAGATAAATGTGTTGGACACGTTTAAGAAAAAATCTAAACCAATGTATTTGTTCTGTAGAGGTACCGGTGTTATTCCTTTTCAATGACTGTTTAATATGAAGGAAAAATAACCTTTATCAGGGGTTGGGGAATTTTGTTTGACCAACACTCGCCACTGCTCCTGTCGTGAAATATGAGAATAATACCTTCCCTGGAGCCCTCCTCTAATATCTCCAAACTTCTCTGGTGCTTCTATCTCATAGATATATTGTTGCCCTCAGAAAATATCAAAAGCTCTTTTGTCTTTTTGACTCACGACTTTATTTTTCAAAATAAAATCCGTTGTTTTCAAACCAGCAGAGTGTAATTGCATGTGTTAAGACAGCATTTGCGTCTCCTCTGCTATAATGAATGTGTCCCAGGGCTACGGTATCTCTCTGCCCTTTCAAAATGCCTGCTTAATTTTCCTTGAAGCAACCCAGCACCTGCTGCTCATTTCACCATGGGGATTGGTGGTAAATTTTTCTAATAATATTCATGCATCTGTCCTGCACGCTCTTTTACAGGAACATCTCTATCACTCTATTACTTTCCTTCAATCAACCAATCTTCCTTTCTGCGACCTTTCTTTTATGAATAACTCGGGACTTGGTGGTATGTGAAACTTTTTTATCACACAACTGCCAACCGGTCTTCAGAGTTCTCCATATATCTGAATGGCAGATGTGAGATACCAAACACCAAAAATGCAACAGAAAGCCTCCTCACCATTATTTATGCATTTTATACTTTCAGAGAAGGTTTTTTATTGTAAAATCGTGTGGTTTAAGGAAAAAAGTCAACAAAATGCTCTTTCTCTTTTATATGTAATGCTAGAGGCTTGGGGAACAGTGGCTGGAAAGCTGCCTGGAGAAGAAAAATACAGAGGAGCTGATCAACAGTCAGCTGAACATGAGCCAATAGTGTGCCCAAGTTGCCAAGAAGGTCAAGAGCATCCTGGTTTGTATCAGGAATATTGTGGCCAGCAGGATTAGGGAGGTGATTGTCCCCCTGTGTTTGGCACTCATGAATCTGCACCTCAAGTTCAGCTCTTGGCCCTTCACTGTAAGAACACTGAGATGCTGTAGGGAGTAGAGAGAAGGGTCTGGAGAACGAATCTTTTGAGAAACTGCTGAGGAACTGGGCTTGTTTAATCTGAAAGAAAGTTAGGCTGAGAGGAGACCTTATCACGCTCTACAAATACCTGAAATGAGGTTGTAGTGAGGTGGGTGTTGGTCTCTTCTCCCAATTAACAAGCAATAGGACTAGAGGAAATTGGCTGAAGTTGTGCCAAGGGAGGTTTTAATTGTATATTAGAAGAACCTTGTTCATTTAAAGGTTTACCAAACTCTAGAACAGGCTGCCCAGGGAACTGGCTGAATCAACATCCCTGCAGGTGATTAAGACTTGTAAATGTCATACTTGGGTACATGACTTAGCACTGAACTTGGTAGAGTTAAATAAATGGTTGGACTTGATGATCTTAAATATCTTTTTCAACCATAACGATTCTGTGATTCTGCATGATACCTTTTCTGCCTTACACTCTGATCACTTGTTGTCTTGTAGGTCAATGCAATAGCTCCAGCTGAATGACTGTGAATTGTGACTGCAGTAACTCAGAAATGCTTCTGCTTTTTGCTTGATTTATTGTTTTGCTACAACTCCACAGGTAATAACGCCACAGGTAATGTCACCATGGCTCTTTTGAAGTGATGTACTGGGCAATGTGGTGGAAGGAGACCGAGACGAGACAGGTTTTTTAACTGAGGTGTCTATGGTTGAGGTACACAAGAAAATCAGTTGCTAAACTCAGCCTAAAGGTAGATGCCTCATGACAACTGAGACCTGCTAGGACATCCAACATATCCATCAAGGACAAGCAGGCATAACACAGAAGTCATGGGAGATCTTCTGGAGAAGCAGGTCCAAGAAGAAGGCTCTGTAGCATTACCAATGGTGCTTGAACATCTCCCACCAGGCAACTGCTAGCCCGTTACCAATACTCTCTCTTTTAAAGTGCCCCTGTCTTGAACTGTATCCTAACTTACATTATACAAGAAGAGTCAGTCCAGCACACTTTTGAGGCAAAAATTACTCTGTAGGCTGATGAACTTTTGCTTGAACAAGGACAGCTGGGCTGGGTTTCTGTGCATATTTGTGCTTACTGTTAATACACTATCTACTTCAAATATTTTATTTTTTTGTTTTGTTTTTAAAATATCCTCTGTTAAAACCACTTTTGTTACTTTTTTCGCTAAAAAACCCCACAGGTGAAGGCTGACACAGGTGAAGGTTTTCTTTTCCATTGTCAAGCAGTAGCTGTCAATTTTTGCTCCTCAAGTCTAGCACAGAAATTTCTCATTATTTCCCTTTTGAGTTGCTCCCAGACATGTAATGCATACAATTTTAATCTTGCTGAACAGACTTCATGAGCAAAGCTTTTTGCTCAGTACTTTGCTGCATCAGGCCCTATCTTCACACATTTTACATGGAAATTCAACATTACTGTGCTGTACTCTGCATTCACTGTGCTGTGATCAGAGAAACAGGACAAGACATAAGTGGTGTGAAAAGGGCAGTTTCCAAGATTTGAGAAGTCCATAATGATCCAGCTGATGTTTTTCAGACTTTACCATGTTTTTATCCCAGCTGGCCTCTTGCCTTTAGTTCACATTAGAAAAGGGATTGCTCCTCATTGATTATGCAGAATGACCTAAGAAAAGTCTTCCAAACTGGCCTCTATCGCACCATTTTAAGAAGTTTGCACCACTTCAGTACTGAATAATAGTAAATGAGAACAAGAATCTGGAACAGCCTAATTTGAACTGTTCAGATATCCTGTCCTCTATCTGTAACCCCCCAGAAAGAACAGGAGTGTTGAGAATTTTAAAGCAAGCTCTTTCTCTGGAGCCTCTGCTTGACTTCACAGCACAGAGGGCTGAGCAACTTCACTGATAGATAAGGCCCTAATACTTCAGATTGTCTCTAGGAGAGTTTCATTTACTTTTGACCTTACAAAAATGAATTAATCATAGCCTTTGACATCTGATTTTTACCAGGAATCCTTCTGCCTCCTGAAAATAAATAAATAAAAAAGTAATAAAAAAAAGTAAAAAACAATAATCCCAGAGGCTTGGTTTTAATAAAAGTGACTTGTCTTCTCTTAGATTTTCTTTATGGATGGGACTCTCCTGGTTTCGCAAACTCCCCTTCAAATATTCTGCTTATGTCCCATGCACATATATCAGGTGGATGAGTAGAAGAAGAGAGTGAGAAAAACTACAGTGAAAAAGAACCTGCTGAAGAGGCATTATATTTCATCTCCTCCAGATACATAAGCAATGCAGTGAATTAAAAGGAAAAAGTACTTGGTGGAAATTAACTAATTAAGTAGAAATAAACAAACAGCAACACAAAGAAAAGCACTAGAGAGTAAGACAAGAAGCCCACCTTTAACCTTTAAACATATTTTCCTTCTTTACAAAGAAATAAAAATCTAGAAAGGAAAATGCTAGAGGCCTACTGTAAAGTTTAAAGAAGACTCTAGTCAAATGGCAGGAAAAATGAAAGTTCTGCGGGGAAGTAAAGGCTTGGAAAAGGCTTCCTGGGTCACTGGGTCTGATGCTCTGTCATTTCAGACAACCTTGTAAACTGAGTAACCTCTCTCAAACTTGCTGAGCTTTCTGTCCCTTCAACCCTAAAGGGAGACCACTGCAGCATTGCTGATTACATGCTTTAATTTGTCCAGATTAGTGCAAACCAATGAATTCTTTTGTCGGCATTAATAATTGCTTCAGTATCCTCTCTTACTCTCCCTATATTAGTAATTACTAATTAATAGTACAAAGCAAACATTTTAAAAAACAAGTAGTTTTACATTTCCCCTTTATGAATATATTATGATGATCATTGAATTTAAGTAGTAAGCATTATTTTGCACGGAATACATGCATCAAAGAGTGTAATGAAAGTAGAGGAATGTTTAATAAAACTCTTGACGAAGAAATCACTCCATAATCCACAAAAGTAAGAGAGACAGGTTAACAATTCATGTTTCTGAAAGCAGAAAATCACGGATGATTCAGGCAAAGGTGAATTATAAGTTTTCCAGTGTCTCTAGTAGATTAAATTTCCCGTGGCTTTGAGGTGTCACTTAGCCATACTGTTGTGCTGTCCCCATATTCACTAAAATGGGGATAGCAGTGTGTCACAGATCTGTCATGAGAGTAAAGGGTTTCATAACCTAGGCTAATGAGCAATATTTGAGATAGACTGGCAATGGGTGCTTATTGTGAAAGAGCTGCACCCTCAGTTCCTGTATGGGACAGACACACATTTCAGAGCCAGTCCATGAAGTGTGTGTCATATTTCATGCAGCAGCACTAAAAACTGCAGTATATTAAAGCTTCTTTCATGTAATGAGTTACTCTATGATCTCATATAAATTTGATCTGTGAAACGTTTGCAATGACTATAGTGTTTGTAAAAATACTTGCACTGCATGAAACACAGTCTATTCTACCCAGCAAAGAGCATGTAAGCATCCTGTTCATCATGGCACATAAACCTATTAATAAACAGAAGATTCAGTAGTGGCAACCTAGAATTGATTTAATACTGTTGGTGAGAGCCTGTACCGTTTAATAATGCTGAATATATATATAATTCACAAATGAGAACATCTACTTGCATTCCCTTGAAGAATGCATTCAGTCAAATGAAAATGTGAATGGAAAAGGGGAAAACCTATCACTTTATTTCATTAAGGAGAAACAAAGGAATTTAATTATGCCAATTAATCATGTAAAGTAACATTCATAGATTAAGAAAGTAGCATTTGACTTGGCCAGAAATTTCACAGATTGCACCAGTTTGTATGGATGCTAAAGTGTAATGGAGTCACGTCATGGAGTGACATGTCACAGAGTTTGGTGTTCAGACATTTTATAATCAGAGAGATTATGAATCAACAGAGAGAAAGAGATCTTCTGTGCACGATTAACAGCTTTTTAGATGCCATCTTTAGAGTGGAAAGGCTCAGTAGTCAGTTCTGACAGCTGGCTATAAAGTGAGGTTAGATACCCAGCTCAGAGGGAGAAGTCTGCTGTGGATTGCTGCCAACATTTATAACAGGATTCAGGTGAGGTGTTGCTTTGTGAGTTGGGTGTCTCACCTGTGTCCTGCTATTCCACAGGTTTCCCAACAGGCCCATGTCATGTCTGCTGTTTCCATGCGTGTATCTTGGATAAACTGTGTCATCTGATACAGAACTCTGTGCCTGTATTTAGGCAACAAAGGGTGTCCTTGCCTTTGGAAGTAAAAGGGCCTCAGTTTAGATACAGAATGCCAGATCTCACTTCAGGCCTTCAAAGATCCCTGGCATTACCATTCAAGGGGCATATAAAATAGAAACAAACCACATAGGAGAAAGTTTGTGGGGGAGGGAAGGAGGAGGGAGAAAAGAACTTGAACAACATCAAAACTACCATATGCACTCAGCATTTGCAAAAGGATTTCCTGTATACTTAAAAGCCTCAGTGATTTAACATGTTCTACATCTGGAAGTCCAAATCTTTATCTTGATTAACTTGGACTACACTTTGAGCTCTTCGTAGGTTAAAAAGCAGCTGTTTATCAAAAAGTGGGAACTTTCTTAAAAACCTAGATGTAAATTGACGACTTACAGAAAGATTAAATAATTCTTAATGTTTTACAGAAAAGGAAAGGTAAAGCAAGAACATATAAACCAAAACACATGGCAATATTGCTCTTTGCCTAAAGCAGTAATAATAACAGAAAACACATTGTTATGACTGCAATTTCCTACACTCAATATGAAAGTTTGTCTCTTAGCAAAGTGGTATGATGCAGATACATTTGAAAAACTCTTTTTATGGGAAAAAATTTCTGTGTATGTATAGATCTGTATGCCATGAACATGATTTTTGGAGAGGTTTATTTTCAGGCAGGCAATTGAGGCTGCTTCTTGGGATGTATAATTCACATGCACTTTGTGAAGCAAGATAAAGCATACCTTCATACCACTTTCTTATTAGAGAATAAGGTACATGGTAGTTGAAGCAAATAATTTAAAAGATTTTTCTTATCAAGGCATTTTGATTGTTGCTCCTCCTTTTAGCCACATGGGCACAGGGCATTAAAAACACTGATCTTCTGTGGTAATGAAACCTATCCCAATGGCATTGCACAGATTACCTTCAGGCACTTGAACAACCTTCAGAAGTCACCTAGCTCTCTCCAGTGATTAAACAGGAATGTATGCTTCAATGTAAAGTACTCTGACTCATATGCAAGCTAGATGTCTAAAACCATCTTCTTGCAAGTGTCCTGAACCATTATACTCCATCACAGATATTTCTTTTCATCTTGACCTACCCTGGGTCACCAATGGTCTTCTCCTTCACTGATTTATTAAGTCTCTTTGTGGTCATATTTACTACAACATAAGTTTCACCTTTCTTATTAAGTATTGCATGAAAAATGGTTTTGCTCTTAAGATATTCACCTTGGCATAAAGGACATGTATTAAAACCAGACTGCAGTCCTCCCTTTGTAATGTGCATTTCAGTGCTTACAGACAGGTGTCTCATTTGAGAAGATGCCCACATAAATTTTCTTCAGGACCTAAAAATTAAATGACAAATTTTTCTTGTTTCTTTAGAAGTCTTAAAATGAAGAGTTAAATGTACACTGTTTTTTTCTAAAACCTCCAAGAACTGTATAGTACTGGAACCTCACAAGGATGAAATAACCTATTTTTCACTGTCTACAGCTAAACTGCATGAAATGTAAGCCCGCTGAGTTGCAGACAGTCTTCTTATTACAAGGGTATACAGTGCCTACCACAAGGGAGAAATAACTCCTGGCTCTTCCTCTGTGGCTTTTTTATTCTCCCTGAGCAAATATGTTCTTGTCAGCACTGCATCTATGGTTTGGCTGAGTGTAATAGGATGGCTTCTGTATTCTTTCATTGGTTGGCCATTTGTGTTTGAATTAGCATTTGTCTAGCCATCTGAGACACAGTGGCAACATCTGGAAAACTTCAGTACATTGGGGACATTGAGTTTGTACTTTTTCCTATGCTTGTAACATTGCCTATATTGCCTCTTAATGTGAACTATTTTTGTTGCATTTTTAACATGAATTGATTGTATGAGCTGGTAGATTGGGTAGATATATTGGTAGATATACATACAATATTATTTTAAAGAATTCGCTTCCCAAGGGTTCATTCACCTAAAGTTTCAATTATGGTAATGAAATAATTCTCAAAACAGATTTATAAATATTGTGGGTGTTTGCCAGGAAGGTTTTTGTGACTGGCTACAAGAATCAAAAAAACTGTAACACTTTACTCAAAAAACTATGTTCAGAACTAAGATGTCTACTTGACTGAGGACATTTACTGGATTGAAACTCCCAAGCTGTTTCTATTGAAGTCCTAGGTGAAATTTTAGATCACTTAGTATTTTAGAATACATAAATCTTTCTCTCTTCCTTTCGTACTGTTCTGTTGTCCACACCATTGGTTTTTCAGGTTTTTATAGGATGATTTTATAATTTGTGTACAAATACTGTTTATTTTTTTTAAATGGGAATCGGACCCAGTTTCTAGGCTCTTTTTTTAGGTGAATTTAAATATTAAGTATTTAGATACCTTTAGCAAAGCTTATCCTTCATGCTTAGCATGTTAGAAAATCTACTGGCAAACTTTATGTTCATATATCATATATATATCATATAAGTGATACGAGTCACTTTTCACCTCTATGCTATAGTTATCTACTAGTTATAGGGGTATAGTTTATACCCCTAAAAGATAGTTATAGTTATCAAACTAGGGACAAAAATCACCGCCGATCTCATAGAGATGAGGTCACTTATGTAAGATGTTGTACAGTTCACTAAATATATAAAATATAATGTGTGATTGTCACTACTATTAAAGACCCACTGTTTCAAAGCTCATCACTTTTCAGATACTATCCTTTCATTCACAATAGAAACTTATTTCTCTGTCTCTAAACTTAACAGCATATAGAACTGAATTGTTATTAGAGAAAGCTAATTGTCCTAAACTATGAGGAACTTTGGCATTGAAAGTGAGGAAGTGAATTTAACTAATGAGCTGACACAGATAAATTAAAGATTGGAAAAAACCCAGTGCTTTACTCCTGTTCAAATTGGTTTTAAGTCTCATGCTTTCTTCAGTCTTCAGAGAAATGCACCTGATTCTTTCATAACAGGCTCTGTAGGCTCATATACTCTCATATATGCTAAAATTCTTTTTCTTTAAGAAAAAAAAAATCCTCTTTTTAAAGCCAAGCAACTGAGTAATAAAAGAAAAAATACAAGAGACCATAAAATCTTTTTTTCCTGTTTTTCTTTTTTTGTTTCTTTGGTTTTTGTTTTTTGTTTTTTGTTTGTCTGTTTTTTTTCCAGTTCATTCTATCTCCGGGCCTCAAACCACAGAGTTTTAGTTGTTTGCCTATGATTCATGGCACTTGTTTTTACTCAAGAGAAATTCTGCTTTGATTAAAAGTTTTTAATACAACAGATTATAGGCATGAAGCACTCCCACAGTTCCTCAGGAAAATGTCCCACCATGCTGGCTAGCTGGAGGGATCTCTCTTATGATCCCATGCAGCAATGCTTGGCCATCACAGGGAAGAAACTCTTGGTCATGACCTGCAGAGTGGAAGTCTCTCTATGTCTCCCTCCAGCCAAAGAAACCAAACCAAAACAAACTTTCGGATGTGCTGCTTACAAAAAAAAAATAGACTTTTTCCACAGAGCTCTACCTGCATATTAATCTCAGAGAGTCTTTACAAACATTCCTTCCTCTTCTGTGGCTATCAGCTACCTGATAGCAAAGAGTAACCCTCAAGATCACTGCCTTCTCAAATCTGTATAGTTTTGAGCTCTTTACACACTGTAGGATATGTACAAGTCTCGAGTCCTGTACAAGTGGCTTATGGGGGAGGTTAGGGTGTGTTGGGAAAAGTGGAGGATGAGAGACCTCTCCCTACTCTTTCCTGGAAAACCTGTGTTCTCTGATGGATGATAGTAAGTGACAAAATAAGAAGAAGCCCAAATACCTCAAAGAAGTTAAATTCCAAAGAAATAAAAGGAAAGGAATGACTTAATGCTGAGAAGAAATTTTTGAAGTCTGATGTAAAAGAGGATTTCTTGGGCCAAGAGACTACATACCAATTGCAGAGGAAGCAGCAGTGTAAGGGTGAGGCTCAGAGTGGGCATCTAATTATCCCTTTACAATTAGGTCACCATTTAAGAGAATGTAAAGAGAGAAAGTAATACCAAGTGTGTTTCTCTTGGCTGATGAAGGAATCTGAGCAGGTTCCAAACCAGAAAATGGGGACACAGAATAGTTGAGAAATACATTGAATGATATGTGAGAACCCATCTCTCTGAGTAGGCACAGTGGGTTTTTCATGGGCACAGTGGTTTTGCATGGGCAGGATGCCAGCAGCTCAATGGGATGGTCTGTCTGCATGTAATCTGCTAGGCAGTCCCACGAGGAGGAAGTAGAGGAAATCCTAAACAAAGCTGCTTTGAAGAGCTCCCTTTCTGAGTCCTTATGACTTGTTGGAAGATGTTTGTAACATGAAGTCTGCAGACAAATAGTGTTCCCTTGCTGGAAGAAGAAGAAAATATTTAAATCCAGATAAAGAGAAATGCATATACTTCTAAGGAAGCATATCAAGTAGTTTCTCTATTCCCACAGTAGTCAAATAAAGGAATGTACACTAAAAAGGCTGCCCAGGGAGGTGGTTGAGTCATCATCCCTGGATGTGTTTAAGGGTTGTTTAGATGTGGTGTTGGGGGAATATGGTTTAGGGGAGAACTTTGTGGCGCTGGAATGATGGTTGGACTCGATGATCCCAAGGATCTTTTCCAATCAGAAAGGTTCTATGTTTCTATGGAAGAAAAAAAAATTAAGGGAGGTAAAGAGGAACAAATCTGGAGGGAAAAAATAAGAGTGAGAGAAAAAAATTTAAAGTAATAATGATCAATCACATATGCATTGACTAACACTGTTCCAAATCAGGCAAGTAGTTTTTTGATCAAGCATGCAGATGTGCTACTTTTTTTTTTGCTGTTAGGTTTTTCTCTAAAATGCTGTTCATCTGCATGCTGTCTGAAGTTGAACAGAGTCTTAGAGTGTAACAGACTAAATAGGGAGCCAGGCTGTTGGTGCTTAAATAAAATCTCTGGCTTTTCTTGTAAGCAGGTAAGTGTAATTTTTCTGGGTTTCGGTTGTTTTTTTTCTAAATAAATAAAAAGGAAAATATTTCACTACTTGAGTTTAAGCACCTAAGGCAGAATTCATTACTTCATCAGGCATTTAGCTAATAGTTAACTATTTTAATAAATCATTACTAAGAGCTCTCTGCCTTGGCTACTTTTGGTGGCTTAAAAACTGCCTGTAAACTCTGCAGAGTGTATATACATGTAAAAGGCACAGGAAGAGGTAGGGAGAAGTACTCAGGGAAAAATATTCTGGATAAATATCCAACACCCATGATCAGGTCAAAATGCTGACATACAAATAAACATGCCCAATATTTCCTAATGTAAAGGTTTTCAGTTCAAGTTGGCATCTAAAAAGTTTAAATTTGGTTTCCCAGCTGAGATAGCAATCCAGAGAACTGTATTGCTTTCAATATCGCTAACATCAGAAAGCAGAGCAAGGATTCAGTGAGATACACGGTACAATTTAACTTGGTGCACTTAAAAATGCAAAAAAGAAAAAAAAAAAAAAAAAAAAAGAGAAAACAAAAAGCCACCACCCGTCATCCAAACCCAAGCAAATAAGTTTTAATATTTTGCACTTATTTCTAATAACAAAGACACTGAAACGCAGGAAGACTGCATGACAGTACAAATCAACCCTCCCTCCTAATCTTACTCTAAAAGTTCCTATGCTTCAGGAACATTAAATCCCCAGGACATTAAATGACATGGATGAACGTTATCATAAAAATCAATGCAAATAATCAGATTTTCCTCTATTAACAACTACTAGTGTCAGAGTGTAGTCCTTCCCTCATTTCTCCATCCACCCACACATTAATTCACAGTCAAGTAGCCTAACTAATGTTAAGATTTTAAACTGCTTTGTTCTTTCTTCTTTTCCCTAAGGGGTCCTAGTCTCACACTGGCCCCTAAGAGATATGAAACTCAGTTTATTTTAGAGAAATCCCTAATAACTCTAATTCTATTTATCAGACACAAGGCACTCCAGGCTCCTGTAGTGTCAGTGCAACTGATGCTGACAGTATCTCAGCTGTCTTGCCCTGGCATGGGAAGTCACTGGTGGGGTGACCATGAGACTCTGCTTCTCTTTTTTGTCTTTCTGACTTGAGTGTCTAGCACTGCAGCGCTGAAATTTTGTTGCTGTCAGAAAAGAGCTTGTGACAAGCACCCAACAGCTCCCACAGCTCTTTGAGAGCACCATTTCAAATCCACATATATTTTTCTCCCAGTGTCAGCTGTGCCGTGATTCCTGCTGGTTAAAAGACATGTTGTTGCAGGGTTTTGCTGAAGACACTGAATAACTAGGCATGAGTTGTCTCTCTGATTTTTCTAGCTCATCATGAGTTTAAAATAGACAAGTATATTTTGTATGCTCTTTGTTTTTACCATTCTGCTTTCTTTTTTGACCCTTTGTGGCAGTGTCTCTTATTTACACTTGCAGACTTTTCTTCCTAAAGCACCTTAGCTCAGTCTCCAATAGCAAAGAACTTGTGCTTCTAGGCCAGGTCAGTACCTCATTTTCAGATAGCTGAAAAAGGGTCCTGTGCAAAGCTTGATGAATAGGACCTCACTCTTCTTTTCCATCCCCAGTGATCAGAGTAATTTTTCCTGTCTTTTGTTTCTGTCAAAAAACAGGGAGAAAGTATGGATGATGGGGAGATTGTCTCACATTGTCTGAAGGCAGCAAATTCAGTACCCTAGACCTGAAAGAAAAAGAAGGAAGAAGGAAGTTTTACAAAATATAAACCAAACTACCTTTAGTCACCATTTGTCTTCCATCCCCTTCCATCCCTCCCATGCTTCATCACCTGAGAAAGAGTATTGTTGTCTGTCCCTGTGCAGGGAACAAACTATTATTAGATGTTGCAGGACACTGCCTGGGTCCTCCATGTTTACCATCAGTTTTCCTGTTAACTTTCCTGATTGCAGAAACACAACTCTGCTTCTTTTCTAGATTCTTGTACAGAATTCCCAGAGCTGTTAAGATCAGGAGTGACCTCTATCATCCTCTTCTTTTCGTAATCAGGGCTGAATCTGGTTGCTCCAACATGCTCTATGGATCATTAACAAATGGAGCTGCAGAATTTCTAATGTGACACTCTGCTGAGCCTTCATAAATATTCAATATGAGGTTCTGAAGGACATTATTTTTCTGGTGGAGGAGCTGCCTGTGTTGCAGCTGTATGGGAAATTGCATGGTCACTGCATTTATCAGAGTTCTTGGGGATTTTTCTTTGCAATTTGCAAAAATAACATGAAATACAATGTCTCAGGAAGTTTCTTATTAAGATAGTTGCAAAGAGTACTGGTGACTAAATATGTTCCAGCTTGTTTAAATGTTGAAAACAATCCCAAAATTGCTGTTCTTTTGCCTTTCCCCCTGCTTTCTTTTAGCTTCGACAAAACATAAAGGTAACCCAGTCCACAGAGTATTTCAATATTAATGTCAGCCCCTGAAAATAAGATACTGAGTCTCAAAAGCCTAAAGCAAACAGTTTTGTTCACTGAATTAAAAGAAAGAAAAAGGAACTCTGCAATTATAGGTCATGTGCAATTACCCAGAAGGTCAGACAAAAAGCTATTGAGAGAAACTTGTAGGCAGTGTGGGGTGCTGGGGAAGGAATCTCACTTAATGGAGCCCTGCAGCACAAACGTGTGAGGCTGTTTGCAATAACCTTGGAGTGTTTGATAAGACATGTATGATGCTTTTGCTTTGAGCTGCTTCTCCAGCTCTCCAACAGTTTACCATTAAGTGGGTCCCCCTGCTAGATGGGGTTTTACAGTTTTGCTGTAAATTGCACCTTTTCAGAGGTCCCCTGAAGCCTATCTGTGTGCTCTCTTGGAGATTTCAAAGATGCATAGCACCGAGACCTCTTTCTCCTTTTCACATACTCTTCCCTAATGCTCTCTGAAATAGGTTTCCTGACCAATTAAAGGATTAAAGCTGAAGAAACACAGAGAAAACTAACTTTGTCCCTGTTGCTAACAAGATGAATTCTCCAATCAGCAGCACTTACCGTCAGCCAGGAAACAGGAACCTCTAATGTCCAGTATGTGGTGGGGTCTTACATACCAAAGAATCCAAATTATTTAACTCCAGTAACATGTCAAGCATTTTCAGTGCAATTAATCCAACCTTATTTACCTGGAATACTGCATACAGCTTTGGAGCCCTCAGCACAGGAAAGATATAGACCAGTTGGAGAGCATCCAGAGAAGGACCACAAAGATGATGAGAGGGCTGGAGCATCTCTGCTACGAAGACAGGCTGAGAGAGTTCGAACTATTCAGCCTGGAGAAGAGAAGGATCCAGGGAGACCTTATAGTGGCCTTTCAGTACATGAAGGGGGACTACAGAAAAGCTGGGGAGGACTTTTCACCAGAGACCACAGTGACAGGACCAGGGGTAATGGTTTTAAACTGAAAGAGGATAGATTTAAGTTAGATATCAGGAAAAAAATCTTCACTATGCGGATAGTAAGATACTGGAATGGGTTGCCTAGGGAGGTTGTTGATGCCCCTTTCCTGGAAATGTTCAAGGCCAGGTTGGATAAGGCTTGCACAAGCTGGTCTAGTGGGAGGTGTCCCTTCCCATGCAGATGAGGGTTGGAACTACATGATCTTTAAGGTCCCTTCCAAACCAAACCATTCTATGATTCTATGATTCTATGATTCTATGATTCTATGATTCTATTCCAAGAGTTAATGGACTCAAATCTTTAGCATACTCCTTTGAAAATGGCTTCTTTTACCTGGTGTGGTACCTCATGAGATGAGATGCCAAGCTATGGAAGACATGAAGGAGGATGATAAATCAGGGCTGTATGGGCATAGGATGTGTAGAACATTCCGTATTTCCAAATGCTTGCCAAATTTGGCTGTGTAACGACAGAGATTACCTTCTCATGGGGGAAAAAAATATAACTTTCAATTTAATATTGATTTTTTAAAAATAATTTCTTCCAGAACAGCACCTATGGGAATCTGAATAATTTTCACTCAAATTTGACTTCTTTATCAGATTTAATCTTAATGATCCTTCATTATCTTACTTTTTCGTAGAAAAGGAAACCCTTACTGGGATGTGCTTTGGAGAAAGACGACCTCAGCCAGCTGGAGAATAGAAGAACACGATGTGCTCAAAGTGCTCCAGAGACACCATTGCTGCCTTGGATTTTTACAAAGATTGCTTGGTACCAGATGTAGTATTTTAATATGAATTTTCAACAGATATAAACAATCAAAAATTTGCTTATAAAAATATACAGATTAAAAATGTTCATCTTTATTTCTTGTGCAATGCTAGCTTTTTAAGGAAACTTCTACCTCATATTGTAGCCTTTTCTTTTTGTCTCACTCTCCTACAAATTGTTCCTTCAAACTGTCAGAATTACATGGCCACAACATGGCTGCATAATTCCTGTATGATCCTTTGAGAGTAATAGTACTCAATTGCTCTGGGCAGTTCTTTACCCTGAGGAAGTGAGTGCTAGGTGGAATGAAGCAGAACTGTCTATTTCTGGTGGCTCATGTGGGAAAATAAAGTGAGTGCAAAGTTGACAAGACACCTGAATGCACCTGATTTGTCCAGAGACTCTGCTGCTGTCAGGGAGCTTCCACATCAGTCAGTCTTGCCTGCTCTTACAAGGTTGCCATCTCATTAATTTTAATAGGGTTGCTTGCTTGGCTGTGGGGGTCAGTGCTGATTAAAATTGTTTCAGGCTGTTGCTGATACACTGGAGCCCAGCTGTAATCCTAATGAGAGGTCAAGAAAGGTCTTGAATCGGATCTTACCAGTTTTGGACAATTGGGCCAACAGTTGTCAGAAGAGGGAGGAGTGCAATAAGCTTTACAAGTGACCCAATAAACAAACTAAAAGGAGGCAGCAGAAATAATGAGTCCTATACAGAAATATCATACTCAGAAGTATTAGTTATGAGGCCTGAAGCACCAGTACTAGCCTTTATATTATGAGGCATTATTCCAACAGGACACCTCTTTCTTTTTATGATACAAGGTGTAGCACTAGATAATTACACCTCAAGTAAACATCCCAGGCTCACTTTGCAGTCAGTAGAGAGAAAGATCTTCTTCTAAGTGCAATTTATCATTTTGTAATATCTAAAATAAACCTGATTAATTGCACCCTAAAGGTTTTCTCTGTTTTTCTGTTTTCAATTTCAGGTGCAAGTCTTTTTGTTGCTACTGTCTGCAGCCAGGAGAGACGAATCTCACACAGAGGTACTGTACTTGTAAAGATGCTCTGCTTTTATTAAAGGAAAGGCACAGACTCAAGGAACATGTTCTTGTATGGAAGATGTAATTTCTAGCCAAATCTGGTGGTCTGTACAAATACTACGCAAAGAAACATGTAAGTGCAGGTCCTAATTTGGCTCCCCAGTCACAGGCCTCTGCTAGAAATAGACCAAGTGTGGAGGAAAAACAGTGCTCCTGAATGCCACTTTTTGTACATCCTGCATAGAAAACCATAGAAAACATCTGGTTGAATGCAGAGAGACCTTCAGTGACAAGCCTATGAGGTCTGTTTCAACAAAAAGGTCTGCCCAAAAGCAAAGACATATAAAAACTAAAGGACAAAAATATCTGACGTTGGTGTTACTACACAACTGGCTCTTTTTTGAAGCCCATTGTTTTAAAGCTGAATCTAAGCATGTGTAACTAATAAATCAAAATGCAAAACAAGACCTTGTTTTAGTGAGAAACTGCTAGTGATTAGAAGGATCACAAAATCAGCACCCAAAGTAAAATATGTATTGCTTCCTTTTTTTTAAGCCTAGGAAATGCAAAAAGTGATGGATGAGCTTCCAAAGGCACAAGGAAAAGTTTTTCTTGGACGTTTTTCATTGCTGCTAATAATAAATAAAATTTCAATTTTTAAATTGTCAAATAAATAAATTTGACGATTAATTATATTTGAGGTCAAATACTGGAATGAGCCACTGGACTACTAGTGATAACTGGTGATATCTCATACTGCTAGTGGTAGCCAGAAACTGAAGAGCTCTTCCATGAAAAACTTTGATATTTTCCTAAACTTTCTGCAAAATAAAAAATAAAATAGTCATAGCAATATCATATATGCAAAAAGGGTGCCTGGTCTAAACAGTGCAACTTTTAGTGGCTGACCAGTTAGAAGTCCAGACTGAACTACTTCAGAAACCATATCTTGTACTTGTTTTCAAATACTCATCAAATACAAAGACTTGCAGATTAAAGATGACCTAAACATATTGAATTTTCAAATTATTTTTATTTTTAATTGTGAAGTTTCCAAAAAGTTCAGCATACAGAATTTCTCTTAGCTCTAGAGAACAACTGGAAGCAACTGTTGAAAAATCTCTGAGGAATGCAGCTGGACACTTAAGGAAGATACATTTCACTCCAGTCAATTGAATAAAAAAAACTCTCAGTATTTGACCCTGTTCTCTGTCCTTACTCTATACTTCACTGATGAGCTATCCAAGTCTACCCACCTATCCCAGAGCTATCCAAGTGTATTTTGGATGTGACAAACTGCTCCTGGAAATCACTGTCTCTGAAGTTAGGTAACATGAATTAAAATCTGAAATACCACTTGTTAGTAAGCAGCAACTTAGAATGGCACATTCAGTTAATTTAAATCTAGCAGTGTGCAGTAGTTTATCGAACCTTGACCACACCCTCATGCTTTTCAGTCTCATTATTCTCTGTTTCTCAGTGCTACAGAGGTTTGGTCCAAGAAACAATTTGTGGTCTTAAAGGCAAAGATATTTGGACTCTGATACCAGGAATAAGAGTGAGCTGTCAAAGCCAGGAGAGTAAGGGAAATGGGAAGTTACCTTGTATAAGCACAGTAGCTGTGCTTACATTCCTTCTGGTTGTCAATGTCGGATATTCAATTGTGAAAATGACATTTAACATGATGGTTAAATGGCAAAAATGAGTTTCCATAGTACTGCTCTAAGCTGTGATGAAGCTGAAGGGGGTGTAAGACAACTGACCAGTGCCAACTGGCCACTGCTAACTGGGAGGCAGACACTTCTGCACCAACTCTGCCAGGACAACCACATGCTGATCAGGAGGTGGTGCTCGTTCAGCACCCTGAACAGAACCTCAGGAAACTCAACCAAATCGGAGTTATTTTCTAAAAGTAGTGTTAAAGAAATGCAGTCATAAAACATGAAAAACAAACGAACAGAACTTGGAAGTGATGTTTAACAAGTGCACTTTAAAAAACATCAAAACAGCTTTTAAAAGGGAATTTCAGGACTGGGACCTGAAACAAGATATTTGTAGTGTTTTTGATTGAGTCACCTTCATCTCGTAATTGATTTTTTTTTCCTTACTTTTGACTGAGTTGCCTCTATCTCATAGTTGATTTTTGATGTTACAAACAGTGTGACTCATACTTTTGAACTCCCCTATATATACACAGTTTCCTTGGAGAAATAAGAGCACTGTGACCAGAACCTTCTGCTCCCAAAGATTCTGCTTATGGTTCTCACCAAGCACCACCTGCTGATCAGCATCCAGTTGTTCTGGTGGTGATTTGGATGTTCAGAAGAGTCCAGTGTTCACTCGGTGGAGTTGTCAATAATCAGCTGTCAGCAGTGAGATGGTGGCTTCCAGTTGGTAGCACCCAGTTGTTCCTTTCCTATGCTGGATGTACCAGGGAGCAGGATGATGTATAGCTGAATGAGGACTGTTTCTTAAACATGCAGATTCTCATGCTTTGCTGTGGTAGATCATGTAATTTCCATACATGTGGGTTGTTTGTCCATGTTTTTTGCCCACTTTTAAAGACTACATAATTCAGAAATAAATCCCCATTCCATAACATTTGATTCCAATAGCCCAAACTGGTCTTGGCATCTTATAGCTTAATAGAAAACCCAGCACCAGAGATCCTCAGATCTTTTCTTCCATATCCTTTCTTTTGACAGGTTTATAAGTTTTAGCTATCACAAATACACACAGCCAAAGTCAACACATCTCTGTTCTGCATGTCTTTTCAACATGCCCGGATTCTTGCTTTAGAGTCCTTTCTCCTCTCTGCCAAAGAGAACTCCAGGTCACAGTACACACACACAAGGTCTTGCCTCAAAGTTAATCCCTGTGCATCCATATGAGATTGCCCATGGTTCTAAAATTGAGTCTTCTGGTGCAGTTTTTGGCTGCTGTAAAGCAGATAGCTTTTATTCTAACATTTTTTTTTTTCATATTTTCTTTCACATCAGAATTTACATTTGAAAGACCTTTCACCTAGTACATTATAGGATAGAGGAAATCCTGATCAGAGGTTTAATGATTTCTCGTCTGGGTTGGTTTGGGTTTTTGTTTTGTTTTGGGGTTTTTTTGCGGTTTTTCCTCTTTTAAAATGATACTAAAAAAAGAACACCCTAGACTTGCCTGCATGATTTTGTAAAACATTTACTGGCACTGAAAACACATTATGAGTTCCAGCCACTAATGCAATATCTTTGATCTGGTACTGGGACTACTCCAATAAACACATTCTCTGTGCATGATTCACTGTATTTCTTTTTCACCTGGTCTAATTTATTTAATATTTTCCTCTCTGAATAGTGTTTTTTAACTCTTTAAAATTAGTATTTTAGCCAGTCCATATTAATTTTTCTCTGCTTCTTAATTGTCATATAAAGCAAGAAATAGTACAAAAATTTGGGGGAAAGATATGAACAAAATTGGTTTGAGATTAAAAGAAAAATAGCCTGAATCTTTGGGGATTTATTTTAGAAACAAGTACATATGCTTTTTAGGAGTGAATGTTACATCCGGAAGCAGTGCATTGCTATAGCAAGAAGTCTCAGTTTAGGACTCAAGCAACCTAGTAAAAAGTGTGATAAAACTGAATAAGGACATCATGATTTGCTTCCAATAGTTTCATGGTATGACACAGCACCAAAACTGCATTCTAAACATCAGATCTAATATTACACTCTCAGAAACTGTACCAAATGTATGCAACACTGACCTATCAGTTTTATCAACCATTTGCCTACTGCATTTGGATTACAGGTTTTGATATTAGATGGCAATCAGAAGTCAAGGTTATCTTGCAACGAGTCAGGAACAACAAAAAGCTGTAGGAGAACAGGTAGGCTTTTGAAAATAAAAATTGCATGAGCAACTCAGGGGCACAGGAGCCACTGATTCATTTCTTCTTGCCACAATTCCTTTTCATTTCAAAAACAGTTTTCTTTCTACAGGCTTCCATTAAAGAGTGACATGTTTACACCTGAAATCAAATATCAAGGATAACATAAGATATTTGGAAAAATGTTGAAGTGCCTTTTAACAGGAAGGAAGGCTTGTTTCCAGTACCTTGATTTTATACCTGTAAATGAGGTATGCATATTTAAAAATTCTACTTACTTTCTAAAATCTTTAATATTGCTGCAGACTTCAATGCATTTTTTCCACATTACATTAGGAATTCAGTCAACAGGACACTTATATGTGATTTATCTGACCAGATGCAGATGTTCACATTCAAGTCGCTCATCTGGCTGATTACCTAGCAAGGGACCTAACATGTGAAATTCACCTTTAAATAGGTATTTTCCATTGGGGTATGTTTCTATGCATGCTATGAGACCAAATCTGAGGAGTGCCTCTTCCTTTTCTCTGACTCTGAAAACTTCCATGGGTGAGAAACCCGGGTATAAACATTTCTGTGGTAGTTTTTTCAAGTCAGGTATGATGAATCCCAGTTCAAGAGTCAATTCTAGACAATACATCTACATTACCCGTATCATACCATAAGGTCACCATAAGTCTTTATCTCTTGTTAAAAGAAAGACAGGAGTCTTTCATCCCTGTCTTTTATCATTCTAAAGCAATGGTGATGATACCAGGACAGGGTTCAAACAAAATGTACACAGTTTTGCAGGAAGGAAGGCAAAAGCAATGTTGGTGTCAAATAA
Source organism: Phaethornis superciliosus (assembly GCA_023637945.1). Lineage (NCBI taxonomy): Eukaryota > Metazoa > Chordata > Aves > Apodiformes > Trochilidae > Phaethornis > Phaethornis superciliosus. Next base: position 125,308,949 of record JAJQWJ010000001.1, read on the forward strand.
AAATGCCTTCTTAACCCTCTCGAGAGTTTTCCTACATAGTGTGTTAGAGGGCCAAGGGCAACAAAAATCAATATATTATAGCTAGCTACTGTAGAACCTCTGTTTTTCAGGCTGTGATCTTTATTTTTTCCTTTTCTGACAAGAACTGCAAATTTGACCAAAAAGCTCAATCATAATAGGCCACCGTTTTGTTCAGGTCTTTTTCTGTCTTTTATAGTAAAGACATGTTAGCATCAAATAAATCCTAACAGTTAAGGAAATTTTTTTTCTCTTCTGAGACATCGCTACAGTTCCCTGCTCCCTCTTGGTTAAAAGGTGTTTAGCTGCATTCATTTCCATGTCTGCCTCCTTTCTGCTAGTATTCCCAAACGTGCTGCCTTTTAAACTTCTTCCCTCTTTTACCACACTTGACAGCGCTGTCTCCATTTCAGCCTCAGTGCATTAGCAAGGCTGTCTTGTGCAATACAGTGAATTTCTCTCTGGTTGGGGGATATTTCCCAGGTAAAGCATAGGATGATTTGTCATTCAGGCTGTGCTGCAAATTGGAAGCCTGATTATACCTGGCAGCTGTTGAAGAGGGCAGCTTGGAGAAGGGGAGAGCTGCCTGGTGTCCCAGGGTGGCTCAGGGAGTGACTCCAGGGCCAATTGTGCATGGATGGTGGCACATCACACCAGGCTGATCCAAGGTGCTCCCATCACATAGAGATCCTACACTCTTCAGCCTCATCTCTTCTAATGTATTAAACCATGGATTCTCTTTCTAACAAGGAAGGGAGAAGTGGGAAGTACTCTGGAGTGTTTTCTTTTCAAAAAAGGACTCTTTTTCCAAACTCAGTCCTGGGTTTGTAAGATCCTGATTCACGTGCTAGGTCCTTGTTAGAGGATAAGCATTTTGTCCCTTTTCAGAGTAGGAATGAATAACACGAATGCAAAATCTTAATTTCCTAGTACTGTTAAGGAGCTATAAATATAATGTCATACCAAGTACTTTCACCTGATACTTTTTTTTCTCCCCTCTGCAATAGCTCATAGGAATGAAGCTCATACCTCTGAAAAATATTGGTGGAAAATACAGGTCCGTGGAGTAGTATCTTTAGAATGCATGGTGAAGCAACTGGGGAACTGCTGTTACTCTTACATATCTCTTCTGGAATACATTCACTTCTTCATGCATGGCTGCTTTTATAGGGACTGCCTGTGAGCTTGATTTTGTTTCCATTAATTTTTTCCCTGTTCAGAAAACATGTAGACATTACCACCTGGCTGAGTCTTAAAGAATAAAGCTGAATGCAAAAAATTAGAATTGAACAGAATGAACATGTCAAATTAATTAATAGAGGATATTCTAGTATTTAGTCCTTTTTAAAGTGCACTTTGGTCATATGCATTTTTTAGCTTTTCTCTACAATATTAATGGCTAAAATATGTTCTCTTTTTTATAAAAAACTACTACATTTTGGATGATTTCAAGACATTTATAAGCAGTGTGAATTATCATGAGATCTGTCAGAAACCATGAAAGTTGGCAATACTGTTCAGAACACCAAGATTTGATTAATTTTTTTCGTACCATAAGAAATAAGACTCCCTTATCCTTTTTTATTTATTTGGAATAAGAAGAAGCAAAAAAAACCCCAGGATTTCATTTTTAATAGTTTATACTGAACTTGTCTAAAAATGTTTAGATAAAGATATTCCTCTGGGACCAGTAGTCTTTATTCCCAAATCCTTTGTCTGGATGGCTGAGTGTTGTGGTGCTGGGTACCAGACTTTTTGCACACACTGAAGAACTAAGATTTTTGCCTTCTTTCAAATGTTGTCTATAAAATGAAGTCTTTGCTTGGCTGATTTTGTCTGATCAGACTTTATCTGTCTGGTCTCCCCCTGCATTCAGCAGAGAGAAATAATTACCTCCAGGCACATCCTATCATGTCAACTGAAATGCCATCTCTAGGTGCCTATGTGTCTCCACAGAGGGTACCTCAATGATTACTGGGAGTAGATAGACAGCTTTTATGGAGGGAAAAAAAAAAAAAAAAGATTATATGGATCCCTCCTGATTGATCATGAGGGGAAAGAACCCTGCCCCCATTCTGAGCCAGTGAATCCTGCTACGATAACTCATCCAGGCTTTAAACAGTCAAAGTGCTGGTGATCCCACATTCCTCACTACATGATTCGGAGAGCTTCAAAGGGAGCTTGCTCTTCACTCAGACTTCAGCAAAAATACCAGGTCAAAGGTTGAGGGTTTGTAAACTAATAATCCCCAGATGACAGGAGAGAGGAGCCCTTACAAAAATTCTTTCCCTCTTTTTTTTTGTTTTTCCTCATTTCTTTGCTTCGTGGGGACTATGTCAAAAATGGTGGGAGGAAGATAATTTTTAACACAAGCAGCAAAGCTAAGAACATCTGGGGTAAGAAGTGGAAAAATACATGCACATTTTCACAAATATATTTTAAAAAAGGAATATGCATGAGCCTAGAACAGGCTTATGGTTCAACTCACTGATGACTGTATTAGCATTTTTACAGCAATGTTTGGTTTTGGTGGTTTATTTCTGTCCTTTTTTATTTGCCTTGGAGCTACTTGAATTGTGTAACAAAGAGAAAAAAAAAAGTAATTCAACTGATGTTCCCATTTTTTTGGTAAATGAATTATTTAAAGCCACACTAGAGAAAGCAGATCCTTGATGCAAATGTCTGTACCGGGTCTGTACATGGGTCTGCTTTACTAAAACAAGGTAAGAATTTTCATATGGGGGTCTTTGTAGGCAGGGAATATGAGTGCAAGTTTTGCAATGACCTGAGATGCTGAAATAGCCTTTAGTAGAGTAATCTCCATCCAGAGGCATCTGTTGTCTCTTATCCAGCAATCCCAACCTGCTCAAGATCAGAAGTTTATCTCACTCAAAGTCTCACAGCTCAAGTACCCCCATCTCCAAAAACAATGAGACAGAGAATCTCACTCACTCATGGTCCCCAACTACTTGGTCTGTGAAGGAACTTCATTACCAGGGTTTCTATGTGTGAATATATATAATGAAGACATTTACAGCTATGCTAAAAAGGAGGAAAGAAGCCAGGGAGCAAGCTGTGGGAACAGAATTGCCTTCCCAATGCACTGCAATGCTTCTCAACACATGTAAGATATCACAAAGAAGAGCAGAAGAGAAGCCACTGCAGCAGCTGATGTCAGGGAGGTATGAAATTTCTTATGTCCCTAGACCACATGAAAGTATCACAGCAAATGTTGAAAAAACACTGAATTTTCCACACAGTTGGTCTTTGACTCCCACCAGTTTTCTTGGACCATTACAGGCTTGGTGTGAGAGAGATATGGTTGGATCTAGCATGACAGTCACTCTGCATATGGAACTCACCAAATCAACTCATTGGTTTTCTTGCAGCTAGGAATAGGTATGAAAAATGGACATAACTGTATCATTTTAAAAGTCAGGTGACAATTCTGAGCTGGTTATCCATGCTCAACTTATAACAGAGGTAAAGAAGCTCTTCTCAATCTCATGTGCTGTCACAACCAGATCTGTGTAACTCAGCCTTTCTGAAGCCCAGATAAATTACTGGGGTAGGTTTCCCCAGCTTAGTACTGGGTAGTTATACCTATACTACTTCCTTCAAGTGGGAACCGTCTTCACTTGCCAGACAGATGGGCTCCTTTAACTTTCAGGCTCTGCTTAAAAAAATCGACAAGCTTTTTGAGGGCACTTCAGCCACTTCTCCTCGATACCTGTTTTATGATCAGCTGAACTGCCCTCTTGAGTTGCCTCTCTCTCTCTTCAGAGAGAGAGGCCAGAAAATTCACCTTCTCCAAGGACTCCAATGAACTACTCAGAAAAAAAAGCAAAAAGAGGTGGAGGGGGTGGAAGGGAAGGATGAAAGCAGTGGGCATAAAGCTAAAGAGTAAAAGGGTTATGGCATGTAGGGCTTCACAAGAGGAAAAATAAACCATGCATTCGTTCATTTAGCTACATACAACTGCTTCCTACACAGAGCTTCTGGGGTTTTGTGGTTTGTTTGGTGAAGTTTTGGAGGGGAGTTGTTGGTTTTTCATTTGTTTGGGGTTTTTTTTTTGTTTTGTTTTGGTATTTTATGTTTTACTTGTTTGTTTAGTTTTGCTTGTTGTTTTTTTCTGTTAAGGGTATTGTTCTATCCTCCCTCCAAAGAAAAATACTTCAGTTTTTCAGAGAAGTAGCTTTGTCTGCAAAATTGTTGGCTCTGTGAACAAAGACCAGAAAAAGTGGAAGGTAAAGCCACACAATGATGGCACCTGTCCACATATTATACCTCAAATGTAGCCAGTGTGGTTTTCCTTAAGAATAGCAAATTTGTCACATAGCAAATATATGAAATACTTCATATGGCTTATCATAGCCAAAAATACATGACAGAGAAAAGAAAGAAAATGCTTAGTGTTGCAAAATCAACTGACTTCATGCTCAGAAAAATGTAAGCAATTTATTACAAGTCTAAATGGAATAATTCTGTATGATAGTAAGAAAGCAGGGGAGTTCAATTGTTGGGGGAGAAACAATCAATCTTTTACTGGAATCCCATGGATCAAGGCAAAACAGGGCACTGAGCCCAGCTTTAATAACCTTTAGTGACATATGAACCTTAATTTTCTTCAGTAGAAAGGTACTTTTTTTCAAATACATTTTTTTCTTTTGGACAGATACTTGACTACTGTAAAGCACATAATACACACAAGAGGCTTTCAGTTCATTTTTACAACATATGTGGTGTCCATTTCTGGATTAAGAAAAAAATTTTATCAGGAAATTCCTTTTATTCATTATTATTTATTTTTTATTCATGTTTTTAAGGATTCTCTAAGACTTCCATGGTAAAACAGATGAACTAATTTAAAAGTTGGTATAACTGAATTCTGCAAAAATAATAAAATTCTCAGCTCTTAAGCTCTAAAACTGTCCTGCCCTTTAATATAAACCTACTTAATATTTGATATATCTGTGATCATTAATTATTTTCATTGTATATGTCCCAGATTTCCCTTATATATTTTTTTTTCCCCACTGGCTTATCTGCAAGGAAAATTCCAGCTGTTGTTAAATCCAAGTACAACTGGAAAAAACAGACCTTTGAATTTTCCCACAACACTTCTGCTTCTGCATTTCCTTGATGATGGATGAGGATTGGTTTGAGTCCAGGAGCTTTCCTGTACACTGTGCCATGAAAAGGTGGGGGTGAAACAAACCAGGAGAAGTCTCAGTCAGGTTTTGTTGGTTTTTACCTACCTTTCCTTCTTGTACTCCTATTGTATATATACATATAAATATTTTACCATTAAATGCCATTCTCACATGCAGCCAGTGAACCATACTAAAATCTGCTGAAACTGGAGTATCTTTATGAATATATGTAAAGTTAAAATCTGTCTTTTAAGCATCTATAGACAGAATCAATTCTACTGAGAGAAATTAATACATCCTTTATCACACATAGGATGCTGGGAAAGGTTAGGAAAAGCCCAGGGAAGAAATTTTGGCCTTAACATTAGCTCTCCCTGTTGACATTTTTAGACTCATCATACGTAGGTGCATTATGAATCAGTTAGATGATAACACAATGTTCTGGCACAAAACAGAGCTGCATCCAGCTCTGAGATCCCTAGCACAAGGAAGACACAAAGACACTGGAGCAGGTGCAGAGATCATGAAAATGATCAGAAGGCTGGAGCACCTCTGCTATGCAGGCTGAGAGAGTTGGGGTTGTTGGGACAGTGGAGAGCCTGGAGAAGAGAAAGCTCCAGGGATACCTTATAGCAGCCTTCCAGTACCTGAAGGGGCCTACAGGGAATCTGGGAGGGACTTTTTACAAGGATGTGTAGTGATAGGACAATTGGGAAAGGTTTTAACACGAAAAAGGGTAGGTTTGAATTAATATATGGAAGAATTTTTAATTTTTTTTTCAATGAAGGTGTTAGTGAAACACTGGAATAGGTTATCCCAGAAAGTTGTGGATGCCCATCCCTGGAATTGTTGAAGGCCAGGCTGGATGGATCTTTCAGCAACCTGGTCTAGTGAGAGATGTCCATGCCCACAGGTAGGTGGTTGGACTAGAGGATCTTTAACTGTTCCTTTTCACCCAAATCAATAGAATCACTCTGTGATTCTATGAAAACATGCTTTGCCTTTTCATATTTGTGTCAGTATGCTGGTTCAATTTTATTGCCATTTTCTTAGCCTTTCTTTTTTCCCTTTTTCTTCTTCCATCCCTGCCCAAAGAAAAATACACCATGCTACTGGACAATATACATTTTAGAAAATGTGATTCTTCAAATCCTTTTTGGATAGGAAACAAACCAAAACCCCACAAATGGTCCGAAGATTGGGAAAGACTTTCTCAATTCTGTTGCTAAGTTACATCTGACACATTGGTGAAATCTTAGAATTCTTAATCCAACGATCTCTGCACAAAAAGTTTCAACTGATCTTAGAGGGGGCTGCTCTTACATCATATCCTACAATCACTGATCATCTGAAAATATGACTCTCTACTGCCAAAAGATGAGAAGTTAGTATTGATCCAGATATAACTATTTTAACTCTTATCCGAAAGTCCTGCAGTGGAAAAATCTCTGTTAGATATGTAACAGACAGTATGTTATGGCCAGGCATATTTATTCTGAATTGCAGAACAAACCCAGCATCCTTGGTGCTGCTAACCTGCAGAGCTACTGTTATTTGTTTGCATGCAGCTAAATTAATTGTATTATACATTTAAGAGAATTTAGTATGAATACCAGTGTCAGTACTCAAAAGTACCATTTCTGGTATTCTGTCTAACACTGCCAAGCACAGTGCTACTTAGACAGGTGCCTCCAGTGACTTGTAGCTACATTAAGTGATCAGAGTGAAAAATTGATGAATTTCAACCAAATAAAAATGGATGGTTGCTGCCCTGCTGTTTTGGTTGGTTTCTAGCATTAAATCAGAATGTATATGAGTGACTGTATGAAGATCCCCAATAAGAAAAAAATTTTAATATGCCAAAGAGAGCACAAATGACTCATAGTTATTTTTGGACAAACTTTCTGTGACAAACTTAAAACCCTTATGATGAATTTATAACTGCATGTATTTTCTTGTAGTACTACCTCCCACTACAGAAACATGCAGAAATTATTTCATTTCCCTCTTGCTGGGTGAAAGGCCCACATAAACAGGGTAATTTTAAATTCCACAAAAACAGAAGGCAGCACAAAGAAAGGGAAAAATGTTTTCCAGTCATAGTGGGGTTTTATGAATGACTTAAACCAACTGAATTCAGCTGACAGTAAAGTCCAGTGACATTAGCTGATTGTATCTCTACTCTGTTGCAGTAAACTACTACCAGTTTCACATAAAATGACCACAGTTTGATAGCTGTGGTGATGTCATATTTTGAAACCCAATCTTCAGAAGCTGTTTTACCACCACTTATTCCTGCCTTTAAATTTTACTGGAAAAATTACATCATGCTCTCTTAGAGCCAATTATCAATGTTTGCTCTGGGAACTTTTGACTTTGAAGAGAACTAAATGATAAGGTTGTTTGCATGCAAACAAATATCCCAATATTTGCACAGCCTACATATATTTGCAGAAGGCTGTGTTTATACAGGTTCCTCTCTGAAGTGGCTAGCGAAAAACAAACTCTTTTCTTAAAGTTATACAATCATGTCAGCATAGAAAGATTCCGGGTGGACTATGTCAGGCAAAGCACTTATGCTTTTTGGATCCAAGCTGGTTTTGGGGGCTCAGCTGCCTCAAAAGCAGGGAGGTCTTGGGCTTGGCTGCTCTTCCCAGTGCTGATGTGCCCCAGGGCAGCATGGAGAGCTGTTTGGTGACATCTCAGAGCTGTTTGGTGGCATCTCAGCTCTCAGCTGAGTGTTGGGACTTAGAGTCTGCAGGCAGATGGCCAGGCAGGGGCAGGGAAGGGACAGGGGCTGCTGTGTGCTCTCATGCCCCACTCCCAGCTGGAGCTGGGGTGCAGCAAGTGTAGACACAGCTTTCAAATTTTCACCAGGGGTTGAAATTACCTGTAATGGTTTACAGGTTTAGGCCAGATTCTGTAAACACTTAAAGCTTTGGGAACAGTCAGGGCCACGGCAGCAGTGGTGCTGGAGTGGTTCTGGTGCCTGCTGGCAGAGCAGGGCCGTGCACTCAGGAGGGATGCCCAAGGCCCCCATTCCATCCTCCCAGCCTGGCTGCTGCTGAGCTGATGATGATCATGATGAATGAAGTAATGAGCAAAGTTACCAGGAGGTCATCCCAGGGAGGTGTATGTGGGGTTGCAGGATGGCACACTGCAGTGGGGAGCTCTCCTCCTCTCCATCCCTCCTGCACGCTGCCTGGCTGTGCTCCTCAGAAACAGATAAGCATCATCCTGAACTTCTGTTAGGATTGTCCTCATCTCTTACAGCTTCTTTGTTCTTTTTTTCCCCCCACAAACTTTGTTTACCCTCCCCTCATCTACAAAAAAAGGATAATATCCAGTAAACTGATAACCCCTCAAGATGTTTATTTTAATACACAGGCCTTTCACTTCTGAAGAGCAGAAAGTCCTCTGGGGCCAAGAAAACCTTAACAGTGAAACTCAGAGGGACGTGGAAATGTTTTGGTTTAGATTTATTAAATATATTACATGTATGAAAGACTTCTTTACTAGTTTTTTGAGTAAGGCCAACAGAGCACTGGGTTTAATCTAAGGCATTTCTTCTGTTAAAGATATCTGTATCAGTAGTAGGAAGATGGATGATGCCTCTGCTCCAAGGCCCAATACCTGGCAGGGTGGGCTCTGGCACTGACCGAGGAAAGGAGAATGCTGGGGGACAGTAGCAATCATCAGGATGTGTCTGATGTGCTTCATGTTGTGCATCCAGCCCTCAGCTCCCTCCACATGCAGGGAGCAGTGTGGTGTCCAGGGCAGCTGGGGGTCCCATGGGAGGAGTTTCTACCCTCAGCTCCCCTTGCACCCATGAAGCAAGGGTGCAGGCTCTGGGGGTGGTGTAGGGGAGGACTCCTCAGGAATTTGGGGGCTATTTCACTCTTAGAAATTGCTGCCTTTAGAAATTAAAGCTGTAACTGTTCCTCCTCAGCTACAAAGGTTTCTGCTAATGGTATTGGCAGGAGCAGATGCCCCATTAGTCAAATGAAAGAGTAGCTGCTGGCCTCTGTGTACAGCAGAGATGTCCAGACCATGGATGAAGAAATCTGAGGGACTGACACAGTTTTGAGAATTAGATATGAAGAAAATTAAATATATCCATAAAATTCCAGGCAGATTCCCTGCTTTGGTGAAGAAATTAAGATTCTTTTTTGTCCTCTGTCAAAGTTTTATATTGTTTCTGTCACATAGAGGAGCTGCTGAGATGGTTCTTTATAAAATGTGAGATTAAGAAGTCAGAGTCAAAGGCACATTGATGGTTTTCCTGTCTGGCTGCTAAATGTCTGTCTCAGAAAGTGTGCTATTCTATTTTTAAGAAGGAAATGGTTTTATGGATTAGAATTTAAAGGATAAGGTAAACAATTGCAGATAATTCTTTACAGCAAAAGATGATTTTTCCCTTCAGTGAACACTTATGCTTTCACAACAGGCTGATGAAAGAAGACCTTGCTGGGTTTTTTTCCCTGTATAGGCTACACAGGTCTCAGGTGAAGTAATAAAATATGGAAGAGCAACACAAGCTCTTATGGAGGAGGGAGAGGAGGGGGAGGTAAAGCCAGCAAAATTAGCTTCTGATCATTTGACAATCCCAGCTGGAATTAGATTAGATCACATGTGAATATTTCATAGTTACCAGTTGAAAGACATTTAGTAAAGCAATTAAAGCCAACCAGTGGAAGATGTGAGTGTTTTGTTTCCCAGATGGCTAAAACGAGCCATGAGTTGTATGAACATTTTAAGGGGAAAAACAAGCAAACAAAAAGCCATGTTCTTGGTCCTACTGGTCTCAGGAAGGAAATGCAGGTATGATTTAGTAATTGCAGAGGAGTCCTGTGGGAGGTAATGTGCCAGGGGAGGGATGGTGTTCAGCTGTGGTGCTCTGGTCTGTGCAGGGGGCACCAGGGAAATCTCCCTCTTCCTACCTGACTAAAGGATGTTGGATGATGTTTGGCTTGTTTAGAAGGCTTTCCCCTGAATTCCATCCTCAAGCTACACTCCCACTGATGTGAAAGGCAATAGCCTGAAAGATGAGGCAGGGCTTCATGTTACAGCCTAGCCCCTCTGGTTTTTTTCCCCGTTTCTCAGGTGTGGTATTAGGGCCATGGAGCAGATTGATGGCATTAGAGAGCAGAAACAAGGCTCTTGCTTCCCAAGCACGAGTGCATCAGGAGAAATTAAAACTAATGCTCATTTTTTGGAATAACCTTAACTTCCATGACAAAATGAGTTGTTCAGCTGGCCTCTTAATCCAGATGACAGTTTTATTACAATTAAAATATCACCTCTAGGAGGCCCTTTGTTTGCATTTGACAGGTTTTATTGTGTTTATATAGGCTAATGAAGCAGAATGAAATTATGTTGCTTATATTAAATTTAAATGACTGATTTATTGTATTTAAAACCCAAAATTTATCACACATGTTCTCTAATGCCACACAAACTACATTAGTTTACTGCTGGTTTATATCCTACTTCAGTGAGTTGCCCAATCAAATAAGGTTTCGTGAGTGCATTAGAATAAGGTGAATTAATGTCCAAATACTTAAAACAGAAAAGACTGCCTTTAAGTAGTTTTTAGAAGGGTAAAAGTATTGTTGAGGTTAGGTCTAGCCTGTGCTTTAGGTCAGTGGCTCTAATTTCATGGGTTACCATCAGTGATTTCACTGAAGAGCTTTAATTTGGACCTTTTCCAACCGGGCTCAACTTTCCACCCATTCGTTTTTGTTGTTGAGCTCCCTTGTCACTTATTTTTACTGATCCAGCAAACTCTGTTATCCTTCATTGAATGTGCAGCTCAGACAGTACCTACTGCATACAGCATTCCATTGAATGGAGCAGTGAGTACTCAGGTTTCCATGTAAGAACTGAGATGACCACCATAAATCTGAAAACAATCTGATTCACATTAATCTTTTCTAATGATGAAATTCCTCCCACTGTACTTCAGATTTCTATACCATAGATGCTTAGGACTCATCTAGTTACTCAATGTTTTCTTCCTTCATTAACAGAGAGAATTAGCAAAGTGGTGAGATTCACTGGATATGGTTTTGGATGCTCATTTTAGCATGAGCTGGGTTATGCAGTAATGCTTCTATTCCCTTCCATATAGAGGAAGCAAATGATGATTTAGATGTAGACATCACCTACAGTGCAGAAATCAGATTAACCTTATGACTAATACCTGAAAGGTTGCTAAATATGTTCCAGCCACAGTGAATACTGGTACTTTTATTGTCAGTTCAAGCATAAATGAAGACATTGGGATAAAATTGTTTGTAAATCAACATCCAAAACTGGAATGCCCACTATCAGGCTATACCAGACTTATGTCAGGAAGCTTTAAGTAGACCAGGAATTGCTATTTAAGAAGAGCAATTTTGCTGAAAGTGACATTCAGGAAATAAATTAATTTCATTCATCTGGTTTGAATCTGATAACAAATTTTGGCCAGAGGAACTATGGAAGAAGAATTTCAGGTAATTTTTCTTTTCTAAAAGCAGTGCTTGGTGTTCTCATGACATCACTGATTAATTTTCCTTCATAGTATTGCTGTATCTTCAGCTTGGCTTTTCTCTTTGGGTATTAGCTCATTGGCATATGTTGATTCATATGTAATATTATGGGGAAAGATTTTCTTCTTGGTTATGAAAATATCATGATGGAGTGAACAACCTATATGATTTCTTAAATGTATTGTGTAACAATACAGATATTTTGTGTGTGTGAGTAAGCTGGACCTAGGAGTCAGCTTTAGTTTCTAAAACTTTACACCGAATAATGAGTCTCATTGTACTCATCCCTCAGTTCCCAGATGTCTGCACACAGGGTCTGTAGTGTGTGGATCTGTCTTACCTGCAGGTAGCATCCACCAGTTGCATCAGCAGAAAGCTTCATTTAATCTCCAGAACACAACTGTGCCAATCTGAGTTTTTGTTGAATGTAAGTAAAGATTCGGTAATTTGCATTTCTTTTTGATGCCTTATTTGAACTTTGGAAAACTAAGTCTAAGCAGGAAAAAAGGAGGAAATAGGAATGATGTGCCAGGAGCCTACTTCTTGCTAAATCCTTGCACAGGAAAACATGTAGGCTCACAGGTTTGTTAAGTACCTGCAGTCTGCAGGGGTTGGGCAAATGCCATGCATCAGAGATAGGGAATCTCTGCAAACAGGATCTTTCTTAAAATATAAAGACCCTGATTCTGAAATACTTAGTTTTCATATCTGACACAAGGAACAGATGTCACACAACTTCAGCATTAATTTTCCTCTGCATGACTCACTTGAGGAAATAACACTTCTGTCCCATTGAATTTCCACTGAGAAAAGTTAACTCACTACGTTAGAACACTCAGAACCCAATACTGAAAAAATAGAGCTGCTTTAATGTATCATAGTTATTCTTCCTAAAATCAAAGCAACAGGTTATGGCCCATCCTTCACAAAGGGCCTAGACCAAAATCCTGTATGTCACCCCTTGCAAAGTTTCTAGCCTGAGGATGGATTTGTGTCTCTAATAGAGGTCCAGGGTCCTGCCCACAGAATGCATGAAGATCTTAGAAGCCCTGCCAATCCTGGAAAACTCATTAGTGAAGAATAGGAGTTGTCATGGGAACCTTTCTTGTATTGAGAAAACAAAACCAAAACCAAACAAACAATCCAAAAAGAACCAACCAAAAAAAAAAAAAAAAAAAGAAAAAAAAAAAAGAAAAAAAGAAGACTAATATGCCCTTAAGTCTTTGAGTGGAAAAAAAATATGCCTCCACCCTAGAGTAGCAGCATCTGTTCCTCCGTGTTGGACTTGTGTGGCTTCTGTCCTTTGCTCTATGAAAATCACAGTGATGCAATGAGCCTTAAAAGCAAAGCTGTTCCTGTGTGCTAATGATGTGCTTGCCCACTTTGTATTGTTAAATAACACCTAGGTAAACTGTTGCATTTTGCAGCAGATAATTTCTTACAAAGCAGATATCAATTTGCAATGTAGAAAAAGATAAAGAATTTGTGGGAAAAAAAAAAAAAAGAGAAAAGGTTCTTTTTGTGAGCTGGTATAGAGAATATCTAACAAGGAAGGGTCTTGTCTCTATGTATGGATCAGCTGTAAGTTTGACATAGTATCCTTGAAAGTGATGGAGCCGCTCAGAGGCAGAGATACAAAGAAGTCTGTAGAGATTATTTGATGCTGTAGACAGTGAATCGCATTGCCACATGTACCTAGGAATAATCTGCTAGGTAGCATTTTGATGGCTTCTCTGTCATAATTTACTAAACTCCTAGTTTCTTAGGCTAGCAAAATTAAACATGCTGTTGTCTATTGCTTTCTCTTCCTTTTTGTGATGTGATGAGTGACTCGTTGTTTTTCCCGCTGGCAAGTTTTTGGGTGCAACTCAGGCAAGGCAGTCTCACAGAGGGCCTTAGGGCCACAGAGGGCTGTCTTTACTTCAAACTAACTGGACAAAGCCCTAAATGTTTTAAATTTTTATTGGCAGCGAATACTGTTAGAGATGCCATACTTTCATTTTAATGCTGCTATTTTCATTTTGCAGTATGCTGTTTGAATTAAGAAATTAAGATGCTCCATTCTGCAGTTTATGGACAGAAATCTGTATGTTGGTATATTTAATTGGGCCTGAGACCACGTCCAGGCTGCATATGGTCAGGCTATATAGAGCAGAAGTGAACACACCAAAAAAGCAGGCAGCTTCTACAGTTGCCAGAAAAGATGTTAATATTTTTCTCCATTCCAGTAGAAGCTCATTGGGATATGCAAAACTCATTCGTTAAGCACCACTGCAGAGTGACAGATGCTGACATATATAACTTGACAGCTGCAAATACCAGGTACTAGAAAGTGTCATTTCCCATAAGTATAAAATAATGGGTCATTATTCCCTGACAGATTAAAAACCAAGTACTATGAATAAATGAATCAGTAATCCTGTGTACTTTAAAAGAAAAATAGAACATTCTTTTTCTTCTCGAAATAAAGGTGATTTCCTTTGTTCTTCTCTCACCTGTGTGCATTATTGTCAATTGCCAACCCACTGATGAGGTGGAGCAGAAGCAGTCTTTCAAACCATCTACTTAAGGTGTTCAAGATCTTTCTGTTTCCAGGGGAGGGCTGCTGGTTCCCTAGGTAGCCAGTGCAGAAATGGCATGTGCATCCAGCAGAGGGTTCAGAGAAAGCTGATGGTGGTTTTGATTGCAAGAGGGTTCCCAGAGCACAGGCTGTCTGCCTGATAAGAGGGGTGCAAATACTTGCCTCTCTAGGGTCACCTGTCCTGCTTACTGCTGATCAGTGGGACTGCTGCTGTTACGTGGCCCCACATGAGGGCTTCAGCTGTGACTGCTTCTTGCCTTCCACTCTGAGCCCAGGTTTCTACTCTTGGGACACTGGCCACAGTGACTTTCCTCAAGCAGAGAGATAACAGCAGGAGACTCTTCCTAGATATCTTTGTCTTCCTCAGGGATGTTGGAAATCTGCCCAGTGGCTGGAAATGAAGTGCAGGAGGGGAGCACAAAGAGATCACACTCAGCAGAGCTCTGCTGGGGCTGCACATGCTGGGCTTACTGAAGGAGCTGCATCTCATTGCTGGAGGCTGCTCTGCCTAATGTGGCCCATGTCCTCAAACAAGCCACCAGGCACCATGCCCAGTATGTATAGACTTAATGCATTTAACAGGAATCTAGTTGGTGTCAAATTTGTTGACAGTACCTGTTTGTAGTCACCAGCCTTGCACCTACACCTATGGCTATCCTGTACCCTGCAATCAGTATACAGCTACATTATACCTCCTTTCCTCACTTCTACCTGACTGTCAAAGCCATCCTCAGAATAACATTAAATTGCACTAGAGGTTGTTGAGACTGAAGGCTGTCCTGCAGCTGAGGCAGTGGATACTGTCCAGGCACAGTAACTCCACTGTTGTCATGGAAAGGAGCATGGCAGGACCTGTGGCATTGAGTGCCTTTGAGTCATTGGAGAAGTCACTTGGAGAGAGGCTATCTCTTGATTTTGTACGTGGGCTCTGACAGTCCTTCCCAGTAGCTCTGCAAGAGCCAAGAAGCTCTTTGCTGCTCGAGAAAAGGGAAATTTTGTGCCTTTGGGGGCAATGTTTTCTTTTGTGCACTCGGTACTTTCAAAAAGCAGCATTATTTATAAATTTATTTCGGTGTCTTTAAATTTATGTGCCTCAGATGTAACGCAAGATAGAGCCATTGCAGCTGACAATTATGAGCTCTTACATAATGGAGGCCCATCAGAATTTCACTCTAATTCCTCCATTAGGATCTTGCTCTTCTCATATAAGCACAAGTGTTCACATAAAGGGCAAACAGGATAATGCCTTCACCCATTACTTACTGAACCTGTGTTGGTAAGGTTTTTAACAAATACATAAAACTTTTCAATTAATTATGAAACAAAACTTGCATGATGATGCCAGAGTAGCATGGAGATTTAGATGTTTGGCAAATCATGCCATGTTTAAGATCTGTTCTTTGTGTTGTTTTTTAGTAAATTACATTTGGTAGTGTCTCTGTGTGTAGCAGATTAATTTGGAGCGTAATTAAACCCACTGGAAAACCAACATTCAAATGAATAGATAGGTTTCCTACAATCTTTGGGGTTCGAGTTATTTTTTCACATGTCCTCTACATTTAGCACAGTAGCCTTCTGATCTGTGACTGGGCTTCTAGGAACTGTAATGTTATAAACACTATTAGATGGAAGTTAAACAGCACAGTGGTACTGAACAAATATGCATAATTACAAATGTGTCTGCGTCAGTGGGAGTGAAAGAAACTGGACATTCTTCAAATGTTCAGGTTTTAATACCTCTTTTAATACCTCTTTACAGAGATCATAAATATTCCTGTAAGGGATGAATTAAAGGGACTCTTCCCCTTCCTCTAATTCACTTGTTTTTCCTCCTGTATTTAACAATTGCCAGCTGTTCAGAGACCTGTGGGATTTGTTGAGGTTTTCCCATGTTCCATTCCTGGAAGATTTTATCTTCAGGCTGCCAAATATCAGGCTGAACCGGTCATGCCTTACACCAGTCTTTGTCAACTCAGACTCATGCTATCCACGGCATAAGATGTCAGTCTTCAGCACTAGTTCTCTTTAAAGACAGATACTTGGACTCTTGCTTGGCAGTGGGGTATTTTCTTGGCTTCAAAAACATACTTTTGAAGTCTTTGAAGACAAGAAGCATTGGAAAAAGTCTGAAGATAGGAGATTACAGACAAAGCTATGTAGCCGGCGTTGCAGAGATGAAACGAGTGCTTTTCCCAGACTCTAAAGCTCCACATTAATCAAGTCAAAAATTACAGGCTATTAAATATATTTAATGATTATTTAGGTAAGGACAAAACTTCTAAACATTTATAGTGTATGTGGGATGTATGTGTTTACAGTAACATTGATTTACTCTCAGATAATATAGTCACTGTTTTTTTTTTCATTTCCTATATCATAAACAGTAGAGTAAATGCATTTTTACCCTTCAAATGCCAGGTTTTAAAAGAGGAAGAAAAAAATCAAAACAAAAAGTAAGTTTAAAAGCTTGAGGGAGATGGGGTGCATGCTTACATGTTATTGTTTTCTTTTTTTAGTTCTAGGTGTTGGTAATTGAAATTTCTCTTTGGTACAGCCGACAGCTACAGAAACAATATGTCTATCTCTGTAGCATTTGTTGGCAGTCTAGTTTGTTGTTTTTTATAAAGTAGAAAGGAGCTTTAAAGGCCATAGCTCAGGATGTGTGGTGCACAGAGGTCTAGTAAAGTGGTTGAGACACTGCTGGCAGCATGAATCTGCAAAGAAACCATCATCTCAGAATGAAAACAGCTGTCTGCCAGCATCATAAACTTTAGGAAATGTTGTGGGTGATTAGTTGCTGCTCCTAATGTGTGAAAGTTGGCCTGTCTGCATAAAGGCAAAACAAATTCCCTTTTACTTCTTGCCACTCATATACAGAAATCACAAGACATTATGGGATTGATTATAATCCATAAAAGCCAGGAAGTTCAGTTTTTGAGTGAAAACCATGGCAAAGACTGTCTCTTTCTATTTCAATGTCATTGTGTGAAAAGCCAAGGTGAAATGAAAAGGAAGAGGAAACAAACCTCAAATGGAGAATGGGACAAAAACCTGTAATGGGAAAAGCAACTTGGTCAGGAAAGAATACTCGAGCATATAATATAAGGCACCTGGCCTTTCTGAAACTTTAGTATTTTTAAGTAAACCTTAGAGTTCCTAGAACAATAGTATGAGAACGGTCCAGCAAACATATATTCTGCTGAGTGACATGTAGTCTTTTTCCCCAGGGAAAGACATCCATCCCATTTCCATCATCCCACTAGCTGAAATATTCTGAATAAACTCCAATGAAAGCAAGAAAGAATCCAGGTTGATTGCAAGTAAGAGAATATAAAAGGGGTTTTTTGTTATGAAACCCCTCAGATAGATTTGTCTAGGATGAATTGTTTCACAGGTCATTTCAAAACTGAATCAACTGTGACTATAAATCTGTGAATTCAACATGGATTAAAATCATCCTTGTTTTGTGCTGCAAGGCAGATGAATTATTTGGTTTTTTCGGTGAGGGGCTTATCTTGCTAAACTGATTATGAAATAGATGTGAAATCCAAGGGCAGAAGGTGAGGCCACTTATTTTTTTGCTTTTATATGTCTGAGCTTTCTGCTTTAAACAATTGTAACAAAGATAAATATTTACATAGCACCTGCCAGTCCACAGCTTAAAAGCACTTAACACCCTTTGATACATAACATTGCAGAGAAATAGAAAAGAATACCATTCTAGTGTGAAAGATAATTTCTAGCCGATAGCAGTGTTGGAAAACAAGGTAAAAAGGGTATGGAGCAAAGTAAAACAGAACTATTCAAACAAAGAACTGACTAGAAGAGCAAAGTTAATACTTCCACAACTACAAAATTTGTTAGTAGGAATTTCAAAGCCCAATCTTTCATAAACAGGCTGTAAATCTTAGGCTGCACAGAGCAAATGGATGGTTTAGTACTTAGTCTAACAAAGGACAAGATTTTATTCCCCCATATTTATTAAGATACAGCCTTGGAAGAAACAGTAAAATCTGATCCTAAGTGTCTTCAAAGGGTTAAGAGGGGCTGCAGAAATGAATAATGCTTTTGCTTAAGCAATAGAACTGAATACTTGAGTGGGGGGACACACTGAAGTATTTTTGAGTGCTTTTTCCTCACAAAGCTGTCATAAAAACATTTTGTTTCATTCAGTATGATCCACTTCATTGTATTTGCAAGAAAAGTAAAGGAAATTAAGACTTTTACTCTTGGAAATGCCATTTTTGCTTTTTAATGCTAGTCACCAGCCCAGTGATTTAGGAGTCATCCTCAGGAGAATACCAGGACTAGTAGGTAATATCACAAGAAATTTTTTTTTTCTGTTCTTACAGGTCAACATTGAATAAACAATTAATGATTTACTAGAGAAAGCTCGGGAACAATAGAATCCCAGGCCTTAGGTATAGTCCTTAAAGGTTGTTCCAGAAAGTCACTCTGATTCTGTGAAATGCACACTTAGTATTCTGTGGAAAAGTAGGACACCTCTGAGAGAAAGGCATGAAACAGCCCCCCCTCCAAATTCCCTGTCTCATAGGACAGATTTATTTCATAAACATAAGCAACCCGTTAACTTTTGAATGTGTAACCTCAACTATAACAGATTGTTTTGTTGTTGTTTTTTTTTCTTTTAAGCTAGTTAGGAGATTTTTCTGCTAACTAGAGAGGCTATTTTAAGAATCAATGTAAATATCCTAAATTATTGCATATATAAATATATAGTACAAATATGCTAAATTTAACCTTTGAAGTAGTTCTTAGTTCTTCAGCTTCTGAAGTGAAATCAACTGAATAAAAATTGTTCTGGATTAAAGAGGCATACTCTGTTTTTCATTCTTGGCAGGGAGAGACCTCAGTTCAGAGCTGTAAAGGTACATGTTTTGCAATGAGCACTTTGGTCCCTAACAACTTCAAATGAGACCACAACATCTCCATCACCTCTATCAGATCCCACAAAAGTCATCAGGAATTGATTTTCTCACTGCTTGTACCAAACAAAATGGTACAGACCAATAAGTCCTATGCCAGGACACTTGATCCTGGGATATTCTACCTCTGTAGGTACAACACTTTCTGCTACTCTTCTCTCCACCCTTCTTAGGAGGGAGGGTTGTTGCAAGCCTCAGCAGTAAGTTGTGTTCAGGAACTCTACCTTTGAGAAGCTGCTACACATCTCTAAACAAATGTGCTGTGCTTTGCTGTGACTCCTTGTACTAACTGCAGCTGGGATAGAGCTAATTTTTTTCTCAGTGGCTGGAATAATGCTATGTTTTGGTTTTAGTATGGGATTTGGTATGAGAAGGATGTTATTAATACAATGATTATTTCAGTTGTTGCTAAGAAATCAAAGAGGACATCCTGAGATACTTGATGTTGTTCAGCCTGAAGAAGAGAAGGCCTTATGGAGGCCATCCAGTACCTGAAGGGACTACAGGAAAGCTGGAAGGGACCTTTAACAAGGGCATGTAGCCACAGGACAAGTAGTAATGGCTTTAAACTGGAAGTGGGTAGATTTAGATCAGACATTTAAAAGAAATTGTTTACACTGAGGGTGGTGAGACACAGGCACAGGTTGAGCGGGCAACTTTTGGATGCCTCATCCCCTGAAGTGTTCAAGGCCAGGTTGGATGGGGCTTTCAGCAACCTGGTCTGGTGGGAGGTGTCCCTGCCCATGGCAGGGGGTTGGAGATGAATGATCTTTAAGTTCTCTTCCAACCCAAACCATTCTTTGATCCTACATTTCTGTGACTTTTAAACTTCCCATGCTTTGCTGGTGTGCAGGTGCCCAAGGAGCTGGGAGGAAGCACAGCCAGAACAGCTGATCCTGGCTGAGCAAAGGGATATCCTATACCATATGACCCCATGCTCAGAATGTAAAGCTGGCAAGATGAAGGAAGGGGGGGCACATTCAAAGTGATGGCATTGATCTTCCCAAGAAACTATTACATGTGATGGAGCCCAGCTTTCCTAGAGATTGCTGAACACCTGCCTGCTGATGTGAGGGAGTTCCTTGGTTTGCTTTGCTTGTGTGCACAGCTTTTGCTTTACCTATTAAACTGTCTTTCTCTCAACCCAGAAGTTTCCTCACTTTTACTCTCCTGATTCTCTTCCTCTTCCCACTGGGGGAGTGAGCAAGCAGCTATATGGGGATTAGTTGCTGGTTGGGGTTAAACCATGCCACTCCCTAAGCTTTTGGAAACAGGACTCCAGCACATGGGAGAACTTGGTCTGTCCTACCCAAGCCACACCTCCTGTCTTTTGGGGTTCAAAAATCTGGCCTCTCCCCAGTCTGAGTTGCTACTCTGTCATTGCTGAAAGTCATACTTTCAGGTACCTGACTCAAGGAAGAAATTACACCAGCACCTGGCTGTAAGATCCTCATGGGCCTGGAGCTGTGAGCAGCTGCAGCCTCATGACTCAGGGAACTGCCCTGACCTTCAGGCTAGGAAAGAGCAGCTAGAAAAGCAGTCTTTACCTTTCCTGCTAAAGCTGGTCCACAGGAATCCATGATGCTCTGTCACAGTATACAAAGAGAAATTCTCCATACTGATTGCTGTGGCATTTACTTCAGAGGGGGGAGACTTCACTTATGTCCTTTTCCCCAAGCCTGCTGATATGCTGTACATTTAAGAAAGGTAAGTAAGAAAGGTAAAGGAGAATAGCAGAGCTGGGAGAAGGGGTGAGAACGCAGAGTTTCCTTCTCCTACTAACTGCACTAATAACTACTAATTCCTACTAAATACTACTACTAACTCTCTTCTCCCTCCTGCCTTTCACACATTAATGGGGAACTCCGGGGGTAGGTATCAGCCTCCTGAAAAGAAGTGGGATAGGATGGAAAGCCCTGAATGCTCATTTTCTGCTTCTGGCTCAGTGGTCTAAACATGTGTAAGATGCTGGTCACAGCACCAGCTGCAGTCCCACAAGTTCTCAGGCATCTCCCATAAGAAAAAGGTGAGCTCTCTGAGACTTTATTCATGGGTAAGATTCAGAGGGACAGAAGACTCCTATGATCTCCTGTACAGGGAAGAGGTGAGATTTTGAGGTCTCCTCTGGTAAATTTCAGTAGCTAACATTGGCTTTTTTCTGCTCCATGAGCTGGCTACCAGTTCGTAGCACTTATTTCTCATTTCATTTTTAAAAGGGTACTTAGGCACCTAACTTGAGGTTGTAAGTTACACAGAAGCCTAAAGGAGCCCACAGAAGCCCACCAAGGAACCTATGCTGTTTTCTAGATCTGACCTTGCTCTACAGGCAAGGCTTTATATACAATTCTTTAATTGTGTTTGTGTATGTTTTAGAATTGCCACTGCAAAATGAGAGATTCCAATGCTCTCAGGGCCTCTGTGCAATCCCGTAAGACTTTACCATGCCAGGGGAAATGCTCATGCAAATAGGAATGATGGTAAAGATAGTGGATAAGAAAAATATCAGAAGAACAAAACTGCATTTCTTGTAGCTCCTACAACTTGGCTGTGTTTTCTTCCTGACAGCAACTCTGAAACGGCAAAGGAATTCCTTCTTCCAGCTCTTCCTGTGACCTAAATGCTTAATTGATGAAAATGTATCGGTTTACATGGAAGCCCCACAGAAACCACCAGGAAAGCATTGCAGATTATTTTTTCCTCCCTTTGCCACCGTGTTTTTACAGATGTGAGATGTGGTTTTAGGAAGCCAAAGCAGACAGTCATGCTTTAGCCCTGCCAAAGTGTCTGAAGAAAAAGATTTCTTCCCTTCCTCTTCCTTTCCCACCCGTACAGCAAGCTAAGAAAGAAGAAGAAGAAAAAAAGGCAGTTAATTGGTATATCTAAGAAAATGAATGACGGAAGCTAAGCACCTGGGGCAATCAATAAACCAGCTTTGATGGCCGCTGTCACCCCCTTTGCCATCCCGCGGCACCACCCCGACAGGCGCCGCCATCCCGAGGCTTGCATCGCCATCTTGTGGTCATAGCCTCCGGCGAATCGAGCCCCAAACTCATTAACCTGGCGCTGATTAATGAGCGCTGAGGCTGACTCCAGAGGGCAGGGAACACACGACACAAACAGGCCGAGCAGCGGGTGAGGGGAGCGTGTGCCCCGGGATGCTGCAGGGGCCCCTGGAATGGCGCCCGACGCCATGACCCCGCTCGTTCCTCTCCTGTGCCCAGGGATCTCGCTCTCTCCCGAGTGTCCTCCGGTGCTTGAATACCCTTACACCGGGTACGGGCTGCGCCCTTAAGCTGGCAGAAAAAAATCTACATCTGAAGAGAACCGTGGGACCCTTCGGGCGCTGCAGGGAAGATGGAGGGGTAGGGGGTGTCTGGCTGCTTGGGGAAGTCGCCAACCTGCGGAGCGCTGCGCAGAGGGAGCTGTGGTAGATGGGATGATGGAGTGGGTTTTCCATTGGTAGGGGAAAGGCCGGCTGTGCCAAGCTGTAAGGAAAAGAGTGATTCCTGGTTCGTCTGTGTAGTGTGATACAGTCAGCTGCTGCCTTGAGCTGTGAGATGAGAAAAGAGGAGCAGTGGGAAGGAAATGGCCCACCAGGCCTTCCGAGGACCAGCTATAAGGTCAGTCCCAACAGGGAGGATCTTTAAGACAAATATCACACTTCTCCACCTTTTCCTCTGGGCTTTTCTGTTCCCAGGGCCTACAGCATCAGGATGATGGAGATGGGAGGAGGTGTTGGCAGCAGTGGCCTCTAATCGTCCCATGATGGAGGTGTCCATGCTGGTTCTATAACTTATGTTGCAGGTTGCTCTAGGTAGAGAAGAGCTCCTGATGTTTCTGTGCATGCCAGACTTGGTGTGCCAGTGGTTCAAGGGCAGGGAATGGTGCAGGTCACACTTTGTTTAAGGGTTAAATACATATATATTGGTGCAGGTCACACTTTGCTTAAGGGTTTTTGTGCCAGGAACCAAATGGATTAATAAATATATATATATATTGCTGAAGGAGCATACAGGCTGAAGGCACTACTCTGGCAGGGGCAAGGGCAAGAAGAGTTAACCAATTGTCTCTTACCTTTTGTCAATAGTGAGTTTCAATTTTCTAATTAAGAAAGAGTGTATTTCCATCAGGGGGTAGGAAAAGAGGGCTCACCGTCTTGTGGTGCCACATTTTGTGATCCACAGAAGAGCAGGTTCCATACTTCTCTAGGAGGGTCTGGCCACCAAGCACCTGTATGTGCCCCAGTATGCCCCTTTGCCACAGCAAGGTGTTTTAGTCTTGCCTCTCACTCTCTTCATGTCTATCAAGGCTGCATCAGGTTTTTATGCTGGAGAGGACAGCCAGTGTTAACAGGATGATGTGAAGGGCTTCTGCTTCCTATACCCTGTCTAGTGTAACTCTGGAAATTGCAGGTGCTGATTGTCTTGGTGGGATGCTGCCTGTTAGAAACACAGAGGGTGGATGCACATTCAACTTTGCCTCTCCACAGATCTTATTCTGGGATGCATGTCCATCTGGATCTCACACCAGCCACTTCTCACAGTTCCCTTGATTCCCTGCACACACAGACTTACCTCTTGAACATAAATATCTCAATGGTTTCAGCAGCCCATTGGGAGGCAGGAGCCTTGAATTTAGTTGTTGCCTCTCCATCAGTGAGAAAATATAATCACTGCCTGAAAAGCTGTTTTATTCCTTGGCCTCAGGGATATTTTCATGGAGAATGGAGCAGCCTGAGTAAGAGATGCAAAATGTGTAATATCCTGAGAAAAAGGTATCTTGTCCAGGGAATAATTTCCCCTCACCAACTATATTATTGAAGCTTGAAAACCAAGTAGCCAACTGTATAACACAAAGGCAGAACAGCAAGTGAGAAGAAACCTGTTAATGTGGTTTTGTACGTACCAGGCCATCAGATGAGCAAGCTGGCTTCTGATCCTGGTCCCTCAACAGCTTGTCTTTTACAATTCACCAGTGCTGAATGTTTATTCAGTGGGAACTAGACTATTGCTTAGTTAAAGTCTTTGTTCCTGGCAAATTTGCATTCTACACAGTAGTCCAACTTCAACAGAAAGAGCAGCTGTGTTGATTCGTTTGGGGTTTGGGGGTTTTTAGCTTATTACAGAAAAGCTGCATCAGAGGGGCAGAGGGGGCTGGGACTGGATGCTGAACAAGGAGAAAAGCAGATGCATTCCAAGCAGAGCTGTGAAGTGAGAAAAGGAGGAGGAAGATAGGCAAGTTAGTTACCTGCCTTACCTGGTTATCATTATGCCAAGGGGAAACTGGTACACTTGGAATGGTGCCTGTATATATCTGGAAGGAGGCAGTCTGGCATGGAGAGATTCACTAAACAGGAGTTGCTGCAGCTTTTGAAAGTGCAGGGATTTCTATTGCCCAAACCCAGCTTGGCAGGGAGAAAGGGAATGGTTTTATGTACATTTGTACCTGCAGGCTTGGCAAGGAGAGGTCCAGTAGAGATTATGACTTATTTCATGTGCCCCTGTGACTAGTGGTTTGTGGTAGCATTCCTTAAAAGTTGAGATGTGATCAAAACATAATTCGGATTCAATGTTGGTTACCTGTAATGTGGAAAATTTTCAGCCATACAGTGTTTCTACCTTCGTTCTACCTCTAAGTATGGTACTACTTGAATTAGTTAATTTAGTAAATAAATTAATAATCAGTACTTAAATATAGGATAGAGATTAAAAATAATAAATTACTACAATAATCGAAACAATGATTGATCTCAAGCAGTGAGCGCGTAGATGAAGACTAAATTTTCTGTTCAGTGACAAATGGTGTTTTGTTTGGCTTTGGTTTTGTAGAGTTTTTTCAACAATTTGACCATTTGAATATTCTGTGCTAGTGAATTACCTTAAGGAACCAGAAACAGTGAGCCAACTATTCATCAGTCTGGAAAGCAGGATTTTCAAAAGTGAAACTAATCTTACAGAGTCAAATTCAAACTTCAGTCTGTTCCTGTAACTGTACTTACATGAAGCCTAATACTGTGGCTACATCAAGGCCTAAAAAAATGTGATGGGCAGACACAGAGACACGCACAAAGTCTGGTAACTATGAGTAGATAAGCAGGAGTCTGCTGCCCTTATAACCATCAAGGTATAAAATCTGCATGAGTTAGAACAGTCAGCTGGGACATCCCCAAGGAGAAGTCTACAAATGCTCCTTCTGGCCTGCCAGAAAGTCAACCAGAGCAGCAATTACCAAAGAAGGAGCTGCACTGGGCTAAGAGAGCTGTGCTTATATGCCAGAAGTTCAGGTCTCACTCAACACTTAGAAGACCTGTACTATGTGGCTTATTTACCTAATACTATAACTAGATCCCAGCTCTGCCACATCCCAGGAATCTCTAACCACAAGGCTACTGTAAAAAAGGAAAGGGCTGGTAATGGCACCTCTTGACCTTTGTTTCTCTCTGAAACTCAGTGTTGACAGGGGATATTTTGGGGCCTTTGGCAGAGTCTGAGTCCTCGATCTCACCTCTGAATTGCAGAAGAGCTTAGGTGTGTCTTTTTCCAGACTTGTGGACTTCAGGAGTCTGGTTGTCCCCTCTAATTCACTTAGAGATTTTGTTGCCTAATCTTCTCATCTGAGAGGTAAGATTAGTCTCTGAGCTAAAAGCAACTTTGCTAATTATACAATCATAAATATACTTTATTAATCATAAGGCCTCGTAGTAGGGAAATACTTTTTCCATGTTACTTTGTCACAAATTTAAGAAATGTGGTCCTCTCCCGTGGCACAGTTATTTTAGCCACTCATTTCTACTGCCTTTGTCACAGTAGAAACCCTCAGCAAGCATTCGACACAATCCTGCAGCACTCCACATCAAATTGTGTGCAGCACAGTCATAGCCAAGTCCTCACTAGCAATTGTTGAAAGAGCAAGCTTACAAAGTTGTCTTTTGGAACACGTTAGGAAAGAAAAATGTATCATTGGTTGTACTTAATAGAAATAGATGCATTTTAGCTTTATTTTAGGTATTACTCCCTCCTCATGATGAAGCTAGCAAATGGACACTTGACAGATGTTGGTTCTGTGTCGGGAAGAGCGCAAAAACACGGAGTCTGTGACTAAAACCAGTATGATTGATACACAGCACTCAATTTTATTAATAGTTACACAGCGTTATATAGGGTTCAAGGGGCACGCCTCTTCTAGATAACAAATTCTTGCAATTAACTACTTTTTGGCTAGGCATCTTGTTTTTGCTAAAGTTGCACCTGCATCTGCCAAACTAGTTGCTCTAATCGCACTTTCAGAGTCTCTTCAAGGTCAGGTTATTTACTGCTCTCAGGACTGAGTTTCAGTCTGCTTCATAGTTCTCAAAACATGGATTGGCCACAAATGCTGGGTGTCCACATTCCTTGAGAAATTCCTCCACAGTTCTGAGAGTTAGATGTCCTTGTGGACATAACTTACTTTGAGAGAGTGAAACAACTCTGGCTAGCTAATAAAATAGAACTAATTTCCTAAGCAATCTGCACATTTTTTTCTGTGCCCTTTACTAAATCTTTGTGGTTAACAAAGGCTAGTTAATCTGTAGGGTACCTGTTGTGTTATGATAGCTGGCCCATGCAGACTTTGTTCTGAGTGCTATGCAGCCAGAAATGTACTGCAGGGTCTTTGCAAATCCCCAAAAAAGAGCCATGCACTGATTTTTCAGGCTGCAGAATTATTTCTCAAATGAAACACTGTTGAAGGGCCAAATATCAATACTCCCCCAAACTGGCTGTCACATATCATAGTGTCTTCCTAGCCAGTTAGCTGCTGTTCTTGGGGAAAGCCCTGTACCTGTATGAACACAGAGATTGTTTTGACCCTGGCTATATGAGAGAATTCTGAGGATAGCAAGGGTTGAAATCATTAACTGTGCTCAAATTGGGCTTATATTGTGCCCAAACTGAGCATATTAATTATACTCAGAATGCAAGGGAGATTAAAGGAGGGATGCAGTCAACCAAATACTGCAGCTACAGATCAGCAATTCCTGCTCATTCTGCCTAAGAGCTTATAGCTGCTTTAATAGTCAGAGGATGCAGGTCTCACAGCCTCTTTGTTGCCTTCACTGTGAATTCACTAGATACTGATCGAGATGGTGAGCACATATATATTGATCTGTGTAAATACAGCAGCTGTTTTTCTGAAAATTCTGTCCTGGAGGTATTAGATTAAGATAGCAAGCCAAAAAGCAATTAAAAAACTCAATGCAGTGTAGCAGTGCCAGTAACACCATCTTTGCCATCATCTCCAGCAGTGAGCAATACAAAATCCTGTATGCCATGAGGGGTCCACCCACCCAAAGTACCTTTCTTGTGTGGGATACAGTGTCTCTAAGACACTTGGTGGGCATCTGGGCCACCACAGTGGAGAGGACTTGGAAACAAGATTGCTTTTGAAATAGAGGAGCAGGACAACATGGGGGAATAATTGGGCTTGTAGGAAATATGGGGAGAAAGGTCCCTCTAAAGGAGAAAAAAGGCACATAGGTGGCAATAGGCTATTTAGTTTAGATGAAGTGAGGAACATTGTGCACAGCTGTAACAGGGCAGTGCTGTATGCCTCTCAGTATTTTCTTTTCCATTTCTCAGCTGTGCCCTCGCAAGTGATGACAGATGGGTCTAAGGCTCAGTCCCTTGTCACCAGCTCACAAACTGTATGAACTGTTACTGCTTATTTCAACTGCAGCACACCTGATGCCTCCTGGCTGTGTGTGCATCTTTTTTGGTGTGTGCATGGTAGGGCCATAGCAATCCATGGAAGAAGCTAGAGGCCCTGGGAGTCCAGGAGCAGTGTCTGAAATGAGTAATTTACCTTAAACTAGGATATTGCTGATATATCAGTTTTATCAAACTTGTTCTATTGACAGTGCCTTGAAATTTGTAATGCTTCTTTTGGATAAACCACTGAGTAATGCTTCATGTGCACAAAGCCATAGTGCCTTTCTACTTGCTTTGTTAGTACATTAATGAGGATGAAGCCCATATTCTTTGCTGCTACCTAAAAGTTAGCCTCTAACAGAGAGTTAAGGAATGTTTCATCCAATTAAGTGGGCATAATTGAACTTGCCATTTTCAGTCTTTGAATTTAGCTCTGAATTAAAGTGCAACTGAAAAAATATATACAAAAACTTAAATCATAAGGGCTCTGCACCATCTAGCTTTAAAGAATTGTAATGGTTATTTTAAACTGAACAACCTGGTAGGAAAAGTTTTTTTCTTCTCTTGACAGATTTCTTTAATAATGGAATGAACAATGCTGAAAATATTTCTCTCTGAAAAGAAAACAGACAACTGTTACAGCTGATTCTTTGAAGTCCACTGTGTGAACTTTACTATCTCCTTACATTAGCTAACACATAGATGTCCTAAATCATTCATCTGGCTTGAGTTATCATTACAACTGGAAAAGAAAACGTCAAAATCATATTGACACACTAAGTGAAACACTTCTGCAATTAATAAGAAATTCAAGAAATGTTTCCATGTAAGTTAGTTTTATTTAAAAAATAGAGTCCAAACATTGTTTTTTGTAAGGTGCAACATATATGCCGTTTTCTACAATAATAAATTTTTAAAAGCACAACAAAACCAAAGCAAAACAATATTCATAATTATAGTGTCATTCCAACACTGAATCAGTGGGTCTCCACTAAATCTGTAACATCTCTGTGCTTCAGCAAAGCATAAGAATTAATACCACTGTGACAGCCAAAGAGTTTGGCTAGTGTCATCCATGTTCTGTACTTCAATAATAAACTTTCTGGTACAGATTGCTTCAAGTACACATTGGAAGTTGAATGTAAGACAGTTCATGCAAAACAAAGGTACAATACTGAACTTGCATAATTTAAAGGGTTTTTTTCCTCTTGTTTATTTTGACATCTTCAAAACCCAGCTGCTTGAACACAAGGACAGAACTGAGGTTGCCTAAAGTGAGCGCTATACACTGAAGTACTTACATAACTCTCAGATTGATCAGATATGTGACTATTTGAGCTCTTAAAAATTCAAACAAATACTTGAGGCTGAGATCTATGTCTCTTGGAGTCCATTCAGTAACTTCTGAGATGTATTTGGGAATAAAGACAGAAAACACTGACTGATAATGAGCTTTTTATGGGGAAATAATAGATCAGAACTGCATTTTTTGAGAAAAGTGTTATTAATTTATATTAAGAGTGTTTTCCATTCAGCCACTCAAGCTAAAAGAGCAATGAAGACTGTAGCATGAAGGAACCTCAGCAGAAAGACAGCTAATTATTGTCTCTGGAAGTGTCTGAAGTGCTAAGTTTTCTAATCAGCAAGGCCTGTCCAGTTTCAAAACCCTTCTTGTCATTCTAGCATCACTTCAGCCTTGAAAATGCCAAGCAGCTGAAGTTAGCTGTGGATAGAGAGCTAGGTATCAGTCTCTGCTCTAAGGAGGTTTAAAGTATTTTGAACAAGGAGCAAGTAGTCCAGACACCCACATACAGTTACACATCCAAAACTTTTTCCCCTTGATCCCTGAGATATTGAAACCATTCCATCTTAAGAGCAACACATTTGATGGAAAAAAGCTGGACTTCCATTTACCTGTCTTCTGCTTTGGTGCTACTCTAGGATCAAACTGCACAAATCTCAGTTCCTTCTGTTGTTGTTTCTTACCGTGCTGATTTTATGGATCCTGTTTCTAAGCCTGAGGGCTCCTCGTATGAGTTCTAAGGCAACAAGCTGCCCCAGGGCTAACTGTTGGTTTTAATGGATCAGGCATCTGGATATTAGTGGGAATGAGCCACCAAATTTATGCCTATGCCTAAGTCAGTTTGAGCTGATATCCCAAGTCAATACCCAAGTGAGTTTGTATTCATGGCAAAATTTAACCTCAGGGAGGTGACTCAGTGTCTTTTTCTCAGGAAATGACAGGTTTTTTCAGGGCTGACACACCATCCTGTGGCGTGGTTGTTAGCAAACATTGCCCTCAGTACTGTCAATGCTTTTCAGAGTTAGCTCTGCCACCGACTGCATGCTAATTCAGCATGGACTGAAATTTTCTTGGATAACGGAGAAGGTTTTAGACCTCTCCTTTTACCTGACATACATGAAGCCTTGAGTTTGATTTCAAATAACAGATAAATTCACTTCTCAATTTATTTCTCTTGGCTTATGAGCAAAAGAGGTATTTTAGTGTTCAAGTGGAGAGAGTGCACACACTTGTTTCATAGGCAAAGGTATGGAAGATGAAGAACGTGTATGTATTAACATTAAGAGCTATAAAAGTGAAAAGTGAAACACAGTCCTTCAGTTTTAATTTCAGAGCAAGATTGCCCTCAAAAGTCAGCCTATTTATCTTAGCCGAAACCCCTTAGATTCTGGTTTTGGGTATGAAATGACATTTGTACTAAGCCCATTTTGGGTTTAGTGGTGGGAATGCACTGATTTTTATGATCACATGTCTGTTCAAATGAGGGTATCCAATGTTTATGAGCTTGGTTGTTGACTTGGTGGGTTTTGCTGAGTTTGGCTGATGATAGCTTCACAAAAGAACAAAAGAAACAACAACATTACGGTGTATTTCCTATTTTCAGAAGGAAAGGGTTGCTCAGTTCTGTAGTTTACATAGTTTTAACAATATCCCTTTAACAATACATTGTACTGCAGATGTTCAGTGAACAAAACATATACACTGAAACATCTATGGGCTTTGGCCAGAGCTACACATATTTGTGTCAGTCTGTTGCAAAAACTATTGTTAAATGGAGTATTTAGCAGATTAAAATTATCCCTTTACTTCCGTTTCTTTCACTTAAACACTTTAGGCCATACTTTGTGTGAATGCAGTGGGATGCATGCCAGAAGGAAGCAGGGTCACTGGAGATAAGAGGAGGAATTTGTGATATGTAATTTTGGGCATCTAACTGAGGGTGCACCTGGTTGGTTGTCTGAGTTCAGGGACACAATAATCACTCACAATGCATACAGGTTGGATCAACAGTCTGACTTCTGTCTGGAGTAAGCAACAGGCTCTCATCCCTGTCCATAAGGAATATCTGGACCCAACAGACTTATGCGACCAGTATCTGTATGAATGTGAACAAAAATACCAGAGGTCTTGGATGCCCAAATGAAGACTCCAGACTCTCTTGAAGATCTGAAAGGGATTCAGGGCATCTAAATTGGGTTTTAACCTCTTTCCAGCCTCTAAGCTTAAAGTTACCAAGCGAACACTGGGCAGGGTGGATTATGTGCTACTGAGGGCAGAGTTTGGTCTTATGATACTCATAGCAATAAAGTGCTGGTATATTAACACAGACAATGTTTACTCTGTGCATCTCACATAAGACCAGAACAAGGGTTTAGGAAAAATTAGCATTTTTACCTGAGTGACTTGGAGATCCTGACTGGGGGTTGTGAATTCCACAGTCCTGTGACTGACAGATGCATAAAGAGTAGATCTGCTACAGAATAAATGTATGGGACTGTCAAATTGACTTCAGCAGTCTCTTGGCAGGTGCACACAAATGCAAAGAAAATTGTGAACTAAATGGAGAATCAGGAATCAATGCAGAACTTCATTACTTTGTGATGAATTATCATGTACTTAAGGGGAGACAGGTGAGGGATTCAGTCTCTTGTCACTAACTTTGATGAAAGCTGGATACAAATGTCCCTTCAGTGCCCTTGAAGATTCCTCCACAGGCTTCTATATTTTTTCCGGTTATCACAGCAAACCCCTAATACTAAATATTACAGTACCTGTATGCAAAATTGCATAGAGAAATAATAAATCCTTACAAATAAGTCACATCTCAACATACGTACAGGGAAGCTGATTGCCAGAAATGCTAAACTGTATAAAATTTGAAGGACTAAAGCAGGGAGAGGGGGACAGTTTGTTTTGGAGTGAGTTGAAATGTGTTCTTGCTCCCTTAACTCCATCTTGATTCACTTAACTTTTACAAAAATACATGAAGATGCCAAAAATTTTCATTTTAAAATATGATTATTTTTCTCCCTCATGAAAATGTTATAATTCAGTTTCAAATAAATAACCATGATTTCAGTAAGAAAAACTGACGGCACTCATATACACTCTCTCGTTTGGAATACCAATCTTTCTGTATGTTAATAGCTTGTACAGAAACAGTGTCTGCTAGTCCTCACACCTGCCTCAAGAGTTACTGTGCACACTGATGCATCCCACTGGCACCCCTGGCTCTCTCTCTGAGCACTACATCACTTACACCCACCAACACTCCACCCAACAGCTGAGCTCTTGGGAGCCTCATTAAGGAGACACATCTTGATGGCTGCAGCTGCTCAGAGCTTCTAAACTGCCTTCCTCATTAAATAAGTGCTATCCTGTATCCACTGCCCCTCTCAGAGGCATATTGGGCCATTCCTCATGCACGTTACATTTTCTCTTTAAACAAATGAAACACCAAACGTAGCCTTTGTGTTAATCTAGAAGGGATTCCTTTGGGGTTACTTAGTTCTTCCTTTACCAGTCTAGTTAAACATGATAGATTCAGGGTCCTGGTTTGCCATTTGAGCCATATGTCTTAATACATCCTTTTTAGTTATGATACCCAGCAGCCTCCTAGAGGAGAAAAAGAAAGGAAAGGTCAACAATCATCTCATATATCATCCCCTTTTTTGTCCTGTTCAGCTGCAGGGACATTTTGTGAGTATTATAGCACTATCCATCTCATCCATTCCGTAATTATTATCTTTTATAAAAAGCATTTTTACCTCCTGCATTTTTACTATCCTGGCCATGATCATTAAGTAAAATACTTTGGGTTGTGAATTTTTTTTATTGGGAACATGACTGAGTGATGGAGAGCCACAGCTACTGACACTATATATAACAGTCATTATTTTCCTCAGGCTCAGGCTGCAGAGGACCAATAGCACAAAACCAAGGCACCAGTGCCCTGAGATAGGGCATGGTATTTTGTGATATATGAACTAAGGTAAAGTACAGATTTTCTGAAACTCTCACTGCCCACCAGAATAATCCCATCAGACTAGAGTGATAATTTCTCATTTATGTAAAACCTAAATGAAGCATATGCGTAAAGAAAGATAAGAACTATAGCATGCGTGGCCCTCAGATTCAAAAATCTCCTAACCCTCAGTATTCAAGGGCTTTTATTTCCATCATTTCTAAACTATGTCAGTGTTTTTCCACCTTTCGTTTCTTTTGAGTGCTAGAACTGAAGATCAAAATTTCCAAATGCAAGCACTTAGAATCAGGACTTAAATCTGTGTCCAGATAATATCCTTATTGTCTTAATGGTGAGGAGACAGTAGTGACGGTAACAGCCACAATATATGTGAATAACAAAAAGCTTTACGTGGAAGATGAAATATTAGTCTCCCACATGCGAAAATCATGGCTCTGGTTTTGCTCTCCTGTTGTAAAGTTTCTTCTTACGATGTGATTCTGGGATGAGCAATAGTCCCAAAATTGTTCAAATCCCATTGGAACTGTAGTGTGCACATCCTGCAGTTTTCTAAAGCATATCCTGAAGCTTTTTACTCTTGTGATTTCTTGTTTGTCTATACTTCATCAGCTGGTTTTTGTGTACTTTTGGTTTATATGCCTTTCCATTTGGCTTTAAAGAAAGCCGAGCAGATTAATTTTCCTTTACTGACCTCTCTGTCACAGTCTTCACAAGCATCTAATCTAGCTAAATGTCTAGAAACAGGCACATATATTTTGCAAACAGTACTATTTTCCAGATCTGCCTCTGTTGAAAACTTGATGATAGTGGGAGGCAGAACATTTCATTTTGTATCTATGTTTACCTTATCTAAATGAGAATACCCTAAGGATTTGGGAGAACAAAATGAAACACGATGCCTGGCAAGGGACATTTTAGTTCTGAGTCTGACTTCTTTTGCTGCCCTGGAAAAACACTGGGTGAGCTTCCCTTATTCATAGAATCATAGAATCATAGAATTGGCTGGGTTGGAAGGGGCCTCAGAGATCATCAAGTCCAACCCTTGACCACTACCGCTGCGGTTCCCAGCCCATGGCACTGAGTGCCACATCCAGTCTCTTTTTAAATATCTCCAGGGACGGAGAATCCACTACTTCCCTGGGCAGCCCATTCCAATGTCTGATCACCCTCTCCGTAAAGAAATTCTTTCTAATATCCAACCTAAACTTCCCCTGGCACAACTTGAGACCATGCCCTCTTGTCTTGCTGACAGCTGCCTGGGAGAAGAGCCCAACCCCCCCCTGGCTCCAGCCTCCTTTCAGGGAGTTGTAGAGAGCGATGAGGTCTCCCCTGAGCCTCCTCTTCTCCAGGCTGAACACCCCCAGCTCCCTCAGCCTCTCCTCACAGGACTTGTGCTGGAGTCCCTTCACCAGCCTGGTTGCCCTCCTTTGGACCTGCTCCAGGACCTCAATCTCCTTCCTGAACTGAGGGGCCCAGAACTGGACACAGGACTCGAGCTGTGGCCTCACCAGGGCTGAGTACAGGGGCAGAATCCCTTCCCTGGACCTGCTGGCCACGCTGTTCCTGATCCAGGCCAGGATGCCCTTGGCCTTCTTGGCCACCTGGGCACACTGCTGGCTCCTGTTCAGCTTCCTGTCAATACAGACTCCCAGGTCCCTCTCTGCCTGGCTGCTCTCAGCCACTCAAAATAGTCACTTGACTGTCTCAGAGGTGCTGATTAATTAGCTGCTGTCTATACCTGGCTCTAAACAGGAAAAGACATGTTTTTGGTGAATGCTGAAGCAAATCTCCTCAGATTCTCTAAGCTTGCTTAATTCAGCCTCTACTCACCCACTGCGAGTGACCAGACACTGCCGCAGTCCCAGTTTCCGGAAAATGTCTACCACGGTCTCCATCGGGGTGTGGTCAGTGACAGTGAAAGGGCTCAGGTTGAGAATACGCCTCAGTTTCAGTGGATGAGGACTGTTGGGTGGCAGTTCTGGGGGGTCTTCAGTGAAATACACGATGGAGTTGCTCACCACCCCATCCTGACGCTGTCTTGCGTTCTCTGTACAACAGAGACATCAAGGTAGTGAGTTAGGTTTGATAACAAAACAAAACAAAAAAACCCTTTGGAGAGTATGGCTTGGAGCAGTATGTTCTCAGACTTCTCAGTGGAGTAGGGCAAATCACAGAATAAAAGAATTGCTCAGGCTGAAAAAGACCTTCAAGATGATCAAGTCCAACCTCATCCCAACCCTATTACACTATTTCTGATGACCCACCACTAAACCGTGTCCCCAGGCACCACATCCAGATGATTTTTAAACATATTCAAGGATGGAGACTCAACCGCCTCCCTGGGGAGCCTGTTCCAGTGCTTAACAAACCTTTCTGTAAAGAATTTTCTCCTGATATCCAGCCTAAATCTCCCCTGACGCAACTGGAGGCCATCTCCCCTTGTCCTGTCACGTGTCACCAGTGAGAAGAGACCAATACCACTCTTACTACAGCCTTCTTTCAGGTATTTGTAAAAAATGATAAGGTCTCCCCTCAGCCTCTGTTTCCCCAGACTAAACAGCCCCAACACCCTCAGTCACTCCTCATAGGGGATAGTTTCCAAACCCTTCCCTTCCCTTGTTGCCCTTCTTTGGACTTGCTCCAACACCTCAATGTCCTTTTTGTATTGAGGTGCCCCAAACTGAACACAGTACTTGGTGGGGCCTCACCAGTGCTGAGTACAAGGGCAGGATTACTTCCCTAGTCCTGACAGGCACACAATTTCTGGTACAAACCAGAATGCCATTGGCCTTTTTGGCCAGCTGGGCACATTGCTGGCTCATATTCAGCCAACTGTCAACCAATACACCCAGGGCCTTTTCTGCCAGGCACCTTTCCAGCCATTTTCCAAGTCTATAGCATTGCCTGGGGTTCTTGTGACCAAAATGCAGGACCTGACACTTGGCCTGATTGAATTTCATACAGCTGGTCTCAGCCCAATGATCCAGTCTGTCCAGGTCCCTCTGTAAAGCTTTTCTACCATGCAGCAGATAAACACTCCCTCCCAACTTGGTGTCATCTGCAAACTTACTGAGGGTGCATTCAATCCCCTCATGAAGATCATTAATAAAGATGTTAAATAGGGGTGGTCCCAGCACTGAGCCCTGGGGGACATCACTCATAACTGAGCCACCAACTGGATTTCACTCCATTGACCACAACTCTTTGGGTCCAGACATCCATCCAGTGTTTAACCCAGCAGAGTACATGCCCATCCAAGCCATGGACAGACAGCTTTTCCATGAGGGTGTTACGGGGGACAGTGTCAAAGGCTTTACTGAAGCCTTTACTTTGTCTATCTGGACTTCAGTAAAGACTTTGACACAGAAAATCTGGGAATGGTGAACAGATTTATGAACACAAAGCTAAGGAAAGACAAATTCACATTCCAAGAATCTGAGGTTGGTGTGGGTGTTGTTGTATACCAGCACACCTCTCTGACATGCAGGGTGAATTTTGTGGGTTTGTACTTAATGCCTTAAATAGAGTTTTTATATCTAGATTTTAAAAGGGCAGAAAAAACTAGCATCCTGTTTAAAGGAAAACAGGAAAGGGTGGAACAATATATAGCAGTAAATGAGTTTGATACATTTTTTTTCAACAGTGCATATTTGACTACTTTCAGAAGCCATCATTCATACTTTGATCAAACAATGAAGTGAACTTTATACTACATCTGGACTTTACATGATCAGTATAAGCCTTTTTAAAGTATGCTTCAACAAGTATTCTTAGCATTGGAGTGGTTTATTTTCTTGGTAGTGTTTACCTTATTTCTACTCAGCACTACATGTGCGCCCAATATATAAGGTAGATTTCCAAATGATAGACAACTTCTCTCCCCAGAATAAGCATATCATGTCTGGCTATGAGGATCTAACTCTTTCTTCTTTTTTGGTATAAATTCTTGGAATTGGGTAGAATTATTATCTTTGATTAATATAGGTTGCTCCTGCTCTTGAGTGGTATAGCAAATCAGACATACTTGAAGCGTATGTATATATTCTTGGAACTCATTGCCATAAATCAAAATGCATAAACCTGCTTCTGTGACTTGTAACATGTAGACAGTAATGGTTTCCAACATGTTCCAGCTGCATTTTTTTTTCCTTTAATGATCATTGTCTTGTAATATTTCTGGAAGTGGAGGAGTGCTGTCTCAAACCTAGTATCAGTACAGTATATGAATTTCAACCTTCTCACCCCACATATTACAAGACCTATTGCAAGTTAAGGGAATGATACTGAATTTGTCTCATCTTGTTTTGATTCATACATCCAATTTCAAGTGTGAGCATGCCTGCATAGCTCTTTGATATATGATCTGTGGTAAGAGGTAACATTAATCAAACTGAAGCTAACTCCCACCCTTTGATAAAAACTCTTGACAGCTAGGTATTTCCTTCCCAAAGCTGCACCCAAAGCAATAGGCCAAAGCATTTCAGTTACCATGTTGCTGTTCCCAAGGCAGCAATGACCCTGGACAACAGTGATTAGCCAAATCCATGACTTCACTCCTCAAAGTCAAGCATCCCTCTTGAGAAATTTGAATGATGTAGTACCATTGAGCAAACCAGAAAAAATGATGGACTTTGCATGCAGTCTTGCTGGATGGGGAAGTTAGAGTAAAGGTAAAGCAGGAGAACGGATCATTTTTGCAGTCAGTGGATCAGAAACACAAAAACAGCTTAACAGAAAGAGCAAAGAAAATGGATGATGATGTCTGGTTTTAGAGTAATCTGTGCAGAAGGCTCTTTCTATAGCTTGAGAGTCAATTAGTTCCTCCAAGTGCAAAACAGCCTCTCAATTCAGGAGACCCCAGTTCACAGCCTGTATTAACTGTGTTGTGCTCCCACCTCCACACTGGGAGAAGTACATTATATAGGCCACCTGGCTTGCATCCAAGATTGCCTTTTGTGTGATACCTCTGAAGCTGGCCAAATTTAAGAAGTGCTTTATGGAGTCAGTTACTCCTCTCCATTAGGCTGTAAAGTAGGTGCCATCTACAGTGTAGACGCCTATTCCCAAAGGGTGACTCTGAACTCCCAACCTCCCTACCTGCTCAACACGGACCAGTAGGAGGACACAACTCTCCTGAGGGTGCTTCTGAGCAAGTGGAAGTGGCATTGCCATTCTCTCTGCAGGGACTGGATGCATTTCTAGAGCATGCTTAGTGCTCCACTTAGTGGAAAAGAAATTATGGAGGGGTAAATCACAAGGCACAGAGCTATGAGAAAACTCCTTTTTGATGCAGGACTCAGCAACTATTGCATTGATCCAAGAAGTCTGTTGTGTGAGGGAACTGAAGTACATCCCCAGAGTATTCCCTGGGCCACCACACTGCTGATAAACAATTTATTGGGCCACAGAAAGCAGCTGAAGCTTCTCAGTTGACAGCATATCTCTGCATAGTGCAAAGTGTTCTTATATGGAGGCACTAAATCCAGCTCAAACTGAGGAAGCATTCTGCAGGCCACATGCAGTAAAAGAGGAGATATTGGTATGGGCCTGACTCTGCTCCTTAGAGGACCTCATTCCCTGGCTACAGCATTCCATATGTAGGGGCTTGTACTGTTCCCAGGCAAAATTCCAGAATCTCTGGACGCTATCAGCCTGAGCAGGAGATAGGGACCTGAACAAGAGAATAGAAGATGATTCACCATGTGTAATGTTTACCTCTTGGCAAGTAATTTTATAGTTTAAGGAGAATTAGTGTATGGCTCCATGAGCACAACTAGGAAGCTAGCAGAGTTGAAGGTTTGCAACACATCAGCTACTCTATGGTAGTGGATGAGCAGTGACATCTTCTACAACAAATGCAAAGCAACTCTGGCCTTCAGTGAAAGAGGATCAGCTAACACGAAGTTGCTAGCATAGTACAAAATCAGTGTTTTGCTCTGCCCTATATTGGAACCACATACTGTATAATATGGAAAAGTGAAACCAAATCCAGATTTTAAGTCACAAAGACACAAACCATAGTGGAAATATTAACCATTTATCATGACAAAATGACATCAGGAGCTGAAATGAGACAAAAAAAAAAAAAAAAAAAAAAAAAAGAGAAAAAAAAATTAGCCTGACAAAAAGGGTGACCAAAGGTCTCTGACAGCTGAGGATTTTAGAAAAGCATATCTATGCAGAGAAGTTTTTTATTTTACATCTCAGTTCTGCATCAGATCCTATGAAAGATGTTCTTAATTAAAACTGATGAGGAAACAGCATCTTTACCTCTGGAAAATGTGAATGCCGAAGAAAGAGTTGTTGAACAGGAAAGCATTTTGATCTAAAATGCTTGCTGAGTTTATCTGTAATTGATTTCTTTGTTATCAGTGCAAAACTGACATTTTCACACATCTCCTAGCAAGCCCATTCAGCCATGTTGACATTTATAATCTGAATCAAGACTTAGTTCCTCGAACATCTCTGATTTGCTTAGGATTGTATCTGATCTTTCTGCTTTTGAAGAAACTGCATCTTTACTCCATGCAGTTTTTCCCACTGACATACCTCCCTGCAAGAGAGATGAAAAAGGCTCTAAAGTTAGGATGGCATCAAGTGTTCTAGCCATGACATGGCACAGACAGTGTAAAAGCTAGACACATAGTAGGCTAACTACATCTAATTAAGGTCTTTTACTTCTCAGAGGGGAGAGCAGAATACATCTGAAAATCATTAGCAAAACTAAGATATAATATGAACTCTTTTATAAATAGTATCAGCTCTTGGCATTTACACATTTGGTGAAACTTCAGACACATACTTACTTTCCAAACTTGGCTATACAAGGCATCTTTTGTTACTACCAAAGGAAGATTAGCCCTCTGAGAAAATCAGTTTTTTGAAAGGGGTAGCAGCCTTGGACTTCTCAGTGTCTTTAAAATCCTCTTACACTGAGATTGGTATGCAGAGGATTATGACTTCATAGAGTTTTGTTCTTGGAGAAGGAAGGAGCAACCAGTGATAGTGGGTTTCTAATGAAAAACTTAAGATTCCCACACTCCTTTGAAATGACACTCTAACTGAAATGACAACTTACACCACAGAAGGGAAAAAATGAGAAATAATTTCTTACTGAAGAGAATTCTGCACTACATTTTAAGGAGAGAAAACTGAGCTCTGTTACTTGTTTTCTTTCTCTGCATGTAGCATTGATGCAGTATTGGTGACTTCCTGCTATGGTATGACGAGGAAATCAACAGCTGAGTGTTCTTAAAAATTAATATAAATTGTAGGTCTAATAACTTAGAATGATTAGGGGATGAGAAAAAATATTAAAAAACAAATAAGCAAAGAAACAAACAAAAACGCATTAAACCCCACATGCTTTAAAGAATACTGTTACTTCAAATTTCATTTCATCTTTGTGAGAAGTGAGCAGGAAAGTGGTCCTCTAAAAGAGGATTTTCTTTTCTGAAGAATATAGGAATTTGCATGTGAGACAACATCTTTTTAAATGTGCCTTAAGCAGAGGGATGGGATGAAACAGGCCCATGCAGAGAGGAATAATCTCATGTCAGGGAGATTTGGATATGTCAGACATTCCACTCCCCTGGATAGTATAAGGCAACCATGCCCAGCCAGCAGCCTGTCTGCCTACCCAGCAGGCTGTCAGGACTGTCAGAATTGGAAGCAGACCATGGGGATGATTTGCCAGGCTCACAGACCTCTGCAGTTCTGGACACCCTGGGTGTGGGAAGGTGGGAACACTTCTTTCATTCAATATCTTTCCAATATATATATATATCATTTCAATATCTTTCCAACTCCCACCTAGCCAGCTTTCCACTGGGTGCTTGACAGAACAGTCATCTCTACCAAACAGCATCCTCCCCTGGAAGGATTTGCACCCTTAGTGCAAAAGGCCAGCATGCAGGAAACACTGACAAAGTGCAACAGAAAGAAGGACAGGGACTTTCACTTCCTCCAAGGGTGACAAAGGTTCACGACTGCCCCAGCTGCTCATGAATACTACAGGAAGCTCAGGACTGCAGTGGCTTTTCATCTTGTTTTGACAAAACTTCTGACCATATGAGGTAGGTTTGCTTCTGTTTTCTGTATTGTACTGTTGTGAGTGATGACAAAATTAAGCCCCCAAAAATCAGGCCCACAAAAGTTGACCAAGTGGTACTCTACAATAGAAAAACTTCCAGGTATGAGTCCTAGCAACTAGTAAAAAACAAACTTGGGGAAAAAGTTAGGTTTGGTTCTTATTTATCCATTCTTCAAGGTGTACAACACCGGTAACATCCTACCCTATCAAAATCAAACTTGGATGCTCTGACACTTTACTCACTTATTGCAAGAATCAGCTCTCTTCTCTGTGCAAATCCAATAAGTCTCTCCGAGTCTTTCGAAACCACTACTGGAAATCCATTGTAGTCAGTCTCCTTGATTAGTGTCTCAACATCCTCCACTGTCATGCTGTCCTGTGTCAGAACAGAGAGAGGAGCTTCACCACGCCTTGGTCTCATGACATCAGTGGCCAGGGTTCGGTGGGTGAATTCATCCTTGACATCCAAAAATGGGTAGCCGTTCAGATGAATGTGAGCTTCATAGATCCCTTCTTTCCCAAAGGCATCTGCCACCCACTTGCTTGTGACTGCTGCAGCCATAAGAGGTACAATGTACTCCAGGCCTCCAGTTAGCTCAAACATAATGACCACCAGAGAGACTGTCATTCGTGTCACACCACCTGCCAACAAGGAAAGCAGTCAGGTTTCCCTCAGTGCTCCTGAAATATACATACTAAGCATTACTCATTTATATTGTTGAGTCTTACCCTCAAAACAAGCGTGAGATTATTCTGCTGAGTATCTCGCCCCTATATTTTGTGAAGTATTTTGGGTTTATTTGACTGAAGGGATTTTTAATTTACTGCAGTTTTCATCAAAGAGATTGAGTGAACTTGCTGAAGCCAAAGATGCTAGCATCTTTGTTAGTGAATTTGAAAAGCAAATAATGCATGCTAAAAGACTGAGCTATCACACCATAAAGCATGCCAAAAAATAAACAAGTTATACTGGATACTTGAGAAAATAATACTGAATCCTGTCATTAGACCTCTAAAATGACTCCAAGAATCAGTTAAGTAACCATGACTGGGATAGATAGGAGCATTGAGAGCTGGCCTACACACGGCTTTAACTCTCACAGTCATACTGAAGAGAAACCTAAGCATTATCTTGGGACACAACATGGTTACAAAATGCTATGGAAGGGTAGTTTAGGGCCACTGCAAGAGCTATGTTACAGCTAAAACCCC
This sequence comes from Phaethornis superciliosus, assembly GCA_023637945.1. Classification (NCBI taxonomy): domain Eukaryota; kingdom Metazoa; phylum Chordata; class Aves; order Apodiformes; family Trochilidae; genus Phaethornis; species Phaethornis superciliosus. Next base: position 125,351,456 of record JAJQWJ010000001.1, read on the forward strand.
AGCTTTTGATACCAGTGTAACATACAGTTTGAACTGTACACAACTTGGTTTGAGGCCATCTAGACATATAGCCACAGAGAGGGTTTTATCTGTAGTTTTCAATCTAGTCGGTCTGTATTAATTTCATAAGCAAGCTCCTTTGTCCTTCAGTTTATGTTAAAGGATAAAAATAATCACATAACAGCAGACAAGTGTGTATGTATCACTGAATTATTAGGTAACATTTCTTTGCCTCTGTTCAAAAGGTAAATGTAATAAATCTGCTATTTTTAAGCCTCAAAATACCGCACCATTTTAGATGAGGGAAATCAGAAACAGGTCATTAAAAGATGCTTTTAATCTGGCAGCATATGGGAAAATTTAATTGTTGATTATTCAACACGATGATCCGGATATAACTTCCATCTGAGGAATGCCTTAAACCTCTGACTCTGGAAAGCTGAGAACAGATACCAGAATAAGGATCATTTAAAACTTATTCTGTACCTCTTACGCTAAGCCAGACAGGTCTTGGGCTTAAGAATGAGTAGTGATCATTCTGTTTTTATGCCTCAGCATACTGTAAAAATTACTGCACCTCCATTTGGACATTTTAAAGAAGGAAGTGGTTGCTGACTAGCAGATTAACTGGAATATCAGAGCAAAATTTTTGTGTATCATTTCTTTTATGAACATTAAGATTATTTATGGCCAAGAGGAAGTGCTTTGCTCTTTTTGACAGTAAGATTCATCCTAGCTGTTTTAATGTGTCTACACTTCTCTAGGTGTTCACATCCAAAGAGGTGATTCACATTGCCTGTATAATCTCTGGAAAAAACAAGACACTTTTGAGGCCAAATTCACTTGGGGTTAGATGTCTATTGCCAGATGAGAATATTCTTTCCAGTATCTCATTTTTCTGTTTTTACTGCAAAGGGTACAACACAGCTAGCTCAGTGGACCTCTACATTATAGACCTTAAATTTAGACAAGCAAATCCCACCCTTCCTTCCTCTATAACTAATCACATAAATGATCCACTTTTCTACCATGAGACTCCAAAACTGAAACTTTTCAAGCTATTCCACGAGTATGTCTTTCATTTCAAATCTACCCAATTACATTAATCGTGTGTTATGCCTCTCTACTACTATTAAATCATCAAATGATGATATCAACAACAACAACAGAAAAAGGTATATCTGCAAATACATAAGGAGAAACACTTGATCGGGCAAAAACATGTTCAGATGGCATACTTATAACGTTCCCATCGCATCTGTGATGAGAAATTTGATATGTGAGGTATTATTCAGTCATCTTGCTTTAATAGTTAACAGAACATTCCTGTTATATCCAATAAATCCTATTGATTTAATGTAATCAGATATTTGCCTCACGGTCAAAACAAAAAATGAAAGAGAGACCAGTTGACCATACTGTAACACACAGCCAAAATAAGCTTCAGAATACTTATCTCTGTGTGGCTTACAATTTGGTCAGAACTGGGAAGTTTGTTCCCTGCACAGATAAAGAGCACAGTCTAAAGTAGGAAATAGAATTAGTCCAGCTGCAGGGGATTTCATGACATGAAAAACCCTGAACACCCACAAAAAACCAAGCCAACCAAAACCAAACCAGAAACAAACAAAAAAAACAACAAAAAAAACCCCTACAACCTCCCCCAAAAACCCCCCAAAACCAACCAACCAAACAAAAAAACCCCAAAAAAACAAATAACAAACCAAAACCAAACCAAAAACCGCTCCTTCTTGGAACCATGCAGTCCAACTTTTAATTTTTTGTTTCCTTCTGCATACTTTTTGGCAGATTAAAAAGAGTAGGTTTTGGTGACTGCAAGACTCTTTTGTTGAAGAGACCATTTAAGAAAGCATGCTTTATCCCACCACACCTATTATGTCCAGAAACACCAGCATAGCACCTAACACAGACACAAAAACCTTATTAACAATTTGTATGTCACCAAACATCAGTGTTTCCCGTGCACGAAGCAATGATCAGCAGGTACTGTACCCAAGCAAGCTGCTGCTCCCACCATGGCATAAAGTCCTGGTGTGACACAGTCTGCCCCAGGTCTGCACCAGTTCCTGAAGATGATCCAGTCGTGATGGTGATATGCCAGCTGTTCTACTCCAATCCCAACCATCCTGCCAGCCATGGCTCCAACAGCCATGCTGGGAATGAAAAGACCTGAAGGGATCTTGAATAAAATAAAGAGACATGAGCACTTTGGCAAAAATGGCTAGTAATGAACTTACTGATCAAACTATTTATTATTAGTGGTTAGGGAACCCAGTTATCTTCTTAAATGCCAGCTCAGAAGGCCATAACCCTTTGGCAACACACTATGATTGCTGTGGTCTGAGACAGATTTCTGCAGGGACTGAGTTGGTGTGGCTACATGTGTATCAATAACTTTAAAAAAACAGTAATGCATTTTTTAAAGTAATTTTGAAACCTACCTGCTGCGTCATACTTGAATTGATAAGTAAATGGTGTTTCTCAATAATACTCTGCTTTTCAAGTCAAGATGCTCCTGCTTTTTCCTTTATTACTTTCTCAAGATGAAGTCAGGACGTGCATGGTTCTGTCTTGGGCTTGAGAATAAGCTTAACTGAAAATAACACCTTGACTTCAATCTCTATCAGATGAAATACTTCATGGTTTTATTATTACTCTTTCAGGCTAAATCAGATCTGATTTTAAATTAAATGTCAAACACAGAATAAAAATTTACAGAAGGGAGGCTTACTGCTCAGAGGCAGGTATTTCTTCAGCTCAGTTTTCTGTATATTTTCCAGGAAGTTCTGTGAATCATTACCTTGTTGTCTGCTACATAGACAAGTCAAAAATCACAAAAAAAATGGTATTGAAATGAAAAAAAAAAAATAATCTTATGCTTTTTGCATTTCCTCTTAGATGTCAAGTGCACCTGCCAAGTTGGGAGACAAATTTCTTGGTGGAGAAGAGACATTTATTGCAAAGGGTTGCTTGGAGCTTTTTGCTGGTTTTAGAGAGGAAAGGTTGTTTTATCTTTTTAGTTCTTAAAATACACCTTGAGCTTCCTAGACAACCCAGCTAACAACTTTGGCATGGCCCAGGGCTATTAGGGCTGATAACAACAGGCACTGTTTTCCCCACCATGTAGCATTAATGCTGTTGGTAGAGTTGGATTAGACTTTCTAGATTTGATGAGTAAAGTTATTTTATCTGTTTTTTTCAAGAATAGTTGAAACTGTTAACTACTTCTAACAAATTATAAATATACAGAATAAATAAAGAGCCATATATCAAAGAGAGAAAAAAGCTCACAAGTTTTTAACCAAATGAACAAGGATAGCAGCAACTGGCTGCCAACAGAAGCACAAATCACTTTCTGCAGTGAAGAGCATCTCATTTCAGATCCTCCTCCAGAAATATTACACCTGGTAATACTGGTCTGAAGTGACTTTCTACTATTAAGTACTTCTTGTCATCATGAACATTCCAAATAGAGAAAGCACAAAAGAAAAGCAAAACACCAACAACTTCCTATTATTTTGGGAGTAACGGGTATTCTAAAAGATGGATCCTTAGTTCCAGCTCAGTTTTAAGAGAAAGATGAGATGGCTTTAGGTTTTAGTGTGACAAAAAATATAATGCATAACTCAGAAAAGCTTCCCATCCTCTGCTGCAATCAGATCCAGAAGCAAATGTTCAGATAATGGAAGCTGTAGGCAGACAGATATGTATTTTACATGGGTTCTAGCAATCATATATATAAAACTCACCACAAGCAGCTTTTTATATATTGAAAGATTGATTAAATTGTTCTTGGACCTTTCATCACTCAGTTATGAGGAGGAGGAGGGATGGAAAGAAAAGCTGCAAATTCAGAATAATGAAATCATATATCTGTCAGCCCTCACACTTTTTTTTTTTTTTTTTTTTTTTTTCAGGCTACAGTGCATTAAAATTTTAAAAATACAACTTTTCATCTACTCCTATATTTTTGTGAGGTTTTAGAAGTGTAAATTCAAAGCTATTACTTCCCTGAGCATAGCTACCTTGAGGCACGTTAAGACATATAAATCCAACAAGACAAACAACAAGGTAAATAGCCCATAACCCTGAGAGAGCTGAAAGACAGCTGAAGTGGGAACCATCTTGAATTTCCTCATTGGCAAGACTTTAAATTCACACCCAGATCACTTTCTCACTTAATAAAGCTGCAGATGACTAGAAGGTGGAAAAGCAGGGCCGAACCCTCTCAGCTGCAACAGGGGCCAGCAGGGCAAGGTGCTGGTGGGTGGGTGAACCAGCAGGCATGTCAGCTACCCCGTGAGACACACAAACCCTGCCAGACAGACCCCAGCTGCCCGCCTTGTGCCCTCACAGCAGCTTCTGTGCCTCTCCCCAGTTTACCTTCATGCCGAAAGTGAATATCGTGATGACAATTTTAAACACCAAAGCCAAGGCAAGCTGCCACATGGCAGTGTAGACTCCGGGGCCAGCGGGTCTGTCAGGAATGTCATCCACCGGCCGGGTCATGTTTGGGTCATTGATATAATCGCAGAGCTGCGAGGACTCCAGGGCACCGCAGTCATTGAAGAGCTCCGAGATGAGCTCGCTGGTGCTCCTCCGGGTGTAGGGGTTGGGGTAGGCGATGATGGCAGTGATGGCTGTTATCACTATCACCTCCAGGACAGGGTATTTCCCAAGTCTGGTGGTTTTTCTCCTCCTGCACCAGGCGATGTTGCATCGGATAAAGAGGGTCCCCCAGAGGCCGCCGAAGACGCCGAGCAGGATGAAGGGGAAGAGCTCAGCCATGTACCAGGGGGTGTGGTACTCCACGTAGAACAGGACCAGCCGGCTGTTGCCAAAAGGATTGATGGACCTCAGCGTGAAGGCAGCCACGAGTGCAGCAAAAAATGACCTCCAGAGGGTTTTGAGAGGAAAGTAGTAGCTGACCTAAAAGCAAGCATAGACCATAAACACTTCACTGAGAGTGACGGAGGGCGTCTGCTTTAATTATTCACTGGAGCACCGCACGCAGTAAGCCGCTGACACGGGTTTCATCTCTGATTCTGTGTCTGGCTTTACTGGGAACACCTCTCCTTACAGAGGTATCAAAAAAGGCATTTTCAGATTTCAGATAGGGAGCAGCAACCAGTGAAAAAACCAATAAACTTAAATTCAAAGTTACTGGCTAGAGACCACAGGATAGGTGCTTGGCCCATGCTGAAAAGCTGAAAGCTGGAAAAAACTCAACATCAATACAGTGATGTTTCCAGATTAAATAATTTTGTTTGTTTCAAGGAAGCCAGTTCTCTTTCTTTACTCAATTTCTGCTAAATTATCTGCTTATTTCCTAGTAATAGAAACTAAAGATGACTGTTTGCTTTAGGAAAAAAAGAATCGTATAAGTATTTGAAAACTAAAGAAGAATAAAAATAAAAATAAAAATAAAAAAATCAAGTCTGCGTCAAGTCTCACCTCTTCCAGACTAAAAAGCACACCTCCAATTGGGGCCCCAAAGGCAACAGAAACTCCTGCAGCAGCTGCAGCTGAAAGCACCTACAAAACAAATATTTACATACAAGGCATGAGTCCTTCAAAAGACTGAGTATCTGTCAGGGAAATTAGAGATGATCTGAGCCAACCTCACCTCTCTCCTCTTTCCTTCATTCTTGCTGTACTTTGAGAAAAGACTGCTGAAGAAGTTCCCGCAGCAACAGGCCACATGGACCAATGGCCCCTCTTTCCCAAGGCTGAGGCCTGAAGATACCACCAGAACCAAGGTGACTGTTTTGATTAAAAGTGTCCATTTTCCCAGGTAGCCCCTAATAATGAACCCACTCAAGATGGTTTTTATCTGCAAAGCAGGAAGAACATGTTGAAGAGCTAAAGAAACCTTTTCTACTCTGAACTTGCAAATGGAGTTAAGCCCCAACAGAGTTAAAAAATAAAAATAAAAATTGCAAACTGCTTGAAAAGGGACTGTGATGGAGAGAAAGAAGCTGTAGGCAGGGCAACTTTCCTGCAGTGACAGCTGAGCTGTTGTTAAACAGAGCACACTTCAAGTGTTCTTATGGGTGGTCCCCTGTGTCGGTAAGGAGTCTTACAGAGATCAATAGAAATATGAAACTGTTGCATGTCTCCATGGCTTATAGGATCAGAGTTAAACTAGACCCAACTTTATTAAAGCAGAAAAAAGCAAATAAACAACCACAAATTCTCCCCAGTTAAACAAGAAAAAAAAAATTCTAAATATTTGGAATGGCCATGCCATAAAAGCATGCAAGTATTATGAAACAAGAAAATCCAAGAGAACTTATTTTTACACATTGCCTCTTAATTTTGCATATGAGTGGCTAGAATAGAGCACAATGCATGTGCATGGCACACAGGCTGTAGGGGGGGATTTGGGGTTGAACTCCAGCCCTGGAAATGAACTGGAGCTGAGTACCATTTTCCATGAGATATTTACCACTTGGAAACTAGATTTTCAGTTAGCTATGAAAACTTCTAAAAAACACTTATATTGAATATGTAACAAACACACGTGACTACTTTGGGAGCTGTGGAATTTTAATTCAAGCTCTGGCAATGAAGAAGTATGTACATTTACCTGTCACAGTGGCATTTAAACATTTCCTACTATGAAAAATTTAGAGTAGCACCACAAAGGCATGCTAGACAAAGGGCTGAAGGCAGATGAGATGCAAAGGCTATCCTCTTGTTAGGAACTCTACAGATCCTATGTAGCTGTGCTACCTCATAGTACAGTTTGGGAAAGGGAAGAGGTGGTAAATTATCTTTTGGGTTGTTTTTGGAATATTCATGGACAAAGAGAAACTCACCTCTGGGATTCCAGAACCACAGGCATAGGGAGCAAACACTCTGACCAGGGAGACTGCCAGGAAAGCAAAACACAGAGCCCACATAATGTATAGAAAATAGTTTAGAATGTAAGCACTTGCACCCTAGAAAAATAACAGTAACAAACATTGTTAGACAAATGCAAGTTGGTAAAACTCATGCTTCTTCTAGGGATCATGATGGCATGGAGCCTGGTCTTTTCATTCACATGCTAGCTGCTCATTTTTCTCAGGAGGGAAAAATGGCCTTATATTCTCCAACACCTTTATTACTCATAGAAAGAAGGAGCATGTTAATACATACTTGATCCAGTCCATACAGTCTGTTAGCAAGGCACACAGACACCTTAAACAGAGCATCTTTCAGGCACTTAAAAATTTAAGTCAACCTCAAAAATTCCCAAAATGTCAAACAAGTCTGTCATAAGGGCAAAGATAATTGTTATTTTAAAAAGCACTGTGTGAAGGAACCTGCTGTTTCATCCCATGGTGGATGGCAGGGAATGAGAACTTGATACATCTATTCCTGAGGGCTAGTATGTGAAGGTCAGCTCTCCATGAAGATGCTGATTTTTTCAAAATATCCCTGTGTATGTCAGTAGCCAATTCAGTTCAAAAACAGGGAGGGTAAAACCATAAATAAATAATTTCCTTCCATATGATGCTACCTGTGAAAATCAGTTGAAAACACAGTTGCTTGGCAGATCCCATTCAGACACATCTCAGCCCTTTTGGCCCTGATATTTTAAAAGCATTCCAGTCAGTGATAACCTATCTTCAAACTGAATGGCTTACTGAGAATGGAAATGCTATTGATCATTAGCAACATTTGACTGTGCAGTGCCATAGTGAAAGAACAGGCAAGAGTGACCTTCAAACTTTATACCTGTCTCCAATGGTCAAGTCTGTTGTTTAAGAACAACTGTTGTTAAAATCTGCCTGAAATGACCCTCCCTCTGTAAGTGTAATTTTTAGATTAATTTTAAACCCCCCACCTACAAGGACAAAAGAGAATCTTGTCAGAGGCATCAAACTGATTACCAGGAACCTAAGCCTTCAAATGGTTTCCTCTAACAACATGACATTACAGAATGAAAAACAAGATGAACCTCAGTTCATGAATTGGTACAAATCCTTCACCTCTAAGTGAACTCTTCCTACCGGATGCAATCGCAGCTGCTCAAGAACATCAGGGCCCCTGTCTTTGCTCTGGAGGACAGCAGCCTGGATATCAACATTATGATAAATCAAGTAGGAAAACAGGCACTAATCAGTTAACAAAGCTGGCCAGGCCCAGTTCCCAGTCATAAAAAGCTCAGAGCTGAGAAACCCTGTAAGGAATCAACCTGTAACAGTACAAATGCTTGCTAGCCTCATTTTCCAAGCCTCTGTCCAATTGAAAAGATGGTAAGGGAACCACTGCCCTTTTCCTTATGGATTTATTTGGAAGAAGGGCAATTATATTAAGGTCCTCTTGTGCTTGCTGAAGTTAGCAGAAGGATTTGTTGATAACAGTAGAAGAGCAATACAATGCCATCCCCCAGTGTCCTGAGACTAAGTAGTCATGGATCCCACACTTACAGTGATTGACATTCATCTCTTGTAACCATGAATCTTTGTTGCTACAGCTGAAGACAGTTTCATTTCCTCATTAATGTCTTCTCCTAGCACTTTCAATTACAAACAGCTATGGCAATATTTACTCTTCCTCTAGAGAAAACTCTGGATATGTTGCCTGAGGGCGAAATTCTCCTGTCAGTGTGAACCTGGAGTAACTCCAAAGAAGACCAACACCATTACAGCAACTTGGCCCTACAATGTTGAGTGAAAGCTGCAGTTTTGCTTTTAAATTCTCTAGACTCAAATTAACTTTGTTTGTTTTTACTTCCTCTTTCACGTTTCAGAAATCACATGAAAACTATGTCAGCTCATTACTGCAATCACACATGCACCTACAGCACTGTGGCAGGACCCCAGAAGAGTCTGTGTGATCAGTTCAGTCTTATCGCTTGGGACAACTCTCATTGTTACATTTTCCAGAGATCTGGCATTCTGCATTTTAATCATTAATAATAAGAAAATCTTTGGGAAGTGAAGTAGTAGTTGCTCAGTGCAGCAAATGGCTCATTTCTCATTCATTACATGCCATTACTAAGGCTCAGAATCAGTAAAAGTCTTAAGCACATACGTGGGAATCAGAGACCAAAAATGCTCATCCACAGAAGACAGTTCTGCTAAGACCTTTTCCACTAATGAGTCCTAAGACTCACCCTGGCAGCAATAGTAATGAAGCATGCAGTGGAAATGAGGAAAATCTTGCATTTCCAAGACCTAGGAGTATTTCAGATCTGGCGTCAGTCCGATTTAGGTACCAACGGAGCACAGCTGAAAATAACTCTCACAAGCTAAGAATACTGAAATAAAACACACCCCTTGGGATGCCATCCATGGGAGGACAACGCTTGTTTTCTCCAGAGGCTAAGCACTCTATTTTGACTTGAATTGGGATCTCACAGCTTGCAGATTCCCTCAGGTGAACGTTACCAATTGGGAAGGGGGTTCCAGGTATAGAGGGGCTTCCTTGTCTCACAGATGTCAGCTTCATGACAAGGAGATCCAGAAGCCCTGGGATGGCAGTCTGGTCCATTGCTGGATCCAGTATCAGGAGTCATAAAGGATGCAGGGCCTTTTCCTCTGCTTTGAATAGATGTGAAGCACCAGAAATGTGGTCCTCAGCTCTAGTGAAGTTGAAGCTAGGACCAACGTGGAGCTGTAGAACAGGGAAGCTCTGGATGACCAAATGGGCTAGAGATGTAGCTGAAGTGGATGGCATCTAACATGCTTTAACACACCTACTCCTCCTGTGAATTTTATGTTTTCAGTCTCTCTTGCATCAAAAAAACTCTTCACCTGCTCTTTGGAAGCAGTTCAGGACCAAAGGGATGAAGATTATCATCAGACTACAAAACAGTGATTAGGGAAGGAAACAACTTTGTATGTTTTGGATGTTCTATTATGTTTTCCATAATAATTTATATCAAGACTCTGCTTTGCACCCATTTTATGGGAAGACTAGAATGAAGACATTTTTCAAGACAGGCCAAAAGAAACATCACAATTCTCAGGGTATATCACAGCTATAAACTATCAAAACCACAAGGAAAAACTGACTTAAATCTTAGTCCTCAAAAATGTCTAATTTAGTTATCTATGATTACAAAGAGCCAAAAAATGTGGTTTCACAGTGCCCACCTAACTGTTACCTATCTTTTCAGCCCCAGCATACAATTTTTGTGACTGCTGATTTCTAGTAGCAGGTGAAAGCAATAAATTTTCTCCAGAATATGCTGTGCTCATATATTTCAGCCTTTCAGAGTAACAGAATGTCAAACACATGCACAGGATTTCCAAATCCCATAACAATTGTAACATTCTCCTCTTTATACCCTTCCCACATTTTTTTTGTTCTCTTAAATTACAACATCATCTCCAGTCCTGCAACTTTATACCAGGGCAATATTTCTTCACTGTTACAAAGGCACAACCACCCAAACCATATGTTGATGACCCTAGCAAACCTCTGGCAAAGGGAAGCTTGGCATGCTGGACTGGCAACTGAGCAGAGAGATCAAATGGTGGGAATATTCAGGAACACCACTACTTTCACTATGGTTAATTAGAGAGATGGAAAATTGGGCTATCCATATTCACAGAGGCTCTCATCTTGTACTACTTGTAACCCTAAAGCAGCACTGAAGGAAACATGAATAACAAACTTGTATGGCCATGAAGGTGCCCTCAAATGCTTTCTGCAGGACCAGATACCTCTACACTAGAGAAAAATCTGAGAAAATCTTCTGAGATCACCCATTTTTTAATTGCCTGGCTGGAGATGATTTTCCCCATAGAAGTATATATTTTTTTCTCCTATTATTGACCAGTCTGCTTTACCAGATTTTTAAGCCAGCTCTCTTCAAAGCCACATTCATCCCACCTCCTTGTCACATTCAATTTTTGTCATAGTCGCCTGTAGAAATGAAGGGGGATTCAAGACAATATTTCTGCCCCCACATTTGGGCAAATATTTGTGAAGGGATCAATATTATTCAATCTGTTGAGTAGCTTAGCTTTTAATATTTTTTATAGATATCATCAGCTAAAAGGAATATAGAAAGACTTCTGATGTCTTGAAAACAAATCTTTCACCTGCTTTTCTCTGAAACAATACTCTTTGTATTTAAAGTACTAAAATAAAGTAAAAAAAAATAAATAGATAGAAGATAGAAAAAAAAGGTACCTAAAATACAAGTTTCATTACAGTTCAGATCAGCTTCTTCCCCTCTCCCCAGAAAATTTTCACTTTGACAATCTCAGCCCATTATTTCTCAAGCTTCTGGTACAACCTAAATAATTTGCTACCTGATAGAGAAACTGATTGCAAGGGCATAGCAACCAATTCTTAAGAAAGAATTACTCAGTGCATCTGAATACATTAAAAACATCTCCAGTCCTGAAAATTTCCTCTGAAATGCATTTGTCAGGGATCATGGGTTTTTTGTCCCATAAAACTGTTTAAATGAAAACAGAAATGGGTAACAGCTCAGGTCTCTTGGTGATTTTGTTATGACTGCTATGACTGCTATGACTTTTGGTTTAATACTGACAGAAAGAGAGAGCAATCTCAGTTTTCCAGTTTGCATCACACACAATACTGAAACAATGGGACCATTCCCACATTAAGCAGATATTGCTTGCAGAAATGCCTTTTTTGTTGTTGTTGTTTTTTGCAAGACTCTCAGTTCATTATTTTCTCTCTCAGATGAAGTCTCTGGAGGGAACGTCAGCAAGTATGAAAAAAGGGCATTCCCTGACCTCCTCTGACCCCAGCCTAATCAGGTCTCCCGTACCTCAGACTGGCTTACAAGAAGTTCAGACCATTTCTGCCACTGGGGACACTTGTCCCTGTCATCGAATGTAGTTTCATTAGAGGTCCAGCAGCACTGCTCGTGACTGTACCAGAAGGCAGAGAGGCAGACACCCTCCTTCAGGTCTGTCATCCAATCCACAGCTAAATCTATCACTCCAGCTAGAGTGCCTGGGAAGAGAGATACAGAAAAAGAAACAATGGCATTAAAAAAAAATATCAGGTTGCAATGGAAAATATGTTTAGCTACAAGAACAGAGAAATAAAACATGATTTGGGGACGCAGCTGCAATGCAAGTACAAATATACCAAACAACTGAAAGCAATTCAGAGTTTTCAAAGATACAGCCACACCAGCTGACCTTTTATTTTAAATATATTAACTATATATATTAAATATTTATTTTAAATATTACAATTTTTATCCTGACTGACTGACTGCTAAATAGGGAAGGCATAATAGATGCAGAGGTTTGATCCTGTCCCAGGCAGGTGCACCATTTGGGTGGGACAAGCAGGGCTTCATGCAGGGTCTCTAAACACAAAGCTGTAGGTCTCAATCCACACTATGTATTTCAGGGGTAGGGGGGGAGAAGGATAGGAATGTTTTCCTTAAGATTCCCTAGCCACAGCACAGCAACCTTTTAGAATCATAGAATCACAGAAACATAGAATTGGCTGGGTTGGAAGGGACCTCAGAGATCATCAAGTCCAACCCTTTATCCACTTCCGCTGCGGTTCCCAGCCCATGGCACTGAGTGCCACATCCAGTCTCTTTTTAAATATCTCCAGGGACGGAGAATCCACTACTTCCCTGGGCAGCCCATTCCAATGTCTGATCACCCTCTCCGTAAAGAAATTCTTTCTAATATCTAACCTAAACCTCCCCTGACAGAGCTTAAGTCCATGCCCTCTTGTCTTGCTGATAGCTGCCTGGGAGAAGAGACCAACCCCCCCCCTGGCTCCAGCCTCCTTTCAGGAGTTATAGAGAGTGAAAACCATCCTTAGAAGGATGTTTTCAGTACAGAAGCAGTAAGGATGCCAAACTCTGACTTAGGAGCTTAACAGAATCGGGCTCTCAATGTGGTCATTATTTTGGAATCCAAACATGAAGAATAAAATTACCCTTAAAATCCTCTCGCTACCAACCTAATCATTCCAGTTTTTCCCCGATAGTTCCACGGAGCTGCAGTGACACCCGGTGGCCACAGGACACAGACACGGGTTGATGACACATTGATGATGATGGCAGACACACACAAAAAAGAAAAATTCTATTTTTTTTCTAAGGCATTGGCTCATCAGTGATGATAACGAGTGGCAGCAGCAGCAGCTACATCCTCACAAACGCAACACCAGCAGGAAGGAGAAGGCTGGGAGCAGCCAGAACCCAGAAGGGCAGAGCTGCCTTCTGTTCCTGTGTTCCTAGGCTCTGGAGGACATTAAATCACCAACTGATAGACAAGTCATTTCGTGTTTTCCAAACTATTCTTGCATACAATGAAAAGCAGAAGTCAACTACATTTTACTGGCAATTATAAGTACAATTTCAGGGAACAAGTAATACATTTGAACATAATTCATAATTCATTTGAATATGAGTGCATTTCAGTAGGACTAAAGCACTGGGGGGAAAAAAAGTTTTGAAGAATGCAAAATAGTTTGGGTTTATGTTTCCAAAAATTTTAGCTTTGCAGTTCCTGCTAAAAATGCAGTTACATGTAGCAGAGATGGGTGTCACTCCCCTTTCCCTTAGCAGCCAGGGCACACAGGTGTGTTCCAGAGACAGGTTATTTTACTGGAGCTAGTTTTCTGTTTTTCTTTATTGTGAAAGAGGAAAAAAAACAAACCTTCAAATAATTCAGGCATCTGTAACCTGTTTTTTTGCTCCACAGAAGAGAAAAATTCTACAAGTGTTCAAAGAGCCTTATACATAACTTTATCTTCTCACTCCCTGAAGAAGAATACTTGTCACCACACTGACAACCAATGTGACTCGGGTAGCAGTGAAGAAATTTTGTTTTACAGGAATAATCTGAAGAACTATACAGATACACTAGACAGGATAAAAAAAAAAAAAAAAAAAAAAAAAAAAAAAAAAAAAGGAAAAAAAATTCTGCAGCAGCTAATAATGATGCAAGCACTGTACCAGTGCTTTTGTTTCTTTAAGACCATGTCTTTCTCTTGCTTACTTGCTTCCTCTTTTACATCTTCCTTAGTTTCTATGGAAACATTGATCCATATTCTTAGATGATGATGAATCACTGCATTGCTACAAACGTCACCATGCACAGCTTACTGAGTTTTGCAGTAAACTCTAAATTCTCCACAAATTATCTGAAACGAAACTTCATTTTCATTTCATACAGGAAATAGTAGAGAGTCCTCAAGTCTTTGACCATGAGCACAAAATGCTGTGCCTATTTCATCTCTTGATGGACATTTATCATCCTCTGCAGTTACCCCGATCTTCAAAGGTCACATCACACTTAACTGAGTGTTAATTAATTAATTAGTTAATACTCAAATGAGTATTAATGCTACCTAGCAGAAGATGCAAAAGAAGGAATTGGTTTTCCCCAATACAGTTAATAGTCAGAGTGACAAATAGACATCCTATTTTCTAATATGACAAGCTAATATGCATCACAATGTCTCTAGGAAAATGTTCCTTTAGAAAAAAAGACAAGTTTTTTTCCAAATGCTTTAGGATCCACCTAAAGTGGAAAATGCCAGATGATTTACAGAGAAGAAAATCTTGTAAGGGCAACAGTTAAGGCTTTGGAAGCTGAGTGGCCAGGACTTGAATTTTTCCAAGTTCTGAATCTTCACAACTTTAAGTGAAATTAATGGAAGTTGCAGAGTGTTCAGCATTATACAAGGCCAAATTATAATTTCTTATGCTGTCTAAACATAATGCTGTCTTTCTGCAATACAACATAAGTTTATTTCCCTAATTCTCCATCAAACAAACTGAACTTGTTCCCTCTTCTATGTAACCCCCTGCCTAGAATGAAAAATAATGAAGCAGTCCAAAGCCTGGAAATTGTGAACTTAATTTTAAATAGTAACCTCTTCTCTGTATCCCTTTCCTTTGATTGATGATGGCCAGTAATCCTCCTTTCCCATTCCGATGGGAATGCTAAAATTGGGCTTAGAAAACATATTATTCCCAATGCACCTGTGTCAGAAAAGTGCATCAGGCAAATGGCACAGAACTGAAAATTTTGCACATTCAACTCCAGTACCAGAGCCTTTTAGCATCAATATGATGGTACTTTTTGGCACATAGCTTTAGAAAACAGACTGTTTTCCTGATCTATAAATAGCACATACCTTCACTTGGTGTCCTGGTTTCAACTGAGATAGAGCCAATTTTCTTCTTAGTAGCTACAATATTGTTGTGGTTTGGATTTAATATGGGATTTGGTATGAGAACACTGATAAGATACTGTTGTTGCTAAGAAATCAAGGACTTTTCAACTTCCCATGCTTTGCTGATCTAGGTACACAAGGAGTTTGGAGGAGACACAGGTGGGACAGCTGACCCCACTGACCCAAGGGATATCCCATACCAGATGACTTCATGCTCAGTATATGGAGCTGGGGGTGAAGGAAAAGGAGATGATGGCATTTGTCTTCCTAAGTCACTGTTATGCATGATGGAGCCAGGGGGCTTTCCTGGAAATGGCTGAACACCTGCCTGCTGATGGGAGTGGGGAAGGAATTCCTTGCTTTGTGTTGCTTGTGTGCACAGCTTTTGCTTTACCTGTTAACCTGCCTTTATCTCAACCCATGATTTTTCTCACTTTTACCCTTCTGTTCTCTTCCTCATCCCACCTGGGGGTGGAGTAGGGGGGTGGGGGTGGTAGAGAGGAGAGCTAACAGCTGCATGAGGCTTAGTTGCTGGCTGAGGTTAAACCATGAGAGCTGTGACTAGTAATGATGGCTACACTGAGGGATGGTCACTGGTCTTCAGGCGGGAAGGGCAAAGCAAAACCTCAGAATTCCTTAAAAATGAGTGCCTAAAAATTTGGCATTCGCACCTAAAAATTTTGGTCTTGTTTCTTCATAAATTTCTCTTTCTTCAAAAAATGTGCAAAGCTGCTAAGACAGGCCCTGGAAGTGCTCAGAATCTTTTTCTGAATCATCATGTGAGCAGTTCTCACCTGATCTCCACCCCAAACAGCACTCATGGGTGTTACTGCTCCTTCTACCTTTCCAAAATGAGAAGATTCTGGCACTCAAGACCTAATTTCCAGACACTCCTTAGTGCTTTTCCAGCCATTTGACAGTGTCATACACCATATTCTTCTTCAGTGTAGCACATGAGGGTTCAAGACCCTGCAGGTACATGGAGCCTGTGAAGGAGCCTGGGAATTAGGGGACTTAGCTGTGTCAGACTGCTCACAGCAAGGGGCTCTGCTCAGGTGAGTTCATCTGTGCTCACTCACTCATGAACTTTTGGTCTGATCCCAAATGGCTGCTTTGACCCTTTTTATATACTCTGATGTTACTCAAAGCATACAGGTCTAACTATGACTGGCCCTTGAAGAGAAGGAAGGTCAGAGTAGACCCCCCTAAAGGTCCCTTTCCCACCTATTCTTCTGTGACTAATGAAGGATGCAGATTCAATGACACACCAATAATTATATGTCATACTGCCAAAGGAAACTATCCTCTCCTTTCTCCCTTCATTGGATTCTTCCTGTTAGCAACATTTTGATTGCTTGCAGCACTCTGGTGCCTGAGTGATCAACTGAAAACTTATCTGGCCAAAGCCATTTTTTGCATGAGCCCAGTTTGCAGATGTCCCCAGTGGGGGGGGACGCCAAAAGGAAGGAATTACTCTTTCTGGCCACATCATCTTGTGTTGGCTTTGGAGGTGTAGCCTTTGACCACAGAATCACAGAATTATTGAGGCTTGAAAAGACCTCTGAGATCAAGTCCAGCCTACGATCTAACATTACCACATCAGCTAGATCATGGCACTGAGTGACACATCCAGTGGTGATTCCACCATCTCCCTGGGCAGTCCATTCCAATGTCTGATCACCCTCTCCATGAGGAATTGCTTTCTGATATCCAACCTAAACCTCCCCTGGTGCAGTTTCAGGCCATGCCTTCTTGTCCTGTCACTCACTGCCTGGGAGAAGAGCCGGATCCCACCTGACTACACCCTCCCTTCAGGCAGTTGCAGAGAGTGATAAATTCCCCCTGAGTCTCCTCTTCTCCAGGCTAAATAACACCAGCATCCTCAGCCTCATAAGACTTTTCCCCCCCAGTCCCTTCATCAGCCTCGTTGTTCTCCTCTGGACCAGTTCCAGCACCTCAATGTCATTCTTGAAGAGAGGCGCCCAGAACTTTGATGTGCTACAAAATCTGTCAAGTTCAGTCAAGCAAATTGGTGGGATTTATGTTACCTTGGACTCCAACATAAATAAAAATAACCTAATTCAATTCACCAAAAATGTCGCTTCAGTAATATTCTCTCAAGAATTTCCCCAGGACTTCTGAGGCTCCTGAACAACCTTAATAAACATATTAACTTGACAGTTGGTAAGCAGAAAATTGATAGTACTTGGAAACTGTGAAACTTTACGTCATTCATGCATGATACAAGACCACTCTGACATCACTGAAAAGAATAAAGAATGGCAGCTGTTTCAAATTGGTAAGAGAAATACAGCTCTCCAAGTTGGAAGATGTGCTAAAATCAGCAGAAGACCAGAGGAATTCAGGAAATTAATGAATTTGCCATCTGAGTTCAAGCAGGCTGTAAAATATGTAATGTCTGCCTGGTCTGGAAGCAGATCTGAAACTGAGTCTGAAACTGCATTTTTCCTTCATGCATGTCTAAAGAAGATAACCCAGTGGACAAAGCTTCCCTTCGAGTGTCCACAAGCAATATTTTCCCCACATCATAATACCTGCTTTCAGACTTAGAGTGAAGACAAGAAAAAAAATCTTACCAATGAAATTGATTTCTGTGAATCAAAGGTTCAAGAAAGTCAAAGCAGTCCATCAAATGTAAAGCACTCAGATGTGTATTTCCAAAATCAACAGAAAGATCCCTCTCTGGGTGAATAACATTTTTTCTAGGTCAGCACTCAGCAGGAGACTTTGCAAGTGGGTATTTTTATTAAGGATTATAACTGCCTGGATGCATAGCTGTATTTTTAGGTTGAAACATCAGTGGAGAGACAATGAAGTAAAAAGAGAAGCAGATGGCACTGCAGCAAACTTGAGTGAGATGGTTTCGGGCATAATGGTAATGCTAATACACACATACCTGCCAATAGTCCTATGAGAAGCATTACAACCCATCCTGACCAGGCATCCAGCAAACTCTTGATGAACTCCCATATAGATTCCTTACTTTTGCTTGTAATCTGAAATTAAACAGATATACAGACATTTTGCTGATTCAGGCTGACACAGTTTTAGTGTACAATAGTTAAACAAAACACATTTAATCTCCAAGAAAAACATTTAACTTCCTAGAAGGTGGTTCCAATTTCTCTGCTCTCTACTCCCTTTGTCTCAGTTCTTTTTTAGACGTGTTCTGTTGATTAAATTACTGGAAGCCCATTTGTATTCCCAAACTGACAATATGCCACATCCATGTTTTTAGAAGTCCTCCTCAAGTCGTAACTCTGGAAAACTGCTTGGTTTTGTCACCACCAGGATGGCTGTGAAACCAGAGACTGAGATTGATTGAAACCATGCAACGTTACCTTCCTGTGGCGGTCAGTGTCACGGGATTTCTCCCGCAGCCAGTCGATGGTGTGGAAATCTTCATAAGTCCCAACATCAGGGAAAGGCTCATCCAGAAAATCCATTAGGTTGCCAGAACCGTTCATGTCTCCTGCATTGACCATATTAGGGTCTGTATGAGAAGGAGGAGAAATACATCAATAAATTGACACAGCTTTGCCAGACACTTCTGAATCAAGTTTTCCAAAACACCTCCACAAGCCATGAAATCAAGAGAACATGAGTCTGCAGTCCTGGAGGGCACTTACTGGAATGAATGCATTGCCACCAGAAAAAGTATTTTGCTGAAGACTACTTCAACTGTTCAGCAATCCCTAAAAACACATACAAAAAAAGCACAATATCCAAGTGCAGAAAAACCAGCTTTCCTGAAAATAGGGCCCCAAAACCTGGCATGCTTCTGGACTTCTTCTGCAGTGATACATTCTGGCCACATGTTGGAAGAAGTTCCCTGCCTGCAGGGAGATCATTGAGTAAGAAGGTCACCAGCTCAGGAAACAAATTATATAATACACTGTTCATTTACTATTCATCATAAACCAAAGATTTTACATGTCACCACTATCATAACCCTCATGTGTTGTCTGGTGTCGCATGCTCAGAGCTCCCTGCATTGATTGCCTTTCCTTTCACTGCTTAGAAGGCAAATCTCAGTAACACAATCACCAGGTCTAAAAATGCAGTCTCCAAGTTTGTTTCTCAAGGGCTTGGGGTAAAACGCTTTTTAGAGCCTGAAGTTTTAGCTTCTGTCCCACAGACAAACTCTGCAAATTTGCTTTTAAGAAAGCAAGGGGAGAAACAGTCACCACACATTCTGCTAGACCACTAAAGGAAGTATAAAGTTATTGATCCCCAAATTACAAGCAGTTACCAGAGGCATTTGATAACTAAAAAAGGAGATAAAGGCTGTGAAATAGCACACACTCTAGGGTGTGGTGCACAGGTTGGGTGGACATTTCCAGCCCAGAAGTTTCTGGGAATGTGCTCTCTGGGTTTATACATTACAGTTATGAAAGTGGAAAAACAACCATGCCTGTTGCTCTCAAGCTCTAGAAACTATATTCATCTTATCTACATAAGCAAAGAATGAAGATGTTAACTCACAATCACCCTACTTCTCTTTCCCACAAAGAATTTGGCAACATGGGAGTAGGTGCAAAAATAACTGTTATCTCCTGTAGAGGTCAGGTCCCAAAGTCCTCACTAGTATGACAAGCTCCTGGAATTGCTGACATCATTCCCTGTGAGAGAAGCCTTTACTAGCATGAGAATCCATTAAATGAAGTAGTTCAGGCACACAGGGTTGGATTGACCTGACTTTACTTCAGTCATCTGGAAGTTTGGTCAGGAATGCAAGAACCATTTAAGCTGCCTCTAGAGACAGAGAAAGATGTGTGTGAGGATGTATGACAGGAAAGTGTCTGCTGCTTTAAGGGTACCTGATCAAGAACCCTTTTTCAATGCATCAAGGGATAGCAAGAAAAGGAGAAAGCAAAGAACAAGAATACACAAGGACACAAGCCTCAAGCAAATGACAAGCAAGGTGGTGATAGAAACCAGAGCTGGTCAGTCACACTCACTGGTGAGGGCACGTGGGAGTGTAAGAATGTCTACTCCAGCAAGTTTGTGTGATCAGGGACCTGGTCAGTCAGGAAACTGTGGGAAAAAGACACAGACCTGCCAAAGCAAACATGGAAAAAACATCAAGACAGGAACCCTACCACTCACATTCACTGAAGAGCTATTAATTGTGTGTCTCTGCAACAAGTGTTCACAACTGGCTGAGGCCATGGAGGGGAAAGAAGCAGCCACATCCCTCAGCCTGGGCAAAGACCCCAGGTCCCCAGGATAGGCACCAGCAGCCAGGCAGGAGGGTCCTGGGCCAGGACAGCTGGAGAAGGTGGTCGTGTACTCCCTTATCTCTTGACAAAGTGTTGCTCTAAAGAGTGATTAATCCTATCCATCCTAAAATAGGTGTGTGGGAAATGGGATCTTCCAGAGAGTACCTAGGGTTTGTAAACTGAAAGGGCAAACTTAAAAAAAAAACACAACACAAACAAGTAAAAACCAAAATAAAACAAAAAAAACCCCAACTCATCTAACAGAGGGCTACAAGAAAAGCAAAACAAACAAACAAACAACCCAAGAAATGGGGACAGAGACAGACTTCAGGGGCTTTATAGAACTGACCCTGTAGAGTCTGTAGCTCCCTGTCAGATGCAAGATGACTTTTGCAGGTCACTGATGAGGCTAGCGTGGTACTAACAACTGTTACACACTTTCCTCTGTCAGGTGCAGAAGGTAAAAAACCAGGGCTTTCATGAGTACAAAATTTGGATATTTGAATCTGTAAATTACATTTCTGTAACAGGGGCAGGCAAAATCATGGCATCAGCTGTCCATACACCCTGCTGCTCTGCTTAGTCCCTTTTATTTACTGCCTTTTTTTCACCCTGTCTTCATTTTCAAGTGTTTTACTTTAATCCTCTCCATTTAATGTTTTTCTCTGGTGGTGACTTTAGGGATATAGCAAGCATGAATACTCAGCTTTGTCAGTGCCTGTGCTTTAGACTCCATCGGGTAGAACTTTCAGGACAATACAGACAATGCACAAGCAGCTGAGAAAAGCATTATCTCACAGGCAACCAGCAGGTCACCATTATAATTCTATAGAAGCCCTTTTAATTTAGCAAATCGAGTAATCTCCAAGCACTGTGGCCTGTTTGTCTGAAAGAAGATCAAGCAAGGGAATGGCAGCCCAGGGAAGGAAACCAAAAGCAGAGCAGGTGTCCCAGACAGCAGCGCTGAGCACAAAGAGGCTGCCGCAGGATTCGGGAGATTTAAAAAGCAGCAGCTAAGAGGAGTGACAATGGAGAACAGCAGTCCTGCCCCAAAAGGATGAGAGCACGCTCCTACATTTGCTAAGGGAAATGAGAGTCTGAAGGTAGGATGGTGTGGCTGACACCAGGGAACTGAAGGAGCAGGTGGACCTTGAGTTCAGTGCCTTCTAAACCATGACCAAGGACTGGAATGGGAATCGGAGCCAGGGCAAAAGGATTAGACTGTGTTATTCTTATGTAATGCTGTGATGTTTTGTGGATCATTTACTTCAGCTTCGACTTCTCCTACAATAAAGCAGGACCTACAAAGAGCTTGCAGTTCAGACTGCTTGCCTGTGCAAGGCAACCCTCCCTGCTCCATCAAGAAACTTCTGGGAACTCTTGTGCTGAAAGCACTGGCAAGTTTTCCTTAATGCTACAAGAAAACTACCCAACGTACTAGTAATATCACATTAAAAAATACTTTGTAAGCATGTTGTCAATGCCCAGCACATGACAGTATTGTGATACCAGGCCAGACCACAACTATGTAAGATAATTACGATCTCAGCCTGAATCTACCCCAAAGATACGTGCTGCACAACATGTCCAGGAAGTGAAAAATGTGCTACAGACCACAGGGCCATGGAAGACTAAGAAAACAAACATAGAACCCTAAATACTGTACCTATACCTGGAAATTCTAGCCAGCTGGATGATTATCAGCCTTAAAGTTCACTTCAGGTATTACACTTTTGGAAGCAGAGGTGTGGTACCAGATTATGCAAGACACAATTTTAGTAAATGAAACCTTTTGATCTGACTAGTACAGAGTTCTCACCTTATGTCCTAGCACTAAGCACCGTAAGTATCATTTCCTTCCTTTTTTTTTACACATACTTATTTCATCTTACTTCTGCATCTAAAATAATTCCCAAGGTTTATTTCAGGATGAGCTGACTTGCCCTCTTGCTTGAGCCTTACACAAATAACCTGGTTATAGATATTTTAATCTAATACACAGAGGTTAAGGACAAATTTATCCAAACATGAATTGTAGCCAGGTGTACTGCAGCAATCCACTCTAATGATGACAAAAGTATGAGCATTCATGGTGGACGTTGTCTCATCTAGCATGGGAAATCTGCACTGGACTCTGAACACTAAAATCTAGACTCCTTTCACAGTGGATGAGGGAAAATAAAGCAATTTATCTGATGTATTTTAGATATCTCATTAGAATGAAATAGACTGGTTCCCAGAAGTGTTAATTTCTGTTCACAAAGAGATGTCAGAAGTAGACTTCCACATCTCATTAAATGGGTTCAACACTACAAATTCAAAAGAAAACATTGCAACACTATTACGTGCAAAGGAAGCAAAAATGCAACTCATAGCCACCCCTAACACCTGAACATCTAAGAGATTTAGATACTCTAACAGAGCTTATATACAATGAAAGGTGTTGAACCTTGCTGAATAACTGAATGATATATGTATTTTGTCCCTTGGTTGTTTTATATTTTAAACATCCTTGCTGTCCCTTCCACTTTTCCAGGTGCTGTTGCAAAATTATTTGTGCAAGAGCAAAAGTTTCCTGCTTAGCTCCTGTTCTTTCCCTAATAATTCCTGGCCTTCCACCAACTTTTCCTAGGGCAGATGTCCAACATTTTCATTGAGCATTCTGCTATGTCTCCAGGCTATCCTTCATGAAAGGCAGTGGCCAGTTTGGAGCCTATTGTCCTGCAGTCTCTTGAGGATATTTTCCCTGTTGTTTTACTTTATTGACTTTGAATTATATCTGCCATTTTATTCCCTGCAATATATCAGAGAGTCTTCTTCAGCCATTCACAGGAGAGATCTTGTCCTTACTGACTAGCTTAGCAGATCTACAACTTCACATTTTTGTCAACACTCTTCTTTAACAATTATAAAC
The DNA here is from genome assembly GCA_023637945.1 of Phaethornis superciliosus. NCBI lineage: Eukaryota > Metazoa > Chordata > Aves > Apodiformes > Trochilidae > Phaethornis > Phaethornis superciliosus. The sequence continues at coordinate 125,374,772 of JAJQWJ010000001.1, forward strand.
AAGTTTTTGCTAAAATCTGAATGAGGAAACGAAAGAAATCTGACTGAACTACGTATCCCCTGAACTCAGAGGGTTCTGGTTAGGAGATTTCCCAGATTTAGACCCATGCCAGACTACTGTGGTCCTGCAGATGGAGCAAGGTCCTGGAAGGGATCAATCCACAAATCAAGAGAGGCTGGAGTGCTAGGCTGGCAATTGAATCTCTTGATAGAGGCTCTCCTGACTGCCACATAACCCTAGATATCTTCCAGAAACCTTGGGCTAGGTCAACCTCATATTCAGTCCCAGCTAGACATGCATGGTGCACAATATTCCAAAGACAGAAAGAAAGAGATGTTGCCCTACAAATGTTGGAGGTGCAGAGTGAGAGCAGTTGGAGATAAGGGTCAAAAGCATGTGTCCAAAGATTAGCTTGAGGGGCCTGCAGGAAGCCAGGTACTTTTTGAGTAAGTAGTCACAGAAGCCACCTATATAAGGAAAGAAGAGTTTAGTGCAAACAACCTACAAAGCCCAGGGTGCAAATAATTTATTGCTTGATGGGCTGAGACACTCCAACAGGCACAGTATGGACAGTATGGTCTCTTCTGTTCCATTTATTCACTTTTTGTTATTTTTTAAGGAGCAGAAAAAGTAGTAGCATTATCATATCATGTCATGTTTTTTCCTGCAGGTCTCATAGTGAGTAAACTGATGATATGATTGGGACCAGGTGTCCAATACACTGCAGCTTGGAGCTGAATTTTATAGAAGAACGATAAATTATGTTTCAGTGGAAATGCTGACAACCTCTCAGTTTTATATCCCTGTTACAGCATGTGCAAATGTAAAAGCCACAGCTAGAAGAGGTCTATCAGTGTACTGACATTCTAGGTATTATGTTGACTGACTGATCCGACCTGAAACTTATTTGACATGGCAAGCATAGACCAAAACATCTCGTGGTTCAAAGAAGCTGAAATGCATACTGATGGGAAACAAGTAGCTGAACAGTCATCAAAGGAAAAGTCTTGGCCCTGGCTTATTGCTACTAGACATGCTAGTTCCATGCTACATTCTCCTCATCCTGTTTTCTGTTTTAATTGGACACATTGCACTGAGGCAGGCAGTAAGTTTTTTAATGCAGTTCCAACAAGTTTCAGGTTACTTTCAACAGATCGCAGTTACTGGATTACTTCAAAACTTCAAATATTTCTAGCAAATGAACAGTCACCTACACACTTTCATCTTATGTTGTTTTCCTTGAAGACAATAGTGAGGGGGTTGCTTTGTGAAAAAATAACTGTATGCAGGCAGCAAAATACATCTCTCTCTAGTGTCTCCTGCTATAGCATTAGGAAGGAGTGAACGTGAGAAGAGTCTGGGGGAAGAAAGCAGAAACCTAAAGGCCTATTGCCAGTTCCTCAATTATTTGGAGTAACTTTCCCAGGGTGTCCAAAGCATCATCATACTTCTAAACGTGGCACGAGTTATCTGACACACAAAAGCAGAATACAGTGTATCTCAGGACTTTTCCATGGTTGGGTACCAGTATATGTACAAGGATAAAAAAGGGAAGATCCCACTCCAGACACAATGCTTTTGAAGTGATTCATGATCATTTCATCTGTGACTTCATCAGCACACCACTAATCTGAACAGTTGGTTAGATTAGCTGTGCTCACATGGCAGGACATGACAGCAGGTACTGCACAAACTAAGAAGGCAAGAAGAGCTATGAAACCCCTGGAATTTATTTTCTATAGTACCCAGTCTTACTGGTTTACTAACTGGTGAGCATCACAAGACCCTTTTGTGCTGATAGATGATTTTTTACTCTGTATACCCTTCATGATTGTATTGACCATTCCTGGTACCATAGTCTCAAAACAGCCAAACATAGTGCCTCAGCCTCATGGCCATAAACTGTTCCAACATTATCTGTTGAGCAAAGTCACTTTGTCTTGTGAGCCAAGTGATCTTCCAGCATCCATCCATTCCCATCCCAAGGGATTTAGACACAGAGATGGACACAGAGCACTCTCCAGCCAGGCCTTAAATCCTGGCAATTAGGAGGTCAGTGCTGCCCACAGAGTGAACTGAAGAAGCTGATGTTCAAAAAGAGCCAGATAAGGATAAGGCTGAGGAAGAAAGTTTTCAGAGCTGAGCATGGTTACACCACAGGTCCTCAGTACCACCTGGGCAGAGAAAATGGTCCTGAGAGTGCAGAAAGTCATCAAGCAAGACTGTTAATAGGGTCACCTTGAAAGAGATGAATGAAAAGTAAAGAAAAGAGAAATTATTAGGAGTATCTCCAGCTTCTGAGGAGGTGTTGGAGAAGGACATCTGCTTAGCCAGCAGCCAAGGGGGGATTGTTCTAATTCCCCTTCCACCACCCACCATACCTTGTAGGAGAAGACTATCTAGAAATGGCAATGTGACATCACACCCTACAGGATATAGGCTGCACATACATGGATATGAAACACTCATAAACAAGAAGTCAGATGCTGTTGGGTGATGATTTTGAAAAAAAAACCAAACAAGATGTCCTCAGCAAAAACAAGCAGAATGAAGCACTAGCAAGTTAAGCAGGTGGTTTTTGCAGTTTGAAAAATATCTCTGGGCCATTTAAGAATATTCAGCCTAGAAGCTTCTGACTGAACAAGCCAATTGATTTATTAGGTTTCTGTCTTAATGATGATGGGTTAAAAAAAAAAAAAAAAAAAAAGAAAAAACCAAACCAAACAAAAAAACCTTAAAATGGCCTTGGACCAAAGCAAGGTTCAGAGTTCAGGAAAAATGAGAGAAAACTGAGCCCAATTACAGGCCTTCCTCAGAAACATAATACATCACAAGAAAAACAGTGAATAGTTAAACTGGGAAAATACAGAGGGAAGATGGGACATTAGAATTGGCAAATGCCTTTCTTAAAATTCAAGGACTAATCATACAGCCCCAATGCACATGTACCCAGCAGTACAAACCCTCACAAGCACAGAAAGGCTGCAGTGTTGGAAACACTACTATAAAATATTGCAGCATTTTACTGCATAGCTTCACCAGCATGTATTAAGGAGGTTCCTGCTATGATAGCGTGGACAAGCTACATACAGTCACATCTTTGATGTGCAGCTTTGCTCTGAGTAACCTCTATGGAAAAAATTATGAAGCCACAGCAGAGCTGAGAAAACACAGGGCACCAGATCACAGGGGAGAGGGCCCAAGAGAGAAGGGGAAGGCAGGAGGGAACATTTGGGATGAATGGTGGAAAACTGAGGCACAAAAGGCTCTTCCAAACCAAACCACAGTCTCTGACTGCCCCTCCTCAACCACCACGTACTTGTGAGGCAAGCACAAAGGAGATAACAGGACTGGCTGGGAACACAGGCAAAGGAAGGCACCCTAGGAGCAGATAACCAACCTTCAGGGCTTCCCAGTCCTTCAGCAATGGTCTGACTCCCTCCTCTCCTTTTCTCCTCCTGGAAATGCCCCAGGTCACCATGTTTCTCTTTCCCTAGGGAGTGAACACCAACCTACACCCTGCTCTCCACTTCTTCCTGGGACCATTCCTCCTTTAGAAACTAATTCTTTTCAGTATGAAATATCATGTGCTTGGTTTCTGCTCAAGTTTTCTTGGAAAGTCTGAGCAAAACTGGTTCAGCCATTGAGTTATGTCAAAAAGGAAAAGGGAAGAAAAAATCCCAGCTCTTTCCCTGCAAGCTCCAAATGGAATTTTTGCACTCACATAACTCAAAATCAGCTCTGTAAAAAAAAAAAAAAATAAAAAAATTAAAAACTGCTAAATTCAGGTCTCTGTTTCTAGTGAGTCTTAAAGGTCCCTCCACTAAATTTAGTTGTTAGCATAGATGTCAAAGCTGTGGAAGAAGCAGGAGGAAAGCATTGCCAGCTCTGGAACACACATCTGCATTTTTCAAACTGAGCTGAAACATTAAAGGCTGCCCCTCTGCTAGCAGCCCATTGGCTTAGGTAGGTGAGTCCTGTGGGCTTCATCAACCTCACACCCTTGCTTCTTGAATGAAACAAGATTTGATTAGATAAAATTTTAAAAGCCTTCAGCATCTAGGGTAAGAAACTAAACTACAGAAGACAGGACAAACTGGAAATCAGGCTACTGGTGTAACAGCGTGTATGGTTCCTATTATTGAATTCCCTCCTGTGCCCTTCCTCACAAAAAAAGAGGAAGAATTCCCCACCTGGAGCAGCTGGTTTTACTGCTGCAGAGCTCAAAGCCAGGGCTGAAGGGTCAGGGTGCTACCCAGTTTTTCTCCTCATACCACACATGGCCAAGATTTGCAGAACCGTGTTTAGGTTTTCAGTGCTGCTCTTTGTCTCCTCACTCAGAAAATGATAGGATTAGAAGGAGGAAAATGGTTCCGGCACTGCAAAAAACCCAACCCAAACTAAACCAACAAAGCCACGCAAAACCCCCAAACAAACAAACAAACAAAAAACCCAAAAAGCAAATACATTCAGAGAGAGAACAAAGCTCTCCCCTTTAGAGGGGTGTTCAAATGCACTCCACGCGCCTCTTGCCGAAGACCTTCTTTTAAGCCTTTAGCTTGAAATAAAGCTGATAAACCTGCAGCAGAAAAGCCATTAATCTGTTCTGCCATGTCACTTCTCATGATCTGAGTGGAAGCAGTGAGCCATTGTCACACAGATGGCGGGTGATGATTTCCTGTTTGCAGGGCACAGGTTTTTACTGCTGCCTCGGATGCCGATGGGCTGTGCAGTTACAGAAGAGTCACTTCATACTGTCTGGGGGAAACTCCCCCCACTTGCAAGGTGGGGAAACTTTTTCCTTGAGGTTTTCAAATGATTTAGGAATAGCAGTTTATCACAACCCTGCCAGAGTTTCTCGTTTGGCATTAGTGATCCCGTGTGGTGGAATCCCTTCTGCTGGCATAGAGAAATCCTGAAACTTAGTGCATACCTATGCACACACACACAAACAAATTAAACTGCTTCTCTACAGTCTGATTCCATTTCACTAGATGGGAAGATACACACAGAGACACTCCTTGGACACTTCCAAGCTGCAACCTGATAACAAAAGGAAAATGGGGAAAGGACTGGTACCTACTGGCTCAGTGTGAGGGCTGTGCACCATGCTGAGCTGAGGGCAGGTCAGACCTGAGAGAGGCTCACACGACAGCACTGACCACCAAAACACACAGTTCAAAACCAAGGGTAAGGTGAGGGGATGGGAACATTGCCCCTGTAGAGGCACTGCCCAGAAGTCATGATCCCCTTCATTTTCCCCTCCAGCCCAACAAGCAGCAGCTTCATGATGAAACAGCTCCCAGATTGGGAAGGCTGTGGCACTCCAGAGAGCCCTGTTTGCACCAGGTAGGTAAGGAGGACCCAATCCCTACCTGCAAATGCTCCCCTTCAGCACCACCTCCTTCTCCTCCTCCAGCCCTGGTTTAAAAGCCACCTTTGCAAAGCCAGTACCTGTACAAGGCAGGCCCTGACGTGTGCATGGGCCCGGAGCAGGGCATCCTGGTGCTGCTGGGCAGAGAGCCCTCCAGCCCATCATGCTTCCAGGGTCCCCCTTTTATACTAAATACCTGTTAAATAACTTAAGTCCTTCATTTCAGAGCTGCCCCAGCATACCTTTAAGGCTGGCACCTTCTCTTCTCTTGCACTCCTGTCTGACTCAAACCAGGAGAACCAGTGCCCTGCCTGCATTTCCACAGGGCATCCAAGTAGGCTCTGAGTTGGAGAGAAAAGCCATTGGGGTTGTAAAACCCACGTGCAGCAGCCCCTGGTGCACACATTGCTTGGGCAAAGAGCCAAGCCTTGGTGTGCCCGGTGAGCAAAAGCACAGCTCGACTGTGCTGGAGACAATTGATCCAGCCTTGACTTCAGAAAAATCAGGAGAACAAACCCAGCACAAGTGCCATCAGGATACACCTCCCCCCTGCCACCTCACACAGTGCCAGGTTTGTATTTGTATCACTTTGGAGACTCAGTCTTGCAAAAAACCCCAAAAGTTATGCTGGAGAAAAATAAAATCGAAATTAATTTTCCTTTCCAGTACTGAGGAACCATTGCCCTTTCATACTTCAATAATGCATTATATGTATTTTTTTGTTATTTCATGATCCTGACATTGCTGCATACCTGATCACTGGAAATAAGAATTCATCTTTCATTAGAACATCCTTCAGCACAGGAGAACTAAAATCCCCTCTCTGAGTGCATGGGTGAACACAGAGACCCTCTGCTTGCCAAATTCTCAAATTTTTCCAATAGTGGGAAAAAATATTTTTTGAACAAAGAATAAGAAAACTTCCTGCAGAATAGGAGTGAAAAGTCACCTGACTTCTCTACCTGATGAAGCTGCAGCTGAGTCATCCTCCATTCTCTAGCCAAAGAACTGAATTATTTATCAGAATTCTTAAAAAGCAAAAGAAAAAGGTATAATTTTATTTTTCTGGCTATCAAAAACTAAATTAGCTTTTAGTATTCTAACATTTGTATTAGAATATTTTTTTTAAATACATAGACCCATCCCCCCCCCAAATGTACCTTAAAAGCAATACAGAAAAAAATTGCCACAGAAGAGTCACGATTTTTTCTCCACAAATAGATGTCATATATTTGCATAGAGGGAATAATTTAACACCCACATCAGGAAAAGAAAACAGACTCTGGACTTTGGTTGTATAAATACCAACAGGCTAAAACCACACTTCAGTGCTGATTTCCAGCCCTCTGTTGCCTGGCATTTAGTGTAAGAAATAAAAATTTGCTAGTCATCTCACCTGCTCCTTCTGGAAAATTATTTTTCATGCTTATGTTGGACGACAAGCAAAACCTACCTTGCTCTACAGCAAATTATTCTGGAAGTCTCCTGGATAGGGTACTTTGAAACCACGTCATCAAAAATTAAAAATAAAGGCAAAGCCTTTTTCCCCAAATACATTCTATTAACCCCCTAAGCAAGTTAATCCTCATTCCTTAATGAATTCAGACACATCTATCTGTAGAGTAACAACTTCCTTTAGGCATCCAGGAAAAAAAACCCGGCAGGGAGTGCAAGCAAACAGCACTGCTGCTCTCTCTGCACGACTGGAGGGTGATGGCTGCTCCCGTAAATCAGAGAATTCAGCTGACACCCGAAGGATCCATGGCAAAAGGCAGGGAACAAAAGGCCTTCCTCAGCTTCCCAGCTCCATCTGGCAGCATTCCTACGGGAGATGCCAGCCGGGAGCTGAGCACCGAGCCAGGAGGCGGCTCCGCACCTGCAGCCCCTCTGCTCCCAGGGCTGGAAACTCCGCTGGGCGGAACCGGAGCCAGGGGATGGATGGCAGCAGGAGAGCAACGGGGCGAATCAGTTTTTGGAAGGATTATGCCGCTTACCTGCAATGCAACATCATTTAGCCCAGTCGCAAAGATTTTAAGAGCATCCCTTCTTGGTGGTATGGCTGCAGCAGCAGTGATGTCACGGGGAGGAAGAAGTCAGCATCATGTGACTGCATCCTCCCTCTATAGGGTATCTGATAGGAGAGGGGAGGACCGGGATGTAATCCCGCAGGATTAGACCGCAAGCTTCTTTACCCTTCCCTCCCTCTTCGTTATAATATCCGCTGCTCTTTTCTTGGTTGTTTTTTTTTTTTTTTTTTTTTTTTTTTGTTTTTTTTTTTTTTGCCAGGGCAATAACAATTACAGTTTTTCACCGGTCAAAAAACACAGTAAGCATCCTGCATGCAAACCAAAAAGTATTCCTGTTGACTCTGCAGCAACACCCAGGTGACATATTTTCTTTCATCTCTGTGCAACATGCAATCACAGCAACTTGGAAATGAGACAAACCACACTTTCACCATCCCTTGCATTTTTCCTTCTCACAGTTTCAAATTCATGTAGACTGACTTCCCTCCACCTTCTGTGGCCTATTTAAGCTTTGCAAGATTTCCTCAAAGGTTCATCCCCCTTACCTTCTTCATTCTCCCTTCCTCCCTCCCTCCCCCCCTCCCCTCGCAGCCTTCTGACTTTTCTTCAGCAAAATTGTCTCTGACTGGAAGATAACCCCTCATACACCAGCCTACATTTTCTTCTCCAAAATTCTGCTTAAATTTCACCATCTAATATTAAGAAGTGGTAACATCCTAAAATGTCTTCACCTTTTTTTTAAAAAAAACCAAAACAATTATCCTTTCACATTTTGGTTACCTGTGTATTACACCTCAGAACTATATTTTAGAGGAGGATCTGGGGCTTTGGTTTTCAGGTTTCAGGGGGTGTTTTCTGTTTTGCTTTTGTTTGTTTTATTTTGTTTTGGGGGGTGTGTGTGTGTTTTGCTTTAAGGAATATACTTTACAATGTATTTGGTTCTAGAGCACAAGAATAATTTCAGAAGTTCTGATTGCACAAATTTTGTATGACCCAGTATGATTACAATCTGCAAGACAGAGGCTGTAAGTTCTCTGTGCAGATACTGCACGTGCCTGAACATGTGCAGTGCTGGTTTATTTCAGTTTGTTCACCTTTCTGCTCATTTTCCTGCATTTTACCACTGTGCCGACTGGTTCTACCCTTAAAGGTATCCAGGGATGTGCTTTGCATTACCAAGCAGATGCAATAGAAAGGTAGAGGGAGATCTTGCACAAACACATATAGAAATATCCACAGGTGAATCCTGCTTATGCCAAAGGCTAAGGAATGCTGTTCTGGAAGACCTTTTTGTCCTAGTGTGTTTAGGCAGGTATTTATGGATGCACCAAGAGGGCAGCCCAGCCCAGTAAAGCCAGACAATTGATACAAGGTGTACAAAACCTTTTTTTTTTCAGAATGGCTACCTGGATCCTCCAATTCTTGTCTATAAGCTGAAGTTCCTGTACTCCTTCATTTCCAATATGGACCCTCCATACAGAAGGCACACATTTTGGATTTTATTATGAAATGTGAACACTTAGCTTGCTTCACCTGACACTCCTACCTCCTTCAGGAGGAGCATGCTTTTAGAGAAGAGATTTAACTATGCCCTTGACACACAGCACTGCAGATCACAATCCTTCACTATTCACTGATCAGTAACAGCCCCAGGCCTATAACCACATCAGAGAAGTGTGGAAAAGCAAAAAAAATGCCAATTTCTTGCCATTGCCTGCTCCCATTAAAATCAGTATTAATAGGCCAACAGAATTCTGTGGAGTAAGGTAAAATAACACTGTGTACTTAATTTATTTTCTTGATAATGTATTTGCAGGTTTACTTAATCAGTTTATGAGAAGGAAAAATGGAAAACAGCAAGCAACACTGAGTTGGTCAGACACAAACATCTATGCCTGGGAACTCCTGTGCCACAGGACTAACTTTGTAACACAAATGTCAAGGCCTAGACACAGAATAGTAACTTTGTGCACTAACCAAATAAGTGCCAGGATCTAAAGTTTCCCATTTTATGCTGGACAGACCTTCCTAAATTCACTTCCTAATTTTCTCATCCGTATTATCACAGCTAACTCATCAAGTCTCCAGCTGAATGTGTAGTTATAGTTGGATAGCCTAGCTGAAAACACACAAAAGGGACAGAATATCCAATTCTCTCTAAAAATATGTGATTCTATATCCTAGATACGTGTGTTCAAATTTAAGAGGTTATTTGAAATAAGCAGTCAGAAACAGTTCCTAAGCTTTTACCTCCTAGAATACTGAGATTTCCCAGAGTGCATGCAAATCAGTTAGTGGACATTTAAGATTCCAAAACCAAATCAGCTTTACTCTTTGGTATTTTCTACCAATGACACCCTGTCAATTGTATGGTCTCAGTGAAAAGAAAACACTCTTCACATGATATTGTGGAAAAGACTGTTCTTGCTTTTGCTAACCTGTAGTTCCTCAGATCCTTCTATAAGTACATTTTCCTCTCAAAGATATATGCCTCTATAGTGAAAAGGGAGATGGGATTAGAAAACACCATCTTCCCAAAAAATGTACTTCAGTTTTACATCTGCTGAAAACAAAACACATAGTTCATCTAATTCCTCAAGAAAATTTTATCTTTTTATACAGCACCTACCTTTAAGTCTTGCGAAGTGCTTACAAGAACTGCAGCAAGAAAGACATGAAAGACTTCATTCTTATAACAGAAAACCCATACTGACATACCCATTTTAGCTTTTGTTGTTGATCCTGATGGTAGACAGAGACAGTTGCTATTCCTAATGACTATTTCTAGCAGACTGTTTAAAAATAACCTAAACTCTGTCATACCCTTAATGCTTTGCAAATACTGGACAGGAGTCATATGTCAATACCGTGATTTTGCCTGTGCAAAAGTGGGACTGAGAAACAGCCTTTCTCCAGCTATGTATGTTTAGTGTGTCCTTTACAAAAGCAGCAGTAAAGTTCAGCCTAGTACAGTTAACTTGCATTCTTCTGAGTGGCTTATGCCTTGAAGTTAATCATAAATAAGAATTACAAAACTAATAATGTCAATTTCCAAAACAGATCCACAAACTTCTGCTACAAAACAAAGCAGTTCAAAGTGTTGCCAGTGGAGCTACCTATGAATCTGAGAATATTCAGCTATGAGCCCTTGACAGACGTGTGAACTTACCTGCCATTCCTTACACTCTGAATCCCTTTCAGGTCTTCAGTATAACCTCTCTAGTGTTTCTAATCTCAGAGATTTCCTCTCAACTTTTATTTGAAAATTCATTACATTCACCTAAATGACAGCATTATTGAAAATACTAAATTTCTCAAATGTGGCAAACATAAATCATTCAATCTATGTCTTATTCTGGAACATATAGCAAAACTCGTTTTCTGGTTTTGGCAAGTTATTTTATTTTGTAGAAGAAATACTTTCAAATAATATAAAAATGACACGAATCATACAGAACTGTGACAAAAAACAAGAGAGATGAATACTGAATATGATAACTCATTACCACATCAAGACAGAACTCATTACAGCAGTCAGAATCACAGACCCACAAGATACACCGACGACGACTCAGGGTGGTCACTATTTACACACCAACTGAGCCCCTCCTGACAGAGAGGCCACCAGACACTGCCCCTTTGTCATACAGTCACACAACAATTTAGGGTGGAAGGAACACTCCTAACCCAACCATCCCTGCTCAAAGTAAGGCAAATGGGACCGGGATGCTCCAAAGATACATCCAGTCAAGTCCTCAGCCCTTCCATGGACAGACAGCTCCATTTCTCTGGACTGCTTCTCCCAGCATCTGACCACCCTCAGAGGAAAATGGTGTTGTCTGTTCTTAGCACCCAGCAAGCTCTGCTGGTGTCCCCACGTGGTAACTTTTGACAAACACTGCTACGTGAGGGCCTTGACTGAAAGCGTGACGTGAAATTCTGACAAATTGGTCTTTTCAAGTAATGAGCACTGAAGAGCTTGCTGTCCCTAGACTTTTATACCCAAACACTAAACATTTCTTACATGATTTGGTTTTTATCTGCATAGTTTCTGAATATGTCTAGTTGTGCTCAAGGAGCCCGATATACACCCACCAAAGCTTACTGGCAAAAACAGACTTCAGGATGGTTAGCACGATAAATGCTAAATATATTTTAATTTCACATGTATTTCCATATGATCAAATCACTTGATGCCTGTAATGATTATATAGGCCATACCAAGAAATAGGGATTACCTTAAAATACCTTAAAATTAAGTGCCTGCATTAATCATCCTGCTTTTGATTAATGATTTGGGTTTACAATCTTTTTTTCCTCAGACTGAACAAGTAAAAGCAATTCAGTTTCACTTTCAGGTTTCCCTGATCTTAACAAGGTAAAAGAGTACAAACTCTTGAAACCCCCAAAGAACATTTATTTTCTTACAAAATATCTGAAAATATTTTGATTGATTCTGATAAGGCTGTTTAGGTCTTGGCTGTTGTTTTGATTTCCCAACATATAAAAATCTGGAACTAGTTTGACCTCTACTTTAATGAAAAGACCGCATGATCTTCCTTCTAGGAGATTCCAGCAATTTGCAAAGTCAGTCTTGTGTTGGGCACCTCTCTTTGTAAGTAATGTATAATTAGAAAAAATATGAGAAACTCTATTATAGTAGCTTAGTAAAGAAGTATTTTTACATACTTGCAGGATGCAAGGACACAAAACTGGCATTCTCGGGAATTTAGAGTGACAGTCTTCCTTTAAAACCAACGCTCCCAAGTAAAATTATTTCTTACCAGATGTTAGCTGATCCAACCAGTGATCAAGTGAGCTGGACCTTCCAGAATTATACACCTCCTCTCCAGACAGTGACACTGTTTAGCAGAACCTGCATGCAGTAACCTCAAAGCACTCCCTTTAAGATGAGTATGTGTTTCAGCACCCTTAGTTAATACAGCTCTTTCCAAAATCAGCACATAAGTATTTTCCTGAATCAGATTAGAATCGTTAAAAGTACAGAAATTGCTATAATATTCCTTTAGCTTCTTTTCCACACACCTTGCTCACACTGATCTTTTAATTCCCTTTCCATTAAACCACAAAACAAAGACCTGTCACCCTTTTCCTTCCTCCGTTTAAACTGAGAATCTAGTTAAGAATATAAAGATACTTTAGACACAACTGAAATGAAAACAACCTATTAGTGCACAGTAAGAACATGCAAATGAATTCCGCAATGTTTAACATAATTTCTAATCAGTGTTAAACACATTGCAGGTGATAATATTTTGCTATAACACAGACAGTGCTAAAGGATACAATGCACATAATAAGCTACAGATAATAAAGCTGAAAAAAGTGACAATTTTAGAACACAGTATTTTCATTTCAGGTATCAGAAACAAAACCAGCTCAATGGTTCCATTCTACTGTAAGACAAATACTGAAGAACAAAATTTCAGTCTTAAAATACATCTTAAAGTAGGTATTTTCCTTCAAGGAAAAAAGGCACTATAAATAAATTACACTACAGTGAATTTGCCTGAACTCACTTTGTTTCTGTCTTCCAGCCTTTAAGTCAAATAAAACAGCATAAAAACTGTACACGCTCTTAACAGGATAGTCAATCTTTTATAAAATAAGTTGTCTTCAGAGATGTCAGTTTCACAACAAGGAAAAACCAAGCCTTGTTGCAGTCGCTATTATAAAATATATATGTATATATATTTATATATATGTTTTTGTTTACTTTTACTTTTTTTACTTTTTTTATTTTTTACAAAACGTGTATATTAGCTTTTGCACAATTTTTTAAAAGAAACTTGGCTAATCTAATAACTTCATTAAAATAAAAGCGATAAATACTTCATGTTTACAATGCAACATGTCATACATCATCAGCTGGCAGAGGAGGTATGTTAATCCTTGGTCTTGTAAAAAAAGCTATCTTCTCTCTGTGACGAAAACAATATAAAAAAGAAGTAAATCAAATACATGCCTACATTTTTTTCCCCCCCAAGAATGTGGTTTCTTTACACAGGTTAGTGGTCAGTATTTGCTACATACTGACCTCATGGTTTGAGTAAAAGAAAGTTAAAACAGAGTTATCTTTTTCGTCTTTATTAGAGAAACAGCACAGGCTGTAAAGTAAGTGTAATAAGAATAGATGTATGCATTAAAAGGGCAAAGGTTTAAACAAGGAAGACAGCTTTTGCTTCATTTTCTAAATCTCATTCAATTCCTCTTATCTTTTCATATCTCTGTAGGAAAAGCATAGACTCCTGTCTTATTACCAGAAACGTAAGCTGTGAGAAGAACCCTAAAATTTGTTTCTCTTACTTATTCCCAACCTTTGCAAGAAATACCTTTCCAATATAATTTGACAAAAAAAAATTGCACTAAAGGATAGACAGCTATTTCACTTAAGTATTCCCTGCAAATAAGTTCTAAAAATCCTAACACTGAATGAAGTAGTATAATGTCACATGGTAGCTGAGCTGTCCTCCACATCCACGCTGCATTAACATTTTCTTATGTTAAGAAAGAACATTCCTCTCCCAATATAAATGATAAAAATGTTGTAACAAATTTTCATACTGAAGCAATAGAGTCTTCCTGTGAAATGCACATTGTTTATCAACAGCAGTTGTACATGAAATAAAACATCAGAAAAAAATATAAGGCTAAGAGAGGACACATACCTCTGTCTGTGAAGACAGATTAAATATTAAAAAAGTCCAAAGAAAGGACTTCTTCAGAGAAAGCTGAAATATTGAGTAATATTTTCAGGAGAGACTGTTGCTAGTAATGTATATGTATTATGTTAAACAAACTATTTATGCTTGCACTCAAGAACTGACAAATTATTTGAAACTTATAGTGATTAAGCAAAGTTGCACTTGAAGATTAGTTGTTGTTGTTAAATTCCATGCATTCTAGAACTGTAACATTGCAATTTTACCTCAGCTTTGTCTCTTTGCACTACTGATAATTCAAAGGAAACCCATGTGTCCAAATAAAGATATAGTTAAAAATTACTGGCTATATAGAAGATGCAGAATTGAAGATAAATGATTCAGAAAGCTCTAACCTCTACAACAATACTACCCTATTTCAGGACACATTAACACTTACCTAAAAGTCTGCACCTGAATAGGCTCCTTCTGATTTTGCCCACGCAACTGGTAAATTTCTTTTGATGCTTTCTTTAGCATCTTTTCAGCTGCTTGCTCCTGGTGATGTTCAAATTTGGTCTGTCTGGTCTGAAAGCAAAAATATAATGGTTGAAATGGTCATGTAAATGAATAAAACATAAGAATACCCAGGTTAAAGTAATGGATTTTTTTTCCCCACTCACCACAGTAAAACCACAGAAGTACATCATCTGAAATAGCTGATAATCTAAAAACTAGGAATTAAAAAAACCTGACAGCAATGTTTTGTTTCTTAAAGCTCTTTAGACAGTTACATATTAAATTAATGAAATTTACGCACACAGATTTGTCAAAGAAGGCCTTAAAATAAATTTAGGTTCACTGCTCATCTCAGATAATCAAATGTCAGTTTTGTTTGTTGTGCAGCTTTTGCCACTTTTGCCCCTTTTTTCACTTTTTTCTCTCCAAGAACAATTAAAAAAAAATAAAGACTTAGGAAACATTCCTAGTACTTGTAAAAACTGCAATATCAAATCAGCAAACTTTCCTTCAAAGAAAAGAAGGAGATCATTAATGTTCCAATAATAAATATCTAAAACAAAACAAAAGAAAACTGCAAATCGAAAGAAAAAATTGCCATTGGCAAATACTCCAGTATTTGTCCTGCAGTAAATGCACAAGTTGAAGATAATCAATGCAGTCTTTTTTATTGTACTGATGTCAAGAATATATAAGCAACATTCATTGTTTGAAGTCCTCTAAAAAATGCTCATTAGACATCTTGTCACAATCAAGAAATATTAAAACCAGAAGTTTCCCAAGATGTTGAATGCTCATCTGATGTTATACCATACCTGCCTTTCTGCTTCCTTCAACAAGTTTCGGAATCGCTCGTCCCGAAGCACCCAGTGGGGCAGATCTGTCTGCCCTCTGAGTTGGGCATCTTCTAGACGCTGCCTCAACTCTCTTAACACACATATTTCCTCATTCAGCTGTCTCTGTCTGGTTCTTGATGCCTGGAGATCCAGCTCCAGGTCTAAGGACGTTCTTGCCATAAGCTCAGCCAAAGACGATCTGCAGGACTGCTGAGTTATTAGGATTCAGATAAAATGCACAATATATTACTCTCAGCATGGTATACTGGTATAGCTTTAGCTGTGTAGAGCATGCAGTTTCTGTACTTCCTTCATATACATTTCTTGATACAAAGTTTTAGAGATTATTGACATACAACATTGAAAGGCTAACTAGCTATAAGGGGTTTTCTGTACCATACCCAAGCTTTTTTAATTAATGCTCTGTACTACCTGCTTTTACAGTCTCCTTTTGACTTATAAATATTTAACTAATTTAAGTTTATGCACTAAAATTTCATTTTATGATGATAAGGGAGAAAATATGAAAAAGTCACACTGGAGTCATCATGTCTGAAAATACTGCACTGAGAAAGACTCCCCGTTAAAGGATTTTATTCAACACTAGTTTTAAGATACATTCTGAATCAAAATGGGAGGTGCATTGCTGTCTACTTGCCTACACCAGCAAGAAATTAACTTTTGCTGACCAGGATAAACTGTGTGCAATTTGTATACAGGGCACCCTTCCCTGCCCACTTGTTCTGCAGTCTGTGGGGTGGCATGGGGGAGAAAAGAGAGCTTAACCTATTCATTCCCAAATGAATTCCTGAATTTTCCTATTAGGAAAAGGTTTTTCACCCAGAGGGTGACTGAGCAGTGAACAGGCTCCCCAGGATAGTGGTCACAGCACCAAGCCTGCATGAGTTCAAGTAGTGCTTGGATGATGCTCCCAGGCACATGGAGTGATCCTGGGGGTGTCCTACACAGGGAGAGGAGTTGGACTTGATGATCCTGATGGGTCCCTTCCATCTCAGCATATTGTGTGATTCTATAAATACTTGGGCCTCAAACACTATGGCTTGCTAGGCTGCATGTTTTACTGTCACACACACTTCTCTGGATCTGCATCCCTAGATTTTAAACATTCAACAAAGTTTACATGTAAATCAATACAAATTCAGCCACTGTTAAACTAACTTTTGTCTGCCATACATTTTTTACCCTCCTCAGTTACTGTTCACAACTCTATTTCACTTCATGATGTCTACCTTTTAGTTTAAAAACCAAACCCAAACCCAAAATCCACACCCAATTACATCACAGAAGCCTTACACATTTCCTTAAAATATCAGAACGTGCCTCTAGACATCTAAAGCTCAGGTACAACAGTGTTCTAGAAATGTAGTGGAAAGTAAAAACCAGTTTCCTTGGCATACCTGCTTATACCGTAGAGTTCGCCTCTCCAACGTATTCCGGACAAAAGGAGATTTCCTTGGCAGTGTGGAACTGTCGCTGTCACTGCGATACAGCTGATTGGAAAAGATATTGAAAATACAGGTTGCTTACAAGGTTGTCTACTTAAAGAAACCTGGAGAAGCATTTGGGTTTTCTTTTGAGTTTTCTTTTTTTAAGTGCACTGAGTCTTGTTTTAGGCAACCTATTTTTTTCGCCTTTAGTTATTTATAAACATTTATCTATAATAGTACTTATATAGTTAGAATAATAGAAGAAATCTTTGAACCCATCAATGTTTCACAGCTAGGTTTCATCAGGCATTCTACTAAATATACAAAACAATGTACCATAAAACCAGTGGGAGGAGAGAGTTAAAGGAAATAATATTTCTTCCTAAAGCGTTTATCGTCATGGGCACACACAATACAATCTCTCATTTTTTTTACATGTTTGATTTTAAGTAAATGCAGAATTAGTGAGGGAGTTGCAAAATCTTTTGCTTCCTGCACTGTCTTTGTTCTGGTGTATGAAGGTGTTTTATTCACAATCCTTATTTCATAAAGAGATACAGAATCCAAAAATCAAACTGAAAAATTTGGAGGGGGCCATAAATCACTGCATGTAATGTAAATAACAGAGATAACAGCAGAACCTCCTGCTGTACAGCAGTCCAAAATAATTTCTGCCTTTTCAAAACTCAAGCTCTCAAAAGCTTATGAAAGAATACAGTTAAATTTACTTGTATTCCACCAATACTGCAAAATCAATACCCATGTATTGATCTGCAATACAGTGAGGCAACTGCTTAGAAGTGCTTTGCTACTATATGTAGCGACCTGAAAATGCAAGCTTGAAAATGCTGAGCCAGTCTTCAATTCCTTGCACCAATGTACCTGGGAATCCCAGTTCCCACTACAACAGGCACCTTGTGACTGACATTTATGACAGCAACCAGTCATACTTATGCAATAACCCTAATATTAATTCAGCCCCCTTTCCCAAACTTTTAGGTTCCTGAAAGTTAATCATGGCTTCTAAGATACCTGTTCCTACATCTCATTAGACAGCACTGTACCTCACTAAAACTAATGATCCTAGCCTAATAACTAAAGTTGCCAGGAAGAAGAGCTTAGTATCTAATTTGTCATAAATTATTAAATTTAAGATTAAATAAACTAAGATGTAGATGCTTAGAAAGAACCAGGGGAATTCTTCCCCCCTGCAGTGTTCAAACTCAATGAAGATTATTCATCAGTATTCAAAAGTAGTCTATACTTCTTATAAATGCTATAAAGTCTTAAGAAGAAACTCTCAAAAATGTACAAAATGCTTTCATGAAGGTCCCTCCCCCCCCTTCTTGTTAAGCTTTACTCACTCTGCAAACATATTGACTTCGTGCTCCGGGCGAGAAGGTTTGGGAGCGAACAATGGTGCTACTGCGAACAAAAGCAGAGCCCCGGGGCCTGCGGCTCGTTCTCTCTTTTGGAAGAACAGCAACTTCTTCAGGAAACAGGTCCTCAGTGTTAGTTTCCTTATCCACCTAAAATTTCAATGAAGGAAATTTTTGCATTTTTTCCTTATTTTCTCTCTGTCACTAAAAACAATCAGACATTTCAACAATATCAAAAGTAAACAGTTCACCCTCCTAGCTAGCTCCGAGTTCCAATGCCCACTGAGAACAGAGGATGAATCACCTCATTTTTCTAAAAAGTTTTAAAACTAGGTCATTCAAAACTGTAAGATTACCCTTCAGAAGCCTTTGCTGGAACAGTAACAATTATGAGATGTGGTTATAATGTGAATCATAGCTGCAGAGCACAAAGACTACATTCAGCATTGGCAATCGGGCATTAACCAAGGTGCCACCTGATCTCCCAGCCTCAACAGGAGAAAACTGAGTCACCTTCCTTATTGAAAGGTGACTCTGAAGCAAACCACCACCTTAAAACTAGAGGAAGTCAAATGAAGAGAAGAAACTCAACAAAAAGGTACTGAAAGGCTGTTGCAACAATAACGCAACACTAAAATATTCAGAAATTCAGGAAATATACACTACCCCAGCAAAGCTTCCAAACTTTAAGACAACATGGAAGTATGATTTTCCCTAAAGCCATCTTATGTTCCTCTATTTCAATATAAGTGTGCTGACCTCAGCTTGTTCAGGATTTTTTTCTATGTCTCGTATCTTGAATTTGGAAGGCTTCAAATACATCAGCTTCAGCACAATTGTTCTGAAAATTTCAGCTGTATTTGTTGTAATGCTAAAACAGCAATGCAAGTCTTAGGGCTTCTTTCTTTGCAATTCCTTCCAAATTCTTATTTCTAAGAACAATGAAATTTGACCCTGCTCTTTTCTGTTACAATTTCAGATCAACACAGAGAGGCTGACAGGAAAAACAACTTGTGTTTTGATTTAAAAAAACTGTCCAGAAATAACTAGTAGGCAAACAAAAAACCAAACCGTAAAGAGGGAATTCTTAACAGCTCAAAAGGCACACCAGTGTCATGAGGGCAACGCTCATACCAGCTTGTTAATGTAATTTCTGATTCTTTTCTCTCCTGATCAACTCTGACTCAAACTCTAGGAGCAGCACTAACACATTCTGTGTGTACCAGGCAGCGTGGTAGTTTCATACTACAATGTCTTCTCTTATTACCTTTAGTGGTGGAGGCTGCATTTTTCCAGAACTGTACTGGCCTGCTTGAGTTGCAAACATGTGTCCAACTAATGAATCCCCACAAAATGGTTCTGGATAAGGAGGACTAGTCTGGGTGCAATTACTGCATCCACTGTCAACAGATTCTGCTTGCCAACTCCTAAAGTCAGAACATCAGAAGAATTTTATAGGTATTAAAAAAAAACCATGCAAGTACACGTCATGTTTATGTATCTCATTATCCAGGACAGTTTATCATTTTACAGTATTATTTCTCCAATAAAAATACAAACCTTTCAAAGGGAAAATATATCCCAATTGCAGTTCTGAAGATGTAGACAAGCAAACATATTTCATGTAAAAAAAAAAATTAAAAAAGCAGTAACAAACAGAACACTGCAACTCATGTAACACAGAGTATTTCTAATGATGAAATACCATTGTAATAAACCCTAAAGTAGTAAAACCTGTGTCACATGCTCACTCCAGAAGCACTGCAATGTATATCTATGACATTTTCTCATGTCACCACAAAATTTTCTTTATGTTTTTAGTACTGTTCCGTTGCAAACACATTAGAGTTGCCTCCCTAGCAAAGTTCCTGTTTGATATAATGTTTTCCCGCTCCCCAAATTCCAAGTCCTCTGAACTCAGACATTCAAGTAAGATTTTCTCTGGTTTGCCGACCATCACAAAGTAACAAAAATTTATACTTGTAACACTAACAGAGAGCAGATCTCAGAATAAGGACCTGCTGTTTATCCTGCTGTATTTCAGCCTCTACCCACAGTGTAAATATTGCTGAGGTGGTTTATGAGTTATTTAAACTACTTTTACCTTTCTGATATGGCTTCTGCCTGATCTTCCTTTCTTTCCATCTCCAGGATCTCCTCCTCTGTGTATTCCAATTTCACTCTCTCTTCTGCTAACTCTCTCTCAACTGCTTCCAGCTGGGCAGTGGTCCTAGCTAACAGGGCTGTCACTGCATCCTGAAAGGTAAAATGGACTTCAAATAAAACCATTTGAACATGCCAATGTATTTAACACATATTATTCAAAGAAAACCAAATAAAAACATAGCCGTCGTATGTTTCTAAAAAATAAATCAAAACATCAAAAACAAAAACAAAACAAAAACGATCACTCGCCAAAAAAACACAACCCTGTTCTGAATCTTAATGATCAAAGAGTATGTAGTGTTCCACGAATGCAACTTCTCAAAGAAACCAGGCAGACTTTATCTCACCATGGAGCAACATCCAGTAGTATGTGAGGTCAGAAGAGACCTCTGGAGGTCACCACATCTGATGTCTTGCCCAACGCAGGGATAGCTCCATAGCCTTACCAGGTTGCCCAAGGCCCAGTCAAGGCCTGAAAAATCTCCAAGGATGGAAATTGTACAACCTTTCTTGACAACCTCTTGAAGCACATTGCCAGAAATTAATAATGAGTTTTAGTTAGTTGGACTTGAAATGTGCATGCAAACACACACAGAGTACCATTTCAAGCACCTGTCCAGACATGATCTAGGTTTTAATTATTCTTTTAAAATGCAGCTCTTGCCAGAAAGCTAAATTAAAGTACCACTTTCTTTACATCTTGCAAACAAACTGCACTCAAGATAACATCACAAACAAGCACCCAGGAGGTCAAATGAAGTAAACAAATGACTTTTCCAGAGCCATACTGTTTTAACTGTAGTTACATTTCCAGAAGAGCGGGGAATGCTGTCTTCACACTGCTTTTTGTTCTTTGCTCTCTGTGGGTCTGAACCAGTGAAGATCTGAACATTATACCAGTGAAGCTGCATCTCACCAGAACTCTCTGCATCAGTCAGGTTTATCTGAGCAATGCCCTGTAAAACAAATCCAAAACAAAAACCATAAAATAATACAAAATCCAAACCCAAATAATGTCTCTTAAAAAAAGACAGGTTTTTTTCTGTTTTGTTATGACATCTAAGATACTGAACTTCTTTTCTTTCTTACTACCAGGAAGGATCAAAGTTGATATTCAATTTTTTTTTTCTTCATGATGAAAAAGAAAATTTCTGACTGGTGTAGGTATGACTGTTACAGAAGGTAGTTCTTAGGATTTTATTTAAAAAAACCCCTCTCAACTACATATTTGATTTCTACATTTGCTTAATAATCCTTGAACAATATTACTTTAAGCTCTTTTCTTTGGAGAGAACTACATTCTGAGATACCCTTCTGTTCTCTGGTCCTCAGAGGCATCTTTCAAAGGGAAAAAAAGGTTTTTTAAATCAGCTTTCTCCTCTCTGTTTATATCATTATGTAAGTGAAATGGGCCAAAAAGACATTTTTTCACTTTATAAGTCTTCCTTACATCTCCCAGATTCATGTGAAAACATGTTTAACGGAGGCATCTCACTAAAAGTATTTCCAGCTTCTAAATATCTCTACTCTATCAGACAGTGCACATGTAAAGATTTCAGCATGGTGGAAACCTAAATGAAAAAAAAGATGTGAGCAAATCCATGCCTCAGTTGTTTGGGGTTTTTTTTGTTGTTTTTTTTTTTTCAAACCAGTTCAGTAACTGGACCTAGCAATGATTTTATATTAGCTAGTCTTTAATTATTGCTTTTGGCTTTATCTGACTAACTTTACAACCTGTTTGTGTCCATGCTAATGGGACTATTTTCATATATATTGTTGGAAAAATAATGCAAATTTTTTTTGCACAATCTCAGTGGAAGAGACTTCGAAGGAGAGGAGCCTTGTTCATAAAGGCCATATCACAGTTCCAAGGAGAGGAAGCAAATGATTTTTCAATTTAAGAAAATGCTTCTTTTCCATTTACAACAAAAGAGGACAACAATGATAACATTTAAATACTTACTTCAATGCACACACCTTAAGAAACTATGACTTTTATTCTCTAGTTTTGAATAAGATTAACTTACCCTGAAGTATGTTACCAATTACTGTAGATGAAATTTCTGACAAAAATACACTAAGACTATGAAAGAGAAAAATTTCCTACTAATTTAACCTGAAATCCTATCACTTTTTTGCTAATTCAAAACCAGTGATTGAATTAAACATATGTCCTTGTGTCAATACAGAGATGCTTTATGCTGAAATAGTAATTTTACTTCCCAAAGAAACAGGCTATACCAGTATAAAGCATGTTATATCCATATATCCATCCCATTCTTGATATGCTTCCTTTTTCATTATGTTGCACTGCAAAAATGACAAAACTTCCTACTGCAGGACCTGGGTCCACTTCAGTAAACATTAAGACCATTGTTTAAGACACTATCTAGTTATAAAGGTGGACTGACAAACAGGCATTTTTGATCAGATTTGCTGAAATAAGCACTTTGCTTTCCATAGTCCAGCATGACACTGATATGCTTGTACCTCTTAACCACTTTGATAGGCCTAAAAAAAACAACAAAGTAATTCACTAACTCATTTAAACCCTTCACTGAAATGGCAGCCCACTTGCTTCAAAATAGTGAAATCATCAGCTGCAAGCCAGATTTATTTAAGTATATTTACCTTTGACATGGTTAAATGAAGCTAACCCATTAACACATCTCAACACAGTCAACACAAGTAATGTATTTAAACACTTGGTAGATTTCTTTGAATGCACAGACATCAGGTATCTCAGCCCGTTTCAAGTAAAAGGTTGGTGTAACAGAAACCTGACTGGACCACTATTATCCCACAGCAAAGTTTAGACTGATCTAATAGTAGTCATCTTTGCTGCTACATAGCAAGAAGAGGTTTGCATTCATTATCTTTTTATTAGGAAACTATTATAATCACATTGATTCATCATGCAAGAGTTACAGTGCCATGCAAAACCAGAAGTCTTTGGCACACTGCAGCCTAAAAGCTGTCAGATGAATTTTGGGGGGGAAATCCTTAACTTTTTACAAAATAGTTTCCTTCCTGCACCAAAATTTATCAACAACAGATTTTTCAACTTTCCCCAAAGCAGACACTTGTAAGAAATGCATTAAATAAATAATTAACTCCTAATATGCTAAATCCCATAGCAATGAATGTAAAACTTGTATCAGTTTTCAACATGCCTCTACAATGTAACACTAAACAGTAGTACAGGTAACATTATTTTCAACATAACTTAAAATGACCCAATTCTCAATTTCTGTTATTTTTTATAGTAATTTTGAAGACTTTATGTAACCTAAAATGTACATAAAAAACTTTTTTAACAGAACTATACCTATATTAATGTGTTCATTTGTTCACATACATGTGACTCTACCAGCAATTCTTATTAAAAAAGAGTCTTCACTTTCTCTTTTTAATCTTAAAAAATATTACATAAGTAACTTTAGTTTCCCATATCACATAGCTTTTATGGGAAAGGGACACTTACCAATAGCTCTTCTTGTTGCTGATGGTCAACTGAACAGATATACAGCTGCAAAGATTTTAATTTCAGAATACTTGAGTGCACGGGGATTCGGAAAACTTCATTAAATATTAACGGAGTTTGGAATTCCAAAGCTCTAGAGCAGTAAGTGGTTGGTGTGCCTGACTCAAGTGGTGGCAAATAAACTCTCACATGACTGGGAACAGCAAAAAAGACAGACAGCACAATTCAGAAACAGCTTGATTTTGAGAAATGCAAAACAGCTTTAAGTAAAAACCATCAGTGTAACTTCTACATGAAGAATCTGCACTGGGATCTCATTGTTACAGGGATTTCCCTTTATATTCTTAACAGAGAAGAACTGCAAAGCTGATTTGGATACACTATCTTTTTCTGAGTAAATCTAATTTCTTTTTATTTTTTAACTTGGTGCTCAAGTAGACCCACTAAGTGGCATCTGAGATGCCCTGAGGTATCCAAGGCATCTACATGGCACTAGCAAATATGATACAGGATCTATGGGAGAGATGCAGCCTTCCCCTGAGCAGCAGCAGCTGGAGGCCAGGTGCTATGCCAAAATATTTCAAATAGAAACACATGACAATGTTTAGGCAATCAGATTTTCTCTTTAGTGTCACTGTTCCATTTCTTCCTTCCACCCACTAAGCATACCTTTCTTTCTTTTTAGTTAAAGGGCAATTGGAAGAGCCCACTATGGTGGAACCAACATGCTGGAGTGTGAAGCATCAGTTGTCTAAACAGCTTTACATGCTCTGAAAAGGCAGTGATGCTGCTGCAGACACATCCTCCACTGCCACCAGCAACTGATTCAATGAACATACAGCTGCATAGAGGAGTTTACTAAACTGGCTAGGAGATTTTTCTGGTTTTGGTAAGTTAAATTTCTTCAATCAACTGATTTATCCTGCAGCCATGAAATTTCTTGATTCTAGCCTAGGTAGTTAGCTGAGAAGGACAGGGACCAGAAACGTCTTTTTGAGAGTCACTTAGATGCCCGATTGCATTGATGACAATGTCCAACAAACCCTCTGGAGTTTTTGGTTTGTTTTTTTTTCCTTAGCTACTCTACTTTATTTTCTTCAGATGACATGTTTCTTTTTTCTAATCACAAGACCACATGGTTGAGTGCTACCCAATACTCATGTATTTTCCCTCTTGGATGCCCCTGCATTCAGATTGAAAACAAAGAGAAAGACCAGCGCTGATGCACTAACTTATATGACGAATTCCCACTTTTTTTTTTGTTTGCAGTGTTAGCATGATCAAGATTTCTCAATGAAGGTCAACTCATTCAGTGAGAAGTATGTCAAACAGCTCCCACAGAATTACTTGTTTTACAATACAGTGATGTTATCACACCTCCAGTTTTCAAACAATCTCAGAGATAAATATCAACAATTTTCTATGGTCAAATTTATTTAAAATATGTCATGATATATATCACTAGATAAGACTGTGGTTTATGGCTACACTGCCATTATTTAAGGAACTTCTATTAGAATAAACTAACCAATGTTCTATATAAATGCAATATGGAATTTGAAGTAGAAGAGGGCAGTAGAGGTTAAAAAATTTAATTAATTGTATTGAGTTCCAGCTTCCATTTAGGTTAATTTTAGTTTTGGAAAGTGTTTCATAGATATTTAAGCACAGCTGTAATGTCCACGGAAGTCTGCAGATGTCTCGACTGTTTTTTCTTCTTGTTGTTTTGTGTGTTTATTTGTTGGTGGGGTTTCTTTAATTGTTTCTGTGGGTTTAAGATAAAGGGCAAGGTATCTTTCTTACTGATTAATATAGGCGTGAATTTTGGGAAATTTTGGAGAAAGTTGGAATTTTGAGAAAGATACACCAAGCTTATCCTGGGATACATCAGTCTTTCCCTGTGTAAGCTAAGACATATTGTCTTCTCCAGAAATGGCTTAATTTTGCATAAAAGCAAGTAGATTTATGGTAATTAAAATTGTGGCACGAAACAAGCAATGATTAGACTTTGGGTGATACTTAAGCTTACATTTTGCAGTTTTCTTTAACAACCAGACTAGTAAAGTTCTTCAGCTGTAATACATGGACTAAAAGACATTCGCTTCCACTGTCATGCCTGGAAAAGAAATTTCCTGTGTTAGTCACCAAGCATCAATATTTGGCTTAAGAGATAGAGATGAAAGACTAGTAAGATTTAAAAAAAAAAATGTAAAAGCGTCTTTGCTGTGAAACAACTCTCTTACACATAACAGTTTGAATCAAAAGAAACTACAGATAACACACTGATAACAGAATAATTATTTACTGTTCACATTAATTACAGTAACAAGTTTCCCAGAACTAAGAAAAACTAAATGTTATTAATTTTAAAAGAATGATATTCCCTACTGTGAATCTTGATAGGAATCAGGTTTTATAAAATACATTCTTTGGTTTTAAGGGTTATACCATATGCATGCACGTGTTTAAGCACATGCCTGTATAACACCATTTCAATTACATTAGAAAAATCAGTCTACATTTTCATGGGTTAGTGAAAATAAACAAAAAAACTCTGGTCTTTCACATTAACATGAATTTTGAAGTAAAATTAATGGGAATTAGTTATCCAACAGGTAGAGACAATTGTGGAGGGCTGTCAAAGATATGACATCCTGCCTTGCACTGCTATGACTGCTGTTCCCCAAGCTGCTCCCACTATGAGCAGCAGTGTGTCATAAAAGTGCTTCAAGCTGTATTTGGGAACTGTATTTGTGTCTCTTCACCTGTGATTTTCCTAAAGTAATCCTCCTCTATCTGGCATAAAAAGATCTCACTCACAGAGACATATCCCTATATCCATACTCATACTAACAGTCAAGACAATGAAAATAAATGCAACTGAAAAAGTAACGAAGGCCCTTTTTATCAGCCAGTATTTATAGAATCACAAAACAGCTTGGGTAGGAAAGGACATTTAAAGGTCATCTAGACCACACACCCCCTTCAGTAAAGCAGGGACATCTTCAACTAGATCAGGTTGCTCAGAGCCCTGTCCAACCTGACCTTCAGTGTTTCCAGGGATGGGGCACCTACCACCACTCTGGGCAACCTGTTTCACCTTCCTCATTATAAAAAGTTTCTTCCTTATATCTAGTCTGAATCTACCCTTTTTAGTTTAAAACCCATTACCTCTTGTCCTTTTGCAACAGGCCCAGCTAAAAAGTTTGTCCCAATCTTTCTTAAAAGCCACCTTTAAGTACTAAAAGGTCACAATAAGGTCTCCCCAGAGCCTTTTATTCTCCAGGCTGAACAACCCTGGAGCCTTCTATTCTTCAGGCTCTCTCAGCCTTTCGTGATAGGAGAGGTGTTCCAGCCCCCTCCTTATCCTGCAATGTTTCTTATGGCCCTCCTTTGGACCT
Organism: Phaethornis superciliosus; assembly: GCA_023637945.1. Lineage (NCBI taxonomy): Eukaryota > Metazoa > Chordata > Aves > Apodiformes > Trochilidae > Phaethornis > Phaethornis superciliosus. The sequence continues at coordinate 125,402,068 of JAJQWJ010000001.1, forward strand.
GCTCCAACAGGTCCATGCCTTTCCTGTGATGAGGACTCCAGCAGTGAATGCAGTACTCCAGGTGGGGTCTCATGACGACAAGGTAGAGGGGAAGAATCACTTCCCTTGACCTGCTGGCCATGCTTCTTTAGATGCAGCCCAGGATACAGTTGGCTTTCTGGGCTACAAGCATGCATTGTTGGCTAATGTCCAGCTTGCCAACCACCAGTACCTGAAGAAGTTAAGAAACTGTACTGGTACCAGTATGGATACCTGAGAGACATCACCTGTCACTGATCTCCATCTGGACATTGAGTCATTAGCCAACACGGTCTGAATGTGAAATCTCAGCAATCCCTAATCCACCAAGCTGTCCACTCATACATCTCCCATCCATAAATCTCCACCATCCACGAGAATGATGTTTTCAGGGACCATGAAAAGGGCCTTACAGAAGTCTAGAGAGATGATATGTGTAGCTCTTCCTTTGCCCACTGATGTAGTCACTATCACAGAAAGCCACAAGGTTGGTTAAGCAGGACTTCCACTTGCTGAAGCCATGCTGGTTGTCTTGAATCACTTTCCTGTCCTCTATGTGCCTTAGCACAGCTTTTAGGAGGCTCAGCTCCATGTTCTTCCCAGATGTAGCTGACAGGTTGGTAGTTCCCAGGGTCCTCATTTCCAGCCTTTTTAAAACTTGGGTGCAATGTTTCCCTTTTTCAGTCACCAGGGGCTTCACCCAACTCCCATAACCTTTCAAGCACCCTGCACCAGCCAGTTCCCTCAGGATTCTGGGACATTACTCATCAGGGCCCGTAGACTTATGTACATTTAGGTTACTCAGGTCATCATGAACCTGATCTCTTATGTGGCAGGGAGGCTCCCCTAGTGCCAACCTTGCTGGTGAGAGGTTGCCAATGAAGACTGAAGCAAAAAAGCTGTTGAGTACCCCAGCCTTGTCCTCATGTAATGTTATCAGTTTGCCAGTCTTAATCTGGAGTACACTTAATCTGGGAGTACACTTTCTTTGACACTCCTTTTCTCATTGACACACCTGTAAAAGCCCTTCTTACTATTCTTTGCATCCCTTGTCAAGTTCAGTTCTATCCATGCCTTGGCCTTCCTGACACCATCCCTACAAACCCAGGCACCATCATCTCTATACTCTCCCTAGGATACCTGTCCCTACTTACACTGCCTGAGCATTGAAAGGACACTGTGGGTTAAGGCCCAGCCCCAGCACAAAGTAGCACGTGACTGGCTAATCTGTACATCTACTTAACTTTGGCTTTCTCTTCAGAAACTTTTTTAAACTATCCACTGCAGTCAAGCTTATTAAAAAGTCGAAAACCAAAGAAAACTGGTGCACGATTACTGCCAAGTTGACAGGGAGAAAGAGTACAAACACTACTCACAGAAATCCAACATGTATTTGTGGTTCTTCATTACTGGCAGCATCACCATAAACAGGCTCTTCCAGATCTTCATTCCTGCAGGAACAGAAAGTACTGTAAACTACATACTGACCTAAGCCATTTAAACATACTGAAATGAGCATTTATTTTGTGGTTTGTGGATATAAGCAATTGTTCAGTAATACAAGAGGGAGAGGTAATATAGAAGAGGTATATTGAGGTATTGAGGTATATTGAGAGCTACACAGAAGTACTAATTCACAATATTAAAAAGTGAGGTTTAAAGTACCTTTCTGAAGATATTCAGGTTATTTTAGTATCCATTCTGCCTTCCATTTCTCTTTAGCATCCTCACAACCTTACCTTCTTCCCACTTACTGTTTGTTGTGTGAAAAAAATTATATAAAGTAGCCACATCTTCACCCATCCTTCAATCACTTGGTCAAGCTGTGCATTTTTATATTTGCATTAGTTCACATATTTCCTTTTGTAGGTACATGTTTATCACATGCTACTGAGAATTTTAAGTCACACTCTGTATAACTTTGTTTTGTTATAGAAGGTGGAAGTAAAATGAATTATTTATAACTAATAAGCTAAGAAGCCTGTTTTTCAAGGGAGAAGCACATGGTGCTAAAATGTTACAAGACAAAGCATAAGGGACTTGGCACTGGTGAAGATGACAGTGGAACTGCATCTAAAAAGCTTCTTTCCTTTGAAACATGCAACCTAATATTCTTAAATTAGTAAATATTAGCAATTTTGAAAGCATATTCGGAAATTTACAATTAATTCCTTTGGACCACGTGGAAGAACAGGAGTATTTCCAGCTTACTATGCATTTATACACCTGACCTTTTGCTTAAAGCTTCAAACACGCCACTGTCACTAGCCAGTGAATGATCTGAGAGACATGCTGAAACTCGCCTGGCTCTCCTCTCCGATCTTCTGCCACTGTCTCCTCGCAGAGTTACAGCTGTCATGGAGAAAAAGATGAAGATAACATCAGCTCGAGACACGCTCTTTAAAATTAAACAAGAAACATTTATTATTGTTATAGAAACTCATCACAAAACAATTGGCACAAACAGAGTTCATTGCTTTTTCATCTACCCCTTACATTAAAAATCCAGAATTCTCTCAACAGGAGATTTTCTGTGGGAGAATTGAGAAAGGAAGCTTGTGACTAATTTCCCTATTACAAGACTAAGTATAAATCACTTGCATTGTTCTTGCAGTGCTTTTCTGGTGGAATAATCCCTCCTGGAGGAAGATTTACATTAATTCAGCATATGTACACGATATCCTAAACTCTGAAGATTTACCTACTGAATATACAATAGGTTGAAAACAAACACAGAGACTGATTCTTTTAAGAAGTTATCTGATAACACAATGTGAGGTTTTGTTCTCATTTGTTTCCTAATACAAAGTCTCAAAGAATACTGTTTATACCATCGCATAATAGCGGCTTTTATTTACAGTCTGAGAGGCATTATCAAAAAGAAACAGCACTTTCCAACTCACTCAGACCACTGTTTTTTCAAATGCTTGGACTTTGAGAACTGACAGGGGGAGACGGAAGCAATTTTCAGTCCCCTCTTCCACCCTTCCTCAAATAATCAGCATTACCATAATCATGTTCATGTTGTAAGTGTATCAACAAAAATTATTTTATGCATCAGGTTTTGCCCAGGCAAGTACACACAGCAGCTACCAACCATTTAAGGTACATGCACATATAGAAATGCTCAAGAACTGCATAGGTAAGGTTTTGACACTTCAACAACAGCTCCTAATGAGTTTGTTTTCTTTCATGTCCTAGAAAGAACCACTAAACAGACTTGTGGAAGTGTAGTTTCTTCACTACCAAGTGAAGATTTTTTGCCAACTTTCCCTCCTTTTGCTTAAGGAGGAATGATTGTCCTCAAAACAGAAAAGCAATGGCAAAGATGTGCCACTTCAGAGGTAGAGAAAGCATGTTATTTGCCTCTACCCGTGCTCAGAAACTTAAAACAGAGAGCATGGAAGCATTCCAGTTTCAGCAGACAGCATCTGGAGTGACAGCAGCACAGTGCAAATCACACAGGATGCAAGCACTGGCTCATGTTTGCTGTTCACTGTGTCTGACTAGGGATGGAACATGCCTTAACAAATCATAAAGTGCCTCTGTTAAGTATCATCTTAAGGCAGCAAAACCAAAATGAGGTACCTCAATGCTAAGTTTCCTTCAGCAAAGCTCCAGCCCACTGCTTGAGCTCCACCTGCAAAGCCCAGCTGAGGTACAGACACTGAACCACCCCCCTCCATGGGACCCAAAGCATCACCAGGAGAGGAAGTCAGGACTTGATGCTTGGTAAAGATCCCTCAAATTAACACAACCGTGTCACTGCTATCAGCAGATGTGTCAACCTAAGGTTAGCTCTAACCCACTGTAGGACTAGCAGATAGGTTGCATTGAGCACAGCAGTCCTGTGGCAGCCTGAGGTATGTTCCTTTTGTTAGGGTACCAACAGCGCAAAATCCCAAAAGATGTTCCAAAAGTCACAGGGTCCTGTTCGGAGCTAAAATTCCCAGTTCTCATCAGAGAATCAGTTCTCATCATCATTCAGATCCATGAGTAGCCCCACAGACCTCCCTATGGACAAATTCAATGAAGGATTTTGTCATCTTCAGCTATGGAGGAAATTTATCTGCTGACCAGAAACATCCCAATCTCCATTTGTTTCTGTGCCTGGAGAAAGAACAATCCTTCCCCATCAAGTACAGCAGCCAAACCTTATTGTATATCACACATCGTGCAGTGTTATTCGAGTCATCCTCACCTCAAATGAGAGGCAAGTTCAAGCTAGCACACAGAAAGCAAAGAAGCCACACTCTCCACCATCACATGTGCAAAGTGGTGAGCTTGTTTAAAAACCTTTGGTTTTTTCCTTGTTTCATTTTCTTTGTTTGCTTTTTTAAGATCTTTACATTTGGTGATCCCATCTATGGGTTCTGGCATACCTGATATTTATATTGAATCAAAACTAGCACCCTGCAGAGGCATCTTTTAGAGTGAAAGTTTCCCATTTATTTCACATCACCGTAAAGAGGCTGAATTTCACAAAAGTGTGTGAAGTTTTGTATGAAAGTGCTTCTACAATTTCTGTACTAATTTCAATTAGTTGTATACAAGGTGGACGTTTTGTAGATGAAACTCTGGCTCACCCCTCCATGTGAACACTCTGTATAGATGTAGTGGACAAAAAAACTCATGGGCTCTGCCCTTGGGAGCTTCATGTTCTCTAATTGTCTGAAAGAAAATATTGGTCTGAAGCACCAACAGAATGTCATGAAAAACTGACATGTTACAGTAGTGATGTAAAACCTGACAATTACTTGCTCACTGCCTGGAGGCCATGGAAGCATTTGATAAAATCTGAACAATCACAGAGAAACTGCGAGAGATGCAAAACCAAAGCATGCCCTTGACCAGAAAAATTCAGCAGGATTAATGGGTCAAGAAGAAACAAACATCAGATTTTGGTTTAAAAAGAACAAGATTTAGCACAGGTTACAGACCTTATGATGCTGGAACCTATTAATTGGTTTAAAATAAAGTTTCTGAGGTAGACAATTACCTTTCATTTTCTTATTTAAATTAAAGAAAAGATATTCATGAACAGTATCTGAATTTCCAGAACTGCTGGGTGTTAAAGGTTGGTAAACATAAGACAGCCCTGATTAAAAGAACATTCTCACATGTCATTAATTGAAAAAGTGAACTTCAAAGGAAATTTTAGTGTCCAAGATTTCATTAGCTAAAAACCCCATGTAAATAAATCTAAAGCACATTTCACAAGCTTAGGAGACTACAAATACCGCACATCAGCTCAAAATGCTCTAATGAAAGAGTCAAACACTAATAAAAAATCAGACACACAAGCAGACCTTACCTACCATGATGCTGCCAGGCATTACTATGATATGCTGAAGCTCACAGAACATTTTTTCCAGGAATTTAACTACAGCCATAAATACGTTGTTTAGTTGACATAGCAAAAAATTAAGTATGCCATGATTAAACAGATACAGCACAATATCAAACAAACCCAAATGTAGCAAAATCTTCCTTTTCTTCACATGCAACTCAAAAGATCCCCCAAAACTCCCAACCAGAACAATCCCCAAAACAACAAATCAAAAAATAAAACCGAACCAACACTTCACACAGAAAACCACACTGGGAATTACAGGCAAAAACAGCACAGTAAGTAATTTCAGGTTCACTTACAGTGAATTTTTCTGTTGTGCCGCATGAGAAACAAGACAAAATAAAAAGCACACAATGATAAATCATATTTCAGATCTATGACAAAATTTTTCAAACAAGATATTACTTAGGCATTTAAAGAAACTTAGCTCTTGAAAGATTATTTTAGAATAGAGAGGAAGAGAGAGTAACGATTTTAAAGCCCAATGTTTTATTAAAATTTTACCTCCTGCTCCCAGCTTTACAAATACAATGGACCCAACCTCTCAGGCATATTCCCTCCACTCACACCTTAACATGTTTCACAGTATGTCCATGAAACAGATGCAGTACCAAGAAAACACCAGATCAGTAACTGGCTGTCAAAATTGACGTTCATGAACACCTCCCTGACCTTGCTCGAGTGCTGCTTCAGTGCAGAGTATGTGCAGTTTACTCAGCATTAGCCCTCCTAGCCTCCAGCATCTGCAAAAAACTACCTCATGCTGTGGCTAGGGAAGAAACAGCAAATTATTTTTCTGAGCTGAATACTTACTAGTTTTCCAGTGTCACATTATGCTACCAGACCATTGGGTGGCAGCAACAATGCACACTGCAGGGTACCTCGGTGCATATGAAACCCCCCCAAGATCTGGGGTGCCTGAACTGTGATACAACCCTGGTGCTCCATCAAATTCTTCAAGAAAAGAATACAAACCCAAAATAATTTTGAAATGTTCGATTGCTACTTGCAAACAACTGCATCCCAATTACAAACCCATCAGTAAGTGAGTGTGAAGCTCAAAGCAGTCATGTCTACAGCCCCAAATCAGCCAGGTTATACAGATTTTTATCAAGCAAATGGTTTCAAATGCAAATATTAAAAAAAAAAAATTAAAAAAAGACAGCCTGGCTATTTTTGAACTATACATACTTTCTCAAAAAGCAAGACAAAGCACTCTTGCACACAGAGAAAAGCTGTAATCCCTGGACTATGAGCTAGAGCTGTAGACCACAGCAGTAACAGCACGTTCCACCAGAGGTTTTCAAAGAAACGTGTAATATGTAAAAAATATAACATAATAGGGACAAAAGAAAAACCAAACCAGGAACTGAGATTCTCATCCTGTTGCTACCTAGGCCTTCAGACCAGGCCTTCACTTGTAGGAAACACATAATAGCTATAAATTAACTACTAACATAGTTTCACTTACCACAAAGGGTGAAGACATGCTGTGGTCTGATCTGAGGTTTAAAGAAAGCCTCAGGAAGCCTCTTCACGGCACGAATTTAAGCACAAACTTACATGCTGGTCCTGGAATTCTGTTTATTTTGGTCTGAATGCTGCAATATGGGCACTAGAAATGTTTACATCTAGTAAATGCAAATTCTGCAGCAGTATCTTTTGGCAATACTGGCTGCGTTGAGGAAAGTAGGTAAATCTAGACTCAGATGCTGTTTGAGCAATACAAGCTTTTAATTTTCAGCACAGTGGTGACATTCTTTTTTAAAATAAAAAGCTGAAAGCTTTTCCTTAGATACTGTCAATGCTCCTTGTCATTAGCACTTGACAAACAAGATTTTGGTAGGATAATATGATACATGCTCTGGATATGTATAAAATTACTCCTGATGTGCCAATTCCTGGATGCAACATTCTATGCAACTATTAACACAGAATTCTGGGTACAGAGATGGGATAGAAATTATAGCCCTTCTCTCTACTGTGATGATTTTATGAGCAACACAAGCAAGCCAACAAAAAAAGTCATTATGAAGGAATATTCTTTTTCACTTTAACAGCAGTTCTTCATTTGATTAATTAAAATAGGGAAAGAAATTTCTCTCATGCCTGTATGATCAGGTTTTTAAATGTGTTAGTTTTGCTTTTTTAAAATGTTTGTTTCATCTTTTGATCTAACTTATATTTCTCCCATGAACTGCCTCAGAAGCTCCCACCGATCCAAGTTAAAGCAAGTCCATCAACTTCACAGTCAAATTAAAAAAGAAAACTCTACAGTATGTGTGCCACAGTAACTGCACACATCTTTCCTCAGCAATGACAGAGCACAGGTTCTTTGAGGCAACCACTCAGATGGATGGCTTCCCATAACTTCCCATACACTCCCAACCAAATATGCTCCTTGGCTGACAAAGGACTCTGCTCATGAGCATCATGCACTCAACACAGCCGTGTCACTGTGGCTTCTGATCCATTGCACAATTCAGACATGGGAAGCTGGTTTGGGGCATGTAAGAATTCAGTGTGGAGTCAGCCAGCATTCAAGCATTGTCAGCAACACCACATCATGCCTGGTACTGTTTTTAGGGTGTTGGGTTTGTTTTCTTAGCTCCCCTGGGTTTGTGCAGATTTAAATTATCAGAATATGGCAACATGGGTACAAATGGAGGCCTCAGACTTAACTAAACCACATGTTTTTGCTAATTCCCAGTCCAAGATCAAACATTAATTTCTTGATGTGCTACACCCCGAAGAAAATCCATGTTCTATTCCTTTTCCTTTGCCCACTTCACTACTATTTTAAGATCTATTTACACTGATTTCTCTACTTTTTCACCTCTTTGCCCTCAACCTGAAGTCTCGGGCTTGGGGCTTTTTGTTTGTTTGTTTGAATAGCGAACATCTACCATTTAATTTTTAACCGATGGAAGTAAAAGAAGCCAAACGGAGGAGCAATCTCCACTGAGATAGTACACTCAGGTCTGTGGGGCATTTTCTATGATGATGTGACAAAATAACAATGTCCAGAATAACTCACCTCCCCCAGTCTGGACACCAGTCAGCTGTGGTCCCATTTCTCGCAGCCCTTCATTGTCCCCAGGGTAAGTGGATGTCTGAGACGAGCTCGTTCCTTGTGTTTCATCCTCACCCAAAGCTGCGGTCTGAGCCCTGAGCATTTCCAGGGCTCCTATGCTTGCCATCTCCTCGAAACCTTCTGACATCTGAGCCAAGGGAGAATCTCGAGACGCAGAGAGAAACGGGGTGTCCAGAGGTGAGCTCGGAGGGGACAGAGATGATAAGGAAGACCGTGACGACAGGGACGCCAGGGACTGCGGGGTATCCAGAGACCTCCGCTGCTTATTGAAATTCGAGTGTCCAATGGGATCAGCATATGGCACATCTTTTGTGAGAGACTCAAAGGGAATGATGTCAAAGCGTAAGTGCTGCCCGTAGTCTGTGACACTGTCTGACTTGTCGTACTGCGGGAGGCCGTAGATGTCTGTGAAGCTGACGGAGCTGAGGGAGCCTCTGCTGGAGGCCAAGGACCCTCGACTGGAGGCCAGGGATCCCCTGCTGCTGCCAGAGGACATTGTGAGGGTGCTAGCTGACAGACTGTGTCAGGCAAGGGAAGAGAAAACAAAAAAGGCCCTTTCAGATGCAATCAGAAATACCAGCACAGATATAAAAACATCAATCCAGATTACGGAGGCGATTTTACGTGTATTCAGTAAAGCTACGCAGAGAGGTTATTTGACATTTTGAGGTCTAGCTTGTATCTCTCACCTTGGTCTCAGGTACAACCATGACTGCAACAGCACAAGTGACAATGAAATCAGGACCGTGTGCCTGAAGACAAAGGATCCAATAGGACGAGTATACTCTTTCTTCCCCCATATAAGGTCAAAAATTTTGGCAGTTAGGAGCCCAAAGTAGAATCGGGATCAATGGACTCAATGTAAAGCCATGAAGCACAGACTGAATTTACACTGTCAATCATAAATATTACCAGAGAGAAGTGAGAAGAGATCTGCCAAGTCCTAACAAACTTCTGTGTAAGCCTCATCCTCACAGGCTTTTCCAGTGCAAAATAAAAAAAAGACTGTAGGATGAATCCTATTCCAGTTCCTCTTACCACTCTCAGAAAGGGAGAGAAGGATATAGCAGAGAGAGATGAAGTGAGACACAACAGGAACTGAGCTTTTGATGTTGGCATGGTGTTGAGCTGAGGAATCCCCAAGAGCTGCATCTAAAGAGGCAGCTGTGAGTGTGAATATCCAAAACATTCTGGGCTTCTGTGTGGGTCTTAGCACATTCTCGTATTTAAATGGCAAAATTTTGTCATCTCAGCAGGGATCAAAAATCTCTCCTCTGGAGAAGGTATCAGAATTTTAAACCTCACGTGATTTAAAAGAATGTTATCTTCATATTAGTGAAACTGTGACAATAATACAATGGGGTTGAAGGATGTATCTTCTTTCCAGAAAATAAGACAACATATAAAATTCCCCAATACACATAATAATCTAGCTCAAACAACCATCATTACTATCTAGAAAATTCCATCCAAATCACTACATTCTATAGACCAAAATGTATAAATTTAGTAAAATACTAACTTATTTGGCTCACATACACAGAAGTATTAAAAGGTAAACTTTTTAGATTATTAATATTTTTCTCTGCTGCAGTCAAACTTTAAAACCTGCTGGGTTTACCTAACTCACCTTTTTAACTGGGAGTGTAAATATGAGGTTAAGCGTGTAGCTTCTTCTAGTTGCATAAGCAGACAATTTCTCTTTTCCTGTAACAGTATCCTGTAATTAAACAGATACATATTACTGTTTTTCTTCATTTTTCTTCATTACAGTAGTGCTCATGAAGTGCTAGGAGCTTTCCAAGTACAGAAAAATATCACTGCATTGCAGTTTGGAATATTAAAAAAAAATGTTTCACTGTTTAATGAAAAGTTTTACTTTATGCAGCAATGGAAATTCCAGGAAGAATACATGAACCAAGACTCAAACAGAATTCTCAAACAAGAAAAGTAACTGAGGCACAATGTAAGCATCATGATGTTGGAAATACATTACAGCAAAGTTATAAAAAATCCTAGGTAAAAACATCAGACTTCACAAGATTAATTTTTCCCTTGCAGCAACCTGACTGTGCCAGTAAAATACAGAGAACTAATATGACTTTCATTGCCTTGGCAGGAAAAAAATATTCCAAATAGCCTTATTATCCCCATTAATTAGTGTCAAATTTCAAAGATAAAAGGGAAATTTTTGGAGGACTTCAGTTAAGCGGTAACCATAAAACTCAACCTTAAGTTCTAGTTCTAGGTGTTTCAAGTATATTTATATATCATTATATTTAAGGTGATACAGCATTTTGAATACTAGGCTATAACAAAAATCTCACTGCAACTTATTTTTCACCCATTCTAATAGCAGTCACCTGAACTACTCAGAACTACTGCCACAAATGGAATGTACATATTAACCTTGTCAGTCTCATAAACATGTACGATAACCTAAATTCTGTAGTTTGAGATTATTAAAATGTCAAGGATTAAATTTTATCTATTGATATCACATTTATTCTTTTTCTGAAACCAATATTTTAACCATGCCTGGTGTTTTCTTTTTCTAAGCCTAATCTCAAAGAACTTCAAATTAAATGAGGGTGGTACTCTGTTTTGTATTGTACATTTGTATGCCCAGGAGAGGTACTGAGGTACTGCTCCAGCTCTGCATTCACAAGTTGGCTGGAAACTAGGATTCTGACAGTTTGGAAAAAGGAAATCAAATTTATTTGAGGGCTTCAGACCTTCCTCAGCTACAAAGATAGCTCCTAGAAGTGAATGTGTTAATGGACAGGATAAAAAAAAATAAAAAATAAATGGATGGCTAAGATGAAAAAACAAAGTATGTCTTTGTTAGCAGTAAAACATAAATCTCTCAACTTCTTTGGCCTCCAACTTCATTGATTCATATGCTGGCAAGGGGTTGTGGTGCTACACACCAGCAACCCTACCACCCTCTGGGAGACTTTCCCTTCATTGCAACCACATGGCAGAAGCTGCACACCCAAGCATGTGCCAATGCTGAAGCTTTTCTGCTGCTTCTGTGGGCCCCAGGTTAACCAAATGATGCAAGGAAGGCTGCAGCTCAGCTTTGTAAACTTATATGATAAAAGCACTGCACTCAAGAACAACAAAAAAAGGACAAATGTATGCAAGAAACTCAACTGATTAAAAAACTTGCAGGGGAAAGAAGGGCTATCCACACCACCTACTTTAAAAAACAACTGAGGAACTTACAGTCCACATTCATCAGTGCTGGAGGATACCTGCACTAAAGGGGAAAAGATGCCTCCAAATAAGGCCGAGAGTCAATCTTAAAATAAGAAAGAAAAATACTCCAACTAATCAACCAACCAACCCACCAAAAATCACCAAGAACAAACAAAAGCCAACAAGAAAAAAACAAAACAAAAAACAACAACAACAAAAAAAACCACCGACAACAAAAAAAACCAAAAGTCTCCATCTCTGTCATGAAGCTTTTAAGTTACTTCTGATCTGCACATAACACAGTGCCTTTAAAACTCAGTAATAGAACAGAACTGGTCATTATATAAAGAGAAAACTTCTTTGTATTTCACAATTAGAAGAAAATGGAAATAGAAAATCAGTACTAGGAATGGTTTTGGTAATTCCTGAGCCTAAGACAAACAAGTAAATTAGGGCTACTAATAACTAGGTTAATTTGTGTAACAAATCCTAATCTGTTGTACAAAAATAGAGTGCCCTTCAATATTATTCTAACTTCTACTCAACTTTTTGCTAGCATTTGAAATATCAAGTATCACACTGGAACGCCGGTTTCCACAGCATGAACTACATGGAAAAATAGCTTGGCCTTCTTGCCAACATAGCATGCACTACCTAATATGAGAGCCCAAAAACAACAAATAAAATGTACTAAACTGCACTGTAAAGTGAACTCCCTTTTCTGTCAGTTTCATCTGGAAAGCCAGTGCAACAATAATGCAAAAATTGTAACACTGAACTGCAGGTTGGCTGTGAATTTTCAATTTATTGCCTGACTTTAACATGTAATTAAGTTTTTTCAAAGGAACTGAAATTCTCAGAATTTGTTTATGGAAGGCACTTCTAAATATTTTTGAAGTGTCTTAATTATGTAAATACTAACCTTTACACAGATCACATTAAAGCTGATTCATGTAGTTTTCCTCAAGTGTCAAACCTGGCTTTTACCTCTACTCAAGAGAAGCAAACCTGAGAAACAAGTATTTTCTCACTTTCACTGGACTCAGTCAATGGTAACAAGACAAGGTTTAGAGGATTTTGTCCATTTCTTTCACTACAGGAAAAACTGGGCAACTTTGAAATAAAGAATAAAACTTTGAAATAATGTTTCCAATGATGTCTTTTGGGGTTTGTTTGTTTGTTTTACATATAACTTCATATGCAGTTTCAATTTTCAAGAATGATTCTCTCTACTATGTTCTCTGAACATCAGAGTTAGGATGTGCGAATTCAAAGGAAAAATTGCATACAAAAGGCAGTGAAAAACCTAACCACTTAATTTTTCCCTTTTAAGATAGAAATCAAATAGAGGGAAGGATCTTTGTTTGGATGCTTTTGAACAAGAATATTACTCTGCTGCAAAATAACAGAAAAAAATGTCATTACCCAGGTATTGTTATTCAGATGTCTATTACCAGACAGTATCACTTAGACTTTTTCCAAGCATCTCTTGTGACTGTTATGATCTCTTCTTCATATTCAGATTTTTTAGATGAAAGGACAACTAGATAGATGACAAAACTCACTCTCCTTCAGAAAACTTCAAGACAGAATTAAAAAATGTGAGTCAGCAGCAATCTCTGTTTTTGAAAGCAAATTACTCTAGTAACTTGTCTGTTTCTTTAAACACAATGAAATCCTCTACTCTTCCTTTTTAAACCACCTATATGGATCTTGCAATAGAGTCACAAAAATATTTAAGTTCCCAAACCTTTCAGTGGCCCCATGAGCAGATGTTGCTCGTGCTCGTTGAATTTCATCCTCCAAGCGTCTTTTCTCTTCCTCCAAACGTGCAATGTCTTCTGGGGATCTCCTCTGCTGACTGATGAGCTGCAGCTCCTGAAGAAGAGCCTCCTTCTCTTTGATCAGCTGAAGACGGTCCCTGTCCGCTTCAGCCATTCCTGGCCAAGATTCATTTTCTAGCAAGGCCAGCTGCTGCTGTATATTTGAAACTCTTTAAAAGAGGATACAGGTATTTTAGAACTCATAAGAACCAAAGATTAAGACAATTAAGAGAAAAAAATATCACACTGCGAAGCCTATTATCTTTGACTTTTTTTCTTCCAAACTTCAAAAAAAAGAAAATCTATTGGAGCTTAGAAGAATGCTTTGTTCCTCGGGTTTTGGGCATGTTTTTTTTTTGCTCTTTGTTTGTGTGGAATTTTTTTTTTTTTTTTTTAGTTTTAAAACGCTGAAGAACTGCAAGTGCTTCTAAATGTATAGCTGTAGAAGCTGTATTACATGAAAAATACTTGTCTTCACAGCTTTCCCCTTCTGTAATAAATCAGTTTTCTGCCTGTACAACTGATGAAGTTGAGCACCTTTTTATTCCTCATTCTTCCACTATCAGAACTTAACCTGGGATTTTAAAAGTACGGTGAGAAGTTGAAGGGGATGAAGGGAAGATGTTTATCTAGTGATAATAGGACCATACATTCACATGGCTCAGCAGAAGAATGGTTCGAGGGGCTGAAAATATTAGACAGTCCTGACTGTCAACAGAATTTAAAGAATAAATAAGCTGTCAGTAAAACAAAAACATAGGTCTGGAAAAAAAGATTTACTGGTTGCAAAATACAGATGGCTTTAGATATATGCATATGAAATCAAGAAACTAAATGAGCTAACTCAATATTTCGTAGTAGGCTCTATACCCCGAAGTAGTTTCCTGTATCTCAATATACTGAATCACTACACAAAACAATGGTTGTAAGTATAATTCCACAGTTGACATTTTAAGAAAAACATTCCACTAAAACCAAATTTTCAACTCTTCTAACTATTACAAGAACCCTGAAGCTAGAAATTTCACAAATGTTTCTTTTGGCAAAATCAAAAAGTCTACAACCATAACAGGGAGAACCCACTTTTATTGTTAGATATTTATGCTTGTCTTACACTTTAGAATACTACAGTTAAAATGAAAACTAAATGGGAGAAAATCTAGTTTTCTGATTTTTGAACATTCAGAACTAAAGAACTGTAAAACAAGCAACTCTAAGCTTCAGTTTTATCTTCACTTTGAAATGGTAGCATTCAAAGTTCAGTGCACCATAAAAGATTGTCCACCTTTAAATAAAAAAATAAAAGCACTTTTAAAGCCAGACATGAAAGTGGGTATGCATCCATTCTTGTGGTAAGTTATTTTTTAAGTAATCTTTTTCACAAAGTATCTGGTAAAAATGAAGAGACACTAACAACCAAAGCAAAGTAAAAGCATGTAACAAGCAATCAGAAAACCTACAGTATGATTATGTGTTTAAGAATAAAAGAAAATACATAGTCATGAGAGAGGTAAGTTTTTCATAACTTAAAAACAAAACTTCATGCAATGTTTATTTCAGACATCTGGAAAGTATTTGGCCATCTTATTATCATGGGAAGGGAGATAAAATATCAAAATAAGTAATTTTGTAATGACTGCATTCATGGGTGAATAGGAACTTCATTGTGAATTCTGTCAAATAAATATTGCCCACCCTCTGATTTACAGCAAGCAAAGAATTTGGGTATTATGTTACATTTCAGTCTAAAGTAGAGTAATTTATCAAGCCCTTCGATACTCTTTCTTCCTTCTTGGATTAATAACCCACTTCCTGCCAATTGATACTAAAAGCACCATTGTAAATCAATACATACAGTCTGCATATTTCATGCCCCAGCTAATGTGCATGAGTTCCAGATACAGCTTCCTAAATAACACCTCACCCCATCAACCAAACATCAGGGGCAGAGTTAGGACCACTCCTCTCCCCTACCCAGGCTGCTTCACCATTAAAGATTCAGCAAACAGTCCTGAAGGCAAATATAGGTGGATTTTCAAGTGTTTTGCACCAAATGAAAAAAAAAACCAGCAAAACAAGGTCCTTCCAAGAGATATAAAGAATTTAGGTACAATTGGGTTATCATAGCTTGGAAGAAAGCATAAATGAGATGAACCCTGGCAACATGTTTGAGTGACCGTGCTCACAAGCTCTTTCACAGCTTGTGGATGAAAGAAGATGAGATGTGTCAGGTTAAGTCTCTGGGTTGTTTTGTAAGACTCCTTGATTTTAACACTCATAGCTGTTCTGCTAGCTCTTTTCTGATTCGGGTGAGCTGGTTAAGAAGCTGACCAGAGGAGCAAATAAATGCTAATGCAGCAACAAGATAGTGAAGTACCAGGAAGCAAGAGGGGAAGGTGGGATTCCCCCTTTTAGCACAAATTAACCACGGAATCAGCTGGTTTCAGACTAAAAAACACTATCCTCAGTACAAGAGGTTTTAATTTAGACTCCTGAGCTTGCTGAGAGAAATCTAACTCCCTTTCCAGTTTAAAAGCTGCATTTTTTTCTCCTCAGTTTCTGTTTGATGATTTGAAAGTAGAAAGTTGCCATACAGAAACAATTTTTCACTGTTATTATTAAAGGGAAAAGTACTTCTGCAGGCAAAGTTCGTATCACTGAAGGCTTCTGAAGTATGATTAGGTATTTACTTTGATTCCCTTGACACTCTTAGCATTCCAGCAAGCTCTTCTTGTCTCTGGGTTTTCCCTTCCGGCAAAGAAAAAGCACTCACAAAATGCAGTAATTCAGCACCAGTGAGCCAGTTCTCTGGAACCTGTATTTCCTGAAAACAAACAAGTTTTCAGGGCATTTTGTTGCTTTGTTTCTACTGTGGACATGCTCTGTATGGAACTTTATTTCAGAAAGCTACAAGTGATAAACTTTAAAAAATTTATCTCCTTGGCAATAAAACACCCCCCAGGCTTTTATGGTCTCACTTACTCAAAATTAAGAAAAAGTATTTGAGAAGTCATGTTAATTTCTGCTAAAAATAAAATAAAATAATCCTCTTTGGCATGTTATGTAATTGCGACTTATCTTCTCCCAACACAAGTTTTTCTTCCCAAACCCAATAATTTAATAAATAAGCAATATCATTGCACTTGTCCATGCCAGATTTAATACCTGTATTACAACAGTCATTCTCACTGCTTGTAAACTACAAAAAAAAGTGGCAGTTTTGCCTTTTCAGACTCAGTGCACATATTCAAATATCTTAAACATCCACTTAAATAAATTAGTGATATTCTACAGATTGCAGCGTAAAGGAAAAAAAATCTTTGGGATCAATTACAAAGTCTGTTTTTTAAAATATGTTCTTCCTTCCTACTGGGTAGTTTTTAAGATACTTCTTGTGCAGTCACTGTAAAAGACTACTTCTATCTGGCCTAATGCCAGATACTTAGGTCCTACTGATTGAGCAATTTAACATATTCCGGGGAAAAAACAGTTAAATTTGAGCCATCAACATTCCAGGCATTTTGCCCATTCCTATCCTTGCATAACAAGTGCTGAGGAGCTTGCATTCCATGCTCGAGTAGGTGGTATCAAATGACTGGTTTCCTAGGTAGGCAGACCAACTTGCTGCTTATTACAGTATTTAAAAATTTCAAGTGGAGATTAATATAACAGCTCCTGTTAAGCAGAAAAGCAGGAGGGGCACAGATAGAATGACAAAGGTTTAACCTAATGGTCTTAAATAAACACTGATTTGAAATGGCAAACTTGCCCTGAAATGGCCATACTAATGTAGCTAGAATGATGCATATCTACACAAACTACATCACAGGGACAAAACCCCATGAATTTTCATAATTTACTGTCATTTGTCTGTATCATTAGGTGTCTGCACAGACACTCTTAGACAAAGTAGGGCAAATCTGTCAATGGAAATATTTTGCTAGTGTCTACAAACTCCTTTTCAAGACTGCTATCTGAACCCAGCACTAATGAAATCATACTGCTTTTTAGTTTGAGAACATTTCAGTTTAGCAGAGGCTATTTATTAAAATATGGTATGAAAATTATATTAAAGTAAAACTTGCTTTTTGTGAGATGAAAGTCTGATTTACAATTACAATCAACCCTATGTTTAGATCATTAGGTCATGAACCAGACAAGGTGTCCTGGGGAGGCAAATACTCTGAAGGAATACCAAGGACCTAACCTATCCTCATAAAAAGGCAAATTATGGCTATCCTACTACAGCTGGCAATTGGCTTACTAAAACCCTCTGGTCTTCCTAGCTTAAACAAATTTACTTTGGTTGAATTTTCCAAGGAAAAAAATAACAACAGCCCTCTGCATTTCAGTGCCTAGACCTTTTGGTGATTTATCAGATTATTCTACAGTCAAGGCCTTTGTTACCTGTGGAATGGGAAGAGTGGTGGGGATAAAAAAGAAGAGAAAAAAAACATCCATAGTTCCAGTTTGGAGGAGAATGGTGGCTAAGTTCACCCAAATATGCAGGGATGGATCAAGATAAATCAGTCCAGATTACCCTTTTCCTCAGACTTATAATTGGACAGAGTTCTCTGTCACTTCAGGTAACTTCTCCCATGTGCAATACCCAGAGGAATTGGCTGTGGGACTGAAAATTTAAAATAAAAGGTGTGAGAACTCTGATTTCTGGTATTAACAGACCCTCCTGAGAGTGGATTATGATTTATATCCAAAGAGGAAAGGCCAGAGAAACGCATAGAAAGAAATGGAAAGAACAAGAAGCTGGAGAACTCAGCCAAATGCTCACAAAATTTCTCCACTATGTCTACTTTGGCTGTTCCTGCAAGTTTGTGCCACTGTGGCTTTGGCAGACAGCAAGAGTACGTTCTGCAGAATATGCAGCCCTCCTGGCAGCCTGATTCAATAACAAGGAGGTCTTAAACTGGCTTAAGACACTCAGGAAACCTTTAAAGTCCACTTGCATTTTGCAGGTAACATTAAGTATTCATCTTCAGGAAAACAGCAAAACCTGTTAAAGCCAATGGAGGAGAGGAACTCGTTTTTTCCACAATTCACAGTTAAACTGGTATAATGAAAACTTCAAAGACAGTCAAAGAGCATGGCTTGGCTCCCTTTATAACCCAAAGTTTTATATTTAAAAGCAGACACTGGAAGATTTAGATTTAGTTGACATGTACATGCCAGATATTTATGCGATGTCCGGCAAATTACTTCAACCTGAAATCAGATTTTCAGATTACTTTACTACAATAAAGCATACAAATTCAATGACTTTCAATATAAATTAGGCAATTACACCTGGAAACCTGTTTACACGTAATGAATTTTAACAGGAAAATCCTTGACTGTTATTGTATCAGTGCTGGAATGTTGCTATCAGTATCTAACCAAAAAGTATTCTGTTGGTACAAGCACAAATTGCACTGTCATGCTACTGCTTTTAAAAGCTCAACTGGACATGAATTTCAGTGATGAGACAAGTTTGCAACAAAGTAACTATTCAGCAACTATAATGAAAATAAAGAAGTAACATTGTTAAATGGAATGTGGCAATACTAAGGAGAGCTGTGGAGTTTTTTTCAAGGCTAAAATAAATCTGTTGACAGCCAGTGTAATTTTCACAATTGAATTGAAAAATAACATCTTTGAATTCAAATTCACAGAAGGTATAAACAAATTACTGCTTTTACACCCAAATTAGACAAGCTGATTGAAGAGGTTTCAATGTATTAGTTCTGAGTGTGGGGGTTATTCAGGGGCTTTGCAGTTGATGATCTTAGAGGTCTTTTCCAACTGTGAAAATTCTGTGATTCTGTGATTAAAGTCAGCTACCATCAGACTCAATTATAAAAATAAATAAATAAAAATAATTTAAAAATTTTTTTTCAGTTAAAAATCTTAGTGCTTCTTACAGGAAGAGACCATTTTTTCATCTACTGATTCATACACTTAACAGGATACAAGGCACCATAGCAATGGCATTTAATGATCATTTACTAATATGCTTCATGCAGTCATTATAGTCATCAGCAAAACTTAGAAGTTATCAAAGAAAAACAGCTTGCTTTTGATTTCATAGAATCACAGAATGGCTAGAGTTGGAAGAGACCTTAAAGACCACCTAGTCCCACCCCCCCTGGCATGAGAAGGGACTCTTCCCACGAGATCAGGTTTCTCAAGGCCCCATCCAACCTGGCCTTGGACACTTCCAGGGATGGGGCACCCACAACTTCCTTGGGCAACCTGTTCCAGCATTTCACCACCCTTAAATTAAAGAATTTCTTCCTAACCTCTAACCTAAATCTCCCCTCTTCAAGTCTGAAACCCTTTCCCCTTGTCCTCTCACTACACACCCATGCAAAAAGCCCTACCCCAGCTTTCTTGTAGGCCCCCTTCAGACATTGGAAAGCTGCTATAAGGTCACCTCAGCTGAACAACCCAAACTTCCTCAGCAGATATCCACAGGGGAAGTGCTCTGAAGATAGGCTCTCTTTCTGTGAAACAGTCTATTCAGAAAAGTGTTCGAGGAGTTGGCTTTCCAGTGTGCAAATGCTTTCATGAGAGGTGGTCTCACTGAAACAGCAACTGAAACTAAAAACAGCAATTATCCAGGCCACTTGGGGCTGTATGTTCAAAAAGACCATCCCTCCCTCACTCCCTCCTCTCTAGAGGGCCACACTGACAGATATGAAAGAAACTTAAAGGAAATAAGGTACAGTTTACTTTTTTAATATGGTGCGGAAGAGAAAAAGAGCAGTAGCAAAGTGATTTGAGACCCTCTTCAGCATGATTGGCTAGTTTAAAAGTATTATTTATAATAACAAACTTTTATAATAATAAATTATTATAATAAATATCTCCTCCTAGAGCCTGGACCAAGCACAGGAGAGAGGACCTCTTCCACCAAGTGCTGAAGATGTCAGAATTCAGAGCTCACATCTGAAGTACCCATGGGAAAAATTAAATTGCAAATTATCCAACTTTCTTCTAGTGGGAAACTGAAGGGGGAAAAAGCTATGTGAATGCCTTCATTTATGAAAAAGCAAAACCACTCAGATCTTTGAAGGGGGAAATAAAATCAGATTATCTTTTAGAAGGGAGGAGAGATATTTTGGGAGTATAGCCAACTTTTCTACTATCACTCTGCCTCATCTCCTGAATTTCTCAAGACAGTTCACTCAGAAATCTCAGTAATTCCCAATTTCCTTGCTCAGACACTATATACAGAGAACATGTTTTAATTTTGAAAAACTTCTATGTATGGCAACTACTCTCCTCATATATTTAGAGCTGTACAATCTTCTGGATCAAGAATGACCAAAATGCAACACACTGCTCTTCAGTTTGTGGGGCTGTTCCCTCATTTCCTTTAAGGGAAGAGATACACTTTTCTTCTACAGTGTATTTTTGAAGTCTGCCATTAAAAGTTGGAAATAAGACAGTGTGTCTGTTGTACTTATTTGCTGTATGTTTCCACACCTCATTTGACGAGCAAGCAGTCATAATATACTGCTTCACAGCTGTGGCATACTGTAGCATTTAAATTTTCTACTTTGTAGATTTTAATCCATTGCAGCACATTCCGTCACCCACACTGTGCAGTAACAGTAGATATTTCACCAACCAAGGGAGAATGAGCACAAAGATATTTAGTAGAGACAAAAGCCCCACAGAAATGCCAGCAAGCTGAGGGGAAGGAATGCATGATAAATGAAGAATGCAACCACAGAGATAACTGGTAGGGGCAATGAGCTTTGTGCAGTTCCACTCAAAAGCTGAAAGCTGATTACTTCTGTACAACATACTGGGCAGAATAAGTCTACTATTTTAAAGCAACTAACATGCTTTTTGATAAATAACAAACCATTGTCATAGCTACTATCCCAGGACAGAAAACTAACCTTACTGCAATTCCTGTTCTCTAGGTGGAAGGTTAGCTACCTGGATTTTCTACCTTTTACTAACATCAAACCCCAGCTCACTTCTGATGTCCAGAAACACTGCATACCATACTTAAACAAAAGTCTGGCATTTCCAGCTGAAAAATGCTTCTGCTATGAAAAGTGGGGAAGGGGGAGGGAAAAGGATAACCAATCACACAACTCCATCTTTTTCCTGTAACAGCACACAAAAAAATAATTGTTTTGAAAGACACACAGAAAAGGTGTCTGAAAACCAAACTAAAAACATGTAGTACAATTGTCCCAAACCAGTGGGTCTGCTATCCTGAACAGTATAAAACTCAGTTCTATCTTTGTTTCAGCCACTGTTATGAACCCCTAAATTATCACTGGACTATCAAGTGCCAAGGGTTAAGCCTGTGACCACACAGGAAACTAATGAGTACCTGGTCTGCCCTTTTATTTTCCAATTATTTACCTTTTATTAGGAAAGTCACTGGTATTCACATGAAGTATTTTACAATGCAGATTTTAGTCCAGTTACAAATCCTGAAGATTTAGCTGTGTATCTCCAACATGCTTGCAACAATTACATTTTTTTTGAAGTCTGTATTGCATCCAAATGTGGGTGAATTTTCCAAGAACAACAAAATTGCTTATAAATTGCAAATTGCTTATAAAGCTTCCAGTCCTTGCCAAGACATATGACAGCATTAAGGTTTCCTCCAAAGAAAAAGTCATCATAATATGAAAAAAGAGCCAAAAATATTGAACTTTTTTTTTACCCTTCTTCTGAGATTAAAAAAAATGGCAAAACTGACAAAGTTGAAAAGAAAAAAGAAAAATCCTAACTTTAAAACTAGAGTTTTAAAACTACACAGAAAACTACACACTTTTCAGTGTCTGTCAATTTTAGTAAAAAAAATTTTTATCAGCACAAACTAAAATACAAAGTACATAAAATTTCTGTATTCGTGTCATCATCTTTACCCACACTATCGTCCTGAGTATGTGGCAGTTTGAAATCAATGAGGTTAAATGCGGACCTACTAAACTATACTAGGTCTTTTTAGTACTGTTTTAAAAATAGTACCAAGTAATAATAGATTACTTTTATAGAAGCCAAAAAAGAACACTGCAAGGCTGACTTCCCAAAAAGAAAGCAATTCAATCAAAGGACTATATCTGTTTCAAGAAAAAGATTTTTTTAACATTTATTAACATTTATTAATTAAAAACATTAAATGTTAACATATTTAACATTTATTCTTATGTACCCTTTTGTTCAGCTCTGAAGAGCTTCATTTATCTCACAGGCAGTCCTGCATTCTTTCTTCACATTGAGTTCATGACTTCAGTACACTGAACTTAGAACACAGGTATGCAAAGCTCCAAGTATCCTGACAGATCAGGCTGATAAGCATGAATTTAAAGACTGTTTACATTGAGGTTTGAGAAGGAGAAGGAAAAGGTAAAACCGTTCAATAAAACTACTGCAATTTTATGTTTATACAACTGTAGAATGGGCTGACATTTAGCTTTATCTCTGCAAACAAATATAATACTCTTATGATAAAGTCTTATGTGTACCTCAGCTTCTATTATCTCTGAAGCAAACTAGTCTTCCTAAAGACATTTCTGCTAGGAGACTGGTTTAAGTTCTATTTTAAAAAATTTTATCACAAGAGGAAAAATAAAATCCAACAAATTTATCTTCAATTACCTTTTCTTGGCCTCTTCATACTGCCAGTTCAGTCTTACTTTGTCTACAAGTCTTGTTTTGTCATCAAACCCAAACTTTTGTAGAGTTGAGGAGAGAAAAAGAAGGAAAAAAGAGAATTTAAAAGCACTCTCATAATAAAGGGATACATTAATCTGACTTAATGGACTCAGTAAAAAACCTCAATGCTTTAAGTAATAACATCATAAAACTCAATTTTACGCTTCAGAAATACAAAACTGGTTTATTGCTAAAAATACAGAAAATATATGAACCCTTTCAATAAATTAAGATCCTGGAAATCAAAGGTTAGTAAATCATTGATAAATGGTCAAAGCCTTTAAACTTCATCCAAGCCTAAACCGCAAAGAATACTTTAATTGAAATATTTACTACTTGATATAGTTATTTTATGGATAGCTTTAATTAGAAGTAATTCAGATTACAGTCCCTGTACTGTGATGTGTTACTCAGCACTTAGATCATTAGTGTGTTTTAAACACAGTTATCAAAACATCATCTGATCCCTGAACCAGCTGTAGAAAGTGCATTTATGCTACAGCTTCAGCCGTATACAGTCCAGTTTCTACAGTGATTTCCATCTTAGCGTATCAGCAGTTCCCCTCTTCAGAAGTCTGCATAGGGTCTGACAATTAAAACTCAAGATCCTGTTTTAAGATCACTGCTGAGCCTTTGGATTCCTCATTTAACTGCTGCTTTTGCTCTCTTCATCATCAGACATTTAAAAATTTCACCTAATTTTTACTCACATTCTACTAATAATAATTTAGTAAAACAGTAAACATAATAATGCAATCTTATTTTTCTAACAGAAAAAATTTGAGATTCTATTTGGCTTGTCTTGCATGGCATTCAATGTCCATTGTGAAAGGGAAAATGCACTATGTTCCTTTTGGTAATTCATTGTGGAATAATAATAATCACATCCACCACCATTCTGAAAAATGACATCCCAAAGGCACCATCTACCTAACACAATGAAAGAGAGCACAGTGTTAGCTAAGCTTTCTTAGAGGAGTGTATCTTCATAAAAATACAGATTTCTTCTTCTGGGCAGGCTCCCTGGAAACATCCAAGTTGGCAACTACTCAGCAGTGAAAGAAAATAATAGAGGAGAAATGGATGATAAAAGCCTACACATTTAAAAAGTTACATAGAATTTTCTCATCAAAAGCTACACTAGTAACAAACTTTGCTGTCAATCGCAGAAACAAATGCTGAAGAACAGCCAGGATGCTGCAGTACTAGTGCAAGCCAAATTTTTATTATTTGGTATACACAATTTTATCCACACAGAACTCCCTCCAAGGAATGCTAGTATGTTCTTCTCAAATACCATATTTAAAGGTACATTTGAGCATAAATGTACAACAGACTATTTCAGAAGCCATGTAAGTTTTTAAGTACAAAAACTTTGAGACTCTTAACAAATACTTCCTCATCTCAGACACAAGAAAGGAACAGAGGTCTATCCTGCATCTTTGATATATTTAGGAAAAATGATGACAAGAATGATAAAAGCAAATTAAAAAAAAATCCAACAAAAAAACTAAAACCCCATCCATCAGTACTACCAACACTAACATCTCACCCCATTGTACAGTTAGGTCTCTATTGCAACTTCAGGCTGGCTAAAGTATTTCCTTCCTTCCTGCACCACTACACGTGTATCAGTGTTGGTGACGTGAAAAGGTCTGTTACACAGAGATCAGTCACAGAATGGCCATGGTTGGAAGGAACCTTAAAGATCATGTAGTTCCAAGCCCCCTGCATGGGCAGGGACACCTCCCACCAGACCAGGTTGCTCAGAGCCCCATCCAGCCTGGTTTTGGACACTGCCAGGGAGGGGGCAGCCACAGCTTCCCTGGGCAACCTGTGCCACCGTTTTACCATCCTGTCAGGAAAGAATTTTCTCCTAATGTCTAACCTAAATCTCTCCTCTGGTTTTAAACCACTGCCCCTTGTCCTGTCACGACACACTTGTGCAAAACGCCCTACCCCAGCTTTCTTATAGGCCTTATAGGCTTTCTTATACTTTCTT
Organism: Phaethornis superciliosus; assembly: GCA_023637945.1. Classification (NCBI taxonomy): domain Eukaryota; kingdom Metazoa; phylum Chordata; class Aves; order Apodiformes; family Trochilidae; genus Phaethornis; species Phaethornis superciliosus. Next base: position 125,427,243 of record JAJQWJ010000001.1, read on the forward strand.
CAGGTATTGGATGAACGTAGGGTCCCCAGAGTGATGGCAGAGGAAGTGCACTGCTGGGGTGGCTTTGCCTCACAGGAAAAGGCAGGATATGACTTTACCTGTCACTGACCTGAGGAGCACATTGCTACACCCCTGTGCCACGCTTCAGCAGAAGAACCGCAAAGCCCAGTTCATGAGTATTGCTTATGTACTCTGGAAACAACAAGTAAACACAACTCCCCCACAACCAATATTGCTTTGGCTTTTTCATTCTGCTACAGCCAATTCATCCTAAATTAAAACATATGCAATAACAATGCATCAGTGTAATAAGAAAGCAGATTATTTCCTACAGCAACTCTCTTGCACAGGAACACATACCTCGCCAGTGATGTCAGTCTGAGAACAAGCATCACAGTGTTGTTGAGGTAAACAGGGGTCACTGAGCAAAGCAGAATTGTGCTGGAGATCCTGTAGGGAATCTGTAATACAACAGCTATTCCTGAATCCATCTGTTAACTTAGCCAGGCTCTAAAGGGGAAGAAAAAATAATTTTTAAAACTCTTCTATCAATAGAAATGAAAGAAAAGATGTATTTTAGAAACATGATAGGTAGCTTTCCTGTGAAGAGATATTTACAGAAAGTAAGTCATTGTAGGATTAGTAACATGAAGAAGCTTTGCTTTGAAATAAACCTGCCCTTAACAGTAAACAAACTAATTATTTGTTTTAGATCTATGAACGTTCTTTAAATCTAGCAGCTGTCAACTTTCAGATAAGCCAATAGGGAAGGCAAATATGATTCACCTGCCCTTCTGCCGTCTTCTGCGCACTTTACGTTTCTTAGCTACTACTGCTATCACATCTAACTTGATCAGTACACCTTGTATTGACTGTATTTTTATGACAGTTGATTTCACTCTTCTGCTTTCTTAGCCAAGGTTCACCTAGATAAGGGATATTTTACACTTTGAGTCAAGCAAGGGACATCTCTGAGATGTCTAGACAATGACACAAACTATGAGGGTAAAGCAGATACCGCAAGCAACCTTTGAGGGGAAAGAAGAGTTAGAACTGTACAAAATAACAACAGTAACTTATTTCACATCAGATTGGTTGGCAGGCTCTTAAAATTCCTTTTAAAAAAAGATAAAATAGTTAATTTGGCTTTTATTTGCTGACTGTGCATTCTCTCTTTTGCAAATATTACAGATAATGACTTATCAATAAAAACCGCTGTTCAGGCAGCTTAAACTCTAAGCATTACAGACCAAAAGAATATTAAAAAAAGAAAAAAGGCATTAAAGAAATTAAATTCTGTCACAGAAGATAAGGGATAATCAAATTATGTGGAAAAAAGTCAGAAATTTGAAGAGCCGTACCAATTTAGAAATCATAACATAAACAATTTGGTTCTAAAAAAAATAAATAAAACTCTCAAAAAATGCTTACTCAAGAATCTAAATGACAGAATCAGAGAGAAATCTGAAGCACTGGACTGGGAGGCTGGCCCTCAGTGGGTCTGACAACTGGTGATTTGCAACAAGCCCTAGCTATTATCCATATTCAATTATCAGGAGATTTCTCAGTCTTCAAAGTGCAATTTAAAAAAGATAACACATCAGTGCTGTCGTTTTTTATAACCCATTCAACTGATGGAGTCAGGAAGATGAATCTGTGTAAAGCAACTGGCTGCTGCTCACAGGAACAGCAAGGCCACCTTGAAGCTGAAAATGTCTGAATCAGAGCATCCATAGAGGAATCACAGGAGGCCTGAAATTATCCAGAAAGAGTGGTGGTATCCATTTCTGTCATACATGGCCCATCCTCCTGTTCTCCTTATATACTGGTCCCTCCCTAACACCTGCCTCAAAAAAGAGGGAAAATGCCCAGCTTGGTGCAGGATGAACGACCAAGTGGGTTTCCCAGACACAAGACTGGGCTGTGCTCCTCCCTGCCACTCTCCAGTCACACACACTTTGTCTTCTTCCTGTCAGGAAAAGGCAGGGACAGAGGTCAGTGCAGAGCCATGCCAGGGATGCTGGCAGTGAGACAAGGCTACCCCCACTTGGCTCCAGGTGCTCTGTTTATCTTGGACCCATTAAAAAAGCCAATCCTTCTGCCACCTCCCAGCTGAACTGAAGGACAACCAAAACAGAGACAGCAAAATTCAATATCAAGTTATGTCCCTAGCTAGGGACTGTCCTCCAAGACTTGATGCAAACGAACTGCTCCACAACATGCTAAAAAGAAAACCAGAGTGCTTTCCACTTTATGAAAATTGCAGATTCCTGTCTAAATGTCTTCTTCAAAACTCACTGGAAATCACCAGTCCTCTCAGCCTCCTACTGTATGGAGGATCAAGATGGTTCCCTAATGGGATTATAACACAGAAATAATATTTCCAAAGCACAGTTACACAAACATCAAGCATCTAACATGTCCTTTTCCCAGTAATGTAGAGGCAGTCACATGAACAAAAACTGAAGATTCAGAATGCTTGAGGTTTCTCCCAAATAAGCTATGTCCCATCTGGTACCTCTGGCTAACACATATTATATTACAGGCACATGTAACACTAAAGATCCTGATGACAGCACTTAAATCTAATCTTTTGCCTGTATTTCAGCTACTTTATGCCCTCCTGGTGTGTTCCTCACACGCTCCAGCATCTCCTTGAAGGGCTGCTTGACTGCTGGCCAGGCATTATATCTGGGTACAGTTGCTGAACCCTGGATATTACTTAAATATAACACATTTGACAGTTGGCAATCACCAGGTAGCATCACTTTAACTTACATCTACGTGCATAGTCTATGCATCTGCATAGACTGTGCTATAGGGTAAAGCAGATATGCTTTGAGTTCTAGTTGAATAAATGAAAGCACAGCCTTCAGCACTCCTAACATGGAAAATTACAACCTGAGTTAGCATAATTTTTGGGAGAAACAGTTTACCTAAACTGCTCTGAGTAATATCCTCTGCATTATATGGAGGAATCCGTCTTTCATTTGGGGTTTATGGATTGTTTATGTCAATCTTACAGAAAATCCCAGACCAGTTTATCATATGGATGTGAAGTTCTAGGCACACCTGCCCTGATCTAACCAAAAAGAGAGAAACAATTACTTGTCATTTCATTATTGCTGTTGCTATCTGATTTGGGAGCTCTCACATACAATTTCAGTACTGTTCCTATCTACCCTATTTAGCCTATTTAACCAGTAAAGATAAGAAAAAAGAAATAGGAGGAAAAAAAAAAAAAAAAAAAAAGCCCATCACACAAAAACCCCAAACAAACTCCAATGCTTCCTAAGGATAAAGGACAACATTTTAAAAGCATGTGCACATACTGGCACAGAAATAAAAGTATGAAAGAGATGAGAGGAGAGGCAAGAAACACATGTTCTGCTTTCAGGAACCTAATCATGGACCGTGGTTACTCAAACTTACGTAAAAAGTACACCCACTTTTTTTGAGCAGTGACACTACATATTTGGCTTTATTTGTAACAACTGCATTCAATTTAAATCTGACCACCCTCTCCTTCCCTTGTCTGCCTCCTCTCCCACACAACTCAATCCAATTATCATATTTCTATGACAGCTATGATTTTTCCAAGCACCTACACAACACTGAGTCACTTCTACTATGTTTAGTTCTGCTGCTTATACTGACCAGATTTAAATTAAGAAAGAGAAAGTAATTGTCTGTTTCTTTGTATGAAATACCATCTGTCTACACAATAGTTCAAAGTATGAACAGCTTATCTTCCCAAAAATAGCATTAAAACATAGTATTTTCAAAGACAAAAAAATTTCAAAATTCATAGGAAATTAAAAATCAAATTCTGAACTCATTAGGAAGATACTTAAGACAGATTTGCACTTGTTTGTCAAAGTTTAATACATGTATAACAATAACCTTCAACTAATTATAAAAAGGCAAAGCATAGAAAAGTTTGGTAACAACAAAAATAATTTTTTTTGGTCAAAATTTTAAAAATATCAGAAGAAGCTGGATATTGTTGCCGAGCACAGTAAGTTGGCAGAAAGACAAGGCTTTTCCAGCTGTAGATCTTATAAACTATAGCATTTAATCCCCTACTGAAACTGCATCAAAACACGTAGAACTGTTTCAAAGGCCAGGCTTGTGTGAATTCTTCTGCACTGTATGTCTATTATTGGATGACAACAGACTGTCATTAATTACACAAATAAAACTTCCTGGACTGACATTTCCTATATGTCACGTAGATCCATGAAGAAGGATGGCAATACTTCTCATTTTTGCTTGTCTTGTGCAATTTCTACACCCTGGTGCTGTCAGCATTGTCCAGGCTTTGATGCTAAGCTTAATCCTACAGTTCAAACACCCACTACACTGTATTTGAAGAAACCTAAAGTGCACTTAAAGTTGGTTGAACTTTATATGTATGATTCTCAAGGCATCTCAATTCCAGATTAATGCCACCAAGGACTGAAAATATAAGGAAAAGAGGAGGAAAAAAAAAATCTTGTGGGGGAGTCAAAACAAGGCTAGCAGTTAAGCTGCTCAAAGTTCTCACACACAAGTCTTTAAATTAGGTGTTAGTTTCCTAAATTGTGTGTCACTATATCCATGAAGAACTGCCTTTCTACTCATTTCTTGCTAACCAGGCTTGTGGAAGACTGAGAATCACTTTAAATCTTGGCCAACACAAAATATTAAACTTGTTAAAAGTTGCCAAGGCAGAAACTTTTCATAGTGACTTAAGTGTTCTGTCCACTTGAACAAGGATTTGTGGTCCAACAGATGACCTTTGGGTAATCTGTGGAGACTGAATAATTGCACAACTATGGAAATTCACTATATCTAGATTACAAGATAACTATATCATTTAACAGCAACAAAACAAAACAAAAAAAATCCCAGCAGAGAAAATAGAAGCTTTTGAATGGCAATATTAATTTAGTGCAAACCCCAAAACTTAGGTAACAAGGACACTTTTTTGCACATAGCAGTTTGAAGACTAGATGAAGAGAATTCATCTTGTTACCCCTTTAGATCTGCAGTGCATTTAATCAAGTCTAGTACCAAAGTCATGTTAGTGGGAAAGGCTCGTGGCTCTTTGATCAAGCTCGCATCATATTAATGCAAGTAAAGCAACTGAGTGCTCGGAGCAGGATGCAAACACATTCAAAAGTCAGATCACTACTCAAGCATGTATATCCTCTCAACTCTCATGCTCGATTCATAAAATACTTTAAAGCTTGCATGATGTTTTCTGTATATATTGTATTTAATAATATTTTTCAAGGGCTTTTGCAAGAACAGTTGAAGTTGATTTGTGTCTTGACGTGGACACTTGGGAGGAAAGTTTGGGGCAAACAAAAGAGAAGTGCCAAACTGGCGTAGTGACATAGAGATCCAGTTTTGTGAAACACTTAGGAAAGGAAAACATGTTACACAGACTGGTAAATATTTCAGCATGTGAATTTGCAGTCCTACTTCATATTAGGTAATAGAAAGAGATATTACACAAATTAAAACCAAATGCTGTAAAGCAAAGATTAAAAAAAAAAACAACACACCACCACAGCATAATTACTTCATAGCAGTCTTTGATATAGTCATCAGTAATGGAAATCTATATTCAATACAGACATTGATCTAACTGTAAGGACAGCACATTATCTAAGACAAAAATATGAAATGCATACAAATTCCTGTATTCACAGTACAGAAAAGTACTACTTACCTGTTCAAGCTGCTTGCTATTGGCAATTATCAAACAGAAAAATCAGTTTAGGCCACCTCACTTTCTTATTTAACTTGGCAATCGCAATGCAATCACAAACATGAAAAAAGAGGTAGGATATTATTTTTCAGCAGCCATTTGTTTAGTAGTATATTTTTTACCTGCATAAGGTCCTGCCTTTCTTTTTCACCTGTGCATATAGCTTTCTTTATAGTTCGAAGCTCACTCATTATAGCTTGTGCTTCATCCAGCCTATAATTTGTATGAGCACTTGACATCTTACGATCAATCCTGTTGAAAAGATTAAGACAAATTTAGGAACTTTCATATAACTGGAAAGCGCACAGACATTTTAAGATCTCTTGGTTTTTTATACCACTTTATTTCCAGAAATAAAATGATACTCTGCTTGGAATTCACATAGCACTCAGAGCCAAGTGCACTCAAAAGACAAAGCAATGCAATTATCTACCCAGGTTCTGCAGAACCAACATGTTTCCTGGTTTTGATGTTCTAACACAGAGCTTACTTAATGGCAATGCTGTGAGCTATTTCACACAAGTAAAATAAACCTAAAACTAACCTGCATAGTTATAAGTTGAAAGATAAAGATATTGGCAGTCTACCTTGTCACATTTTCCATGCACTACACTCTGCAACATCTCCTCTAGGATTTCTATCTGATCTTACTTTAAAAGTTTCTAACAAAGGTACTTAATTTTCTGGGTAATACATTTTTAGTTCCTAAAATTTTATTGCAAACTCTTTCCTGCCATTATGGGCATCTGTAAGTATCTTTTCTAGAACACATCATTATCCTGTAGTAAGGAAAAACATATGGAACCATCCCAGAAGATTTCAAACATAAACTCAGGAAGGAGCAAGAACGTTACTCACTACAACAGGCTGAAGTACTATTAACATTTCCAGCTTGATACAAAAATCTCTCAAGCAGGACATCCACCAGCTGAGTTTTAAACTATTTTCCAAGCAGTTGGCAATAGTAAAGGACAACAAATCAGGACACAGAAGCCTAATTCATTACATCATCTTGATAATTTGCTGTGATTTATAGATAGAACAAGATCAGAGACTCTGTAGAACTTAACCAAAAGAACCAATTATCTTTGATTTGTAACAAATGGATATGGAATTTTAACAGGCTACCCAAAGCAAATAGTGAAAATTGTGTTAAAGTCCCATTAAAATATGAAGACCTCAATTGTCCTGTTAATATTGTGTAGAAGGTGAGTATATAAAAAACATGTGGTATGCATAATGGTCATTAAACCAGTGCTAAGAACAAGCACCTTCAGCAAAAGGTGTCTCTGGTTAAGAGAATTAAATATAAAATATACATATATACAGTCATTACAAAGGACATCAGTTTACAAAAAGACAGAAGAGGGTATGCTACATGTGTAACAAGATCACTAAAACTCTATTTAAAATGTTGAGAATAAGTGTCAAGTGGATTAAAGCTGGGGTTTTGGGTTGGTTGGTTTTGTTTTTCTCTTAAGATGTACACTTGAGTTTCCACAAACTTTTTAATTAAAATCCTGAAAAGATTAGTATCTAATTCAATTCACTAAAAGCTATATGAAAAAGATAACATGGTTTTATCTGAAGGTTGTATTAATGTTAAGAACATAGATTCCACCCAAACATTAGACCCAAAAATGCCTTCTCAAACAACTGCTCATTATACTGTTTGCCAGGCCCAAGGTGGTATTTCAGGAAAAGGAAATTATTTAATTTCAAACAGATTTTTAACCACTTACCCTCATATTCATGTTCCTGGACATCACTTTGGAGCCCAAGTTACTAATTTATATTTGTTTAAGGAAAGAATCTGAAGTTTCTACTGTGAGAAATATTTGAGCTTAAATCAGTATTGCTGTCAGCCTCAAACTGACTTAACTATCTTAATTACTTATTTCTTGCCTGGTTTTTTTCCCTCCTTTCATAAAGCTCTGATTTTGAAATTTCCATTTTATTAATAGAAAACAGCATGATACAAATATAGATTAGACCTTTGTATGAATAGAAAAAAAATCAACTAATTCAACTAATACACGTAACTATTAATAAAGTACACATTTGCTGGGGAAGATGTTTCTAGGATACATAGACGATTAACAAATGTGAAATAATTCCAGTCCTACAGAACAGTTTCCATCTTTCTCTATTTTTCCCGACATGCTTTCAAATATGCAAGACTTCTCCCACCCTCACTAGAGCACAGCTCTGCAGTTGATTTAAAATCCAATTTTAAAGCATTTGTCAGGTCTCACATCCTGTAGACCAGACTATTTCTACAAATTGTTTGGGCAGTGAGAATTCCCTGTCTCTCCCAACTTTTCTCATTGTTCACTTGGTACTTGCAGCCAATTGGCCGAGTTTTCATTTCCTTTGTTGCTAAATGCCTTCTTCCTCCAAAATTCCTGCAGGGAGCAGAAGGGCCACTGAAAAACACAGGAGAGAAGGAACTCCTCCTGATTCTCAGTCCTTGCCATCAGGTTAGGGGAAGAAGTTTGTTCCAGGAGAAACTCATCTTTTAACTCTGTAACTCTGAATTGTGACAGGATCAGCCACACCTCGGGGCAGTGGCACCTGGGGAGGCCAAGCCACTCAATTGTGCAGGTCTTTGAGAGCTTTAAATGGTGAGCTCTACAAAGTTTCCAGTGGGCAAAGGAAGACTGTGATGTCCAAAGGCTTATACCATAACCGCCAACTTCGGGTGGAAACACAGAAAATACACCTCTAAGAAAAAGCTGCAGCACTACAAAATTTGAAATTCTGGCAGTACGCAGGTTGTAGAGCTATTTAAACCTCAATTTTCTCTCCCTCCCAAAAAATTCCACTTTTCTCCAATTGTTCTGTGGTTTTGATTTTTATTTATATATTTTTTTATTCTAAAAAATGGTTAAGCCACATTACTAAAATTAAAAAGAACAGAAAACAAAACACAGTCCAAGGCAGACACTGTATGTGGAAAATGTCAATGCAAGAGATTTGCATTTAACAAAGGCAGATGAATCATACAGCAACAAAAAATGATGGAAATTACTGAACAGTTTAAGTGCCCTGACCATAAAATTTGTCTCTCCTCTGACAGCTATGTTCAGCAGTAGTTGCTGAGGGTGTCCCATGGCAACAGGTTTTGATACTTGCTCATAATGCCATTGTGGTCAGACTTTCAAAGCAAACATTCGGCCAGATGTAAAGCCCAAAGTGTGACAGTTCCTAATATTGTTCTTGGCTAGTACTTGAAATAAAGAGAAGAACATGGCTTTAAAACAGCAGAACAGGATGCATGCCATTCTCAGTTTGGCACTTACTTGAAGATTTGACCTAGCAGAAGTAGGAAGGAAAATGTATGCAGACGAAAAATTGAGAAAAGATAACAAAAAGGCAAAACGTCTAAGATACCTTTTTTCTTCTTGTTGTTGTTGTTTTGCTAAGTAAATAACTTCAGCATTGCTACTTGACTTGAGTGACCCTTTTCTCCCAATAAATATAAGAAGTAGGGGAGAGATCATTCAAGGACAACCTAGAGCACAGCTGAGCTTTCAGCCTGATTTGCCCGCTGACTGGATGAGGAAGCTGGAGGAACTTCTCTCTACATTTGCTAGAGAGCCTGAGTACTCTCCAAATTGGCTGCCTTCCTACTAGAAGCAAAATACCCAAAAGAAAGCATGTATCTCACCAGAAAGGCAATTAAAATTTACTCTAAAAACACAAAATGAAATCCACAAGCCTCTGGGTCACAAGTAAAGCAGTCACTGCAGAGAGCACAGCTCAGCAAGGCACAAACACTGGCAGAAATTCACTGCAATCCCAGATAATGCACAAGAAAACCATTCTCTCCAGCTCTAGCAAGCAACAACAAATTCCACTCAGTGCACCAAAGGGACAGATAGTGATTCTGCTCACAGCAGCAATGAACAGCGCCAATGCACTGAGCTGCCACGCTTTAACATTATAACTAGACAGTAAGGGTGACCACTGATTAATCAGAGATGCTTTAAAATAATTCCTCTCTCAAAGTTCTCTCCTAGATCCCCCTCCTGAAGTATGGGCTACTTTGCTCAGGCTACAATCCAAGACAAACATTTGTATTCTTAATCATCTGCAGACTTTACTTTTCACAAGTTGAACTACTTTGATGGACTATCTTAAATTAAAGTACTTAAAACAATCTTGAGTTTCAAATGGCCTTCAAATACTTTAATCATCCTAGTTAAGTAGGACTAGTTAAGTCCTTTCATAAAACAGTTGAACCTATACCCTTAAAATAACCCAATAAACAGGAGAAGGAAAACAAAAAAAAAGGAAGTAGAAAAGGTAAAGCAATTCTTGCTCATTTATAGAAAATACAACTACAGATCTTAAGACAAAATTGCTTTTGTTCTGTTACTGCTTACATATCTAGGACACCAACATACAACGTTGACTATACTTAAAATATTTGCTGTTTCAGTAAACTGAAAGATTTATGTTCAGTCAGCATCATATATTAACAGTTCCCCTAACACCTATAAATGCTTTGTGTAGTCAATAAAAATACATTTATACCTGAAACTGTTTGTTATAACTGCCAACGAAGGATTTTGGCTGAACATGCTTTCTTCTCTGAAGCTTTTAAAATGTACTATAAAACACAAAAAACTTGAAAGCTTTGGAAAAAAAAAACAAAACACCAAAGCTCACACAATATGGAGTGCATGGCCTACTCTCTCTTTTAAAAGTAAAATTTTAGTATCTCCCATTATGTTATTTTGTTAACTAAATACCAATCAAAATCAAAGTTGGAAAATATGCAACCTAATAGCTCCAAGATCTCTGAACTTTGTCAGAATTCCTGAAATGAAAGTATGCACCCATGCTTTGTAGCACCAATGCAATAAATCCAAAGCTTCAAAATATTTCCACACGGATGCTGCAAAATGCATTACATGCAACACTTGAAACATTTCCAGGAAGCACCTGCATTAAGCAGTTCATTCAAGTGCATGCTGGAACAAAAGGCCATGATTTCTAAAAGCAAGGCCAGATGTTCAAGGCAAATCCAAGAGCTCTTCAAACATTAAGTCTAGATCCTGGCCTGGCTGAAGAGATCTGGAAGTCACAGCCACCTGTGTTTACCTGTCAGCTTTTCCATGGCCTGGCAACCTCTCTCCCTATCCCACCGTGCATCCCATGTGTGTGCTACGTGTACAGATGACAAAGCAGCACACAGATGGAAGTCACTCAGTTCCCATCTGATGGCCTGCAGGAAGAGTGGCAGGGAGAGGGTCACCACAACAGTTCACAACCTTGAGCAAAAAGGAAAGAGCAGAGGCTGCCTAATAGCCCTGGGAGCAGTGGCAAATTGCCCTGAGCTACCTTTCCTCACAGGAAGGAGGAAAGGAATCACATACACAGCCACTCATTCTGCACACACAAAGAAAACCCAAGGTCTCAGAGGCCATCAGTGTTACAGTACACACACAAATCAGCCTTACTGTGCAGAAGGAGAGGGCCTGACCACCAGGTAAAGGGGAGAATCATAGAATCACTGAATCATAGAATCATTGGCTGGGTTGGAAGGGACCTCAGGGATCATCAAGTCCAACCCTTGACCACTACCGCTGTGGTTACCAGCCCATGGCACTGAGTGCCACATCCAGTCTCTTTTTAAATATCTCCAGGGACGGAGAATCCACTACTTCCCTGGGCAGCCCATTCCAATGTCTGATCACCCTCTCCGTGAGGAAATTCTTTCTAATATCCAACCTAAACTTCCTCTGGCACAACTTAAGTCCATGCCCTCTTGTCTTGCTGATAGCTGCCTGGGAGAAGAGCCCAACCCCCCCTGGCTCCAGCCTCCTTTCAGGGAGTTGTAGAGAGCGATGAGGTCTCCCCTGAGCCTCCTCTTCTCCAGGCTGAACACCCCCAGCTCCCTCAGCCTCTCCTCACAGGACTTGTGCTGGAGTCCCTTCACCAGCCTGGTTGCCCTCCTTTGGACCTGCTCCAGGACCTCAATCTCCTTCCTGAACTCAGGGGCCCAGAACTGGACACAGGACTCGAGCTGTGGCCTCACCAGGGCTGAGTACAGGGGCAGAATAGAGCCCCCCCACCCCCAAGAGAAGTACTGTGCCTGGCCAGAAAGCTTCAGTACTGTTCACAGGAAAGCTCATCCATCTACTGCATGGTGCTTCAGAAAGTGCTCCGGGTAGTAAATATCTACAGAAAACGTTTGGAAAATATTTTAAAAAATCTAATTCCACCTCAACATTATCTTCGGGGAAGAGCTGAAGAACAGAATCTATAAAACTGTTTTTGCATGTGGATCTACAAAATCACCATTCCAACCAATTCTGTCCAACCTTTCTTCCATCGTTTCAAGCTGTTCTCATCCCACGTCACTACCATAGAAAAAACTGAGGAAAAGCAGTTAAGAGGCTTCAACCTTTATCAAGGTGGCAATGCTTTTCTAAGAAATTGATAGTAAAGTAAACAAAGAAAATAAAACAAAATCCAACAAAACTTCTCCAACAAACTCTTAACTTACTCTTGCAGAGTTTCCACTCCTTTTTCTTTATACTGCAGCTCTTGTTTCATCTGTGCCAACTCTCGTTTCAGCCTAGAAAGCTGAATATAGCAAAATAATTTAAAATAATATAACAGGAAAATTAATAAAATAAAATAATTTTTTTCAAATATAAAATCTTAAGTTACTTAAAAAACTGGAAGTGATAACCTAAATTGTCTTCTTATCTTGCTTCACAATTTGCATTAAAATATCAAAAGACTTTCTAAATATCCTAAGAGATGATCAAACAGCAGTCACCACATTCATTTTTCAAAGTATTAATTCTCCATCTATTCTACTGGTTTTCTATCTTCAACAGATTATGCTAACAGCCAGGAAGTCTTCAATCTACATGGGCTTTTTTTGCCCTATATAATACATAGGCACCCCTCAACTCTGTAGTTAACTTTAAAATGACTAAACATTGAATGCTGTTAATTTTCCAATCTGGGAAAACAAAATCACTGGCAACAGAACTGGCCTCTCTCCCAGAAATGGCAGCCTGATTTTCTACAGTTATTTTCATATTGTCTTTCCCTCTCCATCCTCCCCACCAACTACCTTGATCCAACTAGCAAGCATAGATCAGAAGGGACAAAGCAGCAATGTCTCCAAAAACATGCTATGGTGGTTTTATGAAACTCAAGAATGTTGGGCAGACCTTAGGAGAGCACTATCAGCACCAAAGCTGATCTGCAAATAGCTTCTTGCCTTCCAAAGCTGTTAGAGGACAGGAGGAAGAAGAGGCTGCAAGGGACTACACACAAAAGGGGGAACAGAGGGGTTTCAATGTGTGGAGGTGAAGTGTAAGACTGAACTGAGAGCCCAAAGAGGGGCAGGGATGGAAGAAGAGAGCTCCTTCTTCTCAAGCTATCAAAATTGGTGCCTTTTCTAAAATATACCCAGAGCACTCTTGATTTTCACATGTACATCAATAAATGGCAAAACCATTACTAAAAAAGAGTGAAAAAAGATTTTTTAAAAACTCCTACATAACCAGGCATAGATTAATTTTGTCAGCTCTACTCCAAGACTGAGGGGCTTCACAGAAGTTCTGGGGATGCAAACCAGGAGGGCTAGAGACCCACCACCCTATGTGGCCCTCCCTTTCCCAAGTGTTCGTGCCCTTTTCTTAAAACTCTTTGCACCAGCCCAGAGAACACTCCTAAATCCGCACCAACTCTTTCAACACTCACCAGAATAAAAGAGGCATCACTAATATCATGTACCCAAACACTACGTAGGGCATATTTTATCCTATTGCCTAAAATAATGCACTTATGTGGCTATGCAGATTCAGTTGAAAAGTTATGCTATGCACTTAGGAGAGCATTTTGGTTTTTTAGATGCAGGAATAGAGAGAAATAGTCATATAAGTGAAGCCTTTGTTTATTTTCTTTAAATATTTTTTAAACAAATAAGGCTTAGCTTCTTGTTTACAATATCCTGACTTTTAAGAGTATGTAAAACAAGCAAACACTAGTCAGCATGCAGTAAACATACACAGATAGAATAAATGCCTTTGAAGGGTGGTGAACGGGATTTATTTTCAGAGGCGCTCATGTGAAAAGTGGTCACTACAACAAAAATGGAACGTTACCCTGGAAAGACAAATATATTTTTATTTATTTTGTGAGCTGAGTGCCTGGAATGCTAAATCCCATTTCACTCATTAATAAAAAGAAACATTCCATTTAGAAATTTTAAGGTTTTAGAGTTTAATATTATAAGCTGCTTTCTGTAATTGTTTATGACTGCTATATCAACTTCCTTGAAATCAATGTGCAGACTTTAACTCTTTACTAAAGCAGCATGAAAGAATTTCAAGAAGTGAACTATTCTTCTTTAAGCAAAGACTGTACCAAAGGCATGATTCTAGTTTAATAAATATAAAACAAATATTCAACATTATATATATAAATGGAACATATATAGAGAACACATATAAAAATGGAATGTTTTTATTACAGAGCTGCCTATCACTGTCAGAATGTTTGAACTCCCCTCATAGAGGAGCTCAGGCCAAATCAGATACAAAGGTCTATTCAGCACACATGTATACTGAATTGAAGATTTCCAAATAAATGGCTAAATCTAGAGTTCCATGAAATCCATGGAACCCCACTGAAAATGAGAAAATGGGCAAATATGAAGACAGTGGGTTTGAACTCCACTTAAACAAAAAAGAATATGGTTCCGTAGTACTTACTGCTTGTGGCAGTTTGCATAGAAAAAGCAATTTCTGAAAGCGTGGCTGACTGATAGCTGTGAAAAAATCTTTATGCTTGTATCATGGAAAAACCATTACTTTGCAAGTCACTGAGATGCAGTAAATATAGACTTGTTTTAATAGGTCACAGTAGAAAAGCATTTTTTAATATTGTATTTCAAAAATGCATGCAACATCCCTGAAAATGCTAAGGGAAAAGAAAAACACCTAGAACTCCTCCCTTCCCCATGCCTAATTCATATTTTTACAAAATTAAAAAAGATTACTCACTCTGTCACGACGGCTGGCTATTTCTGCTTTAATCTGATATGGGTCATACTTGGTATTAGCTGAAAATCCAGAGAATGCTAAACAGATGAAAAACAGCATTTTACTTTTTTTTTCTTCTTCTTTTATATACTTGTTGTTACACTATGTAATAAACTATTGCATTAATTCTTTGTGTCATAAGTAACCAAGTTTTAAAAGAATTCTCTGTGCTGAAGTACTACTTAAAAATATCCTTTGGCCTGACTGCATTTTTTTTTTCTCCTGAACAACAACAAAAATTGCATATAGCAGCACTGCATATTGCCTAAAAGCAACTAGCTTCCATGACAGGACGGTGACATCTACTGATGCAAGCAATTTGTGTAACAATTACAATTACTAAGTGTTTCCCAGGCACATTGAATTAACATTATGATAAGGACTGAAGTAATAAAACTATTGCCAGAATAAAACTCAGCTTCAGAAAGAAGTCACCTCCTAAAGCAACAGTGTAGGGAACCAACCTAAAGACCAACAAGTGGGCAAGTGGGCTCTTACCACAGTGTACCTAGAGTCAAGCAGTGATTTCAAGCTGTGGCATTACAAGCTAAAGCCTAGATAGATGAAGTAAAGGTTCTGAAGGATAGGCTGGGCAGGACCAACTGTGATTTATTGAGTGAGCTGTTCACAGCAGTGCTGGCCCACTGAAAAATGCCTGGTATGAGAGTGGATGGGACTGTACTACTAGACCTACCATCCTAGAGCTGAAAGCTGCTGCTTCAAAACCCACATCTGGGTCTGCACTGCACTGAGCCTTCCAACTCTCTAAAGAACCCTGCAACACCAAAGCCATGTCAAGCATGCAAGAACTTGCCAAAATGAGTAGTCATGCCTAGACTAATTCTCTAAATCCAGGGTTTTCTGTGGATTTTTTTTTTTTTTTTTTTTTTTTAAAAACAGTGCTGATCACAACTGAGTCACAAAACTGCTGCATGGGCACCTCCCTGCCAACCCACAGCCACTGAGCTCACATCACCTCCCACTCATGACCACACAACACTGAGTCAATAGCAGCACCCACAAGCAAAGAGGGGGAAAACAGTTTGTGAGGTTTTGGTTCTTTTAGCGCAATAGATTGAAATAAGTGGTGGTGGAGGCAGGAATATTCACAATATAAGCACCCAGTTTGGGAAATTTAATTGCACTTGGATTAGATGCAGGGTTTTTTAAAATGATTTTACAGCACCTCATTATCAGTTCCACAGATAAGCCTTCAAAAAAAAACTAGAAAAACAAAAAAATCTATCAAAAGATCAAGGAACATAGAAGTTAACTACGATAGCATTCATGCCACAGATAATGTCCAATTTTGTCATTTCTAGTCATACATTGTTGCTGTTTCAAGCAATTTGTTTTTCCAAGAGCTTTAAAATTAGGAAAAACAGGTTATTTTTTGTATATTTTCTTCAGCTGAATATAAAGATAGAAACTTCTGTTGAAGTAATTCAACAAAATATCCCACAGAACTATTGTAAATTTTCAAAAACCAAAAAGCCCAAGTACCTAGAGAAGTATGGTAATAAACATAAATTTAGAGTTTGTAATCTAAAAAGATACTACCTTTTACCCTATTCCAAGTTTTCAAACAGTAAACATTCTTTAAACATTTTTTTTAAATAAGAAAGAAAAAATAATTTTACTTACTAACTTCAGTACAACAGGGAAAAATAAGATTAGTCTGTTCAATTATGTCATAAATTGAACCACATATATATGTGTATATAACATATATATATAATATTTAATATAATACATATATTAAAACTAAACAAAAAATGAGATAATCCCAGTTCAACAGTAAAAGAAGACTTGGTCAAGACAATCAGGGACACCTCAGCCCAAGAAAACGTCTTTTATTCAGGATTTTGGCATACATATTAATTACCTTGGCTTGAAAAATACCACTGGATCAGTAGCTTAAACACTTCTATCCAAATGCCTGCTCTGATGCACACACCCCCTCCATGACCATGTTTCTTCAACATTTTTGGAAAGGGCTAAGTAGACCTTCCCATACTTATAAAGTACCTGGCATATTTATCAGCAAATGCAACAACTTCAGACTTTAACAAAAGTGTATCATCTTCTCCAGGTTATCAAAGACATCAGAAGAATGGAAAGAGCAGGAAATCCAGGCTCTACAACCTGTATCATCAGCATTAAGATCAGGGACTGGTATTCAAGAATGAGGTGCAGTAATGAATTCCTGCTTCATGGTCAGAGGTACTCTTGACCATGATACCTTGTCCCTCTTTCTTTATAGTCTATACACCAACCACAGAAGGCTTCCCCCCATGTTAAGAGTGGAATAACCTCTAATTTTGGAGTACAAGTAGCTGGCTGGTCCAGCAGCATTCAGTCTGGCCTTTGTTGCCTTGAATGAAGCATCACTACGGCTGGCTGCAAAATAGCTACAGATGCGAGCTGGGATGTATCCCTCTTAAAAGTTAAAAAGGTATATTCTAATAGTTCTAATAGGAAATGGAATTCCCCAAATAGCAGAGTCAAAGGAGAGCCTTACTCATTATCTTCATTCAAAGGACAAGCTGGTGATGGAAACACATCACACTATTTCTTATACCACATTGTGAGAGGCAGGTGAGTAAATCAAGAAAAGAATAGTAAACTTACAGCTGGCATAGGAACGGCTGTCATCCTCACACATTTTGTGTAACTGTTGATACTCTTCTTGGGCCAGTTCAAAACGCTGTTGCTTTATTTGGTATATCTCTTTCTTGGCATTGAGTGCCTCCTGGGCAACTATTAAATATTCCTTTAGCATGCGTTCCTGCTCCCTTCTCCATTGCTCCCTTGGGTCCTCAATTTGTGTGAGCTCTAAGGAGAAAAGCATAAAAAAAAAATAAAAATTGTAAGACACTTTATTCCACAATGTACAAATTATTTTGATAAGGTCTGTTCTCAACTAGCACCCTTAACACTACAGTGCTCAAAATCACTGGACAAGAAGGAAAGATGCAGAGTGGAAGACCAGAAAAAGCCTCTTTAAATGTAGAAGGCAATTAAATTTGATTCTTCTGTTTACAAACCAGAGCCAGCCCAAAGAAAACAATGTTTTGGCTCTATCCTTTCCTCAACTTGAAAATTATGAGAACTACCTAAAATTCCAGAACCACAAGGGCATCTCAATGCTTAATCCATAACTCTACATATATTTGGAACAACCTTAATATATCACACAGAATTTCACAAGTAAAACATCCTGAAAGATTAGTGACTACCCCTGTGTAATTAAGAAGAATGAGGTAATTCAACAGAAAAGTTAACGTATCAATCTCAAATCCCTAAAAGCATTTAAATGGTTTCTTTCTTTTGTCTTAAGGAACACACCCTCATGCTCTCTATTCACAGGATTTAGTTCATATTCAAATGCAAATCAAAACCAGGTTTCCAATATAAAATTATTTTCCCTATATATTGATATCCAAAGTTATTACAGTACAGCAACCACTTTGCAGTTACAAAGACTTTTGCGAAGGACATATTCATTAATATCCTAAAACATTCTGTTGAGGTTTTTTTTGGTTGGTGGTTTTTTTTTTGGTTGTTTGTTTGGTTTTTTGTGGTGTTGCTCAAGCTAGCAAGTATGTTTTACACAAACATCTCTACATAAAATCCCATGTTGAAGTGAATGTTAATTTCTGATGACTGAAGCTCTATCAGTAACAAGTTGCTGCAGACGTGATGTTAGCATTGAAAGAACCTGCAGCACAGTCAGGATGCAAACACTCAGTCATTTTTTCCAAGCTTAACATCTTATGAGAGATGAAAGAGTTATATTTTGTATTAATCTTGTGTACATGATTTGCTATTTTGCTGTCAGTAGAGAACTAAGAAACTATAAAACGTTGAGCCCAATGCATGAAGAAATACAATGGTGTCATGGTCATGCTGGAAGCTCTACCATTTGAGAGCCTTCTTAAAAGTAATTAACAAACACACAAAGCTCATCTATGAGCAGTACTTCAAATAGGTTTATATATTTGTTTCCTAGTAACCTTTCCTCTCAACAGCCCTCTATTTTCTCCCTATGTCCTAGGGACCCTTGATTCCTAGCAGTGCCTTCTGACTCCAATCCCCCAAACTCTCTCTGCAGCCCAGGGCAGGATATGCTGTGGCTTGTTCTAGTCTCCATAAATCCTTCTCTGGATGCAGAGAAAGCAGAAGAAAACAGAATTCACATTGCATCCCATCCTTTGTTGAGAGCATGATAATTCATAATGCTATCTTGTCCATCCGTAAGTATTTCTGAAATCTTTCCAAATTTAATATTCCTAAAACTGATAATCCTCTATGGTAACTGTGAAGACATTAATAAATACTTATAAGACAGAAAAGCTGGCTCCTAATAAGTGTCTGTTTTTTAATAGGAAATTAATAGTTTTAAACTCATACAGGCTAAAATGTTACGTTGTATTCACATTAAGATTTTGAGGTCCTATAAATGCAGGGCACTGCATCTCCTCAAATTATTTCAGAAGCCTTCTCAAAAGCTAGCAGCATTTTTCTGAGGCAGAAAACTTCTTTTGTACAGTGGTGATATTCTCATCTGTTTATTATAAAGTACAGAGGCTTCACTTTGCCCTGGACTTCTACACAAGCTCACCATGTCACAACAAAAGTAAAGCTACATTGTATATTAAAAAAAGTTCACTTCCTTCATTTTTTCATAACTGATTAAAAGAAATAATATAATAATAATAATCCCAGTGATTAAAGAACAGCCCCAGATAAATATATTTTTATTAGAGAATATATTTTTAGCAGATAATATATTATTCCCCCACTTGGGAATGCCCAAATGGTTAAAGGAGACTTCAAAGGCTCCCGAGACTCTGAGGAGGAGAGAAAGGAATTCTGTGGCTGGCAGCCACCAAGGCTTTTAAGCAATGTTTGGACAAAAGCCAAGAGCAGCTTAGTAAGGGTGTCAACAAAGTACTGAATTTACAGAACAAGATGGTGATCAGGCTTGGTAGCACCACTGAGATTTATAGAAGATTCCTCTGTCCCTGGATTTTTCAACGTAAGTGGAAAAATATTGCCTAAAAATATTATTATTACTTTTTGGGTAAACAAACAAAGCAAGTGGTTTGGAAAAATCAGATGTATTATTATTTTTTTCTATTGGAAAGAGCAGAAAGCTTGAGCCAGTGTACAAAGTATAAGCAGTGCCTGGTAAGCATAACTTTAGGAAGACTTTCTTTGAATTATTCCTTAAATTTTCCCACAGTGTTTCTTGAAACTGAAGTACTTCTAACTGTTTTATCAATTAACAAAGAGCTTCACCGCTGCATAAAGCATTTAACCAGGTCAGCTACAAAAGGCAGCCCCAATGTTCTCATGTGCAAGTTGCTGTTCCAAATATTTTAAACACAGTTCAGAATACAATGTAAGGTACTCATTTCAGAAAAAAAATTCGGTTCCTAGACCATCTCTGCCACTTGTCTGACACCATCTCATGATGCTCATTATCATCTCGTCATTAGTTCTCACTTCAGCAAATGAGGTTAATGCAGTCTTGATTGGTACCTTTGTTGTCCACAGTTGAAACTGGACCAAGTATCATAGAATAATAGAATCAAGTATTCTAGGAAATTTTGAATACCTATAATCCAGCTATAGTATCAACTCTGTCTTCCCTCTGAATACAAATCTTGCTTGTATAAGCAAACACTGTATTAGCCTAAGGGTGACAAACCCATTTTGCTGTGATGGCTGAATTACCATTTAGGATAATATCTGTGGGCTACAAGTAATTAGTTATCTTGAAAGAGACAAATTTTGCAACCTTGTAAATTGTAGAATGGTTCCTTTCACTCAGTTCAGGCCTGGTGATTCTTTCCCTTTCTTTCCCACTTTTATTTAATTTCTAATATGATTAGCTTTACTTTCACAGAATAATTTATATTAATCCTTTCTTTCTGTGCACTGAGCAACTGGGAATTTTATTTCTCTCAGTAAAGACTCTCTTCTACTTCTCTCAATTGCACAGAAAAAAAATGCAAGCCAGATCTGACATGCCTACAGTGATTAATATCCTTTCCCTAAGATCCTAATTAATGTCTGTGGTAAATCAACTACTAACAAAGTCTGAAAAGCAAAAGGAGCTATTATCTTTTGCATGCAATGATGATAGCTGTTGCTATTGGTAGGAAGCTTTAGTAGCTTTTTTTAATCTTTGGACTGCAATGGGAGTTCATGTTCTCATTATCTATAGGTGGTCCTAAAGCCTTTTACAAAGTTTAAGGGGAAAAAAAAAAAGAGTTGCCAATATCCATTTGTATTTTTTTAAATATGTGCATTCACGCATATGTACATGTTGATGCAAGTGCACTCCATTACTGTACTCCAATGTAAACCTCACTTATTAAAATTCAACATGAACTGAAGTTACCATGGCAGATTAAGCAGCAATCATTAAGCTATTACTTACTTTAAGCAATGCTATTGTAAGAATTACCTAATTGTCTGCATTTATTGCCTTTCAATTTTCTCTGCTATCTATCCCTATGATCAGTGCATTAACAGCTCTTTAAAGTTTATTATTTAATTTGTGATCTTTGTTAGTTTCCCAATAAATAAGTGCCTGTGTGAGTCAAACAATATAATGAGAAAAAATTCACTGTGCTGGTTTTTTTTTTTAAGTAACTGTGAAACCATAATACACATGTAATTCTAGTGATTACATGAAGCCAAAAACTATTTCTTCCCTTTTATTTTTTAATTGACCAGATTTCACCTAGATAGCATGGAATCTGGTTTTGGAGATTACATTATTTCCCATTGTTGTGATAGCTCTTACAACTACATTTTTCTCTTCTCCCTCCCCACCAACTGCCAGTTCTCACAATATTGGAAGCATTCACTCGTTGATAAGAAGCTTAATGATAGCACCAGAACAGTAACAGCAGCCGTAGTACAAAGCTGTAAAGATAAGACATTAGTTTAAAAGCAGAACTGGCAAATATGCCAGACAGTGGCAATACAAAGCCCAGCAGCAGGCCAAAGGAGAAAATAATGGAGACCTCTCCCTCTTATTTTCCAGAAGGGGCATCTGTTGGCTATTTGATAGCACTTTGCACTGTATTAGAGCATAAAACACTGCTTAAGAGATTATTGCATTTCATACAACCTCTACTGAAAAATCAACACTTTTCTCTCTGACCCTATTTTGGTTTTCTATATAGAAGAGCGAGCTATGGATGACTGGAAAGACAGGAAATACAAGAGCCTAGCATGAAAATCTCGTAAATGACTCATGACAAAAAGCAACAAGAAAATTATTGATACTCCACGGTACGACAAAGCAGAACAAGATAGTTTTATACACTGTACCTTAATCATAGTTTTTCAGCTACTTACAAATGGAAGGACTGTTTCCCCATTTGCAAGACAAGAAAACAAACACTGCAAGAAACCACTTGTATATGTGTTCTCACTCTAGTACATGATGCATAAATGGTATTGGAAACAAAGGTGTTTTTTTTTTTAGTTTATAACACCATTCTAGGATTCCTTGAAAATAATCATACATCTACTCACGATTTATGTGGTCCATATAATAAACTCCAATCTGTTGATCATAAACAGTTTCCCATCCTAGAGGAAGCTCATCACCAACACAGTCAGCAAATGTCAATGGCTTTGTAATCCTATAAAAATAAAAATAACACAAATAAATACAAAGGGTGCAGAGTTTACAACGCAATGAATGTTATTACATGTTTTGAAGACATATCCATCATTTGATCACGAAGTAGTTATGCTGCTTAGGAATGTGCTAATTATTACAAACACACAGTTTCAAAATAAAATTTCATTTAAATATGCTGACAGATACTTCCCAAACAAGTAAGACAAGCTTCTCCCTTGAAGTTTCTATGTTTAACAGTTTAATTACAGTGGCATGAAGTCCTGCCCGTTTTTCTCCCATACTGCAAAGAACACAAACCGAAACTGGTGAAGCAGGAGTTCACAATTGCTAAAAATTACTAGAAGCTCTATAGGCTTTAACTTCTTTTGGTGCTAAAGCAGTATAATTGTTTGCCCTTTAAAAAAAAAAACAAAAAACAAAAAACATCAGTTTTTTAAAAGCACTATATAAGATTTCTCCTCTTTCCAATTATGCATTTCCAACTGTTAATGATACTCTCTTGGTCCAGACACATCCAAATTATTTTCTCTCTTCCTCAAAGCATCAGAGAGACAAACAAATGTCTCTAGAGAATTCTGAAGCCACTAGAGTAGAAATAGTTAACTAATAGTAACAGTATTACTACAGTTTAAAACACCACATCCCTTGCCAGGCAAACTCTTGTCAGACCAGTGGGTAATAGAAAATCAAAACAGCAATTTCAGTATTTACAGGAATATTGTAAACACTGGGTTATAAATTCTACAGAAAGCTCCTCTATCAATATCATTCTAGAACATTGGTGTATATAAAAAAACCTAGGAAGAACAAGTGATGCAAATAAAAAAATACTTAATGTTCAGTTGAATCACATCTACTTTCCAAATTATAATTTTAATCATTACGTGACCCCTAAAGGATAGCTCTCCTCTAAAAGCTGCCACAAACAGAAATACTGCATTCACCTGCCTCCTAAAACTAATATAGTATCCTTGAGATTAAAGTGTTAGAACTTAAATGTAGTAGGATGGAAAAAAAACCTTAATAGTTTCAATGTAGTGTTTGAACAGTTCTGTACAACAGTACAAAAGATTAAGCTATTCAGGTCAAATAATAAAGAACTTGATCATATGCTATGGACTGTCAAATGCATATAAACAGTTTAATAAGATGAAGATAAACACAAACTTGCACACCACCATTTAAAGTAAAATTTTTCCATTCCTGATAAATATGTAGTTTACATTATATAATCATGCAAATCCACAGCTTCTTTATTCAAGAAATAAAATGTTTCTATTGACTGGTATGTGCATTCATTCAATAACTCATCTAGCTGTCAGGTAGACCAAATATTTCCAAAAAGCTTCTGACCTCCCTGGAACTAAGTCAAATATTGAAAATATAACATATAGCATTTTTTCTTAAACCTCATGACTTTGTTCTGAAGACATCATGTTTACAATTTCTCAAAGTAGTCTAGACATTGGCTCCTAAATTACCACACTATAGACAAGATTTTCTTTGGAATGAGTTATGAGACATCCTTCCCTGTTATACAAACACATCCTCACCTCCTTTATTCATAAATAAAACCTAGACATGATACTCTAACATTTCACACTGCAAGAACTTAAATTCAATGCTCTCCATGATCCCACCAGAGTTCAGACTGCCAGGGCAAGCACAACACTCAAGTTTCTGGAAAAGGGAAACTGCAGAAAGCCAATGCATCTGGTCTAACCAGTTTTCATTCCAATTTTATAAGGCATGCATGAACAGTTTAATTAATGGTTTTGAAGAAAACCTTGCAAGAAAAAGAATACATAAAAAGCTGTCTTCCATGTATTCCGACCATTATTATTTTGATGTTGCTCGTTTTAAACTACATTCAAAGCTGCTCCAAACTGGAATCCCTTCAGACAAAGCATAGTTTAACACTGATTCTCAATTCAGTCCCATTTACATCTCTGTAGCTTGAAATGCCTTCATTCAATTCATCTAGGTTAAAACATGTAAATCTCCAACTAAGAATTGATTCTCCCTGAGTTTTGCAATGGTTTAACTGTGTTTTGGTTTAACTATGTCAACTAAAAAAACACATTTCTGGTTTAACCACTACAACTCTGAGGACAAGATAGATTTTTTCAAGTTAGAGAAACTAATGGTTTCCAGAAAAAGACAGACAGAATAGAACAGATGCAGATAGAGATACTGAGGGTCAAACACAAATTACAGAACTAGACTGATAAAATTAAGCATCTTCTCAAAATGCTACTTCACTTGTTTTAATTAGCTTATGCTCTGTAAAATATGACAGGTTTTTTTCTGGTAGTATATAAAGAATCATACAAGGTACAATATAAATTGTTAAAAAAATTTTGAAGTATTAAAGACAAAAACTTGTGAAGACACTTGTAACAGTGAAGACACACAATAAAAACACTGTCATCTTTAATGAAATAAAGAACTAATTAGGGCTGCCCTGAACTATGCTATTCACAGCAGTAAACAAACAAACAAACAAAGCATTTTATCTGTCACCAGTGATCCCTTCCTGTCCCCCTGAAACAACAGATAGACACCAATAAGCATGTTATGATTTATGTTTATAACATTAACTGGGTACAGTTCAGGTACAGACACCCACAGGGGTTAATTTTGCAGGTATCAAAGAATCAACCAGAACTTCAGATTAATTGATTTGCTAATTCTTCATCGTCTTGAAATGTTTAACCTTTCCAGTTATTACACACCCAACCTCTTGTGACTCTGAAACCTTCAAAAGCAAATACAGAAACACAAAAGGTGGCTCCTATAACCCAAATCCTGCAAACCAAGCTCAGAGAAAAATTTTTGAGCATTGTCATGCACCTTGGATCTTTCACCTCTAACTCTGTACAAATCAAATGTTTTCATTAAGAAGAAATGAAAGCCTGATTTTTGCATACAGTAAATCAGACATATCTGAAACCTTGTGTTTTAGTAATATTTCCTCTGCACTGATTATCAAGCTAAACAGTTAGAATACAGAAATCAAACTATAAAATAAAACTGAACAGTTAAATAAAACTATTTCTGATTAAGAGGTGCTCTTCTCCCTCCTTGTGTACTTATTGCCTATTTTTATCCATTACCCATACCCAGAAAGATTGCAGAACACATTACTACACGTTTTTGAATATGCAGCAGGAACAGATATTTCTTGAATGTATTAGTTTATGGTAGGGAGTGGGTGGGAAGGAAAGAAGACATAAAAAATCAATGGCTAAATACCATTTTAGATTAATTACTGCAAAACTCCTCTCAGCTTTACTCTACTTTGTTAACAGAGTATAATTTCAACCCCAAAAAAACCTACAGAAAACCTCTGACTTTAAATAATAAAGGAACACTTCTGGTTTCAAAGAAAAGGTATACTTCAGCCCTCCAGAAGACAGTTTAAGCCATAGCAGCAGTTTCGTTCCAAGGATTTTCAAGAACATATCCAGACGACTAAAAACACAAGGCAACAGAAAATATCAGATAACATCCTCAATCATTCCATGGTAATGATGCCACAACAGAGGACCCTGGCTCCTTGAAATCACTAGTTGAGCAAAACTTCCCTGGCCGGAAATAAATTAAGACAAACAGAACCAGTTTTTGCAAGATCTTGAAGAGGTACTAAAAAAGGTGTTTCCGAAGTAGAAACATGGATGCAAACTAGCCACCATCTCTCACACCATGTCTAGATGTCTGAATCACATGCAGGGTTGCCTTATCTTCCAAAGTGGGTCTGAATTAAGAAGAAAGCACTATGAGAGCTAATTATGAACAAGAACCAGCAAGCTCAGAAAAAAGGCCACACCATTTGTAGGGGAGACAGAGAAAAGGATGCAAGAACATCAACAGCCAATAGTGCTTTTATTTTTGTTCTGACTTTGGGCACGTCCAACACCAGAGGCAGAAAATGGCCAATAAAATTTGTCCCCAGCCGACAATAAGGAGATACATTCTCTTCAATCATTCTCTTCATTGTTGTGACAAATGCAAATTATATTAATTCACATTGTGAAAAACACATATTAGGATAACTGGAAAAATAATTAAACATTATGATAAATCTAGCAATAGCTTATCCAAAGTCAAGTATTATGCTGAGCATATCAAGGTTTTGGCCAGATGTTATTTCCCTCAACCACAAAGCAAAAAAAAAAAAATCCACAACCTACACACACACACACAAAAAACTCCAAAACAAAACCAAAACACAAACAAAACAAAACAAAAGCAAAGAAAAACAAAAAAACCAAACCACCACCAAGGAATAAAACAGGAATACAAGATTTATTTTTTTTTGCTGTTATTTCACAGACAGGCAAGAAAACCTGTCTACACTGAGGAGAAGAGGAAGGCTGTTGTTATTTTGTTTGTATTTGTTTTTAAAAGCCACACTACAAACCTGGAGACATCCTCCACCACCTCAGGTCCAGGCAGGGCTGTGCTCCAGGGCTTGCAGGACACTGCACAGAGAGGACCTATGACCACCCAGCAGCCCCAACTCACAAAGCTCCTCCAAACTGAAGAAAGCATCCCCTTCCTCAGCAGCCCTTGCATCCCACCCTACCAAGCAAGGACACACCAGGCACATGCTGCCAGGCTGCTAAAAGAAGGAGCTTCCTTCATGGCTGGCTCAGAGAGAGAGATGCACCACTGTTACACTGTGGTTTTCCTCACTCTTCATCCTCTATCACAGACTCGGCTCTCCTCAGGTATTCAAGTCATAAAAATAGCTGGATTTTGAAATAAAGTTCAGCAAATTACACGCTGACTGCTGATTCAAAAGAACAAAGTTCACCAAACTGTATTTTCAAGATAAAAATCCCTTGGAACTTTTTTTTTTTTTTTTTTTTTAAATCCAAATCATGTATCTTCATTTACTGCATAATTTAGCCTCGAGGTCTGAATAAAATAACTTACTGGACTCACAATCCTCCATTAAAATAAATCCACAACACAGATGGCTGTACAGAAACTGTACAAATGAGATTCTGTGCTCAGGATAAAGACTTAAAGAATGTAATAGTATTCAAAGTCTTTGCTGAGATACATTTCCCCTAGAAACAAAATGCTACCCTACAGCAAGGAAATAACAGAATCAACTCTTCTAAAGGTCACTTGAAATTCAGCCTTTTTAAGATCACGCTGTATTTCACAGTGATTTTCTTTAAAAAAAAACAAAAACAACAAACAAAAACAACATAACAAAAAAAAAGCAAATAAGCACAAGAGTGGTAATAATGTCAAATCAGTGGTTTTGATTCAATTCATTTTACAGTAATGTAAGTCGACACAGCATACATCAACGTGGAAATATCTAGGTGTGGAGAAAAGTTCATTATTAGACAATTTATTAACTTCTGGATTTTTTTTTTAATGGGAACAAGTGTTAAATACCTTTAACACGTGGTATTACAAATCTGGACAACCTATGCTGAGACAGCTGACAAGCGTGTCATTCCCACAAATATTTGAGTTATTTGCTGATCCCCACCTCCTGAGCTATGGTTTGCTGATGTTTACAGCCTGGCCACCGAGTTGGTGGTCATTCCTTTTAATCCCCACTGTAAGCTAAGTGCTTCAGGAGCTGGCTAGAAAGCTCTAACATCTGTGCAATGAGGCACCATAGGTGGTAACTTCATCAGCCATCCTATTTCCTCAGCAGAGGACATATTGTACTTTTGATTTTGTCCTTTATCATACTTCCAAAACAGCTAAGAAATACTGGTTTAGTATGTTGTATAATAAAATAAAATGCTGTGTCCAACTGCAGCTCTTGCATGATCTCTCTGGCTGCTCAGGAACTGCTGAAACAGTTTCACATAAACAGCCAAGTCTTCCAAGCAGCTATCCATTTATTAACAGCAGCTACAACCCATACCCAAATTCAGGACACAAATACCATGGGAAATTCTCACTGAAAATACACTCACATTTCATCAAGATGACTGATACTCTTTCTTCAAAATTCATAGCCAAGTTGAGTCAGTGCTTTTAAGAAAGTCACTTTTATTTCCACTATTTATTATTTTTTTTTGAGACTATCCATGAGCTCTAAAACACATTATGTTTGCATATGCACAGACAGCCTGGATTTACAAGCAGCTATACAAAGCTGCAATCCAGAACCTAAGATTAGCAGCAGGGCAGAGGCAACCACTGGAGGGGCTGGCTGGAGGTGACTTGACAGCTTGTCCAGAAAAGAAACAAAAATACACATAGAAGTTGGGAATAAGCTATAAGAGGACAGCAAGAATAAGCGGCAGATAAGACAGTTATAGAATCATATCATAGAATGGTTTGGGCAGGAAGGGACCTTAAAGATCATCTAGTTCCAATCCCCCTGCATGGGCAAGGTCACCTCCCACTGGACTACAATGCTCAAAGACCCATCCTGTCTCTCCTTGAATACTTCCAGGGATGCGGTAGTTTCAGGGAGGAAATTAGAAGACTACAGTTCTGCCAAACTGATGTCAAATAGGCCCTTTGTATTGAATATGTTCTTAGCTAGCAAGAGTAACATACAAGGTATTTATAACTTTTCTTTTGCCAATCCTAATAAAGCTGCCCTTGTTACCCAAACTCGTTAAATATTTACAAGATCTTCTTAAGGACTTACATATTGAGAGAGACAAGAAAAAAAAACAACCCACAAATGGATAAAAATCAAAAGCCTAAATTGAAAGATAAATAAAATTTAATGGGGAACTTCAGAATCTGAGAAGCAAGATTCCACCAGTGTAAGTAGCCTAACATGACACTACACCTGTCCAGGCACAAGACAGCTTTAGAGAGGTCAAATAAAGCAGTGTTCCACTTTTCTAGTTTCACCGACTCCAAATCCATCTTCATAATTTGTTCACCAATTTCTGTGAAGAGCAATGTCTTCCAACTACATGCTATTGGTAATTGAGGTCCTAGTTAAGCACGGGCCAGCCCTGCAGCTCATCCCTTTATTTCTTCCATCCTGCAAACCACAACTCTGCTATCTGATGCTGGAGAAGAGCAAGTCACCCAGCTCTCAATCTTCTATAAACTCAGTATATACAAAAGTCTATTTCTAGGTTCAGCTTGGTGTAAAAAACTACTCAGTAGCTGAATCCTTAGTTTTACCATGATCCTTGTGGTTGCAGAACTCAAATTTCTGACTATCTTACTTGGGCACAATCCAGCCCACCAGTTAACTAAACTATCATAGAAAAGCCACTAGGAGAGGTGATGAGTTGCTGCACCCACACGGAGAGGACTGTACCTGTGGTCGTGTGTTAAGTGTACACATAAGACACAAAATTTCTCTCTTTTGACTGTTAGTCACAAGTATTGTATGCAAACACCAGGTAAGGAGGAAACACCTCTACTTTCCTAATAGAAGTAAAATGAGCATGGGTGCAGTGGTACATCTGTAGGATGTTATCAGTAAGGTCTTACAAATAAGCCCTTTGGTCATGAACAAGAATAACAGGAGGAGTTCAAATCAGAAAGAAAACCAAGCAGACAAGAAAATGGGGGTTCTCAGCAAATAAGAAGGAACAAAAAATGGATACAAAACTCTGAATTCAAGCCCATGAAGGTGCAAGTTAGAAAAAAAGGAGGCACCAGAATAAGCTTTACATACCAATAACAAGTAATTAAAATGGTCTTATACACTGCAAAACACTACCATGTAGTGGAATACTTGCTGCATATCATGCAGGATCATTTCAAGTTTATTTCAAAAAAGATTACCCTGGATATCTGTCAAGTAG
Source organism: Phaethornis superciliosus (assembly GCA_023637945.1). Classification (NCBI taxonomy): domain Eukaryota; kingdom Metazoa; phylum Chordata; class Aves; order Apodiformes; family Trochilidae; genus Phaethornis; species Phaethornis superciliosus. The sequence continues at coordinate 125,457,516 of JAJQWJ010000001.1, forward strand.
AAAAGCGAAAGAGCGAAGTTTTTCATAACTGCCTTCCCAACTACTGTTCCCCTCACTAACCTCACATGTCCTATATCCAGAAAAACTATGTCAGCATTTACTGACTCGTTTATTACCTTTAAGTTTTACCTTGCTAGACCAAGCTTTCTTCAAAGATTTGAAGTCTGTGGAATTATTCCAAACATTATAGCAGAGATTCTTCTAAAATGTTTTACTAACTGACAGTAATACAAGTTTCTGCCCATTTGTAATGGTTGGCTCTGCACTACTGAAGGCCTACTCCCCACCCTAAATAGTTCTTCACCAATTAGCCAGACTGGAAATAAATATATATATATAGTTATGTGTATATGTGTGTGTATACACATATAAACACACACTTGGGCAATGCCTTGATTTGTCCTGATACTATTTAAGTGTCAAATGACAGAAGCATTACATTATTCAGTACGAAAAGCACTGTAGAACACTTTCATGAGAAGTTTGCAGCTTTACATCACTTCAGAGAAGTCTCAATCAGCAAAACTGAGAAGATAACTGGCAATCTTTGGGCTGACTAGAAGGCAAATAATTGAAGCCACAGAGGCTAACACTGGAATCTTGAGGTATATCCACAATTATATCCTGATGTGGTCTACAAGTGCTTATTGACCAAAGAAAACCTCTCTCATACACTTGACTAGGCCCACCATGCTAGAAAACATGCCAATGAACATGATGCCAAAGGGATTTTACACTTGTAGTATAAAATGTAGTCTGGGAGGAACAATGCTTTAGAAAAGGCTATAGCCAAATCATACTTAACTAATAGTGTTTCCTTAGAGGCAAACTTAAGTTTAATGAGCTTAGAAACTGCCATCTGTCATGTCTATGTGCATGAACAAGCTCAGCACTGCTGTCAGTGAAAATTCAGGTAATTGGATATTTTAAATATCTTAAGTCCAAATCATGGAAGAACTTATTATACTTGGAGAGTATTTAATTAAATTTTACTAAAATTAATTTAATGAAACTATTTCTACCAATAAGTATTACTCAATGATACTAACAAAAGAGAAAACACACATTAAAAGTTACCAGAAACCATGTCTAGAGAAATGAAGCAGAAAGTGGCAAACAACGGGAGGAAAAATTACATGCAACTGGACAGAGTATAAACAGTCGAAAAATATATATTCGAGAGATCGCTCTTTTCAAATCTAGGAACAAAGTGATGTATAGATAAGTGCCAGAAGGGTATGTGTACCATGACTTCACATACTTCCTGTTAAAAACAAATTGAGAGGTAAAACAGTAAACAGATGCCTCACACCCAGAAAAGTCTACACTGTCATCTAATATTAGAAATTCAAGACAGGAGTTTCTCATTTAACCTTCCCAGACAGTTTTGCTTCTCCTTCGCCTCCTCGAGCCTGCTTGAAAAGTGTTATACTTGTCCTGTACTTTTCTCAAACACTGAATCACCACATTCCTGGAAGTTATAAAGCACTCTCCTACCATTTCTCTGTAACATCTTCTAACATGTTACTGCACTGTCACCTGCCAGCTGTGCCTGTACAGCAGAGAAATTCTGCCCCAAGCCCACCTTGGGCAGCAGCGTGGGTGCCCACAGGCACAGAGGGAAACCTGGGACCCAAGAGGGCATTACACTGAGCTCCAGCAGACCCCTGCCCAAACTATGCCAGATATCTGCAAGGCAGGCTTTCCAGACTGCTGAAGCGTCTGAACTACATTATTAAAGCAATACTTTACGTGCAAGTGAAAGAGTGCAACTAATGAGAGGATCCCAGGACAGCATTTCAATCACTTGCCTGAAGAGCTACTGAGCTTGACTTAGCTCTGAGCCACTGAAGTGGAAATATGTTGACAGGATCTTTGAAGCTTTTGGTTTCAGACTCCATTGCTTGCAAGCTGTGACCTATAGCAGTCACCTCATTATTTAAGGTTTCTTTGCCCTTCCAGGAGTTAGAGACACTTAAGTCAAGCACATAGGGGCACACGTTTCAGCTGCCTAGAAGTGGCAATGGGCAAGTCAATAGTGAATACTGTATTCACTAGTGTACACGTACAGACATCCTCAATCTACCTACTGATTTAAAAGCTCCATATTGTAACTGGTATTACAAAACTAGTTAATGGTTACCTTTAAGCTATTACAAGTGGTCTAAAAATAAACCCATTACAAAAAAAATGCTTCAAATATCTTTTACTAATCCAAATGGATCAGGAAATCTAACAAAACAAACTATCTCCCTAAAATCTTCACATCTTTTATACCGCTGGAGCAAAAACCCCCTTGCTAAGAAAAACAATTTCCTTAATGTCAAAAAAATACCTAAAAAAAAAGCAACAATTCTGTAATGGTTTGCTACATCTTCTCCACAGCTCACTTTTTGCCTTTACTTTAAAATTAGAGATATAGCTGCCAAATTATTTACACTTTATGACATGCTAGTTCATATCATTTCTAGGCTTTTGATTCTCAACATTTTTGACCTATCAGTCACAAATATAAGTTCATGACCTGTAGTCGCAGCTACAGGTATATAATGTTAATGCAGGTGTTAGGGAGAAGATTCTCTAAAATATATAGTTGAAATCTTACATCTACTGCCACACTCCAGGTTGACCCACTTGACAGTCAGTAATTTTCAAGTCCCTGTTTTCCCAGTATTTAATTATCCCAGTATTACCACTATTCCTCAAATACACTTGACTCCTACAGTCTTCCTTAATGTTGACCTTGCAGGCTAACACAGTGTATTCCCACATCAATATTAAGTGATTTAGTAATATATTATGAACAAAAAAGCTTACAGATTTATGTTTATCTGAAATTTTTTAAGACACTGAGGTAATGGAGTTTGACGCCATTACTTCTATGGTTGCCAACACTTGTGCAATGTATTATATTTAAGCTCCAAGATAGACCAATAATGTACTTCCAAGTAAATAATATAAGGAATTACTCATAATTTCACGGTCACACTTTTGCTTAAATACATGAACAAAGAATGTTTTGTGAAAAATCCAGAGAAATCCAGCCAAATAATGTACTTTTCAAGATTAAGAATAATGCACTAAAAAATATAAAATCTTAAAACAACTTGCATAAACTCAGTAGAAAAATATTTAGAAATCTTATACTAAAAATATTTTTTCTAAGATACTTAAACAAAGACTAAGCACAACTAGTGTGGGTTTTTTTAGAGTATAAAACTTCAGATCTAACAAAAAAATGGGAAAGTACAAAGCAACCATCAGGAGATAAAGGTACAATTATAGAAGACACACCATGACATGAAACCTACACCGATGTTATTTTGAACATACCTATACAACCACAAGTAACAAGTACCTGTTCACTGAAATGGCAGTAGAAATGAAATCTAATTTGTACAGTAACATACCAATGAGACTTCAATAGTAAATGGCTTCCTCTTCTTCCTCGCCATCTCCCATGACCAAGGTTAAAAATAGAGGCTTCCGTTTCCTTAGATTATTTCTCTTTAAACTTTTCTAGAGCACTGAAATTAGCTAATTTGCCAGTTTCCTACATTTGTGTTAGAAAAAAAAAGGAGTGCTAAAAACACGCTTCCACTTACAGCAACTCCGGAAACAGACTTCTGTTGTTCACTTTATTATTATCATTTATCATCATTTGTAAATCAAAAGTCCCTCTAGAAGTTGTAAGTGTCTGTTCCAAAGTTTCTCTTTGGATACTGCTCACTCCAATTCCCCTTGCACCACACAGCAAAGTATTTTGGGGGTAATCTTTTGTGCTTGCATATTTTTCGGTATTTATGCATTCCTTTGCAGTTAGTCAATGCAGACTTCTACGGTGCACAGCATTTCACTTCCCACATCCAAGAGCAGCTCCAGAAAAAGGAAGGAGAGCTTAGGAGCTGCAGAAAGACAGCATCAGCTCCGTCCCTCCCAGCTCTGATCCTTCGAGGAAGTCGGAGCCGCGGGAAGCCTGGAACTTCCACCATGGCAGCACAGAGTGGCCCCAGCTGTCCAGGTCCATATTTTAAGGTCAGAGGGAACCACTGTCATCATCCAATTGACCTCCTGCATAATACAGGCCACAAAACTTAAGCTGGTAATTCTTGCATCTAGCTCAGCATCTTGTGGTTGACCTAGAGCATATTTTCCATAGTGGTAAGAGCAGTGTTTGTTTATATTGAAAAAGATGTACATTGCAGAATAAGTATCTGAACTGTTTATCTAGAGGTATTTTATATCAACAAACAAAAAGTAGCAGGTATCCAAGTACTGCTCCAGTATAAAGTTGTATCATCTACACATTACTATAATGAAGTGCCACCCAATCATTAGGAAGTCTGGTATGCTACGTTAGACATTGCCTCATTAGACAATTTTTTTATGCTTCTAATTTTGCTAGTCTGAAATCGTTCTGGGTGAAGTACTCCTTCCTGAGGGTGTGCCTCATTCACATCTCTTCTAAGAAGTTTTAATTGAAACAGCTCAGCCATCTGAAACAATAAAGCAGAGGGAAAAAAATACTGTCCTTTCCCCGCCCCCATGCTAGAATTCCTACAGCAGCCTCCCAAATAATCTCAGAGCTACTAACAACAGGATCTGAAATTTTTAAGTCTCCTGCTATCCCCATGGAAAAAAATGTGCAATTCTGGTCAAGGCACAGGGGAGTGGAAGAGGGGGAATACTGCTGCACATGCTCAACATAACTCTGTGAAGTATGGAAGCCCAGTCCTTTGCAGATTTCATCTCCACTGAACACACACCAGCTTCTCAGGACCTCTCCTGGCTACACACACACCCACCCACCCCCAGCATGGCAGGATACCTCAAGGCTTGTTTCAGATGCACAGAGCAGCTCCAGAAAAACATTTCCAGTATAAGCCTTGTATATTCCAGAACTGAGACTGGGAAGCCAGTTTCTTGTTCTCACCTGAATGCAATGCCTGTTGGCACCTGAACATCATGGAGAAAAAGAAGGAAAGAGGCACACTATAACACAGAAAGTTCAGCAGAACAGGAACCAGGTGCTGAAAGAAGGGGTGCTGGAATTCTGAAAGCAAGAAGTGGTACAGAGAGGCACAGACAGAGAAGAAGCACAGGGAGAAGGGCTAAGAGCAGGGATAGAGAAGATGGGAATGGCTGGGAATAGTGTGAACACACCACAGTCTGAACAGCAGGATGGGGAAAGACAAGACATCTCAACTATCAGGTGCTGTCCTCTACATCCCTTTGCTCTGAGATTCTGAAAAAACAGATCAGAACATAGCTTTATTCTCCCCTGTGCTTTCCACTCAGCTTTGTTACCCATCTCCAACACTTTTGTATGAAAGCAGAATTAACAGCTTGCTACCACTGAACTGCTGAGATCCCTGATGTCTTCAAATGAACACCCCTCTGCTGTCCAAATCTGGGCAATAGAACTACTACCCCAATACTCAGTATACAGTAAACTCAATATAAAGTTAAGTAGGTATGCTGCAGTTCACTAGAGCTGCAAAAAAAGTAATGGGAATGGGGAAAAACTATAATATGGGGTTTTCCCCAGAGTTACTGAATGGAATCAGTTTGCTATTAGATGAGTAAAAAAGGCAATGTAGAGGAGGTGGGGGGTGAGCAGATCTGCTATTTGTAAAAAGCTGTTAATCCAACTTGCAGTGTCCTACAGATGCACTAAGCCTCACTCCTTGAGGGCAGTGGAGAAAGCAAAAAAATCCCATTTAATAAAAAAAAGAATGCAGCCACATAAATTAAGTCAATTTCACAATAATGACAATGCAGACCTTAATTTTATCATTATACAATGTGTCTACATTTTACTATGGAACTTTAATAAAAATGAAAAACCTTGCATATGCATCACACAAGTATTTGTTAGGAAGAGTACATCAGGATCCGTACCTTTAAAAGCCTTCTAAACTTTAGGGGAATAAAAAGTATACTTTAAAACTCTCTCTCTTTTCTGAGAAAGTCATGTACACAAGCAAATGAAAACCCAAAAGCTCAAAAGCACCTCTGAATGTCCACTGCTATCCAATGTCCATTGCTGCCTCCAGGAACAGTAACCCCCAATACAAATGTTTCCATCATTGCTCATGAAGGGTTAAGACCTAACAGCACAGAAACTTGACTGTGCACAGATAAAATGTTTGGAAACCACCTAATTAATCCATTTATCTGTTTTGGTTTTACAAAAAAAACAAAAAACAAAAACCACACTGGGAGCTACTCAGGAAATAATTAGATATTCATGAAGGAAATGAATAACTAAAACTCATGTAATGATTGATTGACCAAACAACCGTAACAAGAAAGGTGTGCAAAGAGAGACAGATACCATGTTCTGAGACACAGACTCAACATTATGCTCACTAAAAACTTTTTTTTCCATCGTAAACTGCAATTAAAACCTCCACCCAACATATCTTCTCTTTCTCAAAAAATATCAAATCTATTTTTAATGCAGAGAGAACTTATATGCAACACCACAGAAGACACAAAGACATCAGAAATACGTATTAAACAAGCTGCAGAAGAAAAAGTGGAGGAAGAAGGAGAAAAACATTTGCATTTCCAAGAGACCTGGCTGGTACTGAGCAACAAGGGAGGCTGGACAGATGCATTCAGAAAACATGTGGGGTTTAGGTCTGACATATTAAAAATGTAAGCTCTTTTTAGCGCTAGCAAAAGGGACATAATGTTTCCTTTACTTAAAATACAATTACCTTACAACAAGAATTATGTGAAGCCTTGTCAGAGACTGTTCCCTGCATTTCATAGCCCTTTGTGCTACTAGTAGAGGGAGCATCTCAACTTTTAGTTTCTTTAACACCAACTTACCTACTTTCTTTAAAATTATTTATGGTCAAGATCAATGGGACTTGCACAGTCTTTCAAGTGAGGAAGTAGGTAGAACTGTCTCCTGGACTTAGGAGCTGACAAGTAAAATTTGAGAAGTAGCAAACTTTCCCCAACAATATCAGCTATTTCCAATTACTGAAAGATTTACTGATTCAGCCTCTGAGTAGCCTGAAAGAGAAAAATGCCAGTTTTCAGAAGTGTTGTAAACCTGGACTGATGAGCAGAACTTCAGCAGATCCAGTGAGAGGGGGGCATGAAGCAGACTGAACCATGACAACTACTCCAGACAGCAGATGCCTGATGTGTGCTGAAAACTTCATGACTAAAGTCTGTCTCAGAGACCAAGACTTCAAAAACTCACCACTAGTTCCTCAAAGGCTACTGGAAAACCCAAGTGAACTGAAAGGGAAATGATGGTGCAAGAAAGTGCAAGAGAGCATACAAGCATGACAGGAAATTCCCAGAAAAACATGGTAATGACTCTTAGGTGTCACTTTGCTCCACACATTTTCACATTGATTTATTTTACTATTACCCACTAAGCAAGAATACAGTCTCCCATAAGACAGCTGTAGAAGAAGAAACAGGAGTACTGCCTCTTTCCTCCCCCTTCTTGTAGTTATACCACAACTAAACAACTAATCTGAAGGTGAGATTTTCTCACCTTTTCCTAGACCACTGTGCCTGCCAGGAAAGCCTGTCCTCTGCCATGACCCTTCATCTAGCTTCCTTTCACAGATCTTTCTTCCTTCCTTCCCTTTACTAAGTCAAGTGTTTACATACCTGGCCACTCTTGGCACTTAGCAATGTTAAATCCACAGGATTCTTTTTCAAAAATCTGGATTTTTCTGATTTCATCCTGTCGCACCACAACAGAAAGGAATCCTTGCAAATAAAAGCTCTCAGAAGAGCAAAGGTCTTCAGTTCATCCTTTCCCCATTTATCATAGTTGAAAGTTGGATGGATCCTAAATTATTATATAAAGGTCCTTGAGAAGTTAACTTGCTTTACAATTTTGCCCTGAAATTCATAATAAAGTACAATGAAAGCACCACCAATTAAATAAATTATCATATTGCATTGAATCTATTCTTCACCCCCAAATAAAAAGGTATTTTAATTACCACTCAAGCAACTCTACTTTTCAGCCTGATTATCTCCAAACTCTTTTCAGAACAGCCTTCTGATGCAAGGAGCCTCATTGCACACCCAGTTAAACCCTGTTGATGTGCTACATTTTAATGGCAACCTAAATTTCACAGATATGACAGGTCCAGACCCCCTCCTTTCCTCTGGCCATGTAGTGAGCAATCTGTCTTACTCACAATGAGTTAATGCTTCTAATTCCTGCAAAAGTTAGTTTTAGGGAGATAGTTCATTTCCTGTAACTCCTCTTAACGACACAGTAGTAGAGTAATTTAAGACAACAGTGAAGTTTCAAGTCGAATGATTATTTGAGGAAGAACTACAACTGATCCCAAGGGAAAAAAAAAAAAAAAAAAAAAAAAAAAAAAAACAGAAAAAACCCACAAACAAACAAAAAACAGCAACAAACAACTCAAAAAACAAACTCCAAGATCCTTAGAACAGATATCAACACACAAGGCAATATTAACTATCCAAGACATCTCTAAACCATTTTCTAAGGTGGTGCAACAACAGTCCTAAGGGTGGATCCATGGGTGCAAGGACACTTCCACTAACTGCATAATCTGTTCTTCTCAAAAATCACAGCAAAGATGAAGCAGGGGAACTATTTAGCATTTGTTTCTTCCCAGAAAATGAATGCTGACAGAAGCAAACGATGGGATGCCATCGTTGCCATGATATAAAACCAGAATACTTAAAAAAATAAAACACAATTTATTGACATCTGAGCCAAAATGATTTCACAACATAACATTTTATGCAATCCAAGAACAGTATAAAAGTAAACAAAAATGTTTAAAGAGCCCTTGTATATGGAGTCTAATTGCCTTAAAAAGGAAAACAAATTACACAAATGACATTTTCAATAGCAGCTTTTCTAACACCTGGTTGAATTTAATAGGTTTTAAAGATATTGTGAGACACTGTAAGAACAGACACGTTCTCCTGGCAACTTTTAACATCTATCAAACTTTAATGTTGAGAAGAAAAAAAAAAAATTCATTGTCTTCAGAGATCAGAGATTAATTTTATTTTTCTTTCTTGCTTCCTCCAAAGGTAGCCATGAAAATGAGGACTCACCTTGTCCTCAATAAACAGCTCATCCTCACATACTTGTCCAATTAAGCCCACAACATCCTTCTACTGTCTTGAACCTGCACTGCTTTGATCTCCATTTTCCAAAACATGAGGACTACAAAAGCATTCGCAAACACACCTTCCAGATCAGACATGTGCTTCCCCATAAGGACACATGCTTCCCTTCCCATTATTGTTATTACAAGCGTTTATAAGCATAAATTTTGCCTGTGCCAAATATACATCTATCTGAATAAGGACAAAAAATACTCCTTTCTTTTTTTAGTACTGCTTCCATCTTTCTTCTTCTCACAGCACTGGGAGCCACCCCAGGCCTCCAGGGCTCAAGGCAGCCACTTCCTACACATGGATGGGCAGCTTCATGGGTGCCTCCAGCAGGACTATCCAGTGACACCCCACTGCCTCATGGCACACACTCCTGGAGCTTGTTCCAGGGTGCAGGAGAGGGACACAGCTCCCTTCTCATGGGCTGGCATGGAAGTGGGCACATGCTGACAGCTTGCGTGATGCAGCACGGGAGAGCAGAAAGTCCAGGGTTATTTGATGCTCATTTGTAAATACAGTTTATCCTATCACATGCTGTCAATAGCCACATGCATTTTATTAATTTTCAAAGTATTCTGATGAACTTATGGCTACTGCTTTCCCCAAAGAAAACCGCTACAGACTAAGTTGCCAAATGTTCTGTACTGTGGTGGACACCTATTACTCACCCCCATCAAACTCATAAGAAGAAAATTTTCGATTCCAGCTTGACAGCCAGAAGACACAGATTAACACATGAAAGTACACTTGCAGAAAATGAGAAACATATGTATTGTATCATGCTTGGCTAGCACAACTGTAACATAAATATGAAAATCAGTAACTCCAACTATTTTTAATGCTCCTTAAAACATCATACCTACATCCATTGATAGCAAAGTAGAAAGGAAGAGGGAAGAGGGAGAGATCATAGAATCATCATTATCACAGTTGAAAAGGACCTTCAAGATCATGAAGTCCAACCCTCAGTCCTACACCACCATAACCACTAACTCATCTCCTGAAGCCCCACGTTTACCCTTATTTTTAATACCCCCAGGGATGGCAACTCCACCACCTCCCTGGGCAACCAGTTCCAATGCTTCACCACTCTTTTGGTGAAGAAATTTTTCCTAATATCCAATCTGAATCTCCCCTGGCACAACTTGAACCCATTTCTGAATCGTACCATTCCATCTTCAAATTTCCAGATCACACCATTCCATCCTCAAATCAAACTTGCTCACTGCTACATTTCTTCAAAAACTTTATTTCAAATATCTAGTCAAAGTAATATAAGATTCAGGAACCAATATCTTCAGCATTTGGAAGGCTGCAAGGGGAAGTGTCAAAGCATCTCTGATTTTAGAAGGTGCTTTACAAATGAAAAGCGTGAATGTTAGCAAACAAAGCCGGGGAAAAAAAAAACAAACTAAATCATTGCATTAATCTTGTTTTATTTGTATTCAGGCAACCACAGTATTCATTTACAATCAAAGTACCATCACAACATTAAGAAATGCCATAACTAGTACCCACCTGAACACCAGATACAAGGAGTTTAAAAATAACACCACACAAAACCACATCTGGCCAAGCAGAGAACTGAACCTGAATGTCCCACTGTATCCCATACACTCCCTCACTTTGGAGAGACAAGATGAAAACAGGCAGATAACTTTTTAGGACTGGTATTTTACAACTAGAAGAGGAGGTTAGAAAAGGCATGGGAGTAATATAGCTGGGAGACAGGGCAATGAAAGTGAAGCAGGACTGTGGAAGACTGGGAAGAAACATTTAAAGGTGCTTTTCTGTTTCTATCAAGTATTTGAAAAGACCAATTTAACATCCACCTTGAGATTCCAAATATCTTTCTGAGTAGCTATTGTGATTGGATTGTGTTAGAAAACCTTCTGAAGTCATGGTTTTATTTCAAAGAACTTTGCTTAAGAAACTTTATTAATACAATAGTATTGTTTATATATATACGTATATGTAGCCTACTGCAAAACAACAGGTGATAGTTATGACCCCATTTAACTAACCCTGGTGATAGAACCTACCATAATACACATTTTATTTTTAAATAAACTTTGCTTTATAAACAAAGCCTTGCAAGAAGATAACTACCACCTACAACATGCAGAAAAATAAAGTGAACTGATCTCTGTAAAGCAAGTAACTTTACAGTACACATACTGTAAATTAATGCAGTAAATTACTCCACACAAACACTTACAGAGTTTGTCTACACAGGATGTTCCCAGCAGACTCAAAGGAGCTCTGCCATGCCTTCCATGGGTAGAAATTCCAGCTAATTCTGTAAGGCAGAGCTCCATCTAATATAATCTAGCCTACACAGGGCTTGTTAGCTCAGGTTTGGTGATGAATTAACCACAGTCACCTGGCTCCCGACCAGCTCTAAGCAGGAGCTGAATTTGCAACATAGCATTTAGACACAACTGAGAGAGTCTCCTAATGAAATTGCTTACTCACCTTATTCACCTCACTTACATCATCTAGTGGAATAAACTACTCACCCACACTGCTACACGAAAAGCATTCACATGGAAGAATGTTTATTCACACCCATGCTTACTGAACTCCAGCTTTTCCAGGTAGAAAAATATATTCTTAACTAAAGTCAAAACCTAAGTGAACAATCCCTGCTGACCAGGAAAATTATGGTAGCCACTAGTTTTGACTGCATTTCATGCAATTTGTGTCTGATCCTTACGAACAGAAAACAACTGCTAAGAGCTCCAGGAAGTACATTAAAAGGAGGTATCTCACCAAAAAGCCCTCTGCAGAACTCTGGGTTGCAGTTTCCTCAACACACACAGGAAAGCAAACATAAACCCCAGGCAGTGTACCACAAGCAATGCAGTCATAAATCTGTACAACAGTTTGTTTCATTTATGGGGGAATAGTGAATCTATTGCACACACACCACAGAACTATTATAGTAAAAGCCTGTACCATAAAATCTGGCATACTCATCCCAAAAATATATTTCTATTACTTATCAGATTTTTTAAAAGTGCTTAGTTTTCAGAAATTGACTCTGTTTTAATGAAGTGGCTACTAGGAGCTGACAGACAACAGGGGCCATAAAAAAAATAATCAAGAGCTTGTAGCCCCATCTCCTATAAAAATATGGATATGTGAGTTTTTACTAATAACAGTATTAATTAATAGACCTAAGTCTATTTGGTTTTTATTCCATCAGTGAGTTTCAAACGTTAGGGAAACTCCCTAGATAATTCAAACACTTCAAAAGTTTCATCTTGAAGAAAGCAAGAACCCCATGTGCGCACCTGATCAGGTGTCAGAAAATCACAGGACCAAGTGGCTACAAATATCCCAAACATAAGGCAAAAAGCGTCCAGAAGAACTCTCACCTTCCCCAAAGTCAATCATCTGTAAGACACAAGCCCACAGGAAACCAGACTTCATTAGTTCCGGGACTCACGGAAATACCTGATTTCTATAAATGGAAACATTTTCCACATAACATCCACTGTGAGCTCCTATGGCATATCAAGCTCTAAGTACCCTGCAAGGCATCTCCCTGCCCTACCCTAGACACTCACGTGCAAGCTACCCAAATATTTTCCCTTCCAAATGTTATTTTCTTTAAAAATACATTAAATATTTCCTTTAAAAATCCACAGCCAGTCCTATTTATGTGACTATTTGCTGGGTGGAACAAAGTTAGATGCTAAGCTGGAAATACTGTAACAGCTGAGTATTTTAACTGGCAACACCCTTGTAATGAATGCAATGCCTGTGTGTCATATCAGCTAGAGACTCTGCAACCTTACAAATCTGACATCTCCCAGCTTGAAAAATTAATTTAGCAAGTTTATTAGAATTTCACATGCCAATTTGCCCATTTTCACAGATGTTCTTGCATTAAAAACACCCAGGAGAGCTGTATAAACTGTATATTAAAGTTTAATCGGTGATGATCTCAGTAGCCAGCTCAGGCAGGTCAACATGCCATCCCTCCAAAACTGTACAAAAATTTTGTGCCGTGCCATAATAATGTTTATGTTACAGTAATTTTTCTGTAAAATACAAACACAAAGTGGAGGTCATATATTGTTTTTAAATACTGAAATTTTAGCTATTTCAGATAAAGATCAATAGCCTTATTACCTGTACTGGTCCACCAATATAGGTGTGGCGTGCACTATTCACAGCAATCAGGAGTGTCCTGCAAGGAACCTGTCCTACACAAATATGAACTGTATAAAAAGAATGCTGCAGTTCCCTGGGTATCTAACACTGTTAGGCTTAGGAGATTTATTTTTTCCCCAAATTTGAAAGCAAACATATGAAGTCTATGCTACTTTTTCCTTAGCACAGCCACCAGATGTATTGCAAAAAAGCACGTTCATTTTCAATTTGAGTATTTCCTGATAGTTTGTTGCCACATTTTATTTTAAACCTGAACTTCAGTGAGGTATGTTTGGTTGCATTTTACAAACATAACAATAGGGACAGCGGAGAACGGAGGTAACAAGGGATTCAGTAATCCAGTAGATATTGGGAGTCTTGATTAAAAATATTTCTGTGATTAAAAGTGACCCACCCATGAGAATCAAAGAGTTAGGAATTTGGAGACATGCCAGTTCATACAATAACTATGTTTATTTGTTTTAATAAATATTTAAGAAGCACGACTTGTGGTATTTGATACAAGCAAGTCCTTGGTTAAAAGGCCTTTCGGTGTGACATAAGCAAATACAGTCAATCCTCTTAACTTGTCCGACTTCAACATTCAAGGCTAATCTAGTTTTAGGTCAGGAAAAAGACTGTGGCCTATCATTTTAAACAAACCATTGTAGTAAAACGTGAACAGGAAATTCCTAACTACACTGTTCAAAAAACAATGATTAGAAAAACAACGCCAGCTCACAAAGTACAAGGAGCCTAAAACTACCACAGGACAGTCTGGGTGGAAAATAAAAATAAAAATGAAACACACACATATAGCTACCTTGCTCTTTTTTTCTTTCCCCCCTACCAGCTCCCACTCCCCACCCTCATCTCCCCACAGGGGCCAGAGGTCCTTTGGACCTTGCCAAGGGAGAAACCTTTGGATCTGAAGGGGGAAGTGAGCCATATATACAGCTTTGTCTGATACCTTGGAAATATCCTGCCTGCGGGAGTTAGTGCAGGCATGCCATTCATTCCACAACATATAAATGCCCTCTTTAGAGCCTCATCTGAGCAGCAGTTTCATTTGGATTTTAAGGCACAGGTCTGCCTTGTTTTTCAATAAGCTGAAAGCTATTTTTACCATGAAAGAAAAAAAACAAACCAACCCCAACGTTTTAAAAGACTGCCTGCGAGCATACAGACAGTATACAAAATGGGTAAAGTGTGGACTCAAACAAAATCTCCTGTATTAGCATTCTATTCATAGCACAGATTTCCCTCTATTAAATATAAAGGAAAAAAATACAACAAACAAAAAACATACACAAAAAAATGAAACAAAGCAAAAAAACCCCACCAAAAATGCACACAAACTTAACAAACAAAAAACTGCCACACAAAAATAATCTCCAAAACTTAAACCCCACCAGATTTCATGTATTTTAATTTCTACCAGGTGTAGTATCTTGCATCAATTCTTCAACTCAAGTGTTCCTAAAACTATTTGGAACTTACTCTGGTAAAACTCTAGACATCTGACCATCTTCACTAGTCAGGAGAAAAAACCAATGTATTCTGAATGAGACAGAAATGACAGTAAATTGAACTATTCAATTTTTAATGTAATGTATTAACATTACACGGAGAGCCTATTTATCTATACAAGATGTCAGGAAAACTTTTTTTTTTCTTTACATGAGACATCTCCTAAAAATACCTGGATGAAGATATTAGTATTAAAATTTTCATCCACTTTGAAAAATAAGCTTCAGAGCACGCACATGAAAGGCTGAAGACAGAAAAAAGGAACATATGACTTCAGAAGACTTGCATTTTAAAGAACACCATTTATAGGTTGGAAGGCAGGTAGAATATTTCCAGAGCCAGGATACTAGCCACATGTTCAGGATGTTCCTAATGGAATGAGAGTTTTAGACAAATGGTAATTTACTTTTGGTAATTTACTTCTGAAGTGGACAGGACAATCATCTAGAAATGATCCACAGATTTTAGATGCAAAGAAACCTATGGTTGTCACTAAGGTAGAAAACAAGCATGCTTTTATTTATTAACTGATGTCAGAAAGAGTAAAAGAAATATCTAAAGAAAAGTGTGGGGAAACGGTCATATGTCCAAAACTTAAAAAAAAACCCCAGCTATTCACATACTGTACGTATTCACACAAAGATGATATTACAGAAATTTCTTACATTAAGTTTTAATGATAAAATGATGCAGCTGTACTTTAAAACCAGAAAAACAAAAACTTTTAAAAAGCATGAACCTCTTACATGTAAGGCATTAGTAGCAAAATCTTATCAATAACCTCTTCCAGTTACCTATTTCCAAAAGAATAAGGTAATGGCCAAAAAACTAAATCAAGTTCTGGTGAGTAGTAACAAAAGAGTACTATTGCCTTAGAGATATTTGGCAGAGCCTGTGAAACAGAACAAAGGACACAGCTGACTCCTAGCAGGCAGATGTCCAGAGAAGAAGATCAGCTACATCATCCTGTTAGCAAACAGAAGCCCTGAACAGGCACAGGC